>OY997264.1:228121428-230521428 GCA_963921465.1 Triticum timopheevii
ATACTAACAAAGGAAAATTACGCCCCAAGCAAAACACATATCATGTGGTGAATAAAAATATAGCTCCAAGTAAAGTTACCGATGAACGAAGACGAAAGAGGGGATGCCATCCGGGGCATCCCCAAGCTTAGGCTCTTGGTTGTCCTTGAATATCACCTTGGGGTGCCTTGGGCATCCCCAAGCTTAGGCTCTTGCCACTCTTTATTCCATAGTCCATTGAATCTTTACCCAAAACTTGAAAACTTCACAACACAAAACTCAACAGAAAACTCGTAAGCTCCGTTAGTATAAGAAAATAAAACCACCACTTAGGTACTTTAATGAACTCATTCTAAATTTATATTGGTGTAATATATACTGTACTCCAACTTATCTATGGTTCATACCCTTTGATACTACCCATAGATTCATCAAAATAAGCAAACAACACAAAGAAAACAGAATCTGTCAAAAACAGAACAATCTGTAGTAATCTGTATCAAACGTATACTTCTGGAACTCCAAAATCGTACCAAATTAGGAAGTCCTAAGCAATTTGTGTACAAATCCAGAGAAAAATGAATCAGATCAGAAGCACGTTTCTGTGAATTAACAAAACTAATTTACTGGGTGCAAAAGTTTCTGATTTTCAGCAGGATCAACACCACTATCACCGTAAGCTATCCTAAAGGTCTTACTTGGCACTTTATTGAAACAAAATTTATAAAACATGATTACTACAGTAGCATAATCAGGTGCACAAACAAAAACAGTAAGGATAAATATTGGGTTGTCTCCCAACAAGCGCTTTTATTTAATGCCTTTCTAGCTAGGCATGATGATGACAATGATGCTCACATAAAAGACAAGAATTGAAACATAACGGGAGCATCATGAAGCATATGACTAGCACATTTAAGTCTAACCCACTTCCTATGCGTAAGGATTTTGTGAGCAAACAACTTATGGGAACAATAATCAACTAGCATAGGAAGGTAACACAAGCATAGCTTCAAGATTATAAGCACACAGAGAGGAAACTTGATATTATTGCAATTCCTACAAGCATATGTTCCTCCCTCATAATAATTTTCAGTAGCATCATGAATGAATTCAACAATATAACCAGCACCTAAAGCATTCTTTTCATGATCTATGAGCATAGAAAATTTACTACTCTCCACATAAGCAAAATTATTCTCATTCGGAATAGTAGTGGGAGCAAACTCAACAAAATAATTATCATGTGAGGCATAATCCAATTGAAAACTAAAATCATGATGACAAGTTTCATGGTTATAATTATTCTTAATAGCATACAAGTCATCACATATTCATCATAGATAGCAACTTTGTTCTCATAATCAATTGGAACCTCTTCCAAAATAGTGGAATCATTGCTAAATAAAGTTGACACTCTTCCAAATCCACTTTCATATTCATCACACCAAGATTCAACATCCTCCAAAATAGTGGGATCACTATTTCCTAAAGTTGACACTCTTCCAAACCCACTTTCATAAATATAATCATCTTAAATAGAAGGCATGCTTTCATCATAATAAATATTCTCATCAAAACTTGGGGGACTAGAAATATCATATTCATCAAACATAGCTTCCCCAAGCTTGTGGCTTTGCATATCATTAGCATCATGGATATTCAAGGAATTCATACTAACAACATTGCAATCATGCTCATCATACAAAGATCTAGTACCAAACATTCTAATGCATTCTTCTTGTAGCACCTGAGCACAATTTTCCTTTCCATCATTCTCACGAAAGATATTAAAAAGATGAAGCATATGAGACAAACTCAAATCCATTTTTTTGGTAGTTTTATTTTATAAACTAAACTAGTGATAAAACAAGAAACAAAAATGTTCGATTGCAAGATCTAAAGATATACCTTCAAGCACACACCTCCCCTGCAACGGTGCCAGAAAAGAGCTTAGTTGGCGGGCTGTGAGTGAGTGCCGCTTACATAGCCTCCCCGGCAACGGCGCCAGAAAAGAGCTTTATGTCTACTACACAACCTTCTTCTTGTAGACATTGTTGGGCCTGCAAGTGCACAGGTTTGTAGGACAGTAGAAAATTTTCCTCAAGTGGATGACCTAAGGTTTATCAATCCGTGGGAGGCGTAGGATGAAGATGGTCTCTCTCAAACAACCCTGCAACCAAATAACAAAGAGTCTCTTGTGTCCCCAACACACCCAATACAATGGTAAATTATATAGGTGCACTAGTTCGGCAAAGAGATGGTGATACAAGTGCAATATGGATAGTAGATATAGGTTTTTGTATTCTGCAAATATAAAAACAGCAAGGTAACTAATGATAAAAGTGAGCGTAAACGGTATTGCAATGATAGGAAACAAGGCCTAGGGTTCATACTTTCACTAGTGCAAGTTCTCTCAACAATAATAACATAGATAGATCATATAACAATCCTTCAACATGCAACAAAGAGTCACTCCAAAGCCACTAATAGCGGAGAACAAACGTAGAGATTATGGTAGGGTACGAAACCACCTCAAAGTTATTCTTTCGGATCAATCTATTCAAGAGTTCATACTAGAATAACACCTTAAGACACAAATCAACCAAAACCCTAATGTCACCTAGATACTCCATTGTCACCTCAAGTATCCGTGGGCATGATTATACGATATGCATCACACAATCTCAGATTCATCCAACCAACACAAAGTACTTCAAAGAGTGCCCCAAAGTTTCTACCGGAGAGTCAAGAAAACGTGTGCCAACCCCTATGCATAGCTTCATGGGAGGAACCCGCAAGTTGGTCACGAAAACATACATCAAGTGGCACGTGATATCCCATTGTCACCACAGATAAACACGGCAAGACATACATCAAGTGTTCTCAAATAACTTCAAGAGGGAAACTCAATTCATCATAAGGGAGTAGAGGGGGGAGAAACATCATAAGATCCAACTATAATAGCAAAGCTCGCGATACATCAAGATCGTGCCATAGAGAGAACACGAGAGAGAGAGAGAGGTCAAACACATAGCTACTGGTACATACCCTCAGCCCCGAGGGTGAACTACCCCCTCCTCATCATGGATAGCGCCGGGATGATGAAGATGGCCACCGGTTATAGGTTCCCCCTCCGGCAGGGTGCCGGAACGGACTCCCGAGAGGTTTTTGGTGGCTACAGAGGCTTGCGGCGGTGGAACTCCCGATCTATCTTGATATTCGATGTTTTTAGGGTACGTAGGCTTATATACGCGAAAGAAGTCTGTCGGGAGGTGCTCGAGGGGCCCACGAGACAGGGGGGCGCGCCCTCCTATCTCGTGGACTCCTTGAGGATCTTCTGACGTGAACTCCAAGTCTCCCGGATCATATTCTTCCAAAAAATCACACTGCCGAAGGTTTCATTCCGTTTGGACTCCATTTGATATTCCTTTTCCTCGAAATACTAAAACAGGCAATAAAACAGCAATATGGACTGGGCCTCCGGTTAATAGGTTAGTCCCAAAAGTAATATAAAAGTGTATAATAAAGCCCATAATCATTCAAAACAGATAATAAAATAGCATGAATGCTTCATAAATTATAGATACGTTGGAGACATATCAAGGCCCGTCCCGCGGCCCGCATGCTGTACTCATCATTCGGGCGCTGTTCGGAGAAAGGGCACGAATGGTGTGGGCGCAAGCTCCCTCCTCCCCGTCCCTTCCCTTCGTTAGCAGTCAAATCACTTTAGCCCCGGTGTCGTCGATGTCGACGATTACCACGCAACGCTCGGTTCAGTATTGCTCCTATTTGGGGTAATCCTGAGGGAGCGCTGGTATGGGTCCATCGATGGACGCCCCGGCGAGTGCATTTTGGCAAGGCTGCCTGCATCAACACGATCCATGCGTCGGCGACCGCTGGACTGACCCAAAAGGAGAGGAGGAAAAGGGAGGGGGGCCAGAGAAGCCCGACACTATGACCCGATGCCCGCCAGCCGCATGAAATGCATATCGGTCCCTGCCGGGAACGACAAACCACCTGGTTGACTCCTGCCCTGCCAGATGCCGTGGGCGCACCCTGTGCGCGCGTGGTTCGGCAGAGGGGAAAGAAGCTCAGAACGAAAGCTAAGTCTACATTATCACTTCTTGATTGATGCATTAGAGAATTCTGCAGTCATTTATCCCTTAACTGTAGTGAGCGTTTTTATTGTGAAAACCCTCGTACGATGGAACCTTGTTTAGCTTCTTTGGTTGCACCATCGTCCTGTCCACAGCCATGCTCGCAGGACGAGAGGCTGCACCGAGAATTACCTGGGAAAAACCTGCTGGGATGCATCCACGCCAAGATGACTGTTAAGGGCCAGACCCTTACGACAATCGCGACAATATGATACCGACAGACATCCAAAGCATGTATAGGGATCAATCATATGAACACAAACATGGCTCAAAGGGATAAACACACATTTAAAATTCAGCTAAGAACATCAGTTTCACACAAATACTAGAGATAGGATGACTAAACACAAAATATATGACATGTTTCATTACAGGGCAACAGCGGCCCGATACTTGGCTTGGTGACCGGATGGAGCGGCTCAAACTTGGGGAACCCTGTCGGCCTGCGACGCAGCTTTTTCCCTGGCGGCTGCAACGTCGCACCTGCTGGCGGACTCCTGAACCCGTTGTCAAGGTCAAGGTCGGGATGGCGGCATGCGATATTGCCCAAGACCATGAAGAGGGCGTTACGGGCAAGCTTCTGGGACTCAGTCGCGAAGCGCTCGACCCTCTCTTCTTCAGGCAGTCTCAGCTTCTTGATTAGCTCGTTGAAGAAGATTGCCATCTTAACGCTTGGGACCTCTTGCTTACTAGCCGAGAAGACTGGGCCATCCATGCCCATCGCTGCAACCTGAGCTCCAAGACACTCGACCACGTCGACCAGGCTCTTGATCTAGAGGTTGCTCAGATTGACCTGATTCTTCATGCTTGTCATCCAGATCCTTAGTGCGCTTACAAACAAGACCCTCCAGATCGTCATCTTTGGTGCAAAGGGTGGCGCGAAGCGTGGCTTCGTCCAGAGATGCCTTGCGGTCCGCCAGGCACGCCTCGCGAGCCATGACATCCTCCCGCGTCATCTAGAGTGCCTCTTGTTGCCTCAAGAGCACCTTGAACTGCTTGTCATGCCACGCGTGCAACTCCAAGCCTATGTCCTTCAGCTGCTAGTTCATCCTGTTGATGGACTCATGCTGCTCCTTGAGCGCCAGCCACTTCTAATTGTGCTGGGCCTGCATCTCCTTCACGCCCGCCGCCATGGATTCAATGGAGGACAAGTCCATGGCGACGGTGGCTAAGTTATTGGCCTCTCCAGCTCCCTCATAAAGCGGAACCAGGAGACGTTGAAGATCTTCATCAAGCCTAGCATCCGTCGTCAGGGACAGGCCAGGGGCTCCAGCTCTAGGCGGCAACAACACCATGGCCAGCGTGCTCGAGGAGGATGGAGGGATCTCAGCGACGATCCTGGTGACGGGGAACGGGCCCATGGTCTGGAGAGGGATCTTCTCCTCGACGGTCACTTCGCCTACCAGGACGTCCTCCGAAGAATGCTCCTTCACTGCCATGGAACTCTGTGTATCCCCGACAGCAAGATCCTATCCCTCTGCAGCAGCAATATCCATGGCCTCCCCTGCAGCAGCCTTGCCTATGTCAACCGCCACCTTCAATGGTTCTGACTCTTCGACTTTGTGGCCTGCGGGACAGAAGAACGGAGAACAACCAGGAAGCAAAATGTTAAAAAACGAGCAGAAGGAACAAATGATGTACCAAGTCTGTGGGTAGGAACCTCTGTTTCCCTGGCTACAACTGTTGCCGGGCCCCAAGCTTTACCCTCTACCGTGATGATCCCGGTAGCCTCCAGTGTAGCTTCATCCATGAAGGGATCCGTGGGGGTCTCTCCAGTTCGAACAACAGGGGAAGCGTGCCCCACTGGGAGGGGCTCACCCCACGTCATCTCGCCTCCCCCTCCACCTGAAAGAACAAGAAGGCCATCCCCATCGCCTCTAGCAGGTGGAACCAAGTCTCTGCTCCCGGGCCGAGGGCTGGGCTGGGGGCTCGACACAGGGTCCTCTGCATTGCCCCCCCCCCCCCCCGCCAAGGCCAAGCTCTCTGCACCCTTCGGTGATCCAAGACGCCGAAGCTTCCTCCGGGAGTGATGGACGAGGGTTTTCAGTGTCCTCCTCCATCTCCCTATCAATGATTAGAAAAGCAAAAGGTCAGTCAGCAAAGATAATTGGGTATGCACAAGCTATCCACAAAAAATCCTCCTTACTCTTTTGCGGTGAGCAAGGAGTCCAAGTTGAACTCTATGGGAGGTGAGGGCTACCTTCTGCTCTTCGGGGGTGGAGTGGCAGAGCTCTCTGACAGCTGCGGTGCCTGGCGTGGAGCAGGGGAATCATATGAAGACAAGTTCTACGAAGAACTCGAACGCGAGCTGGAGTCGGGATCATCCTCCACGACCATCGCTCGCCTGGCGGAAGAGGTCTTGATCCTGGCGAAATGAGGAGATTGGCAGCACGCCACCTCAGCCTTGGAAGCTTTGGATGTAGTCTTCTTCACCTTCATGGCGGCTGGGTTGGCGGCAACGCGCCTGTGGGTGCGCTGCTTAGGGTCTGGCTCAGGGGCTTGCGGCCCAGCCGCGAGCCACTCCTCGAGCTCCGCCACCTCGCCAATGACCTCCTATTCCTGGAGCTCTATTGCTGCCGTGGCTAGGGCATCTAGCCCGGCAAAGTTATCCCCGACAAGATCTTCCCTGACAACTTCTTCTGTGGCTTGCTCCTCGCTACCGCCCTGGGAAGAATTCCCGTCCTGAGTCTTCCCCTTGCCCTTTCCGGCCTTTCCTGCCTTCCTCATCTCAGCAAGGCGGGCGGCCTTGTCCTCCTCCACCCTCTCAAGATATATGCCACCTCCGCGGAAGAGGTGGGCTTATACATTCTTGTTTCAGTCCTGGTGGCCCTATCCTCCAGGATATTTGACCACTCGAGCTCCTCATCTGAAGTGGGTAGCTGCCAAGTGCTTGCTACCCCTTCAACATTAAAGTGTGGCATCCATTTGAATATGTAGTCTCGGGCAGAATTGATGTTCAGAGGGATGACAATTGTCGGGAGCTTGAGCAACTCGAAGCGACCGAATAGTTGGTTGCACAACCAGGCATGACCATAAACTGACAAGTTGTTGGCCAACCCGGGAAGCAACCTCATCCTGTCTGCTGTGTTGCCATACAACCATGCGGATCTGTCCCTTTCCTACAACAGTGAGATGCAGTGGAGATAAAAATCAGCCCCCACATGCTCGATGGTTAACCTGGCAGTCCTCAAACGGGTGATCCTATTGATTTCCGGACGCAGCCTGTCCTCAGTAAGGCCTTTGGTGCTCAAAGCCTTGCCGCACTCGACACAATCCTTCTGAGCTTCGCAGAACTCGGGGGCTTCCTTATCCTAGATCCAGCACCAATCTCCTCTCCATTCATCCCACCTCTCGTGCTGGTACCCGGGGAGGTAATCCCAGATCTTCCTCGCCACGCGTGGCATCTAGCTAATGATTCTAGAGCAGTAAACTCTGCTCTCCACTCGCGGGACAAAGTAATGCCGGAACAGATCCACATTGGGCCTGACTCCGACGAAATTATCGCACAAATGCGCAAAGATGGCCATGGTCGCCATTGCATTTGGCATGAAATCAAGGAGGTGGAACCCATAGATGTTCATGATCGCCTCAATGAACTCGGAGAAGGGGGGACAAAGACCGCAAATGAAGTAAGCATAGAAGAATCGATAGGAATCCTGCAGATCCTCCTTCCCCGCCACATAAACTACAGGCGCCCCATGCCCTTTCTTGATGGGCCTCCCCCACTGACACCCATACCCTACCCATATATTTTGCGGGTATGGATACCCATTACCCGTGGGGACAATATCTCTCTAAGTCTTCCCATGCCCGTTGTTTTAGAGTAGGGTACTCGTGGGTACACGTACCCATGGTCAAAACTGCCATCCCTAGGCTCATGAGGAGTGACTTCTACGGCGCGCATCTTTAGGTATTCCAACCTTTCTACAACAACGGTGCCAGGTGACTTTTTGGTTTGTTCATTTGTGGGCGCAACTCGGGCTGCATTATCCTCAAGTTGTACGGGTCCGCACCTAGAGCATGTATCATTTTGCGCATGTATTAGAACTGGCCTCAGCCTTTCATGAGTTGCTATATATTATCACCTGCATGCCTGGTGCTTCGCCACCACAAACGTCGTGTGCCCTTACAAACACGCCCGTGACCGCCTCATGGTTAAGGACTGGACGGCGTCTGTGCCCGGGTCCGTCCCTGCAGCGCCGCTAAACCCAAATGGCCGAGCTCTGTCTCGCGGGCCAGCTGTCAGTGTCAAAACCGGCGGATCTCGGGTAGGGGGTCCCGAACTGTGCGTCTAAGGCTAATGGTAACAGGAGGCGGGGGACACGATGTTTACCCAGGTTCAGGCCCTCTCGATGGAGGTAATACCCTACTTCCTACTTGATTGATCTTGATGATATGAGTATTACAAGAGTTGATCTACCACGAGATCGTATAGGCTAAATCCTAGAATCTAGCCTATGATTATGATTGTTGTTATGATCTATCGACTAGCCTGGCCTCGGTTTAGATAATGCACCAGAGGCCTAGGATAACATGAGTCCTAGCCGAATACGCCGGTGGGGAGGAGTCCTTGTCTTGATCACCAAGTCTTGTGGAGTCTTCCTTGTATGCGGCAGCTGTCCGAACTGGCCCATGAGTATACAGCCATGGGGGTCCTCGGCTCAATCTAACTGATCGGGAGACGACGTGGTGAGTACCCCCTAGTCCAGGATACCGTCAGTAGCCCCCTAAACTAGTCTTCAAGTTGGGTACGCTCCTCGATTCTTCCGAACTGTTTTTCATCTTCGGTCGCCGGTCTTGAAAACTAGTTCAACAAATCTTCTCATCTTCGATCTTGAGGATCGCCGAGGTGAATCCGGAGAGTTTACACGTCGGGTATCCGAGGAACCCCTTTAAGTTCTCGGCCTTTATCAATGTCTTGTTATTTTTTACGCCACACCTCGGGTGTGAAGTTGTTCCCGTGCGGCGGTGTCCTCTTGCATCCAAGCCCCAACACCGGACTGCATTCGAGTTGTCTTTTGCAGCCAAGCACCAACGTCGGACTGCTTCCGAGCTCCAACGCCGGACTATATCCGAGATGTCATAGATCATGTTGGTTCAAAAAAAGTTGAAGGAGTTTAGCCGAGCTTAATGCCGGAAATGCCCTCTATGGAGCTTGCCAATGGCGCCCAAGCTTTATGCCGAACTGCTTTCGAGGTGGTGCACCACCCCAACCGCTGGCTGATTTTTTGTGAATATTTTTGACTGGTGCAATTTATTCTCTGCCGGGATATATAGCCAGTATATGTATATCCAGTATCCCTCAAGGTGTGTGTCAATCTAAAACCCGAGATGCACCTAAAGGAAAACATGAAACCGCTGTTCCTAGTAGCCCCTGAGACTCAGGTCGATGCGCGAAATCAGCCTGAGGATCAACTCCTAGCTCGGCAGCATACGTAGGAATAGAAACACAGTGTAATATATTAGAGATAATAGTGATCGACGAACTGGCCCTTGAGAGAGGGTCTTGAGAAGTTGCCCCAATATATTAGCTTGACGCTATATAGGTCCAGATGGTACCTATGGTTGCCCGAAGATGCGTTTGCCCATAGTTTGGTCAAGCCGAACACTAAGCACTTTGAATTTTCTGCATTTAACAGGCAACACAGTAGCCCCCGAGACACTGGTCAGGTGGCAACACCAGATCAGGGGATCAATGTGCCCCTTTAATATTTATAAATAATGAGCGCGAAGCCCAGTCGCCCCCGAGCCTTAATGTGGGCACGGGTGGCCGAATTAAGGATCGATATCCATAATAAAATCACAGATTATGTGTAATGATTCTATGTATCCAAGTACTCTACATCATTAATGCTCGAATCCGTATTGTACAAAACTTTGTTCACCGACCATCGGCTTCAACCTCTTCGGCCAGTAGCCGAGGAGTGTTTTCCTACTTTATAAAGCCGTTATAATGGCAAAGATTTATGGAAAACAAGGCAACCCGGCCATACGGTTTTATAAACAAGGGTACACGGAGAGATATGTTATATTACGTTTTAACGTAAGAAACATCTTCCAAAGAAAATAGTCCCGCTATCGGTTCCTTTTCTGGGTCGTCATGCTTATCATGATCATGAAACCTCACCTCCGATCTGATCAATGTGGGGAGGAAAATATTGAGGATTTTGTTCGGGGAAAGTTTCCAAACTCTATGGTACTAATGAACCAAATTTTTTACTTCCATCATTGCCGACCAATGTGATCCTTTAAGATTGCGAGCTTTCGGCTTCACCCAGTCTGAGGTACTAACTTCGATAACCCAGTAGTAGCAATCATAGAGGTGCTCCCTTTACCGCCTAGCCGAACAATCGGGAACATAGGGGTAAGCACAGGAGCTAGGCAACCCAGCTTGGCCAAAATCTTAAGTCAAATTAATGCATATTTATGGCTATATAACGATGATTACGGAAGGCGGCCCTTGTATATTAAATACAAATGCCGATGATATGTTTATTTTGACTCCGTTGCGACTGTTTATCAGTTGAAAGTGACCCATCGTCGGCTTCTACCCCTTTGTAGATACTACACAGGGTGTTTCCGCAATAACAAGACAACCCTTAGCCGACGTCTCGGTGCCCGAAGGCGGTTGTGTTTAGCGGAAACGAGGCAATCAGATATGCAGGCTTTATAACCTTCACTTAGTCATAGGAGCTTTAAATTGGGTAAGCTAGCTACGAGCCCCCAGTTATTATTCGGCGACAGCCGAGGTCAAGCCGTAAACACTTCGGCCAATATTATGAACGGCCCGTCATTTAACATAGTCATCGGATCGCTGACCAGTTTACGCCTATTGTGACAGTCAGTTTTCGGCTTTCTCCACTAAGGTGCTTAACCATGCAAGCTGGAAGCACAATTGCAGTGGTTCTCCCTTTGCACACCTAGCCGAACAAAGTGGAACGTAGGAGGCAAGCACAGGAGCCGGGCAACCCAACTATTGACTGAAGACACAATTTGGAACCGCTGCATATATAGCAATATCCGAGAATGTTTTTTCCGAATCTCTAAAGGTGCCCGGTGTTGCATTGCGAGACTTATGCTGGAAACACACAAATAGTTTAAAAGTGCCATAAGCTTGGAAAACCAAAAAACGTCAGTGAAAACTTGACATCCGAACAAGATCAAGTGTTCGGTGCCAATCCGAAAATTGGGAAAAAAAATTGTGCTTCTGTCGTGTTTTAACAACGACCAAGAAGAAAACACATTTACAGCTCATATATAAATTTTAAGAGCCCCCAAGTGACATTGGTAAAAGAATTTTATGTATAATGATTGTATGTACCGAAGTACTTATATCATATTTGTGTTCACCCGAACTTTATACGCGTCTTAACTGACCGTCGGCTTCACCCTCTTCGGTCAAGGGCCGAAAAGTGTTATGTACTCCACCTTTCGAGAATATCGACGGTGTTTCCGATAACCAGGCAATCAGGCCATAAGGCTGTAACAGACAAAGCGTGCTCAGGGAACTTATGCTATATTACTGACAAAGTGTAAGAAGCATCTTCGAAGAAAATAATACATCCACCGATACCTTTCTTCGGTTGCTCATTGTTATTATGAGACTTGTGCAATAGATTTTTTGTACTCATGAGTTCCGTTGTGTGCCGACCATGATGGAAAACAATAAGAGCGCTAGCTTTCGGCTTCACCTAGTTTGAGGTCCGAGCTCGGATGACTCGGTCGTGACAATCGCAAAGGTGCTCCCTTTACTCCCTAGCCGAACAATCGGGAACGTAGGGGTAAGCACACGAGCCAGGAAACATAGCTTGCGGAACACTTAGGTCAATATGGTGCATATTGTGGTGTAATACACGAACAAGGAACGAAGCCGTACAAGTATAATCATATGCAAGAGGAAAGGCTTCATGAAGGAAGCCCCAAGTAAATGGAGTATTTGAATTTGTGTGTCACAAACAAAGTTTTGACAAGGAATTTTGTCACAAACAACTTTTTGCCAAAAAAGTATAATGCTTGGTCAAACCGAACAAAATTCAAAACAGAAAGTCTTTGAGCATGAAAGCAACTTAGCTGGTTAATGTGCTCGGTGTTGATGACGCGATTCAGACTTATGGTGGGGCGAAGACGCCCATTGATATGTGACAGATCCGACAAGGTTCGCAGTCCTCGGCATGACCGAGGTCCCAGCCCCCAAGCCCGAGGTGTCCGAGCAAGGAGTTCGGCACTCCGAAGTAGTGACCGTGTAACGCAGTCAAAATCGATTACCTGCACACATAAAATAGTGCGGTCCAGGAAATAATAATAATATATATATAATCCTTGCATAATTTCTTTACGCAAAAACAATTTATTTAAAGAGATGTGGCCTGGCGCCGAAGCCAATGTCGATGCAGGGCGTCAGCGTGATGCAGTGAAGGCGTGACAAAGCCTGAATTTGCAGGGCGGTCCGGGCTCTAGATGCGGTGTTTGCCAAACTATGGATGGGTAACAGACTGAACCATCACGCAACCATCATTAATGCAGCCATCATTTGATAGACCTGTGTACAGATGATGGAACAAACCAGAGTAATAATTTCTCAGAAAAATAACCCAAGCAAGAAAAAATTACTAGGATTAATAGCACCTGGTTTATCTGTTGTAGCAATCTGAAAAAGGTCATTCCCAAAATTGGGACTTGATCCGCACACCCATTGCCTGGTGAGTGATGGAGCGGTGGCATGGTGATGCTGGCAAAAGTTGGCTTGCCGAGGCAAAGCCCGCGGTCCAGCTAACGTGACGAAGTTGGTCGGTAGACGACACCGAAGTCTACGGAGTAGGTCGATGAAGGGATGACGAAGCCCCCGGTCCAGACAAGGAGACGGAGCAGGTCGGCAAGGAGATGTTGCAGCTGCCATGTCAGCCGAGGTGTTGAAGTAGTTCGGCGTGATGGACATCGTCTCGATGAAGCAATAGTTCGCCATGCCGATGCAGGTTGTAACTTGTGACGTGGTCAATGCTGGCTTGATGAAATGACCGTGCGGCGATGCCGGTGTGCCCACTCCGTGTAATCCATGGGGCGGCGATTTTCCTGGAGATTCGTCCTTCGCGATGCCGAACTATTGTTCGGCTTGCCGAGACGATGATCTGAAGAAGTTGAGCTCGGCTCAACAACGCGACGACGTGTCTAGCGCAGGTTGGCAGCCGTAGGGCAATATTGCCGGGGTGGTTTGACACCGGTGCGATGGTGAAGATCATATTGAAAAAGACTTTAAAATTAGCAGGATGTGTTTGGGAACAAAACACAATACCCCGTACAAAACTTCCTTCAAAAAGGATGTTTGAAATCCCGTTCATAAAAAAGATGAATTCGGGTCGGATTCGTTCTCGCGCAGAAAACAGATCCGAAAAGTGATGCACTAATCGGAAGGTTCCCGGAGTTTGGACGGTCAGATCGAGCTGAAATTTTGATGGGTGGTAGATATGGGAATTCCGCAGCAGATGAACGGTTGGATCTTCCAAAGGACCTCCGAGCTGGTCTCTGAAGACCACGCCATAAACTCATCCAGATTCCCGTCCAGATTTGACAGGGCTCCGGTTTATCGTGGATTAACAGAGATTTCTCCATCGGAACTCGACGAAATTGTAGACTCAATTACGCATAATTCCACAGAAGCAATCATTAAGACGACACTTGAGGAGGCGGTGCCGGCGGATAGAAGTTTGTTGTCAGGAAAAACAGCACGGTCGCCCGAGGGCAATGTTGACGTTGAGCCCCCGAGCTCCATGGATGATTCGTCCATGATCTTGATAGAGATCAAAATTGATGTTGATGAAGGCCCCCATCCGAACATGATGATCGGAGGTAGGGCGTAGTCCTCGGTCCAGCCAAGGTGACCAGTCGAGCCGGTGACGAGAAGTCGATGTCGCAGTTGATGTGCAGTCGAGCCATTGATCTTTTTGCCGATCACACAGCGGAACTCACAATGAAAGCACCAAGGTCGATGTAAAAACCGGCGGATCTCGGGTAGGGGGTTTCGAACTGTGCATCTAATGCTAATGGTAACAGGAGGCGGGGGACACAATGTTTACCCAGGTCCGGGCCCTCTCGATGGAGGTAATTCCCTACTTCCTGCTTGATTGATCTTGATGATATGAGTATTAAAAGAGTTGATATAGCACCAGATCGTAGAGGCTAAACCCTAGAAGCTAGCCTATGATTATGATTGTTGTTATGATCTATCGACTAGCCTGGCCTTGGTTTATATAATGCACCAGAGGCCTAGGATAACAAGAGTTTGTCTTGATCACCAAGTCTTGTGGAATCTTCCTTGTATGCGGCAGTTGTCCGAACAGGCCCACGAGTATACGGCCATGGGGGTCCTCGGCCCAATCAAACTGATCGGGAGACGATGTGGTGAGTACCCCCTAGTCCAGGATATTGTCACCAGCTCTCGTGTACGTCACCTCCCGTGGCCCTTGGTGCCTTGTTCTTGCATGAGCTAATCGAGAGTGGATGAGTGAGGGCTTGCGACCCGGTGCCTCGCCACCGCAGGAGCCGCGTGCCAGTTGTCTTTCTTTAGGATTATTGCATGAGAAAACTGGGCACGGCGTCTACGCTCGGGTCCATCCTTGCAGCGTAAATAAACCCAACGGCTGAGCTCTGTCTAGCGGGACGGTCCCATTCACGTCACCTCCTGGGGTCATTGGTGTTTGGCCTTCTAATGCGAACTCCGAAGATTCGCTCAGCGCAGGTCATGTAAACATCTCACAGGGTCCTTACAAATGTTCCGAACTAAACATTCAGGCGCAATCCGCCTTGAGGTAGGGCCTCGTGAGTCCCGCGCTGCGCACGGGTGCCCATATAGACCACCTCCAGTCCTGTCGTGCTAGCCACGTGTACGGACGGGGCTATACACGCCCAGGAGACTCCCCCGGAGGAACTCCCACCCACGCACAAGTAGAAGCCCCATGCTCCACACTGGCGGACGACACGGTCGAGGAGCGACTATGCCCATGCAAGAGTGGAAGCACCATGCTTCGCACTGGTGAATAAACAACTGAGGGCACCGTAGTGGCTGCGGTAACCTCAGGAGGGCCACTAGGTTCACTCTCCGGCCTCATCTCGCTGCTTTCCCTCTGGGAGGGCCCACGAGGGGGCTGGGGGCACGGGGCTACACTCAGGCCACGCCTGGCGCACGCCACCTCAGACCACAAAAAAAGACACATCCGTGACACTTTGGGCCGAAAAACTATTTTTCCTGTCATGCTTATGACACTTCTATGATAATAATTATGACAAAACCCGGTATCATCATCTATGTGGTGGGCTCCAAGTTCTATGACAAAAAATCATGAAAGAAAATGGGATTTTTGTCCTAGACGGGCCGGAGATGCAGCTGCATGACATTCTTTAGGCCGTCCATGACGGAAAAAAACTATGGTAGAAGCGAGGGCGAGGAAAATATCGGGAGTTCCCGATTACGGTGGGTGGTCGGGGCCGAGCGATGCACGGAGGTTTCCTCGTTTCTCTCATGTATGTGTGTATGTGCGAGGCGTTGGCTAACTGAACCTGAGCGATCGCACGTTACTAAACCCGAGCGATCGATCCCTTGGCTGTTAACTGAACCCGAGCGATTCATCCACTGCTGACTGAACTCTAGCGATTCCATCGCTGCTGCTGCTGCTAACTGATCCCGAGCGATCGAGCACTGTTGCTGCTGCTTACTGAAGCCGATCGAGCCCCTGTGCGAGACGTAGCTAGTCGATGTTGGGTTGCCTCTCGATGAACAGTGACCGTTGCTATCGTGCGCGCGGTACATAGAATGAGCCGAGACGTGGTGAGTCGAGCCAGTTGGTTGGCTGTGGATGAACAGCTCCTGGTGGGGGTTGGATGAATATGACCCTGTGGTAGTAGGCCGTTGCCGCTCGATGAACAGGATCCCGAGGAGGCCACCGCACCCCAGCCGGTCGGGGGTGGATGAAGAGGACCCTGTGGAGGCTCTATGAACAGCAGCAGGTTGAGGCTGGATGAACAGTAGTTGTGGATGAACAGTAGCCAGTGGAGGCTGGAGGAGGTTGACGGTGGATGAACAGTAGCCCGTGGAGGCTGGAGCGAGGCAGTAGACGGTGGATGAATAGGACCCCGTTTCGACTGTAGGCGCTTCAACACAAGTCTGTTACCTTCATTTTGCGGCACGCCACGCCCCTCCCGATCAACAGGACCCCGTTTCGACCGTAGGCACTACAATACAAGTTCGTTTCCTGTGTTTTGCGGTACGCCAGACCCTTCCCGATGAACAGGACCCCGGTTCGACCGTATGCGGTCGAACAGAAGGCCCGTTTCCTCCGTTCTGCGGTACGCCAAACCTTATTTTGGCTGTTCCGTCCAACCCGGTTGGCTCCCGATGAACACGACGTCATTGCTGCCATCCGTTGCATCTCCATGTACACGAGCCCTGGCCGTACGTATGTGCGAGTAGGAGTTCGAGACCCCGCCCGTATGTACGTACGTGGTCGTATTTTTTGGCACCTGGTTGTACGTACCTGTACACGGTTTAGAAGGGTCTGCCTGAACTGCTACGTCGGGGGCATGCCGTGTCTTCCTCTGCCGCCAACTCGACATCGTCTACTACTACATGTGCCGCTGCTTGCTCGACCATGATTCATCGTTGCAGAGAGACCGATCGACCAGTATGTACGTACACGTTCGCGGCAAGGCTACATATGCTTCGACCGGGTGGGTCCCAGCTGTCAGGGAGGATAAGGATGCACTTCCTTGAGTGCGAAGATATAGCTGGTGGGTCCCGGCTGTCGGGGGAGGAATCATTTTTATTTTGCGAGTAATAAGGAGACACTTCCTTGTTTCATAGATGTAGCTGGTGGGTCTAGTTGTCAGCCTCACACCGTAAAGTCAACTTCTGATGGCTATCGTTTGTTGACCTCGTTGACCACGAGGCGCCGAGAGCATCAAGGCGGTTGACGACAGCGAGGCCTAGGAAGGGAACGATGAGGAGCCAGAGAAGACGAGGCAGGTGGATGCCCACGTGGAGGGGAGTACGAGGGTTCATTGGTTCAGATGCAGCGTAAGTCCGCTGTCACTAGAGAATAACAGGGGTTGTGGGTGAGTAGAAGGAAGGTCTGGCCAGTCGTAGTATGGTCGGTCCGTGAGGCCTGTGCGGTAGCACAGCCGACCATCAGCGGCTAGAGCAGGCGGTACGACGGGCCTGGTTTGGGCGGCTGGAGTAAGAAGATCAGAGGTTGAAGACGCATCACGGCCGTTGATTTAAGATCAAATGGCCAGTGCAGCTAGAATCGTTTTGACTAAGTTTACAAAGCCCGTACGCGTCAACTTAGTTGGCCTACAAGTCAGCCTCCAAATCTGGTGGGTCCCAGCTAACAGGGGGGAATCATTTTTTGGCTCGTAAGGTGGCACTTCCTTGTGTGCGAAGATGTTTTCTAGGTTTCCTAGTTTCTTCTTTTTTCAGTTAAAATAAAAAGAAAACAATTTATCATCTTTGGTACAATCTATATTTTCGTGAAATGGATCATAATAAAGCTGGTGGGTCCCAGCTGTCAGGGAGAGGTAACTTTTTTCCCACGTAATAAAGGAAACACTTCCCTGCATGCGAAGATGTAGCTGGTGGCTCAAACCTGTCAGGGGGAGAAATCATTTGTTTTCACATAATAAGGAGGGACTTGCTCGCGTGAGGTCATGGGTCATGTGGGTCGCTACTGTCAGCCACTCCACGTTTATGTCTCTTTCGATGGCTGCCGTTTGTTGACAAAGTTGACCACGTCGCGCCGAGAGAACCAACGCGGTGGACGATGGCGAGGTCTAGGAAGGGAACGACCCGGGGCCGGCGAATACACAGCAGTGGATCCCCACGCGGAGTGGAGTACGAGGGTTCACAGGTTCGGCTGCGGAGTGAGGGTGTCGTTGCCGGAGAATAACATGAGGTGTTGGTGAGTAGAGGAATGGCCTAGACGACGATGGGAGTAGGGTGGGCTGGTGAGGCCTACGCGGCAGCACAACCGGCCATGGGAGGCGGTAGCAGACAGTACCGCCGGCGGTGGTTTGGGAGGCTGAAGCATGAATATCCAAGATTGAAGAAGCACCACATCTGTTAGATGGACATCCAACGGCCACTGCTAATAGAATCATGTGTTAACTATAAGTTGACAAAGCCTTGCGTACGCGTCAACTTAGTAGGCCCATAAGTCACCATCACATCTGTGACAGAGAACATATAGCCCATTTGTGATTTGTTATAATGTACAAGCCATTTTTTAATTCTAATGTAATTTAGTCAGCCTTTACTGTTTGTCAAAATTACAGCCCATTTTCTAGCCAGGACAGTGTTAATAATTTCAGCCAACCGCTTAAAAAATTTCAACAAAATTTCCAACATTTTGATGGGATCCAAAATATTTTTTAACCCAAAATTTAGAGTCATATTAAATATAATTTCAAAATAAATTTGTATTAGGTAATAATCCAACGAAATTTTGCGCGTGCAACAAGTAATGAAATTACAAATGTACCTTTTTTGAGAAGAATACAAAAATGTACCTATTTCAAAATATATTTACAACCAATTTTTTTAATTACAACCCATTTATTATTTCTTAAAGCCCTTTTTCTTGGCAAGTCTAATGCGGCCTGGAGCATAACAAGTTGACCTGGGTAGGGTATTTCACAAAAAAAGAAGAGCTAGGATAGCCATTTTCACATTTAATTATTAATATCTGGGCTGGATATTTGGTTGACATGAAATAATAGCCTCGGCCAGACGGGCCACAGCCTGCCTAGTTGATACCCTGCTCCTCTGAACAACAATAAAATCATCGCTCAAGAAAAACTCTGCTCACACCTCAAAAACACAAATACTGCTCGTTTATTGACTATTTAGGTTGACAATGGTGTGGGACCATGATGTCAGAAAACTAGGAGGAAGAAAAAAATTATAGTTGTATATACTAATAAGGAGGCACTCGCGTACGTGCGGCTATGGCCATAGGGGGATCCACTGTCATCCTCTCCAATTAAAGCCATCTCCGGATTCCTCCTGTTCATTGACCATGTTGACAACACGAGACGGCAACGCCACGGAGAGCACAACAACTTGAAGGATGACAGAGAGGGCCTTGCAGGACGTACGGATGGTCTGATACAGTGCCCACTGCTCATTCAGAAAGCCAAGATCATTGGATCACATGTCTGCGACGTTCGCTTGTTCGCCTGTGATTCGTCCTTCCGCGAGCCGGTGCTCGTTGAGGACAGGGGGTTGCAACACAGGTCCTCCTGTGCTGGTAGCTCTTCCACCATTAGGACGTCTAAGTGCGGCTGCACCTGCTCTATGTTGAACACGACATGAACCGGCTTGGGCGGTGGTGCTGGGTCCTGGTCGGAAGCCACGTCCATCGTCTTATTGTCGTTGCTCAGCTCGGCGAGCTCACTCGCTAGCCAGCTTGTCCGGCTGCTGGAACAGACCGCTGCCAAGCACGAGTCTAACCGCCCTGGCCCACCCAGACTGCCTCCCTCGCTCGCGCGCGCTTTCTTGTCGAAACGGATAGCGAAGCCAGCGCCGCTTCCAGGTGCAGGCGATTGCTCCATGTTCAAATGACACAAGTGCCATCCGCCCGTTTGCTGCCAACATTAATGATACGTGGTTACCGAGGCAGCTACTCCCGTGCCACCCGTCCGTCCCTCTGCCGCCCACCATTGCTATATAAACTGTTGCGCCGGCCATAGCCGCAGTCTGCATATAAGTTTTGTCTGAAGTCAAAGTATCTCTACTTTGGCCAATCTTATAGAAAAAAGTATCAACATTCACAATATAAAATCAATTGACTTGAAATTAATCTAATATGCGAAGTAAAATGGAACAGAGGGAGTAAGAAAAGTTTGAGCAGCTTTTTAGCGTTCCTGTACATTGCAATCAAACACACAGGCCTGGCAATTCATAGAGAACACTCAAAACAATCGATGATTATGCATCTCAGCGATTCACATGTCAGAGCCAATATTTACTTCACAACTAAAGAACGAAGAAAAATCGATCAATTCTGCTGACAGCAAAGGGCGTCCCATTCAAAAATATCAAACGCATGTCTTCTTCCTAACATCAATGAGCAATTTGACAAGGTTGTCCCATTCCAACATGTCAAATGTGTGTTGTTTTACGTACATCAATGAGCAAGCTTTGACAAGGTTTTCCAATTCCAAAATATCAAATGCCTACCATTGTGGAATGGGCAGGGTTTGCCATCAGTTTGGACATTGACATGGCACATTGTGCCAAATAAACCAGCTGTTCTTTTTGTGCAGTTCCACCAAAATCAACCAAATTCGCGCGTAGCTTGTATGATTTCGCTTTATATGTTGCAACGCCTTGAACACATCGGCACCTCCTTTCTTGTGGTGGAAATGAATGATTTGAGAATATTCGATGTATTCGAGAACATTTTGTGCAGTTTCCATTGAAATCAAGCTGAGCACTCCTATTTGCATAAATACAAAAAAGTGATTAGTATAAAGCAAAATATACTATGAATTGACAGTTTAAATAGGCAACCTACATGATCCATGTAGATCACACATTTTAAAAAATGGAACTCTTCGGAAATAATCCTAAAACAACATTGTATTGGCCATCACAACAACAAAGATGGAGATCCGTGAGTCCTACTGAGATGAAGTTAGTTTGTTCTTGTGGGCAATAATGTAACCATCCTTCAATTGCTCCCTTCTGATAAGAAGAGAGGCTTGGCTTCTTTATCCTTGCATAATCGGAACTAGGCACTTCACATACTCCATATTCTTCTTCTTCCGAGGATGATCCTTTTGGGCAACGACAATAGGACAACTAAATGCTAGTATCCCTGTTTGCTCGAAAAAAGGAAAGGAAATATTTAGAACAACACAGATGAAGCACTTCATGACAGTAGCTAAATAGTAGCACAACACAAATAGAGATGACAAAGCTCAATCATATGGATGAAATCCGTGGGCCGGTACCAACCTTTGTGAGGAGGCTTATTGTGTAGATCATACAGATGAAGCACTTCTCGGGAACCATCTATTGTTATCTACTGTGGTTGCCATGCTTACTATATACTCCTCGATTAGTTTAATGTTTCCAACATCTTCTTCTACAGTTCCACTAAAATAAATGTTATCTTCAAAGAAGATCCCTGTTTGCACAAGTAGAGATAATTACATACTCCCTCCGTCCCAAAATTCTTGTCTTAGATTTGACTAGATACGAATGTATCAAGTATGTATCAAGTCACATTCGTATCTAGACAAATCTAAGACAAGAATTTTGGGATCGAGGAAGTATTACATTAAGAGTGGCACCAAATCAGTGGCAAAACAATTGCTTGTTCCAGCCATAGCAATAAATTAAGATGCAAAACTATATCATTACTTGTGTCATCACAGTTCCAGTGCTTCATTACAGCACCGGGAGTAGTTTTTTGTTTTTATTCTGCTTGTTCCTCCACTTCATCACCTGGTTCCATAACAGACAAGCTTCACCTTCAATGTAAGATTTGTCATGTCAATTAGGGAGCACAAGTATAGCACTAAACAACAACATTAATTTTCTAATGACAGTAGCAAAATACAGGCCAATAGTTGTGAAATATCATTATCTTACCTCAATGGGATATTACGGTGCACATACAGATTGGCAGTCTTGTCTCCATTTATGCAGTTCACTAAAATCAATCAACTTGACCGTATACGTAGCACAACATATGAAAGCACACTGCACAATCATGTGAAAGAAGGCTAGACCGACCTCTCATGACGCGGAATTCAAACAACTCACAAGAAGAAGATGTGAAACTTATTTTCCCACACAGATCGGAAGTCAGATCTCTTCCTGTGCAGTTCAACTAAGATCAAGCAATCAAGGAACGTTGTTGGTGTGACATTTTGGTTGAACTGCACAAAACACTCTTAAATCAAAAGTGTTTTGTGTAGTGCAACAAAAGGTCACAATAGCAACGAGGTGAAGTAGATAACCCTGTTTACACAAAGGAGCAAAGGATACAACGACTGGCCAATAACGGTGGATGACGCAGAAGCCCACAAAAAGAAGCATCTAACTTATCTAAATGGGAAAGAAAGCAAGACAGTAGCATTTGTCAAACAATGGCATTGATTCATATTAACAGAGAGATTATATTAACAATAGTATTTGTTAAACATGTAATTTGCTTTTAACTGTGGCATTGCTTCAATTTTCCAGTAGCATTATTAGATTAAAAATAGCTAAAGAGTTGTACGGGACAGTGGACGCACTAGCACCATGTTCATCTACTGATGTATAAAGGGTTGATGCACAATCTGTTGCAACAAAGAACAAACAACCAAGGAGCATATTTCTATTGGTCCCAGTTTTGTTATCTTTGGACACCTTTCCCTATGTGAGGGCAGCAAATCTAGTCCTACTCAAACTCTACAGCCTTGTCCAATAGAAAGATCAGTTCGTTACAGATGTACGTACTGCGTTTGTCATTGTTTTCCCTTTTCTACCAATGTAGGTGCTGGATAGCCAGTCTATACTACTTCCCCCCTTCCTTTCCTCTTTGAACCACGTCCTAGATTCATGCTATACAACTTTTCCCACTACTTTCCTGTTTGATCCAACACCCAGATTCGAGTGCAGAAGTGGAAAAAGCCCACATGCAGCTAGAGCAATGCGTGTGGAATAAGTAAATTATACCTTAAGGTTCCCGGGGTGTGGCTCAGCGGGCGACCGGAGGCTGATCTGCCCACACTATGTACGGCAACGAGGAAGAAGGGGTTGGAAGCCCTCCCGCGCCGCTGCTGGGTGAAACAGAACAGATGCACTGGTAGTGGATTCCCTCCCTCTCTGACAGCGACAACTTTAAGCCTCCTTCCCTTCCCAGCGGACGGATCCTGCCGGCTCTTTGACCAGCAGTGAGGGGAGAGAGAGAGGCCAACGAAGTCTTGTTTAGATCTGGAGAGGGTGAGAGAGTGTGCAGAGAGCAACTACAAGCGCTGAGGCTCCAGCGTGTATATATATATAGTAGAGAGAGAGTGTGAAGAGAGCAAACCCTAGAAAACAAGCGCCAAGGCTACAACGTATATAGATGGAGTGGTTTTCTTTCTCTCCATAAAAATCATTTTAAATTGTGCATGAAACGAAACTCTTTATTTAACGCAGTGAAGAAAAATTCTAGGGGCAATACTAATACGTGAAGAAAATTTAATGCTCGAAGGAGTCAACTCGCAATTAACGTTGAACGCTTCCCAGTCGTGCTTACTAATGTTCACGTGTGGTACACGACCCTCCAAAGTGAACAATAGTTGAACCACATATGGTCAAAATATCAGAAAGGTGGGCTGCACCATCCTCCAATTTTAAATATTTTGGGCACTTGTATGCGGCCTAAGTCAGTGTGCCACTGTATGTACTAAGGGTTACAGCGGGTGCTAAGAAACAAGGGTGTATTGAGAGTAATTGCCATGTAGTTTATTTGTAGGGTCACTTGCAAACTGTGAAACTCTATTCTCCTCTTATTAGTGGATGAGGCAAATCTTTTGCTTCCATTTCGAAAAAAACAAGAAATTCAATTTTAATTATTTAATTTGCACACTTTTCTCTCTTCCAATCATGTTGGGCACTTGTATTCGACCTAAGTCAGTGTGACGCCATATCTCTTACTACTCCCTCCTTCTAGGTGTAAGTCGCATTAGAAGGTGCAGCGGGACCAAGGTGAAAGCAGATTGGAGGAGAAGAGGAAACTTGACCCGTCCTTCCTCCAATCAAAGCCCTGATTTCTGTCTCTAAATGCAACAATTAATCACAACAATTAAGAGATGCCATTTTAGCTACCATGCAGGGCCATGTATTAACTCATATGCAAGCCGACTTTGATTCCTTGACTGATCAACGCGTAGTTGCTCTCCATGCATTGGGTTTCCGAGGGAGATAACAAGACATAGTAAGTAACACTCGCTACAACGAGGCTAGGAGGGGACTGGGATGCAAAGTGAATGGACGACGCTGAAACATTTTGGAAATATCTGATTTTTGTAAGACGACTTAACACCAAGACGGAGGCAGTACTACTCCTCAGTCCAGGTTTGGTGGAATATTCATCACCTCTTCTCTTGTTGTACGTAATCCATTTATCTCACTTCCTGTGGCTTCCCACTTGCACGATATTCCTATTTTATGACCATGTGCGTGCGTGCGTGCGTGTGTGTATGTTTTAACAGCGTGTGTGTTAGAGAGAGCGACACATCGACCTACTCCTATAGAGAGATGGCGTGTAGTGTACGATTTAGCCGCGAGAGTCGGTGCATCCTCACATTTCCGGGCGTCCGATCGGGACAGCTGCCATGCCCGCTCCTGACCAGCCTCGCCCACCCAAAGCCCCTCCATCGCCCGCGCGCGCTTCTCGCCCGAAATGGTCAGCGCCGCTCCAGAGAATCGGTGCCGCATTGAAGGGAGAAGTGGATTCAAGAGTGATGGTTGCTTCATCCGTCTAACTTACTGCCGAGTCTATGTGATTTGACGGCTCATTGGTCATTATTACTGAGGTGGTATGACTGCTGGATGTCCCACGTTTCGGCGAAAGGAGGTTGATTACAATTTTCTCCATTCTTACAGCGGAGGAGTGCGAAAGTGGTGAAAACACGCAAGCTCAGTGATTACATGGCGCACCTCACACTATCACCTTATTTTCTGGACACCGTGCGACACCTAACTCTTTACATAGTATAGTACATACTGTAATTTCTCAGCGAGATAAATTTGTATAATGCTATGAAGCTTCCAGCTACTGTTTCATGTATCTTGCGTCCATGGTTGCCCCATTGCAACATTTCATCAAATACAAAGGAGACTAACATGCATGCTATTGCATGTCAATGATTGATAGATCATAGCCAATATGTACTCCCTCCGTTCCCAAATAAGTGTCTCAACTTTATGCAAACTTTAGTACAAAGTTGCACTACTACTAAAGTTGACACTTATTTTGGAACAGAGACACCTAAAGAAAAAAGATCCATGCAGTCCCTAGCCCTTGAACCCTAAACCCTAACCAGACTTTAATTTGCTGGCGACGTTGAACCTTCCGGAGAAATGAAGTTTGCAACCCTTTGACCATCAGATCATTTTGTGCAGTTTCACTAAAATTGAGATGAGCATCCCTGTGGCAAAGAAATTGAAGAAGCATGATTAGCATAAGATTACTAGGACTAGTTGATGAGACATAAACTCATCAAAAATAAAGTAGAAGCTAGTAGAAGTACGTGCGGGGCAAAGAAGTAGAGAAATATCCTCATGGAGATATGTGGGCAGATGGGGTAGTGGTGCAAGCTGGCTGTAAAGGAAGTTGTACCTGAGGAATGTCGGGATGTAGCTCAACTTAGAGGAGGGCGACGGGAGGTGAAAACCGCCCACGTTGCGGCAGTGAGCAAGGGATGAAGGCAACCACACCGGCTTTGTGAGGGAGAATGACGAGGACCCCTGATCGGGATGTGCCAACAATGGGTTTTTGCCGTCGGCGACAGCGACCACATCTACACAAAGCATCCACCCCTTCCCCCGGCGGACGTGGTCCGCCTGAATGTTAGAGATGTGGCCACAGTCGTTTTGTGCGAGAGTGTGTGAAGAGAGCAACCCCAACAAGCAACTGTGTAGGCTCGTCCTGGCTATGTATATAGTGGAGCGGTTTCTTTTTCTCTCCATTTGAACCTAGTTATAATGCGTATGTGCCACTGAAGAAAAAACTTTATTTATAAATGATGCGTCACTGTTCATGCGTGGTTCCCGACCCTCAATTATTTATAAGTGAGTAACTACTACTAGACGCGTCAAATTTTCACATGGGCTGCATCATCATACAGAAATTAGTTCCATCGTGTCACGTGTGTGGTTGGGGAAGACGAAAAGACGCAAAGAGTGCTACTAGTACTACATGTGTGGGTACGTGCACCTCTTCTCTTCGAGCATGGTTATTAAAAGTATAGCCCACTACTCTACCACGCGAATATTATACGGGCAAAGAGTATAGGCAGTAATAATGACTAATAAGTCATCAAATCACGAGGCCCACCTTTCTCTATGTTTGACCGAGGAAGCAGCCATCATTTCACTCCTCGTTCAATATCCATCTGTTGCTACCTCCGCAAATAAATAAAAATCCGCTTCTACCTCTGCAGCATGGTTAATAATATAGCCATGTCAATCACAGCGTAGAAATATCATTCACTGATACAATAGGGCTGGCTCTAAGGCTGGTGATTTTTTTACTTTGTCTATTTCTCATTTTTTTCTCATTTACTCATTTCACATAGGAGCACGTGTAGAGGATGGCTATTCCTTTTGATGGGACTTCTTCATGGGGTTTAATACTAAGCAGCTCCGAATTATTCCCACTGCCCACCACTCTGAATCGTGCCATATATGATAGTACTCCCATTGCAACAATGAGGTCCACTAGGTCTAGAACGTCCTGTAAGAAGAGACTGTCACACAAAACATACATCTTGTGGCCTTCTTTCTCACACAGTACGTACCACTGGTATGTACTACTAGTACTACTACTACTCGTTCTCCTATAAATCTTTTGCTTGGCATCTTAAAAATATTAACCTTGCGCTTGGCTCTTCGCCTCTTCAGGAAGTCGAGCAATAATGGTACTGCAGTATATCATTCTGGCTATCTGAGACCGAATGAATTGCTGCACGTCCACCACGTGGGTGAGGGTCAAGGGGCGAGGGGCGAGGGAGAGTGCGTACTAGTACGTCCGTTTCAATATGGACTACATACGGAGCAAAATGAGTGAATCTACACTCTAAAATATGTCTATCTACATCAGTGTTTGGAGTATGTACTTGTAATTCATATTGAAATATAGTAAAAGACATATATTTCAAACAATATGATAATCTCTCTAACCAAGGTAGGGACGAGGTGTAATGGAGGGAGTAGCAAAATTTTCTCCTTGTCCTGCGAGCCACCGCGCACGTGGGCGAGGGAGCGGGCGTAGGCGTAGTAAGCAAGCTTCTCATCATCCTGCGACTCTGCGAGCCACCACGCCCGTGGGCGGGGGAGACAGCGTTCTAAGCAAGCTTGTCCTCATTCTGCAAGTTGACGGGACACATCAAAAGTAATACGTACAGAGCATCTCCAGTGTACAGAGCCTTGCCTCTAAGGTAGGCCCCACATGGTTTGTGAAAGTGCAACTATCCCTAGGTGGTTTTGGTAATTCATAACAACATATAGCTCATTGAGCTAATGCTATTCCAAGACTATTATTTCAGGAAAGTTCAATGAATGGCATGGCATGGATGATGAAAGTGGATCCCTCAAAATACTAATGACAAAGGATTGGCACAAGCTCAAAAGCTCAAGACTCCTCATTTTACATTTTAGTGATCCAAGATCACATTGGGTCTATAGGAAAAGCCAATACTATCAAGGAGGGATGAGGTGTTGCTTAATGAGCCTCTAGCTTCATGTGCTTAGTGATATGCTCCAAAACTCTCAGCTACTTTCTCACATCCAAAAATGACCTAAACCTAAAGCCAAAATCGGTCACACCGATTCTTTCTATCCGGCGCCACCGAGTTTGAATGTCATAGCCACTGCCACAAACCCTAGGCAAATCGGTCCTACCGATAGGGATCTCGGTCTCACCAAGATGGGATTGTAATCTCTCTGTTTCCCTTTGTAACGTTTCGGTCTAACCGAAGTGAGCGATCGGTCCCACCGAGATTGCAATGTACATTCTCTGTTTCCCTTTTGTAACATTTCAGTCTCACCGAAAAGAGCAAATCGGTCCCACCGAGTTTACCTGACCAACTCTCTGGAAAGCTTATTACCAAAATCGGTCTCACCGAGTTTGTGTAATCGGTCTTACCGAGATTACGTTATGCCCTAACCCTAACCGAATCGGTCTCACCGAGTTGCATGTCAGTCCCACCGAAAATCCTAATGGTCACTAGGTTTACTAAATCGGTCCGACCGAGTCTATTGAATCGGTCCCACTAAGTTTGGTAAATTGTGTGTAACGGTTAGTTTTGTGTGGAGGCTATATATACCCCTCCACCTCCTCTTCATTCGTGGAGAGAGCCATCATAACAAACCTACACTTCCAACTTACAATTTCTAAGAGAGAACCACCTACTCATGTGTTGAGACCAAGATATTCCATTCCTACCATATGAATCTTGATCTCTAGCCTTCCCCAAGTTGCTTTCCACTCAAATCTTCTTTCCACCAGATCCAAATCCTATGAGAGAGAGTTGAGTGTTGGGGAGACTATCATTTGAAGCACAAGAGCAAGGAGTTCATCATCAATGCACCATTTGTTACTTCTTGGAGAGTGGTGTCTCCTAGATTGGCTAGGTGTCACTTGGGAGCCTCCGACAAGATTGTGGAGTTGAACCAAGGAGTTTGTAAGGGCAAGGAGATCGCCTACTTTGTGAAGATATACTGCTAGTGAGGCAAGTCCTTCGTGGGCGACGGCCATGGTGGGATAGACAAGGTTGCTTCTTCATGGACCCTTCGTGGGTGGAGCCCTCCATGGACTCGCGTAACCGTTACCCTTCGTGGGTTGAAGTCTCCATCAACGTGGATGTACGATAGCACCACCTATCGGAACCACGCCAAAAATATCTGTGTCTTCAATTGCGTTTGAATCCTCCAAACCCTTCCCTTTACTTTCTTGCAAGTTGCATGCTTCAATTTCCGCTACCTATATACTCCTTGCATGCTTGCTTGAATTGTGTGATGATTGCTTGACTTGTCCTAAGATAGCTAAAATCTGCCAAACTCCAAAATTGGGAAAAGGTTAAGTTTTTAATTGGTCAAGTAGTCTAATAACCCCCCTCTAGACATACTCCAAGGTCCTACAAGTGGTATCAGAGCCTTGGTCTCCATTTGCTTTGATATCCATAGCTTTTGGTGGTCATAGCCTTGGTTTCACAACCTAGGAGAGTATGGCGTCTAGTGAGGGAAATTATCACCGTAGAGGTCCTTACTTTGATGGTACTAATTTTGCTAGTTGGAAGCATAAGATGAAAATGCATATTCTCGGATATAACTCTGCCGTTTGGGAAATTATTTGTATTGGCTTGCAAGGTGAATTCTTTGATGGGAGAGAGCCGAACCGTGAAGCTAATGCGGAAGAATTGAAGATGCTGCAATACAACGCTCAAGCTTGTGATATCATCTTCAACGGATTGTGTCCCGAAGAATTCAACAAAATCAGCCGTCTTGAGAATGCAAAGGAAATTTGGGATACTTTGATTGATATGCATGAAGGTACCGACTCCGTCAAGGAATCCAAGTAGGATGTGCTCCAAAGTCAGCTTGACAAGTTCAAAATGAAGGATGGTGAAGGTGTCGCTGAAATGTACTCTAGGCTTACACTTATCACAAATGAGATTGCCGGCTTAGGGAGTGAAGAGATGACCGACAGATTCATCATCAAGAAGATCCTAAGAGCATTGGATGGAAAGTATGATACCGTGTGCACATTGATCCAAATGATGCCAAACTACAAAGTTCTCAAGCCAACGGAAGTCATTGGAAGAATTGTTGCTCATTAGATGTCACTCAAGGATAAGGAGGAACTTCACAACAAGTCAAGTGGTGCTTACAAAGCCTCAAGTGAGGCCCCCACATCATCAAGTGAGAAACAAACCTTCAATGAAGAATTGAGCTTAATGGTGAAGAACTTCAACAAATTCTACAAGAATAGAAGCAAAGAAAGAAGCTCCAAGTCAAGGTCTTACAATGACAAAAGATATTCTAGTCGAGAGCGAAATTGTTACAATTGTGGGAGACCCGGACACTACTCCAATGAGTGTACGGCACCCTACAAAAGAAGAGAAGATTCTCCAAAAAGAAGAAGCAAAAGAGAAGAATCGCCGTCGAGAGAGAGGAGGAGTAGAGATGATCGTTATGAATGAAGACCCTCACGGAGAATCAAGGATTCGGAAAGGAAGGACAAGTCATCAAGGAGCTACACAAAACGAAGACATCAAGCTCATGTTGGTGAATGGGTATCCGGCTCCGACTCCGACAATCACTCCGAGAGAAGCTATCACTCCGACTTTGAATATACTCAAGATGAAGGTGTTGCCGGTCTAGCACTTGTGTCAACCAACTCCTACGACATATTTGATTCACCAAATGAAGGAATTGGAAGATGCTTCATGGCCAAAGGTCCAAAGGTAACACATCCTGAGTATGTTGATTTCGATAGTGATGAAGATGACTTGCTTGTGGATGATGATTTACTTGTTGACAACTCTAGTAATGAATACTATGATGGAATGTCAATTAATCATGCTAATCCAGATAAAACGAATGACAATGATAAGGAGAAGATTGAGCTTCTAACTAAAGAACTAAACACTCTTAAGTTAGCTCATGAAACTATCTTCGAAGATCATCGAGAACTTTTAAGGGCTCATGAGAAGTTACGCTTTGAAAAGCTCAATCTTGAGCAAGAGCATGAGTTCTTAAAGGCAATCAATGATGATCTCTGTAAGAAAAGTTCTTCTTACATTGCCAAGCGTTTACTCTTATCTACTTACATGCCTCAAGTCAAGTCTAGTAACAAGTACAAGAAAGATCCTTCCTCTAGTAGTAACAATAACAATGTCAAATCCAATATTGTTGCTTCTAGTAGTTCTCTTGATTCCACTAATGATTCTCTTAGACAAGTTACACTTGAGCAAGAAAATAGCTTATTGAAGGGAATTATAGAGAAAGGTGTTTACAAGAGCCTTGCCGGGAGTAAGAAATTCGAGGAAATTGTACGCAAGCAAGGAAGGCACCGGAAGAATCAAGGTGTTTTGGATTTGAACGAAAGTTCAATGCCAATGGAGTTGAGTGGGAAGAAGATCAATACCCCAAGACGAAGTTTGTTCCTCAACAAGAGAAGTATGATCCTACTTCCTTCAAGGGAACACAAGCACAAGATGATCTTCCACCACAAGACCACAAGAACAAAGGCAAGGACAAGCTTCAAGAAGAGATTGATGCATTTGAAGAAGCACCTAAGGCCTCGTTCAAGTGGGTTCCCAAGACTACGTCAAGTTCTACTTCATCAAGTACAACTACAACTCCAAGGATTCCCATCAAGATGATGTGGATCCTGAAGAAGAAGAACTAGAGAGTTCTTGAGGGTGACTCCGCCAACATTCTTCACTCATATCATTATGGCAAGAACAAGTGCAATCAACTTCCACATCTTGCACTAGTTCAAGGAGTCACAAACCCTCATGTTGGTAAGGCAAGGGACAAGGTACCCTAATGATTTCATGGACATCATCTTGTGTGTGCATCACTCTATGTCTATGGATATTCTTGTTTGTTCCTTGTGGGACTAACCCATGTAGGTAAGTTGAAAGTGCAACTCACTCCAAAGGATTGCTCCAAATGATCTACATCAACATTGAGCATCCACATCTTCAACACCTACATGAAGTCATCATCGACAAAACCCAAGGTTAGTTCATCCCTCTAAAAGGGGATCTCACATCTAGGGGGAGCTTAACTCTAAGAATTGAGTCAAAGCAACTCTAATGGTGTGAACACATTAATGCATTATGTAAAAGTGGTAACCCCACTTGAGCTTAAACGATGAGTATGACCTATGATCAAATGTTTTCATTTGACTCCTAAGTCAATATACTTATATATAGATGACCTAGTCATCGCCAATTGTTTGATAGATGCTAGAATTGGTTGTGCATGGCTTGCCACATATTTTATTTGCCATTTTATTGTGTGAGCATGTTGGTTGCATATTTTACTCATTCAAGGACATCCACTTGTTGTTTTGAGTGATTGGCTTCCTTTTCTTTTTGCCAAGTGGATGGACAAGAATGTCTAAGAACGTTCTCTAGCTATCTATGCTTTTCTCGTCTCAAACTCTATTCATGCTACATCACAAAATTTGATCAAGTCAGATTCGAACCACTCTGTGTGAGGAGCACTCAGAGTCCCCGATTCGTCATAGACTTAAACTTCCAAAACTTATTTGTGATTCTCGGTCTGACCGATTCCTTCATTTCGGTCCTACCGAGATCACTAAGTCGATCTAGGTTTTCAATCTCAGTGCAACCGATTTGAACTTTTCGGTCACACCGAGTTGCTATAACTGCACACAGTTATGCATCTCGGTGCCACCGAGTTGTTCCACTCGATCACACCGACAGGGTCGGGCTATATATAGTCACGGGCAAAAATTTGGAAATTTCTCCGAACCTCTTCGCCCGCGCAATAGCTCGCTCTGCCTCCAGCGTCTCCGGATCGTCTCCTCGTCGCCAGCCGCCTCCTGTCGCTGGTCTCCGCCGCTGTCAATGGATTTCACCCCCGCCGTTGCCGCCGTAGCGAGTTCATCGCCAAGCTAGGGTATGGACTCGATCACTGTGCTATCCTCGTCCGATTCCTAGCACATTGTGTTCTTATCGATTCTTGCCACGATTGAAACTCTCCTATCCAGTCAATGCAATCCTTAGATTAGATGAGATTCGAAAATTTAGGGTTAGGTTTCCGCCGAAACCATCTCGGACCCACCGAGTTGAAAAATTCGGTCCCACAGATTTGGCTAACGCCATTGCACTAGTAACTCTCGGTCTAACCGAGAATTGCTAATCGGTGAGACCAATTTTAGGACTTTGTGAAACCCTAGCAGTCTCGGTGCCACCGAACTGTGACTCGGTCCAACCGAGTTCATCAGTTTAGGTTCCAAAACTGCATCGGTATCACCGAGTTTGAAAATCGGTTGATCCGAAATGCTTTCTGTGAAAAACTAAAACTGATTTTTTGAATCATTCTTTTGCAAAACTCTCTGCATTTTGAGATGCTCATCCACTCTATCTCATCTATAACTCTTCACAGGGTCAGCAGTCAGTGTTTGCAGCATGTCAGACCAAAGTGACAGCCAGAACAGGGAAGAGGAGCAGGTTTAGATGAGTGAGGGCACTAGTCCCTCAAGTTCTTCAGATGATGGCAGCAGAAGCACTCCTAGCAATCTGCCTAAAGCTGCCACCAGGACAAGGAAGAAGAGAACCTCAGATTCTGAAGATGAGGATTATAGAGCATAAGAGGATGAGGCTACCTCCAAGAAGGTAGTGCTCAAAAAGGAGTATGGCTCAGCAAAGAACACAAAGCCTGGACTCAATAGGAAGGTTCCTTCCAAGAGGACACCTATGTCGAAAGTCAGAAGATCTACTCAAGTGCCTGAACAGATTGAACCCAAAGAGGCACCTGCAAAGAGAGTCACAACTTCCAAACCCAAGAAAGTTCCCACTAGAGAAACTATGAAGTTTACCATGGAATCAGAAGATGAAGCTGCTCAGGATAAGAAGAAGAAGAGAGCCAGAACCACCACTGCTCAGGTTCTTGGAAATCCCTCAATGAGAAGAGACTCTGAAGAGGAAGAAGATGTTGCTGCGCCAGCACCCAAGGCACCAGAGCTTATGGGTGATGCTATTAGATCAGGGGCTGCAGCATCAAAGCCCAAGGAAGCACCCAAAGCTGCCCCCAAGCCCAAGCTTGCACCAAAGAGGAATACCAGGAGTATTCCAGCTGCTGAGAAGAACAAGGCCCCAGTGCCTAATGTTGCTGATGAGGAAGATGAAGAAGGACAAGTTCTGAGGAATCTCAAGCCCAAGATACCAGACCACAATGATGCCCATCATGTGGCTGAGACATGAGGATCAGAAAAGACTCAGGGTTGAGACCATGGAAGATGACAGATCCATATGCCACAAGGAGAAGGACTGCTGTTGATTACAGGTTCCATAAAAAGGAACAGCAGGACTTCTATGAGACAATCTTGTTGGACAAGAAGCCCATAGTATGTGATATGTGGTGGGTCGACTGGACCTACATGAAAGATAATGAAGAACACTATCCTGGAGTGCAAGACAGTTTTGTTGCTTGTGGAGTTGCAGATTTTGTTGGGCAAAAGCTCACCAACTGGAATGATGAACTTATCATGCAATTCTACTCCACAGCACACTTCTATCCAGATGGAAGGATAGTTTGGATGTCTGAAGGTACAAGGTACCAGTCAACTATTGAGGAGTGGGAAACACTGATCAATGCCCCAAAGGAAAATGAAGATGACTTGGATATCTATGCCAAGAAGAAGATGGACCACAATTCCATGGCACACATGTACAAGGAGATCCCAGACAAAGCTGTTGAGACACATAAGTTTTGGTCAGTCAACTTCCTTCTGTCAGGGCTGCCAACTATCAACTGGATCCTAAGGCACACTCTGTTGCCTAAGTCTGGTGACAATAACGTGATTAGAGGGCATGCAATCAACATGTTGCATTTGTTTGATGTGCCACAGAAATTTAAGGTCATGAGCCTTATGGTAGAGACCATTAAGAGGACTGCAGCAGACCAGAAGAGGAGTTGTGGATATGCCCCTCAGATTTAGGAGTTGATTAACTCAAAGATGGGCACAGGCAAATATCTATTTGATAAGGAACATTTTCCTCTCTATCCAGACTTTGAGGACAATCATGTTGTCATGAATGAGAATGATCCATCATCAGTACAAGCTCAAGAGAAGAAGGAGAAGGCAAGGAAAGAGAAGGCTGCCAAGATGCCAACTCAAGAGGAGGCATCTGAGTATTTCTTGAAGAACTAACAGGAGCAGCTTGGTTACTTGATAGCATCAACTCAAAATCAGGAGAGCTTGGAAAGAATCATGGAACTAAAATTCCATGATCTAGATGTCAAAGTAACTGAGATTCAGTCAGTTGTGGAGCAGCTACAGGATGACATGCAGGAGAGGCAGGGCAAGACTACCACTAATGTATTTGCCAGAGTGCCTAGAGCCCAGAGGTCAGTTGCAGTGCCTGTGACAGACACCAGAGCCACATCATCTGCACCAGCTACAACCCCTACAGCTCCAGTGCAACCAGCTCCAGCATCAACTCCTCCAGCTCCATCCACTTCAACTGAAGCCTTCGTTCTTGGAGTCATCCGGACACCACCACCTGAAGATCAAGCCTGAGAGTCGATCTAGCACTATGCATTTTCTATGAACTTTTTGGTAACTTGTTGCCAAAGGGGGAGAAAAATGTATATATCATAGGCTTCGAGAGAGAGAGAGAGAGAGTGTTGCTTTTGTTCTCTCTTGCTTTGCTTTGGTGGTTGAACTTGTTTGCTTTTGATTGCTTGAGATACTATGCTGTGTTTGTGAGACATTGATGATCATGTGTTTGATCATAAGCTACACTTATGCATGTTTGATGATATTATCTTATCTATCCATATGTGATCATTCACTTTGCTTGGTGATGAGTGCATGTATTCAATCTTTATCATTTTGAGCGCTCCACCAAGATGTATGTGACATGAAAGAGTAACCCATGAGCCTAACTCATTGTGCATTTGCAGTCCAAAGCAAATCTTAAACTATGCACAAATTTAGGGGGAGCTCTTGCTTATCACATACTTCTCAAAGCGACGATGTTTTTCAATCTTATTATCATTTGTCGAAGCTTTGATCTATATGTTGTCATCAATTACCAAAAAGGGGGAGATTGAAAGTGCAACTATCCCTAGGTGGTTTTGGTAATTCATAACAACATATAGCTCATTGAGCTAATGCTATTCCAAGACTATTATTTCAGGAAAGCTCAATGAATGGCATGGCATGGATGATGAAAGTGGATCCCTCAAAATACTAATGACAAAGGATTGGCTCAAGCTCAAAAGCTCAAGACTCTTCATTTTACATTTTAGTAATCCAAGATCACATTGAGTCTATAGGAAAAGCCAATACTATCAAGGAGGGACGAGGTGTTGCTTAATGAGCCTCTTGCTTCATGTGCTTAGTGATATGCTCCAAAACCCTTAGCTACTTTCTCACATCCGCAAATGACGTAAACCTAAAGACAAAATCGGTCACACCGATTCTTTCTATCCGGCGCCACCGAGTTTGAATGTCATAGCCACTGCCACAAACCCTAGGCAAATCGGTCCTACCGATAGGGATCTCGGTCTCACCGAGATGGGATTGTAATCTCTCTGTTTCCCTTCGTAACATTTCGGTCTAACCGAAGTGAGCGATCGGTCCCCACCGAGATTGCAATGTAAATTCTCTGTTTCCCTTTTGTAACATTTCGGTCTCACCGAAAAGAGCAAATCGGTCCCACCGAGTTTACCTGACCAACTCTCTGGAAAGCTTATTACCAAAATCGGTCTCACCGAGTTTGTGTAATCGGTCTTACCGAGATTACGTTATGCCCTAACCCTAACCGAATCGGTCTCAACGAATTGCATGTAAATCCCATCGAAAATCCTAATGGTCACTAGGTTTACTAAATCGGTCCGACCGAGTCTGTTGAATCGGTCCCACCGAGTTTGGTAAATTGTGTGTAACGGTTAGTTTTTGTGTGGAGGCTATATATACCCCTCCACCTCCTCTTCATTCATGGAGAGAGACATCAGAACAAACCTACACTTCCAACTTACCATTTCTGAGAGAGAACCACCTACTCATGTGTTGAGACCAAGATATTCCATTCCTACCATATGAATCTTGATCTCTAGCCTTCCCCAAGTTGCATCCACTCAAATCTTCTTTCCACCAGATCCAAATCCTATGAGAGAGAGTTGAGTGTTGGGGAGACTATCATTTGAAGCACAACAGCAAGGAGTTCATCATCAAAGCACCATTTGTTACTTCTTGGAGAGTGGTGTCTCCTAGATTGGCTAGGTGTCACTTGGGAGCCTCCGACAAGATTGTGGAGTTGAACCAAGGAGTTTGTAAGGGCAAGGAGATCGCCTACTTCGTGAAGATCTACCGCTAGTGAGGCAAGTCCTTCGTGGGCGACGGCCATGGTGGGATAGACAAGGTTGCTTCTTTGTGGACCCTTCGTGGGTGGAGCCCTCCGTGGACTCGCGCAACCGTTACCCTTCGTGGGTTGAAGTCTCCATCAACGTGGATGTACGATAGCACCACCTATCGGAACCACGCCAAAAACATCTGTGTCTCCAATTGCGTTTGAATCCTCCAAACCCTTCCCTTTACTTTCTTGCAAGTTGCATGCTTCAATTTCCGCTGGCTATATACTCTTTGCATGCTTGCTTGAATTGTGTGATGATTGCTTGACTTGTCCTAAGATAGCTAAAATCTGCCAAACTCTAAAATTGGGAAAAGGTTAAGTTTTTATTTGGTCAAGTAGTCTAATCAACCCCCCCCCCCTCTAAACATACTTCAAGGTCCTACAGTATGCCTCTTTTTTAACATAACGCGTCTAGTCGCAATTTGTTTGTTCACCCGTGGTACACGATTCTCCATCAAGTGGACAACTAGTACACATGTCAAATTACCACGTGGTCTTCCTTTTCGTACAGAAATGAGCTCCATTGTGTACCCGCGCGGGTGTGGTTGGGAAAGAGACGGGAGTACGTGCGTTATGCTTGCACCTCTTCTCTTCGTGCACGCCCCCCATCGATGTGGGTGTGTGTGAGACAGATACAAACCTAGACAGATGGCATGTGTGTTCGTGAGTGTTTTTTGTTGGGGGGGGGATTTCATGAATCTATTTGTGGGAATATGTGTCGATGATATCTCAAACAAAAATTTGACACATGCAATGTGTGTGAAATAAAGGCCTATCTATATCATATATAGAGGGGGCGATCCACGAGAAGAGAGGGAGGGGTCATAGATATCGATAGATTCGAAGAGAGGACCAAGTGGGTGGGTGCAAGATCGATGAAGAGAGCCATCGAAATTGTGTGTGTGCAAGTCAAAGATATAGGGCGGCTGACCTATCGGAACGTCAGAGGGCACATGGCAAGTTTGTGTGTGGCAGGGAGACATGACTAGAGCTATCGATGTATCGATGTGTGGGGGGAGGGGGGAGGAAGAGACCTAACTAGAGAGGTAGATCGACTCGTATATGTGTTGAGAAGGAGAGACCCATCTATGTCTTGAGGGAGATCGGTCGACATCCATACATAAGTGAAGGACGGGAAATAGGTTGGGACACACACACACACACACACACACACACACACACACACAGAGAGAGAGAGAGAGAGAGGGAGAGAGAGGGAGAGAGGGGTAGAGTGCTGGAGGGGTGGTGGAGTTGCTTCTCGAAGATGGTGGAGAGGCCTACTAGACAAACTGAGGGTAGAACTGCAATATTATCAATAAGAGCGGGGATGTGTTTCTGTGTGTGCGTGTGCATGATAGATGTGTCGGCAGGCATTCATGGATGATGAAGGGGGACCATGTATTTGGTAGGCAGACCTAACTAGATGGGTAGATCAATTGTTGTGTGTTGGAGGAAGGGAGAAACATAACTAATGAGGTAGATCGATCGACGCGTGGGGAAAATGAGTTATAACGACCTAGCTAGTTGTATGTATAGCGGGAGATTGGTTGGTGTACATCCATTTGTTAGAGGCAAATAAGGCCCAAAGAGACGGATAGATAGAGAGAATGGAGCTAGAAGGTGGTGTGAGAGGCCTACTATCTAGATAGGGGGAGGACTGTGCGTTTGTGAGAACGATGAAAAGAGGGGCGAGAGTTTACATGTGTGTGGGACCGTATGATTGATACGAGGCATTGACATAGAAAGGAGGAGATGGAAGGTGCATGTGTATGTGGTAGGTAGACATCGCTGGAGAGGTTTATCGATCGATGTGTGTCGGAAAGGAGTTGTGGAGACCGTTGGAGAACGACCTAAAGAAAAAAATGAATGTGCGCGATGTATAGAATGTTGAGGGAGGGGAGGGTGAGGAGGGCGTGTGCATGCATGAGAGAAAGTTAGTTCTAGCTACAAAGGTTAGAGTATTGTGTGTATGTAAGAGACTAACAAAGATCATAATTCGATACGAAAATGGATTCATATATTTGAATAGGAGATCATAGTGTTATAAACATATGCATGCATGAATGTAGCGGTCACACGTGTGGTGTGGTTTTGGACATGTTATACCATAATGTGATAATGCGTGGCATTCGCAACTCGCAACTAAATATCAAACAATCTAAACCATACTATATATCAAACAATCTCACATTTTATTTGAATTTGTGATAATGTGTGGCGTTTGCAGCTCACAACTAAATATCGAACAATCTAAATCATACTATATATCGAACAATCTCACACTTTATTTGAATTTGTGATAATGTGTGGCATCTGCAACTCACATCTAAATACTTGTAGGCGTAGGGGGCGGGGTACCATACATTATGTGATAAACACATTACACATATGAGACATGGTTTAGATTATGAAGATCTAGCTAGAGCTTGAAATGTACTGTGATTTGAAATCAACATAAAGTGTATTCAAAAAATTGAGTTCGAGTTCATATAGTACAAATAGTTCATATCTAACTCGACAGTGATCATGTGTTGTGCTGTGAAGATAATATACAAACGATGGTTTAACTTGACAATAATGATGATTGTAGATCTTATTAAAATAGAGAAACGAATTCAAACGGTTTAACTTGATAACAATCATGATTGTAGATCTTATTCAAATAGAGAAATGAATTCAAATTTAGTTCATATTGAAGCGGTAGTATATATGTTTGGAATGCACTAAAACGTTCATTTGAGTAGCAGGTTGCATGCATTATACACGTAGCAAAATATTTTAGTTGAACATAACGTCAAAGTTTTGAATGGCATTTGTAGTGCGAATTAATTTGGTACAGTACACGGGACTAGACTCTCTTGTGTGGTGCGAATTGATTTCTTTTTGTTTTTTCATTGAGGGAAGTGCGAATTGATTTGGTACAGTACACATTAGGCTTGTCCGAAAATTTCAACACGTGCCTTGTCACCCAAAATATTTAAGATATATCTTTGTATCGTTGTGCTCCGAAAACTCCCTCCATCTCAACCCAGGCCTTGCTATCCCAAAATTACAACACGCGCGAAAACTCCCACCTCAAGAGAAATCCCGACACGCAAAATGCCCGTGATACCCAAGAACCGAAAGAACCGCATAGCTCACATTGGTGGGGGTACTTTCATAACTTACCCCACATTTCGGACAAGCGCGTTCCTAAGCTTTGGTTCCCCCCTCCCATACCATCCACCCACCCACTCGTACACCAAGCCCGCGAAAACCCGCGAAGCCCCACACACTCCTCCGTCCACCACCCAGCCGTAGCCTCTTCCCCGACAATGTCATCCACAGCAACACCTCCTTGTCCCTCATCCAACGCACCGGATGAGGATCCGTCATCGATCTCGTCATCCCGCGGTTCAGCCACCTCATCCTCCACCTCCAAGGAGCTGCCCCGATGTTCCCCTCGTCTTTCGCGCCTTCTCCATTCCCACACCACCGTCTTCACCTGCACCACCGGAAGAGCAACATCGTCACCGATTCCTCGGATGAAGCTGAGACCTAATCGGCGCCACCAAAGAGGTTCTACACTAATCGACTCATTTTCTTCTTGATTCGATCTCTCGGTGCTGCTGGCACTCGGTCCCGAGCCGACATGGCGCGACTCCATCCACGACGGCTGATGTCTGCTAGAACTAGGTCGATATTTCCCCAAAGACGAAGGGATGATGCAGCACAACGACGGTAGGTATTTCCCTCAGTGATGAGACCAAGGTTATCAAACCAGTGGGAGAACCATGCAACAGAACGTAAACAACTCCTGCACACAAATAACAAATACTCGCAACCCGACGTGTTAAAGGGGTTGTCAATCCCTTTCGGGTAACGGCGCCAGAAATTGGTGAGGTGACGGGAGAAACTTGTAATAGATTGGATAAATAGATCGCAAATAAAATAAAGTGCAGCAAAGTATTTTTGTATTTTTGGTTTAATAGATCTGAAAATAAAAGCAAATGAAAATAGATCGCGAAGGCAAATTTATTAATGAAGAGACTCGAGGGCCGTAGGATTCATTAGTGGCTTCTCTCGAGAAAAATAGCAAACGGTGGGAAAACAAACTACTGTTGGGCAATTGATAGAAATTCAAATACTCATGACGATATCCAGGCAATGATCATTATATGGGCATCACATCCAAGATTAGTAGACCGACTCCTGCCTGCATCTACTACTACTACTCCACACATCGACCGCTATCCAGCATGCATCTAGTGTATTAAGTTCATGGAAAAACAGAGTAATGCAATAAGAACGATGACAAGATGTAGACAAGATCTATTTATATAGAAATAGACCCCATGTTGTTATCCTTAATAGCAATGATACATACGTGTCGGTTCCCCTTCTGTCACTGGGATCAAGCACCGTAAGATCGAACCCATCACAAAGCACTTCCTCCCATTGCAAGATAAATATATCAAGTTGGCCAAACAAAACCCAAATATCGGAGAAGAAATACGAGGCTATAAGCACTCATGCATATAAGAGATCAAAGAAGACTCAAATAACTTTCATGGATAAAAACATAGATATGATCATAAACTCAAAGTTCATCGGATCCCAATAAACACACCGCAAAAAGAGTTACATCGTATGGATCTCCAAGAGACCATTGTATTGAGAATTAAACGAGAGAGGCACCAATGAGGATGATGAACCCCTCTGTGATGGTGATTAGATTGGATCTGGTGGTTCTAGAACTTGCGGCCGCTGGAATTGATTTTCGTCGACTCCCCTAGGGTTTATGGAATATTGGGGTATTTATAGAGCAAAGAGGCGGCGCGGGAGGCCACTGAGGTGGGCACAACCCACCTAGGCGCGCCTGGGCCCAAGCGCGCCCTGGTGGGTTGTGCTCCCCTTGGATCACCCCTCTGGTACTTCTTTGGCCCAACGAGTGTCTTCTAGTCTAGAAAAAATCCACAAAACTTTTCGCTGCATTTGGACTCCGTTTGGTATTAATTTCCTGCGATGTAAAAAACAAGCAAAAAACACCAACTGGCATTGGGCACTATGTCAATAGGTTAATACTAAAAAATGATATAAAATGATTGTTAAACATCCAATAATTATAATATAACAGCATGGAACAATGAAAAGTTATAAATACGTTGGAGACGTATCAGTATCCCAAAGCTTAATTCCTGCTCATCCTCGAGTAGGTAAGTGATAAAAACGAAATTTTTGATGTGGAATGCTGCCTAACATGTTCATCACATATTCTTTTCTTTGTAGCATGGACATTTGTACTTTTATATGGTTCAAAGCAATAGTTTAGTTTTGACATGAAGACTTTAATACTCAAGTATATCAACAACAAGCATGTCTTTCAAAATATCAACACTAAAGCAAGTTATCCCTAGCCCATTATGCTCAATCATTGATCCATTCATGAAACACACTCGAATACTAGCTATACCCAATGCTCAAGTACAAGCAAAGTGCCCCTTAGTTGGTGCTTTATAAGACAAGATGGAGACTCAAGTAAAAGATAAAATTGCATAAAGTAAAAGAAAGGCCCTTCGTGAAGGGAAGTAGGGATTTGTAGAGATGCTAGATCTCAAAGCAAAAATTGAGAGATAAAAACATTTTGGGAGGCATACTTTTCCCACCATCGACAACGACTTAGAGTTCCCAACACTTTCCTTGCTAGATATATCATAGGTGGTTCCCAAACAGAAAATAAAGTTTATTTCTTTTTCCAGCATACTTTCACTTTCCATGACTAACCGTATCCACGGGTGCCCTCCATACCAACACTTTCCAAGGAATTTATTATTTGACAACATAAAGTAAATTCATTTTTTTCATTTCAGGACTGGGCATCCCTAATACCTTTGATGTACTCTCGTGCAATGACAAGTGAATAAACACTGATCATGAGAATAACACATCTAGCATGGAAAATATCGGCCACCCCTCACCGCCTCACGAGCGGTACGAGCACACAAAAGAGAAATTTATTTTGAAAATTAGAGATGGCACATAAAATTTGCTTAGAATGGCACGGAAATACCGCATATAGGTAGGTATTGTGGACTCATATGGCAAAACTGGTTTAAAGGGCTTTGGATGCACAAGTAGCGATCATACTTATTGCAAATTTAGGCTTGCAAAAAGATTGAGAAGCGTCCAACCAAGAAACAAAAAAATCTCATAAGCGAGCATTAAGCATAACTAACACCGAATAATGCACCCGTAGGATGTAATTTCGTTGCATAACTATTTACTTTCGTGCTTGCATAGGGAATCACAAACCTTAACATCAATATTCTTACTAAAGCATAATTACTCATCAACATGAATCACATATCATATCGTCATATCTTAACACCATTACAAAGAACCAAGTTTATTTTGTCCAATGATCTTCATGAAAGTTTTTATTATATCCTCCTTGGATATCTATCACTTTAGGACTAGTTTCATATGTTGCTTTTAATAAGCTCAAACAAATATAAGTGAAGAACATGAGCATAGTATTTCTTTATCTCAAAATAATCTAAGTGAAGCAAGAGAGAATTTCTTAAAAAATTTACTAACTCCCAAATAAATCTAAGTGAAGCATGAGAGCATTTCTTCAAAAATAACAAAGCACACCGTGCTCAAAAAGATATACGTGAAGCACTAGAGCAATTACAAGGCTCTAAAAATTTAAGTGAAGCATAGGAGCAAGCATAGCATAATTTTTGGCTCTCTCAAAAAGGTGTGTCCAGCAAGGATTCAAGAATTAAAATAAAAAGTAAAACAAGCAAAGACTCATATCATACAAGACGCTCCAAGCAAAACTCATACTATGTGACGAATAAAAATATAGCTCCAAGTAAAATACCGATGGTCGTTAGAAGAAAGAGGGGATGCCACTCAGGGGCATCCCCAAGCTTAGTTGCTTGATACTTCTTGAATATTATCTTGGGGTGCCTCGGGAATCCCCAAGCTTAGCCTTTTGCTAATCCTTATTCCTTCATCCATCGTAATATCACCCAAAACTTGAAAACTTCAATCACACAGAACTCAAAAAAACCTTCGTGAGATCCGTTAGTATAAGAAAGCAAACCACTACTATAAGTACTGTCGAAAACCCATTCATATATTATTTTTGCATTATATCTACTGTATTCCAACTTTTGTATGGAAAAAACTCTTCAAAGAAAACCATAGAATCATCAAAACAAGCACACAATGCAAAGAAAACAGAATCTGTCGAAAACAGAACAGTTTGTAGCAATCTGGATATTTCGAATACTTCTGTAACTCCAAAAGTTCTAAAAAATTAGGACAACGTGGGAAATTTGTTTATTAATCTTCTGCATAAATAATCAACTCAAAAGCACTCTTCTGTTAAAAATGGGAAATTTTTCGTGAGCACAAAAGTTTATGTTTTTCAGCAAGATCAAATCAACTCTCACCCAAATCATCCCGAAGGCTTTGCTTGGCACAAACACTAATTTAAACCACAAAAACAAATATAAACATAGGCATAATTGTTTATTTTATTGAAAATAGTAATAGAACCAAAAATCAAAAAGATACAAGTCGGGTTGCCTCCCAACGAGCGCTATCGTTTTATGCCCCTAGCTAGGCATAATGCGAAGATCTAAGTGTTGTCATCTTTAGTTCTAGATCCATACGATGCCCTCATGATTGATTCATATGGTGGCCTAATTCTTGTTCTAGGGAAGTTTTCCATACCCTTCCTTAGTGGATGTTGAAATTTAATATTGCCTTCTTTCATATGAATCACGACACCAATAGTACGTAAAAACAGTCTACCAAGTATAATTGACAAGAAGGATTGCAATCAATATCAAGAACAATAAAATCTATGTGCGCGTAATTCCTATTTGCAAGAATAAGAACATCATTAATTCTTCCCATAGGATTTTAATAGTAGAATCCGCCAAGTGCAAATTTAAAGAATATTCTTCAATATCGGTAAGACCAAGCACATCACATAAAGATTTCAGAATTGTAGAAACACTAGCACCCAAATCACATAAAGAAAAACACTCATAGTTTTTAATCTTGAATTTGATGGTAGGTTCCCATTCATCATGTAATTTTCTAGGAATTGAAACTTCTAATTCCAACTTTTCTTCAAAAGCTTTCATCATAGAATCAACAATATGTTTAGTAAAAGCTTTATTTTGTTCATAAGCATGGGTTGAATTTATCATGGATTGCAACAAAGAAATACAATCAACCAAAGAGAAACTATCATAATTAAAGTCTTTGTAATCCAAAAGAGTGGGCACATCACTAGTTAAAGTCTTGACCTCTTTAAACCCACTTTTATCAATTTTCTCAACAAGATTTTCACCCTCCGAATTATCGGGAAGCCTTCTAGATAAAGTTGACTCTTATTCAGTCCCTTTTTCATCCTTAATTTTACTAATAAAAGAATCAATACAGGAAATGCCAATCATTCTAAGATCTTCATCACCTTTATGAAAACAATCACTAGAAAACTCTTTTTCTAATAATTCTCTTTTAGCTCTAAGCATAGCGTTTCTTTTCTTACTTTCATCCATAGAAACATAAAGAGCTTTAGTTGATTCTTCATGCTTAGGCACAAAAATTTCATCTTGAGAGTTTCTACATCATGAGAAATTCTACCACTACTTCTGGACATGTCATCAACCTTATTCAGCTTTTCTTCTAACGTAGCATTGAAAAGTTTTTGAGTATTGATAAATTCTTTAATATTATTCTCAAGATCAGAGGTGTTACTATTATTATTATTATTATAAAAAGGATTATCATAGGAATTACCATAGTTATTGGAGGTATTACTAGAAAAAGGACTAGGATTAAAATTACCTCTATAAGCATTGTTATTGAAATTGTTTCGCAAGATAAAATTCACATATAAGGCATCACTATTTTGCTCAATTAAAGTAGACAAAGGCACATCATAAGAGCATCAACTTTTTCACTCAAAGAATTTATTTCTTCTACCGAATTGACTTTTTACTAGTAGGATCTCTTTCAGTATGCCATTGTGAATAATTTGCCATAATATTATCAAGCAATTTAGTAGCTTCACCCAAAGTAATTTCCATAAAATTACCCCCGTGGCGGAATCTAAAAGATTACGAGAAACAGAATTCAACCCCGCATAAAATTTTTGTATGATCATCCAAAGATTTAAACCATGAGTTGGGCAATTCCTTAGCATCAATTTCATCCTTTCCCAAGATTGTGCAACATGCTCATGTTCAAATTGCTTGAAATTCATGATCTGGGTTCTAAGGGAAATGATTTTTACGGGCGGAAAATACTTAGTAATAAAAGCATCCTTGCACTTATTCCAAGAATCGATACTATTGCGAGGAAAAGAAGAAAACCAAATTTTTGCACGACCTCGCAAAGAAAACGGAAATAATTTCAACTTCACAACATCATTGTCCACATCTTTTTTCTTTTGCATCTAGCATAATTCCACAAATGTGTTAAGATGGGACGCGACATCCTCATTAGGAGTACCGGGAAATTGATCTTTCATAACAAGATTCAGCAAAACAGTATTAATATCACAAGACTCCGCACTAGTGGTGGGAGGAGCAATCGGAGTGCTAATAAAATCATTGTTGTTGGTATTTGAGAAATCACACAAGTTGATGTTCTCTTGAGTAATGATGACTACACTACAAGATTGCACTCAAAAACAGATCTGGCGAGAAAACGACGAACAAAAAAGAGGGCGAATAAAATGGCAATTTTTTGTGAAGTGGGGGAGAGGAAAATGAGAGGCAAATGGTAAATAATGTAAATTGAAAAGTGATGAGATTTGTGATTAGGAACCTGGTTGGTGTTCATGACGTCTCCCCGGCAACGGCGCCAGAAATTCCTTTTGACGTCTGCTAGAACTACGTCGGTTTTCCCCAAAGAGGAAGGGATGATGCAGCACAGCGACGGTAGGTATTTCCCTTAGAGATGAGACCAAGGTTATCGAACTAGTAGGAGAACCACGCAACACAACGTAAACAGCTCCTACACACAAATAACAAATACTCGCAACCAGACGTGTTAAAGGGGTTGTCAGTCCCTTTCAGGTAACGGCGTTATAAATTGGCGAGTTGACGGGAGAAAGTTGTAATAGATTGGATAAACAGATCGCAAATAAAATAAAGTGCAGCAAAGTATTTTTGTATTTTTGGTTTAATAGATCTGAAAATAAAAGCAAATGAAAATAGATCATGAAGGCAAATTTATTAAAGAAGAGACCCAGGGGTCGTAGGTTTCACTAGTGGCTTCTCTCGAGAAAAATAGCAAGCGGTGGGAAAACAAATTACTATTGGGCAATTGATAGAACTTCAAATACTCATGACGATATCCAGGCAATGATCATTATATGGGCATCACGTACAAGATTAGTAGACCGACTCCAGCCTGCATCTACTACTATTACTCCACACATCGACCGCTATCCAACATGCATCTATTGTATTAAGTTCATGGAAAACGGAGTAATGCAATAAGAATGATGACATGATGTAGACAAGATGTATTTATGTAGAAATACACCCCATCTTATTATCCTTAATAGGAACGATACATACGTGTCGGTTCCCCTTCAGTCACTAGGATCAAGCACCGTAAGATCGAACCGATCACAAAGCACCTCTTCCCATTGCAGGATAAATAGATCAAGTTGGCCAAACGAAACCCAAATATCGGAGAAGAAATACGAGGCTATAAGCAATCATGCATCTAAGAGATCAAAGAAGACTCAAATAACTTTCATGGATAAAAACATAGATCTGATCATAAACTCAAAGTTCATCATATCCCAACAAACACATCGCAAAAAGAGTTACATCATATGGATCTCCAAGAGAGCATTGTATTGTGAATCAAACGAGAGAGAGGAAGCCATCGAGCTACTAACAATGGGCCCATAGGTCTACAACGAACTACTCACGCATCATCGGAGAGGCACCAATGAGGATGATGAACCCCTCCGCGATGGTGTTTAGATTGGACCTGGTGGTTATAGAAATTGCGTCGGCTGGAATTGATTTTCGTCGACTCCCCTAGGGTTTTTGGAATATTGGGGCATTTATAGAGCAAAGAGGCGGTGCAAGAGGCCACCAAGGTGGGCACGACCCACCTGGGCGCGCCTGGTCCCCCAGGCACGCCCTCGTGGGTTGTGCTCCCCTTGGAGCACCCCTCTGGTACTTCTTTGGCCCAATAGGTGTCTTCTGGTCCAAAAAAATCCACAAAAAGTTTCTCTACGTTTGGACTCCGTTTGGTATTGATTTCCTGCGGTGCAAAAGACAAGCAGAAAACAACAACTGGCACTGGGTACTGTGTCAATAGGTTAGTACCAAAAATGATATCAAATGATTATAAAACATCCAAGAATGACAATATAACAGCATGGAACAATCAAAAATTATAGATACGTTGGAGACGTATCAGCGGCGTCGCTGACCACTTCCTCCACGGGGTTGCTCCCTCGGTGGCGACATCCACATTAGTAGGAGCTGCTACTGCTTTGGATCTCGCTCGTCCTGCTGCTCTACTCTTGCTCTCGGTCCCCTGGCTGGTCTGTTGTTGCTCTTTCTCTTCCTCGTGGTGCTGCGCTCGCTCTTGCTCTTGCTTGCGCTGCTGCTCTCTGTCTCTCTCTTGCTCTTGCTCTTGCTGCTGCTCTACTTTTGCGCATGTTGCTGCTGCATGAGTAGCAGATCCTACTCTTGCTCGAGCCCCTACAGCTGCTACCTGAGATGCTGCTACATGACCAGCTGCCCCGGCTCTCGTATGCGCTGCTGCACCGAGCGCTGCTGCAGCTACTGCTTTTCTGCTACTAGTGCGTTCAGTTTGACTGTAAAATTCAGTTTTGACAGCAAAATTTAGTTTTGACAGTTAAATTTAATTTCGACAGTTAAATTCAGTTTCGACAGTTAAGTTCAGAGATGAGCGGCTGGTGTATTTTTCATCTAGCACTTTGAGGTTATGTATTTTATGTCATCTATTGGAGATGCTATTAGAATTCCACTCAGGTTAACATTGTCTCTCTTGTCCTACTTCAGCCTCGCCGCCGTACAACTCACTGGAGCTGCTCCAATGAACAAAACCCTCCATCATTATTTATATTCTGTGTGTTTGAGCTGTGCATTTGTAGATGGGCCTGGGAGTCGAGCTAGTAGGGAAGTAGCCTGGTTCCAAAGTAGTAGAAGTAGCACAAAAACATTTTTTGAGTGTAGCCTGGTTCCAAAGTACTAGAATTGCCAGTGGTTGAAAGGAAAAGTGAAGGAAAAACATAAGAATTTGAAAGTTTCCTGTGGTACTACTATTAATGCATTTGGTTCAAAGGAACGGAGCAAAAGAAAACTGTAGGATTTGTTCCTTTAGTCTCTCTTTCAAAGAAAAACCGTAGGAATTTTAATATCCATTTGGCCCTCCTTTTCAAATTCCTATTCGTGAAGAACAAGACTAAGTGATAGTAGCATAATAGCATAGAACTATACATTTTCTTGTGGTTTGACTTAATTTGACCATGCTTCTTTGCATTCCTATGACCTTCCAATTCCTGTGAACCAAACACCCAGATTGACAGAAATCCTGTGATTTTAAATTCTTTGCACATGCATTCCTATCCTATTACTGTGTATTTCCTATCCCTGCGTTGTTAGAATCCTCCAATTCAAACGAGCCCTTATAAAATTACTTCTCTTACAGATAATTGTCCAAGAAAACCTTGTGTGGTTTGTCCCGCTCCTGCTGCCCCGTCGTCCACCCCAGCTCAGCTGCTCCAACGATAGAAGGGTCCACCACAGCAGGGATCCGACCTCCAGACTGTCTTTCGCCGCCTCAGATCTTCTTCTCCGCCGCCGGCAGCCACGACAACTGCATTACCAACATCAACCGAGCAGATGACCTCGAGGACTACACGAGTCCGCAAGAGAGGTCTCACTCTTTCGTGTCTGCTTACTTTATGCATTGCTTAATATTAGATGCTACTTTATCGTCCTGTTCATCGATTAGAATCTCAGCCAGCTCCAAACTAATGCTCAAATTTGAGTTTTTAAATGGTTGTGGGGTACATATCGGGGCCACAATGAATAGTATCTATCTACTATCTGGTTAATCTCTAGTGTCTACTATGAGTTTCTTGTTGGGTGGGAAACAAACAGTAAAGAAGCCATTATCTGCCTGCTATCATTGGTTTTGGGTCTATCCACGGGTTGCTACCATCACTCTGGATTTCTGTATGCACTCCCTACATAATCTCACTATGTTTTATTCCTATGCATGTCAGTTATTGTACACAATGGAATTGAACATGTAGAGCAAAAGAGACGATCCTTGTGTGGCAATAAAATTTCATGCAGACGTCGCTCCATGGTGGGTGCAAAGGCAGCCCCCCCTCCACCATTTCAGATTGTAATCAAGAGGAAGATAACTGTTCTGAGGGGGATTCAGAAGGAGAAGACCACTCGTATTAACCCCCTGAGGCCTTCGCCCTAACTTGGCATGTTGATGTTGATAATATCTTGCATATGGTGCCTTGCATTGCTTACTTTATACATCAAATGTCATCTGCTTAGTTTAGACATGATTTGTGTGAATGCCATCTATTTAGTTTCTTTATCGTGTATGTGAATTATGCAACACCATCTTGTTTAGCCAGGCATCATATATGTGAATTTTGCAATGCCATCCCACTTAGCCAGTCATGTTATATGTGAATTATATCATGCCATCCTTTTTTTCATTACGTATTACATTTGTCAACAATGTTAGTACATTCAGCTACTCTTCATGTGCATCAGCCATTTGACACGGCGATGGAAAAGTTTGGAGTGAAAACAAGGTCTTTAGAGCAGACTATGCTATCTGACGAAGCGCATATCTCGCTGGTTACGGATAGCTCCTCAGAGGAGGATTCAGAGACAGATGACTAGTCCTATTACCCCCCCCCCCCCGAGGTGTATGCTCTAACTTGCCAGGGCTATGTTGCTCATATCGTGCATATGGTGTCTTGCATTGCTATGTCATTTTCTTAGTTTAGACATGCTTTGCGTGAATGCCACCTGATTAGTGTCTAATTACCATATATGTGAATTATGCAATGCCATCTTGTTGCAAGACATTATATATGTGAATTATGCAATGCTATCTTGTTGCAAGGCATTATATATGTGAATTATGCAATGCCATGTTGTTTAGCCAATCATCAGATATGTGAATTATATCATGCTATCCCTTTTTTTGTATTATGTGTTCCATTTGTCGACAACGTTTGTATATTCAACTACTCTTCCTATGCATTAGCCATTTGAAGCGGTGATGGAAGTATCTGGAGTGAAAACAAGGCATTCAAAGCAGACAATGCTACTTGCTGAAGCATACATCTTGCTGGTTACAAATAGCTCCTCCGAGGAGAATTCAGAGACAGACGACCAGTCCTATTTCCCCCCTGAGGTCTATGCTCAAACTTGGCAGGGTTATATTACTCATGTCATGCATGTTGTCTTGCATTGCTTAGTTCTTACATCATATATGTGATTGCCATCTTCTTACTTGCTTAGTATATAAATCATATATTTGAATTATATCATGCCATCATGTTTACTCTGAATTATGGCATGCCAACCAATTTAATAAAGACATCATATAGTTATATCATCTCATCTTGTTTAGTGTTTAAAATCATCATATTTTGAATTATGTCATTCTATCCGTGAATTATATCATGCTATCATGTTTCCATAGACGGCATGTATGTGAATTATGGCATGCCAACCTATTTAATAAACACATTATATAGTTATATTATGTCATCATGTTTACATAGTCATCATATTTTGAACTATGTCTTTCCATCCTTTTTAGTTAGCCATCATATATGTGAAATTGTGTCATGCTATCCTATTTAGTTAGCCATCATATATGTGAAATTGTGTCATGCTATCCTATTTGGTTAGATAACATAAATGTGAATAATTTCATGCCCTCTTTTATTCCCCACTATCCATTGCACCTGTCTATCATACAATGTCTGTACATTCAATTACTTTTTCTTGTTTATCAGCCATTTGAATTGGAGAGGGTGATGGAAGTATCTAAGGGAGTAACAACACGGTCTTAAGAAAAGATAGTGCTACCAGTCGATGCAGATAGAACCACGGTTGTACTTGCCCTAGAACCACCCCAACCACACATAACCCAGACTCGCAATTGTACCCTTACCCAGTTGGACAGAGAACCATCTACACCCCTTCTAACCCCCAACCCCAACAGATAGTAACCCAGTTCTAGTTGACACAGCACTGTCTGCACCACAGAGCACCCAAACACGAGAAGTCACTAAGGGAACTGTAGTGCCCAAAGCATGAGGACCACCACTCTGAACCCCAAATCAATACTTAAAGCAGAAGAAGAATTGTTCTCAAATCAGGTGTTGTAGCTATAGTTCATACTCCTTTGCTCTTTTATCACTTTATTTCCTCATACCGACTATTTTCAATTTGCAGGATGGAATTTAAACTCCAATGGCACAACATGTATGTTTTAAACCTGTTTCTTTAACTTGTTTGCTGTTGTAACTTGCTCTATGTTGACTTTAGTTTCAATTGAATAAACAGTTATGTTCTCATGTCATGCACATTACAAGTATTGTAATTTCTCTGTAGTTTCCGACACTTATATTTTGCCTATTCTGCTTTGTCTTAAACAGATATTATTTGAACTGTGTCACTATCTTGATTTGGCAACAAAAACTAGAATCATATAGACCATACAGTGACCATGGTACATAGATATATGTTTGTTTCATGATGGATCCTGTCCACTTTACTTCTGAACTGATTTACCAAAATGAGTTTCATATACAACATGGTAAACCTGTGATGTGTTTGCTTGTTTCTCTTTTGGAATGCGGACAAAATATTGAAGAAGAGTACCTCGTTATGCAATGGTAAAGGAAGTAATGCAGATAAGGTTCAAGATAGTGAGACATCCCTGTTGGTCTCCAAGAAATTTGATAAAAACTATCTTGACGACAGTGAGACAACCCAAAATTCATGTCTTGATGTAGTGTTCGAGTTACTGACCACTACTGCTGGCACAGCTCTTCGAACTCGCTACCTGAATCAGTTCATCTTCTTGAGTCTCAACTTCAAGTTGAAAGACATTGATCAGATGTGCTGCGACACGAAGCCGAAGGACTGAGGAAGTCCCTGCTAAATTCAGATGCATACTTTCTGGTGCAACAGCAAGCGCTAGAGGATTTAAGCGCCAAACAAGAGAAAGTTAATAAGCTTGCTAACCATATTTCCAGCATTATGGGTACCCAGGATATTGTTTCTTGAGCTCTTCTGAAGTGGTTTCAGTTCTGGACTTGTTTTGTTGTGGCGTTTATTTGCACTGGTTGCCAACTTTGACAACCGGTGTACGTGATATGCTGCTTTGTTCCCTATATTTGCACTGGTGGCAAACTTTGATGCCCAGTGGATGTAATATGTGTAATAGCCGTGATAGCCTAGCGTAAGTTGCTTGCTTATTTATTTCCTTGTTGTCTTGTTTATTTGTTTGCTTGTAGTCAGTGCAGTTCTTTTTTGCGGTTTGCTAGTGGCCGCAATAACCTATTTTTTAAAACTAGGCCACAATAACCATGGGCTACATATTTACTGTAGTGACCATGGGCCTCCTATGGGTCGTAGAAACAACGGGCCTTCTACGGGCCATAGAAATAGTGGGCCTTCTACGGGCCGTATGATCGATTGGCCAAACATGGGCCAATAACAAACCGCATTATGGGCAATAAACGGGCTAGAGTTGGAATCGTCCATTCGTGGTCCGACCATAATGGGTCGTCGTTAATCGGCCGTATTTGATGACGCTATGAAAATGGCCCAACTGATTAACATGCCACAAACAGGCCGACTGTAACCATGGGCTGAATTTGGCCCACAAGCAGAAAAGGCCATTAACGGGCCGTTAGTAACCGAATGCTGGAAATGAGCCCAATAATAAATGGGCCCTGAGAAGGCCGAAAGATAACACGGGTTGGAAACGGCCCAATGGAATAATGGGTCATTAATGGGTATAAATCGGTACACTGTTCATTACGGGCCAGTTTCACCACGGGCCATTAATGGGGCCAAGAGTTACAAAGGGCCTCATATGGGCCGAAAGACGTCATGGGCCATACATGGGCCGGAAGTTACAACAGGCTAGAGTCATATTGGACGGCCCAGATGATGCTACTGGGCTTAATTCGGATAGGCTGTAATGGGTCGTGAGTTAGCGGGTCATAAATGGGCTATATACGAACAGGCCATTAACAAGCTTTCTGTGGGCCGACCCGCTACATTTTAACCAAGTCAAACAGGCTGACCTTTTCACCAGAATGGGCCTCTGTTAGGCCGTGCCACATGTCGACGTATCATAGGCGCCTCCTGTCCAATGAGTGGATGACATCTGTCCCAACGGTGAGCTGACACCTCTGGTCATAGAGAATTTTACACGTGGAAAATCCCCATTGGTCTGGGCTATTAACGGGTTATCGGATCCAAAACCGGACCCGAAAGCTTAATGGCGACCTGTTACGGTGGATGCCATGTGTCAGTTACCCTTGATGAAAGCACTTCCATGACACTCCATTTATCTTCATGGAAGTGGACACTTCGGTGATGATAATTTCGGTAATGTCATGGAACACTTCTACGACAGCACATGTATGACTATCTTGATTCTGTCATAAAATCGTCATGGATGTACATGGATGACAGAAAACGTGACCTACTATGACAAACATGTATCATCACGAAATTGTATTTTTTGTAGTGTCACTGGGTCGCTCGCACCTGGTTTTCTCGCGACCCTCCCAGGCAAAAGCTGGTGAGGAAAGGTAGGGACTTCGGATTAACTCAGACATTGCTTGCGTTTCCTTCATGAGGGTTGTTCGTATGTCAAGAGGGACCCCTGAGCATTGGGACTCAGTGGCCTCACTGGCGATGTAGCACCTCACCTCTTGGTCTCGTCCTGGTGATCTGAACGCCCCAACGGTGGCTGAGGTATGCACGGGGCCAGGCCCTGCAGACGCAGAACACTAAGGCAACCAGAGGAAATCAAGCACGGAAAGGAAATCACGGAGTCCCAGCTAGTTATTACAAACCATAATGTTCCACAAACTTAAGCAAAAGTTCTCACGCCACCGCTAGGCATGATGAATGTTGCAGGGTTGAACTAGGAGCAAGCACCACCGTTGCCTTGACTGCCACTGCCGCCCACCTTGGGGAGCCCGTTGACGATGATGCCACCGCCCTCTTCGCCATCGGCTCCGGTCGCCACAGTTGCGGGGTCGGGGACGACGAGGAACTTCCCCAACAGGTCCTTCACCTGCTTCTTCACGGCTTCAGTAGCAGCATGGTGGGACTCAGGGGTCACTGACTCGATCAGCGCACTGAGGTTGAAGCCTGGGTCCCGGCGGTGGAGATGGCTGAAGGCACGCATCACAGATGCGGTGAAAAGCCCCCTCCACCATGGAGTCCACTCCGGCGGCGTTGCTCTCAAGCGCCTCAGCAAACTTGGGGAGAAGCACAGCGGGGCCACCATCCAGAGTCGCCAGTGGCTCCTCGTACTCTTCTCTGTAAAGGGAGTGTAGCGCCTACTCGAACTTCAGCTCGAGAGAGCCGAAAGCTTCGCGTCCCACGGCCGCCACCTTCTCGATGGCAGCGAGGGTCTTCTCCTTATCCTCCATCCAGGTCGTCGTCTCGGAGACAAGCTGGTCATGGGACGCCTGGGCCTTGTCCACCTCCTCCTTCAGCTTGCCCAGACGGCCCCGCTCCACGGCTTGGTCCTTGATCGCTTGAGCCAGCTTGGCGTCGCAGCCGGCAAGAGTTGCCTCCCGAACCTTGAGCTCCTCCTATCGTTGTTGAAGCCGACGGGTGTGGGCAGCCTGCTCCTCGCGGAGGGCCTTAAGCTCAGTCTTTGCCTTACTGCAACACTCCTTGGCAGACGTCGCGTCGGCCAGTGCCACGTCACGAGCCGCCACAGCCTCGGCGGCCTCCTTCCTGCTCCCCGCAGCGGCATCCTCGTCCCGGCTCTAGGCCGTCCTAACAGACGCATCGGTCTGAAGCCACTCTGAGATCAGTCGCATGCATCCCACCGCCATTCACCTGTCAGCATCCTGGAGATCGGTCTGGAGCTGATCCAGAGCGGTGTAGGCTTCCTCCGGATCCCCGGGCCTGACGAGGGTGCCGCAATCCACCAACACAAGGGCCTGGGAGGAGGCAGCACCGGCGCATGGTTCGGTGTTGCCGCAGCAGCAGGGGCAGATGGGGTAACTCCTAAAACCCTCGATTCTCATTATGTGAGAGATATTATGTACTACTTTGATAATCCTGAGAAAACCCCATTCAACTTTATAATGGGAGACACGTTGGATCAACGTGAATACTTTAGGGATTATCGCTCGACACAAAAAGGGAAACTATTATGGGATCAAATTCAACGTTTGCAATGCTATGCTTGGAATTTATGTGAAATATATGAGTTTACTTGTTGTTCTGAAGACCCTAAGAAACACCTACCCTATCAATGCTTGTTTAGTGATAATGGAATCGTATCTTCGTATGCTAAGGGTGTTTACAATTACTATGATGTTCAACAAATTGAAGAATTTGTTGCTTTTAAAGGTGCTTATGAGATTGCCTCTTTGATTGAAAAGTATGATGCTACTCTTTACAAATCTGAAAATTTTGCCATATTTCAATATTGTTATGATAGTTATGCTTCTAATTATACCTGGCCATACCTCGGGACGGGCCGGGCTTTGGGCCGGGCCTAGCCAAGCCCAACGAAAAACCCCCAGGCCCGAGCTCGGCCCGGCCCGGCCATCGGGCCTGTTTTTTGGGCCTGAGCCCAACCTTCAGAGAAATGCAAAAACGACGGGGCCGGGCCCGGCTTGGCCCGGCCTTCGGGCTCAAATTCTAGGCACTAGCCCGGCCCGAGGGCAGCGTCAGGCCGGGACGGGTCGGGCTTTTTGGGGCCGGGCCGGCCGGGCCGGGCTTCCCATGGCCAGGTCTACTTCTAATGCCTATGTTAAACCATATGTTGAGGACTTCTCCACTGTCCAAAAAGAGAGTAATATTTTGCAGGAAGCTATGGAAGAAGAAATTGATGAAACAGTGAGCTCATTGGATGAAAAAGATGATGAGGAGAGCGAAGAACAAAAGGAGGAAGAGCGGATTAGCTACCCGTGCCCACCTTCTAATGAGAGTAACCCTCCAACTCGTACAATATTTAATTCCCCTTCGTGCTTACCTAAGGATGATTGCTATGATGATTGCTACGATCCCTTGAATTTGTTTGAAATATCTCTTTTTGATGATGCTTGCTATGCTTGTGGCCAAGGTGCCAATATGAATTATGCTTATGGAGATGAACTTGCTATAGTTCCTTATGTTAAACATGAAATTGTTGCTATTGCACCCACGCATGATAGTCCTATTATCTTTTTGAATTCTCCCTACTACACTATATCGGAGAAGTTTGTGCTTATTAAGGATTATACTGATGGGTTGCCTTTTACCATTGCACATGATGATTTAGATAGATATAATATGCATGTGCTTTCTGCTCCTACTTGCAATTATTATGAGAGAGGAACTACATCTCCGCCTCTTTATGTTTCCAACACGATAGAATTGCAAGAAACTGCTTATACTATGCATTGGCCTTTACTTTGTGTGCATGAATTGTTCTTTTATGACATGCCGATGCATAGGAAGAGAGTTAGACTTCGTAGTTGCATGATATATGTTACTTTGTGCTCACTACTAAATTACAAATCATTGTTAATTAAAATTGGCTTTGATATACCTTGGGATCTGGGTGGATCCATTACTTGAGCACTATATGCCTAGCTTAATGGCTTTAAAGAAAGCGCTGCCAGCGAGACAACCCGGAAGTTTTAGAGAGTCATTTATTTCTGTTGATTGCTTTCATATACTTTAAAAACAAAAAAATAAAGAGGGGAACCTAAAAACTTTTCAAAAAGGAAAGTGAAAGTGAGAAAGACAAGCATTGTTGAAGTGGGAGCTAGCCTTGAACTTTGTTCATGCTCACGGAAACTTTGTGAATCTTGATTACAGAAACTTTTCAACAAAAATAATTATCCCCTTGTATAATTCCATTGTATTATAAAAATAATGTGCCAAGGTTTGCCTTTAGGATGTTTACAATGCTTGTTGGTTTGTACGGTGCAGGACAGAAACTTTGTCTGTAGTGTGCGATTTTACATTTTTAACTAAAACGTCAAACGGTTCTGATTCCTTTTGAAATGTCTTGATATACAACTTGTTTATTTTTACTAATTTTGGTAGAATTTTCGGGATATCAGAAGTATGGTGGATGTTCAGATTGCTACAGACTGTTCTGTTTTTGACAGATTCTGTTTTTGATGCATAGTTTGCTTGTTTTGATGAATCTATCAATTTATATTAGTGGATTAAGCCATGGAAAAGTTATACTACAGCATACACAATGCAAAAAAAGATATGAATTGGTTTGCAACAGTATTTAGAGTGGTGATTTGCTTTATTATACTAACGGATCTTACCGAGTTTTCTGTTGAAGTTTTGTGTTGATGAAGTGTCTAAACGAGGAGGTCTCGATATGAGGAAAAGGAAGAGAGGCAAGAGCTCAAGCTTGGGATGCCCGAGGAACCCCAAGTAAATATTCAAGGAGACTCAAGCGTCTAAGCTTGGGGATGCCCCGGAAGGCATCCCCTCTTTCGTCAACAAGTATCGGTATGTTTTCGTATTCGTTTCGTTCGTGCATTATGTGCAAGTCTTGGAGCGTCTTTTGCATTTAGTTTTAATTTTTCTTTTATGCACCATGCTGGTGAGATAGTCCTTGGTTGATTTATATAATGCTCATTTCACCTCACTTAAATCTTTTGAGTATGGCTTTATAGAATGCTTCATGTGCTTCACTTATATCATTTGAAGTTTGGATTGCCTGTTTCTCTTCATATAGACAACCGCCATTTGTAGAATGCTCTTTTGCTTCACTTATATTTGTTAGAGCATGGGCCTATCTTTTTTAGAAAGAATTAGACTCTCTTGCTTCACTTATATCTATCTAGAGAGTTGACAGGAATTGGTCATTCACATGGTTAGTCATAAAATCCTACATAAACTTGTAGATCGCTGAATATGATGTGTTTGATTCCTTGCAATAATTTTGCGATATAATGGTGGTGATATTAGAGTCATGCTAGTGGGTGGTTGTGGATTAGTAGAAATACTTGTGTTGGGGTTTGTGATTCCCGTAGCATGCACGTATGGTGAACCGCTTTGTGATGAAGTTGGAGCAAAATTTTATTTATTGATTGTCTTCCTTACGAGTGGCGGTCGGGGACGAGCGATGGTCTTTTCCTACCAATCTATCCCCCTAGGAGCATGCGCGTAGTACTTTGTTTTTAATGGCTTGTAGATTTTTGCAATAAGTATATGAGTTCTTTAAGGCTAATGTTGATTCCATGGATTATACGCACTCTCACCCTTCCATCATTGCTAGCCTCTTCGGTACCGTGCATTGCCCTTTCTCACCTCGAGAGTCGGTGCAAACTTCGCCGGTGCATCCAAACCCCATGATACGATACGCTCTATCACACATAAGCCTCCTTATATCTTCCTCAAAACAGCCACCATACCTACCTATCATGGCATTTCCATAGCCATTCCGAGATATATTGCCATGCAACTTCCATCATCATCATATACATGACTTGAGCATTCATTGTCATATTTCTTTGCATGATCGTGAGATAGCTAGCATGATGTTTCATGGCTTGTCCGTTTTGATGTCATTGCTATGCTAGATCATTACACATCATGGTACATCGCCGAAAGCATTCATATAGAGTCATATCTTTGTTCTAGTATCGAGTTGTAATGTTGAGTTGTAAGTAAATAAAAGTGTGATGATCATCATTATTTGAGCATTGCCCCAGTGAGGAAAGGATGAAGGAGACTATGATTCCCCCACAAGTTGGGATGAGACTCCGAACTTTATGAAAAATAAAAGAGTCCAAAGAAGCCCAAATAAAAAAAAGAGGCCAAAGAAGCCCACCAAAAAGAAAGAAAAAAAATAAAATAATGGAAAATAAAAAGAAAAAATGAGAGAAAAAGAGAGAAGGGGCCATGTTACTGTCCTTTTCCACACTTGTGCTTCAGAGTAGCACCATGTTCTTCATAGAGAGAGTCTCCTATGCTTTCACTTTCATATACTAGTGGGAATTTTCATTACAGAACTTGGCTTGTATATTCCGATGATGGGCTTCCTCAATTGCCAGAGGTCTTCATGAGCAAGCAAGTTGGATGCACACCCACTTAGTTTTTAGTTTGAGCTTTCATACACTTATAGCTCTAGTGCATCCGTTGCATGGCAATCCCTACTCACTCACATTGATATCTATTGATGGGCATCTCCATAGCCCGTTGATACGCCTAGTTGATGTGAGACTTTCTCCCTTTTTGTCTTCTCCACATAACCTCCACCATCATATTCTATTCCATCTATAGTGCTATATCCATGGCTCACGCTCATGTATTGCGTGAAAGTTGAAAAAGTTTGAGATTATTAAAGTATGAAACAATTGCTTGGCTTGTCATCGGGGTTATGCATGATTAAATACTTTGTGTGATGAAGATAGAGCAATAGCCAGACTATACAATTTTGTAGGGATAACTTTCTTTGGCCATGTTGTTTTGAAAAGACATGATTGCTTTATTCGTACGCTCGAAGTACTATTGTTTTTATGTCAAATGATAGACTATTGCTTTGAATCACTCGTGTCTTAATATTCATGCCATGATTAGACATATGATCAAGATTATGCTAGGTAGCATTTCACATCAAAAATTATCTTTTTTATCATTTACCTACTCGAGGACGAGCAGGAATTAAGCTTGGTGATGCTGGTATGTCTCCATTGTATCTATAATTTTTGATTGTTCCATGCCAATATTCTGCAACTTTCATATACTTTTGGCAACTTTTTATACTATTTTTGGGACTGACATATTGATCCAGTGCCCAGTGCCAGTTCCTGTCTGTTGCATGTTTTTTGTTTCGCAGAAACCCAATATCGAACAGAATCCAAACGGGATAAAAACGGACAGAGAATTATTTTGGAATATTTGGGATTTTCTGGAGGAAGAATCAACGCGAAACGGTGTCCGGGGTGGCCACGAGACAGGTGGGCAAGCCCTCCCCCTGGGTGTGCCCTGGACTCTCGTGGGCCACCTGTAAGGCGGTTGACACTCTTCTTTTGCCACAAGAAAGCTAATTTTATGAGAAAAATCTGGGCGAAAGATTCACCCCAATCGGAGTTACGGATCTCCAGATATAAAAGAAACGGTGAAGGGGAAGAATCTGAGAACACAGAAACAGAGAGATAGATCCAATCTCGGAGGGGCTCTCGCCCCTCCCACGCCATGGGAGCCAAGGACCAGAGGGGAAACCCTTCTCCCATCTAGGGAGGAGGTCAAGGAAGAAGAAGAAGAAGGGGGGCTCTCTCCCCCTTGCTTCCGGTGGCGCCGGAACGCTGCCGGGGGCCGTCATCATCACCGCGATCTACACCAACACTGCTGTCATCTTCACCAACATCTCCATCACCTTCCCGCTTCTATATTCAGCGGTCCACTCTCCCGCAACCCACTGTACCCTCTACTTGAACATGGTTCTTTATGCTTCATATTATTATCCAATGATGTGTTGCCATCCTATGATGTCTGGGTAGATTTCCGTTGTCCTATCGGTGATTGATGAATTGCTATGATTGGTTTGAGTTGCATGTTTTATTATTGGTGCTGTCCTATGGTGCCCTCCGTGTCGCGCAAGCGTGAGGGATTCCCGATGTAGGGTGTTGCAATGCGTTAATGATTCGCTTATAGTGGGTTGCGTGAGTGACTGAAACACAAACCCGAGTAAGGGGATTGTTGCATGTGGGATAAAGGGGACTTGATACTCTAATGCTATGGTTGGGTTTTACCTTAATAAATCTTTAGTAGTTGCGGATGCTTGCTAGAGTACCAATCATAAGTGCATATGATCCAAGTAGAGAAAGTATGTTAGCTTATGCCTCTCCCTCAAATAGAATTGCAATAGTGATTACTGATCTAGTGACATAGTCAATTGCTTAGGGACAATTTCATAACTCCTACCACCACTTTTCCACACTCGCTATATTTACTTTATTGCTTCTTTATCTAAACAGCCCCTAGTTTATGTTTACGTGCTCTTTATTATCTTGCAAACCTATCCAACAACACCTACAAAGTACTTCTAGTTTCATACTTGTTCTAGGTAAAGCGAACGTCAAGCGTGCGTAGGGTCGTATCAGTGGTCGATAGGACTTGAGAGAGTGTTTGTTCTACCTTTAGCTCCTTGTTGGGTTCGACACTCTTACTTATCGAAAGAGGCTACAACTATCCCGTATACTTGTGGGTTATCAGGGGGCCATAGGTTTCACTAGTGGCTTCTCTCAAGATAGCATAAGTATTACGGTGGGTGAACAAATTACTGTTGATCAATTGATAGAAAAGCGAATAATTATGAGATTATCTTGTCATGATCATGTATATAGGCATCACGTCCGTGACAAGTAGACCGACTCCTGCCTGTATCTACTACTATTACTCCACACATCGACCGCTATCCAACATGCATCTAGAGTATTAAGTTCATAAGAACAGAGTAACGCATTAAGAAAGATGAGATGATGTAGAGGGATAAACTCATGCAATATGATATAAACCCCACCTTTTTATCCTCGATAGAAACAATACAATACGTGCCTTGCAACCCCTATTGTAATGGGTAAGGACACCGCAAGATTGAACCCAAAGCTAAGCACTTCTCCCATTGCAAGAAAGATCAATCTAGTAGGCCAAACCAATTGATAATTCGAAGAGACTTGCAAAGATAACTCAATCATACATAAAAGAATTCATAGGAGATTCAAATATTTCTCATAGATAAACTTGATCATAAACCTGCAATTCATCGGATCTCAACAAACACACCGCAAAAAGAGTTACATCGAATAGATCTCCACAAGAGAGGGCGAGAACATGGTATTGAGATCCAAAAAAAGAGAAGAAGCCATCTAGCTAATAACTATGGACCCGAAGGTCTGTGGTAAACTACTCACAACTCATCGGAGGGGCTATGGTGTTGATGTAGAAGCCCTCCATGGTCGATTCCCCCTCTGACGGAGCGCCGACGAAGGCTCCAAGATGGGATCTCGCGGATACAAAAGGTTACGGCGATGGAAATTGTTTTTCATTGGCTCCCTGGATGTTTTCGGGGTACGTGGGTATATATAGGAGGAAGAAGTAGGTCGGTGGCCACCCGAGGGGCCCACAAGATAGGGGGTGCGCCCTGTAGGGGTGGGCACGCCCTCCACCATCGTGGCCGCCTCGGTTGCTGCTTGGCTTGCACTCCAAGTCCTCTAGATCATGTTTGTTCCAAAAATCACGCTCCCGAAGGTTTCATTCCGTTTGGACTCCGTTTGATATTCCTTTTCTTTGAAATACTGAAATAGGCAAAAAAAAACAGCAATACGGGCTAGGCCTCCGGTTAGTAGGTTAGTCCCAAAAATGATATAAATGTGTAAAATAAAGCCCATAAACATCCAAAACGGGTAATATAATAGCATGGATCAATAAAAAATTATAGATACGTTGGAGACGTATCAGGTGTCACCCTGCTGTTCTTAGGGGTTGCTCGGTTTAGCCTCTGCGAGGGAGTCGGGACAGAACTTGTCACGACCCAGGTGGAGCGGGGGAGCTCCTTGACTGAGGGCTCTGTGGCATCATCGTCATCGGAGAGGCCGTGGAGAAGCTTGCTTTGCGACGGACAAGAGGTCTCTGCCACATCATCCATAGTCGCCTCCGAGTCCTCCTTCCCCGGACTCCAAGTCTGCCTTCATCTTCTTTAGGACTGGCGCCGCCAGGGGGTCGGTGAGTTTCTCATGACCTCACCGGTCAAGCTTCTCTAGCAGCTCGGTCAGCAGCTCCAGCCGTGCGTGGAGGCCTCTGGCGTCCATGAAGGCCCACTTGCGCCGATAGTTCTCCACCTTCTTCCCGGCCCTCATGAGTGCGCTGCCGCTGTGGACCGCGATGAAGGAGACACAACCAAAGCGCGGAGTCGGGTTGTGCGGAGGGAATCACGCCCACGAATGCCTCGTAGTAGAAGGTGAAGATCGATAGGAGAAGGATGGAGTTGGGTTGGAGATGTAGAGCATGAACCTGGCAGTGGTCGAGGATGGCAATGAGGAACTTGGAGAAAGGCGGGACAAGCCCCGCGAAGACACTTTGGAGGAAGAAGGGATTGAACGTCTCCGCCAAGGTCCATGGGTCGGTGGAGCCGGCAAGGAGCACTGTCTTCTTCTGCTCGTCGTAGTCGCTCGCCGTCAGTGGGAGCACAACAGCGAGGTGTCTCTCCTCGGTGATGGAGGACGCGCTGAGGGCTGGCGCAGGAGAGGAGGAGGAGCCCGCGGCCTACATGGCCGGTTTGCCTTCCCGGATGCCATCAACGAAGAACTTGGAGGAGAAATTCGGCAGATCTGCAGACATTCTCTGCAGGAGGAAAGGGGATCTGGAGCAAGGAGAAGAGGAAGCAATGATGGCGCAGAGCGGGTGCCAGCATTTTGTCAGCCTGAGTAGTTGCCGAGGCGGCATGGGGAAGTGGATACGCCCACGTCCCATCAAGCGCCACGCGTCGGCTCGGTCCGCATTGGGACGGGGCCCGTGGCGCTCCGTCCTTGCCCTTTGGCTTCACCTCGAAGCTAAGTCCGAGCGCGCCTTGGGCCCGGGGGCTAGTGTAGGCGTTCTGGGAACCAGGGTACCCAGACTTACCTGCCTGCGGCCCATGGCATGGCTCCATCAACGGCCTGGTATGGCCCATCTACGACACCAACAAGCCAAGACCCTCGCGAGAGGCCAAGCCTTGCGAGGCAGACGACACCAAGACCTCCGGAGGGAGCGACCTCCCCAGGCTGCTGCCCCCTGAGGAGCGGAGATTTCTATGCAGGTGCTCAACCTCATGAGGTTGGGGTGACGCAAGCCATGATGTCCAAGGCCAGGCGGGTGCCAGCGGGCGCAGAGGAGCAGGCTTCCTCTTTGGTGCTAAGGAGGCAAGCGCAGGCGCGGAGTCCCGAGGAACCAACCAAAGGTTTCCATTCCCATGCAACAAGACCAGGACTGCCAGGACGGCATGATGGATGTCATCGGCGAGCCCACCACAGCGTCACAACCAGGAGCTTTGTAGGAGAATACAACCTTTTGTCAGGATAAGATGTACTACTTGTCCCCGTTCGAATTGGCCACTATGGGATCCCTTCCCGCCTACGTTTTGGGGGAAGAGGACCAAAGCCACTATAAGTATAGGTTAGCAACCACCATAGTAGGGGGTCGGTCGAATCCCTTCAGCTCACATCCACACCAGAGCAGACCTCGCAAGGTTGTTCTTCCCTTGTACTAGTTCATCCCCAGCCCCTCATGAGGCAAATTCACCACAAAGCAAGAGTAGGGTCTTACTCCGCAAGGTGGCCCGAACCTGGGTGAACTGCCGTGTCCATCTTCTCCCCTCATGAGGCAAATTCACCACAAAGCAGGAGTAGGGTCTTACTCCGCAAGGTGGACCGAACCTGGGTGAACTGTCGTGTCCATCTTCTTCCTTGTTCATCGAGCTAGGTCGTGGGGGGCGACGAACTGGTTGGCTGAAGTTGTTGAGTTCTTCGCACATGCCCCAGAGTTTGAACCTTTTCTTGGGTCTAGGAAGCCCTAAACCCGACAACCTCTAGCAGGTATGTGAGGTGAGCTTGCTTAGTCTTGAGATTCACTATGGAAGCATCTAGAGCACCTGCTGCTTTTGTAGACTTTGCATTCTCAATCTTCTCCTGGGCCTCTGCTGAAGTAGGATGTGATGCATCCATGACAAATTCATTGTCCCCAAAATCAGGCCTAATAGGTAGATGCTCTTTGTCAAGTTGATATGTTCTAGTTCCAACCTCTGAGTTGATCTACATCTAAATATGTGGAGCATATCCACATTCCCTCTTATGGTCAGCTGTTGTCCTCTTAACTGTCTCAACTATTAATCTCATGACCTTGAACTTTTGGGGAACATCAAACAGGTGTAGCAATTTGATGGAATGGTCACGTATCATTCTATGATCTCCAAACTTGGGCAATAAAGTATGCCTCAAGATGGTGTTCATGGTGGTCAATCCTGCAAGCAGATAGTAGATTGATCCAAGCTTGTGAGTCTCTAGGGCTACATCAGGAATAGGCTTATACATGTTAGCCATCGGGTTGTGATCCTTCCTGGGTTTGCCATAAACATCAAGATCATCTTCTTCCTCATTTGGAGCATTGATGAGCTCAACCCATTCAGATATTGATGAGTGGTACCTGGTGCCTTCAGTCATCCACACTATCTTCCCATTTGGATAGAAGTGTGCAGTGGAGTAGAACTACATAATCATCTCATCATTCCACTTGGTGAGCTTCTATCCAACAAAATCATCAACTTCATTCAGCCTGAAGCTCTCATGTACATGGGGAAAATAGTCTTCATTTTCATCAATGTATTCCCAATCAACCCATTTCATATCACATACTATGGGCTTCTTGTCAAGCAACACAGTCTCATAGAAGTCATGTTGTTCTCTGGTATGGAAATGGTAGTCAACAACAGTCCTCCTCCTTGTGGCATATGGATCTGTATGCCTACATAGTCTCAGTCCATGATCTTTCCTCAACTTCATGTTCTCAGCCACTGGATGATCATTATTGTGGTCTGGAATCTTTGGCTTCAGTTTCGTGAGCACTAGTTGGTCATCATCCTCTTGGACCTCAGGCACTGGGGCCTTGTTCTTCTCTGCAGCTGATATGTTTCAAGTGGATATCTTTGGAGCAGAAGGCTTGGGTGTGAGAATCCTGGACTAGGGGGTCCTCGGGCATCTGGCCTATTGGATCTGGGCTGGACTAATGGGCCATCAAGATACAAGACAGAAGGTCACCTATCGTGTCGGAAGGGAATCCCATATGCGTGGATGGCAAGTATAGGTGCCTGGATATGTTATTTCCTTTTTGTTAAACCGACTTTGTATAACCCTAAGCCCCTCCGATGTCTTTATAAACCACAAGGTTAGATCGGAGGCAGGGAACACAACATTGCTAGGCTAGCTAATCTAGGGTTAGCCAATACGATCTAGTGGTAGATCAACTCTTGTAACCCCTATACCCCTCGAATATAATCAAGCAGGGGTAGGATTATACCTCCATTAAGAGGGCCCGAACCTGGGTAAACATTGTGTCCTTTGTTCATAGTTAACATTGGTCCTCAGACATACAGCTTGGGGCCCCCTACCCGAGATCTGCCAGTTTTGACTCCAACATTGGTGCTTTCATTGAGAGCTCCATTGTATCGTCGACAGAAGGATCGATGGCTTGCCTTTTCATCAACAATGATGCTGCGTCCAGGGAATCCTTTTTCCCTGGACAAGTCTTTGTGTTCGGTGGCTTTGTGCTTCACGCCAACTCGATCGGCCGCCTCGAGCAGGTCGACAGTTATGCCGCCGACCACTAGATCAGGTTTGGAAACCTGAACTATGTCGCTGACATCCGAGGAGATCTGGTCTTCGATGGGTTCATGGCCTCGGCTGCTATTCTGTTCCCCCACCAAGACTCTTTGGATCCCCTGTTAGATCATGTTCACGGGTCAACACTCATACCTACCCCGACCTTACATCCGGGGCAGGTCTCATTGTCCGAAGACGGGAGCGTGAGCCCCGCTGGACCTCTTCCCCTTGTGGAACTCCCGACCGAAGACCCAGATGCAATCTTAGACTTGGCTCTGGGCAACCACCCCGAACTATCGAGGTTTGCGCTCATTGGGTCCGATCAGGTGTCCCATGCCGAACTTAGCCCTGCAGATCCACAGTTTCTGGTCCTACTTCCGCTCCTAGACGAAACATTGGGATTGATGCAGGCTCTCGCCATCACTGGGGCTTTATCTCCGAACTGTACCCAGCTCGGGCTAGAGGCTAAGAGCGGGGAATGTTACGCCCCACCCACCACCCACTTAGTAGCCACTATCGAGGATTTAACTGACATGCTGGACTATGCGTCCGAAGACATCAGCGGTATGGACGACGATGTAGACAATGAACCAAGCCAAGTCCCACCCATCACAAGGCGTTGGATGGACACTTCAAGTTACGACGTATACATGGTGGACACTCCTGATAAAAAGGACAATGAGGATAATCATAACCTTGATGAGGACAAACCCGTCGATAAACCTCAAAAGCGCCGATGTCAGCGGTGCCGCTCACGATCGCGTCAGAGGAAGGACAGTAATACCAACACCGGAGGTAATGAGACTCCGGCTGATGCCGAAGATCCCGAATACCCCGTCGAGCCCACATCCGAAAGGACGAGAGGGAAGACGGTGAATATATTCCCGAACACGCCAATACCAAAGATTCGGAGGACAGCAACTATATGCAAGAATCGAAGAGGAGGTCAGCCTTGGTGACAAAGATTTTATTGTCCCAGAGGAACCCCTTGAACAAGAATGCTTCAAGTGACAGCTCATCGCCACAGCCTGGAGCCTGAAAAAGAAGCAGCAGCAGCTCAAAGCTGAACAAGATACGCTTAATGAAAGATGGACTAAGGTCCTAGCCACTGAGGAATACAGCCACGAGCGACCTGTCAAAAGTTACCCTAAGCATAAGTTGCTGCCGCAATTCAACGACGAAGCCCTTGAGCCAATACCGTCGATATATAATCAGGCAGATCAACCAGACTGACCACCAAGTGGACGGGATAAAGTGGCATATCAAGCCGAACACCAACCCTCACCCCCTGGCGAAGAGGCAAGGAGACAACAGTCGCAGGATACACATATGACTTGCGTCGTGACCTAGCCAATAAAGCTGGTCAGACAAGATCAATCTATGGATCAAGGGGCCGTGCCCCGGCGCGAGACAATGGCTATGAAGCCCGGCGTGATTAATATACTCGGGATCGGAACTAAACTCAGATGTCAGCCGATCTCCGCCGCGGTATTGCGTGATACAGAGGGGCCGCACACCCTTTATGCTTCACCAATGAGGTCATGCAACACCAATTTTCGGAAGGGTTTAAATCCGTAAACATCGAACAGTACGATGGAACGATGGATCTGGCCGTCTGGATTGAAGATTTTCTTCTCCACATCCAGATGGCTCGAGGAGATGATCTTCATGCCATTAAATATCATCCTCTAAAGCTGAAAGGACCAACACGGCATTGGATGAACAGTCTCCCAAAAACACCATTGGAACCTGGGAAGATCTGGAAGACGCTTTTTGGGCTAACTTTCACGGCACTTTATGTCCGGCCACCGGATGCTGACTACTTGAGTCACATAATCCAGGAGCCAGGCGAATCAGCTCGTAAACTTTGGAATCAGTTCTTAACTAAAAAGAACCAGATCATGGATTGTCCAAACGCTGAAGCCTTAGCGGCCTTCAAACACAGCGTCCGAGACGAATGGCTCGCCGACACCTCGGGTAGGAAAAACCGAAGACCATGGCAGCCTTACCTGCACTTATGACCCACTTCTGTGCGGGAGAGGATAGCTGGTTGGCTCGTAGAAGCAACAGCTCGGGCGACCCTGACACTTCTTAGGTGAGGGACGGCAATGATAAACCTCGTCTTAATAAAAACAAACATCAGAACAACGACGACGATGCAGATGATATGGCAGTCAATGCTAGATTCAGCGGCCCTAAGTATGGTCAGCGGAAGAAACCTGTCAAAGGCAATAAAGACGGGCCATCCAGCTTGGATAAAATCCTTGAGAGGCCCTATCAGATTCATGCACCCGATAAGCCTGCGGACCACACCAACAGGAATTGTCGGGTTTTCAAATAGGCCGGTAAGATAAACACCGAATGTCGGTGTCAAAACCGGCGGATCTCAGGTAGGGGGTCCCGAACTGTGCGTCTAGGCGGATGGTAACAGGAGACAAGGGACACGATGTTTATGCCCAGGTTCGGGCCCTCACGGTGGAGGTAAAACCCTACTCCTGCTTGATTGATATTGATGATATGGGTAGTACAAGAGTAGATCTACCACGAGATCAAGGAGGCTAAACCCTAGAAGCTAGCCTATGGTATGATTGTTGTTCGTCCTACGGACTAAAACCCTCTGGTTTATATAGACACCGAAGAGGGCTAGGGTTACACAGAGTCGGTTACAATGGTAGGAGATCTACATATCCGTATTGCCAAGCTTGCCTTCCACGCCAAGGAAAGTACCATCCGGACATGGGACGAGGTCTTCAATCTTGTATCTTCATAGTCTTGGAGTCCGGCCAATGATGATAGTTCGGCTATCCGGACACCCCCTAGTCTAGGACTCCCTCAGTAGCCCCTGAACCAGGCTTCAATGACGACGAGTCCGGCGCGCATATTGTCTTCGGCATTGCAAGGCGGGTTCCTCCTCCGAATAATTCATAGAAGATTCTGAACACCAGGATAGTGTCCGGCTCTGCAAAATAAATTCCACATTCCACCGTAGAGAGAATAATATTTACACAAGTTCAATCTGCTGACGTATTTCGCGGCATGACATCATACGACGGCCAAGTCTTTATTTGAATTGTTTTTATGGTTCCACCTCAGCGCGTTTAGCGAAGCGGTTTCCTTGGCACGTCTTGTCACAGCAGAGATCGTGTCCCCTTATTTCGGGATGCTCATCAATACAGACGTGGGTAACCCAACCGCGCCCGTTGGCACGCCCCCTCCATCGAAGGCGAGTCCCAAACGGTTACAGAGGCGGCTCTTGGTATTCAGCCCCTTTATAACGAGACCAAGGCCTGTTCCTTTTCTTCAATCTTCAATCGAATCTGCCCCTCGCCCCGAGTTCCAACACCCAAGGCTCCAGATTCAGCCACTTCGGACCTTCGACAATGTCCGGCTCCGACCTACAGGGCCGGTGGATGCCCTCTTCCGTCACAGAAGAAGACGTGCTAAAGCTGAGAGATGCCAGGTATCTAACCGGCGAGATTTCGCATAGGCTGCCCACCCAAGGGCAAGTCATTCCCACTCCCAAGCCTGGTGAGAGCATGGTGTTCGTGTCTCACTTCCATTGGGGTTTAGGCTTCCCGATGGACCCCTTCGTAAGGGGGCTCATGTTTTATTATGGGCTGGAATTCCATGACTTGGATCCGGAGTCCATCCTCCACATCTGATCGTTCATTGTCATATGCGAAGCCTTCCTCCACACCACCCCTCACTTTGGATTGTGGCTCAAGACCTTCATCGTGGAGCCGAAGATGATCGAGGAGCGGCAGGCAGAGTGCGGAGGGGCAGTTATAAGCAAGAGAGCTGACGCTCCGTGGCCCGAGGGCTTTTTCCAAAAGGAGCTCGGTTTGTGGCAACAGGAGTGGTTCTACATCACCGCTCCCAGGGGCGCCAGATGGGTGGCGCCGCCTGCCTTTCGCTCGGGCCCTCCACAACGGCTGGCGTCATGGGTCAACAAAGGGCTTGACTGGGGGCCGTCCAAGGACGTGCCATTATTGCAGGGCCGTATTCGAGACCTCCAAGAGAGGGAGATCAATCTGGTTGTAGTGGCGCAGGTCATGCTGATTCGACGCCTTCTGCCCTGCAAATGTCGTACCCTTCGCCTGTGGGAATTCAATCCGGAGGGACCGCGAGCTCTCCAGCACTTCATGGGTGCGACGCCCGTGGAGATGTATAAACTGTTCTTCGGATCACAAGAGATGTGTCCGGACTTGACCGAGGACGCAGGTCTGAGCTGCAATCGCCCGGATACTCAAGTAAGTAGTCTTGTGCCCGGACATGCTATCCGTACATTTATCGTTAACTCGCCCTTTAAAGAGTTGTCCCTTGAACAGGAATGGATAGCAAAAGCAAAACTGATAAGGTGTCCGGCCCCCCTCCCTGAAGCCACACCGGATCCCGTGTTAACCAGGATGCTAGAGGTTGCACCTTTGGAGGAGGGCGAAGGGGGGAACAGGAAGGCTACCGCCTCCACTAAGGAGGCTATTAAGGAAGGGGGGATCGAGAATCCCCCCTTCAAGGGGAGAAGAGGACCGCTTCCGAAGATCCGGAGACCAAGGCCTCAAAGCGGGGGAAGAAATCTTCACTAGAGGGTCCTGCGCCAGGAGAAGCCCCGGCCGCACTATTTTCCCAAGGGAATCAGCCCTCCAGCGAGCCGTAAGTAGAAAGGGGAGTTTTATAATAAGGGACATCCCTGTTTTTATTTCTGAAGATAATCAAAGTTTTACCTTGTAGTTCGGATCTTAGCCCTTCTCAGCAAAGCTCATCTTCGGGGGATCTTCGTCCGGAGATGATGGAGAGCGAAACGCCTCCATCTGCCGCACCGTCAGGCGGGGCGGACGACCCTGAGGTGTCGTCGCGGAGGGTATCCCCGAGTCCGGCGGAGTCGGGAGGTCCGGCACCAACTGGTGTATGGTCGGAGGAGCTGAAGGATCTGCTCGGGCGAGCATCTATCTCAGAAGATCACCGCGCGTTAATGGGTACGGTGATTGAAAGGATTTCATTCCCCGAGGGCGGATTGCATGAAGCCGTCAGAAGTTTACTGACGGGGTTTGAGGTACGCGAAAATGATATACCTTCTAACAGTTTTGCATATAGAATGCACCCTGTATGGATAGTAGCCCCCAAGACTCGATACGTTGTCAAGGTGACGGCATGCCGAGGATCATAATCTCAGTTATAAGATGTCGCCCTTCCTATTTAGGGGGCGGAGCGTTCGGTGGCCAGCCGGACTGATAGAGTTGCCGAACTGAAGCGGCAACTGGACGTTGCGGATGCGGACATCGCGCTGGTCAATAAGCGACTTGACGAGTCACAAGATATGTGGCTTCTCCGCGGACACCTGGTAAGGGAGCTTGACGCCCGTGCCTTACTACATGTATGCTTAATGCAGATGGTGCCGCTGCTATGGAGGATCTTTAGGCAGAGCTTGCCCGAGCCAAGGAGCAAGCCAGAAAAAGTGATGCGGCTGCCTTGAAGGCGGCCGAAGAGCTGAAAGCCGAACAGGCTGCTCACTGCCGAAGCAAGGAGGAAATGGCCAAGATGGCCGTGGAGCTGAAGGATGCTACCGACCGCTACGAGCTTCTTAAAAGGGAATGCCGAGCGGAGCAAGAGGACCTAAAGAAGGCCACCGCCGAAGCCAAGGATGCCCGCTCCGCGATGAGAGCTATAAAGGAGGAACTGCGTCAGGCCGGGGATATTGCGGCTGGAAAGCCCTTTCTGCTGTGTATGAAGTTCACGGATCCGAAGTATGCTCAGTTGGGCCAGTTATGGGGTGCGGAGGATGGTTATCTGAATTTGGCGGCGAGTGCCGCTGAGAAAGTCGCACACTTCCGGGGCCAGAAGGATCACGGAATGGAGGAGCTTTTTTGGTCGGAATTCCATAGTCCGGGGCGTCTACTTCCGTTGACCGATCGGTTAGCCGAATGGGCTGAGCTGAATAGGTTATCCAGACTTGCCATGAAGGATGTCGTGGCTCATTTGTGGCCGAAAAGGCCCGAGCCGAAGAGTTATTTTGGCTTGGTGCAGCAGTTCCTTGATGCAGTGCCGCATATTGAGGCGATGAAGCGGTCAGCATGCATAGAGGGTGCACGGATGGCACTCGCCCGTGTCAAAACATACTGGGCAGAGATGGAGGCCACCGACGTTGCCACCCAGGATTCGGACAGAAGCCGATTACCGGCCGAACACTATTTTGAGGAAGTCCTGCAGGGCGCTCGTTTAATAGAGACGCAATGCTCGAAAGATGTTATGTTCAAATGACATGGATAATTTGTGAAACCATGTTTCAAATATAATATAAGGGCTTTTTATACTTGTGCGTTCAAGTGTTGAAATTCCTCCTGCGCGGCCGTTAACGTACATGTGTATATAACCTGAAAGATGGCAGTCTTCGGCTTCAGCCCCCACACACATAGTGCGGGGGTGTTTGCAAAAAAAAAGAGAGCGCATTTTCACACTTAATCCAACGTCTTGGTCCTGTGAAGGAGGTGATAGCGTAGCAAACTAGGCAACCGGACTATAATGCTTTATCACTTTGACTTTGCCATAGGAGTTCAATGGTGGGGCTACTATATAGCCCCTAGGGGCATTGCGCTCTCCGAATTTCGAGGCGCGTATGTGCCTGACCGGAAAACGGTCCTTCGTTAAAGCGGAGGAATTCTAAACATTCCAGTGGTCGATCGAGTGGTTGACCAGTCTCTCGCTATATCATGACAGTCAGTTTTCGGCTTTCTCTACTGAGGTGCTCACCTGGACGAACCGGGGCACAATCGCAATAGTTCTCCTGGTGCCGCGTTAGCCGATAGAGCGGAACGTAAGGCAGCAAAACACAGGAGCCGGGCAAACCCAACATTTGACCAAAGACATGATTCGGAGCTGATGCATATAAGGCCTAACTCGAGACGCTGAACACTCCCTAGGGTATTCGGTCTTTATGAAAACGGGCAGAACAATGCCCTAAGCCCCTAGTGTCCAGGTACGCGCAAAGATTTCTGACGCGGCCGATGCCAAAATGCCAGCCTCCTCCTCGGTTATAGTGAGGAACCGGGGGATGTGTATCAACAAGAGACAGTAAGAAAGGTTTACGCAGGGTCTTAATCTGAAAAGAATCCTTGTAACGGGTCCCTGCTGCACGTCTGCGCCTGTGTCTCCGTTGTGCCGTATCCTGGACGGGCGTAGCACGGTGTTCATCTGTAAAAGAGAAGAACTTAGTTTGAAAAAAGGATCGTGCGAAAAATGTATAGACAGAATGTAAGTCAAAAAACGAGTAAAATTGAGCTTTATTGTCTCTTATTGTTCATGCGTGCAGCCCCTTGTAAGGGGGGACGCGGCTAGTAAGCCCCTTGTTTATTTGCGCCGGACTCGCCTAACCGTGTCCGGGGTCTGGATGACCTGTTTGGGGGCTGTGATCGGCAAAGCCGGATTAATGTGTGGCTGTCAAGGCAGTCTCACTTTCTTCCTTATTCGAGGAGCACTCGGGGTTTCCCTTTAATGAGATTATGCCGCGTGGACCGGGCATTTTAAGTGTAAGGGATGCATAATGTGGTATTGCATTAAAGCGGGCGAAAGCTTCGCGTCCCAATAGTGCTTGATAGCTACTTTTAAATGGGGCGATGTGGAAGACTAGCTTTTCACGACGGGAGTTGTCGGATGAGCCGAACACAACTTCTAGTGGTAGAGAGCCCGTACAATGGGCATATGGGCCTGGCATCACTCCTTTAAAGGAAGTGTTGCTATGGTGTATTTTGGTTGGGTCTATCCCCAATCTGCGGATTGTGTCCTGATATAGTAGGTTTAGATCACTGTCGCCGTCCATTAGGACTTGTGTAAATTGCAGCCCGTCGATTATAGGATCTAATATCAGGGTAGTCCATCCTGCATTCCGGATACTTCCGGAGTAATCCTGATGGTTGAAAGTGATTGGTTTTGACATCCAGTGTCTGGACTCCGCTGGAGTGGACCGTGCGGCGCATTTTTTAATGGGCGCCGCTCTAATTTTGCCTGCTGTCACATGAAGTGAGTTTATTGTTTTGACCTCTTTTGGGAAATTCCTTTGTTTGTCGTTGCTCTGCTTGAGGAGTTCGTCATCGTCCTCACTTGGTGTTTCGAGCCCCTTGTGTTCGGCGTTAAGTTGGCCGGACTGTTTGAAGAGCCAACAATCTCTGTGGGTATGGTTTGCAGGCTTCCCGAAGGTGCTGTGGATTTGGCATATTTTGTCCAAGATTTTGTTTAGGTTGGATAGCTCGTCGCTGTTGTCCTTGAGAGGCAGTGTTTTGTTGTTCTACCGACAGCTTTTGAATCCGGCGTTAACTGTCGTGCTCTTTGGGCCATTTCCCTTATGCCGGCGCTGGTCCTTTCTGCATCATGGTTTCCCATTTCCATCCCTGACCTCGGATGTACTTGGGTTGCTGGTGCTGCATCTTGCCAGCCAGCCGTCTTCTCCCGCGCAAAAGCGGGTCATGAGGCTTGTTAGTGCGGCCATTGTCCTTGGCTTTTCCTGGCCGAGGTGTCTGGTGAGCCATTCGTCTCGGACATTATGTTTGAAGGCTGCTAAGGCTTCGGCGTCCGGATAGTCAACTATTTGGTTCTTTTTGGTGAGGAACCTGTTCCAGAATTTGTGGGCTAACTCTCCGGGCTGTTGAGTAATGTGACTTAAATCGTCTGCATCCGGAGGGCGGTCATAAGTCCCCTAAAAATTTGCCCGAAATGCATCCTCGAGCTCTTCCCAACTTCCGATGGTATTTTCTGGGAGGCCTTTAAGCCAATCCCGAGCTGGCCCTTTGAGCTTGAGAGGTAAGTATTTTATGGCGTGGAGGTCATCTCTCTGGCCATATGTATGTGCAGGATGTAATCCTCAATCCAGACTCCAGGGTCTGTTGTTCCGTCATATGCCTCTATGTTTACGGGTTTGAATCCCGCTGGAAATTCATAATCCAGCACCTCATCGGTGAAACATAAGGGGTGTGCGGCGCCCCTGTATTTAGGTGTGCCGCGATTTTCGAATATTCGACGTGTTGTTTTGCTTCCTGGAGCTTGCTTTCTGGACCCGTAGATGGATCGGACCGGGCCGTCCTCTTTGCAAGGATCCTTATGTGGATCACGCGCCGGCTTTTTTGCGGCACCACTTGCCTCTCTTTGTTTGCCATGTGGTCGTCTATCCGACCGGGTGGCCTCTTGTTTTTTTATTGTGGGGGCTTTACGGCCTCCTCGTCAAATTCGGGCAGTAGTTTACGCTTCGGGTAGCTTTTTGCTTGGCGACTATCGCTGTATTTGTCTGCGGTCTTGAGTACTTTGCTCCATCTCATTCTGAGTAGGTCTTCCGCTGTTTTGAGCTTCCGCTTCTGCTTCTTCAGGATTCATGCAGTGGCGACGAGCTTTTTGCGGAGGTTCTTCTGCTCCAACGGTGTGTCCGGCGTGAGACCATCCGGACTGTTGTTTTCGCCTGGGGTGGATTGCTTATCCAATTCATCCTATTCGGATAGTTGCTCGGGGGCATGTTGGTCCACCGGTTTGCCCTGCTCTATGGTTGGGTCTATATGGGTGCTGTCGTTGTCGAGGCGGGACTTTTGACGGCGCTTGCGTCGCCGTTTCGGCTGTTTTTCGAGGGAATTATCCTTCGCACTGTCCCGTTGTTCCTTGTTTGTGGCGACCCGACCTCAGATGGTCAAGTCTCTGTGCTCAGGTGTCATCCCTAGATCAGTAATGCTGACACCACACAGTACTTCGAAGGATTTATAAGAGAGTAGCAATCACACACTTATTACATCGAATGTCTCAAAAGAGAACTTATTACAATAATATGGCTTAAGGCCATCTAATGCGATAACAGCGGAAGGCTTGGAAGATAAAGTGAGTCCATCAACTCCAACAGCATAACTGAGCTGCACGGCAACAACCTACAAACCTTACTCCTCGTCTGAAAAGTCTGCAACATAATACGTTGCAGCCCGAAAACGGGTCAGCACATGGAATATGCTGGCAATGTAACACAAAAGAGCAATAACAGAATAATGCTATCAGTACATGCATATTTGGCTGGTGGAAGGCTCTATGGTTACAGTTTTGCGAAAAGCCAATTTTTCCCTACTTCAAAGGAATCTGTTTTAATTTAACTATCATGGTAGTTGAAACATCATTTGAGAAGGTAACCCCAACTCAATGATCCCAATTAAAAAATAGTTAACAACCCAAGCAATATTAATTTAAGAGTGTTGAGATACATGCGAATACTCAAGTACTAGATACTCAGAATTGTCCATAACCGGGGACACGGCTAACCATGATTAGATTGTACACTCTTCAAAGGTTTGCGCACTTATCCCCGCAAGACTCGATCGCCTCTGTTGATTTCTCGCACTACATGATGTTTGAGAGACGGATGACCGAGACACAGTCTATCAGAAGCATTAACTCTCTACTCCGGGCAGACCATACCAAACCTACAAACCCACTACCTGTGGATCCACCTCTTCAAGAGCTTCACGCAACTTACTCAACTATGCTAGAGCCCATAATAGCTTGCGGCTGCACACAGAAGTTTCTAGCATGAATAGACTCAGTTCCCTTTGAGCCTGGGTGGCGGTCCATAGGAGAATCACATGGTAACCCCGGGATTTCCAAAAATAAAACAGGCAATCACTGGATACCCCAGATGCCTCAATCCACCCAGATGTGTATTAAAGTTGCCACCTTAAGTAAACCATTAATTAATAATCTCACATCTGTCATGGATATCACTCAAACCCAATCCACGTCTACGAGCATAGCATGGCAATATAAGCATAACGTAGAAGTAACTCCCAAGGATTTGATAATAAAACAGGACAATAGGTTCTACCTCAGCAACTACTTCCCAATACCCACATGTTAAAGGCATCCTAATCATGCAATGTTTGAGGACTAAAACTAATGCATAAAAAAATGGGTATGAAAAGAGTATGATCAATGTGTTACTTGCCTTGCTGATGATCCGGGAATCCTAGTGACTCGTAGTAACACGCTTCGCACTCCGGGAATTCTATCGCAAGCAAACAATAACATACATAAGCAACAATCAAGATGCACAAGTTGAACTCACCCTAAAAGAGTTTGACTGGGGAGTTCAACTTAAGAACTCCGGTTTGCAAAAAGAATCAAATCAAACGAAGCAACGAAACTCAAACGGCAAAAGAAAAACAACTTTGTTTTGCTAATCTAGATCTAAGTCAAGTTTTATAGAAGAAAAATCCTGTTTGAGTTGATTATTCGGAAAGAGGGTTTTGAGATGAAACTCCAAGCGCTTGAATCGCCTGATTCCGATAAACGAGCGAAAAGATAAACAGGTTCGAAAATCGGATCAGAAATCGCGATCAGAATAATCGCGGAATAAATCCGATAAAAAGAAAAACGACGAACGGCTAAACGAACGAACGTTCGTTAGCAGAAACTAAACAGTGAACACGTTCATTAAAACAAACGGACGAACGGACGTTCGCTAAGTAAATAAACCGGGGAAATAAAATAAACCGATCTAAAAAAACGATCTAGGGTTTTTCTAAAAAAACCGAAGGGTTTATTTTAAAAAAAACCGGCGGTGAGGATCGGGTACCTCCGGCGAGGCTCGTCCGGCAGGGCGGGCGGCTCCGGCGGGTTCGGCGAGGGGCGGCGGGGCTCGGGGTGGCTGCGGGAGGCGGCGGCGGTGGCGTGGGGCGACGGCGGCGGCTCAGGCGGCGGCGGATCGGGCTGCGGGGCGGCTCGGGCTCGGGGCTCCGGCGGCGGCGGCGAGTGGCGGGTGGTGGCGGGGTGGTGGTGAGGCGGCGGCGGCGGCGAGTGGCGGGTGGTGGCGGGGTGGTGGTGAGGCGGCGGGGGCGGCGGCTATATATAGGAGGGCGGGGCAGGCGGCTTGGGGAAGGGGGCGCCCGGGTGGAGTCCGGCTCGGACTCCCTCGGCGTCCGTGCCAAGCACGGCGGCGCGCGCGGGGAGGCGGCGGCGGCTGGCTGGGCCGGCCTGCTCGGCTGGGCCTTCGGCCCAGTCGGGCGCGAGGTTGTTTTTTTTAAAACATTCAGCCAAAAGAAAAATTCCTAGAAAAATAAATAAAAATCTAAAAATTCCAAAACAAGTTTTCTCCCTCTAAATAAGATACTTAGAACAAGATGAACTTTTCTTGGCCCCTAAAATGCAATTTTAAAACATGCAACATTTTTCTAGGGCAAATAAAAATCCCGAATAAACTCAAATAAAATCCAAAAATGATTTTAATATTTTTCCTCCGATATTTCAATTATTTTGGAGAAGTCATATTATCTCCCCTCATTTAATATTTTCAAATGAAATATTTTCCGGAGAGAAAATAATTAAAATCAAATCCTCGTCTTCACTATTTGATAAAATTTCAAATATGAAAATTAGAAAATCCCCAACTCTCTCCGAAGGTCCTTGAGTTGCTTAGGATCTCGAGGATTGCAAACGAAAAACAATAAAATATGATATGCATGGATGATCTATGTGTAACATGCCAAATTGGAAATTTGGGATGTTACAAACCTACCCCCCTTAAGATGAATCTCGCCCTCGAGATTCGGGTTGGCTAGAAAATAGGTGCGGATGGTCCTTGCGAATATCCTCCTCTCGCTCCCAGGTTGCTTCCTCCTCAGTATGATGACTCCACTGAACTTTGCAAAACTTGATCACCTTGTTGCGAGTGACTCAGCTATCAAACTCAAGAATCTTTACTGGCTTCTCCTCATAGGTCAGATTATTATCCAGCTGAATCGCCTCCAAAGGTACTGTATCATTCAACGGTATATCGGCCATCTCAGCATGGCACTTCTTCAGCTGTGATACGTGGAACACATCGTGAACTCCTGACAATCCTTCAGGTAACTCCAGCTTGTAGGCAACTTCTCCATCCGTTCCAAAATACGATACGGTCCTACAAATCTCGGGGCTAACTTTCCCTTAACTCCAAAATGTTTTACTCCCCTCAAGGATGATACTCGTAGATAAGCTCTGTCTCCAATTTCATAGGTTACTTCCTTGCATTTTGAATCTGCGTAACTCTTCTGTCTGGACTGAGCAATCTTTAGTCTGTCTCTGATCAGTTTAACCTTCTCCTCTGATTCCTTGATCAAATCTGGTCCAAACAACTGACGGTCTCCTACCTCGTCCCACATCAATGGTGTTCTACATCTGCGTCCATACAGAGCTTCGAATGGTGCCATCTTCAAACTGGCCTGGTAGCTGTTGTTATAAGAAAACTCTGCATACGGCAAATTGTCATCCCAACTAGATCCATAATCTAGCGCACAGGCTCTCAACATGTCCTCCAGAATCTGATTGACTCTCTCTGTCTGCCCATCTGTCTGAGGGTGAAAAGCTGTACTGAACTCCAATTGGGTTCCCAAAGTCTGGTGTAACTGATGCCAAAACTTTGAAGTAAACTGGGTTCCTCTATCTGATACGATGCTCCTCGGAACTCCATGTAAACATACGATCCTGGTCATATATATCTTGGCTAGCTTTGCACTTGTATACGTTGTTTTTACCGGGATGAAGTGAGCTACCTTAGTCAATCGATCCACAACTACCCATATAGAATCATATCCTGCCTTGGTTTTGGGTAATCCGGTAATAAAGTCCATACCAAGTTTGTCCCACTTCCATTCGGGTATTGGCATAGGCTGTAACAGTCCTGCTGGCTTCTAATGTTCTGCCTTTACTCTCTGACATACATCACATGCGGCTACATACTCGGCAATATCCTTCTTCATTCCAGTCCACCAGAAACGTTCCTTCAAGTCCAGGTACATCTTGGTGTTTCCGGGGTGAATTGAGTATGGTGAGTCATGGGCCTCCTGAAGTATCAACTTCCTGATCTCCGAATTGTTGGGCACATAAATTCGGTCCTCAAACCACAAGGTATCGTGCTCATCCTCGCGGAAACCTTTGGCTTTACCTTCGCCCATCCTCTCTCTTATCTCCGCAATCTCTTTGTCTTCCTTCTGAGCTTCTCGAATCTTGTCCAACAGCGTCGACTGAACTTCCATTGTTGCAAGAAAACCTCTTGGAACAACTCCAGTCGAAGTTCCATGATCTCCGCGGCTAACTCCTTTGGCATTCCTTTGCTCACAAGAACATTAGCATAACTCTTCTGGCTCAAAGCGTCTGCTACGACATTGGCTTTTCCTGGATGATAGTGTAGCTTCATGTCGTAAACCTTTATAAGTTCCAATGATCTCCTCTGCCTGAGGTTCAACTCCTTCTGTGTGAAAATGTACTTCAAGCTCTTATGATCCGTGTACACATCACAACGGTTTCCAATAAGATAATGTCTCCAGGTCTTTAGTGCATGCACTACGGCTGCTAACTCCAAGTCATGCATGGCATAGTTCAACTCGTGTGGCTTCAGTTGTCGTGAGGCATACGAAACAACCTTTCCTTCCTGCATAAGCACACATCCAAGTCCCAAGCGAGAGGCGTCACAATACACTTGAAACTCCTTATGTATATCTGGCAAGGTCAGCACTGGGGCTGTAGTCAATCGCTCCTTCAGCTCTTGAAAACTTGTCTCGCACTCCTCTGTCCATTTGAACTTAGTATCCTTATTTAACAATTCCGTCATTGGTTTAGCAATCTTGGAAAAATTCTCAATGAACCTGCGATAATATCCTGCCAGTCCAAGAAAACTGCGGATCTCTCCAACTGAAGTGGGTGGCAACCATTCAGAGACCGATTGAACCTTACTGGGATCCACTGCTATACCCTCTCCGGATATAACATGCCCAAGAAATCCAACTTCCTTCAACCAAAACTCGCACTTGCTAAATTTGGCGTATAACTGGTGTTCCATGAGTTTCTCGAGAACCAAACGCAAGTGTTCCGCGTGCTCCTCTTCGTTCTTCGAGTATATCATAATATCGTCAATGAATACCACGACAAACTTGTCCAAGTACTCCATGAACACCTTGTTCATCATACTCATGAAATAGGCAGGGGCGTTAGTCAGTCCAAATGACATGACCGTATACTCATATAATACATACCGTGTGGTAAACACTGTCTTGGGTATATCCTTCTCTCGGATCTTCAACTGATGGTATCCCGATCGCAGATCAATCTTTGAAAACACCTTAGCTCCTCGTAACTGATCAAACAGATCATTTATCATCGGAAGGGATACTTGTTCTTTATCGTTACTTCATTCAGAGCTCGGTAATCAACAACCATCCTCAGGGATTTATCCTTCTCCACCAAAAGTACTGGGGCTCCCCAAGGTGACAAACTTCTATGAATGTAACCTTTCTCCGACAACTCCTTAATCTGCTTCTTAATTTCCTCCAGATCATTTGCTGGCATCCGATAGGGTCTCTTGGATATCGGTCGTGTTCCTGGCAATAGCTCTATCAAAAACTCGATGTCTCTATCCAGTGGCATACCTGGTAACTCTTCGAAAAAACATCCAAAAAATCCTTTACTACAGGTACTTCCTCCTGTACAACTCCCATGAGGGCGTTTACTTGGCTCCTCCTAGGCACATGCCTAGATACATACTTAATCCTTTTTCCCTCCGGGGTGGTAAGATAAATTGACTTACTAGCACAGTCAATACTTCCTCCATACTTTGACATCCAGTCCATACCTAATATCACATCCAATCCTTGCGACTCCAAGATAATTAGGTCAGACGGAAATACATGTGTGCCAATGATTAGGGGTATCTGGGTGCACCATCTGCTAGCCATGTACTCTGATCCTGGCGAGCTCACTAAGAGGGGTGTCCTAAGGGTTTGGGTTGGTAACTTAAACTTTTCCACAATCCCCTTGATATGTATGAATGCGATGCACCAGTATCGAAAAGAACAATAGCGGTAAATGACTGAACCAAAAACTTACCTATTACCGCGTCCGGCTGCTCTTCAACCTCCTCCACGTTAACGTGGTTCACTTGTCCTTTGTTGAATGGATTGGGCTTCTTCCCTGCGCTCCCGTTTCCATTCCCATTCTTTCCTTCAGAGTAGTCATTGGCATAGTGCCCTGTCTTCCCGCACTTGTAGCAAACAACTTGGCTTAAGTCCCTCTTTGCGGGTGTAGATGGGTTAGAGCGGTTCTGATTATTGTTGGCTCCATTCCCATTCCCGTTCTTCGCACCATTATGGTTATGCGATCCTCCTCCAACATGGTTATGTCCTCCATGGTTATGAACAAGTCCTCCTGAGTTCGGGGTTAAGTGAGGCTTCTGGTGAGCTCCTGAGTTGTATTTCCCTTGTCCATACTTCCTCTTACGATTATCAATCTGCTGCTGCTTCCCTTCAATCATTAGGGCCTTATCTACCAACTCCTGGTAGTTGTTGAAGGTTGCTACCATCAACTGCATACTCATCTCATCATTCAGCCCTTCCATAAACTTCTTCTGCTTCGCGGCATCTGTGGCCACATCATCAGGGGCATAACGTGATAACTTGCTAAACTCATCCACGCACTGGCCAACAGTACGATTCCCCTGGCGTAGGTTGCGAAACTCACGCTTCTTCATCTGCATAGCTCCAGTCGAGACATGGGCAGTGCGAAAAGCCTGCTGAAACTGAGCCAGTGTGACAGTGTCGATAGGATAGGTGGCTGTGAAATTCTCCCACCATGCTGCTGCAGGTCCATCCAGTTGGTGTGCGGCAAAACGCACATTCTCAGCATCTGTGCATCCTGCGGTGGTTAACTCCCTTCCAATACGACGTAGCCAATCATCTGCAACTATTGGCTCGATGCTACTGGAGAACACCGGCGGCTGTAACCTTAAGAAACGGGCGAGGTTATCCACTGACAGCGGGTTGTTGTTTTTGGCATTGTTGTTATTGGCATTGCCCTAGTTCTGAACTAGCAATTGCATCAAAGCATTCTGCTGCTGGATCAACTGGGTGATCTCCGGTGGGAAAACAAACTCGGGGTCTCTCCTCGGAGGCATCTGATGGGTTTTAGATGGAAGGGATTAGAATAGAAAAGATCTAGGGGAGAAACACTACCCATATGTATATGAGGCAAACACAAGCATTCATTCAATCAATCAAGCAAGGGCATACAAAACGGTCTAGGACTATCGCAAAAGTGCTCACTACTACTAGTTACATGGGGGAAATGCTATTATCATATGGTGGTCATCTAGAAATTTTGATCGGTGGAAGACTCCATGATGTCTGCTCCAGCTTCATCTTCGTAATCATCATCACTTGAATCCGAGTCGGTGTCGTCGATGATGATGTAGTTATCCGGACGAATGAGGTCTTCTCTCGGAACTGGTCCTCCCATAAAGATTCCGATCTTCTCAACTAGGTCGTCATTTTTCTCCAATAGGGTCTTGATTTCCTCCTCATATCCATCAGTGTGAACTTAAGTTCTTCCTCCAGCTCGATGATCCTGGTCTTCGCCTTCTTCAACTCAATCATGTCTGCGCACATCTGGTTCTCCCGACGTCGAATGTGCTGGTTTTGCTCCTGGATAAAGGCTGCGACAGATCTATCCTTCCTGGTGCTGATCATCTCCCATTGTTCATCTCGGCGCCCACATATTTGATAGGTGGTATCCTCTAGTTCCTTGTTGTAGATTTCTCCAATGCGTCCCATGGTAATATGAGCTGCCATACTCTTGCCAAGGCTCCAAGTGGGTGCTTCAAAAGAAAACTCTATAGGTTTAGAATTTGGCGAGAACATTCTTCCTGGAACTCGTACTTGAATCATCCAGCGCTCTTCTTCCGGTAGAGTGGCGTTGTTCGTCCCAGTGAAGCTCGGTATTCCAATATTCAAGTACCTAGTGACTTCCTTCAAGTGGCGTCCAAAAGGTGTGTCTTCATCTGGTTGTGCAAACTTGGTCTTCATCTCCTTCATCCTAAAGAGTGGAAAAGAAGAGGAGTCAGAAATGAGAAGAGAAGTGTGACCTATGGTTTATCTTAGTGGTCGTGTCCTACACTCAGCGTGTGCTCTGATACCATCTTGTAGCGACCCGACCTCAGATGGTCAAGTCTCTGTGCTCAGGTGTCATCCCTGGATCAGTAATGCTGACACCACACAGTACTTCGAAGGATTTATAACAGAGTAGCAATCACACACTTATTACATCGAATGTCTCAAAAGAGAACTTATTACAATAATATGGCTTAAGGCCATCTAATGCGATAATAGCGGAAGGCTTGGAAGATAAAGTGAGTCCATCAACTCCAATGGCATAACTGAGCTGCACGGCAACGACCTACGAACCTTACTCCTTGTCTGAAAAGTCTGCAACATAATACGTTGCAGCCCAAAAACGGGTCAGCACATGGAATATGCTGGCAATGTAACACAAAAGAGCATTAACAGAATAATGCTATCACTACATGCATATTTGGCTGGTGGAAGGCTCTATGGTTACAGTTTTGCGAAAAGCCAATTTTTCCCTACTTCAAAGGAATCTGTTTTAATTTAACTATCATGGTAGTTGAAACATCATTTGAGAAGGTAACCCCAACTCGATCCCAATTAAAAAATAGTTAACAACCCAAGCAATATTAATTTAAGAGTGTTGAGATACATGCGAATACTCAAGTACTAGATACTCAGAATTGTCCATAACCGGGGACACGGCTAACCATGATTAGATTGCACACTCTGCAGAGGTTTGCGCACTTTTCCCCGCAAGACTCGATCGCCTCCGTTGATTTCTCGCACTACATGATGTTTGAGAGACGGATGATCGAGACACAGTCTTTCAGAAGCATTAACTCTCTACTCCGGGCAGTCCATACCAAACCTACAAACCCACTACCTGCTGATCCACCTCTTCAAGAGCTTCACGCAACTTACTCAACTATGCTAGAGCCCATAATGGCTTGCGGCTGCACACGGAAGTTTCTAGCATGAATAGACTCAGTTCCCTTTGAGCCTGGGTGGCGGTCCATAGGAGAATCACACGGTAACCCCGGGATTTCCAAAAATAAAACAGGCAATCACTGGATACCCCAGGTGCCTCAATCCACCCAGATGTGTACTAAAGTTGCCACCTTAAGTAAATCATTAATTAACAATCTCACATCTGTCATGGATATCACTCAAACCCAATCCACGTCTACGAGCATAGCATGGCAATATAAGCATAACGTAGAAGTAACTCCCAAGGGTTTGATAATAAAACAGGACAATAGGTTCTACCTCAGCAACTACTTCTCAATACCCACATGTTAAAGGCATCCTAATCATGCAATGTTTGAGGACTGAAACTAATGCATAAAAAACTGGGTATGAAAAGAGTATGATCAATGTGTTACTTGCCTTGCTGACGATCCGGGAATCCTAGTGACTCGTAGTAACACGCTTCGCACTCCAGAAATTCTATCGCAAGCAAACAATAACATACATAAGCAACAATCAAGATGCACAAGTAGAACTCCAACGAAAAGAGTTTGACCGGAGAGTTCAACTTAAGAACTCCGGTTTGCAAAAAGAATCAAATCAAACGAAGCAACAAAACTCAAACGGCAAAAGAAACAACTTCGTTTTGCTAATCTGGATCTAAGTCAAATTTTACAGAAGAAAAATCCTGTTTGAGTTGATTATTCGGAAAGAGGGTTTCGAGATGAAACTCCAGGCGCTTGAATCGCCTGATTCTGATAAACGAGCGAAAAGATAAACAGGTTTGAAAATCGGATCAGAAATCGCGATCAGAATAATCGCGGAATAAATCCGATAAAAAGAAAAACGACGAAAGGCTAAACGAACGAACGCTCGCTAAGTAAATAAACCGGGGAAATAAAATAAACCGATCTAAAAAAATGATCTAGGGCTTTTCTCAAAAAAATGAAGGGTTTATTTTAAAAAAAAACTGAAGGGTTTAATTTAAAAATAACCGGCGGCGAGGATCGGGTACCTCCGGCGAGGCTCGTCCGGCGGGGCGGGCGGCTCCGGCGGGTTCGGCGAGGGGCGGCGGGGCTTGGGGTGGCTGCGGGAGGCGGCGGCAGCGCGGGGCGACGGCGGCGGCTCGGGCGGCGGCGGATCGGGCTCCGGGGCGGCTCGGGCTCGGGGCTCCGGCGGCGGCGGCGAGTGGCGGGTGGTGGCGGGGTGGTGGTGAGGCGGCGGGGGCGGCGACTATATATAGGAGGGCGGGGCGGGCGGCTTGGGGAAGGGGGCGCCCGGGTGGAGTCCGGCTCGGACTCCCTCGGCGTCCGTGCCAAGCATGGCGGCGCGCGCGGGGAGGCGGCGGCGGCTGGCTGGGCTGGCCTGCTCGGCTGGGCCTTCGGCCCAGTCGAGCGCGAGGTTGTTTTTTTTTTAAACATTCCGTCGAAAGAAAAATTCCTAGAAAAATAAATAAAAAACTAAAAATTCCAAAACAAGTTTTCTCCGTCTAAATAAGATATTTAGAACAAGATGAACTTTTCTTGGCCCCTAAAATGCAATTTTAAAACATGCAACATTTTTCTAGGGCAAATAAAAATCCCGAATAAACTCAAATAAAATCCAAAAATGATTTTAACATTTTTCCTCCGATATTTCAATTATTTTGGAGAAGTCATATTATCTCCCCTCATTTAATATTTTTAAATGAAATATTTTCCGGAGAGAAAATAATTAAAATCAAATCCTCGTCTTCACTATTTGATAAAATTTCAAATATGAAAATTAGAAAATCCCCAACTCTCTCTGAAGGTCCTTGAGTTGCTTAGGATCTCGAGGATTGCAAACGAAAAACAATAAAATATGATATGCATGGATGATCTATGTGTAACATGCCAAATTGGAAATTTGGGATGTTACATCGTTATCGCTTCCTTTAGGTGTATCCACCATATATACATCGTGAGTTGAGGTGGCCTTCCAGTGCCCTGTAGGCGTTGGTTCTTGGTCGTCTCCGGCATCGTCGTCCATACCGTCGATATCTTCGGAGTCAAAGTCTAGCATGTCGGTTAAATCATCGATAGTGGCTATGAAGTGGGTGGTGGGTGGGCTTTGAATTTCTTCGTCGTCCGCATCCCAACCGTTCTGACCATAACCTGGCCAGGGCTCTCCTGATAAAGAGAGACACTTTAGCGAATTCAGGATGCCGCCAAAAGGCGAGTGCTGCGAGATGTCCGCAGCGGTGAACTCCATGATCAGCGCCCAATCGAATTCGATTGGCAGGGGTGCGGAAGGTTCGGGGTCCGGGGGGGTCCGGCACCTTGGAGTCACGAGCTTCACAAGGGACAGGGTCGGTATTCGGCTCTATCACCATAGATGTAGCAGCCCCCGAGGTGGTGTCCAGCCACCCATCCTCGATTGGCGGCGTCGGCTCCGAGCTAAGGGTCGGAGCGGACTCTTGTGCGGCCTCCAGGGTACTGTCCGGCAGCAGAGCTAGATCATGGCCAACGCGACAGTGCGGCGCGCTCGGCTGTGGCTCGAATCCGGCGAAGATCAAGTCTCCGCGGATGTCGGCCGTATAGTTCAAACTTCCAAATCTGACCTGATGGCCAGGAGCGTAGCTTTCGATCTGCTCCAGATGGCCAAGCGAATCGGCCCGCAGTGCAAAGCCGTCGGATACGAAGATCTGCCTGGGAAGAAAAGTCTCACCCTGGACCGCGTTGTTGTTGATGATCGAAGGAGCCATCGAGCCTATAGGTGACGACACAGAGGAACTCTCAATGAAAGCATGAATGTCGGTGTCAAAACCGGCGGATCTCGGGTAGGGGGTCCCGAACTATGTGTCTAGGCGGATGGTAACAGGAGACAAGGGGCACGATGTTTTTACCCAGGTTCGGGCCCTCATGGTGGAGGTAAAACCCTACTCCTGCTTGATTGATATTGATGATATGGGTAGTACAAGAGTAGATCTACCACGACATCAAGGAGGCTAAACCCTAGAAGTTAGCCTATGGTATGATTGTTGTTCGTCCTACGGACTAAAACCCTCTGGTTTATATAGACACTGGAGAGGGCTAGGGTTACACAGAGTCGGTTACAATGGTAGGACATCTACATATCCGTATTGCCAAGCTTGCCTTCCACGCCAAGGAAAGTCCCATCCGGACACGGGACGAGGTCTTCAATCTTGTATCTTCATAGTCTTGGAGTCCGGCCAATGATGATAGTTTGGCTATCCGGACACCCCCTAGTCCAGGACTCCCTCACCGAACACAAGGGAAATGGACCTCCAGGCGAAGACGATGACAAGCCCATTCAGCCGAACATGGGGGTCAGAAGTAGTTTCCCCCCGAGGTTAAGATAGTGAACATGATCTATGTCACTCACATTCCCAAAAGGGAGCGCAAGCGTGCATTACGGGACGTCTATGCTGTAGAGCCTATCACCCCCAAGTTCAACCCATGGTCAGCTTATCCGATCACCTTTGATCGCAGGGATCACCCAACTAGTATCCGTCACGGGGGTGCGACAGGGCATCACTGGAGTTGTTGAACTACTATTTTCTGGCCCTGTATTGGACTTTGCCTTATGTAATTTTTTTCTTTTTTTAGGCATGTAACATGACCTTAATATTGAATGGCATTGTGTGTCGAAACACACCTTGGCGTATCAATAAGGATATAACAGAAACAGATGATGGTCACCTTTTTGGTGGGATTCTTGTATTATCTTGTCATCTGTGTTCCCCCCTTACGTTCGACGGACACACATAGCTCGGCAAGGCCTTCATACCAGGGGATGTATCCGGCCCCACAAACTCTTAGGTCCGAACACCTATAGGGAACTCTTCGGTGTTCCGGATATTGCATTATATGCATCAGCTTTGAATCATGTCTTTGGTCTATAGTTGGGTTGCCCGGCTCCTGTGTTTGCCACCTTACGTTCCGCAAGTTCGGCTAAGGTAGTAAAGGGAGAACTACCGCGATTGTATTTCTAGTTCATCCGGTTAAGTACCTCAGTAGAGAAAGGTGAAAACTGACTGTCATGATATGCGAGAGCGGGTTAGCAATCCGGTGACTCAGTGTCATACTACAAATCGTTCGCGATTTATGCCGTGTTATACGAGGGGCTGGGTCTCGACCAGCCGTGTTACAAAGGCGCTGCACTCCGGATTGCGGTTCATGCAACAAGGGGCTAGTACTTAGCGCCACCAATGGACTCTTATGGCTAAGTGAAAGTACTAAAACCGCATAGTCTGATTGCCTAGTTCACCTCGCAAGCCGCCTCTTATATTGGACCAAGACGTTGGATAAAGTGCGGTCATGCATTCCCGAACACCCCTGTAATATTTACGGGGGGGCAGAAGCCGACGACTGGTAAGCTTTCAGACTTATAAACGGCCAAACAGGAGGATAAACTAATCATAAAGCATAAGCATAACTATTATACATCATGAGTTCATTACAAGACTCTTAAAAACCGGACTCAACTATTCAAATATGATGTCTTTTGAGCACTGGCCCTCTACAATGCAGGCTCCCTCGAGGTCCTCGTCGAAGTACTTATCCGGCCGCCGGTGATCCTTGCCTTCAGGCGGCCCTGTGGTGGAAATCCCGATGGCCTTCATCTTCGCCCACTGAACCTTGACGCAGGCGAAGGCCATCTGGGAACCTTCTATGTAGGACGGCCGCTTAAGGGTATCCATCCGAGGAAGCGCATTCACCAGCCGCTTCGCGAGTCCGAAGTGGCTGCTAGGTATGGACTCGGTCGGCCATAGATGGACTATTACATCCTTCATGGCCAGTTCGGACACCCTGTGCAGCTCGGACAGCTGCTTCAGCTGGTCAATAAGGGGCATTGGATGTTCTGGCGCAAGGTACTACGACCAGAACAGCTTCTCTGTCGAGCTCCCCTCTTTGGCTCGGAAGAATTCGGCGGCGTCTGCAATACTCCTCGACAGATCCGCAAAGGCGCCTGGAGAACTCCAAACTCGGGTCAGAAAAATATATCTCTTACTAGTAAATCTACTCTGCATGATAAAGGTCTTACAAGCCGCTATCTGCCTCGCCTCTTGGAACTCCTGGCGAGCACCCTAGGCTTCAACCCGGGCTTCTTTTGTGCTTTCCAGTACTTTGGTTAGCTTGGAGGCCTGCTCGGTACTCTTCTGCTTGAAGGACTCGCACCTAGCGATGGCCTCCTTGAGCTCCTGTTTGACCTCCCCCACCCGCGCCTCATGTCTTTGGCGGGTGGTTTGCTCCACCTCTAACTCCTTGGACGCTTTGTCCGCGGCCACCTTGCTCACCTCTGCCTCCTTGGCTTCGGCGAGGGTGCTCTTGAGGGACTCAACCTCTGCTGCGCCAACTGTGAGTATTTTATAACATTTTTAGTGAGTTTAAACGACTAATACACATATAACTTTTGGGTATATCGTAGTGCCACATACCTTGGGTTTCGTTAAACCGCTTGTTAATGCGGTCGAGTTCCTCACCGGATAGCCAAAGCTTCCGATTGAGCTCGGCAATTTCTGTGGCCTGGGCAGTAGCCGCCAGCATGGAAGCCTATCCAACAACACATACAACACGTTATATACTTCTTTTGATCCTCTGTTCGGATTGTTCTAATCCAGACAGAGTCTCAGGGCTACTGTCTACACATGGGTTTCGCCTCACACACACACACACACACACACACACACACACACTATATATATATATATATATATACAAAAAACTTGTAAAAGAATATTACATCGCATACCTCAAAGCACATCAGTAGGCTGTTGAAGGCTTCGGTCAGTCCGCTCTTCGCGGACCGAACCTTTTCCATAACCGCACCCATCAGGGTGCGGTGTTCCTCCATGATGGATGCACGTTGCAGTGCTTCCTGTAGAGTGTTAGCGGCCTCCGGATGGACAGAGGCCGCCGGCGGAGCTGCTGCTCCTCCCTCCTCTCTCGAAGGGGGGTGCTGGTCCGGATCCGGGGCTGTACTAGTCTCCAGGACGGTGTTCCGCGAGGGCCCAGACTGTTGAGGCCCCAACCCTCGGTGGTCATGGGGGTCACCATGCCCCGCTCCATAGCGTCCGAGGTGTTGTCCTCGGGTGCCTTCTGGACGGCCTCGCCCGCTCCTCCTCCGCCCGGAGATGCCCGTTGGGACGAGACCTCGGTGTGCTCCATGGTAGGGATGAGAAGGTGCGGGAGGGTCCGTCACTCTCGACCTCTCCAGGTGCTAGAGAGTTCCCCTCCAAAGAGGAGGGAATCGGGATCTCGCGCGGAGGGCTAAAAAGCAGAGAAGAGTTTTGATATGACAGAGGCAGATTAAGCGACAATTGAATGAGTAAGTTTTTAATGCTTACGTTTCGGCCAGGGGCTTCTCCCTATGGACCCTCTTCGGGCTGTGTTCGGACTCTGAGTCCGAACTATCCGAGAGGATCACCCTCTCTTTCTTCAGCGTCGGCCCCTCCAGGTTTCCGGAGGCTGTCCTCTTTCCCCTCCTCGTCTTGAGGGGGAGTCGCTCTCCACCTCCTCCTCTTCCTCTTCTTCCTCCTCTCTGTCCCCATCTTCCTTGTGAGAGGAGACGTCCTCGGTCTCTCCAGACACTGCCTCTGTACGGCCTTTGCTGTTGGGTGTCGGTGTCAAAACCGGCGGATCTCAGGTAGGGGGTCCCGAACTGTGCGTCTAAGGTCGATGGTAATAGGAGATGGGGGACATGATGTTTACCCAGGTTCGGGCCCTCTCTATGGAGGTAATACCCTACTTCCTGCTTGATTGATCTTGATGAATATGAGTATTACAAGAGTTGATCTACCACGAGATCGTAATGGCTAAAACCCTAGAAGTCTAGCTTATGAGATTATGATTCTGCCCTATGGACTAAACCCTCCGGTTTATATAGACACCGAAGGGGGCTAGGGTTGCACAAAGTCGGTTACAGAGAAAGGAATCTATATATCCAAATCACCAAGCTTGCCATCCACGCAAAGGAGAGTCCCATCCGGACACAGGAAGAAGTCTCCTGTCTTGTATCTTCATAGCCCAACAGTCCGGCCCATGTTAATAGTCCAGCCGTCCGAGGACCCCTTAATCCAGGAATCCCTCAGTAGCCCCTGAACCAGGCTTCAATGATGATGAGTCCAGCGCGCAGATTGTCTTCGGCATTGCAAGGCTGGTTCTTTCTCCGAATACTCCACAACAGTCTTCGGACAAAAACGTGTCCGGCTCTGCAAAACAAATACCACGCACAACCGTAGAGAGTACAATATTTCACGAGTCCAATCCGCTGACAACTTTTATAGCATGACATCACGTCTCCGCCAGTCCATTATTCGAACCATTTTTTTAGCCTACTGCTCCGTATTTCGAGGTGCAGTTTCATTGGCACGTCTTGTCAAAGCAGAGATTGTGTCCCATTATTGCGGGATCCTCATCAATACGGGCATGGGTAACCCAACCGTGCCATACACACGGCCCTTGGGGAATAGACGAGTTTTAAGGCGAGTGGGGAAGCGCATAATATTCACTGCCTTTATGAAGGGATAAGGATTCACCCTTTTTCACCCACGCCTTCTCTCTTTCTACCCATCCCATTCTCGAGCTCCAGCACCCAAGTCCTCATCTTCTCCGCCCAGAAAAAGCACTCCAGCCATGTCCGGATCTGAAGCGCAGGGCAAGAGGATGGCCTCCTCCGTCAAGGAGAAGGACATCATGAAGCTTCGGGAGGCCGGGTACTTAGCCAAGGAAATCGCCCATCGGCTTCCAGCCGAGGGACAAATCATACCCACCCTCGAGCCCCATGAGAGGGTGGTGTTCCTCTCACACTTCGTCCGCGGGCTGGGATTCCCCCTCCACCCGTTCGTCCGCGGACTCATGTTCTACTATGGGCTGGACTTCCACGATCTGGCCCCCAACTCCATCCTCAACATCTCGGCATTTATTGTCGTGTGTGAGGCCTTCCTCGGCATCCCACCTCACTTTGGACTATGGCTGAAGACCTTCAATGTGAAGCCAAAGGTGGTGAGTGGTCAGCAAGTAGAGTGCAGAGGCGCCATGGTGGGCAAGATGCCCAATGTCACATGGCCCGAAGGCTCCTTCATGGAGACTGTCAAAGGGTGGTAGTCGAAGTGGTTCTACATCACAGAGCCGCGCGGCACCAACTTGGCCACGGCTCCCGCATTCTGGTCCGGAGTCCTGATGCGGCTCACCTCCTGGCAAGAGAAAGGCCTGACCTGGTCTTCTGCGAGGGAGCTGACAGCGCCCCAGACGCGCGTTCAGAACATGATAAACAAGAAAATCAATCTCGTCAACATGATCCAGGTGATCCTTGTTCGCCGGATCCTTCCGTGCCAACGCCGGACTTGCCGTCTATGGGAGTTCGATCCGGCCAAGCACCATACCCTACTGGAGCTCTTCGGCACTACGCACGAAGACATCTGGAAGGTGCTCTTCAAGGCCAACAAGGCGCCGCCGCCCACGACCGAGGATCGCGGGCACGACTTAACCCACACTGCTAGTCCGGTAAGTTCTTTCATGTTTTCAAGGTGTACCCTTTACTTGCATACTCGAGGAAGGCGTCTAAACCTTCCTATTGATTCTTTCAGACCTAGACAGAGAATACGGAGCGGATTAACTATCTGGCTCCACTGCCAGAGGACCCCAAAATCCCGCTTCTGACGAAGATGCTGGTTCCGGCGCCTTATTAGGCGCCAGAGAAGAAGGCCAAGAAGAAGGCCAAGGGGACCGGAGGTGGTCTCGGTCGCAAGGGCGCTTTGGACGCGACGTTCGAAGACGCCGAGACTCACTCCTTAGTTGCCGAGGATGACGAGGAAGAGGAGGAAGAAGAAGAAAGCCATTCCCCCCCTGCAGGGGGAGAAAGAAGAGGCCGGCCTCCACACATTTGGAGGCTGAGGCGTCCAAGAAGGGGAAGGCTTCCCTTCCGGACAGCTCCACCGCGGCCACCGACAGCAGCTCAGAGTGGCGGCCAAGGGCTAAGCCCTGGCCAAATCGTAAGTATCCGGACACATTTATATATCTGGCCCATCCACTTCATTGTTTTGACGTATTGAATCATGTATTTGCAGTCCGGCTTGGTGCAACCTCGAGCGGTCCTTATCTTCAGAGGATTCGCTGGACCCGATGACGATGGACAGCGGGACCTTTCCGGCGGCCTCCTCTCCTAGGGACCTCGATGGCGCCGAGGCGTCCTCCCGAAGGATCTCAGGCCCGGGAGAAATTCAGGAGGCCGTCAGGGAGGCACCGGAGGGTGGGTCCTCGGCTGCCGGACACATGGGGGAACAAACCCCCATGGATACTGACGATGGGGGCCGTATCTAGTTCGGCCCCCAACTGAATACAGTTCCAGAGACATATACGGCTCCGGAATCAAGTCAGCCGCCTCTTTCAAAAGAAGGCGGTGCACCTATTCCACCGGTGGCCTCTGTCCATCCAGAGGCACCGGATAATTTGCTGGAAGCACTGCAAGATGCTTCCATTGTTGAGGAACATCGTACCCTTATGGGTACGGTGATTGAGAGGATTCAGTCCGCGAAAAGTGCACTGACCGAAGCCTGCATAAGCCTTCTAACAGGCTTTGAGGTAAGCAACGCAACTATGCGGAAAGAATGTCACAATATAGACAGTAGCCCCTGAGACTCTGTCCGGTGTTCGGAAAGAAAAGCCGAACAGAGGATCAAATAATTTCCGCAGGATACTAACCTAAAATGTCTATGTGAATAAGCAGGCGTCGCTACTGGCTGCGACCTCTCATACTGCTGAGGTCTCCGGACTAAAGCATAGTCTGGAGCGGACTGAGGAGGAGCTCGGCCACGTTAAAAAGCAGCTGGAGGCTAGCCAAGGTATGCAATAACCTTGTATACTGTCAAGAAGGATGAATAAATTGTAGTGACTAAACTTCCATTTTATTTGTTAGGAGCGGCGACCGAGGTGGAGACCCTCAAGATGGCGCTAGCCGAGGCCGAGGAAAGAGCGGCCAAGGAAAAGGCCGCCCGTGATAAGCACGAGGCCAGGGTCAGTGAGGTCCAGCAAGAGCTCCAGGATGCCGTCAAGAAGTGTGATTCCTTGGAGCGCAACCTTACGGATCAAGAATCCGAACTCGCCAAGGCCCGCCAAAGTGCACACGATGCCTGGGTTGAAGCCCAGGGCACCCTCTAGGAAATCTAGGAGGCCAGGAAAATCGCGGCGGGTAAGGCCTTTATTATGCAGAGGAAATATGTGAAGAAAAGGTTCCTCTTATTGACCCGGATTTGGAGTTCTCCAGGGGCGTTTGCGGATCTGCCATGCAGCGTTTCAGACGCTGCGGAATTCTTCTGGGCCAAAGAGGGGGGCTCAACGGAGAGGCTATTTTGGTCGCAATACCTTGCGCCAGAATATCCGGTGCCCTTTAGCGATCAGCTGAAACAGCTGGTCGAGCTGCATAGGGTGGCCGAACTAGCCATGAAGGATTTGATAATCCGGCTATGGCCTGCCGAAGCTATGCCCAACAGCTACTTCGGGCTCATGAAGCGGCTGGTCAGTGCCTGCCCTCGGCTTGATGCCGTCAAGCGATCGGTCTGCATTGAAGGTGTGTGCATGGCCTTCGCCCGAGTCAAGGTGCATTGGGTGAAGATGGATGCCACGAAGGTTGCGACCGAGGGACCTCCCGCGGGCAAGGAGCCTCGCATGCCCGAGCTTTATTTTGACAGTGTCTTGGACGGATCCCGCCGTGTGGCGGAGCAATGTGCTAAGGATGTAGTCTTTGAATAAATACATTCATGTTATCCTGTCATGTACTATGAAACAAGATCGTTATGTAATATAATGCTTGTTATTTTAAAATTTTACCTCCCATGTGGCCGTATTGTTAAATCTGAGAGTTGGCCAGTCGTCGGCTTCCGCCCCCACGTAGGTAGTACGGGGTGTTCGGGATAAATCTAAACACTCTTTACTCCAACGTTTGGTCCTTAAAGGAGGTGTTTAGCGCAATGAACAAGGCAATCAGACTATATGTCTTTATCACCCTCACTTAGCCATAGGAGTTTGACAATGAAAATTTAGGCGCATCCCCTAGTGTTTGGAGATCCAAACTTAAGGTGATGTAAACCCCTGATCGGATAAAAACCGATTCATCGCGTGTGGAAAAAATTGCTAAGGATTTGAAACCTCTCGAACAGCTGACCGGCTCTCGCCTCATCATGACAGTCAGTTTTTGGCTTTCTCTACTGAGGTGTTCATCCGGACGAACCAGGACACAATCACAGTAGTTCTCCCTTTACTACCCTAACCAATATAGCGGAACGTAAGGTAGTAAGCACAGTAGCAGGGTAACCCAACTATTGACCAAAGACATGATTCGGAGCCGATGCATATAATGCTATAAGTTCGGGGTGCCAAACTACACTATGAAAAAGTGTTTGGACTTTGTTGCCGTATAGGGGCATAAGGAAGCCCCTGGCAAATTAAGGCGTACCAGAGTGTACGGGTGCAATTGATAAGAATATCAAAAAGGAAAAAGAAAAATCAAGTAATAGGCTAATGCCGCAGAAATTGGGCCGCAACTATTTTTCATTATAGTTTGATTAATACGTCAAAGCGTATTTATACAAGTAATGCGATAAGCAACAGGGCTATTTAACGTGCCGCCACCAAGAGAGAGTTGCGTGCGGGTCCTCAAAAATAGGTATAATAATCATTTAAAGAGACCACCTGAAATTTTCCTTATACGTCAAAGCTCTTTGCCGTCTTGGTGTATTCGTCCCTCTATAGGTTCGTCGATCAGGTCACCAAGAAAGGCCTCGGGAAGAGAGAAACCTGAAAATGAAAAAAAGAAAAAGTGAAGGTATGCGGGTCCAGGAGTGGTTGAGCCGCATTATGGACCATGATCTAGTTGTGCCTCCGTCTATGCCCATGGTATTTTGAGTGCGTAACAATGTACGCGTGGTACGAATGTCGTCGCTTGGTCGGGACTGGGACGGAGGCTGGATTGCCAATCAAGCTCTTGACGAGCTGGACTGTCCTACTGCAGGGTAGTTCGGACTCGTTTGACAGTGTCCGGGAGCTTGGCCGCCGAATTAAGGTTCTGCCTCAAAAGGCCGCTCTGTACTTCTGCTGCGAGCGTGGTGGTGTGCTCCTCGGTACGGAGGGAGCGTTCCGTGTTTCCATTGACTGTTATGACACCGCGTGGTCCGGGCATCTTGAGCTTGAGATAAGCGTAGTGTGGCACTGCATTGAATCGAGCGAATGCGGTGCGTCCAAGCAGTGCGTGATAGCCGCTGCCGAAGGGGACGATATCGAAGATCAATTCTTCACTTCAGAAGTTATCCGGAGATCCGAAGACCACCTCTAGTGTGATTGAGACCGTACGGCGGGCCTCTAGACCTGGTATGACACCTTTAAAGGTGGTTTTTGTGGGTTTGATCCTTGAGGGATCGATGCCCATTTTGTGCAGGGTATCCTGATAGAGCAGGTTCAGGCTGCTGCCGCCGTCCATTAGGACTCACGTTAGATGGAACCCATCAATGATGGGGTCGAGGACCAGTGCGGCTGAACCGCCATGACAGATACTGGTCGGATGGTCCCTGCGATCAAAGGTGATCGGGCAGGATGACCATGGGTTGAACTTTGGGGCGACTGGCTCTATCGCATAGACATCCCTAAGTGCGCGCTTGCTCTCCCTCTTGGGGATATGGGTAGCGTATATCATGTTCACCATTTTAACTTGGGGGGGGGGGATTTCTTCTGTCCCCTGTGTTCGGTGGCCGGGGTTCCCTGTCATCGTCCTTGCTTTGCGACCCCTTCTCCTTGTTCTCGGCATTTAACTTGTCGGCCTATTAAAAAACACAACACTCTCTGTTGGTATGATTGGCTGGTTTATCAGGAGTGTCGTGGATTTGGCATGGACGATCTAGTATGCGGTCCAAACTAGACAGGCCCGGATTGTTTCTTTTATACGGCTTCTTCCGCTTACCGGATTTAGAGCCACTGAATCCAGCATTGATTGCGTGTCTTCGGTGTTGTCACCATTGTTTTGACACTTGTGTCTGTTGTGTCAAGGCTTGCCGTTGCCATTTATGGATTCAGAAGTGCCAGGTTTGCCTGTGTTGTTATTGTTGCGGGCTAGCCAGCTATCTTCGCCCGCACAAAAGTGGGTCATGAGTGTCGTAAGGGCTGCCATGGACTTCGGCTTTTCTTGGACGAGGTGTCGGGCGAGCCATTCGTCACGGATGCTATGTTTAAAGGCCACCTCAGCATCCGGACAGTCGACGATCTGGTTCTTTTTAGTTAAGAACCTAGTCCAGAATTTCATGGTTGACTCTCCGGGTTTGTGACTTAAGTCATTGGCATCCGGAGGTCGGACATATGTACCTTGAAAGTTGTCGAGGTATGCCTCCTCCAAGTCCTCCCAGCTGCCAATGGATTTTTCGGGCAGACTGTTCAATCAGTACCTAGCTGGTCCCTTGAGTTTGAGCGGGAGGTATTTGATGGCGTGAAGGTCATCACCGCGGGCCATTTGAATATGGAGAAGGAAATCCTCAATCCATACCACGGGGTCTGTTGTGCCATCATATGATTCGATGTTCACGGGTTTAAACCCTTCTGGGAATTCATGTTCCATTACTTCATCAGTGAAGCAAAGGGGGTGTGCGGCGCCTCTATATCGGGCCAAGTCGTGACGTAGCTCGGATGGAGTTCGTCTGCGGTTTTTGGCCCGGACATGGTTATGTTTGTCATGTCCAGCTAGATGGCCATCGTCGCGCATCGGGGCACGCCCCCGCGATCCATAGATTGATCTGGTCTGACCTGGTAGGTCATCCTGCAGGTCATATGTGTATCCCTAAGCTGTTGTGTTTCTATTTTTATGGCGAGGTAGTGCGGGATGGTGTTCGGCTCGAGGTGCCGCTTTGTCCCGGCCGCGTGGTGGCCGGTCAGCCGCATTATGCGTTGGTAGGACGGGCTCCAGTGCCTCGTCATCGAATAGTGGTAACAGTTTGCGCTTCGGGTAACTTTTGGTTGGGCGCTCGAGGCCGTATTCCTCGGCTGCAAGGACATTAGTCCATCTATCATTGAGTAGATCTTGATCAGCCTGAAGCTGCTATTGCTTCTTTTTCAGGCTCCTTGTAGTGGCTATTAGTCGGCGCTTAAAGCGCTCCTGCTCGACGAGCTCCTCATGCACGATAAAGTCTTCGTCGTCGAGGCTCACCTCGTCCTCGGAGAGCACAAGGTAGTTACTATCCTCCGCGTCTTCATTCATGGCCTATTCATCAGGGCTAGCTCGCCCATCTTCTCGTTCGTCCTGTTCGGACGTTGGCTCCACGGGATCTTCATTATCTTCGGCATCGTCCGGGGTGTTATTTTCCGGTACTGCTGTTTTCTCCATGGCGGGGTTCAGAGTGGCGCCGCTGTCGTTGGCGCTTTGGCTGTATCTCAGGAGGTTTCTCATCAACTGGATCCTTCTCATCATCGTCGTTGTTCTCTTTGGGTGTATCCATCATGTATACGTCATACGAGGAGGTGGCTGTCCAACGCCCTGTAAGCGGCGGTTTTTGTGTATGCTCCTCTCCGACATCGTCGTCCATACCATCGATGTCTTCGGAGTCATAATCAAGCATGTCGGTTAAGTCTTCGACAGTGGCTATGCAGTGGGTGGTGGGTGGGAAGCGAAATTCTCTGTCATCAGCTTCCAATTCAAGCCGGACACAGTTCGGCTGAGAGTCCACGGATAAGGAGAGGGCTTTTAATGAGTTTAGCACATCGACAAAAGGTGAGTTTCAAAAGATGTCCGCGAAGCTGAACTCAACGATCGGTGCCTGATCAGATTCGATGGGCGCGGATGCACGCGATTCGGGACCTATGACCAGGGACGAATTCGAGGTTCCGATAACACAGGGCCCACTTGTGGGTGTACAAAAGTAGGGGCTCTGCTTTTGACCCCTTTACTTGTGCACGGACAGTCAGAGCCTCCCGCCACGGCCACGCACAGACACGGCAGGAAGGGGAAGCCGGAGAGAAGCCGAGGCCACAAGGCAAATGAAGCAACAACAAGGACCAAGGCCACAAAGATCAGACAGGCGTAGCAGGTTCCCCCGGCAAGGACCCTTGCCGGGGCAGCCTCAGCAACCCCGACAAGACCCTTGCCGGGGCAGCTTGCCCGCGCCAGCCAAAGTGAGCCACCCTTGAGCCCACCAACGCTGGACAAAGGCATTGGGACAGGGCTCGGGAGGCACCTCCGTGGTGGCATGTAGATCTTTGTGAAGACATAGAATGCTCAAGATCAAGTAAGAATAGGAAGGCAATCATCCTCACCAAAGAAATCCACGAGACCCCCGACAAGATCCTTCCCGGGGAAATCAGCGCACCGCGGCAAGACCCTTGCTGGGCCACCCGACAAGGCCCTCGCCAAGCGCACCAGCAGGGCCACCGCCAAGCCCGCGCCGATCAAGTCTTCACCATCGTTTGCATGCAGCCGCCGACCCAACCAGCTGGGTAGGCACGTGCGTGGCAGCATGCCATCCTTCGTGGAGGATCCACCACCGCGCCACCTCAGCCGCCTGCCTGCCTACATGGCACCACATGCATCGCTGGCTAGGGCACATGGCAGAGCAAGGGGAGGCGGCGACGGACGGGATGGGCCTCGCCCCCGTCCCCGATAAAGCAAAGGGACACCTCAGCCTCACATTAAATGCGTCTTGTCCTGTAATGCTAGCGATAACCTCGCAATACTGTAGGACTTTCCACCTCCTGTGTGCCACTGTGGCAGCCCCTTCCGCCTATAAAAGGAGGCCCATGGCACACAGAGAAGGGATTCAGCTTTTTGAACCCCTCAGCGCCCCGAGCTAGTTTGAGAGCCCAAGAACACTAATACATCCACCAAAGCAGGATCGTAGGGTTTTACACATCTTTGCGGCCCGAACCTGGGTAAATCCCCCTTTGTGTCACATGTTAGTCCCGCTCTTCTCATGATCCCCGCGCCCCGCAACCGTAGAAGGGATTCCAGTGATCCCATAGGTGTCGTTTCCCACCGACATCTTTGGCGCGCCAGGTAGGGGGCGCTATTGTGAGAACCTGGTCTAGCAGTTGGCCTAGCTGTCCTTCATCGCCATGGCTCCTAAGAAGAAGGTGACCACGGTGATCGGTTCGTCCGGGACCAAGTTGCCGGCACCGGTGCGGACCAGTAGCGGGCCAGTCGTGGAGAGAACCTGTGGCATGGCCCGTGAACATCCACATCACCCTGGCGGTTCAGGCCTGGCGAGTGGTGTCGTTCGCGTGCCAGGCGATGAGCCACTAGTCGCAGGCTCCAGAGACGGAGTCGGGCCCCCCACAGGCGGCGCGGGGCCCCTCAGGGGTGCTGCCGTCCAACCAGGCGGCGGCACGGCGACCTCCAAGACGCTGACACCAGTGCCCACAGTGCGCTCCTCTCAGGTTGTGCGTGATGAGCAGCGTCACCCTGCTGGTGACCCCTCGCGCCACCCTGGGAAGAGTCCCGTGACGCAGCTCCTTCGTTAGGAGTCAAGGCGCATCGCGGTCCACCCAGCTTTCGCCGCCACCCACGCCAGCGGAAGCCCTAGCGCGCGCACAGCTGCTCGTCGATTTTCCTCTTGCCGCGGAGAAGCTTGACGAATGGAGGGCCACAGTCCGCCTCGTCGGCATCGCCAACAACGACGGGTTGCGGCCAGCGGAACCCGTCGGCCGTCGCTCCACCGGGCTGCGACGTGCTAGCGGAGGCCACGCCGGAGGCCACGCGGCCACGGTCTATTCTCCGCCTCCATCCCGACCGCCCCGGACGGCGACGCTCGTGATGATATCTCCATCGCGTCGTCCGACCCGCGAACCAACCGCGATCAGCGCCAGGTCCTCCGGGAGCGGGCTCACGAGGACGCTCGAACTACGATCGAGCGCCGACGTGACGCGCGCCACCAGTCGGACAGGCGGGCAGGGCCTGCTACAGACCACCCAGCACCGGGAGGCTACGGTGGCCTACCTTACGAGGTGGGTTGTCCGGCCTTCACCCGTGAGTTGCGGCAGTTCTAGTGGCCCTCCCACTGTATGTTCAAACCCGACGTTGGCGAGAAGTACAATGGCAAGACCCACCCGTCAGAGTTCCTCAGCATCTACACCATCGCGATGCAAGCTGCTGGGGCCCGCGACGATAAGGTGCTTGCCAACTACTTCCCGTTGGCACTCAAGCCTAATGTTATGTCGTGGTTGATGCACTTGCTGGTGGATTCCATCTCTTCTTGGGCGGATCTGTGCCATGAGTTTGTTGGCGCCTTTACTGGAGGTCACCAAGCTCATGGCCAAGTGAGTGATTTACACATCATCCCCCAGAAGGAAGGAGAAAACTTGCGCAAGTACATCCAAAGGTTCAGCCGGGTGCAGTACAACATCCCCGATGTTCATCCCGCCGCCGTGATCAGTGTGTTCCACCAGAACGTGCGCAATCGCAAGATGCGTGAAGAACTGGCGATGAACAAGGTTAAGGATATGGCCGAGCTCTATGTTCTGGCCGATCAGTGCACTCGTGCTGAGGAGGGAAGGAAGTACCCCGGCAAAGATGTCGGTGCGGAAACCGACTCCACTGGCGATACAGCCACCCCAGCAAAGAAAGGTCAACGCCATAATAGGAAGCACAAGGGCAAGGCCGTGCTTTCCGTTGAGGGATCCGACGACACCGGTACCACCAAGAAGACCAAGGCGAGCGACCCCGGCGAGGAGGTTGCCAGGTGTGACGCTTGCCAGGCCTTGGCGGCTACCTACAAGCCAGGAGGCTCCGACAAGCAGTACTGCTAGATCCATCGCACCATGGGACACGATCTCCAAAACTGCCGGCAGGTAGAGCTGCTCGCCGAGAAGCAGAAAGCCGAGTATGAGCGGCGGGACAAGGAGAAAGGTCTAGATGGTGCCGAAGGATCCGACAAGAAATGTGGTGGCCAAGGAGGCCGCCGCAGCAAGGATAATCAGCAAGAGTGGCCCGCCCGGGGCCGCGACAAGAAGCAAGAAGATGATGATCATGACGAGGACGACGAGTCCGGCGACCACGAGTTTCAGAAGGCCACAGAGGCCATGTGCATCGATGGTGGTGCCTCGCTGCATGCATCTCACCGCCAACTCAAGCAGTGGGTGCACGAGGTCACAGCGGTGGAACCATCATTTGACGCACGGAAGCCGCTGAAATGGTCCAGCATGCCCGTCCTCTTCGACACCGAGGACCATGTGCGGTCGGGTGCTTGCCGTTGTTGGTTTCACCAACAATCCGCAACCTCAGGGTGACGAAGATGTTGGTTGACGGCGGGGCCGGCCTGAACTTGATCTCTCCCATTGTGGTCAGAAGGCTGCAGATCCCTGATGGAGACCTCGAGGAGACGGGTACGTTCCAAGGGGTCAACCCGGGGAGGAGTCAGCCAAAGGGAAAGATCACGCTGCCCGTGACATTCAGAGGCGAGATGAACCACGGGACGGAGAGGATTGTTTTTGATGTAGCCGAGATCCCCTTGCCCTACAACGGGATCCTCGGCCGCCCGACGCTAGCCAAGTTCATGGCGGCTTCCCACTATGCCTACAACATCCTGAAGATGCCCGGGCCGATGAACATCATCACCATCCCCTCTGACAAGAAAGATGCGCTGATCTGCGCCGACCAACTCTACTGGGAAGCAGTTGCAGCGGTTGCCGCTAAGGCACCTGCTCCTGCCGATGGATCCACGGAGCAGAAGAAGACCGGCGAGACCCCTCGCACCCACTCCAGCAAGCGCACCTCTTCGGGGAGTTGTGCTTCCGTTGAGAACGTGCCAGAGAGCTCCGCCGGCAAGAGAAAGAAGTCCAGGGCTACATCGCCCGAGACCAAGAAGATGCCCGTCAAGGAGGACGGCATGGGAGGAGCTTTTACCATAAGCTCCACCCTCGACGGCAAATAGGAAAGCGAGCTCGTCACCTTCTTGCGGGCGAGTGTCGATGTGTTTGCATGGCAAGCCTCCGACATCCCCGGCGTTCCCAGGGAGGTGATTGAGCACCACCTTGTTGTCTATCCTCATGCGCGGCCCGTCAAGTAGAAGGTCAGGAAGCAAGATCTAGAGAGGCAAGAGTTCATCACAGAGGAAATCAGAAAGCTAGAGGTGGCAGGCTTGATGAGGGGAGTACTCCATTCGACGTGGTTGGCCAATCCGGTAGTGGTGCGCAAGGCAAATGGGAAATGGAGGCTGTGTATTGACTACACAGACATTAATAAGGCCTGTCCAAAGGACCCTTTCCCATTACCGCGCATTGACCAGATTGTTGACTCCACGGCTGGGTGTGACCTCTTATATTTCCTTGACGCCTACTCGGGATACCACCAGATCTTCATGACAAAGGAAGACGAAGAAAAGAGAGCATTCATCACCCCATGTGGTACGTACTGCTTTTTACAAATGCCTTTCGGGTTGAAGAGTGCTGGCTCAACCTTTGCGAGGGCGGTCCAAATTGGTTTTGAGCCCCAGCTACATAGAAATATGGAAGCTTACATGGATGACATAGTGGTCAAAACCAAGGACAAGGCAACCCTTGTACAAGATCTGGAAGAAACATTCGGGAACCTGCGCAAGATCAACCTCAAGTTGAACCCTGAGAAGTGTGTCTTCGGCGTCCCGTCCGGCAAGCTTCTTGGGTTCTTTGTGTCCCAGCGTGGGATTGAAGCAAACCCCGATAAGATAAAGGCCATCGAGCAGATTGAGGCACCCAAGCGGATCAAGGACGTGCGTTGGCTCACTGGCTGCATTGCTGCCATGAGTCGGTTCATCTCCAAATCCGCAGAGCGTGCCCTTCCTTTTTTCAAGATCTTGAAGAAAGCAGGGCCGGTGGAGTGGACCCTAGAAGCCGAGGCAGCACTGCAGGATTTGAAGAGATACCTCTCCTCTACCCTAGTGCTGGTTGTGCCCAAACCACAGGAACCGTTGCTGCTCTATCTAGCGGCAACGAATCAGGTGGTCAGCACCGCACTAGTGGTGCTGAGTGAGGCCAACGAAAAGGCAGCGACAGCGGCAGAGACGACAGATGGCGGGCCGGAACCCTCTCCGGCAGGGCTCGATCCCGGCAAGATTGACTCCCCGGTGGAGGCCGACGGCAGCGCGACAAGACCCACGCAACCGGGTGAAGAGGTGCAGAAGAAGAAAATGGTGCAGCACCCAGTGTACTTCATCAGCGCCCTTTTGTAGGGGGGCTAGGTCGAGGTACTCAGGTGTGCAAAAGCTGCTCTTCGGCCTCCTCATGGCCTCGAGGAAGCTGCGCCACTATTTCCAAGCGCACGAGATCACGGTGGTCACCCGCCTCCCATTGCAACGGATACTGCACAACCCAGATGCAACGGGGAGGATCGTGGAGTCGGCCCTAGAGTTGTCAACTTTCGGTTTAAAGTTTGAAAGTACCTCGACGATTCAGAGCACAGTCTTGGCGGAGTTTGTTGCAGAATGGACTTCGACGCCCGACGAAGAGGTACAGGAGACCACTCTCCCCGGCAAGGAAACGAGGTGCAACTGGGTCATGTACTTTGATGGTGCCTTCTCGCTGCAAGGCGCCGGTGCTGGTGTGCTGCTTGTCGCACCAACCGGAGAGCACCTCAAGTACGTCATCTAGATGCACTTTCCCCGGGAGATGTCGACCAACAACACCACCGAGTATGAGGACTTGCTTGCCGGTCTCAGAATCGCGGCAGACCTCGGGGTTAAGAAGCTCATCGTCAGGGGCGACTCACAGCTCGTTGTCAAGCAGGTCAACAAAGACTATCAAAGCCCGTTGATGGAAGCTTATGTGGACGAGGTGAGGAAACTGGAGAAGCGCTTTGACGGTATACAAGCGGAGCATGTACCTCGAGCGGAGAACGACATCGCCGACTACCTGTCAAAGCACGCTGCCCTCAAGCTACCTGTGGAACCAGGTACTTTTGTGCTTCAGTTAACCCAACCATCCGTTGAGCCGTCAACCGGGCAAGGCAAGCGAAGGAAGCTAGGCCCCGGCAAGTACTTCCCCACCGAGCTCCCGGAGCCACCGGGGAAGATGTTACCATGGATGCCGACCCTGCCACGGGGCGACCGACTCCGGCAGGACCTCAGGTCATGGCCGTGGAGGCGTCCGCTCCCATGGCAGAAGAGATGCCTTTGGTCCTTGCCGTCGAGCCACAAGCTCCGACATGGGCGCAGCACACCATCCAATTCCTTCAAAAAGGAGAGCTTCCTGAGGAGCAGGAAGAGGCAGAAAAAGTAGCCCGCCGGTCTGCTCTGTACCAATTCGTTGATAACGTATTGTACAGAAGAAGACCGAATGGGGTGAAATTGATGTGCGTCTCCCGGGAAGAAGGACTAAAGCTGTTGGCAGAGATACATGGAGGCATATGTGGCTCCCACATAGGGTCGAGAGCCCTTGCCGGAAACGCTTTCCGGCAAGGTTTCTTCTGGCCCACCGCCCTCCAGGATGCGACGGCGCCGGTAACCAAGTGTGAAGCGTGCCAGTTCCATTCAAAGAAACTCCATAAACTGGCTCAAGCCCTTAAAACTATCCCTCTCTCCTGGCCCATCTCGGTCTGGGGGCTCGACATACTGGGCCCTTTCCCTCGAGCTGTCAGGGGCTTTGAGTACTTGTACGTCGCAATCGACAAGTTCACAAAGTGGCCAGAGGTGGAAGCAGTGAGGAAGGTGACAGCGCAGTCAGCCATCAAGTTCTTCAAGGGGCTAGTGTGCCGCTTCGGGGTGCCCAATAGGATCATCACCGACAACGGAACACAGTTCACAAGCCATTCCTTCATGCAATACATTGAAGATCTCGGCAGCAGGGTCTGTTTTGCTGCCATGGCACACCCACGGAGCAACGGCCAAGCGGAGAGGGCAAATGCTGAAGTCTTGCAAGGCTTAAGGACGAAAACTTTTGACAGGCTGCGCAAGAGTTGAAGGCGCTGGATTGATGAGTTGTCGGCGGTCCTTTGGTCGAACAGGACGATGCCAAATCGAGCCACCGGCCAGACACCCTTTGCCCTGGTTTACGGGGCAGAAGCAGTTCTCCCCACAGAACTCATATACGGGTCACCTCGAGTGCTCGCTTATGATGAGCTTGAGCAAGAGAAATTGCGGCAAGATGATGCGACGCTCCTTGAGGAAGATTGTCTCCGAGCGGCTGTGAGAGCAGCATGCTACCAGCAAGCCTTGTGCTGCTACCATAGCCGCAAGGTTCATGCCTGGAGCTTTGAGGAAGGCGACATTGTTCTTCGGCACATTCAGTCGGCCAAGAATTCCAACAAGTTGACGCCAAAGTGGGAAGGCCCTTATCGGGTAACACGAGTCACCAGGCCCGGCGCAGTCCGACTGGAGATCGAAGACGCCATTCCAGTGAGCAACTCCTGGAACATCAAGCATCTTCGCAAGTTTTACCCATAAGGCGCGGCTGCCAGGCCTCCCGGCAAGCCACACTTTTGTACAAGCCTTGCTGGCAAGGCATATAACCCTTTGTACAAAGCCAGGTGCAGACCCTGAGCATAAATAAATGAAGCGTTGGCGCCCTAAGTTATAGCATGCATGCTAGGTTAAGTCTCTTCCTTGGTTAGGGTTGATAGTGCTTAGCTGCGGCTAACCCCTAGCTTAGAGGTCAAGTGCGCATCTCTCTGTTCCTCTCTATCTTTCTTTGGTTCGCAGGGCACGTAAGTATTCTTGCCGAGCTGTTTTGGAAGAAAAGGGACGGACCGGCGCCCGGGCCCCGGCAAGCCAGAGTTGCCGGGGGCTGCAAGAACAAAGACCCCTCCGCGGCAAGCCAAAATTGCCGAGGGCTGCGAATCTATATAAGTTCCTTATCCCCTATCATGCATTTCGTTATGGACTGGGATACATGAAACCCCGTTCTATCTCTAAGCTACCGTGCTCCCTCTTTTCGGCACCCAAGGATTGTCTCCTAGGTCTGGATCTGGTCGCAGCCGCGGCAGCAAAGAAGGGGAGCGAGGAGCCTAAGCCCACCTCATCCCTGCCTCCGCCAAGAGCATGAGAAAGGTTGAGCGAGGTGGGGAGATGGCAAGGCCTGTTGTCGGGCGGAAAAAATGTTTGTCTTAGAGATAACAAGGTTCACCCCTTGTTGTGGGTCCCTCCCGTGAACGAAAATCCCGGCAAACATCCATTTTTCATTAAAAAAACATCCTGTATAAGTACCGTTCATACGAAATGAAAAACATGAACAAGGGGATTACAAGTTCTAAAGCTAATAAAGGCCCGAAGGCTTACAAGACTAAAAAGATATAAGATGCCCGTAATCCCTTTCTTGTCCCTCTCCTCAGGAAATGGAACAAGAAAGCAGAAGGGCAAAAGGGGCTCCTAGGCGAGCTACGAGTGGCAGAAGACACCAAGAGAGCATCTCGGTGGCTGTCCAAGGGCTGGATGGTGATGGCAACGTCGGAGGCAGAGCTCGAAGACGAGGCAGCAAGACGCCAACACCCGACGAAGGTGTCGGTGCCCGCGTACTCCGACTTGACGGCCTTGCCACTCGTCCTCTTCCTCTTCCGCAGTCTCCCTACGCCAGCCGCCCAAGGAGACGAACCCGAGAAGTTCAAGGAGCCGGCGACACAGATGATGGGGTCGCCGGTGCCGCTCGGAGCGGCGCCCGACACCTAGTTGAACCCGTCATCCTGCCGCCCGCTGCCCACGTCGTCGCTGTTCTTGTCTTCCTCGCCACTCTCGCTTGAGGAGGAATCTTCATCGTCGGAGGAGCTCTCTACGCAGCACCTCACGCGGGTCCCGAAGTGCCCGAAGATCTTAACGGAGAGGAGGCTGCCCTCCATTAGTTTGAAATGGAGAGCGTACCCATCCATCAAGCTGTGGAGGCGAGCGAAGGTCTTCCACCCTCGATGAAGGTACATGACGTGAGGGGCGGGGAACTCGTCGTCGACCCACGTGCCACTGTTCCCAAACCCCTCATGTGCAGCCGCAACGCCTGCGGCGGATCCAGCTCCATCTCCTGTGCAAACGGGGTCGGAAGACGAAGGCGGCGGTGCGGCGGATGGCGCAGCCTGACGAAGAATTCGCAGGGGTTGTCCCCAGCGTGGCCCTCCATGGGAAGAAGGGCTGCTGGAGGGGGCAAGGCAGATCTGCCGCCCCGTCCTCCTCTCCCTCGGGCACCACGGCAGCCTCGACCTCGCCTCCTCCTCCTTCCTCTAGCGCCCGGCTCCGCCGCTACGAGCTCTTGGGGAGGAGTGATGTGCTGTCGGGCCGAAACCCTCGCCGCCACCGATGAAGCGTCGTTGCGCCCCCTCGCCATGGCAGAAGAAGAAAGGAAGCACGGATGGGGAGAGGCAGATGGCGAAAGGTTGAGAGGCACCGTCCCCCCCCCCCCCCGCTCCCCTCTTTATAAAGGGGCGGGGGCGAGGCTTGGCTGCCCCCTCTTGGCCAATCCGGCCTCTTGAAGTGACAGGGAGCGGGGCCGTCGACCGCTCTCCCCGCTCCATTGAAGGCGCGTGGGAATCGACCCGCACGCGCGCGACTACCCACGACCCTTGCGCCTCTCATTCGCTCTGCACACAGCGAACGTGGCGCAAGGGGCGGGCGCAATGGGACGCGTGGAATGACGGTTCCCGAGCAAGGGCAGTAAATGGGAGGCAGCCCCGCAATCTCAAAGAGACACGCAAGCCGCCTCTTTACTGTCCACCACGAGGTGACGCCAGCATACCCACGTCATGCGCGCATGACCCCCACGTCGCGCGTTCAACACGGGTCATGGGAAGCGCAGCGGACAGGACGGTGGCCGCAGTAAAAATTCACCCCAACTGCCCGCGCACCATTCTGGGCCTGGCCCAACAACGTGATGTGCTTATATGTGGCCCAGGCCCGGGGGCTCCTGCCGGTGTACAAAAGTAGGGGCTCTGCTTTTGACCCCTTTACTTGTGCACAGACAGTCAGAGCCTCCCGCCACGGCCACGCAGAGACACGGCAGGAAGGGGAAGCCGGAGAGAAGCCGAGGCCACAAGGCAAACGAAGCAACAACAAGGACCAAGGCCACAAAGATCAAACAGGCGTAGCAGGTTCCCCCGGCAAGGACCCTTGCCGGGGCAGCTTCAGCAACGCCGGCAAGACCCTTGCCGGGGCAGCTCGCCCGCGCCAGCCAAAGTGAGCCACCCTTGAGCCCACCAACGCTGGACAAAGGCATTGGGAAAGGTCTCGGGACGCACCTCCGTGGTGGCATGCAGATCTTTGTGAAGACATAGAATGCTCAATATCAAGTAAGAATAGGAAGGCAATCATCCTCACCAAAGAAACCCACGGGACCCCTGACAAGACCCTTGCCGGGGAAATCAGCGCACCGCGGCAAGACCCTTGCCGAGCAACCTGGCAAGACCCTTGCTGGGCCACTCGACAAGGCCCTCGCCAAGCGCACCAACAGGGCCATCGCTAGGCCCGTGCCGACCAAGTCTTCACCATCATTCGCATGCAGCCGCCGACCCAACCAGCTGGGCAGGCACCTGCGTGGCAGCATGCCATCCTTCGTGGAGGATCCACCACCGCGCCACCTCAGCTGCCTGCCTGCCTACATGGCACCACATGCATCGCTGGCCAGGGTGCGTGGTAGAGCGAGGGGAGGCGGCGACGGACGGGACAGGCTTCGCCCCCGTCCCCGATAAAGCAAAGGGACACCTCATCCTCGCATTAAATGCGTCTTGTCCTGTAATGCTAGCGATAACCTCGCAATGCTGTAGCACTTTCCACCTCCTATGTGCCACTATGGCAGCCCCTTCCGCCTATAAAAGGAGGCCCATGGCACACAGAGAAGGGATTCGGCTTTTTGAACCCCTCAACGCCCCGAGCTAGTTCGAGAGCCCAAACACTAATACATCCACCAAAGCAGGATCGTAGGGTTTTATGCATCTTTGCGGCACGAACCTGGGTAAATCCCCCTTTGGGTCACCTGTTAGTCCTGCTCTTCTCACGATCCCCGCGCCCCGCAACCATAGAAGGGATTCCAGTTGAGTCTGTGTGCAGCTCTATCGCCGCTGACACCACTCGAGGTTGGATCTGTGTGCGGCTCTATCGCCGCTGAGTCTGCGGCTTCCGGGACGGGGTTAAGCTTCTTGTTCTCGGATGAGGCAATCTGCTCCGGATCTAGGGCCAGAGCGGGCACAGGCATTGTCCCCTGAGTGCGGCCTGATGACAGATTTAGGTCATGTTCATCGAGGCATAAGGGAGCGGCTAGCAAGGGCTCGAATCCGTCGAAGATCAAGTCTCCGCGGATATGGGCAATGTAATTCAAGCTTCCAAACCTGACCTAATGGCCAGGGGCATAGCTGTCGATCTGCTCCAGATGGCCAAGCGAGTTGGCCCGCAGTGCGAAGCCGCCGAATATGAAGATCTGTCTGGGGAGGAAAACATCCCCCTGGACCGCATTGTTGTAGATGATTGAAGGAGCCATCAAACCTTTGGATGACGACGCAGTGGAACTCTCAATGAAAGCACCAATGTCGGTGTCAAAACTGACGGATCTCGGGTAGGGGCTCCCGAACTGTGCGTCTAAGGTCGATGGTAACAGGAGACGGGGGACACGATGTTTATCCAGGTTTGGGCCCTCTCTATGGAGGTAATACCCTACTTCCTGCTTGATTGATCTTGATGAATATGAGTATTACAAGAGTTGATCTATCACGAGGTCGTAATGGCTAAAACCCTAGAAGTCTAGCCTATGAGATTATGATTCTGCCCTATGGACTAAACCCTCTGATTTATGTAGACACCGAAGGGGGCTAGGGTTGCACAAAGTCGGTTACAGAGAAAGGTATCTACATATCCGAATCACCAAGCTTGCCGTCCACGCAAAGGAGAGTCCCATCCAGACACGTGAAGAAGTCTTTTGTCTTGTATCTTCATAGCCCAACAGCCCGGCCCATGTTAATAGTCCGGCCATTCGAGGACCCCTTAATCCAGGACTCCCTCACGGGGCCCGTCCTTGGGCCCCTTGCCCTACTTCTTGGTCTTCTTATCTAGTGCCTGATAAGGCGCCGGGACTGGCATCTCCTCCAGCTCAGCAGTGACCGGGTCTTCAAGCAATGGAGCCGGACTCTTAATCCGCTCCAACTTCTTGGTCCAGCCTTGTAAAAAAAGATCGTGGATGAGTTCGGTGTAGATCAAATACATATGAACTAGATATGTCTTCGGAAAGTTAAATACTTACTGGAGACACCGGATTCTTGGCATTGAGGCCAATGTCTTCGGTCTCCACGCCAGCTCTTCTGCGCCTTGAAGAGCAGCTTCCACATTCCTTCGTGCGTAGTGCCGAGGAAGTGTTGCAGAGTCCGCGGCGCCCTTGGAACGAGCTCCCACATGGGGGAAGCTCGGCGCTGGCAGGGGAGAATGCGGCAGAAGAGCATAATCTGAACCACGTTGGTTAAACCAACGCTTTTGCTCAGCACATTGGTGATACGCATTTGCCACATCTGCACCTCCGTCTGATACCCCCATTCGTGGACCTTCGCGGTCGAGGAGACGAGCCTCATGGGGGGTCAGGATCTGAACTCCGGAATCGTCGCCCACTTAGTGCGGCGCGGCTCAGTGATATAGAACCACTCCTGTTGCCCGATCTTCATGGTCTCCACGAAGTCCCCTTTGGGCCACATGGTCTTGGGCAGCTTGCTGATCATAGCTCCACTACAGTCTGCGTGCTGCCCATCGACCACCTTTGGCTTCACGTTGAAGACCTTGAGCCACAGGCTGAAGTGTGGATGGATGCGGAGGAGAGCCTCAAACACGATGATGAACACCGAGATGTGGAGGAAAGAGTTCGGGGCTAGATCGTGGAAATCTAGCATGTAGTCGTACATGGGTCCATGGACGAATGGGTGGAGTGGAAACCCTAAACCTCTAAGGAAATGAGGAAGGAAGACGACCCGCTCGTCGGGCTCCGGGGTGGGGATGACTTGGCCCTTGGGGGGAAGCCTGTGCGCGATGTTGGCAGTGAGGTACCTCGCACTCCAGAGATCTTTATCTCCTTGTCCATGACAGAGGAGGCCTCCCACTTGTCCTTGGAACCGGATCAGGCCATGGTCGGAGGAGGAGGTGGTGGTGGTGAGAAAGACGAGGACTTCTCTGGCACTGAGAACTTGAGAGGTTGGAAGGCAGAGGAGACTAGAAGTCGTGGGGAAGAAAAGAGGAATCTATTGCCCTCTTAGAGACGGTAAAAATGCCAACCGTCCCCCCACTCGTGCCTTGAATCTTGTCTATTCCCGATAAAAGCGTGTGTCATCAAACGGTTGGATTACCGAAATTATATTGATGAGCAATTCCGTATTAAGTGGGCACGATCTCTGTTTTGACAGGACGGGCCAACGGGGTGTGGCCTCAAAACACGGAAAGTGGGATGTAAAAATGGTTCAAAACATCGAAGGGTCAAGTATGACGCTTCTCCGAAAAAAGTTGTCAGTAAAAGACACTATTCTTATTTTTTATATCCCGCCTTTGCGGCTAAGGGTTATGTTCACTATGCAAAGCCAGATACAATTCTTTTACGGAGGAAAGCCGATGTGTACTTTTCAAGGAACCCGCCTTGCAATGCCGAAGACAATCTGCACGCCGGACACGTCGTCATTGAAGACTGGTTCAGGGGCTACTGTGGGAGTCCTGGAGTAGGGAGTCCTCGGGCGTCCGGATGTGGGCTGGACTAATGGGCCATCAAGATACAAGACAGAAGGTCACCTCTCGTGTCCGTAAGGGACTCCCGTATGCGTGGATGGCAAGTATAGGTGTCTAGATATGTTATTTCCTTTTTGTTAAACCGACTTTGTATAACCCTAAGCCCCTCCCGTGTCTATATAAACCGGAGGGTTAGATCGGAGGTAGGGAACACAACATTGCTAGGCTAGCTAATATAGGGTTAGCCAATACAATCTCGTGGTAGATCAACTCTTGTAACCCCTATACCCTCGAATATAATCAAGAAGGAGTAGGGTTTTACCTCCATTAAGAGGGCCCGAACCTGGGTAAACATTGTGTCCTTTGTTCATAGTTATCATCGATCCTCAGACATATTGCTTGGGCCCCCCTACCCGAGATCTGCCAGTTTGACACCGACATTGGGTGCGGCAGGTGGAGGTTTTATCTTGGCGGAGCAGCACCAGCCTTAATGGCCTCAGTCATCAGTTTTTGAAACTTTGCAGGAGGTGCAACAGGCTCTTCCTCCTCATCTTCCTCATCAGAATCTCTCAACATGGAAGGTCTACCAATGACTCTGGCAATAGTCTTCTTGACCCTTTCCTTCCTTTTCTTCTCTGGGGTCAAGTGTGAACACCATAATCTCATGTGCATCAATAGATTTTCTGGCTTTGGACATGGGCCTCTCTTGGCTGGAGGTTTCTTTTGCAGACCTGGCTTGGTGGTGGCAACAACACCAACATACTCTTTCTTGACCACTTTCATCTTGGAAGTCACTTCTTCCTCAATCACAAAATACTCATCTTCATTGTCAGAATTCGTCTTCTTCCTCTGTCTGGTAGCAACTTTTGGCAAGTTACTAGGAGTGCTTCTACTTCCCTCATCATAGCTACCACTAGCGCTTATGCCCGCACTGAGGTTTACTTGCTCCCCTGGCGTGTTATGACTATCATTGGCCTCAGACATCTCTGCAAACTGACCCTATGAATAGATGGATGTAGGTAGAGTGGATGAGCATCACAAAAGATAGCTGGTTTTTGCAAAAAATGATTCAAAATCTTAACTTTAATTTTCTGCAGAAAGCATTTCGGAGCTACCAATATGATAATCTCGGTGACACCTAAGCACTTAACAAAGTCTAAACATCCAGTTTCGGTCAGACCGAGTTGCAGTTTGGTGACCCCAAGATGCTAGGGTTTCACTTAGAATTTTGCTTTCAGTCTCACCGATCAGTACGTTTCGGTTTGACCGAGTTGTACTTAGTGCAATGGCTAGGGCCAATCAGTGGGACCGAAAACTTCATTTCAGCCGGTCCGAGATGAGTTCGACGGAAACCTAACCCTAAGATTTTGCATCAAATCTAATATAGAGGAGATTTTGTGTGGATAGGAAGTTTTCAATCATTGCAAGAATACATTCATTTACTTTGTGCATTGAATCGGAGAATGGAAATTGCACAAAGGGGTCGAACCATACCCTAACTTGGTGATGGCTCGCTACGGCGGCAACTGTGGAGGTGATTCCCGTTGACGACGGCAGAGACCTGCGACGACAGTGCACAGGTGGAGACAGCGACGATCCAGAGACCAAGAGCGGCAGCAATGGGGGGCACGGGCTCGAGAGTTTGAAGAATTTTCCAAATGACGGGTTGCGTAGTATATACACCCATTAGCTGTCGGTGGCGCTGAGTGGAACGGTTCCGTGGCATCGAGATGCAAAACTGCTTGCAGTTGCTACAATTCAGTGAGACCAAATAGTTCTAATCGGTGGCACCGAGGTGAAAACCTAGATCAACTTAGTGGTTTGGGTGGGGCTGAATATGAATGTGTTGGTCTGACCAAAATTCAGTAAGAGGTTTTGAAATTCAGCCCTTGGCGGATCGGTGGCTCCGAGTGCTCCTCACCCGAAGGGTCCAAAAAAGACTTGTTCAAATTTTGTGATGTAGCATGAATAGAACTTGAGAAGATAAAAAGCATAGATAGCTAGAGGGAGTACTTAGGCATTCTTGTCCATCCATTTGGCCCATAAAAATCAAACAATCAAAACTACACATGGATGTCCTCAAATGGAGAAAATTATGCATCCAACATGCTCACACAATACGATAGCAACTGAAACATGTGACAAAGCATGCACATACACTCTAGCATCTATCAAGAAATTGGTGATGACTAGGTCATCTATATATGAGTATATTGATTGAGGAGTCAAATGAGAACATTTGGTCATAGGTCATATGCGCCGTTTAAGCACAAGTGGGGTTACCACTTCTACATAAAGCATTGTTGTGTTCACACCATTAGAGTTGCTTTAGCTCAATTTTCAGAACAAATATCCCCATAGATGTGATATCCCCCCTAAGAGGGATGAACTAACCTTGGGTTTTGTCGATGATGACTTCAGGTAGATGTTGAAGATGTGGATGCTCAATGTTGATGTAGATCTTTTGGAGCAATCCATTGGAGTGTTGCACTTTCAATACCTACATGGGTTAGTCCCTCAAGGAACATACAAGGATATCCATATACATGGAGTGAAACACAAATATGATGATGTCCATTAAAGCATTAGGTTACCTTGTCCCTTGTCTTACTTACAAGAGGGTTTGTGACTCCATGAGCTAGTGCAAGATATGAAAGTTGATTGCACATGTTCTTGCCAAGATGAATATGAGTGAAGTATGTTGGCTGAGTCACCCTCAAGAACACTCTAGTTCTTATTCTTTGGGATCCACATCAACTTGATGGGAATCCTTGGAGTTGTAGTCGTACTTGATGATGTGGAACTTGATGTGGTCTTGGGAACCCACTTGACCATGGCCTTAGGAGCTTCTTCGAATGAATCAATCTCTTCTTGAAGCTTGTCCTTGCCTTTTAGCTTGTGGTCTTGTGGTGGAAGATCATCTTGAGCTTGTGTTCCCTTGAAAGAAGTGGGATCATACTTCTCTTGTTGAGGAACGACTTCATCTTGGGGTATTGATCTTCTTCCCAGTCAAATCCATTAGCATTGAACTTTCATTCAAAACCAACACCTTGATTCTTCCGGTGCCTTCCTTTATTGCATAAAATTTACTCAAATTGCTTACTTCCGGCAAGGTTCTTGTAAACACCTTTCTCTATAATTCCCTTCAATAATCTATTTTCATGCTCAAATGTAACTTGGCTAAGAGAATCATTAGTGGAATCAAGAGAATTACTAGAAGCAACAATATTGGATTTAACATGGTTATTGTTACTACTAGAGGAAGAATCTTTCTTGCTCTTATTGCTAGATTTTACTTGTGGCATATAAGTAGACAAGAGGAGGCGTTTGGCAAGATAAGAACTCTTCTTTCGAAGATCATCATTGATAGCTTTTAGGAACTCATGCTCTTGCTCTAAACTTAGCTTCTCGAAGCATAGCTTTTCATGAGTCCTTTGGAGTGCTCTATGATCTTCTAGAGTTGTTTCATGAGCTAAATTAAGAGTGTTTATGTCACGCCCAATATGCGACCCTATCCAAAAGGAACTCGAAGGTCCCACCAAGGATAGACCCGCATATTGGAACGCTTTTGCAAGGTGGATATCATTACATCAACATTACATAACAGTGGGGGTACATCCAAGACATACAATGACACATGAATACAACATCATCACATACAAGAACAACATCCACCCTGCTAGCCCAGGCTGCCGACCTGGAACCTATCCCCTGATCGAAGAAGCAGAAGAAGAACTCAACGCAAGCAAGCATCGCTCTCGCGTCATGATCATCGCATAACCTGTACCTGCAACTGTTGTTGTAGTAATCTGTGAGCCACGAGGACTCAGCAATCCCATTACCATGGGTATCAAGACTAGCAAAGCTTAATGGGAAAGGAAGGGGTAAAGTGGTGAGGTTGCAGCAGCGACTAAGCATGATATGGTGGCTAACATACGCAAAAGAGAGCGAGAAGAGAAACAAGCGGAACGGTCGTGAAGCTAGCAATGATCATGAGGTGATCCTGAACACCTACTTACGTCAATCATAACACAGAAACCGTGTTCACTTCCCGGACTCCGCCGAGAAGAGACCATCACGGCTACACACGCGGTTGATGCGTTTTAATTCGGATCTGGTGTCAAGTTATCTACAACCGGACATTAACAAATTCCCATCTGCCACATAACCGCGGGCACGGCTCTCGAAAGTTTAAACCCTGCAGGGGTGTCCCAACTTAGCCCATGACAAGCTCTCACAATCAACGAAGGAAAAGACCTTCTCCCAGGAAGACCCGATCAGTCTCGGAATCCCGGTTTACAAGAAATTTCGACAATGGTAAAACAAGACCAGCAAGACCTCCCGGCGTGCCGACATCCTGATAGTAGTCGCGCGTATCTCGTCTCAGGCCATGACCGGATGAGCAATCCGTACAACTAAAACCAGACCTCAAGTTTCCCTAAGGGGGCGCTGCAAAGGGCTCTAGTTTGGACCAACACTTAGACAAGCATTGGCCCGGGGGGGCTGAATAAAGATGACCCTTGGGTTAATTACTCCCAAGGGAAATATAGGTGGTGGTGAGGCAAATGGTAAAACCAATGTTGGGCCTTGCTGGACAAGTTTTATTCAAAGCGAACTGTCAGGGGGGTCCCATAAATCACCCGACCGCGTAAGGAACGCACCGGGAACATAACACCGGTATGACGGAAACTAGGGCGACAAGAGTGGAACAAAACACCAGGCATAAGGCCGAGCCTTCCACCCTTTACCAAATATATAGATGCATTAATAATATAAGAGATATTGTGATATCCCAACCAAAATCCTGTCCACCATGGAGAAATCTTCAACTTCACTTGCAGCTAGCAACGCTATAAGAGGGGCTGAGCAAAGCGGTAACATAGCCAAGCAACGGTTTGCTAGGAATGGTGTCAAAGGTTAGAGGTTCATGGCAATTTGGGAGGCTTGATGAGCAAAAGATAGGTAAAGCAGCATAGCGATAGAATGAAGCAACTAGCATAGCAATGATAGTAGTGAGATCCAGGGTAGTGGTCATCTTGCCTGAAATCCCGCAAGGAAGAAGAATGAGTCCATGAAGAAGACGAACGGATGAAGCCGAACCAACCGTAGACGAACGAATCCTCACGATCGCAACGAAACAGGAACTAACAAGAAGAAGCACACAACATGGGTAAACACACCACACATAGACAAGACATGATGCACAACAAGCATGATGCATGACAAGGCTACATGAAGCTACTCATGGCAAGAGATGATGCAAACAAGAACAACACATCAAGGCAAGTTTAAATGAGGCCGGGAACAACATATAACAATTCCGGTAAGTCCTCATATGCAAATTTCGAAATTGGTCCAGAACTGAATAAACCTTATGTTCAAGTTGTTAAACAACAAGTTAAGATGCACCAAGATGATCTACACGAAATTCTAGTCAAGTTACATATAAAGTTCATTAGATTCGGAGCTACGGACTAGAAGATATGAGCAAAACAAGTTAAGCATGGCATTGATGCAAAATGCACCCAAACATCAAGCAAACACACCAAAACAAGGATGCGACATGGTAATATGAAGCTACATGCAAAATCAAGCAAGTTTCATATAGAGCACACTCAAAACGGAGCAACGGTGCAACACACACACACTATACAAGTCATAACAACAATCTGTCCAAAACAGCAACTAGGCATATTACAAGCATCAAAACAACATGCTACAGCACCCCAACATAATAACAAAAGGCATGGGCATGAAGTACAGGTAAAGCATAACAAAACATGAACACTGAGCTATCTCCAGAAACAACTAGAACATGCTCAAAATGACATGCAGATATTGCAAATAATAACAGTTTCAGACTTATCAGGAAATAACATCAGGTTGCAATGTTTAGCGCAAGCAAACAACATGTTACAGGAACAAAACATGGCAAACAAAGGCATGGCATTAATCTACTAATTGCATAGATCAAAAGACCCTTACTGACCATGAGCCAAAAAGGATCAGAAGATAAGATGGCACCCATCTAAACATGGCAAGTTATATTACAGATTCAAACATGGCAGAAACAACAATAAGTAGGCATGTTGGTGAGCTTGAACCACTCACTACAGAGCAATACATGGCATGACAAGGCAACCAACAGTAAGAAGGCATGTTTATGAAGCTAAGCATGGCAATAGCAAGTTCATAGGGTGCATGGATCACTAGGAAAACACATGGGAACAAGTGAACTTAATGTTAACAGGCTGACAGCAACATTTTCAAGCAACTTTGGAGCAAGATAACAACAATCTACAGTAGTCTATAATTGCAAACAAGGGCATGAATGGATAGAGCATAACATGTAGATCAAAATATGTTTATAGAGCATCTCCAGATTATGCATAGAATGATTAGTAGAAGCATGTTAACATAGCAACAAAATATAACAGAATCTGTCAGGAAAACAGCAACAGCAAGTACACTATTTAACAAGCTCGATGCACTCAGCACACAACTCATAAAAATGCATGGTTAACACCCCTGGAAAGATGGCATGGCATAGATCAACACTCATGTAGACATCAACCTCGTAGGATGCACACATCAATCATGGCAAAAATGATAAATGAGCAAGTTATAACAGTTTCAGCAGATTAACATCAACATGCACTCTTCTAATAGCATTTCGGGCATCAAGATGAGCTCAATTGAAAATGATGCAATGGAATGAAATGAAGTACTCTTCGAGGCGAACAATTTGACATATTATATGCACGAAACGGAGCTACGGATGCAGAGATATAGCATGATGAACATGGCATGATTATGCAAGAAATCTGGGACTTAGTGGGAAAACGGGGTCAACCTTCTCTGCACGGATTTTGATGCATGGCCGAAGCTCGCCGGATCTTCGCCGGAGAAGGGCGTGGTGGAGGCCGGAGATGTCGGGGAAGCCGGGGAAGGGCGGATCCGGGGCGGGGGACGCCGGATCCGGCCGCTGGACGGCGCGCGGGGCCGGGGAACTCGCCGCCGGAGCGCACGACCGCGGCGAGGATGGCGCCGGCGGCGAGCTGCTGGAATGCGCGGGTCGGGGCGGTGGTTGAGGCGGGCGGCGGAGGCTCCCGAGCACAAGGAGGCGCAAGGCGGCGCGGGGCACGGACGGGGGCGACCGGCGGCGGGGCGGAGCCGCCGAGCTACGGCGACTCGTCGGCCGGAGGCGGGGCGCTGCGGGGTCCGGTCACCGGCGGGAGGAGCCGGGGCGGCGGCGCAGCTCAGGCTGGAGCGGGCCAGACGGCGGCGGGACCTGGGTCCGAGCGGGCTCGCGATGGGCCTGGCGGGCCGTGGTGGCCGGCGGCGGCGAAGTGCCACGTCGCGGGACGCGGTTGGACGAGGGCGACGGGCGGACATGTCCGGCGGGGTCCGGACGTGTCCGGCTGCGGGATGAGGACGAAGCTAGGGTTAGGGGTGGTTTCATCCGCGAATTTCGGGGGGAGGCACATAAATATAGGTAGAGGGAGCTAGGAGAGTCCAAATGAGGAGCGGTTTTCGGCCACGCGATCGTGATCGAACGGCCGAGAGCATGGAGGGGAGCTTGCTGGGCTTTGGGCCACTTTGGAGGGGGTGTTGGGCTGCAACTCAAAGAGGGCTTTACGGTTACCCGGTTAACCGTTGGAGTATCAAACGGACTCCAAATGGCACGAAACTTGACAGGCGGTCTACCGGTGCTATACCAAGGCCGCTTGGCAAACCTCGGGCCATTCCGAGAAAGTTTAATACCCGCTCACAATGAGAGACAAAAAGGGGACGCCGGAGGACATAGGAGTGCCGGATTGCAAAACGGACAATGGGGAAAATGCTCGGATGCATGAGACGAACACGAATGCAAAATGAAATGCACATGATGACATGATAAAATGCAACACGCAAGCAAATGACATGGCAATGACGACGAATAACTGGCGGACACCTGGCGCATCGAATCCGGGGCGTTACAACACTCCTCCACTAACAAGAGATCTCGTCCCGAGATCTTAGGACCGAGACGGAAGAGAAAAAGGAATGAGGTGAATCAAAAACTCAAGAGAAGAAGCAAAGAATCGAGAGCACTCGAGATGAAGAAAGGAACGAGGAGAATGACGAGAATCGAAAGCTCACGGAATCAGATAGACTATGAAAACACTCGTTCTAACCGGAGTGGTTAGAATGAGAAAAGAAACGGATAAGACTGAAAGGATTTAGGCAGCACTCCGGCTGAAAATGGGAGGATTAGAACGAACTTGAGAGGATGGAATGGTACTTGATGAACTCTTGAAGGATGAAATAAATCATGAAGAATCGCCATGAAGTACTCCGGTAAACAAAAAGGATGATCAGATAGAATGAAGGATGAAAGAATAAGATGAGCCTTGCGGTGATTTAGATGGGGTTTCCGACGAGATGGATGAGGAAAAAAGAAAAAAAATTGAACTCCGGAAAAGAAAAGATGAAAACACTTGGAACTAGAATTTATTCATCAAGAACAAACTCCGAAGGATGGGATTAATCACTTGGATGAAATAAGAATAAGATTTATTGTATGCTTATCCTTCACCAAATTAAATTGATGACAAGCAATGGATTTTTCATACTACTTATTCTTCTTGAAATAGAATTGAGAAGTGACATCTCACAAACTTGAGAAGGTCTTCATGAACCACCGGTAGGATTGAAAGAGCGAATGAATTAAAAAGATAATCAAGGAAAGAGGATCTTGAACGAACCACCGGAAGAATTCAAAATGACTGATGAAATAGAATGAATCACCGGGAAGAATTAGAAGAACCAATATGCTTGAGGGGATTTAGATGCCAAAGAACAGGAAGAACTCGAGCTGATTAAAGAACACTTGAACGAAGCACTAGGGTAAATAGAGAACGATAACTGGAATGATGGCCTCCGGTTAAAAGAAATAGAAATCAACTCCTGAAATGCTCCGGATGGATGAAAAGAATTTTTGACGATTGGAATAATTCGAGAGGATGACATGAACTAGAACCACGAATCTTCGAGAGAACGGGCAAGATTTAGAGGAAAAACTCTTCTTCAAATGATGACGAGAAACACCACCAAAATTACTGAGATACTCCGGGAGAATGAAAAGCGAAGATGTTGAGCCAACAATGAAAAGGGTTTGACAACGATCTTGGAGAAAGCATGTGACTGATGGAATCCATTCTTACGTCAAACTTGCAAAGAAATGAGAAATAACTCCGGGGGAATCAGAAGAGTCAGGTAAGATCCTGGGAGAAGACCTGTGGGTTAGGGCCCACTGAAGAGATAACACCGTTGGAAAGGATGTTGAACAAATAGATGATGCACCGGAATAATTGAAAAAATTTGAGTGAGGTGACAACCTCGAATTGATTGGAACACGGATGAATCTCCTAATATGTCTTGAACACTCCGGAAGGATAAACTTCCGAGAGGCGAACGAGCAAGGAGAACACTTGAGCCGAGGAAAAGAATATGATGAACACCGAAAAACTTGAATTGATTCCACCGGAAAAAAAAGAGATGAAGAATGACGAACGAGACAAGAATTCACCAGTTGAAATGATTGACAAAAGACTGAAGAGGCTCCATACGAATGAAATAGATAGTCGAGAGAGACTCAGACTCCGGGAAGAAAAAGGGTGGGAGGGCGGGAAAAAACAAAGGCAACTGGAAGGGGAGAAACCAATGAATAACTTGAAGAGAAAAACACCGGTTGAATCATTGAGGAAAGAAAGCAAAGACTCTGCACGAGTAGGATACTCGATTACGGACTCCGGTTCCGAGAGGAAGAAGGGAGGGCGGGTGGGAAAAAACAACTGAGGATTGAACTTGGCAAAGATGAAGAGGCTCGAGTCAACTTGACGAGAAAAGCACCGGATAAAAGAGGATGGACAACTCACGAAACTAACCGCGTGATACTAAAGAAAAATTTGAACGGGAAGAGGAGAAATTCAAAACACCTATGTCAAGATTCCTCACCAGAGCGACGAAGGGACTGAGGAGTAAAAAGAATTCCTACTCTCCGACATAACTAGACTCCGAAAATCAGTTTTCTTCTAGACTCAACAACGGCCAAACTACATGATCAATCAAGGGGGCTCCTAAGGTTGATCGAGGCTCTGATACCAACTTGTCACGCCCAATATTCGACCCTATCCAAAAGGAACTCGAAGGTCCCACCAAGGATAGACCCACATATTGGAACGCTTTTGCAAGGTGGATATCATTACATCAACATTACATAATAGTGGGGGGTACATCCAAGACATACAATGACACATGAATACAACATCATCACATACAAGAACAACATCCAACTACGGATGAATCATAAATAGAAACTCAAACAATATCCACCCTGCTAGCCCAGGCTGCCGACCTGGAACCTATCCCCTGATCGAAGAAGCAGAAGAAGAACTCAACGCAAGCAAGCATCGCTCTCGCGTCATGATCATCGCATAACCTGTACCTGCAACTGTTGTTGTAGTAATCTGTGAGCCACGAGGACTCAGCAATCCCATTACCATGGGTATCAAGACTAGCAAAGCTTAATGGGAAAGGAAGGGGTAAGGTGGTGAGGTTGCAGCAGCGACTAAGCATGATATGGTGGCTAACATACGCAAAAGAGAGCGAGAAGAGAAACAAGCGGAACGGTCGTGAAGCTAGAAATGATCATGAGGTGATCCTGAACACCTACTTACGTCAATCATAACACAGAAACCGTGTTCACTTCCCGGACTCCGCCGAGAAGAGACCATCACGGCTACACACGCGGTTGATGCGTTTTAATTCGGATCTGGTGTCAAGTTATCTACAACCGGACATTAACAAATTCCCATCTGCCACATAACCGCGGGCACGGCTCTCGAAAGTTTAAACCCTGCAGGGGTGTCCCAACTTAGCCCATGACAAGCTCTCGCGATCAACGAAGGAAAAGACTTTCTCCCAGGAAGACCCGATCAGCCTCGGAATCCCGGTTTACAAGACATTTCGACAATGGTAAAACAAGACCAGCAAGACCTCCCGGCGTGCCGACATCCTGATAGTAGCCGCGCGTATCTCGTCTCTGGCCACGACCGGATGAGCAATCCATACAACTAAAACCAGACCTCAAGTTTCCCTGAGGGGGCGCTGCAAAGGGCTCTAGTTTGGACCAACACTTAGACAAGCATTGGCCCGGGGGGGCTGAATAAAGATGACCCTTGGGTTAATTACTCCCAAGGGAAATATAGGTGGTGGTGAGGCAAATGGTAAAACCAATGTTGGGCCTTGCTGGACAAGTTTTATTCAAAGCGAACTGTCAGGGGGGTCCCATAAATCACCCGACCGCGTAAGGAACGCACCGGGAACATAACACCGGTATGACGGAAACTAGGGCGGCAAGAGTGGAACAAAACACCAGGCATAAGGCCGAGCCTTCCACCCTTTACCAAATATATAGATGCATTAATAATATAAGAGATATTGTGATATCCCAACCAAAATCCTGTCCACCATGGAGAAATCTTCAACTTCACCTGCAGCTAGCAACGCTATAAGAGGGGCTGAGCAAAGCGGTAACATAGCCAAGCAACGGTTTGCTAGGAATGGTGTCAAAGGTTAGAGGTTCATGGCAATTTGGGAGGCTTGATGAGCAAAAGATAGGTAACGCAGCATAGCGATAGAACGAAGCAACTAGCATAGCAATGATAGTAGTGAGATCCAGGGTAGCGGTCATCTTGCCTGAAATCCCGCAAGGAAGAAGAACGAGTCCATGAAGAAGACGAACGGATGAAGCCGAACCAACCGTAGACGAACGAATCCTCACGATCGCAACGAAACAGGAACTAACAAGAAGAAGCACACAACATGGGTAAACACACCACACATAGACAAGACATGATGCACAACAAGCATGATGCATGACAAGGCTACATGAAGCTAATCATGGCAAGAGATGATGCAAACAAGAACAACACATCAAGGCAAGTTTAAATGAGGCCGGGAACAACATATAACAATTCCGGTAAGTCCTCATATGCAAATTTCGAAATTGGTCCAGAACTGAATAAACCTTATGTTCAAGTTGTTAAACAGCAAGTTAAGATGCACCAAGATGATCTACACGAAATTCTAGTCAAGTTACATATAAAGTTCATTAGATTCGGAGCTACGGACTAGAAGATATGAGCAAAACAAGTTAAGCATGGCATTGATGCAAAATGCACCCAAACATCAAGCAAACACACCAAAACAAGGATGCGACATGGTAATATGAAGCTACATGCAAAATCAAGCAAGTTTCATATAAAGCACACTCAAAACGGAGCAACGGTGCAACACACACACACTATACAAGTCATAACAACAATCTGTCCAAAACAGCAACTAGGCATCTTACAAGCATCAAAACAACATGCTACAGCACCCCAACATAATAACAAAAGGCATGGGCATGAAGTACAGGTAAAGCATAACAAAACATGAACACTGAGCTATCTCCAGAAACAACTAGAACATGCTCAAAATGACATGCAGATATTGCAAATAATAACAGTTTCAGACTTATCAGGAAATAACATCAGGTTGCAATGTTTAGCGCAAGCAAACAACATGTTACAGGAACATAACATGGCAAACAAAGGCATGGCATGAATCTACTAATTGCATAGATCAAAAGACCCTTACTGACCATGAGCCAAAAAGGATCAGAAGATAAGATGGCACCCATCTAAACATGGCAAGTTATATTACAGATTCAAACATGGCAGAAACAACAATAAGTAGGCATGTTGGTGAGCTTGAACCACTCACTACAGAGCAATACATGGCATGGCAAGGCAACCAACAGTAAGAAGGCATGTTTATGAAGCTAAGCATGGCAATAGCAAGTTCATAGGGTGCATGGATCACTAGGAAAACACATGGGAACAAGTGAACTTAATGTTAACAGGCTGACAGCAACATTTTCAAGCAACTTTGGAGCAAGATAACAACAATCTACAGTAGTCTATAATTGCAAACAAGGGCATGAATGGATAGAGCATAACATGTAGATCAAAACATGTTTATAGAGCATCTCCAGATTATGCATAGAATGATTAGTAGAAGCATGTTAACATAGCAACAAAATATAACAGAATCTGTCAGGAAAACAGCAACAGCAAGTACACTACTTAACAAGCTCGATGCACTCAGCACACAACTCACAAAAATGCATGGTTAACACCCCTGGAAAGATGGCATGGCATAGATCAACACTCATGTAGACATCAACCTCGTAGGATGCACACATCAATCATGGCAAAAATGATAAATGAGCAAGTTATAACAGTTTCAGCAGATTAACATCAACATGCACTCTTCTAACAGCATTTCGGGCATCAAGATGAGCTCAAATGAAAATGATGCAATGGAATGTAATGAAGTACTCTTCGAGATGAACAATTTTACATATTATACGCACGAAACGGAGATATGGATGCAGAGATATATCATGATAAATATGGCATGATTATGCAAGAAATCTGGGACTTGGTGGGAAAACGGGGTCAACCTTCTCTGCACGGATTTCGATGCACGGCCGGAGCTCGCCGGATCTTCGCCGGAGAAGGGCGTGGTGGAGGCCGGAGATGTCGGGGAAGCCGGGGAAGGGCGGATCCGGGATGGGGGACGCCTGATCCGGCCGCTGGACGGCGCGCGGGGCCGGGGAACTCGCCGCCGGAGCGCGCGGCCGCGGCGAGGACGGCGCCGGCGGGGAGCTGCTGGGATGCGCGGGTCGGGGTGGCGGTTGAGGCGGGCGGCGGAGGCTCCCGAGCACGAGGAGGCGCAAGGCGGCGCGGGGCGCGGACGGGGGCGACCGGCGGCGGGGCGGAGCCGCCGAGCTACGGCGACTCGTCGGCCGGAGGCGGGGCGCGGCGGGGTCCGGCCACCGGCGGGAGGAGCCGAGGCGGCGGCGCAGCTCGGGCTGGATCGGGCCAAACGGCGGCGGGACCTGGGCCCGGGCGGGCTCGCGATGGGCCTGGCGGGCCGCGGTGGCCGGCGGCGGCGAAGTGCCACGTGGCGGGACGCGGTTGGACGGGGGCGACGGGCAGACATGTCCGGCGGGTTAGGGGTGGTTTCATCCGCGAATTTCGGGGGGGAGGCACATAAATATAGGTAGAGGGAGCTAGGAGAGTCCAAATGAGGAGCGGTTTTCGGCCATGCGATCGTGATCGAACGACCGAGAGCATGGAGGGGAGTTTGCTGGGCTTTGGGCCACTTTGGAGGGGGTGTTGGGCTGCAACTCAAAGAGGGCTTTACGGTTACCCAGTTAACCGTTGGAGTATCAAACGGACTCCAAATGGCACGAAACTTGACAGGCGGTCTACCGGTGCTATACCAAGGCTGCTTGGCAAACCTCGGGCCATTCCGAGAAAGTTTAATACCCGCTCACAACGAAAGACAAAAAGGGGACGCCGGAGGACATAGGAGTGCCGGATTGCAAAACAGACAACGGGGAAAATGCTCGGATGCATGAGACGAACACGAATGCAAAATGAAATGCACATGATGACATGATAAAATGCAACACGCAAGCAAATGACATGGCAATGACGACGAATAACTGGCGGACACCTGGCGCATCGAATCCGGGGCGTTACAGTTTAGTTCTTTAGTTAGACGCTTAATCTCCTTCTTATCTTTGTCATTCATTTCATCTTAATTAGCATGAATACTAGCAAGTTCATTATAGTTTTCATCACTAGTGTTGTCAACAAGTAAATCATCATCACTTAGCAAATCATCCTCATCACTATTAAAATCAACATAGTCGAGGTGTGATACCTCGAGGCCTTTAGCTATGAAGCATATTCCAATTCCTTCATTTGGTGAGTCAAATATCTCGTAGGAGTTGGATGACACGAGTGCAAGACCGGCAACACCTTCATCTTGAGTATATTCAGAGTCGGAGTGATAGCTTCTCTCGGAGTAATTGTCAGAGTCGGAACCGGATACCCATTCACCAACGTGAGCTTAACGTCTTAGTCTTGTGTAGCTCTTTGATGACTTGTCCTTCCTTTCTGAATTCGTGCTTCTACAAGAGGGTCTTCGTTCATAATGATCATCTCTCCTCCTTCTCTCTCTTGGAGGTGATTCATCTCTGCTACTTCTCCTTTTTGGTGAATCTTCTCTTTTCTTGTAGGGAGCCATACACTCATTGGAGTAGTTACAGGTCTTCCAGAATTGTAGCAATTACGATCACGACTAGAAGATCTTTTGTCATTGTAGGATCTTGACTTGGAGCTTCTATCTTTGCTTCTATTCTTGTAGAACTTGTTGAAGTTCTTCACCATTAAGCTCAATTCTTCATTGGAGACTTGCTTCTCACTTGATGTTGTAGGAGCATCACTTGAAGCTTTGTAAGCACCACTTGACTTGTTGTGGAGCTCTTCCTTATCCTTGAGTGAATCTCATGAGCAACAATTCTACCAATGACTTCCGTGGGCTTGAGATCTTTGTAATTGGGCATCATTTGGATAAAGGTGCCCAAGATATCATATTTTCCATCCATGGCTCTTAGGATCTTCTTGATGATGAAATTGTCGGTCATCTCTTTGCTTCATAAGCCGACAATCTCATTTGTGATGACAGCAAGCCTAGAGTACATCTCGGCAACTCCTTCACCATCCTTCATCTTGAACTTGTCAAGTTGACTTTGAAGCACATCCAATTTGGATTCCTTGCCGGATTCGGTACCTTCATGCATATCAATCAAAGTATCTCAAATATCCTTTGCATTCTCAAGGCGGCTGACTTTGTTGAATTCTTCGTGGCACAATCCATTGAAGAGAATATCGCAAGCTTGAGCATTTTATTGCAACATCTTCATCTCTTCCACGGATGCTTCATGATCCAGTTCTTTTCCATCCTCGAAGAAATCACCTTGCATGCAAATACACACAATAACCCAAATGGTGGGGTTATGACCAAGAATATGCATTTTCATCTTATGCTTCCAACTAGCAAAATTAGTACCATCAAAGTAAGGACCTCTACGGTGGTAATTTCCCTCGCTAGACGCCATACTCTCCTATGTTGTGAAACCAAGGCTATGATCACCAAAGCTATGGAAATCAAGACAAATGGAGACCAAAGCTCTGATACCACTTGTAGGATCGAAAGTAGGTCTAGAGGGGGTGATTAGACTACTTGACCGAATAAAAATCTAACTTTTTCCCAATTTTAGCTGTGGGCAGATTTTAGAAATTAGCACAAGTCAAGCAATCAAGCTACACATGCAATTCTAAGAGTGTAGCAGCGGAAAGTAAACCATTGCATATGAAGGTAAAGGGAAGGGTTTGGAGAGTGCAAACACAATGGAGACATGAAGATTTTGGCGTGGTTCCGATAGGTGGTGCTATTGTACATCCACGTTGATAGAGACTTCATCCCACAAAGGGCAACGGTTGTGCGAGTCCACGGAGGGCTCCACCCACAAAGGGTCCACGAAGAAGCAACCTTGTCTATCCCACCATGGCCATCACCCACGGACTTGCCTCACTCGGGTAGATCTTCACGAAGTAGTCGATCTCCTTGCCCTTACAAACTTCTTGGTTCAACTCCACAACTTGTCGGAGGCTCCCAAGTGATACCTAACCAATCTAGGAGACACCACTCTCCAAAATGTAATAGATGTTGTGTTGATGATGAACTCCTTGCGCTTGTGCTTCAAATGATAGTCTCCCCAACACTCAAATCCCTCTCATAGATTTGAATATGGTGGAAAGATGATTTGAGTGGAAAGCAACTTGGGGAAGGCTAGAATTCAAGATTCTTGTGGTAGGATTGGTATATCTTGATCTCAACACATGAGTAGGTAGTTCTCTCTCAAAAAATGTATGCTGGAAGTGTAGGCACGTTCTGATGGCTCTCTCACATATGGAGAAGGGGGTTGATACATCCCGAACGTATCTATAATTTTTGATTGTTCCATGCTGTTATATTATCATTCTTGGATGTTTTACAATCCTTTTGTAGTCATTTCATATCATTTTTTGGTACTAACCTATTGACATAGTGCCCAGTGCTAGTTGTTGTTTTCTGCATGTTTTTTACATCGCAGGAAATCAATATCAAACAGAGTCCAAACGCAACGCAACTCCTGGAGGAATTTTTTTTGGGCCAGAAGAAAGCCAATGGGCCAAGGAAGCACCTGAGGGGCTGCTCGAGGGGAGCAGCACCCACCAGGGCGCGCCAGGAGGCCCAGGCGCGCCCTGGGGGGTTGTGCCCACCTCGGGTGCCCCCCGAACCGCCTCTTTGCTCTATAAATACCACAATATTCCGGAAACCCTAGGGGAGTTGATGAAATATTGATCCAACCGCCGCAGAGTCCAGAACCACCAGATCCAATCTAGACACCGTCATGGAGGGGTTCACCACTTCCATTGGTGCATCTCCTATGATGCATGAGTAGTTCTTTGTAGACCTACGGGTCCGTAGTTAGTAGCTAGATGGCTTCCTCTCTCTCTCTCTCTCTTGATTATCAATACAATGGTCTCTTGGAGATCCATATGATGTAAGTCTTTTGGCAGTGTGTTTGATGGGATCCGATGAACTTTGAGTTCATGATCAGATCTATGTTTTTATCCATGAAAGTTATTTGAGTCTTCTTTGATCTCTTATATGCATGATTGCTTATAGCCTTGTATTTCTTCTTCGATATTTGGGTTTTGTTTGGCCAACTTGGTCTTTTTATCTTGCAATGGGAAGAGGTGCTCTGTAGTGGGCTCGATCTTACGGTGCTTGATCCCAGTGACAGAAGGGGAACCGACACGTATGTATCGCTGCTACTAAGGATAACAAGATGATATCTATATCTGCCGCAATAGATAAACGGATCTCGTCTACATCATGTCATTGTTCTTAATGCATTACTCCGTTTTCTCATGAACTTAATACACTAGATGCATGCTGGATAGTGGTCGATGTGTGGAGTAATAGTAGTAGATGCAGGCAGGAGTCGGTCTACTAATCTTGGACGTGATGCCTATATAATGATCATTGCCTGGATATCTTCATGATTATTTGAAGTTATATCAATTACTCAACAGTAATTGTTTTCCCACCGTTTGCTATTTTTCTCGAGAGAAGCCACTAGTGAAATCTACGGCCCCCGGGTCTCTTTTCATCATATTTGCCTTTGCGGTCTATTTTCTCTTGCATTTATTTTAAGATCTATTAAACCAAAAATACAAAAATACCTTGCTGCAATTTATTTGTTCCACGATCTATTTATCCTATCTACCACTTTTTACCTCACGTTTTTGCCTATCTTGAGGCGCCGTACCCGAAAGAGATTGACAACCCCTTTAACACGTCGAGTTGCGAGTATTTGTTATTTGTGTGCAGGTGTTGTTTACATGGTGTGAGGAGGTTCTCCTACTGGTTCGATAACCTTGGTATCATCACTCAGGGAAATACCTACCGTCGCTATACTGCATCATCCCTTCCTCTTTGGGAAAATACCGACATAGTTCTAGCAGACATCAGAAGGAATTTCTGGCGCCGTTGCCGGGGAGGATCTTCAACATCAACCAGGTTCCTAATCACAAATCCCATTTCCTTGCAATTTACATTATTTGCCATTTTCCTCTTGTTTTCCTCTCCCCCACTTCACAAAAATTTGCCGTTTTATTCGCCCTCTTTTTCATTCGTCGTTTTATCGTCAGATCTATTCGTGTTCTTGTTTCACTATGGCTAGTTTGAATGCTCCTCCTTTGTTACCAGACTTTGAAGTTCTATACTTCAAACAGAAACAAGGAGAAAATTTGAAAGATGCTTGGTATAGGCTTATGGAATCTTATCATGTTTGCAACCTAAAGGGAGATGCAAAAATTTTGCTTAGAAATTTTTACGTAGGATTGACTTTGCATCATAGACAACTCTTGGATTTTGCCGCAAAAGGGAATTTTATTGAGCTTGATGTCAATGCTGCCTATGAAATTTTAGAAGGAATTTTGGGAGTTACACCACAAAATAAAGGGTTTTCTTTCACCCCAGGGAGTCCAAATTTTGGACAAACTCGGTGATTTGCATAAACATATGGTGGAGTTACAAAAATATAATGAACCTCTCAAACATCTCAACGGTAGTATCAATCGTATGAACACTTTGATTTCTCTTTGCAATAAACGGCTGGATATTTTAGATCTCAAGATGGTTTCTTTTGCAGAAAATTTAGGGAAGTGCAAGGAGCCTCCCGGGTTTGAAAAGACCCTTACTGAAGTGGCAAAGATAACGGAAGGCAACACTTCGATCCTACGTGTTATGCCTAGCTAGGGGCGTAAAACGATAGCGCTTGTTGGGAGGCAACCCAATGAATACAATTTATTTTTGCTTTTTGCTTTCTGTTCTTGAGTGTTAGCACAATTATGCTACTGTTATTATTGTGTTTTTTGTGTTTTAGTTAGTGTCTATACCAAGCAACGCCTTTGGGAAGACTTGGGTGAAAGTTTACTTGATCTTGCTAAAAACAGAAACTTTTGCGCTCACGAGATTCGTTGTCATTTTTTATATAAGCGTGATTTTAAGTTGATTCTTTTTTAATAGGATTAATAAACAAATTCCTCATGTCCACCAATTTATTTCATAATTTTTGTGGTTACATAAGTATTCGAAATTTTCAGATTGCTACAGATTGTTCTGTTTTTGACAGATTCTGTTTTCTTTGTGTTGTGTGCTTGTTTTGATGATTCTATGGTTTTATTTGATGAGTTTTTGCCATATAAAAGTTGGAATACAGTATATATAATGCAAAAAAGATAAGAATAGGTTTTCTACAGTACTTATAGTGGTGGTTTGGTTTCTTATACTAACGGATCTCACGAAGGTTTTGTTTGAGTTTTCTGTGATTGAAGTTTTCAAGTTTTAGGTTATCTTACGATGGATGAAGGAATGAGGATAAGCAAAAGGCTAAGCTTGGGGATGCCCGAGGCACCCTAAGATAATATTCAAAGAAGTAGCAATCAACTAAGCTTGGGGATGCCCCCCGAGTGGCATCCCCGCTTTCTTCTAATGACCATCGATATTTTACTTGAAACTATATTTTTATTCGTCACATGATATGAGTTTTGCTTGGAGCGGCTTGTATGATATGAGTCTTTATTTGTTTTGCTTTGTTCTTTAAGTGTTGAATCCTTGCTGGACACACCCTTTTGGGAGAGCCAAACATTATGCTATGCTTGCTCCTATGCTTCACTTAAATTTTTAGAGCCATGGACTTGCTCTAGTACTTCACTTATATCTTTTTGAGCATGGTGTGCTTTGTTAATTTTGAAGAAATGCTCTCATGCTTCACTTAGATTTATTTGGGAGTTAGTAAATTTTTAATAAATTCTCTCTTGCTTCACTTAGATTATTTTGAGAGAAAGAAAAAATTATGCTCATGATCTTCACTTATATTTATTTGAGCTTATCAAAAGCAACAAATGAAAATAGTCCCAAAGTGATAGATATCCAAGGAGGATATAATAAAAACTTTCATGAAGATCATTGGACAAAATAAACTTGATTCTTAGTAATGGATTTGAGATATGACGATATGATATGTGAGTCATGTTGATGAGTAATTGTGCTTTAGTAAGAATATTGATGTTAAGGTTTGTGATTCCATATGCAAGCACGAAAGTCAATAGTTATGCAATGAAATTTACATCCTACTTATGGTGCATTATTCGGTTTTACTTATGCTTAATGCTTGGGTACGAGATTTTTCGCTTTTTGATTGGTCGCTTCTCAATCTTTTTGCTAGCCTTCATTTTGCACTAAGTATGATCACTACTTGTGCATCCAAAACCCTTTAAACCAGTTTTGCCTTATGAGTCCACTATACCTACCTATATACGCTATTTCCATGCCGCTCTAAGAAAATTTTCATGTGCCATCTCTAATGTTCAAAATAAATTTCTCTTTTGTGTGCTCTACTACTCGCGAGGCGGTAAAGGGTAACCAATATTTTCCATGCTAGATGTGTTATTCTCACGATGAGTGTTTATTCACTTGTCATTGCACAAGAGTACAGCAAAGGTACTAGGGATGCCCAGCCCTGAAATGAATAAATGAATTTACTTTATGTTGTCAAATAATAAATTCCTTGGAAAGTGTTGGTATGGGGGGCACCCGTGGATACGGCTAGCCATGGAAAGTGAAAGTTATGGTGGAAAAAGGAATAAACTTTATTTTCTATTTGGGAACCGCCTATGATATATCTAGCATGGGAAGTGTTGAGATGCTCCGAGTCGTTTTCGTTGGTAGGAAAAGTATGCCTCTCAAAAATAGTTTTATCTCTCAATTTAAGCTTTGAGCTCTGGCACCTCTACAAATCACTACTTTCCCTCCGCGAAGGGCCTTTCTTTTACTTATGCAATTTTTATTTTGAATTTGAGTCTCCATCCTCTCTTATAAAGCACCAACTAAGGGGCACTATGATCGTATTTGAGCATTGGGTGTAGCTAATATTCGAGTGTGTTTCGTTAATGGATCAATGATTGAGCATGATGGGCTAGGGATAACTTGCTTTAGTGTTGATATTTTGAAAGACATGGTTGCTTGTTGGTATGCTTGAGTATTAAAGTTTTCATGTCAAAACTAGACTATTGCTTTGAATCATATAAAAGTCCATATGTCCATGCTAAAAGAAAAGAATGTGATGAACATGTTAGGCAGCATTCCAAATCAAAAATTCTGCTTTTATCATTTACCTACTCGAGGACGAGCAGGAATTAAGCTTGGGGATGCTGATACATCTCCAACGTATCTATAATTTTTTATTGTTCCATGCATTGTATTATCATTCTTGGATGTTTCACAATCATTTTATAGTCATTTTATATCATTTTTTGGTACTAACCTATTGGCATAGTGCCCAGTGCCAGTTGCTGTTTTTTGCATGTTTTTTACAGTGCAGGGAATCAATATCAAACGGAGTCCAAATGCAACGCAACTCCTGGAGGAATTTTTTTGGGGCAGAAGAAAGCCAATGGGCCAAGGAAGCACCTGAGGGGCTGCTCGAGGGGAGCAACACCCACCAGGGCGCGCCAGGAGGTCCAGGCGCGCCCTGGGGGGTTGTACCCACCTTGGGTGCCCCCCGAACCGCCTCTTTGCTCTATAAATAGCACAATATTCCAGAAACCCTAGGGGAGTCAACGAAATATTGATCCAGCCGCCGCAGAGTCCAGAACCAACAGATCCAATCTAGACACCGTCATGGAGGGGTTCACCATTTCCATTGGTGCCTCCCCTATGATGTGTGAGTAGTTCTTTGTAGATCTACGGGTTTGTAGTTAGTAGCTAGATGGCTTCCTCTCTCTCTCTCTTGATTATCAATACAATGGTCTCTTGGAGATCCATATGATGTAAGTCTTTTGGCGGTGTGTTTGTTGGGATCCGATGAAGTTTGAGTTTATGATCAGATCTATGTTTTTATCCATGAAAGTTATTTGAGTCTTCTTTGATCTCTTATATGCATGATTGCTTATAGCCTCGTATTTGTTGTCCGATATTTGGGTTTTGTTTGGACAACTTGATCTATTTATCTTGCAATGGGAAGAGGTGCTTTGTAGTGGGTTCGATCTTACGGTGCTTGATCCCAGTGACAGAAGGGGAACCAACACGTATGTATCGTTGCTACTAAGGATAACAAGATGAGATCTATATCTGCCGCAATAGATAAACGGATCTCGTCTACGTCATGTCATCGTTCTTAATGCATTACTCCGTTTTCTCATGAACTTAATACACTGGATGCATGCTGGATAGCGGTCGATGTGTGGAGTAATAGTAGTAGATGCAGGCAGGAGTCGGCCTACTAATCTTGGATGTGATGCCTATATAATGATCATTGCCCTGGATATCGTTATGATTATTTGAAGTTCTATCAATTGCCTAACAGCAATTGTTTTCCCACTGTTTGCTATTTTTCTCGAGAGAAGCCACTAGTGAAACCTATGGCCCTCGGGTCTCTTTTCATCATATTTTCCTTCGCGATCTATTTTCTCTTGCATTTATTTTCAGATCTATTAAACGAAAAATACAAAAATACCTTGCTGCAATTTATTTGTTCCGCGATCTATTTATCCTATCTACGACTGTTTACCTCACGTTTTTGCCTATCTTGAGGCGTCGTACCCAAAAGGGATTGACAACCCCTTTAACACGTCGGGTTGCGAGTATTTGTTATTTGTGTGCAGGTGCTGTTTACGTGGTGTGAGGATGTTCTCCTACTAGTTCAATAACCTTGGCCTCATCACTGAGGGAAATACCTACCGTCGCTATACTGCATCATCCCTTCCTCTTTGGGGAAATACCGACGTAGTTCTAGCAGACACCAAGGGTGGAGGGTATATATAGCCTCCACACAAAATCCAACCATTACACACATTTGACCCAACTCGGTCAAACCGAATAGATGAACTCGGTGAGACCGATTTAGTTCAAAATGTGAATGTTAGGAATCTCGGTGGGGCCGACTGGAACAACTCGGTGGGACCGATGTGCTAGGGCTTAGGGAAAACCTCATCTCTGTGGCGCTGATTGCATTAACTCGTGAGACCGAAGTGAAGCAATAGGGCAACAGAGAATTGGTCAAGCCATCTTGGTGAGATCGATCGCTATTTTGGTGAGACCAAAATAATTGCAACAAGCAATAGAGAATTGGCAAGGCCATCTCGGTGAGACAGAGATCCGTATTGGTGTGACCAAACTGTAAAGGTTTCTGGCAGTGGCTATGTCATATGAACTCGGTAGCTCCAGATGGAATGATTCGATGGGGCCGAGTTGAGAGTTTTGGGTTTTGACATATTTGGAAGGAGAAAGTGGTCAAGGGATTTCGAGCAATATCACTAAGCATTTGAGCAAGCAAGCCATTAAGCAACACCTCATCCCCTTCTAATAGTATAAGCTTTCCTATGGACTCAATATGGTCTTCGATCACTAAAATAAAATGAAGAGTCTTGAGCTTGTGCCAATATGTGTCCTTAGCATTTTGAGGGGTCCACATCTCTCCATGCCATGCCATTCATTGAATTTTCTGAAATATTAGACTTGAGTGGATATTAGTTCAATGAGCTATATGTTGTTATAAATTACCAAAACCATCCGGGGATTAGTTGCACTTTCAGATGCCCAAGGCACCCCCAAGTAATATTTAAGGACAACCAAGCGTCTATGCTTGGGGATGCCCCTAATGGCATACCCTACTTTGTCTACAATCCATCAGTAAATTACTGATGCTATATATTCACTACATGATATGTGTTTTGCTTGGAGCATCATGTATTATATGAGTCTTTGCTTTATTTGTGTTTTAGTTCACCACAATCATCCTTGTTGGATACACTTTTTGAGAGGGACACACATTAATCCTGAATTTATTAGAATACTCTTTGCGCTTCACTTATATCTTTTGAGCTAGGTAGGTGCTCTAGTCCTTCACTTATATCTGTTAGAGCATGGTGGCGGTTATATTTTATAGAAATTTATGAACTCTCATGCTTCACTTATATTATTTTGAGAGTCTTATAAATAGTATGGCAATTTTCTTGGGTTATGAATTTAGTCCTAATATGACGGATATTCAGGAGGGATATAATAAAAACTTTCATGAAGATCATTGAATATATGAGAAGTTTGATTCCTTGCATTTGTTTTGAGATACAAAGATGGCGATATTAGAGTCATGATAGTGAGTAATTGTGGTTTAGTAAGAATACTAGTGTTAAATTTTGTTATTCCCAAAGCATGCACGTATGGTCTCTCGTTATGCTATGAAATTGGAGCATGATTTATTATTGATTGTCTTCCTTATGAGTGGCGGTCGGGGACGAGCGATGGTCTTTTCCTACCAATCTATACCCCTAGGAGCATGCGTAGTAGTACTTTGCTTCAAGGGATAATAAATTCTTGCAATAAGTATATGGGTTCTTAATGACTAATGTGAGTCCATGGATTATATGCACTCTTACCTTTCCGCATTTTGTTAGCCTCTTCGGTACCGTGCATTGCCCCTTCTCACCTTGAGTTGTGGTGCAAACTTGGGCGGTGCATCTAAACCCCATGATATGATACGCTCTATCACACATAAGCCTCCTTATATCTTCCTCAAAACAGCCACCATACCTACCTATTATGGCATTTCCATAGCCATGCCGAGATATATTGCCATGCAACTTCCACCATTCCGTTTTATTATGACAAATATCATCATTGTCATATTGCTTTGCATGATCATATAGTTGGCATAGTATTTGTGGCTCCGCCACCATTCATATTTTTTATACATGTCACGCTAGATCATTGCACATCCTGGTACACCGCCAGAGGCATTCATACAGAGTCATATTTTTGTTCTAGTATCGAGTTGTAATTCTATTTTGAGTTGTAAGTAAGTAGAAGTGTGACGATCATATTCATTTTTAGAGCATTGTCCCATGTGAGGAATAAAAAAGAAGCCAAATGAGACCAAAAGAGAGAGGCCAATTGAGCCCAAGAAAAAGAGAGGCCAAAGTTCCCAACGAAAAAAATGAGAGAAAAAGAGAGAACGCTCAAGTATCTCGTGTTAGGGCTGGCCTCTCTTGAAAGGACGATCGCAAGGCAAAGGTCTAGAATCCAGTACCTGCAAGATGGAGATGCCAATACCAAACTGTTCCATCTGGTTGCGAATGGGAGAAAGGCCAAGAACTTCATACCGGCGATCCAGGTAAATGGTCAAGTGGTCACAGATCAAAAAGGGAGGGAGGAGGCCTTCTTCTCAGCCTTCAAGGAGCTTCTGGGGAAGGATTTGGCATGATAGCACACGTTAGACATGGACTTCCTGAACACTAACAGGCTAGATCTGTCTGACCAGGATTTGATCTTCAGCGAGGAGGAGGTATGGTCGGTCATCAAAGAGATCCCTCAGATCGGGCGCCCGGGCCAGATGGTTTCATCGGGATGTTCTTCCAGAAGGCTTGGTAGATCGTGAAAGGAGTTGTCATGGCGGCTCTGCGCAAGCTTTTCCAAGATAATGGGAGGGGATTTGGAAGGTTGAACCAGGCTCTAATCACCCTGCTGCCAAAATGCCCCAAAGAATGCACTGTGAAGGACTTCCGGCCTATCTGCCTAGTTCATAGCATTCCAAAACTCGCCTCCAAACTGCTGGCATCAAGGCTCTACTGTCGCATGTCAGAGCTTGTCAACATGAACCAGTCGGCTTTCATCAAGGGACATAGCATTCTCGATAATTTCATGCTAGTTCGCAGATGGCTCAGAAACTACATAAGAGAAAGACGAAAGGGATTCTAGTCAAGCTGGACATATCTAGGGCCTTTGATTCTCTGTCTTGGCCTTTCCTGTTTGAGGTGCTGCAGGCCAAAGGATTCTCTGATCGGTGGAGGTCTTGGGTAGCTACCCTTCTGTATACTGCCAGCTCTCGGGTGGTCGTTAATGGGGCTGCAGGAGGGAAATTCATGCACACCTGCAGGCTTAGACAGGGAGATTCGATCTCGCCCCTGCTATTTGTCATCGCAATGGACATGCTCACAGCAATCTTCATCAAAGCGCATGATGCGCAGATGCTCAGTAATTTGAATGGATGTGGGCCTACTCAGAGGCTATCTCTATACGCGGATGATGTGGTTCTATTCGCAAAACCAAACCCTGTAGACCTGTTCTTTGTCCATGAAGTGCTTCATATCTTTGGCGAAGCTTCCGGCCAGCGTGTGAACTACACAAAATCCTCGGTGATTCTGATCCGAGGGGAGGAGAGGGATGATCAACTGCTGAGGAACACCCTACCCTGGCAAATCAAGCAATTCCCATGCAAATACCTAGGCTTGCAACTTAGCATCAAGCAGCTCACAAGGTTGGAATGGCAACCCATGGTGGATGCAGCGCTGAAAATCCTACCAGGATGGCAGTGAGGGATGATGACTAGACCTGGGAGGCTAATTGTTGTCAACCAGGTCATGAGGGCAAGGCCGACGCATCACATGATTGTCGCGGAGGCTCCTAAATGGGCGCTAGACAAGATTAACAAAAGGGTGTTGTGCATTCTTCTGGGCTGGCACAGATGAGATTCAAGGAGGCAAATGTGTGCTTTCTTGGCAGTGGTGTGCAGGTCGAAGCAACTAGGCAGGTTGGGAGTCATTGACTTGCACAAGCATGGCAGCGCTCTTCGGGTGCGTTGGGAATGGTTACGAAGAACAGATGAATCAAGGCCATGGTAGGGGTTACATTCGTTCGGAGACAAGGACGTCAAAACAGCTTTCAGCAGCCTGGTGACTTGGCACATTGGAGACGGCTCAAAAACCTTGTTCTGGAAGGATAGATGGATTGGTGGTTCCCGCGTGTAAGAAATGGCACCGCTCCTTGTGGCCAAGGTCAGAACCTGACAGATCAACATGTGCATGGTAAAGGATGGACTATACCTCCATGACTGGATGAACGATGTTGTCGGTGAACTTGGGACTAAGGAGTTGGCTCAATTCATCACGCTTTGGGAGGCTTTAGTTGGCATACATCTTACTCAGGGCATGGAAGATAAGCCGATCTGGGCATGGAACACCTCGGGCACCTACTCGGCAGCGTCGGCCTATAGGATGATGTATGAAGGAGGAATCAAAATCCAACCATCAACAGCAATTTGGAAGTGCAAAGCGCCCCTGACATGCCAAATGTTCATGTGGTTAGCGCTGCAATACAGACTCTGGATATCTGACAGGAGAGCCAGACATGGCATGCAAGAGGCGACATCTCCTTGCTTTCTCTGTGAGCAGGAAGAGGATGTGATGGACCATATTCTCTTGCAATGTGTGTTCGCCAGGCAGGTGTGGTACATCTACTTCGCCAAGACCGGCATCAACCAAACGCTTCTGCCAACAGGCAATGATTCGGTGCAAGGATGGTGGATGACAGCCCGGATGGCAATCTCTAAACCAAGGCGCAAGGACTTTGACTCCTTTGTGATTCTCATATGTTGGTGCTTATGGAAGCATAGATATGGTAGAGTGTTCGGTAGGAACGACATCAGGAACGAGTTAGGCACAGTTGAGATCATCTTTAACGAGCGTAGCTTATGGGCGATGGCAAGTAGGAGCGGAGTGTTACACTTTTGTGAGTAATCGCGTATGTACCTAGGAGTGTAGGATCATGGACACTGCTATGGGTGACCGCTGTTTGTAATCTCTTGTAAATATTTTGCTCTCCTTCTATAAAGCTAAGGTACACTTTTGGCGTACTCTCGAAAAAAATGACGGAGATGAGTTTGTCAAGCTTGGCTATCAACTCTGTACTACTTTCTTCAACTACACTCACTATTGCAGCATGCCATTGGGCATGGTTCTCTTGCATATCATCAAGTAGCTTTCCGACATCATCTATGGGCTTGCCCATGATAGTTCCTCCCACAGTTGTATCAAGCATAGTTTTTGACATAGGATGTAAACCATTATAAAACATATGAAGGATTAACCATTCCTCTATTCCATGGTTAGAAAACTTCCTTATAGCTTCTTTCATTCGGTCCCACGCAAGCACTAGTTGCTCACGATCTTCCTGCTTAAAACTTATTATCTGCAATCGAAGTTGCATAGTTTTTGCAGGTGGACAAAACTTAGATAAAAATTTGCTACAACAATCAGCCTATGAACTTATATTGCCTCTAGGTAAAGCTAGAAGCCATTCTTTTGCTCTTCCTCTCGGAGAGAAAGAAAATAGACGCAACTTCAAAGCGTTCAGATCATATTCACTAATGCGTGTCATCTTTCACAATTCAATAAAATTTTGCAAGTGCATACTTGCATCTTCAGAAGCAACACCTCCAAATTGGTCATGTTGAGACATAGAGACTAGGTTCGGTTTTATCTCAGACTCAACAACAGCAACGTTAGGTTGTGCTATAGGTTCACACATAAAGTTATTGCTGGGAGTAACAAAACTTCAAGATTACAAGCCATGGTAATCTTTTTGGGGTTTTCAACTAACAAGAGTTGCAACAAAAAGTAAAACTAAAACATAAAAGAACTAAACTTTAACAAAAACTATAAACAAAAAGACTAGGAACACTTAGCCTCCCTGGCAACGGATCCAGAACAAGCTTTCATTACTTCCTTTGGTGATCCAGGAATGAAGCAGAAAGGATTCTCGCCTTTGTCCCCAAAGGTGGCCCTGAGTTATCGAACCTATGGGAGGATGGCCTCCTTGAAGCTAGGGTTTCAAGCAAGCATTCATTAAATAACAATTCTAGCTTTTGACTAGATCAAAATCAAATAACTGAAGGAGAACACTTATAATAAAAATAGGCATGGGCATGAGGTCTTAATGCTTACAACCATATATTTGTGTTGCGACCAAACAAGATCTTAATTGGTGTGTTGGAAGCACCCATCGAGATGTGCTTACGAACCGAAGTTGGGGATATGTCCAAATTATGTCTTGACCGGCACGCGTCCTACATCAAGAGTCAGTTGTCCAATCGAAGGCCCTATCCATCTCGTGGGGTTGCGTTGATAATTAAGATTGCAATAATCAGACAAGAGCTTTGGGCCTTTAATTACTACACCTCTTGAATCCTCAAAGATAGGATCCATGTTACCGTACTAAACCTTATTGTCACTAGTGTTCAGAATAACACTTCATAGTCTCCTTGCCCTTAGCCTCTCCGTAACACACTCTCCATGATCTTGGGTACGTGCTAGGGGCGGGCCCACAAATTGAAGCCTGTATATTGAAATATTGAGAAAAAATGGAAGCCTATATTCTTTTGATATGTCCATTTTGCATCATGCTTTTATATCGATATTATTGCATTATGGGCTGTTATTACACATTCTAGCACAATACTTATGCCTTTTCTCTCTTATTTTACAAGGTTTACATGAAGAGGGAGAATGCTGGCAGCTGGAATTCTGGGCTGGAAAAGGAGCAAATATTAGAGACCTATTCTGCACAACTCCAAAAGTCCCGAAACTTCACGGAGAGTCAATTTGGAATTAATAAAAAATATTGGGCGAAGAAAGCACCAGAGGGGGGCCACCAGCCATCCACAAGGGTGGAGGGCACACCCTACCCCCTGGGTGCGCCCTCCTGCCTTGTGGGCCCCGTGTCAGGCCTCCGGTGCCCATCTTCTGCTATATGGTGTGTTTTGACCTGGGAAAATCAGAAGGAAGCTTTCGGGACGAAGCACCACCATCTCGAGGCGGAACCTGGGCAGAACCAATCTAGGGCTCCGGTGGAGCTGTTCTGCCGGGGAAACTTCCCTCCGGGAGGGTGAAGTCGAAGCCATTGTCATCACCAATGATCCTCTCATCGAGAGGGGGTCAATCTCCATCAACATCTTCACCAACGCCACTCCTCTCAAACCCTAGTTCATCTCTTGTATGTGATCTCTGTCTCAAAACCTCAGATTGGTACCTGTGGGTTGCTAGTAGTGTTGATTACTCCTTGTAGTTGATGCTAGTTGGTTTATTCGATGGAAGATCATATGTTCAGATCCTTAATGATAATTAATACTCCTCTAATTATGAACATGTATATGATTTGTGAGTAGTTACCTTTGTTCCTGAGGACATGGGAGAAGTCTTGTTATAAGTAATCATGTGAATTTGGTATTCGTTCAATATTTTGATGAGGTGTATGTTGTCTCTCCTCTAGTGGTGTTATGTGAGCGTCGACTACATGACACTTCACCATTGTTTGGGCCTAGGGGAAGGCATTGGGAAATAATAAGTAGATGATGGGTTGCTAGAGTGACAAAATTTTAAACCCTAGTTTATGTGTTGCTTCGTAAGGGGCTGATTTGGATCCATATGTTTCATGCTATGGTTAGATTTATCTTAATTCTTCTGTCGTAGTTGCGGAAGCTTGCAAGAGGGGTTAATCATAAGTGGGAGGATTGTACAAGGAAGGACAGCACCCAAGCACCGGTCCACCCACATATCAAATTATCAAAGTAACGAACGCGAATCATATGAGCATGATGAAAACTAGCTTGACAGTAATTACCATGTGTCCTCGGGAGCGCTTTGCTTTATAGAAGAGTTCGTCCAGGCTTGTCCTTTGCTACAAAAAGTATTGGGCCAGCTTGCTACACCTTAGTTACTTTTGTTACTTGTTACCTGTTAAGAATGATCTTATCACAAAACTATCTGTTACCGATAATTTCAGTGCTTGCAGATAATACCTTGCTGAAAACCGCTTGCCATTTCCTTCTGCTCATCATTGGGTTCGACACTCTTACTTATCGAAAGGACTACGATGGATCCCCTATACTTGTGGGTCATCATCTTCCTTTTGACGCATATAACCGATTATAGCAACATATTGTACTAGTTGAGAAAAAATATAAAGGACATCACATGATATAATATATTCATATTACCTAGATAAGAAAAATAATAAATAATATATTATAAAAATTGATCATGACTTGGAATTTTTCAACATATAGAAGTAAAAATTGTTCAACATAGCGTGCCAAAATCTAAGATATATAGAGGATAGAGAATAGAAAATAAAAAGAAAGCTTACAAATTACTCCCTCTGTTCCAAAATATAAGACCATTTTCTACACTATCACTCAAAAAAGTCTTATATATTGGGATGGAGGGAGTACATGATAAATTTGTGATCCCTGATGCTTTGAAGATGATTGACGATGTGCTCATCCTTAACTTGTGAGAAGAATTCTCTTTCAATGACCAATATTTAGATAATGCTCATTGTAACAAATTAAATATTTATAAACATTCTCATGTTACAAATTCAAATGGAAAGTTGCAAATTCTCATGTCTAAACAATTCAAATTTGACTGCAAACAACTCTCTAATTTCACTATAACTAAATAGAAAGACAAGTGATCAAACTAACTTACTTAAAGTCTTGTAAGTATGTATAGCAAATTGCTGGATGGTATGAGAAGAAAACCATGCCCCTGCCTGCAGCGATAAATGAATTCGGTTCGACTAAGAAATAAGAATCGACATGAGAAGAGAAATCCCAATTTCAGAAGTCAAAGGATTGATACATATAATTAGCAATCATAGCTGAATATGAGGGTTGTGGCTTTGAAATTGCACCGATGCCTACTGCCTGTTGCCAACTGCAGTGGTTGGAATCAAAGGGAGTGAGGGATGGATTTGTTGCGCTGTTAGCGCCGTCGCATGCACATGTTGTTGCCGATCAGGCGATGGCAACAGATCTGGCTGCCTGGCGGCTCACGTGCAAATAGATCGAACAGGGAAGGGATGTGCCGATTCGTCTACTATTGCGTCTGATCGATGGACGGTTTTTTGGTGGATGATGGACATGTGCATGTTGTGCACTATAACCATTGGGGCCAATGGGCAAAGTCATTGTATTGAGGAAAAATACAAGGTGGGCTAGCCTCTGTTTTGGGGCTGAAATGTCTAACAAACACGCGCTTGTGTATCAGTTTTGTTTTCCCTTATGCATACACAATATATACACAATATATGCTTAGTTTTTTGATGAAAATAATGGGTATTCAACTGAATACCCTTGAATTGAGGTGGGCCCACCCCACTACCTGCATGGATGAAGAACGCGAAAGAGACAAGAGACATCTATGGAACAATTTTATTTTACACATACGGCGCGTTAATTTAAATTCCTTGCATTGATCCCCACAACAAATACATCGGGTTGCAAGGCTCTCGCCTCAACCCATACCTTACCAGACTACTAACGCATGGAGAACAGATCACACAGACACATCATGAATGTAGATTGATTGGTAATATGTCTTACAATGGATGCCGTGTGTGATACACGATTACAAGTATGATCTAGTGGAGGAATTACTATGGAGCAGATGGAGATGGTGGCTACGTAGATGGGAAATGGTGGCGGCTATGGTTGATGAAGATGGGATGAAGATGACTTTGTTTTGGCTCTACTCGCGGCTTGTTCTTGGACCTTCTGTTAACATTTAGGCCTCGTCCCCTTTATAAAAGTTATTCAGGTGCATGAGGAGCATTGGTTTCCATGCCATACGAGCGGGCGTGGTCGCATGGACGCCGCTCTTTTGCTCTAGAATTGTTAGCGCACCTCCTCCTCATTTCTTCTATCTCCTCCTTTACTCATTTCCATGTTCTCACTTGATTTATTCCATTTCTATAGAGACACAATTAACAGAGGATTTGTGGAATCCTATGCATTCATTAGTCACTAGTGGAAATATTGGAGCAAATATCTTGGTTTAATGGAATATATCGGTTAAAACTAAGGGTAGATGAGTGTAAAAATATCACTCATCAACCCCTCGAGTGTTAGTTGTTCCTGACCCACTGGACAACGGGTTCAACTGCTTGTACGAGCGGTACAACCAGACCTAAAAAGACCGTGGGAAAATATAAAACCATAACTACCATAACTTCTGCAAATGAACACTAACTTCGATGAAGTCAAGCTTGATGGAAAGCTAACAACAAGAGCAGTCAATCTTCAGAAGTGGCAAGAGAAACATGTGAATGATATGGGGGTGTGAAACCTCCAATAGTGAAGAACCAGCAAGAACTCCAACATCGAAAACACAATAGATGATGCCATACGAAATCTGTTTTCATGAACTGGAGCTTGTCATGAGGATAACAGCTCTAAAAGTCACATAGAGAAAAGCCAAACAAGAACCAAGAAAGACGATGCCAAGGATGCAAACGTTTGATCTCTCTACGAACGATATGAAAAAGCTACTCACTCGAGAGCCACCTCCCCCCCCCCCCGCCGCCCCTTGATAGTACGTCTATCGATCCTATAAACCGGTCTCCCAACTAGCGCCATGAGACCGGTAAGATAGAAAACCTATCAAGGTTATACCTTGGCCTTGTGCATGGTCCATGTCGGTGTCAAAACCGGCGGATCTCGGGTAGGGGGTCCCGAACTGTGCGTCTAGGCGGATGGTAACAGGAGACAAGGGACACGATGTTTTTACCCAGGTTCGGGCCCTCTCGGTGGAGGTAAAACCCTACTCCTGCTTGATTAATATTGATGATATGGGTAGTACAAGAGTAGATCTACCACGAGATCAAGGAGGCTAAACCCTAGAAGCTAGCCTATGGTATGATTGTTGTTCGTCCTACGGACTAAAACCCTCCGGTTTATATAGACACCGGAGAGGGCTAGGGTTACACAGAGTCGGTTACAATGGTAGGAGATCTACATATCCGCATCGCCAAGCTTGCCTTCCACGCCAAGGAAAGTCCCATCCGGACACGGGACGAAGTCTTCAATCTTGTACCTTCATAGTCTTGGAGTCCGGCCAATGATGATAGTTCAGCTATCCGGACACCCCCTAATCCAGGACTCCCTCAGTAGCCCCCAAACCAGGCTTCAATGATGATGAGTTCGGCGCGCATATTGTCTTCAGCATTGCAAGGCGGGTTCTTCTCCAAATTTCATGTACTCGCCGAATGGTGTCCGGCTTCTTATAAATGCTGCGCTCCTTGGCTTCCACGTCCAATAATGGCCATCTTCCATGCGTCGTACGAATGCGAAAAGCCAGGGCATTTTTACATTCCACCCCCTAGCTGCGCGAATGAGCTGCCTATAAAGAGAGGCGAGGATCTAGATCCGAATCACACCATCCTCCTTCCGCGAGTATTCATCGGAGCGCCTCTGACCAAAAAATCCATTCCATCATGGACAGTCGACGCGGCTCCTCCTCTCGCGCTCCCAGCCCTCAGCCAGGAGATTGGGGGAGATGCTCAGTCCCGCATAGTGAGCTGGTGACGCTCCAAGCCGAGGGATTTCTTCCCCCGGCCTTTATGGTTCCGGTTCGAGCCGGACTTGCCACCTACAAGGGCGGAAAGCAGGCGGAGAGCGTCCCCAATCCCTCCAAAGGAGAGCGGGTATGCTTTGTCCCTTATCTAATAAGAGGACTCGGATTTCCCATACATCCGTTTCTCCGAGGGCTCCTGGAGTTCTATGGGCTTCAGCTTCACCATCTTACGCCTGCCTCCATCCTGCACATCGCGGGCTTCGTGGCCCTTTGCGAGCTGTTCTTGGGCGTCGAGGCCCGTTTTGCGTTGTGGAAGAGATTATTCTGCCTCGTACCCCGTTCTCATGAGGGGTCGATATATCAAGTGGGCGGAGCCAAACTATGGCGCATCGCCGGGACCGAATATCTATCCGGAACCCCAAAGAAGGCGTCCGAAGACTGGCCTTCAGAATGGTTTTATATGGAGGACGCCCCGCTACCGGACCTAGTTCGGATCGGCCTCCCGGAGTTCAGCAATGCTCCTCTGAAGAAACGCCTAAGTTGGCGCCCGCGGAGCCCTCAACGGGAGAATGACAGGGACGTCCAATATCTTATGGGCCGAATAAGGTTATTGGCTCATTCCGGATTGACCATGATTGGGGTCATGGCCACATGCATTATGCGAGGGGTGCAGCCACTCCAGTACAGGGGCCACCCCATGTGGGATTTCAACGGGGAGGATGATGCTACCCGTCATGGCCGCAAGGGGCCGGGATCGGTCGCTGATTTGGTGAAGATCCTGTCCGGCCTGTACAAAGGGGAGAAGGAGGACTTCCTCCGTGCTAGTCCATCGAATAGATTTTCCATGAACAACCCTCGAAGCTGGGTAAGCGAACATTTGTCTATCCGATCCATATTCCCAAAATTAAGTGTCTCACTTTGTGATTTTGACACAGGAACTGCGCCGGGCCGTAGAGGACATACACAGCCCAGCTCCACAACCCGAGGATCCGGGACGATCCCTCGATCCGGCCTCCGAAGAGGATACGGACATAAAGGTGGAGCTGATTGATGGGGTGTTCTACCAACTCAGCATCGATAATGCTTTGGTCGCCATTACGGCCGACTACCCCGGAATATCTCTGGTTTCTCAGGTAACTGTGACCGGAGTCCTGATACCATTACTCATCCATGCTTATTTCTGACCACCGTATACCAATGGTGTTCCGCAGGAGGTGCCTCCGAGGCGGGAAGCCGAACCCGCGGCGGCCGGCCAACAAAGGGCAGCTCGGCCAGCAGGCGGAAGAGAAGTGCGGCGCGGATCGAGACGTCGCCGCAACGGTATGGCTCGCCACCATGTTTCAGGAAAAGATTCCTGGAAGGCATATTAATGCTCGTGGTTTTTTCAGGAGAAAGAGCGCTCGCCGGACTGTGTCCGGAGAGATTGCCAATCAAACCTCCGTCGGCCGGGCTCCAACGCCAGGTCCGGAGGGGGAGGCGAACGCAAGGCGCGCGTCGGGTGCTCCTCCAACGGAGGACGCCGATAGGTTGTCCGCCACCAGATCTGAGGTGAAGAGCGCCATGAATCACAAGCGCCGCCGGACAGTTCTTCGTGATGCATGCTTCTCCCCGGAGGCGTTAAATGCCTTCAATTCGGGAGATGCGCACCTCCGTGCTGCTCAAGATGGTCTAGCCAGAGCCACGGAGCAGTATGTAAAAGACATACGGGTGAGGAATTTTGACAGTTATATATGCCAGTAGCCCCCGAGACTTAAAATAGTTAGAATAACTGATTTAAGGATCATTTCTTATGCAGGATCTTACGAAGAAGAATACCCACCTGTCCCAGGAGCTTCAAGAGTGCAAGGCCCAACTTGAGGCCGCACTAGCCGCCGCAGGGGGAGCCATGGAGACCCCCTCTGGTAATATATACTTCAAAAGATAAGTAGTTTGTGAAGTGCGGCGTGTGTATGTCTGACAATAATATTGCAGATGGCGCCGGACTAGATCCGGACAAGCAGCAGCTACTACGCCAGCTAAAGGCCGGCGAGAAGGAGCTTACAAGGGTGCGGCAGGAGAAAAATAACCTCCAAGATGTCAGCACTCAGCTGGGCGAGGAACTCAAAGATGTTCGGGTCCAGCTGTCTTACTCCGTGAAGGAGAATCCGCGGCTTCGTCACGGCATTTACAGTAAGTGCTTGAACGAACTTTTGAAAAGAAGAGTTCGGCGAGGAAGTCGATTAACATGAATATGTCTGTAGGTATGCTCACAGGCCGTCCTGTAGAGGAAATGCCCGGTTCAACGGGTGACCTGCTTCCCGAGCTGCTGCAACTGCACGAACGAGTTCGGCTGGTGATGAGTGGCGTCGCCCAGGCCTTATGGCCGTCCGTCTCCCTACCCAAGGGTCTTGTAGGGCTTGCGGAGAAGCTACAGGGAGCACGGTGGCGCTTCCGTCTATGGAAGATATCGGCCTGCCGTCAGGGCGCCAGGGAGGCCTGGGCCATGGTGAAGACGAGGTACACGAAGGCTGACCCAAACCACATGGCCGAGGTCGGACCTGTGGGGCCCGATGGGAAGGAGATCCCTGTGAGCTTAATGTACGGCCAAGTAGAGTTGGCCGCAAAGTATTCCCAGCGGGATTGTAAACTAGACAGCCTGTTAGATGGTATTGAAGAGGAATACAATCGGTCAATTTGACTATGTAATTTAAAATGACATGTAAAATGCCTTCTAGCCGGATTGTAGATCGTTTGTCATTGCGGACCTTTTCGCTTCAACCTCGGGACCCGACAGTCCGGAGTGTGTCCGAATACCCTCGCGGTTATAAAAAAACCGGGGCATGCGTGGAGACCAGGCATAGGGGTCATTAGTGCTTTATCAGACAAGTGCCCAGCTAGTTATGTTACATTACATGGTTAGTAAGAAACATCTTCCAGGGAGAATAGTTTCGTTAGGGGTTCCTTTCCCTGGGAGGCATGCCCTAAAGTGCATGTCCAGACTGCAAAAAAAAGCAGGAAAGCATCTGGGGGCAGATAAATAAATAGGTAAGAAATCGTCTTTTAGTTCACCGACCGAATATTCCCTTAAGAACGCTAGCTTTCGGCTTCACCCAGTCTGAGGTACACATCCGGCTGACCCGGCAGTAACAATTGCAGAGGTGCTCCCTTTACCTCCTAGCCGAACAATTGGGAATGTAGGGGTAAGCACAGGAGCCAAGCAACCCAGCTTGGCTAAAACTTAAGTCATATCGATGCATATAATGGTGAATAAAAGGTACATGCGGAAGTGTGACACATGTGTTGGGCATAAAGCCCGTACAAATAAGCTTCTGTTAAAGAAGCCCCCGGGTATAATGAGTGCGAGTAGCACGTCAAGTGTGTGCGAACGATGCGCAGACGAGCCTTTAAAGGCTTTGAGAAAAAAGGAGGGAGAAAGAGAGAAATAAAAGACAGCTAAAGTATAAAATGTAGACGGAGGAAGGAGACAAACTCAGAGTCCGGCGCTAGGCGTAGAATCTTCGGAGACGGGCTGCGTTCCATTGGTTCGGCTTGAGTCGGTTGTCCGATGCGTTTCGCAGACGGTATACTCCGCCGGTCAGGACTTGGTCGATGATGAAGGGACCTTCCCATTTGGGCTTGAGTTTGTCCTTTTTCTTGTCCGGCAGGCGTAGAACTAGTTTGCCAACATTGTAAGTTTTGGCCCGTACTTCTCTGCTTTGGTATCTTCGAGCCTGCTGTTGATAGAATGCGGAACGAGCTTTTGCCACGTCGTGCTCCTCCTCTAAGGCGTCCAAACTGTCCTGCCGATCCAGCTCGGCTTCTCTTTCTTCGTACATGCGCACGCGAGGTGAGTCATGAATTATGTCGCAGGGCAAAACTGCCTCTGCGCCGTACACCATAAAAAATGGTGTGAATCCGGCAGTGCGATTCAGCGTGGTCCGCAGCCCCCAGAGCACGGAGCCGAGCTCCTCTACCCAGTGCGTGTTAGATTCCTTGAGGGACCGCACTAGTCTGGGTTTGATGCCGCTCATAATTAGACCATTTGCCCGCTCGACTTGACCGTTAGTTTGAGGGTGATAGACTGAAGCGTAGTCGAGCTTGATGCCCATGTTTTTGCACCAGAGTTTAACCTCATCGGCCGTGAAGTTTGTGCCGTTATCAGTGATGATGCTATGGGGGACACCGTAACGGTGTACTACCCCTGATATGAAGTCTATCACGGGTCCGGATTCGGCCGTCTTAACTGGCTTGGCCTCTATCCATTTGGTGAATTTATCCACCATGACCAATAGGTATTTTTGCTTGTGGGTTCCTCCTTTAAGGGGTCCAACCATGTCAAGCCCCCAGACCGCAAACGGCCAGGTGATGGGTATAGTTTTCAGGGCGGTGGGTGGCATGTGGCTTTGATTAGCAAAGAGCTGGCAACCGACGCATCGTTGGACTAAATCCTGAGCGTCCGTCCGTTTCTCGTTCGACGACGAGCACCGCGCTTACAACTTGATGTGTTGCCGCGATATATAACAGCATTGGTTCGCCCAAGTTGGGCGCGGCCAGGACCGGATTTGTTGCCAATATGGCCTTTATTTCTTCGAGTCCGGCCGTGGCGGCATCCGTCCACTCGAAGTGTTCGGTGTGCTGGAGGAGGCGATAAAGGGGTAATGCCTTTTCTCCTAAGCGAGAGATGAAGCGGCTTAGAGCCGCCACGCATCCAGTCAATTTTTGTATTTGCTTGAGGTCTTTTGGGATATCCAATTATGACAGAGCTTGGATCTTGGCTGGGTTTGCTTCAATTCCTCTACCGGATACAATGAAGCCCAAGAGCTTTCTGGCAGGTACGCCGAAAACGCATTTTTCCGTATTGAGCTTAATGTCATATGCTCAGAGGTTGTCGAAGGTGAGCTTCAAGTCGTCTACTAGAGTTTTGACGTGTTTGGATTTGACGACCACATCGTCTACGTATGCCTCCACTGTTTTGCCGATCTGGGTTGCCAGACATGTCTGAATCATGCGCTGATATGTTGCGTCGGCATTTTTGAGCCCGAAGGGCATTGTGTTGAAGCAGAATGGCCTGTATGGAGTGATGAATGCCATTGCGGCTTGGTCTGGCTCCGCCATCTTGATTTGATGGTAGCTGGAGTATGCGTCGAGGAAGCACAATGAATCGTGCCCTACAGTAGCGTCAATAATTTGGTCGATGCGGGGAAGGGGGAAGGGATCCTTTGGGCAAGCCTTGTTAAGGTCCTTGAAATCAACACACATGCGCCAGGATTTGTCCTTCTTTGGTACCATTACCAGGTTTGCTAGCCAGTCCGGATGTTTTATATCTCTGATGAATCTGGCTTCTAATAGTTTGGCTAGCTCCTCTCCCATTGCCTGTCTTTTGGGTTCAGAAAATCGCCGAAGAGCCTGTTTGACTGGCTTGAATCCTTTTAGGATATTTAGGCTGTGCTCTGCCAGCCGGCGTGGGATTCTTGGCATGTCTGAAGGGTGCCAGGAAAAAATGTCCCAATTTTCCCGTAGGAATTCTCGTAGTGCGGCGTCTACATCAGGGTTTAATTGCGCCCCAATGGAGGCCGTCTTTGTAGGGTCCATTGGATGGACTTGGAATTTGATTATTTCATCCGCTGGCTTAAAAGAGGTGGACTTGGATCGTTTGTCGAGTATCACGTCGTCCCTATTCACCGTAGAGCGCAGCGCTGTGAGTTCCTCAGCCGCTAGGGCTTCGGATAGCGCCTCTAGGGATAGTGGGGCTGTCTTATTTTCGGCGCGGAGCGCTACGTCCGGATCACTGGCAATGGTGATGATTCCGTTGGGCCCGGGCATTTTGAGCTTCATGTACCCGTAATGGGGTATAGCTTGAAAAAAAATTTAAATGCCTCTCGTCCTAATAAAGCGTGATATCCGCTGCTGAACGGGGCCACATGGAACGTGATCTCCTCAGACCTGTAGTTGTCCGGCGAGCCGAATACCACATCTAGTGTGATTTTTCCTGTGCAGCATGCTTCCCGACTAGGGATTATTCCTCTGAAGGTTGTGTTGCTTCGCTCAATGCGGCTCCAGTCTACTTCCATTTTTCGAAGAGTTTCCTCGTAGATGAGGTTTAATCCGCTGCTGCCATCCATGAGTACCTTAGTAAGGCGAAAGCCGTCCACTATTGGACTGAGGACCAATGCGGCTGGTGCTCGGGCTGTTCGGAATTTAGGTTCGTCACCGGCGTTAAAGGTAATAGCCGTGTCACTCCATGGATTTATTGTTGCTACTTGGTAGACTTCGGCGAGGTTGCGGAGTGTTTGTTTCCGCATATTATTTGATGCGAAAGTCTCGAAGATTGTTAGTACCGTACTAGTACTGCTGGGCTGGTTCTCTGGGGCTAGAAGCTCTTCGCCACTTTTGGCCACTTGCCGTAGTACCCAACATGCTCGAAGGCTATGTGTTGGAGTGGCGCCCTCTGTACTATGGATTTTGCAGGGTCCACTGAGCCATCCCTCCAGTACGGTTTCGTGCCCTTTAGGGGTTTTTTGATTTTTGGTTTTTAACCCAGGTGCCTGAATATGATGCACCCTTTTACTTCGGACTAGGGTCATGTTCGGAGCCGGATTGTCCCAAAATTTGGTTTCAGTTTTCCAGGCACTCTCCATTGCACAGTACTTTCGTACTATGGACGCCAAGTCGGCGAAGCATGTAATTTCGCGACGACTTATGGCGTTCATGATTCCCTTGTCCGTGCAATTATTGCAGAAAATTGAGATTGCGCTTTCCTCATGGCAGTCCTTTATCCTGTCCATAACCAGGAGGAATCTGGCCCAGTAATGGTGTACTATTTCAGCGGGCTCTTGCCGGATTCGGGATAGATCGCTTGTGTTTGGGTGGGCGGGTGGAATTAACTTCGGAACCCCGTCCAATCTAAGACTCAAGGGCCGGAAAGTTTCCGAACTTGGAAGCTTGGGTTGCTGGATGTTATCCAACGAATCCGGCCCGCTACCTGACTTTAGGTTCAGGGCTTGATCGGCGTCCGTCCCTCCGCGGGAATCCGGCATGGAGGGGTCGAGAATTTGGACATAGCTTGTCCTTAATGTAGAAGAAGAGTCGTCGTGCTATTCCTCCACCACAGCAACGTGGTGGGTAGCCTGGGGAGAGTTGATCTCTCTCAGATCGGTTTTAGGCCCGATCTGATCGTAGTCTGTAGCGACTCCCAGGGCGGCGATGCGATCCAAGAGCTCGTTTACAGAGGAGAGCTCCATCGGATCTAGCTGCTCGGCGAGTTCCGAGTTGACGTGAAGATCGCTTTTGATGACTCGAGAAGTCATCGTCGGCGCGGAGGTCGAACAGGCGGTCATAAGAAAACCGCCTAGCCGGATAGTTTGGCCGATGGCCAGAGCTCCTTTGGCAACGGTGCCGTCTTTAAAGACGGGACGAGGCATCCTTCCTGATGGCGATGGCACAGAGGAACTCTCAACGAGAGCACCAATGTCGGTGTCAAAACCGGCGGATCTCGGGTAGGGGGTCCCGAACTGTGCGTCTAGGCGGATGGTAACAGGAGACAAGGGACACGATGTTTTTACCCAGGTTCGGGCCCTCTCGGTGGAGGTAAAACCCTACTCCTGCTTGATTAATATTGATGATATGGGTAGTACAAGAGTAGATCTACCACGAGATCAAGGAGGCTAAACCCTAGAAGCTAGCCTATGGTAGATTGTTGTTCGTCCTACGGACTAAAACCCTCCGGTTTATATAGACACCGGAGAGGGATAGGGTTACACAGAGTTGGTTACAATGGTAGGAGATCTACATATCTGCATCGCCAAGCTTGCCTTCCACGCCAAGGAAAGTCCCATCCGGACACGGGATGAAGTCTTCAATCTTGTATCTTCATAGTCTTGGAGTCCGGCCAATGATGATAGTTCGGCTATCCGGACACCCCCTAATCTAGGACTCCCTCAGTCCACTTGAGCTAGATGATGACGATCTTGACCTCCTCAAGTTGGACCACCTTTCTTGGTTGTGTTGACTGATGAAGACTTATAAATTGCTCCCCCATACCCATTATGAGTGAGCCTCTCTTCTGCACATCTTCACATGTCCATTATCATCCAGAATGGATGACAAGCTTCAAGCATGTGACCTCTTCATGATGCTCCGCTTGAACTTGCACAATGCAACCCTGATGACGATCACCACTTGACGTCATAATACATGGGTTATATATGATCTTCCTTTCGATGCAAGCCCATGTAAACATACCTAACCCCATATAGAAAACCTCACATTGATCATGGGTTAGTACACAAAGAATAATGGAGATCACTCGATCCCACTTGGTACATCTTCTACTCTTTGTGTGTTGACTAACTTGGATCCACTCTTTGTACTTAGTCTTGATCAACCTTGTATCTTATCTTATATCTTCATTAAGATGACATCTTGAAGGTAAACATGAATGTTCACATGATCTTCTTCAAGACATGCTTGCAATAGGTTCAATTATCACATGACCAATCTTTGGATAACTCCTTGAATAGCACATTGTTAACACATAATCCCCTTCTTATAACCTTGAAACCAATGAATGGTCTTCAAGAATGCCTATGTAAAAACCCTTTAAATATAACTCAAGGAAACCATTAGTACATAGGGATTGTCACCAATTACCAACCAAACATGGGGGCACCATGTTGTTTCACCAGTGAGGAGCGGAAGGAATTGCCAAATAGTTTTCGGCAAGATTTCACTACAAGTGTTGTAAGATAGTTTGATAGCAGGATAATTTGTAACCAAGTAACAAGTAACGAAAGTAATAGAGTGCATCAAGTGGCCCAATCCTTAAATGTGCTAAGGACAAGCCAAAGGTGTTTCTTATAGTGAATAAAATGCTCTTAAGGACACACAGGAATCTCACAAAGTTACTTTCACCATGATTCATTGAGTTAGCATTCATTGCCTTGATAAGTGTTATGTGGGTGGACTTGAGCTAAGGTACTGTCCTAATGTGAACAAATACCTACTTATGATTATACTCTCCGTGCAAGTATGTGCAACTACAAGAGAAGTAATTAAGATAAATCTAACCGTGGCATTAAACGATTGGATCCAAACAGCCCCTTATGAAATAATTCACAAACGAGAATTTGGGTTTCTATCACTCCCGCAACCCATCATCTACAAACAAATTCCACAATGACTTCCCCTATGCACAAACATGGTGAAATATCGTATAGTCGACATTCACATAACACCACTAGAGGAAGAACAGCACAACATAATATCAAAACATTGAATGGGAATCAACTTCATATGATTACTAGCAACAAGGCTTCTCCCATGTCCCCAAGAACTAATAGGAATACTCACAGCTCATCATATGGATCATTATCAGTGGGTATAAATATATGATTAAAATCTAAACATAACAATCTTCCACCAATAAAACCAATAAAGCACCAACTACACGATGTAATCAGCACCTAGAAGCACCCATGTACCAATCTGAGGTTTGATACAAACATTGAACACAAGATCGGAACTAGGGTTTTGAAATGAGATGGTGCAGATGAAGATGTTGATGAAAATGATGATCCCCACGATGAACGGAGTGTTGGCGGTGACGAAGGTTTCAATTCCCCCTCCCGAAGGGAATTTTCCTCGACATAGTAGCTCCACCAAGGTTCCGCCTCTCAAACGGCGGCGAAATGTCTAGAGGATTTACTATGATTTTTAGGGCAAATGTGATTTTATAGTCGAAGGATGTCGGGAGAGGGGACAGGGGGACCCCACAGGCACATGACACGCCCTAGGAGCCCACCAGGGCGTGTGAGCCCCTAGTGGGCCCCCTCTGTCCCATGTTCGCTCCATAATTCATGATATATTCTGAAATAATACCCCAAAAATCCACGTTGCATTTTGAGCTATAGAGAATTGCTTCTTATTCTATTGCATTTTAGGTCTACAATTCCAGTTGTTCTCTCTTTGTATTCCTTGCATTTTAAGAGAGAAAAGGCATTAGAATTGCATCATAGTGTGAAATATATCATTGAAATAGGATAAATTATAGTAGGAACTAATGATAAAAAATGGACGTATGAGGCATACATGTAATATATAGAAAATATCAAGAGGTCTTTCTATGTGGACAAGAAATGATTTCATACATTGTCCATGTGGACAAGAGATGATTCCATACATTGTGTCATTTGACTTTTGGGGGGAACAGATGCAACTCTAGCAGATTCGTCATATCGGCGATCACCATATGGGATATGGAGCTTGTGGCGGTAAAATACTTATTCGCCATAATGCGGCATCCATATATTATCTTACATGTGTGCCCCACTTGTCATGCAGACATCAATTTAGTTTTTATCCTTAACATGGAAGTTTTTCAGACAGCTTGGTACGAGTGGTTCGCTATCTCAAAAGCATGGAAGCTTTTCACACTAGTAGAAAAGGGGGCAATGGTCCAGTCTAGGTCAGCCCATTAGTCCTGGTTCAATCCAGAACCGGGACCCATGGGGGCATTGGACCCGGTTCGTGAGCCCCGGTGGCCGGCCGGGCCACGTGGGCCATTGGTCCTGGTTCGTCTGGACCTTTTGGTCCCGGTTGGTGGGACGAACCGGGACCAATGTGCCTCGCTCCTGGCCCACCACCATTGGTCCCGGTTCGTGGCCTGAACCGGGACCAAAGGCTGCCCTTTAGTCCCGGTTCTTGCCACGAACCGGGACCAATTAATTGCCTATATATACCCCTCGCCCGCGAGCATAGCACTCCCACTGCTCTGTTTTTCGTGGCCGGCGAGGAGAGAGCTTTGTGGTGCTCTAGCTCACCTCCTATGGACACGAGGTGTTCGATGGAATGCCCGAGCCACACTACTTAAGCTTTCTCCTCTCCAAGCTCGACCTCCAAGCTCCATTTTCCTCAATATTTGTCTAGGTTTAGCGGTCCGTCACGTCCCGTCCCCGTCTTCACCGCCGTCGATCGCCCGCGCCGATCTCGTCGCCGGCACCACCGTGGTGAGCCTCTTGTTCTTATCTTCTTTCTGAAAGGAAAAAAATTCTTACTTGTATGTTTATATAGATACTTGTATAATTTTCTTACTTTTATTATTGCATCTTATATAGTGCGATGGTTTTGGTATCCGCCCCCGTCGGCCCTCGTTCTGTCTATGATTCGGATGTGGTATATATTATCTTTTCATAACTATTGGTTCATTTATTGTTTATGACAATTATGCCGACCAACGTGACATAGATTTTATTTATCCAGGAGGTTGTTGAACCAGAAATTCCAACCGACCCTATTGTCGAGAGGTTAAATTTAGTTGAAGAAGAAAACAATTTCTTGAAGGAAAAAATTAGAAAAATTGAGGAGGAGAAGATGATATTGGAGTTGCATGTTGCGGATGTCGTCGATGATCACAAGATCAAGATGGATGCAATGTGCTTGGAGATTAGAAAGATTAGAAAATATGCCATTCATACCGAGGCTTGGTATCATTATGCCGTTGGACCAGTTGTTACATTGGTTGCGATTATGATCGCATTTGTTTTCGCATTGAAATGTTTTACATAGTTTCAATGTATGGTTTAATTAATTTAGATGCTCTGCAGAGCTTTATGTTGTTAGATGAGAACTATGTATGTACTTTGGTTTTAATGTGATGATGAACTTCTATTAATTTGGTCACTTAATTATCTATTCATGATATTCTGTAATGATTTTTGACACACTTAATTATATATAATGCACGCAGATGAACCGGCAATGGATGTACGGTTCAAGACACACCTCCGAGTACATTAAGGGCATGCATGATTTTCTCGAAGTGGCTGAGGCAAACAAGCAGAATGGTTTTATGTGTTGTCCATGCCCTATATGTGGGAATACAAAGTCTTACTCTGACCGGAAAATCCTTCACACCCACCTGCTTTACAAGGGTTTCATGCCACACTATAATGTTTGGACGAGGCACGGAGAAATAGGGGTTATGATGGAAGACGGCGAAGAAGAAGAGTACGATGACAACTATGTGCCCCTTGAATACGGTGATGCTACTGAACATCAAGAGGAACCAGACGATGTGCACGATGATGCTGCAACGGGCGAAGCTGCTGAAGATCAAGAGGAACCAGACGATGTGCCCGATGATGATGATCTCCGTCGGGTCATTGTCGATGCAAGGACGCAATGCGAAAGTCAAAAGGAGAAGCTGAAGTTCGATCGCATGTTAGAGGACCACGAAAAAGGGTTGTACCCCAATTGCGAAGATGGCAACACAAAGCTCGGTACCGTACTAGAATTGCTGTAGTGGAAGTTAGAGAATGCTGTGCCTGACAAAGGATTTGAGAAGCTACTAAAAATATTGAAGAAGAAGCTTCCAAAGGATAACGAATTGCTCGACAGTACATACGCATCAAAGAAGGTCGTATGCCCTCTAGGATTGGAGGTGCAGAAGATACATGCATGCCCTAATGACTGCATCCTCTACCGCGGTGCATACAAGGATCTGAACGCATGCCTGTATGCGGTGCATTACGGTATAAGATCAGACGAGATGACCCTGGTGATGTTGACGGCGAGCCCCCCAGGAAGAGGGTTCCTGCGAAGGTGATGTGGTATGCTCCTATAATACCATGGTTGAAACGTTTGTTCAGAAATGGAGAGCATGCCAAGTTGATGTGATGGCACAGTGAGGACCGTAAGAAAGACGGGAAGTTGAGAGCACCCGCTGACGGGTCGCGGTGGAGAAAAATCGAGAGAAAGTAATGGGATGAGTTTGCAAGTGACCCAAGGAACGTATGGTTTGCTTTAAGCGCGGATGGCATTAATCCTTTCGGGGAGCAGAGCAGCAATCACAGCACCTGGCCCGTGACTCTATGTATGTATAACCTTCCTCCTTGGATATGCATGAAGCAGAAGTTCATTATGATGCCAGTTCTCATCCAAGGCCCTAAGCAACCCGACAACGACATTGATGTGTACCTAAGGCCATTAGTTGAAGAACTTTTACAGCTGTGGAATGGAAACGGTGTACGTACATGGGATGAGCACAAACAGGAGGAATTTGACCTAAAGGCGTTGTTGTTCGTGACCATCAATGATTGGCCTGCTCTCAGTAACCTTTCAGGACAGACAAACAAGGGATACCACGCATGCACGCACTGTTTACTTGACACCGATAGTATATACCTGGGAAGCTGCAGGAAGAATGTGTACCTGGGCCATCATCGATTTCTTCCGACCAACCATCAATGTCGAAAGAAAGGCAAGCATTTCAAAGGCGAGGCAGATCACCGGAAGAAGCCCGCCATGCGTACCGGTGATCACGTACTTGCTATGGTCAATGATTTACACGTAATCTTTGGAAAGGGTCCCGGCGGACTAGCTGTTCCGAGTGACGCTAGGGGACACGCACCCATGTGGAAGAAGAAATCTATATTTTGGGACCTACCCTACTGGAAAGACCTAGAGGTCCGCTCTTTGATCGACGTGATGCACGTGACGAAGAACCTTTGCGTGAACCTGCTAGGCTTCTTGGGCGTGTATGGGAAGACAAAAGATACAGCTGAGGCACGGGAGGACCTGCAACGTTTGCACGAAAGATGGCATGCCTCCAAAGCAGTATGAAGGTCCTGCCAGCTATGCTCTTACCAAAGAAGAGAAGGAAATCTTCTTTGAATGCCTGCTTAGTATGAAGGTCCCGTCTGGCTTCTCGTCGAATATAAAAGGAATAATAAATATGGCAGAGAAAAAGTTTCAGAACCTAAAGTCTCATGACTGCCACGTGATTATGACGCAACTGCTTCCGGTTGCATTGAGGGGGCTTCTACCGGAAAACGTTCGATTAGCCATTGTGAAGCTATGTGCATTCCTCAATGCAATCTCTCGGAAGGTGATCAATCCAGAAATCATACCAAGGCTAAGGAGTGATGTGGTGCAATGTCTTGTCAGTTTCGAGCTGGTGTTCCCACCATCCTTCTTCAATATCATGACGCACGTCCTAGTTCATCTAGTTGACGAGATTGTCATTCTGGGCCCCGTATTTCTACACAATATGTACCCCTTTGAGAGGTTCATGGGAGTCCTAAAGAAATATGTCCGTAACCGCGCTAGGCCAGAAGGAAGCATCTCCATGGGCCATCAAACAGAGGATGTCATCGGGTTTCGTGTTGACTTCATTCCTAGCCTTAAGAAGATAGGTCTCCCTAAATCACGGTATGAGGGGAGACTGACTGGAAAAGGCACGCTTGGAAGGGACTCAATAATATGCATGGACGGATATTCTTGGTCTCAAGCACACTACGCAGTTCTACAGAACTCTACCTTGGTGACCCCGTATGTTGATGAACACAAGAACAGTCTGCGCTCCAAACACCCGGAGCAGTGCGACTACTGGATTACATGTGAACACATCAGGACTTTTACCAGTTGGTTGGAAACACGTCTCAGAGGTCACAACACTGTTTGTGATGAGCTGTACTTGTTGTCTAGGGGACCATCTTTGACTGTATTGATTTGGAAAGGATACGAGATAAATGGGAATACATTTTACACGATTGACCAAGATCAAAAGAGCACCAACCAAAACAGCGGTGTCCGCTTTGATGCAACAACCGAGAGGGGAAAGGACACATATTATGGTTACATAGTGGACATATGGGAACTTGACTACGGACATAATTTTAAGGTCCCTTTGTTTAAGTGCAAATGGAGGGATTTGAGGACCTCCAGCTTGACCATCCTACCAGTGAAGGGGAGACTAGGCTGGGTTCTGCTCTGAAGACTCCATGCCTATGGCGGAAGGAGCTCATCAACCTTCTGAACTGGATGCCTACGCCTTCTCCTCCTCCTCCGGCGAGTCAGGGCACTCCGCCTCCTCCACCGCCTTCTCCTCCGGCGAGTGACAATCAGGGCACGCGTGGCGGCACTCCGCCTCCTTCTCCGCCTGCGCCGGCGCGCCCGAGCAGCCAGCAGCCTCCTCCTTCTCTGCCTCGCCAGCAAGGGCGGAAGAGACCCGCCGCCGTCCCGGCTGCTCCGACGCGTCGTAGTCCTTCTCCTCCGCCTCGTAAGCAACCACGATAGAAGACAGACGCCGTAGCCGCTCCGTCTACTCTGGCGTCTAGTAGCACAACCAGAGGCGGGAGGCAATACAAATACGGTCCACCTCTCAAGCCACTAGAGAAGTTACCGTATGAGAGGACTGAGGAGGAAAACGATACGATCGTGCGGACCCACGTGAAGGAGTTCTTTGAAGGGGTGAAAGCAAAGAGACATCCACCTCCGGAGGAGAAGGTAGATCCGGTGCAAGCAAAGTGCACTCTCGATGCCCTGAGGAAACCGACAAAGTCTCCGCCGAGAACCAACTATGACCGCATTACTGAACAGACATATCTCCAAGCGAAGCGGTCGGGAAGTACTGTCAGACATCAAAGGTCAAGAGAACGAGCAGCTGCGAAAAAAGTTGCCCAGCTCGGCGAACAAGCAAATCAATCGTGCCCCCCGCTCAATGTGTCTAGCGGCAACATCGTCGCTAATGCTCCGGGGATGGTGCCCGGTTATGGCAATCTACAAGATTACCTGCCTGACGATCAACTTCCTGATTTCATGGAGGTGGACGAACACAGATACGAGTACGGGAAGCCTCTCGTCAAAGATGAAAAATCTCTAACAACGATGATGCAAAGATTCCATAATTGGTACATGAAAACCTGCAGAGAGTCTGGGGGGACGAATAGTTTGTATCTGCACATTAAAGAGGAGCACGACCTCGTTGGAACTGATCTGTTGTGTGTTCCATTTGAGGAGTTCGTCGCGTTCTTCAATCAAAAGGCCCTCGATAAATTAACGATCTTTTGCTACTGTCTGTAAGTACTATTTCTGTCATTAAGTCTCTATATATAGCTCGGCTCTTTCATTGCATGTATTTATAATCTATTATCCTCACTATGTTATGCAGATTGAAGATCGTCGAGTGCAGAAAATAAGAAATCTATGATATTGGGTTCATTAACACAAATATCATAGATGATAATCAGATTAAAAAGCACGTCAAAGATGCCGAGGCCAACTTGCTACAATCGTTGATCAAAAATCAAAACAAAGATACCATACTCTTTCCTTACAACGGCGAGTGAGTGTTACTGTCGTGTGCATATTCGGTTTCCCTTATTACTCGAGCGAGGTTATAGTAATGTAATTGATGAGTTATGCATGCGTGCGCAGCTTCCACTATGTTCTTCTGGAGATTAAGCTTTAGCGGGGACTAGTAACCGTCTTAGACTCAAGATGGAAAGATCCCGAAACCTATGCGGACATGACTGAATTGCTCAACAAGTAAGTTCAATCGATCATTATCGCACCATATCGGCAACTTTTTGTTCATTTCCTGATATCTCAAGTAATAATTATTATTTTCTTTGTCTTGCAGGGTTTGGAAACAGTTCACCGCAGAAGCTCCGGGACTGCCGAAGGAGCTGCGATATACATACCCGAAAGTAAGTACTACTGGCTAGCTAGTTGCGCGCATCTCCCGTTGATTCTATAGCTATACTTTCATCAATGCCATTTATAATGCTTCATTATCAGTTTGATTGACCTCTATTTCTCGTAAAGTGCTTGTGGCAGGAACAAGGGAATGATTTCTGTGGATACTACGTGTGCGAGTTCATCCACAACGCGACTTTGAAAAATAAGCGGGGCTACTCTAAAAGACAATATGAAGTGCGTAAGCAATAATATTTACAATTTCATTTTATTACACCATCATTTCTGTTGAGTTTCATTCATATATATGTATTAATTAACCCCCTTCTTCAAATTAGACGTGGCAGATGCGGAATGAACTCCTAGAACCAGATCGCATGAAAGCAATTCAAGAGGAATTGGCGGGATTCTTTCTTGACCACGTCATCAATAAAACCGGAGAATACCATGTGGAAGTTGATTTCAATTGCTAGGGGGTTGTAATTAAGAGATCTTACATATTGTACATGTATGTAGCCAGTAGCGTCGGATAGATAATACGAAAACTTGTTGTTCGACCAATCTCTCGGAGAAGGAGACGTCAATCGATCAGTTCTCTCGGTATGCATGACGAACTTCTGTACTTAATGGTTCCCTTCATTTTCTTACTAGCTAGCGTGTCAAGGGCCTCTCTATGTATAGTACATAGCGTAGACCAAGCACGGACATAAGAGAGGACACTTCTCTCTATTAATTAATTAGCTAGCTAACATAATATATGAAACACCTAAATTAACCCCCCAAAACCCCCAACCCCCCCCCCCCCCCTTCAAAAAAAAACAAAAACCCCAGCCACTGGAATGCTGACGCGTGGATGCCTTTTGGTCCCGGTTGGTGCCATCAACCGGGACCAAAGTCCCCCCTGCCTGGGCTTGGCGCACCGGCCACGTGGAGGACCATCTGTCCCGGTTCGTGTTAGAACCAGGACTAAAGGGGGGAGGTATTAGTAACGACCCATTAGTCCCGGTTCATGAACCGGGACTAAAGACCCTTACGAACCGGGACAAATTCCCCCTTTTCTACTAGTGTCAGCACCATATTTCAACATCGGTCTACACTAGGATTTCAACTTGGATTTACAAAATGGATTCGAAGAACCAAATAGGGTTTAAAACTTTGATACTAATTCTCCGAATTATTGGTTGTTCCTCCTCTTGGTGACCTCGCAGGCCGGGGAAGCTTCAAGTGCGTTGACAAACACGACCATCGTTTGACGAACACATGTGCGTCTTGGATATGGGGCAAGGCCAACACCTTGAAGGCCGACGTCATTGCGGCTTTCATATTCACGTGTGCGGCCACCGAGATGCGGTCGAAATACTCGAGGGCAACACGGCTGACGCCTCGTTCAGCCTTACACGCTCATCTTCCTCGACCCACTCCGAGAATTCCCGTGTCCTCTCCTAGAACTCTCTCTCTCTCTCTCTCTCACCGTGGTCTTCAGTCTCGCCGATGGAAGGTCTGCAGGAAGGGCGCGGGCACACCAACATGATCGACGGGTGTGTGCTTGTGCCGGCGACGAGGATGAAGGAATAGAGGGTGGAGGGTGAGGAGTGGTGATGGGGTTTATATACCCTCGAATGGGCACGATCCGTTTGGAAACAAGGGTGGATCTATCGCTCGCGGGTGGGAGACATGCAAAATGTGATGGCGGCAGGAAGAGGCCGGGGTGAAAATCCCAATGCCCCCCCCCCCCCCCCCCCCCCCGCGAGCGGGTGGCAAATGGCGTGCCCTCCATATCAACATTGAAAAACTCCAAATACGAAGTCTTGCGGGCCGTATATGGAGTCCGCTCTGTAATTTGTGCATGCTGAAGACCGAATGGCGACTCTCTTAGAGGGGCCTTCACTACTAAAATCGTTGTAATGACGGTTGTTATACCCATCGGGGCTATATGACGACTTTGTTAGAGTTGCTCTTACATGTAGTATATCCATTTTATGTCCTTGGATAGTTGGGTCAATGGTGTTACCATGTGACTCAACATGTCAGTAGGTAAGTACACTATTTTTTTCTCTTTTTGAGAAATGCCACGCTTACACCTGGGTTTAAAACATGCAGCAGTATGTTTACCCGTGCCTACGTACGTGCGTACTCTACAGTATACAAAGACCAAGAACGTATTGTGTACCAGCGCGCCCACATGTGCGCCCTGCCTCCACACATACGGCACCCGCCTTTATATCCCTTTCGACTTTTCCTTCCACCCCCTCCGCTTCTTCTCCTTCTCCTTCCACTCATCAGCTAGCTCCACAGTTCCACTTCCGCGACAGCTCCCAGAGAAGAGCCCTAACTAGCTTCATCTTCATCGCGCCTCACCGGAAGGCATGGACCGCAAGGACAAGTCCCGCAAGTCCTCCTCGGCAGCGTCCATGGCCGCGCTCGCCGCCGCAGCTGCGGCCGGCGACGTGGCCCGAGCCGACGGGATGTCCGGCGAGGAGGACCAGAAGCTGAAGCTCGTGAACGTTCCCGTGGTCTCCGTCGGCGGCTCGAGCTCCTCTGCCGCGGCGGTGGCGGTGAGGAGGGGCAGTGGTGCTGCTGGCGCCGTGGCGACGGGCGCGGCTGGGGCAGGCGGGCCGAGCTGCCAGGCTGAGAGGTGCGGCGCCGACCTCAGCGAGGCGAAGCGGTACCACCGCAGGCACAAGGTGTGCGAGGCGCACTCCAAGGCTGCTGTCGTGGTCGTCGCCGGCCTCCGCCAGCGCTTCTGCCAGCAATGCAGCCGGTAAGGACAAATTCAGAAGCACGTCCTCTTAGGATCGATTTTCTTGATGATCAGTTCGTTCGTTCGTTCGTTCGTTCCTTCGTTCTAAAGGTACTCCATATATGAACAACTGCATAGATTATCCATTTGGCTCTTAGCTTTCTTGCAACCTTCACAAAACTCTCGAAGTGGAAATTCTAAGACGATTTCATTTTAGAACATGCATGAGGCTATACCTCTTGGTTTCGTTCTTGGTAACCTTCCAATCAACACTGATAAGAGGCCATGCTCAAGAAAAAGAAAACTATTAGTGCAGGTTACTGTTTCATTTATGCCGTACACGTAGATAGTAACCCTGTTTGTATTATCTCCGGCAAGCTTAAGGTGATAAGAAGTGGGATAAGAGAAACCAGGTCTCACATGTTATCCAGAGGATTCTTGCTTGCTTTGTTAGTGCACCATAGACCATAGTGCACATCATTGTCCTTTCTTGTTTGCTTGGAAAGGATAGTGGCTCTGTGGCTGTGGCAGTGGCTGTACATATTCTTTATGGGACACAGACTTTTAGCTCCTGTCGGTGCAGATGATCACAACTTGACTTGGTCCTTGCCATTTGCTCAAACCCATGGCCCTCCCTGAGCAGTTTAGCTGCAAAACAGTCTGTGCCTTCACTGCTAGCTATGTTTGGGTGCTTGATAGAAGAAGATGTGGTCAGTCCTAGATTAATTTGTCCACCTGTTTGGGTGCCAGACCGGTTGCTGCATATTTTCAGATGCTTTTATGTTTCTTGCATGTTGCTCTATCTCCATATTAGATTCCCTTATTATTGTAGATGTCACCTTGGCATTTTTCCTGAGCAGACGAGTCCTTCTAGTGTTTAGATTTTAACGTGTGCTTTTCGAAAAGGAGGCTACACCAGTGGGATTAACAGTGCAGCTTGAAGTTAATCTAGCAGTAGTGGTGGTGGTGGTACTGGTGGACCCAGGGGCGGACCTGGGGCTATTGTTACCCTGATGCACCACATAACCTTGGCATAAAATTTTCAAGCAATTGGGTATTGAATAAGGGTGTGTTTCACAACTTGTAGCACTGATTTTAGACATAACATAAGTCAATATATGAAAACAAAATGCAACAGTAAAATATTCATAATATAATGGTAAAACAAAGAACAATACAACCTGAAAATAATGCCTTGCATTTTCAAATTTTAAAACACATTATCAGAAAAGAAAAAAGAAAATTACCAGATCTTTCAAATTAGGATGGCAATGTTCTTTCAGGTTCCTCTTCCCTGGATCATACTAAAGCTCCTCCTCGCAATTCATGTCTTGTGAAACATCTTGTGAAGAATGCACTTGTCCTTATTAGCTACATTTAAAAAATAAATTACAAATAAGACACTGAAAATTGCAAACTGGATGAAGACATCAAGTCTACACAATTGGAGGTTAAAACACTGGCTAATGCCACACATTTGCTGAAACCATACATGTAAATATACTTAAATAAGATTTAATCTACTAGGTGCTAGCTATAAGTTCATACATACAGTTGCTGCAACATCTAAAATTGTTCAGGAAAGCCAAACATAAAAGGTTTACCCAAGGAAAGTTCGAATAGAGGGAGTGATGATTGTAATCTAGACAAAAAAAATATGTCGCTATTTCGCCAGGACAGAGAGTGTTGGCCCAGACCCGACGCCGAGTACTTTCCGGCGACGGCCACGACCGACGACGAACGACGATGAAACAACCAACGCTTCTACCAAACTCGACGAAGTTCCTTTACGCCGAGATGCAACGCACCGTAGAGCTAGCTTCCGATTTGTTGTACACGCTCGTACACAACAGCCAAGGATCCGATCGATCCGGCCGGAATCACACGTAACGCACACACACAAATCGCCGGATTGATAGCCACAGGCTCGTGTCGAGCCTGTTATCTTTTCTATTGATTCCACGGTACAAGGATTACAAGGGGTAGGTACTTGTATATATACTAATCATAGCTAGCTCTATACTAGTACTAATCCTATTCGATGTCCAACATCAATTCTACACGGACACGATACACACATGTATACGTAGCAGACACGGACACGGACAGGACGTTGGGTTTAATCCAACAATCACCCCCTAAACACGACGTCGTTACGTTATAGCTCCGACGCCGATTCTTCTTTGCATCTTCAAGAACTTCTCTCGGTCCAAAGTCTTGGTTAGCATATCCGCCAACTGATCATCGGTGCAAACGTAGTTGACCTTCATCTTACCTTCTTCCACGCAGTCCTTTATGTAGTGATACATCGTATCAATGTGCTTGCTCCTATCATGCCGCACTGGATCTTCGCGTAGAAAACTTTCAGACTTGCCGTCAACATTAAGCACCAGTTGTTTCAGATCTTGATCCATGAGATCACCGTGTAGCCTCTCTAGCCACACACCTTGACACATCGCAGCTGCAGCCGCATTATACTCTATTGCATCAACTGCAGGTACTTTGCTCTTCTTGCTCAACTCAAGATGAGGGTCCATTATTGGAGCGTCAATTGAATTGCAATATCTCATGACAGGGCTTTCAAGTACCTTCCTTGTGTATGCCTCATGGCATGGTGTGATCCTCTCCGTCTTTTGATGTACCTCTATCCCGGGGTAGTAGCTCAAAAGACCTAGATCATCCATCTTGAAAAGCTCTTTTATCTGTAGCTTGAACTTTGCAATCACCTCTTCATCTGCTCCAGTTATCAACAGGTCGTCGACGTAGATGCCAACTAGTAGACGATCCCTTCCTTCACCTCTTTTGTACATCACATGCTCTAGTGGGGCTTTCTCAAATCCAAGAGAAATCATCGTCTGATCAAGTTTGATGTTCCACGCCCGAGAGCCTTGCCGTAGCCCGTACAAGACTTTGTGTAGCTTCAGTACCTTGTGTTCCTCTCCCTCTTTGATGAATCCCGGTGACTGATTCACATACACATCTCCTTCTAACTCACCTTTCAAAAACACGGATTTTACATCCATGTGATGTATCTTCCATGATTTCTGAACTGCGAGAGCGATGAGTAGTCTCACTGATTCCATCTTTTCAATAGGAACAAACACTTCTTCGAAGTCCACACCTTCCTCTTGCACGTACTCTTTGGCTACTAGCCTCGCTTTGTGCTTCATGGACCCATCGGCATCTTTCTTGATCATAAATTCCCACTTGAGATCCATGACTTTTTCATTGTTGGGAAGATCCTCAAGCTCCCATGCATTGTTGTCGTGGATCGACCTCAACTCCTCTTCCGTAGCCAGACGCCAATACTCCTTTGTATTTGCGTCTTCGAATTCCGCTGGTTCCTTAGCGCTTGCTAGACACTGTCGTCCACTCTCTTTCACTTTTACCAGGCCAATCGTCCGAAGATATTTCTCTGAACATGTGTGTAGCACCGGCTGTAGATGTTCAGTTGTAGGTGGACGTGTCCTTTCTTCTGCATGCAAATCTGCTAGCTCATCTCCACATGCAACAACCTTTGTGCTGCTAACATGGCCACCATGCGTGAATTCTGAAGTTAGTCTTCCTGGCTCCTTAGTGTTACGCAAACACTGTTCCATTGCATCCTGTGACTTTGGACACGTTGAAGCCAAACACAAAACCGCTGGCTCACCCCATGCTGCCTCCACAGAGGCTATCAACGCTGCGTTTGCTGGCGATTTTGCACTGCCCGTTCCTAGGCATTCAGGAGTGACACACCCTGGCGATGGGCCTCCTTTTCTCTCTCGACCATGCTGGGCCGCTTCCACATCTGAGTTGCACCCTGGTGGAGTTTCACCTGATGAGCCAAGCCCATCCTCTCCACCTCCTGGCGTTCCTCTTGGCCGAGCGTTGCTTCCTTCTGGATGCTGGGCACGCTGCACGTGGCCTCCGCTGGCCACATGCACTGCAGCATCCGGCACGCCCGTGAATTCTTGGCCATCCTCTGACGCAACGCTCACGCGTCTGGAAATGTTGCCCGACGCCAAGTATGCACCTTGCTTGGTTGGTACTAGCGACACGACTTGCCACGTGTCAAGCCTCACATCGTGGTCTTCTGATGTCACGTCTTCGCCTGGAGTCGAAACTTTCGTGTCGCTTTTCTGGCCATCAACAGACCTCTTCTCCCTCCGATCAGCACAGAGACTGCTTGTCCATGGCCGCGCACACGCGGCTATCGCCGCATCCGCTCCAGCAAAGTTGGCACTTACGTCCATAGCACTGACATAAGTTTCAGAATCACTCCCCGCATCTGTAGCTTCGACACAGGTTTCCGAACCACGGTCATGATGGCAAACTTTTTCTGGATCCTCCTCGTCCACCAGTTTACACATCAACATCATGTCACCATCATCTCCTTGCTGGGCAATGAGCACCTTCTGCTTCGGTGCTTCCTCGCAGTCAGCCTTGAAGTGACCAAGGAGGCCACAGTTATAACACCTCACTTTCCTGATGTCAAACTTTCTCCTTGGCGGTGGTGCAGCCTCATCCTCTGAGTCGTCATCCGAGTTGGCGAAGTTCTTTCTCGTCGAACGCTGCTTCCCCTTCTTCTTGCTACTGCTTATGGATCCGCCTCGCTTTTCCAGGGCGATCCACTGCGCCTTTGTGAGCATCACAAGTTCGTCGTTCTTTCCGTCCCCAAGATTGTACCGCATACGCTCATCGTGAGCCTTGTACCGTCCGACAAGATCGTCGATGGAGAGAGTCGCGAGATCGACGCACTGCTCGATCGCCGTGACAATTTGCAGGTACTGGGGAGGGGCCGCGCGCAAGAACCGCCGGACAACCGAGGCCTCCGTGAGGTTCTCTCCAAGCGCGCGAATCCGATTGACGAGAGTAGCCACCCGTGAAGCGAACGCATCCACGGACTCATCATCGCCCATGACCAAAGTCTCGTAGTTCCTTAGGAGAGTTTGGAGATTGGCTTTCTTGACACGGGTGTGTCCCTCGAACATGAGCTTCAGCGTATCCCACACCTCCTTCGCCGTTGCTTTGGCGATTAGGTGCTGGAGGATATCCATCGGCATCACCGAGTAAATCGCTGACGCCGCCTGTCGATCCTTCCGGTGCTCGGCTCCCTCCTTGAACGCGTCGCCTCCGGGATCCACCGCGTCCCATAGCTCGTTGGCGCGGAGACCACACTCCATGAGGGCCTTCCAAACCCCGAAGTTCTCGCGATCAAACCGTGGATACGACGAACTCGCCGGAGCAGCAATTACTTTAGCTGCACCGGAGTACTCCACCAGCTGCTTGGTCTTCTCGTCGTTCGCCATAATCCTCCGTTACTAGAAGATCAACCTTGCTCTGATACCAATTGTTAGAATAAATCCGAGGTACGCGGTGGATCCACTGAGGAACAAGCAATCACAGACAATGACGACACCGAGATTTGTTAACGAGGTTCGGCGAACTCGCCTACTCTCCGGGGCAATGACTACGGGCGCTCCTCCCCGAGATACCGCAACACCGGCCATCCGGGCGCCGGCACAAGCCGCGGCACCCCCTTGCGAGCCTGTCACTATCTAGTCGTCATAGGTTATAACGTGGGGTGCCTCCTCGTATATAAGAGGCCAAGGGTACAACGTGTCCGACTCCGACACTACATGTATCCTACCCACACTACAACACCAAGTCCAAGCGTAACCCAACTAGTACAAAATATTCGACACAAACACAACAAACTCCACCTTGGCGAATATTCTCCATCACCTTGAATTTGTCCATGCGTCAAACTTCCATGTACTCCGGACTTGTGTTGTCTTCTTCGTAGCTTACTGAGAGCTACTCGACGAGTCTGCCCCAGACCCGCCGCCGCCGTGAGACCCCGCTGCTACTCCCGCAACTCCAGTCTCCGTGACTCCACCTGTAATAGTGCTCCCTTGCAACTTGTAAAGATGTGAAGCCGTCCTCGCTCCAATCATCACGGTCACCTCATCTTCCATGATTCTCATGGTCTTCTTATCCCGATCACAACGGAATACCATACCACCATCATAAAGAACACCAAGCGAAATTAGATTCCTCCTTAGCCCCGGCACATGCCTGACTCCCCGAAGCATCCGCTCAACTCTGTCAAACATCTTGATTTTGATGTCACCTACTCCAGCAACACGATAACTGGTGTCATCGCCCATATAGGCTAAACCAAACTCACCAGACTTGTACGAAGAGAACCACTCCCTGTTGGGTGTCGCATGAAAAGAGCAAGCTGAATCCAACATCCACGCTTCACTTTTGGTTGACCGCCTGTCTGATACTACGAGGACATCACTACTGCTGTCTGAGTCATCACCATGAGTTGCCTTATTAGCACTTGCCCCACCATTGAGTTCTGGATAGTCCTTTCTCATATGTCCCCACTGCTTACACTTGTGACACTGTATATTCTTTTTCTTTTTCTTGTTCTTCCCAGCCTCATATCCCTTCCGCCACTACTCACCCTTGACTAGCAAACCTTCACCATGAGAGACTTCCACCGCGTTCTTCTTTCTCATATCATAAGATAGCAATGCCGCGGTAATATCCTCATTCTTGACGGTCTCCTTGTCGTGCGTCAAAGTAGTGATCAAATGGTCATAGGATGATGGCAATGAACAAAGAAGCAGAATTGCCCTATCATCGTCGTCAACCGTCGCACCCAAGCGTGCTAGATCCGTCACGACTTGATTAAAGGCGTTCATATACTCCACAAGATCTGACCCCTCCTGCATCCTCATCCCATACAACTTTTGCTTCAGATACACCTTGGTCGTCACAGTCTTGGACATAAACTGACTTTCCAGCTTCTTCCAGATCTTCTTCGGTGAATTCTCATCCATCACATGATAAATAATCTGGTCCGACAGACACAACCGTATAGTCCCGGCTGCTTTCAACTGTAACTCCTCCCAGTCATCCGCCTCCATCTTAGCTGGCTTGGCTTCCTTCAACAACGCCTTTAAGCATCCCTGTTGTGCTAACAAATCTTTCACCCTTGTCTGCCATAACCCAAAGCTTCCAGTTTCGTTGAACTTCTCCACCTCAAACCTGGTACCCGATGGCGCCATGATTCTTTGTACGACTGACCCTGCGAAAAATAATCGAGCAGTCTTCGCGTGATCCCCAAGTGCACGAATAGAACCTTCGTGTACTACTAGCGATTCAACTAGCTGGTCTTCACGTGACGGCTCTTCCCTTGGCTCAACTTCGATGCTAATCTGTTGCTTTGCCTCTGCCCTTGCTTTCCAATGGATGCGTAGCCCTTGTTCAATCTGATGGATTTTCTCCGCTGATTGGATCTGATCTCTTGCCTCGTCGTACGGTGCCCAGCCTAGCTGCTACTTAATAGCACCTCACAGGTCTCCGCCTCAAGGACGAGTAGCACCAGGACTCGGTCCTGTTTCTTTTTTTTTGTCCAAAACACTCGGTTCACGTTGTACGTGTACCTCAGAGTCCAGCGCCTCCACGTACTCATACGTACGCCTGCTCGCCTGTTACGACCGACGCTAGCCACGCTCCAGGCGCCTGCCACCTGCCGTGCACGTAAGGAAGAACAAATTACAGTGTGGCGTTGCCACGTTGGGCGTTCCGCGTAGGAGACTAGGCCTACTGCTGTCGATTGGCTTGCCTCATTTTCTGGCCGGATGTCGCTGCCGTGCGTAGCCGCGTAGGCGGTCCGGCCGTCCGGTCGCCCCCTCCAGCCGCCCGGCCTACGAACGGATTGAGGGATCATGGTTGAGTGGATCGATCGCCGCCACATTTGCTGTGCTCGCTTCGCCTGTTCGGGAATCGCCGAGTTGAAACAGGAGACGACGAGACGGATCGGGATCGCTAATCATCTTCTCCAGATTAGATAGAAGAAGAGGATTGCTATTTTTTTTTTTTGAGCGAAGAAGAGGATTGATAATCACTTTTTTAGGGCAAGATCAATCAACCGCTCGGCCTGCGTACGTACCGTGTCGGCAGCTAACGTGTGTATGTGATAGTTCATGGGCTTCAGGTTGAGAAACTGAGAGCCTTCTGTGGCTGATCATATGGGCCCTGTGGCACAGCTGCCGATCCACCCTGAAGCCTTGGGCCTTCTGGATGATAATTAGCACTGAATTTTTGATTGGACCCTGTAGCCAGTGCCACAGGGTGGGCCTATTGGGCTCCGCCCCTGGGTGGACCGGTTCATTTCCAGCGTGCGGTTGGTCGCTGGCCCTGTTCATGCTGTCCTAGTGCAGTTTTAAGGTGTCGACAAAGACATTGCTACAGCAGTTCTTGATTACTCATAGGTGGGGAATTCAAGTGGAACAAACAAACCAAATGTGGTCCTCTGATTCAGAAAGCCATCATGCTTTTTCATAACCTGTAACTCGAGAAATAAATTGAACCAGGAACCGTAGAACTATGAATGATGCTCTGACCATAATGTACGAGAGTTCAGAACCATTCCTGCAGAGGAACACACACACACACACCGACCCACACACACACACACACATGCTCTGTTCTTCAGGTACCCCGTGTTAAATCGATCAATGCACGGTTGTAAATTGCATGATAAAAACTGGAGGTTAATTATTGGCGATGTAGGGGAAGTTGGGTGTCTTTGTACGGATAAACAGGACTAAATACTTATGGACTGTCTCTGCTTTTGCATGCACATGCATGAGCACGGCACCAGATTCCACCGGTACAGCTGCAAAAATAGCTTCGTTTAATTCGCTCCAGTTACGCGGCAAAATTTCGTATTGCTGCTTCACTTCACGTGCTGCGACTAGTTTTCATCTCTTGGTACTTTGTTTGGTGTTGCTATCAATGATGTGCCCTGTTTGCTGTCGTCTTTGTCTGAAAACTGCTGCTGCTGCTCTTGATCGGCATTGCATTGCAGGTTCCACGAGCTTTTGGAGTTCGACGACCAGAAGCGCAGCTGCCGCCGGCGCCTAGCCGGGCACAACGAGCGGCGGAGGAAGAGCTCGGCGGAGGCCAACGGCGGCGACGGGTGCCGCCACGCCGACCAGGACGGCCGTAGCCACCCGGGGAACCCGCCGCTGAACCATTTCCAGATCAGATAAACCTACCTAAGCATGCTCCCTCTCTTCTGTCATGCAGCCATGCTACTAGCTACATATGTATCCACCGACCTACCTACGTACCTGCCTACCTACGTCTCCACTATCCAGTGTACTAACTGGCAGTATATGTGGTCTCCTGTACTGCTATATATTTGCTGCTGTCTGCCAAAAACCTAAGCTAAGCTAATTGTAACCTGGGAACTGGTCAGGTGTTAGAGTGATTGTGTGTGTGATGTGTAATTGTATGGCCTGTGCAGCCGAGACTTCTGCAGGCTGTGTAATATTGCTGCTGTGCTGGGATAATTTGTGGCAATATATGCTATCTATTCGAGTAACTACTAAGGAACGGGCCAGTGTTATGTTTTCTTCCAAGTCTCTATATACCCAGTCTCTAGTGTTTTTCTGTTTTGTTTGTTATGTATTTTGGTTTTCACTTGGCCTTTCCCAACCAACCAGACAATTTTAGGTTTTTGGTTCTGATGTTTCCTTATAAACCTTATCGCCTCTATTCTTCTAATGGAACTTGCAGAAACCCCTGCCCTTGAGAAAAGGTTCTTTGAAAAAAAAAAGATTACTCAAAACTTTGCAAGACGCACTGAAGCTCTGTTTTGAACAAAGACGATAAATCTCAATCCCCTCACCAACTAAATAGGGCGCCATGGATTTCGAGCCCCAAATTTCACTCCCTGTCAATGTCTAGTTCCCTCCAAATCTGAAAAAGAACAAACCTATAATGCGTCTACACGGTGTTTGTCAATGTTAGATTTATAGGTTTCAATCACCTTAAATATACAATTCTTAAGTGTGTAAAAGTGTTTGTCAATGTTGTGACAAAGGTTTATGGAGCTTGGTATCTACACGCACCCAACGTCGAGGACACGGTGAGGCTTTTTAACATTCAGTGAAGTAAAAGCTAGCATAGGATGCTTGGGAGCGTTGACTGTATGGACTGGAGGTGAAAGAATTGCACTGCGGCATGGCACAATCAGTTCACCGGGCGTTACGATGATCCAACTATTATTTTTGAAACAGTTACCTTCGAGAATTTGTGGACTCTTTGACATTGCTATTTTGCCTTGCCTGACTCTCATAATGATATAAGTGTCTTGCAGAGATATCATCTTTTTGCTAGCCTAGCAAGTGGTGATGCCTCGACATGCAATTTCAAGGTGAACAAACATGATTTTGACCAATACTACTATCTAAGCCGATGTCATCTACCCATCCTGATCAACATTTGTAAAGACTAACCCTAAGAGCATCTCCAGCTGGGGGGGCCCAGGAAGCTGAAAAAGAGCGGCCTGGGGGCGAACCGGCGCTAAATTGGCCCCTGGGGTTCGGTTCGCTCCCAGTCATAGGCCCACGGTCTGCGGGGGTTCGGCGAAGTTCGTTTCAATTTTTTGCAAACTCGGCGACTTTTGCAGATACTCGGCCAAACTTCGTCGAAATTTGTACAAAAACTTAAAAACATGCAAGAACTACGCCTAATAACATAAAAAACAAACTAAGAAGCCTAGCCGCCGCCATCGTCTACATGCCGAAAAGCCTGTAGAAGCGGGTGTAGTCGCCGCCGTCACCGTCGTCGTCGTCGTCGTCGTGCGCCTCGCCTGCGGCGTCCCTGCTGCAGCCCTGGCCGGGTCGCCAACACGTGATGGGGCGCTTGACGGCCCGGCCTCGCCTTCGTCGTCGCTGTCGACGACGATAACGTCTCCCTCCTCGGCGCGGCGACGGGCCTCGACGCAGCTACGGGCCTGGGTCTCTAGGTACACCCGGCGCTGGCGGCGTACCTGCTCGCGGACGTAGTCCTCCTTCGCCCATTTGAGGGCGGACTCGTCGTCGGGGGCCACCATGCCGGCGTGCTCCGGCTTCATGGGGAGCAAGCCCGGCTCGGGCTTCGGCCGGACCAGGCGCAGGGAGCGCCTCGTCAGTGTCGTCGCAGGCGAGGGCTCGTTGATGATGAGGGCGCCGCTGCGAGCGCAACGCCCGAGCGGTGTCCCCTCCAGCTCGGTCTTGATGGGGCGGAGGGCCGGCGAGCCGGAGCCCGATGACGAGGACGACCCCGGCTCCATTCGCCGCGGCATCCAGGAACTGCCGCGGCGGCGAGAGAAGGAGGACCGCGTCGGGTACTCCAGCCGTGGCACGTTGCCGGTCTCGATGTGGTCGAGGACGGCGTCGAGTGTGCGGCCGGGGACGCCCCACCACTCGCGCCGTCCTTCGGAGTTGAGACGGCCGCGGGGGATGATGCTGTTGACGGAGGCGATCTGCTCCTGACGGCGGCGCTCGAAGTACAGCGTCCACAGCGTTTCGCTGTCGGGCGCGTACCTCGGCTCGTTCCGCTGCTCCTCCGTCAGCGAGGAGTGGACGCGGGCGATCTCCGCCCGCCGTGCCGCCCCTTCGGGTACCGGCGGCACCGGGACGCCGCCGGCGCTCAGTCTCCACGCCCCCGGCACGCGCATGTCGGGGGGCGCCGGGTACTCGGCCGCGTACAGAAGGCGCGCCTTCGACTCCTGGAGGTGTCGGCGGCCGAAACCGTTCGCCGCTGCGCCGTCGCCTGGGAATCTCTCGGCCATGCTTTTGCTCGTCGGCGGGGAGAAGGCTTTTGCGGGAGGGAGAGGGGGAGGCGGTGGCGCTCACCGGGAGGGAGTGGGCGCCTGTTATAGCCGAAGCGGGGCGGCGGGGAGGCGGCATGCGGGAGGACGTGTGGCGGGAGCGGGCGGGACGCGCGTCGGCGGCGTCTTCACTGTGCCGCCCGTGAGGCATCAATGGAGGCTGACCGGCGTGGCAGTGCGGCGGCCTTCGCATTGATTCCCGCGGGAACTGAGGCGATGAGGGCGACGAAGCGGTCGTCTCGCTGACTCAGCGGGCCCGCGGCTGTTTCGTGCCAAAACCTCGCCCCGGCGCCTCCCGGCACGTCGGGTTCGGCCTGGGTCCACCGGCGCTGATTTCGGCTCAAGTCGGCGAAAAACGGGCTCCTGGGGGCGCGACTGGACCGTTTTTTCGGCGCCGGCGCGAAAAAATCGCCTGGGAAGGCCGTGTTGGGGGCGCGGCTGGAGATGCTCTAATTCATGTTGTAAGAGAAAAATAACAATTTACAAAGTGTCAAGAATCAATGGGGAAAGACACTGAGAGGGCAATGGAGTACGGTCTTGCTCGTTTCTGGAACGGGAATACCCCGGCAAAGATCATGACATGTTGCATGATCGTGCATAGCATTATCATCGAGAATGAGAGATATATATTGATGGGCTAAGAGTATGACTTAGTTGGCCATGTCGAGGCTCGTAGGAGCCCAAACTGCATTCATGCATTCTAGAGGTGTACCAGAAGATTGAAGATCGACTCTCTCGTGATCAGCTTCGTGAAAATTTCACCGAGCATCGATGTCAGTTGCATGGGCGATAGTGTGGCCACACTTCTTTAATTCATGTTTATCTAGAGTATTTATTTCGTTGAATTATTTGTTGTGTCCCGGTTAGTTATTATTTGGATTATTTTTGTATCCAAATTAATTGTTTGTTTAAATAAGCTTCATAATAATGTTGTTGTGTTGTTTCTGTTGGGGAACGTTGCAGAAAACAAAAAAAATTCCTACTCGTTTCACCAAGATCCATCTAGGAGTTCATCTAGCAACGAGTCATCGGATGCATCTACGTACCTTGTAGATTACGAGCGGAAGCATTCAAAGAACGGTGATGATGTAGTCGTACTCGACGTGATCCAAATCACCGATGACCAAGCGCCGAACGGACGGCACCTCCGCGTTCAACACACGTACGGGACGGGAGACGTCTCCTCCTTCTTGATCCAGCAAGGGGGGAGGAGAGGTTGATGAAGATCCAGCAGCACGACGGCGTGGTGGTGGATGCAGGGCGTCACAGAAGCAGGGCTTCGCCAAGACTACGAGGGAGAGACGTAACGGGGAGAGAGGGAGGCGCCAGGGGCTGGTGTGTTTCCCTCCTCTCCCCCCCCCCCACTATATATAGGGGTGCCATGGGGGGGCGCCGGCCCTAGTAGATGAGATCTACTAGGGGGGGCGGCGGCCAAGGGGAGGTTTCCCTCCCCCCCCCCCCCCCCCAAGGCACCTAGGGGTGCCTTCCACCACATGGACTCTTCCATGGTGGGAACCCTAGGCGCATGGGCCTATAGGGGCTGGTGCCCTTGGCCCATGAAGGCCAAGGCGCACCCCCTACAGCCCATGTGGCCCCCCGGGACAGGTGGCCCCACCCGGTGGGCCCCCGGGACCCCTCCGGTGGTCCCGGTACAATACCGATAACCCCGAAACTTGTCTCGATGGCCGAAACAGCACTTCCTATATATAATTCTTTACCTCCGGACCATTCCGGAACTCCTCGTGACGTCCGGGATCTCATCCGGGACTCTGAACAACATTCGGGTTACTGCATATACATATCTTCACAACCCTAGCATCACCGAACCTTAAGTGTGTAGACCCTACGGGTTCGGGAGACAAGCAGACATGACCGAGACGACTCTCCGGTCAATAACCAACAGCGGGATCTGGATACCCATGTTGGCTCCCACATGCTCCACGATGATCTCATCGGATGAACCACGATGTCGAGGATTCAATCAACCCCATACGCAATTCCCTTTGTCAATCGATATGTTACTTGCCCGAGATTCGATCGTCGGTATCCCAATACCTCGTTCAATCTCGTTACCGGCAAGTCACTTTACTTGTACCATAATGCATGATCCCGTGACCAGACACTTGGTCACTGTGAGCTCATTATGATGATGCATTACCGAGTGGGCCCAGTGATACCTCTCCGTCATACGGAGTGACAAATCCCAGTCTTGATCCATGTCAACCCAACAGACACTTTCGGAGATACCCGTAGTCTACCTTTATAGTCACCCAGTTACGTTGTGACGTTTGGTATACCCAAAGCACTCCTACGATATCCGGGAGTTACACGATCTCATGGTCTAAGGAAAAGATACTTTGACATTGGAAAACTCTAGCAAACGAACTATACGATCTTGTGCTATGTTTAGGATTGGGTCTTGTCCATCACATCATTCTCCTAATGATGTGATCTCGTTATCAATGACATCCAATGTCCATAGTCAGGAAACCATGACTATCTATTGATCAACGAGCTAGTCAACTAGAGGCTCACTAGGGACATGTTGGTGTCTGTTATTCACACATGTATTACGATTTCCGGATAACACAATTATAGCATGAATAAAGACAATTATCATGAACAAGGAAATATAATAATAATGCTTTTATTATTGCCTCTAGGGCATATTTCCAACAGTCTCCCACTTGCACTAGAGTCAATAATCTAGTTACATTGTGATGAATCGAACACCCATGGAATTCTGGTGTTGATCATGTTTTGCTCTAGGGAGAGGTTTAGTCAACGGATCTGCTACATTCAGGTCTGTATGCATTTTACAAATCTCTATGTCTCCATCTTGAACATTTTCACGAATGGAGTTGAAGCGACGCTTGATGTGCCTTGTCTTCCTGTGAAACCTGGGCTCCTTGGCAAGTGCAATAGCTCCAGTGTTGTCACAGAAGAGCTTGATCGGCCCCGACGCATTGGGTATGACTCCTAGGTCGGTGATGAACTCCTTCACCCATATTGCTTCATGTGCTGCCTCCGAGGCCGCCATGTACTCCGCTTCACATGTAGATCCCGCCACGACGCTCTGCTTGCAACTGCACCAGCTTACTGCCCCACCATTCAAAATATACACGTATCCGGTTTGTGACTTAGAGTCATCCAGATCTGTGTCGAAGCTAGCGTCGACGTAACCCTTTACGACGAGCTCTTCGTCACCTCCATAAACGAGAAACATTTCCTTAATCCTTTTCAGGTACTTCAGGATATTCTTGACCGCTGTCCAGTGCTCCTTGCTGGGATTACTTTGGTACCTTCCTACCAAACTTACGGCAAGGTTTACATCAGGTCTGGTACACAGCATGGCATACATAATAGAACCTATGGCTGATGCATAGGGGATGACGCTCATCTCTTCTATATCTTCTGCCGTGGTCGGACATTGAGCTGAGCTCAATTTCATACCTTGTAACACAGGCAAGAACCCCTTCTTGGATTGATCCATATTGAACTTCTTCAATATCTTATCAAGGTATGTGCTTTGTGAAAGACCTATGAGGCGTCTCGATCTATCTCTATAGATTTTGATGCCTAATATATAAGCAGCTTCTCCAAGGTCCTTCATTGAAAAACTCTTATTCAAATAGGCCTTGATGCTGTCCAAGAGTTCTATATCATTTCCCATCAAAAGTATGTCATCTACATATAGTATGAGAAATGCTACAGAGCTCCCACTCACTTTCTTGTAAACGCAGGCTTCTCCATAAGTCTGTGTAAACCCAAACGCTTTGATCATCTCATCAAAGCGAATGTTCCAACTCCGAGATGCTTGCACCAGCCCATAAATCGAGCGTTGGAGCTTGCACACCTTGTCAGCATTCTTAGGATCGACAAAACCTTCCGGCTGCATCATATACAATTCTTCCTTAAGGAAACCATTAAGGAATGCCGTTTTGACGTCCATTTGCCATATTTCATAATCGTAGAATGCGGCAATTGCTAACATGATTCGGACGGACTTCAGCTTCGCTACCGGTGAGAAAGTCTCATCGTAATCAACCCCTTGAACTTGTCGATAACCCTTAGCGACAAGTCGAGCTTTATAGATGGTCACATTACCATCCGCGTCTGTCTTCCTCTTAAAGATCCATTTATTTTCTATGGCTCGCCGTTCTACGGGCAAGTCAGTCAAAGTCCATACTTCGTTTTCATACATGGATCCTATCTCGGATTTCATGGCTTCTAGCCATTTGTCGGAATCCGGGCCCGCCATCGCTTCTTCATAGTTCGAAGGTTCACCGTTGTCTAACAACATGATTTCCAAGACAGGGTTGCCGTACCACTCTGGTGCGGAACGTGTCCTTGTGGACCTTCGAATTTCAGTAGGAGCTTGATCAGAAGTATCTTGATCATCATCATTAACTTCCTCTCTAGTCGGTGTAGGCACCTCAGGAACATTTTCTTGAGTTGCGCCATTTTCCGGTTCAAGAGGTAATACTTCATCAAGCTCTACTTTCCTCCCACTTACTTCTTTCGAGAGAAACTCTTTCTCTAGAAAGGACCCATTCTTGGCAACAAAGATCTTGCCTTCGGATCTGAGGTAGAAGGTGTACCCAATAGTTTCCTTTGGGTACCCTATGAAGACGCATTTTTCCGATTTGGGTTCGAGCTTTTCAGGTTGAAGTTTCCTGACATAAGCATCGCATCCCCAAACTTTTAGAAACGACAGCTTAGGTTTCTTCCCAAACCATAATTCATACGGTGTCGTCTCAACGGATTTCGACGGAGCCCTATTTAAAGTGAATGCGGCAGTCTCTAAAGCATAGCCCCAAAAAGATAGCGGTAAATCGGTAAGAGACATTATAGATCGCACCATATCTAATAGAGTGCGATTACGACGTTCGGACACACCATTACGCTGAGGTGTTCCAGGCGGCGTGAGTTGTGAAACTATTCCACATTTTCTTAAGTGTGTGCCAAACTCATGACTCAAGTATTCTCCTCCACGATCTGATCGTAGAAACTTGATTTTCCTGTCACGTTGATTTTCAACCTCACTCTGAAATTCCTTGAACTTTTCAAAGGTTTCAGACTTGTGTTTCATTAAGTAGATATACCCATACCTACTTAAATCATCAGTGAGGGTGAGAACATAACGATAGCCACCGCGAGCCTCAACACTCATTGGACCGCACACATCAGTATGTATGATTTCCAATAAGTTGGTTGCTCGCTCCATTGTTCCTGAGAACGGAGTCTTGGTCATTTTTCCCATAAGGCATGGTTCGCACGTGTCAAATGATTCATAATCAAGAGACTCTAAAAGTTCATCTGCATGGAGCTTCTTCATGCGTTTGACACCTATGTGACCAAGGCGGCAGTGCCACAAGTATGTGGGACTATCATTATCAACCTTACTTCTTTTGGTACTCACATTGTGAACATGTGTAGCATCACGTTCGAGATTCATAAAGAATAAACCATTCACCATAGGAGCATGACCATAAAACATATCTCTCATATAAATAGAACAACCATTATTCTCGGATTTAAATGAGTAGCCATCTCGAATTAAACGAGATCCTGATACAATGTTCATGCTCAAAGCTGGCACTAAATAACAATTATTAAGGTTTAAAACTAATCCCGAAGGGAGATGCAGAGGCAGCGTGCCGACGGCGATCACATTGACCTTGGAACCATTTCCGACGCGCATCGTCACCTCGTCCTTTGCCAGTTTCCGCTTATTCCGCAGCCCCTGCTTTGAGTTACAAATGTGAGCAACTGCACCGGTATCAAATACCCAGGAGCTACTGCGGGCACTAGTAAGGTACACATCAATTACATGTATATCACATATACTTTTTGTTTTGCCGGCCTTCTTGTCCGCTAAGTACTTAGGGCAGTTCCACTTCCAGTGACCGCTTCCCTTGCAATAAAAGCACTCAGTCTCGGGCTTGGGTCCATTCTTTGGCTTCTTCCCGGCAGCTTGCTTGCCGGGCGCGGCAATCTCCTTGCCGTCCTTCTTGAAGTTCTTTTTACCCTTGCCTTTCTTGAACTTAGTGGTTTTATTGACCATCAACACTTGATGTTCCTTCTTGACTTCTACCTCTGCTGATTTCAGCATAGCAAATACTTCAGGAATGGTCTTTTCCATCCCCTGCATATTGAAGTTCATCACAAAGCTCTTGTAGCTTGGTGGAAGCGACTGGAGGATTCTGTCAATGACCGCATCATCCGGGAGATTAACTCCCAGCTGAGTCAAGCGGTTATGTAACCCAGACATAGTGAGTATGTGCTCACTGACAGAACTATTTTCCTCCATCTTACAGCTGAAGAATTTGTCGGAGACTTCATATCTCTCGACCCGGGCATGAGCTTGGAAAACCATTTTCAGCTCTTCGAACATCTCATATGCTCCATGTCTCTCAAAACGCTTTTGGAGCCCCGACTCTAAACTGTAAAGCATGCCGCACTGAACGAGGGAGTAGTCATCGGTACGTGTCTGCCAAGCGTTCATAACATCTTGTTCTGCAGGGAGAACGGGTGCGTCACCAAGCGGTGCTTGTAGGACATAATCTTTCTTGGCAGCTATGAGGATGATCCTCAGGTTCCGGACCCAGTCCGTATAGTTGCTGCCATCGTCTTTCAGCTTAGTTTTCTCTAGGAACGCGTTGAAGTTGAGGACTACGTTGGCCATTTGATCTACAAGACATATTGTAAAATATTTAGACTAAGTTCATGATAATTAAGTTCAACTAATCAAATTATTAAAGAACTCCCACTTAGATTAGACATCCCTCTAGTCATCTAAGTATTACATGATCCGAGTTAACTAGGCCGTGTCCGATCATCACGTGAGACGGACTAGTCAACATCGGTGAACATCTTCATGTTGATCGTATCTTCTATACGACTCATGCTCGACCTTTCGGTCTTCTGTGTTCCGAGGCCATGTCTGTACATGCTAGGCTCGTCAAGTCAACCTAAGTGTTTGCATGTGTAAATCTGTCTTACAACCGTTGTATGTGAACGTCTGAATAAAACACCCGATCATCACGTGGTGTTTTGAAACAGCGAACTGTCGCAACGGTGCACAGTTAGGGGGAACACTTCTTGAAATTTGTATGAGGGATCATCTTATTTACTACCGTCGTTCTAAGTAAACAAGATGCAAAACACGATAAACATCACATGCAATCAAATAATAAACGTGACATGATATGGCCAATATCACATAGCTCCTTTGATCTCCATCTTGGGGCTCCATGATCATCTTGTCACCGGCTTGACACCATGATCTCCATCATCATGATCTCCATCATCGTGTCTCCATGAAGTTGCTCGCCAACTATTACTTCTACTACTATGGCTAACGCGTTTAGCAATAAAGTAAAGTAATTTACATGGCGTTTCTCAATGACACGCAGGTCATATAAAAGAATAAAGACAACTCCTATGGCTCCTGCCGGTTGTCATACTCATCGACAAGCAAGTCGTGATTCCTATTACAATAGCATGAACATCTCATACATCACATATAGATCATTCATCATTCATCACAACTTTGGCCATATCATATCACAAACCACTTGCTGCAAAAACAAGTTAGACGTCCTCTAATTGTTGTTGCAAGTTTTATGTGGCTGAATTAGGGTTCTAGCAAGAACGTCTTCTTACCTACGTTAAAGCCACAACGTGATTTGTCAACTTCTATTTACCCTTCATAAGGACCCTGTTCATCGAATCTGCTCCAACTAAAGTGGGAGAGACAGACACCCGCCAGCCACCTTATGCAACTAGTGCATGTTAGTCGGTGGAACCGGTCTCACGTAAGCGTACGTGTAAGGTTGGTCCGGGCCGCTTCATCCCACAATACCGCTGAAGCAAGAAAAGACTAGTAACGGCAAGAAAGTTGACAAATCTACGCCCACAACAAATTGTGTTCTACTCGCGCAAGAAGAACTACGCATAGACCTAGCTCTGATACCATTGTTGGGGAACGTTGCAGAAAACAAAAAAATTTCCTACTCGTTTCACCAAGATCCATCTAGGAGTTCATCTAGCAACGAGTCATCGGATGCATCTACGTACCTTGTAGATTGCGAGCGGAAGCGTTCAAAGAACGGTGATGATGTAGTCGTACTCGACGTGATCCAAATCACCGATGACCAAGCGCCGAACGGACGGCACCTCCGCGTTCAACACACGTACGGGACGGGAGACGTCTCCTCCTTCTTGATCCAGCAAGGAGGGAGGAGAGGTTGATGAAGATCCAGCAGCACGACGGCGTGGTGGTGGATGCAGGGCGTCACAGAAGCAGGGCTTCGCCAAGACTACGAGGGAGAGACGTAACGGGGAGAGAGGGAGGCGCCAGGGGCTGGTGTGTTTCCCTCCTCTCCCCCCCCACTATATATAGGGGTGCCATGGGGGGAGCCGTCCCTAGTAGATGAGATCTACTAGGGGGGGCGGCGGCCAAGGGGAGGTTTCCCTTCCCCCCAAGGCACCTAGGGGTGCCTTCCACCACATGGACTCTTCCATGGTGGGAACCCTAGGCGCATGGGCCTATAGGGGCTGGTGCCCTTGGCCCATGAAGGCCAAGGCGCACCCCCTACAGCCCATGTGGTCCCCCGGGACAGGTGGCCCCACCCGGTGGGCCCCCGGGACCCCTCCGGTGGTCCCGGTACAATACCGATAACCCCGAAACTTGTCCCGATGGCCGAAACAGCACTTCCTATATATAATTCTTTACCTCCGGAACTCCTCGTGACGTCCGGGATCTCATCCGGGACTCCGAACAACATTCGGGTTACTGCATATACATATCTTCACAACCCTAGCGTCACCGAACCTTAAGTGTGTAGACCCTACGGGTTCGGGAGACAAGCAGACATGACCGAGACGACTCTCCGGTCAATAACCAACAGCGGGATCTGGATACCCATGTTGGCTCCCACATGCTCCACGATGATCTCATCGGATGAACCACGATGTCGAGGATTCAATCAACCCCATACGCAATTCCCTTTGTCAATTGATATGTTACTTGCCCGAGATTCGATCGTCGGTATCCCAATACCTCGTTCAATCTCGTTACCGGCAAGTCACTTTACTTGTACCATAATGCATGATCCCGTGACCAGACACTTGGTCACTGTGAGCTCATTATGATGATGCATTACCGAGTGGGCCCAGTGATACCTCTCCGTCATACGGAGTGACAAATCCCAGTCTTGATCCATGTCAACCCAACAGACACTTTCGGAGATACCCGTAGTCTACCTTTATAGTCACCCAGTTACGTTGTGACGTTTGGTATACCCAAAGCACTCCTACGATATCCGGGAGTTACACGATCTCATGTCTAAGGAAAAGATACTTTGACATTGGAAAACTCTAGCAAACGAACTATACGATCTTGTGCTATGTTTAGGATTGGGTCTTGTCCATCACATCATTCTCCTAATGATGTGATCTCGTTATCAATGACATCCAATGTCCATAGTCAGGAAACCATGACTATCTATTGATCAACGAGCTAGTCAACTAGAGGCTCACTAGGGACATGTTGGTGTCTGTTATTCACACATGTATTACGATTTCCGGATAACACAATTATAGCATGAATAAAGATAATTATCATGAACAAGGAAATATAATAATAATGCTTTTATTATTGCCTCTAGGGCATATTTCCAACAGTTTCATGTTGAAATGTGAAAAGTTTGAATTGTGTTTATGCCAAAATAGAGTAAAAGTAGAGTTTGTATGCAAATAGATAGAGGAACAAGAAGAAAGAAAGTTTGGAGGTTGTCTCGTCTTGGTTATTATATATTTATACACATTTAATATTAATATACTAAGCTCCCTTTATATGGAACCTTCTAGGTCGTTGAGTCCCGGCTTTAACGATGTGTATTATTGGTTGAGATTCATATTTATTTTATATTTTTCTTTACTTCTTTTTTTAATTTATTTTTAACATTTTATTATGAACATTTATTAAAAATTGTGCACATTTTAGAAAAAACTATGTCTATTTTTAAAAATTCCGAAATACAGTTTTCTATATTCCTAAACATTTTTTAGTTCGTAAATATTTTTACAGTTTATGAACATTTTTAGAGTTCTTAAATATTTTTTAATTTTTTGAACTTTATTTTAGATGTGCGGATATTTTAAAATTTATAGATGATTTCTAAAATTCGTGTTTTTTATAGTTGCAACATTTTCAGAAATTCAAACTTAAAAAAAACATGAACATCTTTTAATTTAACAAACCTTTTCAAATAAAAAAAGTTAGCCGGTTTTAACAAGAAAGAAGTGGAGTGAGAGGACATAAGTGCCCGAGATGTGTAAGGCACCACAATCACGCACCAAACAACTCCACTCTCCTCTCAAAACAAATATGTCTCTAGCAACACCCTGACACGATTTTCGGGCGAAAAAACACAACCAAAACATAATTTAAACCCAACAAACGCAGATAAAAACCATAACAAAAAAAAATGAACGCCTTCTACTGACTTTTTAACTTAATCCCATGAATGAAAAATGATGAGACGAAGCGTGCGTTAGCCTCTAGTACAAAGCATCCACAACCTAAAAAATGTGCTTCAAAAACATTTTAAAGGTTGTGACCATAATGACTGTACTAGACTTGTTGTTAATCTGTTGCACCTTTGAGTTGTACCGAGGCCGATGAGTCCCGAGCTATGTGTCCAACACTTCTACCCTATCCACAACATCTAAGGACAACTCCAACAATGACCACCTATTAGACATTAAGAAATGTCCGCGAACATGTCTGTAGACAGCCCGGATCCTATTCCCTGCCTTAAGCACCGGGTATAGGCTATTTTGCCACCCCCCCTGGTTTGGGTCAGCCCATTTACACGTTTTCTTTTCTTTTCTTTTCTGTAAACCTTCAGAAAATTTGCACCTGTTGCCTGACAATATTCAAACCCCTCACCCCTTGGCGTAGTACAAACCACGGTAACCAAGTGGGACACCATCCTTGTTGTGCCTACCTTATTTCTTCTTTCTTCTTCCAATATAATGCTAAAAACGCAGCAATTTCCCTGATTGGTTTTATCTTTTACGGTTTTGTTCTGGCTGATTTTTCTTTTCTTTTTTTCTTTGTCTATTTCTTTCATTTTCCTTTTATTTTGAAATTACCTTTTTAAAATTGTGAACTTTTCTTAAATTCATGAACATTTTTCATGTCCGTGAACTTTTTTCCAAAACCCGCGAATTGTTTTCAAATTTGTGTTTCTTTCCGAAATCGGTGAACCTTTTTCATATTCATGATTTTTTTATAAAACCCGCATTTATTTTCAAAAACTTTGAAATTTTCTAAAACCAGTTAACTTTATTCAAGTTCATGTTTTTTTGAAAACCGATGAACTTTTTCCAAATTCATGGACTTTTTTTCATATTCATCTCGATTATTTTGAATTTGTGTTTTTCTTCAAAATCGTGTGAACTTTTTTAAAATTCATTAACTTTTTTATTTTGTGATTTTTTCAATTCCATGAATTTTTATGAATTCATGATTTTTTTTATCGTTTTTGTTTTTTCTACAAAAGTCAACGGTTGGTCGGTCAACTGGTCTCCAGCGATCTGTCAATTGTGACGAAGCGAATAAGTTGACCGTGGGACGAGCGACATTGTCGCCTTGATATTGGGCCGACCAAGATTTACGGGGCGCGTGGGCGCCGGTTCTCCTAAGGTCATTCAATTGTAGTCATCAAATCTGGACAGTGGACCAAGCGAACTTACATATAAAGGAAAAAAGATGAACGGGACACATGGACTGTGGGGAGCTCTGGTCCAACTAATAGTGTGCCAGGCGGACTTCCGGACTACCAGCTTAAGAACGATTTGAGGAAATTTGAATTTCTAGACTAATCCATGTACATTTGGTACCCCTCAAAGAAAAAAAATCCATGAACATTTGGTGACTAGCATTGGACGACTAAAAGTGTTCAAACCGTTTGTTCAGACATTACAGATTTTGCGGAGACGCTGAGCTGCTTCAGAATGCAGGCCAGGGCTCCTCTTGTTTTTTTTTTTTTTTTTTTTTGTCGTTGGGAAAAGGCTCCTCTGGGGTTGAGAGTGACTGACCAGTCGGCCGCCCCAGAGCCAACCACCCCCACCCCCCACCCCCCCACCCCCCCACACACACACACACGGCAGCGATTCCATTCCCCACCCCACCAGCAAAAGCGTTGCTTGGTGTCCGCCGAAACAAAAGTCGCCTTCGCCGTCATCTCCTACGCCCCGCCCGTTTGACTCCCTCCATCTCCTTCCGTTCCCCTCTCCCTTTCCTTTCCTTCCCTTCCATTCGTCTCCTAGGTTTAGCGCCCCACGCGAACCCCACCGTACCAACCCACCAGCGGGCGTCCCTCCCGCAGCGGTTGCTCTGTCGGCTTCCTGCTGCCCCCCGCTCCCTTCATGGTGGCCGCCGAATCGTGAGGCTGCGCTAAACGATCAGAAGATGAGGCGCTCTGCCGCTGTGCTGAGGGTCGCTGTGGTGGGCCTGTTGGTGCTCGGCCTCGCCCTCCCTCCCCTGGCCGCGGCGCTGCGGCCTCTCAGGGAGCGCGTCGCCTCCGCCGGAGCCGCGGCCTCCTCCGGATCGTGGGCCGATGAGGTCAGGCGCTGTTTGATTGTTAGACTTGCAAGTCTTCCCCCATTTTCTCTAGTCAAGGGTTTTATGCTAATTTGGTCCTCCAGGTAGAGCAATTGGAAAGAGGAAATTTATTTTCGGCTTAATTTTGTGTTCTTTGGTGTAAATTTTTGTGGTGCGCTATACTCGTGCTTATACTGAACTTATAACTTAATAGTCGTGCAACAGCAACGCGTGCTTTTAGTTCGGATTCCAACTAGACCTTTTCACTCCAGATAGTCATTTTAATTGGATGCCCTGCATGTTCTACTGACTGTACCTTTTCACCAAGTAATGGTGGGAGTTAAAGTCTGGCATGCATGGCTTACACTGCAGTCTTGATGCTTCAGTTCATTAGACAGTAGCAAATACTGATACAACAAGCACAGGAATAGTGACTTCCGCGGGTTCTATTCATTTTACGATGTTAGGGTTTACCAGCATCCATTTATATAGAACTATGAATTCTGGTTGCATGTATGGAACTCACCTTAATGCTCATCATCGCTACATTTACGCAGCATGCATTCTACAAGAGGGATGATAATGACATGAGCCCATATTCATGGAATATTACAGGAACATATAAAGGTACTCCCTCCTTTCACAAATATAAGATGTTCTAACTTTTTTCTGAATCAGATGTATATAGACACGTTTTATTGTGTCTGTTTACTCATTTCAGTCCATATTGAAATATCCAAAACATCTTATATTTGCATTTGACCTGCTGTTTGGTCTGAGTTTTGTATCCCAGCAGGCTATAGTGTTAGCTTGTCTTTTGTTTGATAACTTTGTGTTGCCACTGGTCCACTGCACAATTACATTTGGATGTGTAGCGTCCTTAAGGTCTTGAGGTATTAATATCCTATGTACAATGTGGGGCTGTAGGCAAATCTTGTGAGGATTGCACTTAATTCCTTAAGTTAAGTATGTTGTGCCAATTTTACACGTTCAGTGCTATCGAATTTTTTCTTTCGACGCTAAAAACTAAGCTTGTTTCTTCGACCCGCGTCATACAACTTGGTGGTGTCTTATCCTCACTGCAGTTGGTTTGTTTAATACAGATGTTGAATTATGACATACGCAACAGATAAAGGATAATGGTAGATTGTATTTCCCTCCATGCCACATTCATAGATTTGTTTTGGTAACCTCAATCAAATGCTCACGTGACACTTTTTCCATTTCTCATTACCCTCATTTGTTTTGTTATGTATAGGATGCTACTACTTACTTAACTGTCTGTGTGGTTTATGTACTAATGCCACCATTTTATGGTTCAGGAAGTTGGAGCTTTGCTGGTGCTACAAATGGTTCTTCTAGGTTTCTTGAGTTCGTGACATCTAAAGGTGACTCGGTTTTGGAATTACTGAGTACACCAACAAAGATAAGCGGGGTACACTATGTTCAGGTAAAGGAAGATCCTTATGCCTTATGTTAGCACGTGAAGAAAATGTGTTTTTGTGTATGATGAGTCATATTTAACTGTAATCATGGAAATTATTGCGATGTTGACCTCTTTCCTATGCATGCTCTACTGATCATTTTGCTTACCGTGATGTAATAACTATTGTTGACAGGGAACAATAACATTCCATGATGTTATTGACAAATCTCATGATCATGGAGTTGCTCAAATAAGATTAGAAGGCGTGTATATATGGCCTTTTAGACAACTTCGTATGGTGGCAAACAGGTATATGTTCAACTTTCTTGTATTATTTTTTGTCATAACTAAGAGGCTTTATTTTTCTTTTGTGAGAGCTAAGATACTTTGTTTGACTTTTGGTTCTCCTACCTTGGCATTATTAGTATATGCTACTAATTGCATCTACCTTAAACATCTAGGGCAACAAACTCTAATAATAAAAATAGCACTCCAGCAAAAAGACATATTTATTCTACTCTGCCCTCTAAGGACATTTGCCTGTTTCCTGAATGTAAACCTTGGTCAACAGTCAACAACCACCCTTTGCTAGCAAGTGCGGACCTCACAGACTTTTTCTCCAAGTTCCAGGTCTCCTGGCTCATTGCCTAGTGCTCGCTGTATGTTCTGTAACAATTTCACAAATCATGATTCTTTTGTGTACATATATCAAGTTCAGTGACTCCCATGATACTTATGTCATGCTCCCTCCATCCCAAAATAAAAGTTAGTACAAAGTTGAGTCACTTATTTTGGGACGGAGGGAGTACATATTTTCGTGTCAAGTTTACGGCGTGCAAGCTTAATTACCTTGACTACTGTGAGTTAATGATTACCAGGTTACCCGTCAGATCCTCTTTTTTGTGTGCTATTTTTTGCATAACTGAATGCTTGTAATTAAGTACTGCATTCTAGAGGCTCTTTAGTTACGACAAGGGAGGTGATGTTCCATTGTTCGTGGCATTTTATTATTGGAGTATTATAGTATTATGTAGTGGTATGCGAACATAGTCATATGAGTGTAGGCAGTTTGTAGATCATCTTTTCCCCATACTATCTAACACAGTTGTATTAATATTTTTAGCGGTGCAGATGGTGAACCGCTTCAAGAAGAGGATTACTTCTTGTCAAATCCATACCATCTGGTAAGCAGATGAATTTTCCTTGTTTTATCGATGATTACTGCATTCCACAATCCTGTGTTCCACTTACTAGCTATCTTTTGATGTCAATATAGTGCTATGCCATTTACGTTCATAAAAATTATAACCGAGCCATCTTAAAAGTTATTAACATTATTATGAAGTAAGTCTTGCCTGCTAACTACAGTAATAAGGCCCCTTTCAAAATTAATGAACATGATGCTATATATTTGAACTTCCTATTTTTTAACAGCTGCGGATTTTCTCCTCTCAAGTTTTCCAAGATTCTTCTGAAGAGAAGAACCGAAGGAAGAACTGTAAGATTTTATTTCTACACTGAATATTCCCTAGCTACAAATGTGGATGTGACCTTGATGTTTGCTACTTCTTCCGTCTCAGCTCTCACACATGACATGGAGAAACACTGTAACATAGAAATAGCCGCTAAAGTGGTCCGGGTGTCATCTAACCAAAATGGTACTGAATTTTCTTATGGTATTGCTAAATTCATTTGCCACTGGTAATTTATTTTCACGAAGTTCTATGTCTGCATATTTTAAATTTTCTCATAATCCAATGATATTGAGATACTAAGTGCGTGAGTAATAAATACTTATTATAATTAGAGGGAGAGCATGAGAAGTACCGCTTGGAGGGCTTGATGGAAAGTCCATCAGTGGATGATGATGGAGAATGCTTCTCATCTATCTTACTAAATTCAACATCGCTGAATGTTGAAGCTTATTACAACAAAGCAGTTAACTATACACTGATGGTCACTTTTGTATCCTTGGTGGCTGTTTGACTTAGATTCATGTTTTTGTTCAATCCTATCTGGTCTCTTCTCTCTGTCAATTCCTTAACTGGCATACTATAGATCTCTTTTCTCCAAGTTTTGCTGCTTATTAGACAAATGGAACACAGCAACACCCAGTCAGTAAGTATTTTCCCTTTTTGTGATCATTTTTTAGCAACACTAATGTCCTCTTGCTCTACATGATTTACAATCCTATCGTTATTGCTCATAGGGAGCTGCTAAGGTGTCTATTATTATGATTGGGCAACAAGCTATCATGGATGCATATCTTTGTCTACTGCATCTGACTGCTGGAATATTGGTTGGTGAGTCTTATACTCGTGTCATATCAAATTTGTTCGCTTTTTTTGTTGTCCATGTTTTCTGCTGCTAGTGTACGAACTCTTCGGTGGTAAAAATAGGAATTTAGACACAAGACACTGACAAGTGGGCGCTGGTGTCTCCTGTTACATACATCCTGATTTCCTGATGTAAATCTGAGCTAAAAGCAAATAGTGTGCATGCTATGATAATACACTACTTACAAGTAAATATTGCGTAAAGAGATTTTGCTCATGGGATTTGTAAAAGACATACCCATTGCCCAACAGGATGGGTCTGTGAAGTTTGCTAAATGCTAAGCGTCACTGGTCAGTGAAGTATTGTCAACACTACAAAAGATTTATCTGTTCTTCAGTTTTCTCACCTGCAAAGCTATTATGAACTATTGAATCTTGAATTGTATGCGGCTTATTTTCTTTAAAATCATGTCATAATTATGTTTTTTTGAATATCATGCCATCTCTAACATTTTCATCACATGGTTTAACTTTCTACAGAGTCACTCTTTAATGCCTTTGCAACAGCTGCCTTCTTCAAATTCGTTGTTTTTTCTATTTTTGAGATGAGGTATCTTCTTGCTATATGGAAAGCAAGTAGACCATTGAACAGTGGAGAAGGTTGGGAAATAATGAGGCGGGAACTTTCTGTTCTTTACAGCCGCTTTTGTAAGTTCTAAATATCATCTGGTTTCTTCATGCTTTCTTAAGAATTGCAGTGGTAGGCCAACCTCTTGCAGTTAACATCGATTGTTCAGGTGCAAAAGAAAAGCACAATCACACGATTACTGCCATATATTAGTAGAGTTAAAATGGCTCATTTAATGACAATTTTTTTTGCATGTCCACACCAGTTCTAAACTTTTCTTTTACCAAGTATTAAGGCATTCCTTGCTTTGCTTTGTTTCTGCAGACGGCATTCTTTTGGGAGGAATCCTTCTCATGTATGAGTTGCACAATTTCTTGCGCGCGCTTCTTTTCCTGATGTACTCCTTTTGGATTCCTCAAATTGTCACGAATGTGATCCGGGATACAAGAAAACCGCTGCACCCCCAGTATATTTTAGGCATGACTGCTACCCGGGTCGCCATCCCGCTATATATATTTGGTTGTCCTAGCAACTTCATGCGCATTGAGCCCGACAAGAAATGGTGCATAGCTGTGACAACATTCATGGGTATCCAAGCAGCTGTGCTGCTGCTCCAGCACTATCTTGGTTCTCGCTGCTTTATTCCTCGCCAGGTATACTACTGTGATAATACCCTAACACATTCACTCCGTACTGTTGCATTCGAGGTGCATTGTAGTTGTCATTCATGTAGCTGTTTTTGTCTCTCAAAAGGTTTTATAGCTGCCACTGTTGATATATTTTAAGCTTCAGTTAATTCAATTCTCAGAGTATGTTGGCAATTCATTTTTAGTATCACAACATAATTATTTATCCTTTTATGGCTGCAATCTCCAGATCCTCCCTGAGAAATACTGTTACCACAGGAAGGTAGAGGATAGCACAAATCAGCCCACTGATTGTGTAATCTGCATGACTGCAATTGATCTCTCCCAGAGAACAAGTGAATACATGGTAATTGTGAAATCTCTTGTTCTGTGACGTCATAGACATGCATAATTAAGTAGTGCTCACTGTCTCTTGTTGTAGGTGGCACCGTGCGAGCATATATTCCACTCGGGCTGTTTACAACGCTGGATGGACATCAAGATGGAGTGCCCAACTTGCAGGCGCTCTCTACCACCAGCTTAGAGGAACAATCCTTTGTACAATATATAGTTGACAAGAAGTAGGTAGCCCAGCCAAAGTGCTTATATCTCAGCTCGAGCTCAGATGCGACCTTAATCTTCCCCATGTATACTGGCCGGTATAAATATTGTATTTGAAACCACTTTTCTGACCCATGGAGACCCTTTCTCCCCAGCACGGCGCGACTATTCCTTGTGTTCAGCGAGACAGGAGCGACCCCTCGCTAAAGGCAAACGCCACTTGGGCGGGCCCACGCGTGTGGGATACACCAGCCTGTTCCCTGTTTTGTTTTTTCACGTTTTTTGTTTCTGCTTTTTGCTTTTTCTACATTTGTTTATAATTTAAAATATTCTCTCTCTTTCTCTCTCTCTATATATATATATGTATAGGGGGGTCACGCTATTCGTCACCCTGGATGAAGAATTTTTATTCCTCACCCCAGTCGAACCAAGCGCCACGTCCAGAAAAGTAGTCGATGAAGTAAATTTACCTCACACCAGGTTCAGGCTATGTAGGAAGAAAAGCGTCGTAAGGCTTAGGTAAATTTACCTCGCCGTATCTACTAAAAAAATATCCACACCACTACCCCGCTATCCCCGACCCTTTCTGCACGCAGCCATGGCGGTTCCCCCTTCTTTGTAGGCGAGCGGAGCAGGTCACAAAATCCGGCCCCTTCGGCCGTGAGCCGGGAAGCCGGGAAGGTCGCGCCGCCGTCAGGCTCAGCGCCAGGACAGCGCTCGGCAGCCTCGATGCGCTCCTTGAGCTCGGGCATGGGCATTGTCTTCTCCTCTCCCACCCTCAGCTCCCTGACTGAATTTGGATGCAGAGATTTCATCGGCTGCGGTTGAGTCGTCATGCTCTAGGACTCTAGGTATCATGGCCCTCCTCTTCGAGTTTGGTCACTGCCATGCGCCCATCAGCTCCAGTTGCCCCTTGCGTCTCTCTCCCCACCCCCCCTAACGCTTTGATTTCTTTGTAGATGGTCTTATGTCTCAGAAGGTTTCTTTCAGTTCTTTCAGTAGTAGAGGCCGCAACAGAAGAGTCTGACTCGAGAATAAAAGGAGGTTGTGCCCAGGTCGCTAATCACAGGCCATCAAGGCACGCCGTAGCTTTAAATTGTTCCGCATAATCGCACGATTAGCACTTTGCACGCAGCAAGAAAAATATTTCACGATTATCTCGGATAACATCCCCACACTCGCAGCTACGCCGTTTCCCTGATGAAAGAGCCGACTGATTTGGTTGCAGGACTCCATTGCCACTACAAATCACATATGGTTGCTACTGGCTAACTTAATTGTTGAACAAAGAAGCTAATATGTCTAATCTTCCTGGGGTTGTGGAAAGCAGAAGTAGCTTGATCATTGTTGCTTTGTATATTTGGTAATTCTGACTGAAACTCTCCGCATCTACTCGAGTGATTTCGTTGGGAAGCTCAGCTGTTCTGTGCACTAGACTCTGTACCATGGTGCACCAGTACTTTTGCCAACATACTGTCTAGTTCTTACCATTGTTCTGCATGGCAATAACAAACACCGCAAGCCTTATTTTGGTGTTTCTGCAATTGTGTGATGCAAGTGCATCATATATCGCAGGTGCATCATATATCGCAGGTTCATTTACGGATTTCCAGAAAAAAAAAGTGGGAACTGGCTGTGTCTACACTCTGCGGTATGGTTTGAAACGAGGTTCCTTACTTGCTTATCTCAAAACATTTTTGTTAAGAAAAAAATCTGACATAATTTTCGATAGGTCCGGTTTTGTTTCCAAATTAAATGCTTTAGATCATGGATGTCGCTTTTATCTCATCTTATATGTTGAATCAGATTTATTTGAGAGTCAATTGATCTTTAGTTTGCATCTGAGAAAAATATTCTTTAGTTTAACATAGTATGTCATTGTGTTGCAAATGGAGATGCCAAGAAACTCTTATTCAAGGTGTTATCAAAATGCTGGCTTCAGATGTTCTATCCGAGGAACTATTGAGGCAGAGAAATAATGATAAGCTATTAGCTTTGCATATTAGCAGCCCTTGCTTGTTAATATCTAGTCAAGTTTCTTTGTGACAATTCTTGTTTTGCACATTTCCAGTGTATTCCCTTGATACGAAGGGCTTGGATTCTCATTTCATAAAGCTTCAGATTTTGACCTATCAACTATGTGCTATAGGGCTTTAATATATGTTGTTTATCTTACACTGAGATTTGCATCTTTGCATTGTAGGTTCTAACTGAATCAAGTAAGTAGTATGAACTAACCGAGTGTAGGGCCTGGGGTTCTATAGATGAAGCAACATCACGGGCTGCGCTGCGAGGAAATACGCGGTGCGGTGTCACGACAACGTAAGGAAGCTCATGTCACCTACAAGGATGAGCACAACCACAGCCACATGTAGCCGCTCAACCTGTCGATGCTCGCCACAAATTCAGGAGTCTGCCTAAATCTGCTAATGCCAGTAGAAGACCTCTGATTTTTTACGCCGTGGATAGAACATGCCATTCAGCAGGTCTTTGTTTTTTTAGTCTGACAACATCTGAATGCAAGTGAATTTCGTAACAGGAAGGCAAAGATTTCGCCGTGTGATGTATAGTGAATAACCGATTGGCGTGCAATGCATTTACAACTTGAATTATTCCGTCGATAAAATCACTCCATGTGAGTGCTTGTCAAATTTCCTTGTATAAGTACCAGTGTACCACTTGAAGTTTTTCTTCTAATTTGTGTGTATTTTCAGCAGATTGTGATAGGCATGTCAATAAGTATACAGTCGAGTGTATCTTAGAAAAATGATGTTCATTTCTTTGTTTTGGATACCCGCTCTGCATTTCCTCTGGTATTTTGTACAATAATTTTCACCCAGATCATGATGTCATGTGTTCAACTCATTAGCTCTAGACCACACACAAAAAGATTCGTACGCGTTGTTGTGAAGACATAAGACCTACTGGAATTGTGCATTACAGCCCATAAGTACTCGAAAAGCACTTGGATTTCATGCCATAACTAGGCCAGTTTACAACAAACAAAGACGATGTGAGTACATCACACATAAATCATAAAACAATAAATTCAATGCACTTCTTGACAAGTATCATATAAACAAAACTATGTCTATAAACAAAACTATCTTTTTGTAGTAGAACAGCTTCCTGTCAATCGTGAGAAGGGCACTGGTCTGGCCAAAATGTGGACATTTGTATTTGCAATTAAAGATTGCAAAATCCCCATCTGGATGACCCTACAAATTCTACCAAGATGTATTTCCAGTTAGCCTTCTCAACATTGTCGTCTGGATGACCCTGCACTTTCAACAACGATTACTGAAAATGTTACAGAGCTTGGACACATGTTACATGTACACATACTATTGCAGATGCATTGCAAAATGAAAGAAAGGAGAACTATAAGATGAAAAGAGGAACATTAGTTTGAAAGGTACTCTCCATAATCCATCAACAACATAAGGCAGTGGTAGACAAGCCCCAAGGAAGAAGAAATAAATCATATCTGAATAGATAGCGCTGCAAGATAGAAAGAATGGGTTAAAGATGAGCAAAACCAACACCTCGCAGTATATAAGAATATGAAGCAAAAATCAAGAGGAAATAATATTTGTTGCAAAAAAAAGTAAATATTAAATCTGCAAGCCCGAAGCTAATGTACAAATTGGACAAATAGGAGTCTTGTTTCAGTAATAGATGGTTGATGTACCGCACCACCTGCATCTTCAGGTGGTGGTTCAGCAGGCGGATCATTTTATATATCTCAAATCATGTTCTACGAACTTGTTTTAGGAGCTATGCAGTTTTAGGATATTGTTGAAAAAAATAAAAGGTAATGACAGGTTTTTACATTGCTCGAAAAAAACCCAGCATATTAGCTGCTGCCTGTGACGAGGTCTCTCACATTTATGGCACAATCCACAAAGTCAGGTGTAAATATAGATATGCTAAACAAATATAGAAGAACAAAGGATTATACCCCAGGACTACAGCAAACAACAAAACCAAGAAACTAAGGCCTGCATGAGAATGCCACATTAACATTTTAAAATAAAAAACAACTCAAACTCATTGCAGTATGAAAACCAGAATAAAATTAGCCTTTCATGTACTGTGTACTACAAACCTGTTCGCCATTTGGACTAGTGTTTAGCAGCATTGAGTATGGATTTTGAAATTGGAAAATGGACCCTAATTTTCAATTTTAAAGGAAGTATATGAATAGTACCTAAAAGGGAAAATTAGAAAAAATAGATGGGACAGTTTATCATTTGCTGAATGAGTTGGGACAGTTCTTCAATGGATGGTGAAGCTTTAGTAATATGGATGCTGAGATGGTTCAAACAAGAAATCAAAACATGGATAATTGGAGTAATAAAAAAATTGCGGGGCTTTCCAATAAAATTTCCTTTCATCACAACATTTTATAAAGAAAATATTCTGAGTCCAGCCAGAAAACAAGGCAATAAGGAGCATACTAAGTACCAAAATTTCTTCAAGGTAAAAACTGCAACTACTCATATACACATAGATTTATTTTATCTATATAGAACAAGTAGCATAATCAGGAAGATCACACTCAAATAAAAATTGTTCAGTTGTCATTAAGATATAGAACAAGTAGCACATGAAAAGGAAGTACAATTTCTTCAAGCTCCTCAACCTCCAAAATTTTCTAAATACAGGTTCATATGGGAACTAACTACATTTTCTTTTGCAGGGAGAGAGTTATCTATATCCAAACTGTAAAATTCAACATTAAACTAATTTATAAGCTTCTAGTCAGCAAATGAGTTGATAAGCTTTGACTGCATAATTGATATGACTGATAAATGTATCTCTGGATCAACTAAACCGAGATATTAGAACAACATGGTAATAAAGGAGGAAGCATGATCTACTAGAAACTATCACTTGTAAATTGTAACAGAATCTTACGATGGTGTTAACACACTCTTTGGTACCATTTGCAGGGCATTTTATGAAACATGCGGATTCAATAATGATGCAATGGGTACCACAGCGATGACGTATGCTACAAACTTGCAAAAAAACATTCTTAAAGATGATTTGCGATCGGCACAATGATATTATCCACAAGTCCTTTGCTGGTTATCTGCTGCTACCTGAGAATGCTGACAGTAAAAAGATTTCTGAAATCCAGCAGTGGTTTTTACACAATCTAATTAGATCTAGCATGAGTCGTGCACAAGCCTTTCTTTGGCATTATTCCAACAGACAAAACTAGTTGAAGAAACTACAGAAACTTGTATATACGGTGGTGCAGTACGCCAAGTCAGATGCAACCAACTGCCACAAGATCATCACTTTCAAATAGACAAGAGAAAACCTAACAACGATTAGATAGCCAATACAATATTTTTGCAGTGTTCATCTTGTCAGGACTTACAATGGGACTTGAGTACAAACAGCAGCATATAAAATTTGCAGTTTCGATAAAATAAGCACAATTTCGGGGCATCAAGCCCTCTCACACACGAGCCCTTGAAGCAATTTGTATTGAATCACCAGCGCATGCCGGAGCTGTTGGTGTCTAGCCCTAGATCTCCTCCTCACCTTAAGCTCTCTCTCTCGCACAGACGTAGAAGAAAGAAGCAAGAAGAACGAGACCCCCTACCCCGTTTTACGATTTTTGATGATTATTCGGATGAGCGCCTCGGGGGTATTTTAGCGGATAGTGGGGTAGATTTGTCTGATGAGGGGGAGGTGCGAGAGCTCCTATCTCTCATCAGGGCTAAAGAAATTGCGTAGGCCGCGCTGGCCCAGGCAGCGGCGGCCCGCGTTGCGCTGGTAGCAGAAGAAGCAGGGGCTTCTCTGGTGCCTGTTGCGCGGCCCGATCAGGTGGACATAGCAGCAGGGGCTGCGCCGTCCCCCTCAGCCCGTGGTCCTGTCAAGACACGGCGAGTGGCCAAAGCGGTTACCGTTCGCGGTATCCGCCTCCGCAATCGCATAATCTAATGTGTTTCATCTTCTGGAACATCCGAGGCTTTGGCCACGTTGGGAGGCGGACCCAGCTAAAAGAATTCATTCGCGTTGAGGATATAGATGTCGTTGGCTTGCAGGAAACCATTAAAACTGAATTCTCTCACCGAGACCTGCTAGCCATCGATCCCCTCGAGCGCTTCGCATGGCAATGGGTGCCTGCGGTGGGCTACTCGGGAGGCCTACTTCTTGGTGTCAGCTTGGTTTGCTGCGAGGTGGTGGCGTGGGATGCCGGTCGTTTCTTCGTGTCGGCACACGTTCGCCATCGCACAACCCTCCGCGAGTGGGAGGTTATCGTGGTGTATGGCCCGGCTGACCACTCGCACTCTCAAGAGTTTTTGGGGGAACTACAGGAGAAGGTTGCGGCCTTAGGTGTGCACAACTTGCCGCTGATTGTCGGTGGGGATTTCAACTTAATCCGTTCAGGAGCGGACAAGAACAACGGGATTATTAACTGGACAAGGGTGTCCATGTTTAATAACGCGATAGCATCAATGGCCCTTAGGGAAGTGGCCCGCGTGGGCGCACGTTACACTTGGACAAACAAGCAGCTTACACCAGTTCGGTCTGTGCTTGACTGCGTGTTTATGTCCGCGGAGTGGGAAATGTTGTTTCCCATGTGCTCCCTACACGCTGAAACTAGGATCGGGTCGGATCACGTCCCTCTGATCCTTTCCTCGGGGGAGGATAGGTTAAAACGAAGCCCCCGGTTTTTCTTCGAGACTACGTGGTTTGAGCACCCGGATTTTGAGCAAATCTTCCTCTCCAAATGGGAGACTTGTGTTGCCCGGATCGGGCACACGCGTGGGCCCATGGAATTCTGGATTGCCGCAGGGGCGGGGATGCGTGCGGCTCTAAAAGGCTGGGGGGCCAACCAGGGTCGTGAGGATAAGCTGCCCCGTGCGCGTTTGGTCGCGGACCTTGCCCGTATGGATGCAGCTGCGGACTCTCAGGTCTTCTCGGAGCAAGACTGGGCCCAGCGCTACGCTGTAGAGGCCCAAGTTGAGGCCTTCCTACGGGCTGAGGAGGAGTACTGGCGTAGGCGCGGTGGAATCAAGTGGACGCTCAAGGGGGACGCGAATACACAATATTTCCATGCCTATGCTAACGGCCGGCGCCGTAAATGCGCCATCCTAAGACTGCAATCTGAGCAGGGGCTCCTTTTGCGTCAACAGGATATTGTTCGACATATTTACGACTTTTACATCCAGTTGATGGGCTCCAGGGAGGAGGCCCGGGCTCGGCTGTGGTCGGATGTTTGGGACCCCGCGCTGCGGGTCACGGACGAGGAGAATGAAGGCTTGGGCCTTGCCTTCCTTCCCCAGGAGATCGACCAGGCTGCCCTTGGGATGAAATCTAACACCGCCCCGGGACCGGATGGGTGGCCGGTGGTGATGTTCAAAAGGTTTTGGCAAGTGCTCAAAGGACCTATTTTCGAAGTATGTAACGGGTTTATGCGTGGTACAGTAGATATTTCCCGCCTTAACTTTGGGGTTCTTTCCCTTATCCCCAAAGTCCAGGGCGCGGACAACATTAGACTCTTCCGCCCAATAGCGCTTATCAATGTCCCATTTAAGATCTGTTCTAAAGCTTGTTCTACGCACTTTTCTCCGGTAGCTCATCGTATTATTAGTAGGAATCAGTTAGCTTTTATCCGTGGTCGCAATATTTTGGGGGGGCCGCTGGCCCTCCAAGAAATCGTTCACTCGCTCAAACGCACTCGCCAGCCGGCGATTCTTTTAAAACTAGATTTTGAGAAGGCGTACGATCGAGTGAACTGGGAGTTCCTCCGACAAATCCGTTTGGATTGAGGATTTTCATCGGTTTGGGTTCACCGTATGATGCAATTGGTCTCGGGAGGCCAAACGGCGATAGCGGTGAATGGAGAAGTAGGGAACTTCTTCCGCAACAAGCGTGGGCTACGTCAAGGGGACCCAGCCTCACCGTTGCTTTTCAACTTTGTGGCGGACGCCCTGGGCGCCATGCTAGACAAAGTTCGCGCAGCTGGCCACATTAGGGGAGTGGTCGGTAACCTGATCCCAGGAGGCATGTCACACTTGCAGTATGCGGATGACACTCTTCTCCTTTTTGAACCGGACGCTCACAGTATCGCAACGGTTAAGGCCATCTTGCTGTGCTTTGAACTCATGTCCGGGCTAAAATTAACTTCCACAAGTGTGAAGTGGTGTCCATAGGGATGGACGCGGCCGAAAGTGAACGTGCTGCCAACTTGCTTAATTGCAAACTTGGGAAGTTTCCGTTTACCTGCCTCGGCCTCCCAATCGCAAAGAAGAAATGCTCGATTGCCGATTGGGAACCTCTCACCACTAAGGTGGCGGACCGGGTATGTCCGTGGAGAGGGCGATTTATGTCTTCAGGGGCAAGACTAATCCTTACCAACTCCAGCCTCTCATCCCTACCAATGTTTGCCATGGGTATGTTCCTGTTGGCTGATGGGTCCACACGAAAACGGACACACCGCGGGCACGTTTCTTTTGGGAAGGAGCGGGCCCTAAACGGAAGTACCACATGGTTAAGTGGCAAGCTCTTTGCAGACCTAAAGCCCAGGGGGGCCTCGGGATCATCAACTCTAAGCTGATGAACATAGCGCTTATGTGCAAGTGGATCTGGAAGTTGTCCCAGGGAGGACCGGCCTCTGGATTGACCTCCTTCGTGCCAAGTATTTCCCTCATGGGAATTTCTTTGAGGCAACACCTCAGGGGTCCCCATTATGGACCTCCATCCAAGCCCTCAAACCATACTTCGCCAGGGGTGTGAGGTTCACGGTTAATAACGGCTGCTCCACGCGTTTTTGGCACGACGTTTGGATAGGCCAGCAGCCTCTTTGGTCGGAGTTCACCCATCTCTATTCCATCGCTGTCGAGCCCAACCAATTGGTTGCTTCGGCCCTTAATGCCACTCCGCCCCTTATCTACTTCAGAAGAGAGCTTGTGGGGCCGGAGCTGGAGGATTGGGATCGCCTTCGGGCTCTGTTAGCAAATGTGCGTCTGTCGGACTCCGCAGACGTGGTCTCTTGGAGACTTTCGGGCTCTGACAAGTTCACTGTCAAGTCCCTGTATCGCGAGTTATGTCGCGGCCATGCCCCTATGGCAGCCACGGGGCTTTGGAAGGCGCGAATCCCGCTAAAGATTAAGGTCTTCCTATGGCAACTATGCCAAGATCGCCTTCCTACCTCTATCAATATAGCTAAGCGCAATGGCCCCGCTTTCGGCCCTTGCGCTTTGTGTGCTGATGCGGAAGATGCTGACCACGCGTTCTTCTGGTGTCCTTTGGTGCGCTTTGCTTGGAGTGCGGTCCGTGAGGCCGCTGGGGTGGATTGGGATCCACGCTCACGCTCTGAGCTCGTGTCACTCTTATCCTCGATCCAGGGCTCTCTGCGCCGGATCACGTGGACGTGTGCGTCGGCCATGTTATGGGCCTTATGGAACATTCGTAACAAGTTTACTATTGAGGGAGTTTTTCCCTCTCACCCCGTTTATGTTATATTCAAATGCATCTTATTCTTGCAACAGAGGGCTCCGCTGGGAAGGCAACAGGACGCTGATCTTCACTGACAAGCTATCGCCCGACTTCGCTCCGTCTACTCAGCGTCCCGAGCTCCGTCTCCTTCGTCTGCTGCCTCATAGGGATGGGCAGTCCTTTTGGTGTTGCATCCCCCCGAGCCTGCGTGCTCGTTAGTTTGGCTGGTTAGGCCATGTACTGCACTTTATCTCGCCATCGTGTCCTTTGTGACATGCCTTAGAACTTGGTGACATCCGTTTGTCTAGTTGTTCGTTTATGTACGCTGCCTATGTTGATGGCTTTATTAATTTAAAGCCGGACGTCCCTGACGTCTATGTTCTAAAAAAAGAACGAGAAGAACACAACAAGAGTTTGCCCCGGCGCACGTACGCCGCCCGGCCGCACGAACGGCCGTTTATATTTCCCTCGAGCAACGAACTCCAGATCGATCTGTTACAAGTTACAACGCAGGGGTATTTATACCCTGGGACTTGCCGGCCACGTACCCACGTCCCAGATCACGCTGAGCACCCCATCCGTCCCGCGCCATCCACGCCCCCCGGCGACATGCACATAGATGCCCAGGTCGTGCGCGCCCGCCAGGACCGACTCCAACGCTCCCCCAATTCCCGTCAACAGAACACGCACACACTACACGCAGCTAATACATGCATGCACTCACGTCTAGCTAGCTCACGTATGCATGCACGGCTTATTTGTCTAACAGGAGCAAGCAGCAGAGCATGAATCGGCCACGGTCGAACCACTGAACTAGTGGCGCCACGAACATCACCTGACCGGTTGCTGCGACCAGCCGACTACTACAAGCCGCGTCGCCCAACAGAGGCCATGCCCCGCTCACCTTGCCGCCATGGCCGCCAACGCCTAGCACCACGCCGTCGCGCCCCAAGCATGGTCAGCCACCGCTCCCCATGTTGCTCAGCCTATACTCCGACAACCATGTCATCATGCCCACCCGCCACAAGCCGCAAGCCGGTCGCCGTTGAAAACTGCAGGTTATCACGCGAGATTTATTAGAATAGAAAACGGTGGAGACGGGGAGTGGTGGGCTGGCTCCAAGTCCTACGAACAGAAAACGGTTTGAGCCAACGAAAGAAAAGGGGAAAATTTAGGTTGACAAAGAGCTTTTTTACCGTGGGGTTACAGCGGAGAAGCAGACACTCAGCGCGTGGGTAGGATCGGACCGAGGGAGTATGGCTCGGTCGCTCGACCAGGGTGAAGAATTACTTATTCTTCACCCAGAGTCCTAAATAGACGTTTTATATATATATATATATATATATATATATATATATATATATATATATTTCGATTTCCTTGCTTGCGAGATTAAAAACTGGGTATCGAACAAAGAAATCTGCTCACGGTACCTCTTACCTCAAAACTTCTATTGGATCTGGGAGAAGAAGAATTCCAATTTGAATGTGCTCATATCCAACTACCCGAAGGAACGATATCAGGAAAAGCAAAAGGTGCATGGGCGGTTTCAAGTTGTTTTGGTTGCGCAGCTTTCGATCACTGTGTCAGCCGAGCTCTAACGCTTATAGGACAATTTTTCCTTATAGGATGCATTTTCCCTATATATATATAATAGGACTATGATATTTGGCACACGTGTGCCATATAAGCAAAACTGCCACACCTTTACTTTTTTTCATCTAAAAGTACCACACGATTTCTCGTCCTTTGACCTCGCTTCCTCCCAAACGACCCTGTAGGCTCACCCGAAAAACCTGCTTCTCCCGCACATCTCGAGCGCCCACCCCTGAGAAAATTGTCACTTCTTCACGTCTACCACATGATTTCTCCTCAGGACAAAGTTACCATGGTATTTGTATGCAAGTTATCAGGCCTGTGTTGCATAACTTACCGTGCTATTACATAGAATGTACCATGTATCTATGTTTCAACAACTACATCCCTTCAAAGTTACCACTGTGTTTTGTACACAAGTTATAAGGTCTTCGATGTGTAAAATACCGTGGTACTTACACATAAGTTATCAGGGTATATGTACATCAACCTCCCCCCAGTCAAAGTTATCATGAGGGATTGTACATGAGTTACCGGATCTACAGTTTGTATATTATCATGGTACTTGCACCTAAAAACCTGGGCGTGTTTCGATAGCTTTTTCCATAAGTCAAAAATTACCACGAAGTTTTTGCGTAACTTATCACGCCTATAGCACGTGTGCCCCTCATGACACCAAACATTATGTGACTTTCTCGTGGCACGCCATGCGTTCTGTTCATCCAAGAGGTCCACGCGCGAGGCGAGTGTATGTTTTTAACAACTTAGTTTCCTTTGATAAAAAAGTTACCATCATGTTTATATTGCAAGTTATCGGTTATGCGGTGCTTATATTATCATGTTATTTACACAAAAATATTGAGGATGTTTTGAACAACTTTTTCCCGGGACAAAAGTTATCATGGTGATTCTAGGTAACCTATCAAGCCCGTAGTGCTTAAAATATCATGCTATTTACACAAAATTTATCAGGGGTATGTTTTAGCAAATCCCTCTCCCCCCATGGGTCAAAAACTTATCATGGTATTTAGTTATTGCAGTGCATATGTTTTCATGCTATTTACACATAAAAATGCCAGGGGAGGGAGGTATACTACCGTGCTATTTACACAGAAGATGCCGGAGTATCTTTTCAAAAAAAAAACCTACGGTCAAAGTTACCATGGTGTTTCTACCTCAGTTATCAGATGTGCGCTGCCTATATTACCATCTATTTACACATAAATTATCGGGTATCTTTTCACGTTTGTCTTTCCCAATGGTTAAAGTTACCACGATGTTTGTATCTAAATTATCAGGTCTATGGCGTGAATGTTACCGTGCTATTTACAGAAATTACCGGGGGGCGTGTTCAACAAATTTATTCCCATTGATCAAAGTTACCACGAACATGTCAAAAACAGTATTTCCCTTAGCTTGTACAACAATGAGTGTCATAGGTGAGGTGGTTAGCTCCCTTTGTTGATTACTTGCAGAACAGAGATCAAATCCTAGTCCAAGCATTATTTTTGCTGAAAATCAGGAAGGCGCGTGGGCCATAATTGACGATTGCGAAAATTAGGAAGGCACGAGCGGGTGTGCCCGATAAAATCGGGAAGGGCATGCGGGAAAGGAAAGAAATCGGGGGAGGTCGTGCGGGAAAGGAAGGAGATCGGGAGGCGTGCGGGAAAGGAAAGACATCGAGAGGACATGCGGGGAAGGAAGGAGATCGGGAGGGAACTGACGGCGCTGGATGCGTGTGGCAGTTTCGCAATCTGCCACACAGTTGCCAAATACATTTTTCGATATATATATATATATGACAAATTTTTCCTACTACCGTATATACTACTTTTTTGGTAGTATGTATCATATTTTGCGCATACTCTATTTCACGTATAAATATGTACGTATTTCACAAATACAATAAAATTATGACCTCACTTGCAATTTTTTCATACAAATCACTTGGGAGTATCTTAGATATAGTATATGAACATACTAAAAATAATAAAGTAGAGTATATACTACCACATGATAGTATATGAGAAACGGGTGTAGCTACACCCGGTAGTAGGATGCATTTTCCCTATATATATATATATATATATATATATATATATATATATATATATATATATATATAAACCAAAAACACATTTCAAAAATGTTGAATGAGTATTTGAAGAACGTTGAATAAATAATTAAAAATGTGGTGGAACAAGTATTTGAGAAATGTTGAACAATTATTTAAAAATATTGATTGAGTACTAAAAATGTTAAACAACTATTTAGAAAAATCTGAAGAAATAAGTATTTAAAATGTTGAACAAGTATTTGAAAAATGTCGAATAAGTATTAAAAAAATTGAACAACTATTTGAAAAAATATTGAGTAAGTATTTGAAAAATGTCGAACGATTATTTGAAAAATGTTGAATAAGTATTTGAAAAAAATGTTGATCTTGTATAAAAGAATGTAGAATGAAAAAAAAACCTAAAAAATAAAAAAGTCTGAGAAGAAAAAAGAAATAAAAAAAGAAAAAAAGAGAAAAACCGGCTCAGATCGTCTCTAGTAGATCACAATCTTGGTACTAACCAGTAACCGAAAGTTGGCGCAGTTAGAGCATCTCCAACAGCCGCGCTATAGCGCCGCGCGCAAAAAACCCTTTAGCGCGCGCGCTGCGGCTGGTTTTGCGCGCCCGCCTGCGCTGGCTCCAGCAGCGGCGCTATAATGCAGCGCGCGCGCCGCTCCAGCAGGGCGCAAAAATACAGCGCGCGCCGCACAAACCACATATACATTTGCAAGAAGATGAGCAAAAATGATCAAACAAACAAAATAAAAATCAGTAACAAATAGTTTAAAATAAATCATTACAACACAAACAAATAGTTTATCGTTCAGTACAACAACAAATAGTTCAAATAAATTGTGCTCTTTGCCGTCCATGAAGTTCATGAAGTTCATGAAGTTCATGCTCTTTGCCGTCCATGCCATGCCCACCACTCTTCAATTAGATCTTTCTGAAGTTCATTGTGCGTTGCGGGACGCTGAATGGCATGATAGGAGGCAACAAAACGGGCTACCCTTTCAACCCTCCGCCGCACTCGCACGGGATGTCCCAAGAGCTCATACTATGAGTAGTCTAAATCTTGGCCACGCTCATTCTCGATGATCATGTTGTGCATGATCACACAAGCGTGCATGATGTACCAAAGTATTTGTTGATCCCAAAATCTTGCCGGTCCTCTCACAATAGCAAATTGGGCTTGCAAAATCCCAAATGCTCTCTCCATATTTTTTCTAGCCGCCGCCTGAGCATTGTGGAAATCAAGATTTTTCTTACCTTCCGGTTTTTTCAACGGCTTCACAAAGGTTTGCCACTTTGGATAGATGCCATCCGCTAGATAATAGTCATAGTTGTACGTATGACCATTTGCTACAAACTGCACAGGTGGCAACTCACCGTTTGCAATCTTATTCATCAGTGGTGACCGGTTGAGAACATTGATATCATTCAAAGATCCAGGCATTCCAAAGAATGCATGCCAAATCCAAGTCTCCTGATCGGCCACCGCTTCAAGGATTATAGTGGAACCCTTTTATTGGCCGTGGAATTGCCCATGCCATGCCTTTGGACAATTCTTCCAACTCCAATGCATGCAATCTATTGAGCCAAGCATGCCAGGAAAGCCGCGCGCTTTGTTCATCGCCAATAGCCTTGCGGCGTCTTCAGCAGTGGGAGCTCTCAAATACTCCTCGCCAAACACTTGCACAATTCCCACTGCAAAGCGCTTGACACACATGATGGCTTGGCTCTCACCCATAGCCAAATGATCATCAACTAGATCAGCCGGGATACCGTATGCCAACATACGCAAAGCGGCTGTCACCTTCAGAAAAGTGCTATGCCCGAGCTCTCCGGCGGCATTCCTCCTTTGCTGGAAAAACCGGTCATGGCTCGCTAGTTTCTCTGCAATGCGCCTGAACAACTCGGTGCTCATCCTAAACCGGCGACGAAAATACGACTCCGGGTACATGGGATTCTCCACGAAATAGTTCTTCATCAATCTGTTATGGGCATCAATCCTATCTCTCCAAATTTTCTCCCGACCCATAACCGAACCACCGTGCTTCGGTTTTTTATTGATATGCATAGCTATGATCATTGCAAGATCCTCCTCCTCTTCCATATCAAATTCTTCTTCGGAAGAATCATACGACGAACTCATCTACAATGTTCAATACTATACTATAAAAATTACAATTCAAAACATGCACCAAATTCATGAAGTTTGAGCAATACATACCTTGTAGGTGTTTTGTCAAACACCTTGCGGGCGCGGCGCGGCGGCGAGCGCTCGGGCGCTGTTCCTCGGACGACGGAGGCGCGCGCGAGCCGGCGGTACTAGGAGGGGATGGGCGGAAGCGCGGGCGCGTGGGGATAGGCCGGGGAAGCCTGAGACGGTCGCCGGAGGTGCGCGGGCGGCGGCGGCGGCGCGGCCGGTCGGGGGTGGAAGCGCGAGAGGAAGAGCGGGCGCGAGCGCTCGAGTGTGCCGCGCGCTGTAGTGGGCGCCCGAAATACGCCGCGCCGGTAAGTGTTTTTGCCCGCGCGCCCAACAGTTTTAGCGCGCGCGCCGTTTTTGCGCGCCCGCTGGAGCGCCCTGACGCGTTGCGCGCGCGCTAAAAACGCCTATTTTGCGGCGCGGCGCTAGTTTAGCGCGGCTGTTGGAGATGCTCTTATTAGCAGCGATGTTGTTCTCCCGCGCGACCAAGGTTCGATTCACCTTAAGTGCCAGGGAGGTTAAACTGGCGCTCAAACGCACCCCTGCGTGGGCCGGCCCACTGTGGAGGAAATCGCTCGATCGGAAAGAGCTCCAGTTTTCCCGGTTCTTTGGTCATGGTTGACCCATTGACCGTTGACTTTTTATTATTTTCTTGCAAATATTATATAGATGATCGCGAAATTCGAAAAAACTCCTGGGTAAAAGGTTCATGGATTCAAAAAAAGTTCACCCATTTCTATAAATAAAAAATCATTTTAAAAAGTTAAACCAATTTGATTGTTTTTTAAGAATTTTTGTATTTTTTTTAAAAAAATCATGGATTTAGAATTTTTTTGTAATTTGGAATAATTTCAGCAACAACAAAGTCTTTTAGTCCCAAGCAAGTTGGGTAGGCTAGAGGTGAAACCCATAAGATCTCGCAACCAACTAATGATTTGGGCAGATGGATAACGAGCTTCTACACATCCCTGCGCATGGCTAGTTCTTTGGTGATACATCAGTCTTTCAGATATTTTTTACGAACTTCTCGCGTATCAAGTTCGGTTATCCGACTTCTCTTGACATTATTTGTCTGTTATGCATTGGAGCTTTTGGAGGCCTGCGCTGAATATGCCCAAACCATCTTAGACGATGTTGGACAAGCTTCTCTCAGTCGGTGCTACCCCAACTCTATCTCGTGTATCATCATTCCGGATCCGGTCCTTTGTGTGGCCACACATCCATCTCAACATGCGCATCTTCGCCACACCTAATTGTTGAACATGTCACATTTTAGTCAGCCAACACTCAACACCATACAACATTGCGGGTTGGATCGCCTTCCTGTAGAACATGTCTTTTAGTTTTTGTGGTACTCTCTTGTCACAAAGAACGATGGAAGCTTGGTGCCACTTCATCCGTTCGACTTTGATTCGATGGTTCACATCTTTATCGATATCCCCATCCTTCTGCAGCATAGACTCCAAATATCGAAAAGTGTACTTCTGAGGCACCAGCTGCCCATCAGGGATAACCTCCTCTTCCTCGTGTATTCGGTTTTAGTTCTACCAAGTCTAAAACTTTTTGATTTGATGGTTTGTCTCCAAAACTCTAACTTCCTATTAACCCCATCCGTTTATCATCGACTATCACCACATCATCCATAAAAGATCATACACCATAGGATATCTCCTTGTATACCCCTTGTGACCTCATCCAGCACACAAAGCAAAAAAATAAGGGCTCAAAGCCGACCCATGGTGCAATCCTATTTTAATCTGAAAGTCATTACTATCGCCATCACTTGTTCGAACAGTTGTCACAACATTATCGTACATGTCCTTGATGAGGATAATGTACATTGCTGGGACTTTGTGTTTCTCCAAGGCCCACCACATGACATTCTGCGGTATATTATCGTAGGCTTTCTCCAAGTCAGTGAACACGATATGCAAGTCCTTCTTTTGCTCTCTGTGTATTCCCATAAGTTGTCATATCAAGAAAATGGCTTCTATGATCAACCTCCCAAGCATGAAACAAAACTGATTTTTGATCATGCTTGCCATTCTTCTTAAGCGGCGCTCAATGACTCTCTCACATAGCTTCATTGTATGGCTCATCGGTTTAATTTCATGGTAATTAGTACAACTCTGAACATCATCTTGTTTTTGAAGATTGATACTAATATATTCCGTCTCCGTTCTTTTGTTTCACCAAAAACTGAGGTTGAAAAGTCTAGTTAGCCATACCATCTTTGAAAATCAAAAAAAGGATCCCGATAAATTCCGTACGTTCGGATTTTAAGCATTTCATCCTGAACATTTTTTCATGGCAATTTTAATTGACGTGAGGTGGCAACTTTAGTTGTCAAGACAGGGCAACTTTGTCCCAGTTTTTTTTAGAAAATTGCCATGATTACCAACCTGCATTAACTAAACTTGTCATGAAAAATGTTCGGATTTCCATGCTTAAAATCTGAACATTTGGGATTATTATTTCTGAAAAAATAATGAATTTGAACAAAAAATCATAAATATTTTAAAACAGTTCAAAATGTAAAAAATCATGAAATTTAAAAATAACATAAAAGGTTCACAAAAATGAAACAACGATTCCTATTTGCCGCATAGGTCGCAGTCACCTTGGCGAAAATGGCACAGCGGGTGTCAAATAGGATTGGGGCGTGAGAAGGTAAAAATGGTGATTCAACGCATGCCCTCCGTGCACCCTCTCCTGAGGCATGCCCTTCGTACGGGCCGGCCCATTATGTTTTTTTCATCAGAACATTTCTTTCTTTTTTCCTTTCTTTTTTCTTTTTTTCTTTTTCCCTTTTCCTTTCTGTTTTATTTATTTTTCATTTTCGTTTTATTTATCTTTTTTTCATGTTTGTTTTTTATTTATTTTTTAATTTTGTGAACATCTTCCAAATTCGTGCATATTTGTTTTTGAAATTTGGTGAATAGTTTTTGAAGTCATGAACATTTTTTGGAAGTTTGAATGTTTTTCAAATTCATGAGGCTTTTACAAATCACAATTGTTTTGAAATTGTGAACATTGTTTTGAAACTCTGTGAATATTTTTTTGAACCAATGAACATTTTTTGAGTCGCTGAACATTTTTCAAAATTTGAGAATCATTTTAAAATTCAAGACCACTTTTTTGTTTTGACGTTTTTAAATGCATCAACATTTTTTGAATCAGGTACATTTTTGATATTTGGGAACAATTTTTGATGTTTACAAACATTTTTAAAATTTTGTGAAAATGTTTTGAATTTGTGAATATTATTTGAGTACACGAACATTTATGATTTTCTGAACTGTTTTCAAAATCATGAATATTTTATGATTTCTTATACTTTTTTTCTAGAGTTCGCAACTCTATTGAAATCCGTAATCATTTTGAAGAAAAAACTAAAATAGAAACATGAGCCGGCCCAAAAGGGCATGTGTGGTGGCGGCCGAGGGGGGTGGGGTGAGGGTGCGCGTTTCCACGTCTTCCGACGCCAGGTCGGTTGATAATAGTAAAGTGGAAGGAATTGTCGTGCCACTTTTCAATGATGGAGATGGTAAGTATGGAGTGTTGAACCAACAAGGAGCTAAAGCTAAGATCAACATTCTCTCAGGTCATATCTATCACTATATAACCCTACGTACAACGAGCGTTGGCTTTATCTAAAAACAAGAATAAAACTACGAAGTGGGTATAAAGGGATAGTTCTGCATGATAATGAAGAATATAAACAAAAAAGATAGGTGTTGCCTAAGTAAAGATACAATATAATACAAATAGCGAGTGTGGAATAGTGATGGTATGTTGTGCGAAATTGTCCCTAGACAATTAGCTAAGTTACTAAGCCGATTATCATCATTGCAGTATTATACGTGGGAGAGGCCTCTACTAGCATACCATCCCTTATATGGAATTTTATGCACTTATGATTGGAACTATTAGCAACTACTAACAACTTATAAAGCTAAACTGATGCGGAGCATCCTACGGTCATCCCATGGAGCTACCTTCATCTCCCCAAGTGCCAAGTGGACCAATGACACGAACACGTGCAAGAGTTATCAAGTCCGAGGTGACATCTCTCCTCGCTCAACTCCCATTGGAATCACACGAGACATGGCTACTACCTCAAGAGAAGACACTTTGCATGCTCAGGTACCAAGGAACCAACCACGAAGAAGCTAAGGCGTAAGTCCGAACGAGGGAAGAAAGCGAACACGAAAAGGGAGAGCAAATGAGGCAATTCAGCAGCTGCCCAGACGATCCGGATGAAGTCTTGGGCGATCCGGCCGTAGCGCCTGAAGACAACAACAACCTCCTCGACGAAGCCGGATCGTCTAGGACTTCGCCCAGATCATCCGGACTTAGCTGTACGTCCGGACCAGGTCCCGAACATTCGGGCCAGCCACGGCCACAACGACCTTGCTGGACCATCCGGGCGACCGCCCGGATCATCTGGATGATGTCCTGATCAGCTGAACCGCCATACAGATCGTTCGGACCGTGTCTGCGTGCATGACTTGGGCCGAGGCCCATGTACCTCTCTCTACCCCTGGACTATATATACTCCTCCTCCGCCCACATTTTAGGGTCAGCAAAGGATTAGCTCAAGATAGAAATGGAGCTTTGCTCATCCACCTACCTCTCCCAAGGAGGTCAAGGCCTCCATGTGAGAAGATCCCCAAGTGGATTCAAGACCCCTTCATGGGAAGATCCTCCTAGGATTCAAGACCTCTCTCCTTCAAGGACTGTGATGAACTAGCTACACTTTCTTACCTACTTGTGTTGAATTTGGATCCTTGTATCTCCTCTTTGTGTATGTGGATTGAGCATACGTGTGATTGCATCTTGTCTATTTGAGAGTTCTTCTTGTGTTCTTCTCTTGATTTGCTACTTCCCCACCTTCAAGTGTGAAAAAATCATGAACTACCGATTGGGATGAAATTTTGAGGGGATTTTTTCCATAAAGTTATCTTTCTTGCATCCAAAGGAGAGCTCCAACCAACTTAAGGCCTGCCCACGCAGGCCCATGATGCGACTTGGGGGTACCCGTGCCACCTGCATGTGTGGGTCCCTCGGGAGTCGTTTCCCATTGATTTCTTCACCCTGCATTCCAGAAAAAAATCATATTAAATTGCCGGGGTATTTTGACCTGCCAAGATATTGCTTTTCTATAAAACCAAGAACAAGCAAAAAACATGAACTCGCTCTGGGCACTAGATTAATAGGTTAGTCCAAAAAACATGGAGCCCTCTTCCCGAAGTTTCAAGCCTGACTTGCTGGAGAAGTATGATGGCAAGCTCAATCTGTCCGAATTCCTCAGAATTTAAACCATCATGGTGCAAGCTGCTGGTGGTAGAGACAACAAGATTCTCACCAACTATTTTCCGTTGGCACTTAAGCCCAACGTGAGATCTTGGCTGATGAACTTGCCAGAGGGCTCCATTTCTTCTTGGTTAGACTTGTGTCATGAGTTTGTTGGACCTACATAGAGGGCCATGAGCCTCCGGGGAAGCCTAGCAACCTCCACTTGATTCCATAGAAAGATGGTGAGTGCCTTCGTAAGTACTAGGTTTAGCTGTGTGCATCACAACATCCCCGATGTGCACCCTGCTGCTGTGGTTGCTTCGTTCCACATGAATGTTTGCAATCGCAGGATGCGGGCTGAGTTGAACATTCACCAGTTGAAGACCGTCAACGACTTGTATGCCCTGGCGTACCAGTGTGCACATGCTGAGGAGGGGAGGAGACTTCCCGCGAAGGACGCCAGAGCCGAGGTTGATTCCGAGAACGCCGACGCGTCCACCCCAAAGAAGACATGCCAAAACAACAATCGCAGGTGCAAGGCAAGACATCTATGGCAGTTGAGGGTTCCGGCGACTCCATGCCGCTAAGAAGCTGAAGTCTGAGAGCTCTTGCAAGGAGGTTGCCACATGCACTGGTTGTTAGGAGGCTACGACACATGAGACGACGGAGATCCGGCAAGCAGTACTACAAGATCCACCGCACCAAGGTCCACGACCTCCAAGATTGCTGGCAAGTGGAACAACTTGACGAAAAGAGTAACATCCCAAATTTTCAATTTGGAATGTTTTACAATTATAGCTAAGCATCTATGCATTTTGATTGAAACCGAGTGGCATTTGAAAAATTCAGAGGCATTTGAGTTCTATTTGAATTTGAATTTGACCTGAGTTCAAAATGGCATTTGAATTTCATTTAAAAAAATTCTGACAAATACTTTGATCAAAAAGTATGAGAGGAGATAACATGAAACTCCAAAAGTCATAAGAAAATAATGTCAAAATTATTTGAATTCAAATTTGGATTTATTTGGAATTTTCAAAAAAAAAATGATTTTTATTAAGTTTTTATTTTGCCTCTAAAAAATAGTTCATCATTTAGGATTTATTTTTCTAATTATTTTGACATATATATTGTCCATATAAAATATATTTTTATTTTTCTTTTCTCTATTTTCTTTTTTCTTTTCTATCAGAAACTAAAATATGAAATGTTTTTTAAACGGAATCCTATCGCCTGGCCCACCGCGACAGATTCGGCCTAGACCCACCGACTAGACCGAATTCGATCCAGATCGGTCACCAATCTACTTTCCCTCCCCGCTCTCTCTCTCTGACCCTGGGTCCCACTGCCCGCTCGATGCCTCGCATGGTCACTGATATGTCACCAACGTATCTATAATTTATGAAGTATTCATGCTAATATATTATCATTCTTGGATGTTTTACAATTATTTTATAGCAACTTTATCATTTTTTGGGACTAACCTATTGACCCAGTGCCTGTTGTTGTTTTTTTGCTTGTTTTTTACATCGCAGGAAATCAATATCAAACGAAGTCCAAATGCAGCAAAACTTTTTGGAGAATTTTTTGGACCAAAAGACATCCAGTGGTCAAAGAAGCACCTGGGGGGTTCCTTGAGGGGGGCACAACCCACCAGGGCGCGCCTGGGGGCCCAGGTGTGCCCAGGTGGGTTGTGCCCACCTCGGTGGCCTCCCGTACCCCCTCTTCGCCCTATAAATTGTCAAATCTTCCAAAAACCCTCGAGGAGACCCTAGATCAAAAGTTCCACCGCCACAAGCCTCTGTAGCCACGAGAAACTAATCTAAACCCCGTTTCGGCACTCCGGCGGAGAGGGGAATCATCACCGGTGGCCATCTTCCTCATCCCGACGGCCACCATGATGAGGAGGGAGTAGTCCACCCTCGGGGATGAGGGTTTGTACCAGTAGCTATGTGTTTAATCTCTCTCTTTCTCTCGTGTTCTTGAGATGTCACGATCTTGATGTATCGCGGGTGTCGTGGAATTGTCACGGCAGATGTCCTAGTGAAAGGACTTAGTCGTGGAGCCATCGCAGCTAGGAAGCTTGAAGGGGCTAATCGGGACAAAGGACACGAGGTTTATACTGGTTCGGCCCCTTACGGTTAAGGTAAAAGCCTACGGTCCAGTTTTGAGTGGGATTGCTTATGTCTCGATAACCAGGGAGCAAATCGCTTGACCTAGCTCTCGAGTTGATGTTACTTGCCCTGAACCGCCGCCGGGTCGTCCCTTTATATACAGAGGCCGATGCCCAGCGGCTCTATAGAGTCCTGGTCGGCTTATAAACAGTGTCCGGCTCGGTCTCTTAATATTTCTTGTCTTACAATACAAGTCATGTATACATGGCGGTTTATCACTACGGTCCTTAAGTCGCCTCTGGGCTTTGGGCCCTTACTGAACCACCATCTTCCACTTTGGTCTTGGGCTTCAAAATACTCATAGGTATAACCCGGCCCCTCCTGGGGGGGTCATACCTAATAGTTATATCCCCAACATTAGGCCCCAGATTGATTTGAACTAGTTCATGTCAATCTTCGATACTTGAGAAAAATCCTCTGCTCTTTGCTTATGAAGCTTTTTGTCACCCGCCATGACGTCATCCCTTGAATTTATGCTAACCCGCCATGATGTCACCTGCCATAAATACACGGTTCTTCCAATGTATCTCAACGGGTCTTTGTCTTAATGACCATCCGAAAATCGAGGCGTCCTTATAGTTGGATAACTATGTTTTTTGGCCTCCTCGTTTTTCGCGCCCAATTAATAGTCTTTTCCTTATAAATAGACCCGACTAGGTCTCTTCTCATTCTCCCCGTTCTGCATCTTCTTCCTCTCGCCCCCATCTGTTACTGGAGCTCTGCCGTCATCACCACAACACACCTCGTCTCCGTCGAGCTTTGGCCGCTGCATCGACCTGATGTTGACCAGAGAACGACAGCACTCCTCCTTCGCAGTAAGTACTTCCCCTTTTCGCGCCATAGATCTACACTAGGGCTAGCGTGTTCCTCTGTACCGGGCACAATTCATCCAAGTTCTTGTGTTCTTCTTGCCATGGCTTCTTTCGATCCAAAAAACCCCATAGATCTTATGCGGTTCGTGTTCCGCATCCATTTTGGTTATCAGTAGATCTCCTTTCCATGTAAGAAAACCCCATTATAGCACATGAACTCGTCTGTGCCCTGTTTTTAGGTCTAGTAATTTTTCTTTTCTGAACCTTTGTTTGATCCAAAATAATAGCTGCAAATTGTGAAACCAGTTTGTACAACACTTAGGCAAAATCAATACTTTGTTAGATTTATCTAGTCATGGCGACTCTGATCGCCGGCTTGAAGGAAGTAATTCTCAATTAATAATCTGAACCACCCCTGTTGGTTTAAATATTGCTGACGGCTTATAGAGCCTATGGCGCCTTAACTAACCAGGACATAATTATCCTTATACCATTAGGCCCCTTCATAAGCCGCCATTTTGAATATGCACAGTAATACTTTTGTCCTGCCCGGCTTAAATTTGAACTGGCACTTTTACTTTGTCTTAGGCTTTCAATCAGAATGGCACCCAAGGCACCTACCTCTTGCAACTGGGTTAAATCCATTGTCACTGACAGCACTTTGGATGACTTTGTGAAGACCGGCTATCTGCCGAAAAAAGAAGTCATGCCTTTCGTGCTCCTAACCCGGATGAAGAATTTCCTCAACCCAAAGACGGAGAGGTCATTGTTTTCACAGATCATATGAACCGGGGATTTACTCCTCCCGGCTCAAAATTCTTCAGAGATGTGCTGAACTTCTTTGACCTTCACCCACAAGACATCGGACCCAATTCCGTGTCTAATATCTGCAACTTCCAAGTGTTTAGCGAAGTTTACCTTGGTGAAGAACCCAATTTACTGCTTTTCAGAAAACTGTTCTACTTGAACCGCCAGACGGAATGCGCCAGCAGCCAGAGCTTGGAACTTGGCGGAGTTTCGATTCAGCACCGCAGGGATGTGATCTTTCCCTATGCTAACCCGACAAGCCACCCCAAAGACTGGAATATGACATGGTTCTACTGCAAGGATACCTCTCCGGCTGATGAGAATCCTCTGCCCGGCTTTCGTGCCCTTCATCTTGAAACCAATCATCCTCTGCCTGACAAGATTACCGCCACTGAGCGTAAATCACTTGCTCCTACTTTGGCCAAGATCAAGGCTCTGCTGGGGAACGGATTGACTGGTATTGACATGGTCCGGGTTTGGCTTGCCTAGCGAGTTATTCCGTTGAGCCGCCGCACCGGCTTGATGTGCGAATACACTGGCGCCAAGAAGGATCCTCTGTGTCACAGCCCTGACAACTTACCTACCCATGTCATTGACGAAATGACCAAGTCTCTTCTTAATGAGAGTCTGGCGGACTGCGGCAAGGTGGGCCTAGCCCCCTTCTGCAAAGATAACCCGGCTCCAAAGGTAAACCGCTCACATGAAATGATTATCTTAATTTCTTAATGTTTCACCCATACTCATGAATATGCTTAATCTTTGCAGGCGGGTGATAAATTTTGGAAAGTTAAATATGATCATGAAGCTGCCAAGAGAGCCAAAAAAGAAAACAAAGCCGCCAGGAAAGAAGCTGTCAAAAGGAAGGGCAAGAAGGCTACCGCTTCTGACCTGCTTCGGCTAGCGGACTCTTCTGAGTTGGAGGTAGCCCTTGACTCCCTTGGCTTATTTTTTAACCATCTTATTGAAACTGATCATCAGCAGGAGGACACAGGAGCAAGCCATAACAAGGCTGATGAGGTAACTATCCTTTCCTCCGACTCCGAGCCTTTGCCAAGACGGAAAATCTGCAGAGTGACCCGGAAAGTAAGATTTTCTCATCCTTTAGCTCATCACGACCCTCAATTTCTTTTGAAGCGGCAAACTCATGAGAGCCGGAGGCAGACCCGGACCAGCAAGGATGCAGAGCTCTCCTCCGGCTTACAAACATTCCAAGGAAACGCCGGAATGAGGTCACTTCTGTTTTAAATAAATTTTACCCCTTGGTGGGTCTCTCTCGTCAACCACTCAATCCCTCTGACTCGGATTATCAGGATACTTCCCCTTCCTTCGGCGAGTCACTACAGTCCAATCTGCCAACCTTCAAGACTGCTCCAGGGTATGCTAACCCGCTCATCTTGCATTTATTTTAATCCCTTGCATCTGTATTAATATTTTATTTTGACGCAATGGTCAAGCCAAGCCCAGCAAAAGGGTTAGGAAAAGTAAACCAGCTCAAGGCAGAGTTGAGACTGAGCCGGTTCTTGAGACAGTCGTGCCGGACTCAACCGCTTGTGAGCCGCCACCTGAGCCAGCTCAAGACTTACCTCCTCCTGCCACGGACCTGCCCACTGATCAAGCTGCCGATGAGTCAGAGAATCCAGAGGCTCCTAGCCCGGTCCAGACATATGATCCTTCCAATGTTGATGTAGAGATCACCAGAACCGGCTATGTTGAGCCGGGAAGGCCAACTATGCTGGCCAAATGCCCCGCCAAGGAAGAACTTCTGGACCAGTGTCGGGTCAAGATGGATGTTGCCAACTATGCTCATATGAGCGTTGGAGACATCTTTTCTGGCTATATGAACCAAGTACACAGTAGCCGGGACCTCGAGATTGATATGGTGAAGCAGATGCACCGCAAATTCGAGGTATAACCCATTTTCTTTTGTTCATTAATATCTATTATGTTAGCCCCCAAGTCTACTGCTTATAATGCTTATGTTGTATACTTTGAAACAATCTTAATGATATTAGCAACATAAACGAAAGAAACATAAAAAGTTCCGGCTTACCGTGTAGTTCCCAAGTAGCGGCTTAACCAATATAATTGAGCCGGTCCTTTATATAAACAATTCTTATGAGCCTTTGAACAACAATATGCATTAGCCCCCAAGTGCCAAGCATTATTGCTTGCAAAATTCTTGGGACTTACTCTTATGAACCGCCATTGAAAAGAAAACTCTTTGGTAACATTAGCTCCCAAGTGCCAAGTGTTATTGCTGGCAAAATGCTTGGGACTTTAACATTACATAAACAATTGACTTGACTCTTATTCTGTACTTGTATAGGCCACCACAAGCCAACTCGAATCTGTGACTAATCTGAAGAGCCGCCTTGAGACCCAAGAGTCAGAAATTGAAAAAGCCAACACCAAGTTCAAATTTAGCGTTTTCGAGCAAGAAAAACTAAAGAAAGAATTTGATGTTGAAAAGAAAGCCTGGGTTGATGAAAGGACAACATTGATTAACCGAGCTGAAAAGGCGGAGGCGGCTTTAGAAGAAGTCATCGGCGAGTTAGCCGGTTTAAAGCGCCACGTCTCGCAAATGGTCTCCGCAATCTTTGGTAAGTCGCCCTGTAAGTGTGTTAAATACCTAAGCCTTTCAATTGATCATAAGACTGGAATGAACTCACCATATCGTGTTTATACAGGCCCCAGAAGTTCAAATTTGAACCAAAACATGCTGACAAAACTGAAGGCAGTATACACATTAGTGGAACAGCTCTACACCGGGTCTCAACGTGCACTAGCCATAGTGGCTCTGTCAAATGAAGTGCCGACCCTCCTGGTAGAAGTCTTGAAGAAGCTGTCCGTTCTCCCTCAGTGGTTCAATGAACTGAGGCGGTCAGCTGCAAGAGCCGGAGCGGTAAATGCTTTAAGCCGGGCCAAGGCTTGGCTACCAGAACTAGACCCGGCTGACATTGCCATCGGCTACCCAAGCCTGAAGGAAGATGGCACTCCTTTTGAAGACACAGACTTTCTCGCCTGTGTCGAAGAGACACGCCCCGTGGAGACTTTGATAGCAAATGAAGTGGATCTTACCAAGTACCAGGCGGGTTATGATGAAGGGAATCGGAGAATTCCAATGACTCACTATGAAGTTACCAGTCTGATTCCCCCACTCCGCAAGCATACCTTTGCTCCTGAAGTTGACCCGGCCGGCCTTGTTGATGCTGAAGCTGAATTTGAAGCCTTGAATAACATTGACTGGTCATCGTCAACCTTCCAGGAAAGGGAGCAGGGCGAAGACGCAGAGAGGGCTAACCCAGACGCTTCAGGCCAATCATGAAGGCGAACCTGCCGTGGCGGTTCATACCTGGGGTGTACTAAAAACAATGTGACTTATTTGAACTCAAGGAGTCCTGTAACAGGATAGAAATAACTTTATTTTGGCCGTGTCATCACGCATGTTTGAATGCTTAATGCCATTAAGCTGCCGTAATGTATCCATCCGTATTACTTTTCATCTGCTTACCGTATGCTTGATCAGGTTGCGAAAACTATCTTGCGTATGAAAACGGACTGCAAAAATCCCTTGACATCTAAAAACCAGGCGGGTCAAAAGGATTGTAAAAAGAGTCATAGATTAGCTTGTTGTAAAAAACACAACTATGATCGTATGATTAGGGCTTATTAGATTTGCACCGCAGGTTTATATGACCCGGTCGGTAAGGGTGATAACCCAGTCTTTGGATACCCCAAAATTTCAAAGGTACAATGATTCTTATGGATTGGCGACTCATCAATCGATATCGAGCCGGGTTAAAGCAATCATACTTAAACTCGCAAACCTCAAAAAAAATCTCAAGTCAAAAGGGTGTTTCCAAAGACAACTTAAATCAAAAAAGAACAAAATATTGCAAGGCTACTGATTCGAATACGATCAGTAAACCGTTCCAGAGGGGTTTAAGCTAGGATTCGAATACGATCATGTAGCCCCCAATGGCTTTGGCGTTGCGCCGATCAAGAGGGTACCGACAACTGTGTTCTCTTTGGTTCAAATACGACCTATGTTTGAACAGGAAGCCCCCTAATGACCTTGAGAGTTTTTTAACGACTCTGATTCGAATACGATCAAAGTTGGTTCCCAAAAGGGGTTGAGCTATGATTCAAATACGATCAAGAAGCCCCCTAGTGAGCTCGGCAGTGTGCCAATCAAAAGAGTACCGACAGCTGTGTTCTCTTTGGTTTGAATATGACCTATGTTTGAACAGGAAGCCCCCTAGTGATCATAATTTTTAACGGCTAGATTCGAATATGATCATAAGCCAGATCAAACGGGTTAAGCCTGATCAAATGTGATCAGCCCCCAAGTGATCACGTGAGAAAATAATGACAATGATAATGACAAATTTACCTTGAGGGAAGGAAAAAAGGACAGAGGTCTTGCTATATTATTTATCATAATATATACATTTTGGCAAAATGTGTACATCAGAAGAGCCTATGGCTCAAGTGTATAGGTCCGAAGATGAGCTATATTCCACGGTCGGCGGGTCTCTTCCTCCGACTTACGTGAGTCCCTGCGCTCTCGAACATCGATAAGGTAATATGACCCGTTGTTCAAGTTCTTGCTGACCACAAAGGGCCCTTCCCAAGGTGGGGATAGCTTGTGCGCGTCAGTTTGATCCTAGATGATCCGGAGCACCAAATCACCTTCCTGAAAGGCTCTGGACTGAACCCGACAGATGTGATATCGGTGCAAGTCTTGCTGGTAAATCGCCGAGCGAGCTGCTGTCAAGTCCCGCTGTTCATCTAACAGGTCAAGAGCATCCTGACGTGCTTGTTCATTATCCGCCTCAACATAAGCCGCTATGCGAGGCGAGTCATGACAGATGTCGCTAGGGAGAACTGCCTCAGCTCCATAGACCATGAAGAAAGGTGTATAACCCGTAGATCTATTAGGGGTAGTATTAATGCTCCATAACAGAGGGGGCAACTCCTCAACCCAGCAACCCGACGTCCTCTGCAAGGGGACCAAGAGCCGAGGCTTGATGCCTTTCAAGATTTCCTGATTTGCTCTCTTAGCTTGACCATTGGATTGGGGGTGAGCCACTGATGAAACATCAAGCGAATATGCTCACGTTGGCAAAACTCCTCCATGGCGCCTTTAGACAGATTAGTGCCATTGTCAGTTATAATGTTGTGTGGAAAGCCGAAGCGAAATATCACCTTTTTCATGAATTGAACTGCCATGGCTGCATCACACTTACTGACTGGCTCTGCCTCAACCCACTTTGTAAATTTATCAACTGCCACTAAGAGGTGGGTCTTTTTATCTTTGGACCTTTTAAAAGGCCCAACCATGTCAAGCCCCCAGACTGCAAACGGCCATGTAATTGGAATCATCCTCAATTCTTGAGCCGGCACATGAGCTCGTCTTGAGAACTTCTCACAACCATCACATTTACTAACCAAGTCCTCTACATCAGCATGAGCCGTCAGCCAATAGAATCCATGACGGAAAGCCTTAGACACGAGGGATTTTGACCCGGCGTGATGACCACAATCTCCTTCATGAATTTCATGAAGAATTTCTTAGCCTTCTTCAGGAGAGATGTAACGCTGAAACGCCCCTGTAACACTGCGATGATGCAACTCGCCACTGACAATCGTCATAGACTTAGACCGCCGAGTTATCTGCCTGGCCAAGGTTTCATCCTCAGGAAATTCGCCCAGGGTCATATAAGCTAGGTATGGCACCGTCCAATCTGGAATGATATGAAGAGCCACCACCAATTGTGCTTTTGGGTCAGGAACATCCAAGTCTTCCTCTGTGGGTAGCTTGACAGAAGGGTTATGCAGAACATCCAAAAAAGTATTAGGCGGCACCGGCTTACGCTGAGACCCCAGCCGGCTTAAAGCATCAGCCGCTTCGTTCTTTCTACGGTCAATGTGCTCCACCTGATAACCCTTGAAGTGTCCCGCAATTGCATCGACTTCACGGTGATAAGCCGCCATGAGAGGATCCTTAGAATCCCACTTGCCTGATACCTGCTGAGCCACCAGATCTGAGTCGCCAAAGCACCTTACCCGGCTTAAGCTCATCTCTTTAGCCATTCGGAGACCATGGAGTAAGGCTTCATACTCAGCTGCGTTGTTAGTACAGGGAAACATCAACCGGAGCACATAACAAAATTTGTCACCTCGAGGGGAAGCCAAAACCACTCCAGCCCCCGAGCCCTCCAATTGCCTGGACCCGTCAAAATGAATTGTCCAATAGGTGTTGTCCGGCTTTTCTTCAGGCATCTACAGCTCTGTCCAATCGTTGATGAAATCCACCAGCGCTTGAGACTTGATAGCTGTGCACGGCACATATTTTAAGCCATGAGGCCCAAGCTCAATGGCCCATTTGGCGACTCATCCTGTGGCCTCTCTGTTTCGAATGATATCCCCCAAAGGGGCAGAACTAACCACAGTGATGGGGTGGCCCAAGAAGTATTGCTTAAGCTTCCGGCTTGCCATGAACACCCCATAGACAAGCTTCTGCCAATGCGGATATCACTGCTTGGACTCAATCAGCACCTCGCTGATGTAGTAAACCGGCCGTTCAACCGGATGTTCCTTGCCAGCCTCCCTGCGCTCCACCATGATGGCCACGCTGACAACACGCGTGTTAGCAGCCACATACAGTAACATGGGCTCCTTGTCAATGGGAGCAGCAAGAACCGGCGGCTCAGCCAACTGTCTCTTCAGATCTTCAAAAGCAGCGTTTGCGGCATCACTCCAGGTGAAGCTATTTGTCTTCTTCATCATTTGATATAGTGGCATGGCCTTCTCTCCTAACCGGCTTATGAAGCGGCTTAGAGCAGCGATACGACCCGCCAAACGCTGAACGTCATTGATACATGCTGGCTTGGCCAGAGAGGTGATGGCCTTGATCTTCTCCGGGTTAGCCTCGGTGCCCCTGTTAGAAACCAAAAAACCCAAAAGCTTGCCTGCAGGCACACCGAAAACACACTTGGCCGGGTTAAGCATCATCTTGTAAACCCGAATATTGTCAAAGGTTTCCTTGAGATCATCAATCAAGGTCTCCTTCTCTCTGGATTTTACCACTATGTCATCCACATAAGCATGAACATTGCGCCCAATTTGATTATGAAGACAATTCTGTACACATCGCTGGTAAGTCGCCTGGGCACTCTTGAGCCCAAAAGGCATTGAGACATAGCAGAAGGCTCCAAACGGAGTAATGAATGTCGTCTTCTCCTGGTCCTTAACCGCTATCTTGATCTGATGATAACCAGAATAAGCATCCAAGAAACTCAAACGCTCACAACCCGCCGTAGCATCTTTGATTTGATCAATACGAGGGAGAGCAAAAGGATCAGCCGGACAAGCTTTGTTTAAGTCCGTGTAATCCACACACATACGCCAAGTGCCGTTTTTCTTAAGCACAAGCACCGGGTTAGCCAACCACTCTGGATGAAAGACGTCGATGATAAACCCTGCTGCTAAGAGCCGGGCCACCTCCTCACCAATGGCCTTCCGCCTCTCCTCATTAAACCGCCGAAGAAACTGCTTGACCGTTTTAAACTTTGGATCAATATTAAGAGTGTGCTCAGCGAGTTCTCCCGGTACACCCGGCATGTCAAAAGGTTTCCATGCAAAGATGTCCCGGTTCTCACGGATGAACTCGATGAGCGCGCTTTCCTATTTGGGATCCAAGTTAGCACTGATACTGAACTGTTTTGATGAGTCGCCCGGAATAAAATCAACGAGCTTAGTATCATCGGCCGACTTAAACTTCATCTCCGGCTCATGTTCTGTGGTTGGCTTCTTTAAGGATGTCATATCTGCCGGTTCAACATTGTCCTTGTAGAATTTTAACTCTTCTGTTGCACAGACCGACTCAGCATAAGCCGCGTCACCTTCTTCACATTCCAAGGCCACCTTCCGGCTCCCGTGCATCGTAATGGTTCCCTTATGACCCGGCATCTTGAGCTGCAAGTACACATAACACGGTCGTGCCATGAATTTGGCATAAGCCGGCCGTCCGAACAGAGCATGATACGGGCTCTTGATCTTGACCACTTCAAACGTCAATTTCTCGGCTCTGGAGTCATATTCATCCCCAAAAGCTACCTCCAATTCGATCTTACCGACTGGATACGCCGATTTGCCAGGTACGACTCCGTGGAAAACAGTGTTGGACTGCTTAAGGCTCTTATCAGTTAGCCCCATGCGACGGAAGGTCTCATAATAGAGGATATTGATGATGCTGCCTCCGTCCATGAGTACTTTGGTGAATTTATATCCACCCACTTGAGGGGCCACCACCAGGGCTAAGTGACCCGGATTGTCAACCTGGGGAGGGTGATCCTCCCTACTCCATATGATAGTCTGCTCAGACCATCTCAAGTAACGAGGAATTGCCGGCTCAACTGCATTCACAGCCCTCTTATGAAGCTTCTGGTCTCGTTTACATAAACTGGTGGTAAACACATGATATTGCCTGCTGTTCAGCTACTTTGGATTGCTCTGGTATCCACCTTGTTGCTGTTGCTGACCGCTCTGGCTAGATTGTTGGTTATACCCACCTTGGTTGCCCTGGGAATTTTGGAAATTGGGATTTGACCCGCCGCCTGGGCCATGAAAGCCGCCGCCACCTGAGCCGCCGCCCTGCCCATTGTTACCATCAAACATGTTGGAATTTTCGGAGGCCTTCATGATCGTACAGTCCTTCCATAAATGGGTAGCCGGCTTCTGCTGAGTGTCGTGTCTCGGACAGGGCTCATTCAACAATTGCTCAAGTGTGGGGCCTGACCCGCTAGATCGGGGAGGTGGCCTCCCTTCGCGCTGTTGGTTGTTACCCTGCGCACTAGTGTTAGCCATGAAATGCAAACTACCGTCAGCCTTACATTTATTACCTCCTTGGTTTGCCGGGTTGTGTTGAGGGCCCTTGCCGTTGCCGTTCTTCTTTCCTTTCCCTACCTTGTCATAATCAGACTCGGGATCCTTGGTACTATCAGAGTCAGCGTACTTGACCAGAGCCGCCATCAGCGTGCCCATATCATTACAATCGCGCTTGAGCCGCCCCAGCTTTTGTTTCAGAGGCAAGAAACGACAATTTTTCTCCAACATTAAGACTGCAGAGCCGACATCCATCTTATCAGATGAATGTATTATGGCTTTTACCCGGCGCACCCAATGGGTTGTAGACTCGCCCTCCTCTTGCTTGCAATTCGTCAGATCCACAATCGACATGGGCTACTTGCACGTGTCTTTGAAATTCTGGATGAACCGGGCCTTTAGCTCCGCCCATGAATTGATTGAATTAGGTGGCAGGCCTTTCAACCAAGTGCGGGCAGTCCCATCCAACATCTTGGTAAAATACTTAGCCATTGCAGCATCACTGACCTCCAATAACTCCATAGCCATCTCGTAACTTTCAATCCATGGCCCGGGCTGTAAGTCGGCTATATAATTCGGCACCTTCCTAGGTCCCTTCAAATCTTTGGGCGAACGCTCGTTACATAGAGCCGACACTAGACATGGGACTACTCCGGTCCGGGTGGCTACACCTGCCTCGATAGAAGTTGTCGGATAAGCCGGATACAGCTGGTAAGCCATCAACTGAGCCGCCTGCTCAGCCGCCTGATGAGTCGCTTGCTCAGCCTCTTGAAGTATTCTGTCTTGATCTGCCAAGTTAAAGGCCTCATGGCGCGCCTGGTTATGCCCACCTGGCTGGTCATGGCGCCTGACGTTGCTTGAAGCGACCGCCGAATCCATGTGCCTGCTATAACTTAGGCTTTGGCTTGGTCGAGGGGTCGAGTGGACCCTTTCCCGGCTGTATGAGTACGCCTCCTGTTGTGCTAAGGCCGTCTGAAGAAGTTCTCTGACCCGGCGGGTTTCAACCGCCACCGGAGAGTCACCATCAATTGGGAGAGCCGCCAATCATGCCGCTGCCGCTATCATGTTCTCCAACGGGTTAGAATAGTGACCCGGGGGTGTTGGTATATACTGAGGTGGCGCCATATTTACGCGGGGAGGTCCCATCACCTGCAGTTGAACCGGCGTGCCGTCCCCGGGTGTTGTAGCATGGTCCGCTCCTGCACGTGGAGAGAGCCACGGCAGGTTACCTGTACATTGGGAGAGCCACGGCGGGTTACTGGGCCCTGCTCCTGGTGTGTGAAAGAGGTTTCGAGCGTCATAAACCGGGGGGAGTCGAGAATGAGTCTTCTGATGCCTTCTCCTCATGACCTCATTAGATGCATTCTGATCTTGCATGAGCTGGAAAGTCTGCGCCTGGATCTGCTGAGCCCGAACATCCAGAGCTGCCCGCTCTGTAGTTATCCTGACATCTTCCGCTGCTAGATCTTCCTTAGCCTGCGCCATATCCAATTTTAACTATGCCACCTCCTCATCATGACGAGCTTGGTCCGTCGGGTTGACCATGGCGGTTAACATAGTGGTCAGCTTATCTGTAAGATCCATCAGCACTTGAGCCGGCGAGCGCACAGGGCCTCCTGCCCCGGCTGCTACTGCCCCGGGGGTCATGGCTGCCACAGTTGTGGAGTCTTGGATAGGTTGTGTACCGGCCATGAAGATTCCAACCTGGCTCGGCGGCTCGAAGCAATCCGGAATACTGCTGCCATCGGAACAGCCCCCAAGCCCGCCGTTTTGTAGTTGATACAAAGAATCTGTCTCACCTATGGATGACCCACCATTAGAGTAGATGGCCCTCTCACTGCCAAATGCAGATCCTTCAGGGAGCCCTTCATGGATGCATCCCACAAAGGCATGCTTCACAGTAGGCGGAGCCCGGGCGGGTTTCGCGCGCCGAGCCATTTCGATGAGGTCAGTGTAGATGTCTGGCTCAGGTCCCGGCTCACTGATCTTACCAATGAAGACATGAATTCCGCCGAAGGGGACCTGGTACCCGTACTCATTAAGCCGGCCTCGGGACCCCAGCTTGCGTCGTCGATGTAGAGCTTGCCGCGATGACTCTTGGTCATCCGGCCCATAGTGTATCCCTTGAGCCCTTCGAAGCTGCCCTTCAAGAACTCAAATCCACCGTGCGCTGGCCCCGCGGTGGGCGCCAACTATCGTGGAATTGTCACGGCAGATCTCCTAGTGAAAGGACTTAGTCGTTGAGCCATCGCAGCTAGGAAGCTTGAAGGGGTTAATCGGGACAAAGGACACGAGGTTTATACTGGTTCGGCCCCTTACGGTGAAGGTAAAAGCCTACGGTCCAGTTTTGAGTGGGATTGCTTATGTCTCGATAACCAGGGAGCAAATCGCTTGACCTAGCTCTCGAGTTGATGTTACTTGCCCTGAACCGCCCCCGGGTCGTCCCTTTATATACAGAGGCCGACGCCCAGCGGCTCTACAGAGTCCCGGCCGGCTTGTAAACAGTGTCCGGCCCGGTCTCTTAATATTTCTTGTCTTACAATACAAGTCACGCATACATGGCGGTTTATCACTACGGTCCTTAAGTCGCCTTTGGGCTTTGGGCCCTTACTGAACCGCCATCTTCCAGTTTGGTCTTGGGATTCAAAATACTCATAGGTATAACCTGGCACCTCCTGAGCGGGTCATACCTAATAGTTATATCCCCAACAGCGGGCTTTGTTAATATAGTCGGGTCATATGGTGTTTTCCGCTCTCTATCTTATTGTGATGAATTGAGTTTTCCCTTTGAGATTTCGTTCTTATCGTATTGAATACTTTTATGGAGTTGAGAGCAGTTGATATATGTTTTGCATATGTATACTCGTGGTGACAATGGGGTATCATATTGATTCACTCGATATAAGTTTTGGCACTCAACTCACGGATTCCCGAGGTGACATTGGGGTAATCTATGCATAGGGGTTGATGCACGTTCTTGTCTTTGTTTCTCTGGTAGAAATCTTGGGGCACACTTTGAAGTTCTTTGTGTTGGATTGAGTATTATGAATCCAAAAACATTTGGTGTTATTTCAGTACGAACTCTTGGATAGATCGATCGGAAAGAATAGCTTCGAGGTGGTTTCGTACCCTACAAACAATTCCTTCTTATGTTCTCTGCTAGATAGGAACTTTGCAGTGATTCTTCATCGCACTTTGAGGGATGGTTATATGATCCAATTATATTAGCATTGTTGAGATATTGCACTAGCGAAAGTATGGACCCTAGGCCTCATTTTCAAGCATTGCAATACCATTCGTGCTCCATTTTATCAATTGCTACCTTGCTGTTTTTTATTGTTCTTATTACAAAAATCAATATCTACTATCCATATTACACTTGTATCACCATCTCTTCGCCGAACTAGTGCACCTATACAATTTGCCATTGTATGTGGTGTGTTGGGGACGCAAGTGACTTTTTATTATTTGGTTGCAGGGTTGTTTGAGAGAGACCATCTTCATCCTACGCCTCCCACGGATTGATAAACCTTAGGTCATCCACTTGAGGGAAAATTGCTACTGTCCTACAAAACTCTACGCTTGGAGGCCCAACATGTGTCTACAAGAATAAATTTGCGTAGTATACATCAAGCTCTTTTGTGGTGTCGTTGCCGGGGAAGTGAGTGCATGGAGGTATATCTTTCAATCTTGCAATTGAATTTTTTAGTTTCTTGTTTTATCACTAGTTTGGTTCTATAATAGAAAACTAAAAATATGGAGATTCGGTTTCGTCAGGTTGTTCTTTATCTTTATAATGTCTATCTTGAGAATAAGGATTCTGATAATTGTGCTCAACTGCTAGAAAAAGAATTCAACAAAATTTATAGCATAAAAACGTTGGATGATGGGCATGATTGCAATATTGCTAGTATGAATTCTTTGAATATCCAAAATGCTAATGATGATTGCACAAGTCATGACAAAAATGTTCTTATAAGCATGTCAATTTTTGTGGAGTGCATAAAGTTTGTGAAGGCGTGCCTTATTGGGAAGATTGATTTTGTAAGAAGCATAAGCATGATAGAACTAATTCTTTGCTCAAAGAGATAGATGAATTTGCTACAAAATTATATTCTCTTTGTCCTACTACTTGTGAACTTTGCAATAAGGATGGTCATCTTAATTTCCAATGCATGCTTTTTCATGATCGAATCATGTCCAAATATTGCAATAACTTGATCACCCTTGAACTTTTTAATGAGCTTTGTCTATTTTGGAGGAGTGAAGAATTGACACATAAAAATAGTTGGTTTGAAGTATTCATTCTCACGGACGACATTGAAACTACTCTAAAAAATATCTATATGTTTTGCATGGTAAATTGCAATGAGAATGCTTATATTGCCAACTATAGAAAGATGGGAAAACCAATAGAATATAAAAGGAATACTAATGAAAGGGTAAAGATTTCCACTTTCCCTCCTATTGTCTCTCATGATGAAATAGGTGATGATGAGGAGCTCCCTATTCAACCAATCTCATCAATAAGAAGCTCGAAAAAATTAATTTAACCCACACATGATGTGGTGAAGAAGAAGAAAATAAGAAAGAATAGAGGTAAAAAGGTATCTCTCCCGAATAATGTTGCTCCTATTATTGTTGTGCCCATGATAATGAATCAAAAATAATTGTGGAAGATGATGCACTTGATGAGTATGGCACAATGTCTGAGAGCACTATTGATGATGATTTTGTTATGCCTATTGCTTGTTGTGATGATTATGATTGGGAAGATAATGATACTTCTTATAATCTTGGAAATCTTTTTGGCACCAACTTGGTAAATTATGATGATAGCAATTGTTATACTGTTGGTGTTATTCATACTATTAATGATGAGAGTGATTATGCTTATGATATGCCAAGCCACAAGCTTGGGGATGCTATGTTTGATGAGAATGACATGTTTGAGAATTTATTTGCTGCAATTAATGTTTGTCCCAAGCTTGGGGATGCTATGTTTGTATATGAATAGAAACTTTTGCGCTCAGTATATGAATTTTGAAAATTCACTGGAACGTGCTTTTGATCTGAAATTTTTACAGGTGATAGATATACAAATTCCCTACGTTTTCCTATTTTCAGAATTTTTGGAGTAGCAGAACTATGGTTGGAGTACAATTACTACAGACTGTTTTGTTTTTGACAGATTCTGTTTTCAATGCATAGTTTGCTTGTTTTCTAGTTTCTATGGCTTATATTGCTCAATATAAATTGTAGAAATGATATTCTACAGTAGGCATCGTGTGGAAACGATTATGAATCTTGTCTTTGACAATAACAAAGTGAAATGGTTTGCTCTTTATCATACTAACCTATCTCACGAAGTTCCTTAAGTTTTGTGTGATTGAAATTTTCAAGTTTTGGGTGAGATATCGATATGAGGAGAATAAGAAGTGACAAGACCCTAATCTTGGGGATGCCCAAGGCACCCCGAGTTAATATTCAAGGAAGTTCCAATCAACTAAGCTTCCGGGGCATCCCCTCTTTTGTCTCTGACATTATCGGTAACCTCACTTGGAGCTATGTTTTCATTCGTCACATGATATGTGTTTTACTTGGAGCATCAATTTATTTTGTTTTGATTTACTTGCTTCTATCTATGATAATGTTTTGCATCTTTTATTTAAATAAAAATGTCAAGTATAGCCTTTGCCATGCTTATTTTGCAAGTCTATATGTGGCTGTTTAAAAACAGAAAGTTTATCGCTGTTGCAAAAAATCCCCAGAAAATTCAGAATGTGATAAAATGTTGAAACTTTTTGCACAATCAGCTCTGATAAATTTTCTACAGTGTGATAAATTTTCAGAATTTTTTAAGTTGAATAAGTATGCATCCTATTGCACTCTTTACAGACTGTTCTATTTAGACAGGTTGCTGTTATGTTTGCATATGTTTGCTTGTTTAATGATTCTATTCGAGGATAGAAGTATTAAATATGCATAGGCATTTGGTATGCAATGTTGAATAATAATTTTAGTGATTTGCTACAGTAGATAATGATAAGGTTTTTGCATTGATTTATACTAACTTATCTCACAAGTTCTTGTTGAGTTTTGTGTGGATGAAGTTTTTGAGATTTAGGAAAACCGTGAAATGAGAGGAATGAAGAAGACACAAGAGCTCAAGATTGGGGATGCCCAAGGCATCCCAAGTTAATATTCCAATAAGTGGCAAGCATCTAAGCTTGGGGATGCCCCGGTAGGCATCCCACCTTTGTTGTTCAACAATTATCGGTTAGTATCGGTTGAGCCTAAGTTTGTGCTTCTTCACATGATGTGTGCTATTCTTAGAATGCCATTTTATTTTGTTTTGCTTGCTGTTTTAATAAGATACTTAGATCTGAAAGTTTTTAAATAAGAGAGAGTCCACAATTAGCTACTTATTAACTTAACTACTCGTTTGATCTTCACTTATATTTTTTTGGAGTAGTTTGTCGTTTACTTCCATGCTTCACTGATATCCTATGAGTAAATTGTTGAATGAATTGAATATCATGAAGTTAAAATTATATGTTCATATCATGCCTAGTGGTAGCTTCACATAGGGTTTAGAAAGTGAAATCTTTTGAAGCTTGACAGTCACAATATTGGTCATATAAGCAATTTCTGAATGATTACTATAAGGAAGAGCACTTTCACATGAAAATACACTATCCTGGAAATCTTTTGTGATTGTGAGCCCCCATCAAAATATTATATGCCAAAATTTTTGACGTTGGACAAGGAAGACAGCATAACAATTTACGTCTGCTCATATTCACATAGAAGTTATATTGTCATAGATCCTTCAACATGTGGTGCTTTCCCCCCATCTTTGCTAGCCAAAAATTCCGCACCAAGTAGAGATACTACTTGTGAATCCAAAAATCCCTTAAACCCAAATCTTATTTTCAAGAGTCCACCATACCTACCTAAGGATTGAGCAAGATCCTTCAAGTAAGTTGTCATCGGTGCAATAAGGCAATAAAAATTGCTTCTAAAAGTGTTAGATCATTTAGTGAAAGAGAAAATTGAGTGTTGTACGAACTTGTGATGGCAAAGAATAAAAGCGACAGACAACATAATAAAGGTTGCTATCATAAGGGGCAATATAATGTGACGTTCTTTTGCACTAAGGGATTGAGCATACAAACAAAAAGCGCATGGCAACCTCTGCTTCCCTCTGCAAAGGGCCTACCTTTTACTTTTATGTATTTACTTTCATGCAAGAGTCAAAGTTTTTCTCTCTATTCCTTTTTATTTTTCTCTTTTGGCAAGCATCATGTGGTGAGGAAAGATCTAGGCACTATTGGGGAACGTAGCATGCAATTTCAAAGAAAATCCTACGATCATGCAAGATATATCTAGGAGATGCATATCAACGATAGAGGGAGAGTGTGTCCACGTACCCTCGTAGACCGAAAGCGGATGTCAGTGTACTAAAGTAGGGGCGCTCCTTTGAACCCCTTACATGTGCACGGGCAGTCAGAGCCGCACCTGCGACCACGCTTAAGCAGAGCAGGGACAGGGAATCAAAGCCATGAGATGGCCCAAGCAACGCCAAGACAGAGGTATAAAGAGCGAGAAGGCGAGGTGGTTTTCCCTGGCAAGGTCCTTGCCGGGGCGACCCCCACGGCCCCGACAAGGACCTTGCCGGGGCAGCCTACCCGATGCCAGCGAAGCACGTCACCCTTGAGCCCCAGTTTTTCCAACACCACCAACCACATTGGGACCCAGGATCGGGAGGCGCCACCATGATGGCATGCAGATCTTTGTGAAGACAAGAAAAACTCCAATTCAGAAGAGGATTAGAAGACGACAAACCTCGGCGAGATTCTTGCCGAGGAAACCCACGAGACCCCCGGCAAGATCCTTGCCGGGGATGACCGCAACGCCACGGCAAGACCCTTGCCAGGGCCCCGGCAAGGCCCTTGCCGAGGACATCCGCGAGGCCACAGCCAGGCCCGCACCCGCCAAGTTTCTACCACCACTCCCATGCAGCTGCCAGCCCACTAGCTGGGCAGGTGCCTGCGTGTCGACATGAGGCTTCTCGGCCAACTCAGCACGTGCCTATGTGGTGGCATGCAAATCTTCGTGAAGGCCCTACCACCGCGCCACCTCAGCAGCCTGCCAGCCTACATGGCGCTGACCGCCTCACTGGCCCAGGCGCATGTCAAGGTAGGGAAAAGCGGCGGTAAAGTGAAGGGGACACGTCAGAGGCGCATTAAATGCGTCTTGTCCCGTAATGGCAAGCGATATGCTTAATCACAGTACCCCGATGTCACCTCCTGTGTGCCACTGTGGCGATCCCCTTGCCTATAAAAGGAGGCCCAAGGCATCCAGGAGAAGGATTCGGACCCTGGGACAAGTTACGCTCGTTGTAGCTAGCTCAAGAACTCCAAGAACACAAATATACACATAAAAGCAAGACTAGGGTATTACGCATCCTCGCGGCCCGAACCTGGGTAAACGACCTGAGTGTTTGTGCTGGATGTTGATCCCCTCTTCTCACCACCCCGCGCCCTGCAACCGTAGTAGGGATTCTTGTGATCCCATAGGTGTCGTTTCCCACCGACATCTTTGGCGCGCCAGGTAGGGGGCGCAGTAGTGAGGATCTGGTTTAGCAGCTGGTTGAGCAGCTCCTCATCGCCATGGCTTCCAAAGAAGAAGGCGACCAAGCGAGCAGCTTCGTCAGCAGGTGCAGCCGGCGTTCGCACGACGACAAAAAAGCTAAGTCATGCAAAACTTTGGGTAATTCCTTTTTATATAAGGTTATCCTCCTCGGAGATCTTTCCTTTGTATAAGAAACCTGTGCGTAGTGGGGCCCGTCCATTATTGGCAACGCCTTTGGTCTGTTTCGAGTCCGCTCAGATCGAGCGGCTATGTCAAGAATGGCAAGGTGGCCTTCCGCTTTTTGCAACGCTCTCGCTCTGTCTCGAGTCTGCTCGACAGTTCGAGCGGCTGCGCTGAGAACGACAAGGTGGTTCGCATGGCAGCAGGCACACCCTGCCGGCCGCTAAAGGATCCGTCCTTCAAAGTGTTGCGGTCTGGGTTCGCGCGCCGGCAAGCCTACCCAATTGGCGTAGGGTGGACATAGAAGGAAGGGTTGAGCAGGGGAATAACATGCCTCAAATTTAAAACACTGCAGAGTTATACTACATCAATTGTTGCTGCAGTTCTAACTAAAGATATGAATTGTCTTGGTAGTGAACCCACAGCGGCAACAAGAAATGGGGTGCCTAATCCCGGCACTGGCCCTCTATCCTCTGAATTCCGCCGACGCAGCTGATGATGGACTCGATGCGCTCCTTGAGCATCGAGAGGTTTGCATCACCCGACAAGCTGTCCAGCGCGGCGTCAAAGTCGAGGTCAGGGTTCCAGTATGCCAGCTAGTGAGGACCTTGGTCATGGTGCCCTGGCAAAGTATCCGGGACTCGTTGGCGGAGCTCGCCCAGTTGGAGTCGAGTCGTTCCAGGGCACCAAGAACGCCCTCGAAGAACAAGGTCAGCTTGGCGTTGGGGCTCGTGCCCGGTTCCGGGGCGTACCTCACTTCCGGCATCTTCATGTCGGCCAACTTCTTGGTGATCCTGTTGGCGACATCGGCAAGGCGGCCGATCCAGATTTTCTCGCCCTTCATGAAATCTGCGTGGTTGGCGGCGTCGTTCTTCTACAGCTGTTCCTCCTCCGCCAGTCTCTTGGTCAGGGCTCCCTCCCGGGCTTTGGCCTCCATGAGCATCCTCTCAAGACCCTCCAGCTTCAGCTTCAGATCCTCGATGGAGTCGTTGGCGCGGGAGAGCTTCTCGGCCTTGGCAAGGTTTTTGTCCTGCGCCACCACCAAGGCGCAGCGGGCCAAGTCTCTCTCCTTCACCAACTGATCGGCCTTGGCCTTCAAGCCGTCCCGCTCCACCTCTAGCTCCTTCACCTTGTTGCCGTGGGCCAGGGCTTGGGCATCGAGCGCCTCCTTGTTCTTATCCTCCAGATCACGGGTTCGCGTTGCGGCAAGCTTCTCGACCTCCTCGTCCTTGCCATGGAGGGTGGCGGCGAGCGTCGTCTCGCGGGCGGCAAGGTCCTCCTCCTGGGAGTTCAGCTCGGCCTCGCGCTGGGACCGGGTGGCCTCGGCCTTGGAGGCCTCCTCCCTCGCCTCCTCCCAGGCTTTCTTGATGTCGGCCTGCTTCAGGAGGAGCTCTAGCTCGTGCTGCGCCAGCTGGCCTTGGGCGGCCTTCAGCTCCTTTTGGGCCTGGTGGAACCAGGCCCGTGTCTCGGCGACGCGCTTCTCGACGTCCGCCTCCGCCTGGCCCGCCACCGCCTCCCTGGACTTCGCCTTGTCCAGGCGAGCACGATGGAGCGCCTGCAGCTTCCAAAAGCTGGCACCCATGGCCCAGAGAAGCTGCTCCTCCTGGGTGCCACCGCCACCGGTGCTCGACTCCTCGACGACCTCGAGCCCAGCGGCGGCAAGCACTTCATCGTCGAACACCTCCCCCTCGGCCGGCGCCCTGGTGCTTGCCGTCCCTGGGAGGTGGATGAACAAGTCATCGCTCACCTTCAGGTATTTTCCTGAGCCGGAGGCAGCAGACGAGGAGGTTGGTCATCAACCACCTAATCCTCGGCAGCGCCCTTGGCGGCCTCCTCCTCAGCAGCACCCTCGCCATTCTCTCTGACAAGCCCCTTGGTGGCATCCTCGGCCGCGGTCTCGGTGGCCTCCTTGGCGGCAACCTTGTCAGCCTCAGCCACGGCATCCACGGCGACCTCCTTGATGATGGTGTCGGTGTCCTCCTGGTCCGCCGGGGGGGGGGGGACCTGGATGCTGAAAGAGGAAATGAGGCAGGGCCAAAACTAAAATTCAAGAGAGAAGAAAAAAGAGTAAGAGAAATTGGATGACTCACCCATGCCGGGCTGAGAAAAAGGGGTCCCCTCCCCGCCAACGTCCGTTGCCGGGACGGAGCCACCGGCGCCCAAGTTTACCTCCTCCTCCTCCATGCGCATGGGCTCGGTGTCTGGCACCCTTGCCGGGGACGCCCCTTGGGGCGGCGTGGTCGATGGGGGTGGCCCTTGGTGGCTCCTCCCGCTGCTGCCCTCCTCCTACAGCCACGGCAAGGTCAGTACCAAGAAATCGTGCCCTAGCACACGTTGATAGGAGGTAGGTGGTGGACACACGCTGGGGGCTGAGCTGGGGGCTACGCCGTGGTCTGCTGTCCGGGCTACTCTCCACCACCAGCAGCGCCTTTGAGGTACCCGTCGGGGGCTGGCTGCCCGTCGAGGCTTTGGCCCTCTTCGCCACCTGCTGGGCCAGCGTCTCCGTCTCCCTGCAAGAACAAGTCGAATCAAAGAAGGCGGCGCGATTCGTGAGGGTGGAAACGACGAGGGGCAGAGTTCTTACTCGTCGTCCTCCTCCTCCTCTGCTGCCTTTCTCTTCCCCCTCGGGCTGAGGGATGAAAAGTCAAAGCCGATCTCCGTGCCAGCACCTATGGGGGGAGGGGGAGGCAATGGAGTCCGGTAGCGTTTGGATGAAGAAGAGGCGGTCGTCTTCTTCTTCGTCACCGTTGTCTTCTTCTTCGCCACCGCGGCCTCCTTCTTCGCCGCCACGGCCCTCATCACACGCACGGTTTCCCCCGGAGCCCCTTGCCGCGCCTCAGCCCTGCCGGGCTGGACCGGCTCACCAGGGCTGGCCCGACGCAGGACGCGTCTCTTCTTCGTAGCCGAGGGGTTGCCGGCCTTGGCCTCCTCCTCGGACGATTCTTCGCCCATGCCCCCGGCGGGGGGCCTCGGTGCTGGCGTCGCCCGCCTCCTTGGCGGACTTCACCCACTCGGCGAGCTCCTCCTCCTCTGCGGCCACGGCGGCCTCATTCTCCATGCCGCTGGTGTCGCCGGCCAGCCTGGCGAGCTCCGGCTCCATCGCCGTGGCGGCGATCTAGTTTAGCTTCTCCTGGGTGGTGTCCTGGATGAGCAGCGGCTCATCGTGATCAAGTTCTTTGACCAAGTTGGCAAAGAAATTTTCCACCTCGCGTGCCGGGGGCTCGACCCAGGCCGGGTCGAGACCGTGCGCGTTGAAGGCCGGCATCATGGCGAGCATTTCGGCCTGCTGGGAGTTGTTGCTCAACTAGACCACTCCCTGCGGCAGCCCGAACAATGGCTCCTTGACGACCTTGCCGGACTTCGCGGCCTTGCCGGTCCTCTCCACCTTGCCGTCGGCGTACACGTCGAGCTGGAAGAGCCTCCGACAATACCAGGAGTGCCCCAGCACCGTGAGGTTCTTCTGTAGGCCGGTGTGGAGCCTCGTGTTGTCGGTCGCGTTCCTGAAATCCCAGGCCGGCGTCCCTTTCTTGTGCAGCGGAGCGATTCAGCGGTGGAGGAAATCCGCCGCAATCATCTCGAGGGTGAGCCCGGCCTCGGTGAGGCGGCGGATCCTGGTGGTGGTGATCGAGAGCTTCTTGTCGTTGGGGTCAAGGTCGCTCCAGTCCGCGCTGCGGAGCAGCGGCTCCCAACGAACACCCCGACAGAACTCCGGTGGGTTCTCCTCCATGATCCAGCACCACTGGGCCCGCCACTCCTTCCATCTCTCCTTCGTGGCACCCTCTGGGTACGCACCTTTCTCCTGGCCCCTCGGGATCCAGGCGACAGTTCCAGAAAGGGCGCCCCGGGGCTGGGCGGGGGTAGAAGTAATGGCGGAAGAGCGTCGTGCTGGGCACCACCCCGGCGAAGCCCTCACAGAGGTGGGCAAAGCACGCCAGGTACACCACAGCATTCGGCGTGAGTTCCAGCAAACGGAGGCCAAAAGTGTGCATGATATCGTTGAAGAAGTCGGAAAAGGGGGGCAGAGCCCGCAGTAGAAGAAGTCAACGAAGAATGGGTACCGTTGTTGGCCACCCTTGTTGCAGTCCGCAGGGAGGGCGCGCGTGGCGGGGTGCGCCGGCGTTACCGCTCCCCACAAAGGCTTGAATTAGTCCCTGAGCTCAAAGACATTGACGGTCGAGAGGATGAAATAGGCGGACTGCGCCCGCCGCGCCGCCGCCTCGCTCTCCGGCGTATCCTTCTCCCTCGTGTCCTTGGCCGCGCCCTTGCCCTTGCCGGATTTAGGCGCCATGGCAGCTGGGAAGAAAGCGAGGGATTGCAGTGGAGGGCGCAGCAGCAGTGAGCGAGATCTTGAAGAGGAAGAAGATGAGGACAGTGATGGCGAGATTGGGGAAAGCACAGAGGGTAAATGAGCCACGCGCCCGCGGTTATTTCTTTTTATGGGGAAAACGCGGGTCGCCTCTTTCCCATTTATTGCGACATGATGCATGGCTGCAACGACCGCCCCACGCATGCCCCCCACGTCACGCGTGACCCCCATGTCACGCATTCAACGTGGGTCATGAGGAAGCGCAGCGGACGGAAAGTTACCGCGGTAAAAACCGCCCCGCTTGCCCGCGCACCATTTTGGGCCTGGCCCAACAACATGTCGCGCTTATGTGTGGCCCATGCCCGAGGGCTCCTGTTGGTGTACTAAAGTAGGGGCGCTCCTTTGTACGGCTTACTTGTGCACGGGCAGTCAGAGCCGCACCTGCGACCATGCTCAAGCAGAGCAGGGACAGGGAATCAAAGCCACGAGATGGCCCAAGCAAAGCCAAGACAGAGGTATAAAGAGCGAGAAGGTGAGGTGGTTTTCCCCGGCAAGGTCCTTGCCGGGGCGACCCCCACGGCCCCGGCAAGGACCTTGCCGGGGCAGCCTACCCGATGCCAGCGAAGCACGTCACCCTTGAGCCCCAGTTTTTCCAACACCACCAACCATATTGGGACCCAGGCTCGGGAGGCACCACCATGATGGCATGCAGATCTTTGTGAAGACAAGAAACACTCCAATTCAGAAGAGGATTAGAATACGACGAACCTCGGCGAGATTCTTGCCGAGGAAACCCACGAGACCCCCGGCAAGATCCTTGTCGGGGATGACCGCAATTCCACGGCAAGACCCTTGCCGGGGCCCCGGCAAGGCCCTTGCCGAGGACATCCGCGAGGCCACGGCCAGGCCCGCACCCGCCAAGTTTCTACCACCACTCCCATGCAGCTGCCAGCCCACCAGCTGGGCAAGCGCCTGCGTGTCGAGATGAGGCTTCTCGGCCAACTCAGCACGTGCCTACGTGGTGGCATGCAAATCTTCGTGAAAGCCCTACCACCGCGCCACCTCAGCAGCCAGCCAGCCTACATGGCGCTGACCGCCTCGCTGGCCCAGGCGCGTGTCAAGGCAGGGCGAAGCAGTGGTAAAGTGAAGGGGACACGTCAAATGCGCATTAAACGCGTCTTGTCCCATAATGGCAAGTGATAGGCTTAAACACAGTACCCCGATGCCACCTCCTGTGTGCCACTGTGGCAATCCCCTTGCCTATAAAAGGAGGCCCAAGGCATCCAGGAGAAGGATTCGGACCCTGGGACAAGTTACGCTTGTTGTAGCTAGCTCAAGAACTCCAAGAACACAAATATACACATAAAAGCATGACTAGGGTATTACGCATCCTCGCGGCCTGAACCTGGGTAAACGACCTGAGTGTTTGTGCTGGCTGTGATTCCATAGGTGTCGTTTCCCACCGACAGCGGAAGCGTTAGGTTAACGCGGTTGATGTAGTCGAACGTCTTCATGATCCAACTGATCTAGTACCGAGCATACGACACCTCTGAGTTCAGCACACATTCAGCTCAATGACGTCCCTCGAACTCTTGATCCAGCAGAGGGTCAAGGGAGAGCTTCGTCAGCATGACGACATGGTGAAGGTGATGGTGATGTGATCCGCGCAGGTCTTCGCCTAAGCACTATGACGCTATGACCGGAGGAGTAAACTATGGAGGAGGGCACGCACATGGCTAAGAGAACAAAAGATGTGCCTTTGGGGTGCCCCCGCCCCCGTATATAAAGGAGGGGAGGAGGAGGAGGCCGGCCAGGAGGGGCGCGCCATGGGGGGGAGTCCGACTAGTACTCCACTCCTAGTAGGATTCGCCCCCCCCCTTTTCTTTTCTTACTGGAGAGGAAAAGGAAGGGAGGGAGAGGGAGAGGGAAAGTGGGCGCCGCCCCCTCCCCTGGTCCAATTCGGACTGCCATTGGGGGGTGCGCGGCCACCCCTTGCGGCCCTCCTCTCTCTCCACTAAGGCCCATGTAGGCCCAATACTTCCCCGGGGGGGGGGGGGGGGTCCTGTTGGGGAACGTAGCATGCAATTTCAAAAAAAATTCCTACGATCACGCAAGATCTATCTAGGAGATGCATAGCAACGAGAGGGGGAGAGTGTGTCCATGTACCTTCGTAGACCAAAAGCGGAAGCGTTAGTTAACGAGGTTGATGTAGTTGAACGTCTTCACGATCCAACTGATCCAAGTACCGAACGTACGACACCTCCGTGTTCAGCACACGTTCAGCTTGATGATGTCCCTCGAACTCTTGATCTAGCAGAGGGTCGAGGGAGAGTTTCATCAACATGACGGCGTGATGATGGTGTTGATGATGTGATCTGTGCAGGGCTTCGCCTAAGCACTACGATGATACTATCAGAGGAGTAAACGGTGGAGGGGGGCACTGCACACGGCTAAGACAATGTTGTGTCTTTGGGGTGCCCCCTGTCCCCGTATATAAAGGAGGGGAGGAGGAGGCCGGCCACCAAGGGGTGCGCCATGGGGGGAGGAGTCCTACTAGGACTCCAGTCATAGTAGGATTCGCCACCCACCCTATTTTTTCCTTCAACCAGAGGGGGAAAAGTGGAAGCGAGAGGGAAAGGAGAAGGAAAGGGGGGGGGGGGTGGCGCCCCCTTCCCTAGTCCAATCCGGCCCCTCCCTTGTGGGGGGCGCACCAGCCCCTTGTGGGCTGGTTAGCCTCCCTCCTATGGCCCATATGGCCCATATCTTCCACCGGGAGGTTCCGATAACCCCTCCGGTACTCCGGTTTGTACCCGATACACTTCGGAAACCTTCTGGTATCCGAATACCACCTTCCAATATATCAATCTTTACCTCTCGACCATTTCGAGACTCCTCGTCATGTCCGTGATCTCATCCGGGACTCCTAACAAACTTCGGTCGCCAAAACACATAACTCATAATACAAACCGTCATCAAACGTTAAGCGTGCGGATCCTACGGGTTCGAGAACTATTTAGACATGATCGAGACACATCTCCGATCAATAACCAATAGCGGAACTTGGATGCTCATATTGACTCCTACATATTCTATGAAGATCTTTATCGGTCAAACCGCACAACAACATACGTTGTTCCCTTTGTCATCGGTATGTTACTTTCCCGAGATTCGATCGTCGGTATCGTCATACCTAGTTCAATCTCATTACCGGCAATTATTTTTACTCGTTCTGTAATGCTTCATACCGCAACTAGCTCATTAATCACATTGCTTGCAAGGCTTATAGTGATGAGCATTACCGAGAGGGCCCAGAGATACCTCTCCGATACACGGAGTGACAAATCCTAATCTCGATCTATACCAACCCAACAAACACCTTCGGAGACACATGTAGAGCATCTTTAATGTTTGATAGCACACAAGGTGTTCCTCCGGTATTCGGGAGTTGCATAATCTCATAGTCACAGGAACATGTATAAGTCATGAAGAAAGCAATAGCAATAAAACTTAACGATCATTATGCTAAGCTAACGGATGGGTCATGTCCATCACATCATTCTCTAATGATGTGATCCCATTCATCAAATGACAACACATGTCTACGGTCAGGAAACATAACCATCTTTGATTAACGAGCTAGTCAAGTAGAGGCATACTAGGGACACTCTGTTTTGTCTATGTATTCACACATGTACTAAGTTTCCGGTTAATACAATTCTAGCATGAATAATAAACATTTATCATGATATAAGGAAATATAAATAGCAACTTTATTATTGCCTCTAGGGCATATTTCCTTCAGTCTCCCACTTGCACTAGAGTCAATAATCTAGATTACGTAGTAATGATTCTAGCACCCATGGAGTCTTGGTGTTGATCATGTTTTGCTCGTGGAAGAGGCCTAGTCAACGGGTCTGCAACATTCAGATCCGTATGTATATTGCAAATCTCTATGTCTCCCTTCTTGACTTGATCGCGGATGGAGTTGAAGCGTCTCTTGACACTAGTAGAAAATGGAGCTATATTACCGGTTCATAGGGGACTTTAGTGCCGGTTTGGCAACCGGCACTGAAGTGTGGGGACTAAATGCCCCCCCTTTAGTCCCGGTTCTGCATGAACCGGCACCAAAGGGCCACCACATGGCAGGAGCCAGGGTCGGGGACGGGAAGACTTTTAGTACCGGTTTGTACCACCAACCGGTACTAAAATGTTTAGGGGGTTTGGATTTATTATTTATTTTCCCTTTAATTTTGTGTTTTCCATTTAAGAGATTGTTTTCCATTTATTTTCCCTTTCATAAATTATATAATAACTCATCATCATCATCATATTAATATAAAAACTCTTGCATCTCATATCATCACCAACAGCAACACTAGCTAATAATCATCATATATATAGTCATTACCACTATTTTAATCATCATTATGTAATCAGCACCAACACTAGCTTAAAGAAGAAACATTCACTTGTACAAAAAGCGAAGATATCGTCGAGTTCAACATGGTCATGAGATTATTATAAGCGTTATAACTAAGACCACAAAATTAAATCACAAATAATTAAGTTCAGGACAAAGAGCGCAGACATGAGACGGCAAGTACTAAGAGCAGGAACTACCTAATCACTCCTGCTGCTCTCTCTCAGGTAAAATGGCATAGAACATTTGTAGCTCTCCTGATTCATCATATTGGAGCATGCAGATGAACCTGTTTCCTAATTGTGGGTTGCGCTTCAGATTGTTTCCCCCTAGTACTTCTCTGCGATCATTCACAATTTTGCTATAGTCTTTCACTATTAAGCATTCCTCAGTTTTAGAAATCCTGAATGCACTCATGTGCAATGTAGGATGTCTTGGCTGTAAACTAACCATTGACATGCGACCGTTAGTTGAGATCCACTGCAGCACAACTATCATCGGGAGTCCCTGTTGGAGAACATTGTATAGTAACATACTTAGCAATGAAGTTTAGCTTAAAAAATAATGTATGCAAAAGATGCACTGAGGACAAATAGTAAAAATCTTACCATATTTCCTAAATAGATGTGACTGTAGTTCAATACGAACACTATTGGTCGCACGTTTTGAGTACTAAGATTTGCAAGTCTAGGAAAATAATTTCTCTTGACAGCATCAAGATCCTCAAGCCATGAAACATATTGACTTATCTCCTTGCAGTTTAGTTCAGCCCCGGGACAGTGGACGGTCCTATATACCAAGCGCCGGACATGTTTGCTTGAATAGAAATAAGTTATCAATAGAAATTAGTTGTCAACTATTTTTGAAATAAACAATATCAAAGACATAAATATGGTTGAGGAACTCACATAATGGTAAAACTGGAGGCGTCTGCAGATTGACCTAGATATCGGTATTACCTTCAATAACATCTTCCGGATGAATATCAAAGGTGATAACCATCTCAGGCTCAAATGCATAAGCCTTTCTTAGTGCTTGCCAAGTTTTGGATTCAAAATAGGTGTAGGTGTCTGCATTGTATAATTTTGCGTGGAAAGTATAACCATGCTCGGTCTTCAAGTAAACTCTCTTTACCTCCATAGTTTTCATAGTACTGAAACCTATCTTATCCAAGACAAAAATTCTTGCATGGCAGGGGATACACTAGTAGAATAGTTAAAAATTAAAATTATAAGTTGAAGCAAATGAAGCATATGCTTAATTAATAAAAAAGACTTGTCGTTGTGACTTACTGCATTCACTTCGAAGGTCTCATCCAGCTTGATGTTGAAACGCCCACCATTAATTAGAAAATTTCTGTCTCATGTGCCGCGCTTGTCTTTGCGGTATTCGCACATAACGAAATCATTATCATCGTCTGACATTTCCTATGTTCATATATAGTTGAAACATTAATTGGTATAAACACTTACTAGCAGTTCTATTAATTCAACTAGTTCTATTAATTCAATTAGTTCTATTAATTCAACTAATTCAACTAAGCACTTACTAAAAATAAACTAGTTCTATTAAGCTTCTTACTAAAAATAAACTAGTTCTATAGTAAAATTTTAATTAATTATTAGATCATCAAATCTCATATATATACCTAAATTCTAGCTAATTCATCTAATTCATCTAACATTTGACATTAATATATCTACATTATTTTCTATCTGATTGATCTAACATTTGACATTAATATCTAACATTTCTATATATATAAACATCTAACAGTTGACATTAATCTAACATTTATATAAACTAAAAGTACAAAAAATTAAAAAAAAAAGAAAAAAAAGAAAATATTTACAGTGGGGCGATGACCAGCGATGCGAGGAGACGGGGGCGGCGACGTACGAGGACGGGCCGGGCGAGGGCGACGACGGGGAACGGGGACGGCGACGGGGATGGGGACAGGGACTTACGGCGACGGGCGCGCGCGATGGGGGCGGCGACGGGGCGACGGGCATGGCGACAGGGCGACGGGGAAGGGCGCGGCAGGGGCGGCGACGGGCGCGGCGGAGATGGGACGGGCGCGACGACGAAGAAGCAGATGAGAACAAACTAACTAAATTTTTCGTAAGTGCTATATATATAGGAGAGGTCTTTAGTACCGGTTGGTGCCACCAACCGGTACTAAAGGTCAAATTTGGCCAAGCCAAATGGCGGGAAGCGACCACCTTTAGTATCGGTTCGTGGCTCCAACCGGTACTAAAGGCCACCCTTTAGTACCGGGTGGAGTCACGAACCGGTACTAAAGGCCTGCGCTGGCACAGGTCCTGTGCGGCAAGTTTAGTCCCACCTCGCTAGCCGAGAGGCGTCCGCACTGGTTTATAAGACCCAGTGTGGTAGCTCTCTCGAGCACCTCTCTTTAGCAGGCTTCCCGGCCTAACTTTGCCGCGCTGCCCTGTGGGCCTGCTCGGCCTTATGGGCCTATTTCCTGGCCCAAGGCCAGGCAGGTCCACTGGACAGCGCGCATAGTTTTTGTTTATGTTTTTTTCTTATTTTCTTATTTTATTTATTTGTGAGTTGTTTTATGATTATTTAGAGTTTATTTGTGAATATTTTTGCTTTAGGTACAAAAATTTAATATTCCTTTATTTATTTCTGAGTACTTGATGTCAGAACAAATCTGTAAATGCATGAAAAATAGCAAATGATGTCAGAAAGGGTTAAAAGTTGATGACGTGGCTTTGAATGATGCATACTGAATGCAACAAAAGTCTGGAGTTGTAATAAGTTTAAAAAATGAAGTGCCGGTGTAACAGATGAGTTTTCGTCCGAAACCCTGATACTTCGAAAGAGATTGTCTAGTTTGTACACAAAGTGCATACAGTTTTTACCGTAACACTCTCTGCTTTTTCACACATGCTATGTGAAATGATGATGCCATGCCAAGTTTCAACCTTTTCAGAGTTCATTTGTAGTGCTTTTACATTTCAGGGTCATTTAGCTCAAAACAAATCTATAAATGCATGAAAAAAACAAATGATGTTAGAAAGGGTTGAAAGTTGATGACGTGGCTTTGAATGGTGCATACTGAATGCAACAAAAGTCTAGAGTTGTAATAAGTTTTAAAAAATGAAGTGCCGATGTAACAGATGAGTTTTCGTCCGAAACCCTGATACTTCGAAAGAGATTGTCCAGTTTGTACATGAAGTGCATCCAGTTTTTGCCGTAACCCTCTCTACTTTTTCGCACATGCTATGTGGGTGAAATGATGATACCATGCCAAGTTTCAACCTTTTCAGAGTTCATTTGTAGTGCTTTTCAATTTTAGGGTCATTTAGCTCAAAACAAATCTGTAAATGCATGAAAAATAGCAAATGATGTCAGAAAGGGTTGAAAGTTGATGACGTGGCTTTGAATGGTGCATACTAAACGCAACAAAAGTCTGGAGTTGTAATAAGTTTAAAAAAATGAAGTGCCGATGTAATAGATGAGTTTTCGTCCGAAACCCTAATACTTCGGAAGAGATTGTCCAGTCTGTACAAGAAGTGCATCCATTTTTTGCCGTAACCCTCTCACTTTTTCGCACATGCTATGTGGGTGAAATGATGATACCATGCCAAGTTTCAACCTTTTCAGAGTTCATTTGTAGTGCTTTTCAATTTCAGGGTCATTTAGCTCAAAACAAACCTGTAAATGCATGAAAAATAGCAAATGATGTCAGAAAGGGTTGAAAGTTGATGATGTGGCTTTGAATGGTGCATACTGAACGCAACAAAAGTCTGGAGCTATAATAAGTTAAAAAAATGAAGTGCGGTGTAGCAGATGAGTTTTCGTCTGAAACCCTGATACTTCAAAAGAGATTGTCGAGTTTGTACACGAAGTGCATTCATTTTTTGTTGTAACCCTCTCTACTTTTTTGCACATGCTATGTGGGTGAAATGATGATACCATGCCAAGTTTCGTCCTTTTCAGAGTTAATTTGTAGTGCTTTTCAATTTCAGGGTCATTTAGCTCAAAACAAATCTGTAAATGCATGAAAAATAGCAAATGATGTCAGAAAGGGTTAAAATTTGATGACGTGGCTTTGAATGGTGCATACTGAACGCAACATAAGTTTGGAGTTGTAATAAGTTCTAAAAAATGAAGTGCCGGTGTAACAGATGGGTTTTCGTTTGAAACCCTCATACTTCAAAAGAGATTGTCGAGTTTGTACACGAAGTGCATCCATTTTATGTTGTAACCCTCTCTACTTTTTCGCACATGCTATGTGGGTGAAATGATGATACCATGCCAAGTTTCAACCTTTTCAGAGTTCATTTGTAGTGCTTTTCAATTTCAGGGTCATTTAGCTCAAAACAAATCTATAAATGCATGAAAAATAGCAAATGATGTCAGAAAGGGTTGAAAGTTCATGACGTGGCTTTGAATGGTGCATATTGAATGCAACAAAAGTCTGGAGTTGTAATAAGTTTAAAAAAATGAAGTGCCAGTGTAACAGATGAGTTTTCGTCTGAAACCCTGATACTTCGAAAGAGATTGTCCAGTTTGTACACGAAGTGCATCTAGTTTTTGCCATAACCCTCTCTACTTTTTCGCACATGCTATGTGGGTGAAATGATGATACCATGCCTAGTTTCAACCTTTTCAGAATTCATTTGTAGTGCTTTTCAATTTCAGGGTCATTTAGCTCAAAACAAATCTATAAATGCATGAAAAATAGCAAATGATGTCAGAAAGGGTTGAAACTTGATGATGTGGCTTTGAATGGTGCATACTGAACGCAACAAAAGTTTGGAGTTGTAATAAGTTTAAAAAATGAAGTGCCGGTGTAACAGATGAGTTTTCGTCCGAAACCCTGATACTTCGAAAGAGATTGTCCAGTTTGTACACGAAGTGCATCCAGTTTTTGCCGTAACCCTCTCTACTTTTTCGCACATGCTATGTGGTTGAAATGATGATACCATGCCAAGTTTCAACCTTTTCAGAGTTCATTTGTAGTGCCTTTCAATTTCAGGGTCATTTAGCTCAAAACAAATCTGTAAATGCATGAAAAATAGCAAATGATGTCAGAAAGGGTTGAAAGTTGATGACGTGGCTTTGAATGGTGCATACTAAACGCAACAAAAGTCTAGAGTTGTAATAATTTAAAAAAATAAAGTGCTGGTGTAATAGATGAGTTTTCGTCCGTGTAAACATGTAAAAATATACATAAAAAATACATTGATCATCAATGATCTTTTTGTGTAGAATCTTAATTGTCAATAGGAATCTTCCCCGGTTTAGGAACCGGCGAAGATTCCTATTGCAGCCACATATCCTACACATAGAGTTCAGTGAAGACCAAGTGGTTGTGATAGTTTGAGAAGTAACATATTTAAGGTGGTAAAAACCCTATTAGCGGAGCGAGGTGGGACTAAAAAAACCCTGCAACTAAAAAACTTTAGTACCGTTTTATGGCATGAACCGGTACTAAAGGTGCTGGTGGGGCCCCTGCCTGCCAACAGCCTGCCACAGCCTCTTTAGTACCGGTTCGTGGCATGAACCGGTAATAAAGGTTCGCCATGAACCGGTACTAATGAGCGACGCCCGCCTAGCCGTTTGAACCGGCACTAATGTGACCATTAGTGCCGGTTCAACTACAAACCGGGACTAATGTGCTTCACATAGGCCCTTTTTCTACTAGTGTGATGTGTTTAGTTCTCTTGTGAAATCTGGATTCCTTCGCCAATGCAATTGCTCCAATGTTGTCACAAAAGATTTTCATTGGACCCGATGCACTAGCTATTACACCTAGATCGGATATGAACTCCTTCATCCAGACTCCTTCATTTGTTGCTTCTGAAGTAGCTATGTACTCCGCTTCACACGTAGATCCCGCCACGATGCTGTGCTTGGAACTGCACCAACTGACAGCTCCACCATTCATTATAAATACGTGTCCGGTTTGCGACTTAGAGTCATCCGGATCAGTGTCAAAGCTTCCATCGATGTAACCATTTACGACAAGCTCTTCGTCACCTCCATAAGTGAGAAACATATCCTTAGTCCTTTTCAGGTATTTCAGGATGTTCTTAACCGCTGTCCAGTGATCCACTCCTGGATTACTTTGGTACCTCCCTGCTAAACTTATAGCAAGGCACACATCAGGTCTGGTACACAACATTGCATACATGATCGAACCTATTGCTGAGGCATAGGGAATGAATTTCATTTTCTCTCTATCTTCTGCAGTGGTCGGGCATTGAGTCTGACTCGACTTCACACCTTGTAACACAGGCAAGAACCCTTTCTTTGACTGATCCATTTTGAACTTCTTCAAAACTTTATCAAGGTATGTGCTTCGTGAAAGTCCAGTTAAGCGTCTTGATCTATCTCTATAGATCTTGATGCCCAATATATAAGCAGCTTCACCGAGATCTTTCATTGAAAAATTCTTATTCAAGTATCCTTTTATGCTATCCAGAAATTATGTATTATTTCCAATCAACAATATGTCATCCACATATAATATTAGAAATGCTACAGAGCTCCCACTCACTTTCTTGTAAATACAAGCTTCTCCAAAAGTCTGTATAAAACCATATTCTTTGATCACACTATCAAAGCATATATTCCAACTCCGAGAGGCTTGCACCAGTCCATAAATGGATCGCTGGAGCTTGCACACTTTGTTAGCGCCTTTTGGATCGACAAAACCTTCTGGTTGCATCATATACAACTCTTCTTTAAGAAAACCATTAAGGAATGCAGTTTTGACATCCATTTGCCAAATTTCATAATCATAAAATGCGGCAATTGCTAACATGATTCGGACAGACTTAAGCATCGTTACGGGTGAGAAGGTCTCATCGTAGTCAACTCCTTGAACTTGTCGAAAACATTTCGCAACAAGTCGAGCTTTGTAGACAATACCATTACCGTCAGCGTCAGTCTTCTTCTTGAAGATTCATTTATTTTCTATGGCTTGTCGATCATCGAGCAAGTCCACCAAAGTCCACACTTTGTTCTCATACATGGATCCCATCTCAGATTTCATGGCCTCAAACCATTTTGCGGAATCTGGACTCATCATCGCTTCCTCATAGTTCATAGGTTCATCATGGTCTAGTAACATGACTTCCAGAATAGGATTACCGTACCACTCTGGTGCGGACCGTACTTTGGTTGATCTACGAGGTTCGGTAGTAACTTGATCTGAAGTTTCATGATCATCATCATTAGCTTCTTCACTAATTGGTGTAGGAATCACTGGAACTGATTTCTATGATGAACTACTTTCCAATTCGGGAGAAGGTACAATTACCTCATCAAGTTCTACTTTCCTCCCACTCACTTCTTTCGAGAGAAACTCCTTCTCTAGAAATAATCCATTCTTAGCAACGAATATCTTGCCTTCAGATCTATGATAGAAGGTGTACCCAAGAATTTCTTTTGGGTATCCTATGAAGATGCATTTCTCCGATTAGGGTTCGAGCTTATCAGGTTGAAGCTTTTTCACATAAGCATCACATCCCCAAACTTTAAGAAACGACAACTTAGGTTTCTTGCCAAACCATAGTTCATATGGTGTCGTCTCAACGGATTTAGATGGTGCCCTATTTGACGTGAATGCAGCCGTCTCTAAAGCATAACCCCAAAAGGATAGCGGTAAATTAGTAAGAGACATCATAGATCGCACCATATCTAATAAAGTACGGTTACGATGTTCAGACACACCATTACGATGTGGTGTTCCAGGTGGCATGAGTTGCAAAACTATTCCACATTGTTTCAAATGAAGACCAAGCTTGTAACTCAAATATTCGCCTCTGCGATCAGATCGTAGAAACTTTATTTTCTTGTTACGATGATTTTTCACTTCATTCTGAAATTCTTTGAACTTTTCAAATGTTTCGGACTTATGTTTCATTAAGTAGATATATCCATATCTGCTCAAATCATCTGTGAAGGTCAGAAAATAATGATACCCGCCGCGAGCCTCAACACTCATCGGATTGCATACATCGGTATGTATTATTTTCGATAAGTCAGTGGCTCGCTCCATTGTTCTGGAGAACAGAGTCTTAGTCATTTTGCCCATGACGCATGGTTCACAAGCATCAAGTGATTCCAAAAGCCCATCAACATGGAGTTCCTTCATGCGCTTTACACCAATATGACCTAAATTATAGTGCCACAAATAATTTGAACTATCATTACTAACTTTGCATCTTTTGGTTCAATATTATGAATATGTGTATCATTACGATCGAGATTCAACAAAAATAGACCACTCATCAAGGGTGCATGACCATAAAAGATATTACTCATATAAATAGAACAACCATTATTCTTCGATTTAAATGAATATCCTTCTCGCATCAAACAAGATCCAGATATAATGTTCATGCTCAACGCTGGCACCAAATAACAATTATTCAGGTCTAAAACTAATCCCTAAGGTAGATGTAGAGGTAGCGTGTCAAAGTTGATCACATCGACCTTGGAACCATTTCCGACACGCATCGTCACCTCGTCCTTAGCCAATCTTCATTTAATCCATAGCCCCCGCTTCGAGTTGCAAATATGAGCAACAGAACCAGTATCAAATACTCAGGCGCTACTACGAGCATTAGTAAGGTACACATCAATAACATGTATATCAAATATACCTTTCACTTTGCCATCCTTCTTATCCGCCAAATACTTGGGGCAGTTCCGCTTCCAGTGACCAGTCCCTTTGCAGTAGAAGCACTCAGTTTCAGGCCTAGGTCCAGACTTGGGCTTCTTCCCGGGAGCAGCAACTTGCTTGCTATTCTTCTTGAAGTTCCCTTTCTTATATTTGTCCTTTTTCTTGAAACTAGTGGTCTTGTTAACCATCAACACTTGATGCTCCTTCTTGATTTCTACCTCCGTAGCCTTTAGCATCGCGAAGAGCCCGGGAATTATCTTTTCCATCCCTTGCATATTATAGTTCATCATGAAGCCTTTATAGCTTGGTGGCAGTGATTGTAGAAATCTGTCAATGACACTATCATCAGGAAGATTAACTCCTAGCTGAGTCAAGTGGTTATGGTACCCAGACATTCTGAGTATGTGTTCACTGATAGAACTATTCTCATCCATCTTGCAGCTATAGAACTTGTTGGAGACTTCATATCTCTCAATTCGGGCATTTGCTTGAAATATTAACTCCAACTCCTGGAACATCTCATATGATCCATGATGTTCAAAACGTCTTTGAAGTCCCGATTCTAAGCCGTAAAGCAGGGCACACTGAACTATCAAGTAGTCATCAGCTTTAGTTTGCCAGACGTTCATAACGTCCGGAGTTGCTCCTGCAGCGGGCCTTGCACCTAGCGGTGCTTCCAGGACGTAATTCTTCTATGCAGCAATGAGGATAATCCTCAAGTTACGGACCCAGTCTGTGTAATTGCTACCATCATCTTTCAACTTAGCTTTCTCTAGGAATGCATTAAAATTCAAGGGAACTGTAGCATGGGCCATTGATCTACAACAACATAGATATGCATAAAACTATCAGGACTAAGTACCTGATAAATTAAAGTTCAATTAATCATATTACTAAAAAACTCCCACTTAGATAGACATCCCTCTAGTTATCTAAATGATCACGCGATCCATATCAACTAAACCATGTCCAATCTCACGTGAGATGGAGTAGTTTTCAATGGTGAACATCTCTATGTTGATCATATCTACTATATGATTCACGTTTGACCTTTCGGTCTCAGTGTTCCGAGGCCACATCTGCATATGCTAGGCTCATCAAGTTTAACCCAAGTATTCCGCACGTGCAAAACTGGCTTGCACCCGTTGTATGTGAACGTAGAGCTTATCACACCCGATCATCACGTGGTGTCTCGGCACGACGAACTGTACCAACGGTGCATACTCACCGAGAACACTTATACCTTGAAATTTAGTGAGGGATCATCTTATAATGTTGTCGCTGTACTAATCAATATAAGGTCCATAAAATATAAACGTCACATGTAATCAATATATGTGACATGATATGGCCATCATCATCTTGTGCCTTTGATCTCGATCTCCAAAGCACCGTCATGATCTCCATTGTCACCGGCTTGACACCTTGATCTCCATCGTAGCATCATTGTCGTCTCGCCAACTATTGCTTCAACAACTATCGCTACCGCTTAGTGATAAAGTAAAGCAATTACATGCGATTGCATTTCGTATAATAAAACGACAACCATAAGGCTCCTGCCAGTTGCCGATAACTTCTATAAAACATGATCATCTCATACAATAACTTATATCACATCACGTCTTGACCATATCACATCACAACATGCCCTGCAAAAACAAGTTAAATGTCCTCTACTTTGTTGTTGCAAGTTTTACGTGGCTACTACGGGCTTCTAGCAAGAACCGTTCTTTACCTACGCATCAAAACCACAACGACTTTTCATCAAGTGTGCTATTTTAACCTTCAACAAGGACCGGCCGTAGTCAAACTTGATTCAACTAAAGTTGGAGAAACAGACACCCGCCAGCCACCTGTGTGCAAAGCATGTCGGTAGAATCGGTCTCATCGTGGTCATGTAATGTTGGTCCGGGCCGCTTCATCCAACAATACAACCAAATCAAAGTAAGACGTTGGTGGTAAGCAGTATGACTATTATCGCCCACAACTCTTTGTGTTCTACTCATGCATATCATCTACGCATAAACCTGGCTCTGATGCCACTGCTGGGGAACGTAGCATGCAATTTCAAAAAAAAAATCCTCCGATCACGCAAGATCTATCTAGGAGATGCATAGCAACAAGAGGGGGTGTCACACCCAATATGCGACCCTATCCAAAAGGAACTCGAAGGTCCCACCAAGGATAGACCCGCATATTGATACGCTTTTGCAAGGTGGATATCATTACATCAACATTACATAAATAGATGGGGATACATACCAATACATACAATGTCACATGAATACAACAATACAACATACAAGAACAACATCCGACTACGGATGAATCATAAACAGAAACTCAAACAATATCCACCCTGCTAACCCAGGCTGGCGACCTGGAACCTATCCCCTGATCGAAGAACTAGAAGAAGAACTCAAAGCAAGCAAACATCGCTCTCGCGTCATGATCATCGCATAACCTGTACCTGCAACTATTGTTGTAGTAATCTGTGAGCCACGAGGACTCAGCAATCCCATTACCATGGGTATCAAGACTAGCAAAGCTTAATGGGAAAGGAAGGGGTAAAGTGGTGAGGTTGCAGCAGCGACTAAGCATATATGGTGGCTAACATACGCAAATGAGAGCGAGAAGAGAAACACAGGAACGGTCGTGAAGCTAGCAATGATCAAGAGGTGATCCTGAACTCCTACTTACGTCAAACATAACACAGAAACCGTGTTCACTTTCCGGACTCCGCCGAGAAGAGACCATCACGGCTACACACACGGTTGATGCGTTTTAATTCGGATCTGGTGTCAAGTTATCTACAACCGGACATTAACAAATTCCCATCTGCCACATAACCGCGGGCACGGCTCTCGAAAGTTTATACCCTGCAGGGGTGTCCCAACTTAGCCCATGACAAGCTCTCGCGATCAACGAAGGAATAGACCTTCTCCCAGGAAGACCCGATCAGTCTCAGAATCCCGGTTTACAAGACATTTCGACAATGGTAAAACAAGACCAGCAAGACCTCCCGGCATGCCGACATCCTGATAGTAGCCGCGCGTATCTCGTCTCAGGCCACGACCGGATGAGCAGTCTGTACAACTAAAACCAGACCTCAAGTTTCCTTGAGGTGGCGCTGCAAAGCGCTCTAGTTTGGACCAACACTTAGACAAGCATTGGCCCGGGGGGGCTAAAATAAAGATGACCCTTGGGTTAATTACTCCCAAGGGAAATATAGGTGGTGGTGAGGCAAATGGTAAAACCAATGTTGGGCCTTGCTGGACAAGTTTTATTCAAAGCGAACTGTCAGGGGGTCCCATAAATCACCCGACCGCGTTAGGAACGCAAAATCCGGGAACATAACACCGGTATGACGGAAACTAGGGCGGCAAGAGTGGAACAAAACACCAGGCATAAGGCCGAGCCTTCCACCCTTTACCAAGTATATAGATGCATTAATAATATAAGAGATATTGTGATATCCCAACATAACCCTGTCCACCATGGAGAAATCTTCAACTTCACCTGCAACTAGCAACGCTATAAGAGGGGCTGAGCAAAAGCGGTAACATAGCCAAACAACGGTTTGCTAGGAATGGTGTCAAAGGTTAGAGGTTCATGGCAATTTGGGAGGCTTGATGAGCAAAAGATAGGTAGCGCAGCATAGCGATAGAACGAAGCAACTAGCATAGCAATGATAGTAGTGAGATCCAGGGTAGCGGTCATCTTGCCTGAAATCCCGCAAGGAAGAAGAACGAGTCCATGAAGAAGACGAACGGATGAAGCCGAACCAACCGTAGACGAACGAATCCTCACGATCGCAACGAAACATGAACTAACAAGAAGAAGCACACAACATAGGTAAACACATCACACATGAACAAGGCATGATGCACAACAAGCATGATGCATGACAAGGCTACATGAAGCTACTCATGGCAAGAGATGATGCAAACAAGAACAACACATCAAGGCAAGTTTAAATGAGGCCGGGAACAACATATAACAATTCCGGTAAGTCCTCATATGCATATTTCGAAATTGGTACAGAACTGAATAAACCTTATGTTCAAGTAGTTAAACAGCAAGTTAAGATGCACCAAGATGATCTACACGAAATTCTAGTCAAGTTACATATAAAGTTCATTAGATTCGGAGCTACGGTCTAGAAGATATGAGCAAGACAAGTTAAACATGGCATTGATGCAAAATGCACCCAAACATCAAGCGAACACCTCAAAACAAGGATGCAACATGATAATATGAAGCTACATGCAAAAACAAGCAAGTTTCATATAGAGCACACTCAAAACGGAGCAACGGTTCAACACATGCACACTATACAAGTCATAGCAACAATCTGTCCATAACAGCAACTAGGCATCTTGCGAGCATCAAAACAATAAGCTACAGCACCCCAACATAATAACAAAAGGCATGGGCATGAAGTACACGTAAAGCATAACAAAACATGAACACTGAGCTATCTCCAGAAATCACTAGAACATGCTCAAAATGACATGGAGATATTGCAAATAATAACAGTTTCAGACTTATCAGGAAATAACATCAGGTTGTAATGTTTAGAGCTATCAAACAACATGTTACAGGAACTCAACATGGCAAACAAAGGCGTGGCATGAATCTACTAATTGCATAGATCAAAAGTCCCTTACTGACCATGAGCCAAAAGGGCACGGAAAATATGATGGCACCCATGTAAACATGGCAAGTTATATTACAGATTCAAACATGGCAGGAACAACAATAAGTAGGCATGTTCGTGAGCTTGAACCACTCACCACAGAGCAATACATGGCATGGCAAGGCAACCAACAGTAAGAAGACATGTTTATGAAGCTAAGCATGGCAAGAGCAAGGTCATAGGGTACATGGATCACTAGGAAAACACATGGGAACAAGTGAACTTAATGTTAACAGGCTGACAGCAACATTTTCAAGCAACTTTAGAGCAAGATTACAACATGTTCCAGCAGGCTATAATTGCAACCAAGGGCATGAATGGATAGAGCATGACAGATCAAAACATGTTTATAGAGCATCTCCAGATTTTGCATAGAATGATTAGTAGAAGCAGGCTAACATAGCAATAAAATATAACAGAATCTGTCAGGAAAACAGCAACAGCAACTACCCTACTTAACAAGCTCGATGCACTCAGCACACAACTCACAAAAATACATGGTTAACACCCCTGGAAAGATGGCATGGCATAGATCAACATACATGTAGACATCAACCTCATAGGATGCACACATTAATCATGGCAAAAAAGATAAAACAGCAAGTTATAACAGTTTCAGCAGATTAACATCAACATCCACTCTTCCAACAGCATTTCGGGCATCAAGATTAACTCAAATGAAAATGATGCAATGGAATGAAATGAAGTACTCGTTGAGACGAACAATTTAACATATTACACGCGCAAAGCGGAGCTACGGATGCAGAGATGTGATGCGATGAACATGGCATGATTATGCAAGAAATCTGGGACTTGGAGAGAATCGGGGAAGGGGGAAAAAGTCAACCTCGTGGGCACGGATGCTGAGGCAGCGCGGATCTGGCCGGAGTTTCGCCGGAGACGGGCCGGAGGTGGCCGGGAGAGGCAGATCCGGCCGGTCCCATCCTGGATCCGGCCGGGGACGGCGGCGAACGGGCGCGGTGGAGGCCGGAGGCAAGGAGACGCACGGCGAGGCGAGCACTTCGGGCGCGGGGCGGCGCGGAGGTGGGGTGGCCGGCGGCGGCGGTCGCCGGCGAGGCCGCGGGAGTCGCGGGCGGCGGCGTGGTCCAAGGGCGACCGGGGCGGAGAGGAGGTGCCGGCGCTGGAGGTGCGCAACGGCGGCGGGGCGCTCGGCAGTGGAGGGCGAGGCGCGCCGGCGGGCGGCGGTGGCGCCGGCGGCGGAGGTGGCGGGGCACGCCGGCGAGGGCGGCGCCGGCGGCGGGGCCGAGCGGAGCTGGCGGCGCAGGGCGCCGGCCGGTCACGGGCGCGGGCGGGGTCGCGGGCCCGCGCGGGCCAGCCGCGGGGCCGGGCGGGCCGGCGGCGGCTGCCACGTGGCAGGCGGCCACTGGCGCGGGGCGGCGGCGCGGGACGTCCGGCTGGCGCGGACATGTCCGGGCGCGGAGAGGGATTTCGTCCGGCGGCGCGAGGAGGAGGAGAGCTAGGGTTAGACCCGGGATTTCGGGGAGGAAAACATATTTATAGGTAGAGGGAGCTAGGAGAGTCCAAATGAGGAGCGGTTTTCGGCCACGCGATCGTGATCGAACGACCGAGAGCATGGAGGGGAGTTAGATGGGTTTTGGGCTACTTTAGAAGTGGTGTTGGGCTGCAACAAAAGAGGCCTTTACGGTTACCCGGTTAACCGTTGGAGTATCAAACGAGCTCCAAATGGCACGAAACTTGACGGGCAGTCTACCGGTGCTATACCAAGGCCGCTTGGCAAACCTCGGGCCATTCCGAGAAAGTTTAACACCCGCACACGAAAAGAGAGTAGAGGGGGATGCCGGATGACATAGGAGCGCCGGATTGCAAAACGGACAACGGGGAAAATGCTCGGATGCATGAGACGAACACGAATGCGAAATGAAATGCACATGATGACATGACAAAATGCAACACGCAAGCAAATGACATGGCAACAACAACGAATAACTGGCGGACACCTGGCGCATCGAATCCGGGGCATTACAGGGGGAGAGTGTGTTCACGTACCCTCGTAGACTGAAAGCGGAAGCGTTAGGTTAACGCGGTTGATGTAGTCGAACGTCTTCATGATCCAACCGATCTAGTACCGAACGTATGGCTCCTCCGAGTTCAGCACACGTTCAGCTTGATGACGTACCTCGAACTCTTGATCCAGCAGAGGGTCGAGGGAGAGTTTCGTCAGCACGACGGCATGGTGATGGTGATGGTGATGTGATCCGTGCAGGGCTTTGCCTAAGCACTACGACGCTATGTCCGGAGGAGTAAACTGTGGAGGGGGGCACCGCACACGGCTAAGAGAACAACTAATGTGGCTTTGGGGTGCCCCCAGCCCCCGTATATAAAGGAGGGGGAGGAGGCGGCCGGCCAGGAGGGGCGCGCCATGGGGGGGGGGGAGTCCTACTAGGACTCCACTCCTAGTAGGATTCGCCCCGCCCCCCTTTTCCTTTCTTACCAGAGGGGAAAAGGAAGGAGAGGGAGAGGGAGAGTGAGAGGGAAAGGGGGCGCCGCCCCCTCCCCTAGTCCAATTCGAACTGCCATGGGGGGGGGGGGGGGTCACCCCTAGCGGCCCTCCTCTCTCTCCACTAAGGCCCATGTAGGCCCAATACTTCCCCGGGGGGTTCCGGAACCCCTCAGTACTCTGGTAAAATACCCGAACCACTCGAAACCATTCCGATGTCTGAATACTACCTTGCAATATATGAATCTTTACCTCTCGACCATTTCAAGACTCCTCGTCATGTCCGTGATCTCATCCGGGACTCCAAACAAACTTCGATCACCAAAACACATAACTCATAATACAAATCGTCATCGAACGTTAAGCGTGCGGACCCTACGGGTTCGAGAACTATGTAGACATGACTGAGACACATCTCCGCTCAATAACCACCTAGATCCTCATATTGGTTCCTACATATTATACTAAGATCTTTATCGGTCAAACCACATAACAACATACGTTATTCCCTTTGTCATCGGTATGTTACTTGCCCGAGATTCGATCGTCGGTATCCTCATACCTAGTTCAGTCTCATTACCGGCAAGTCTCTTTACTCGTTCCGTAATGCATCATCCCGTAACTAACTCATTAGTCACATTTCTTGCAAGGCTTATAGTGATGAGCATTACCGAGAGGGCCCAAAGATACCTCTCCGATACACGGAGTGAAAAATTCTAATCTCGATCTATGCCAACCCAACAAACACCTTCGGAGACACCTGTAGAGCATCTTTATAATCACCCAGTTGCGTTGTGACGTTTGATAGCACACAAGGTGTTCATCCGGTATTCTGGAGTTTCATAATCTCATAGTCAAGCAACATGTATAAGTCATGAAGAAAGCAATAGCAATAAAACTTAATGATCATTATGCTAAGCTAATAGATGGGTCATGTCCATCACATCATTCTCTAATGATGTGATCGCGTCCATCAAATGACAACACATGTCTATGGTCAGGAAACATAACCATCTTTGATTAACGAGCTAGTCAAGTAGAGGCATACTAGGGACACTCTGTTTTGTCTATTTATTCGCACATGTACTAAGTTTCCGGTTAATACAATTCTAGCATGAATAATAGACATTTATCATGATATAAGGAAATATAAATAACAACTTTATTATTGCCTCTAGGGCATATTTCCTTCAGGCACATATATCCAGTTGGATATGGGTAGCTTGAGTTATTATTGTTGACATCACCCTTGACGAGAATACGTTGAGAGGCAAAATTATAAGCCCCTATCTTTCTATGTGTCCGGTTGAAACGTTTTGATCATGTGTATGCGGTGAGTGTTAGCAATCATAGAAGACTATATGATGGTTGAGTATGTGGAGCTCTTACTTAAACTCTGTTGAATAAGTTGAGTTATAATTGCTTGGTGACTGAGAACATAGGTTGTTGAGTTTCAAGAGAATTCATTGTTTGAACCATAACATGTGAATTGGTTGCTACTTTTAACATGATAAGTTTTATAGGAAAGAATTGCTGTTATGATTCTAGGAAAAGTGATTGAAATTGTCATTGATCAAACCTGTGCACTTTGCTAGCATTCACACTTCATAAATTATTTCTTTTATCATTTACCTACTCGAGGACGAGTAGGAATTAAGCTTGGGGATGTTGATACGTCTCCAACGTATCTATAATTTATGAAGTATTCATGCAAATATATTATCATTCTTGGATGTTTTACAATCATTTTATAGCAAACTTATATCATTTTTTGGGACTAACCTATTGACCCAGTGCCCAGTGCCAGATGCTATTTTTTTATTGTTTTTTACATTGCACGAAATCAATATCAAATGGAGTCCAAATGCAGTGAATCTTTTTCCAGATTTTTTTGAACCATAAGACATCCAGTGGGCCAGAGAAGCACCTGGGGGGTGCCTCGAGGGGGGCACAACCCACCTGGGTGCGCCTGGGCCCCCAAGCGCACCCAGGTGGGGTTTGCCCACCTCAGTGGCCTCCCGTACCGCCTCTTCGCCCTATAAATTGTCAAATATTCCAAAAACCCTCGGGGAGACCCTAGATCGGAAGTTCTGCCATAGCAAGCCTTTGTAGCCACGAGAAACCAATCTAGACCCTGTTCCGGCACTTCGCCGAAGGGGGGAATCATCACCGGTGGCCATCTTCATCATCCCGCGGCCACCATGACGAGGAGGGAGTAGTCCACCCTCGGGGCTGAGGGTTTGTACCAGTATGTATGTGTTTAATCTCTCTCTCTCGCATGTTCTTGAGATGTCACAATCTTGATGTATCGCGGGCTTTGTTAATATAGTCAGATCATATGGTATTTTCTCCTCTCTATCTTGTTGTGATGAATTGAGTTTTCCTTTTTAGATTTCATTCTTATCGGATTGAATACTTTTATGGATTTGAGAACACTTTGTATATGTCTTGCACATATGAATACTCGTGGTGACAATGGGGTATCGTATTGATTCACTTGATATATGTTTTGGCACTCAACTCACGGATTCCCGAGGTGACATTGGGGTAATCTATGCATAGGGGTTGATGCAGGTTCTTGTCTTTGTCTCTCCGATAGAAATCTTGGGGCACTATTTGAGGTTCTTTGTGTTGGATTGAGTATTATGAATCTGAAATTATTTGGTGTTATTTTAGTATGAACTCTTGGATAGATCGATCGGAAAGAATAGCCTCGAGGTTGTTTCATACCCTACAAACAATTTCTTCTTATGTTCTCCGCTATATAGGAACTGTGGAGTGATTCTTCATCGCACTTTGAGGGATGGTTATATGATCCAATTATATTAGCATTGTTGTGAGATTGCACTAGCGAAAGTATGGACCCTAGGCTCATTTTCAAGCATTGAAATGCGGTTCATGCTCCGTTTTATCAATTGCTACCTTTTGCTGTTTTTTTATTGTTCTCATTACAAAAATCAATATCTACTATCCATATTACACTTGTATCACCATCTCTTCGCCGAACTAGTGCACCTATACAATTTGCCATTGTATTTGGTGTGTTGGGGACACAAGAGACTTTTTATTATTTGGTTGTAGGGTTGTTTGAGAGAGACCATCTTCATCCTATGCCTCCACGGGTTGATAAACCTTAGGTCATCCACTTGAGGGAAAATTGCTACTGCCCTACAAAACTCTGCGCTTAGAGGCCCAACATGTGTCTACAATAATAAAGTTGCGTAGTAGACATCAGTCACCTTCCTTCCCCGACGCCGATCTCCTTCCTTTCGGCGGCCGCCCGCCGGATCTCCCGTATCGGCATCGTATCATCGCCCCTACCCCACACCAACCCCTCTATAAAGCACCCCCTCCCTGCACCCGAACCCCCCTAAACCCCACTCCTCTGCATCGCCTCATGCCCTCGCCGGAGCTCGGGATCCCTAGAACATCGGCAGCCTTGACCACCGCCACCCTACCTTGCCGTCGACCTCGCTGCCACCGCGGTGAGCACCGGAACGCCCCCTCGCCGTAGGATCTAGATCCAACAAACGATATTAGAACTTGTTTTTTTAATTTTTTATTTTCAGGCGCGTACCATTTTTCTATTAGGCTTCGATCGTCCGCCCGGTAGGCTCGATCGGCCACTAGCATCGGCCAATAGGGCTCTACCATGTAGCCTCTTATCCGTTTGATAGATTTTCTTTTTTCTAATTTCCGTTTTAATCACATAATTAGTTTCTATTTTAAGAACTTAATATCTCCTAGTATATTTAGTATTTTAGGTGATTTGTTTTGCATTAGGTTATAAATTTTATGAAGTTTCTGTAGATATCAAGTTTTGATTATGTTTGAAAGTTTGAATTTGAATTTGCATGAAATTTGTTCAAATCACTAGTTTGGTAATTTGAGCTAGGAGCTATATTTTTGAGTGATTCGTTTTGCTACTAGTCACTTGTGACTTGGTTTATCAGTAGGGATTATTTTAAAGCTTTTAGATTATTTTAAATTAGGGTAGTAGTGAAAACAATACTGTTTTAGTGTTTTATAGGTTTTGTGTTGTTTCTTTAATTTTAATTGCTTTAAATTGTTTTCTTTTGTTATTTTTGACATATTCCTTTCTGTTTCTATTAAATTATCAGTAACAATTTTATTGTTAGTAAAATTATATTTTTAGTAATTTATTCCTTTTTATATCTTACTAGAAAAGTTGTTTTGAGCCTAATAGGAGTTTTACAAATGATTTTAATGTGAATCTTTTTGCATTAAATTTCGTTGTTGTTTTTATTTCTGTTATTTAGTGAACACTTGATTTTTAAGCTATTAAAAGTTCATTAGTGGCAGAACACTTAGTGCTAGCTTGTTTTACTTGTAGTAAAACTTTGCATTGAGTTTCATTCATTTTCTTTCGTTTTGTTTTTGGGTTTGTTTGTGTGTTTCAATGATTTTATTATTATTAGAATTACTTGTTGTTGTAGTATTATTTGTATGGTGAATTGCTCACGAATGTCTTGTTTGTTTCGATAGATTATCCGGAGTGTGAGGCTTGTTACTATGAGTCTTTAGAGTTCAAAGATCGTCACCAAGGCAAGTCATTTGTTCATGAATTTTATTACCTATGTTTTATTACATTAGTTGATATCCTCCCCACCATGCACGCAAGTAGGTGAACTTAAGTTATGTACTTGAGTAGTATCATGTGGCAGGTGTTACGTCTCCAACGTATCTATAATCTTTGATTATTTCATGCTATTTTATTATCAATCTTGGATGTTTTATAATCATTTTATAGTCATTTTGTATCATTTTTGGTACTAACCTATTGGCATAGTGCCAAGTGCCAGTTGCTGTTTTCCGCATGTTTTTTGCATCGCAAGAAATCAATATCAGATGAGGTCCAAATGCCACACCAATTTACGATGATTTTTTATGGGCCAGAAGGAACACAATGGGCCCTGGTTACACCTGGGGGGAGTCCCGAGGAGGGGACAACCCACCAGGGCGCGCCAGGAGGCCCAAGCGCGCCTAGGTGGGTTGTGCCCACCTCGGGTGCCCCCTGGACCGACTCTTTGCTCTATAAATATCCCAATATCCAGAAACCCTAGGGGAGTTGACGAAATTTTCATCCAGCCGCCGCAGAGTCCAAAACCACAAGATCCAATCTAGACACCATCACGGAGGGGTTCACCACTTCCAAGTGTGCCTCTCCGATGATGTGCGACTAGTTCTTTGTAGACCTTCGGGTCCATAGTTAGTAGCTAGATGGATTCCTCTCTCTCTCTCTCTTGATTATCAATACAATGATCTCTTGGAGATCCATATGATGTAAGTCTTTTGCGGTGTGTTTGTTGGGATCTGATGAACTTTGAGTTTATAATTAGTTATATCTTTTTATATCCATGAAAGTTATTTGAGTTCTCTGATCTCTTATATGTGTGATCTCTTATAGCCTCGTATTTCTTCTCTGATATTTGGGTTTTGTTTGTCCAACTTGATCTATTTATCTTGCAATGGAAGAGGTGCCCGGTAGTGGGTTCGATCTTACGGTGCTTGATCCCAGTGACAGAAAGGGAACTGGCACGTATGTACCGTTGCTACTAAGGATAAAAAGACGGGATCCATATCCGCCGCAATAGATAAACGGATCTTGTCTACATCATGTCATCGTTCTTATTGCATTACTCTGTTTTTCCATGAACTTAATACACTAGATGCATGCTGGATAGCAGTCGATGTGTGGAGTAATAGTAGTAGATGCAGGCAGGAGTCGGTCTACTAATCTTGGACATGATGCCTATGTAATGATCATAGCCTGGATATCATCATGATTATTAGAAGTTCTATCAATTGCCCAACAGTAATGTGTTCACCCACCATTTAATATTTTTCTCAAGAGAACCCACTAGTGAAACCTACGGCCCCCGGGTCTTCTTTCTCATATATTTGCCGTGCGATCTACTTTTTCCTTGCGTTTATTTTCAGATCTATTAAACCAAAAAAATACAAAAAGACCTTGCTGAAATTTATTTGTTCCGAGATCTATTTATCCTATCTACAAATTTACCTCGCGTCCTTTGCCTATCTTGAGGCGCCGTACCCCGAAAGGGATTGACAACCCCTTTAACCCGTCGGGTTGCAAGGTATTGTTCTTTGTGTGCAGGGGCTGTTTACATTGTGTTGCTTGGTTCTCCTACTAGTTCGATAACCTTGGTTTCATATCTGAGGGAAATACCTACCACCGTTGTGCTGCATCATCCCTTCCTCTTTGGGGAAATACTGACGTAGCTTCAAGCAACATCAAAAGGAATTTCTAGCGCCGTTGCCCGGGAGGATCTTCAACATTACCAGGTTCCTAATCACAAATCTCATCTCCTTGCAATTTACATTATTTGCCTCTCGTTTTCCTCTCCCCCACTTCACAAAAATTTGCTGTTTTATTCGCCTCTCTTTTTCCGTTTGCCGTTTTCTTGCCAGATCTGTTTTTGCGTGCACCCTTGTTTGCCGGTATGGATAGTTCTTCCTCTATTGCTTGCACTCCTGAGGACGAGGTCCTCAACTTTAAACAAAGGGGAGGAGAAAATTTAAAAGATGCTTGGTATAGAATTTGCAATGCTCATACTAGATCTATCCGTAAGCAATCTGTCGTTGTGCTTCTGCGTTGTTTTTATGTTGGCATCACCACTTGGTATAGATTCATCCTTGATACGATTATCGGTGGAAATTTCTTAATGAGTCCTCCTTTTGATGCTCTTAATGCTATGGGAAATTTAGTAGTCTCACCACCTCTTACGGTTTATGAAACAATTTTGACTCTTGAGCATGTTATGGAAAGACTAGATGCTATTGAAAAGAAAATGCTCACCGAAGATCATATGGAAATTATATACAAAAATATGCATGATTTTGCTACTAATCTTGGGTCAAAGTCGGGCGATATTTTTAAGTTGTTAAAAGAGAGGGGTACCTTAATCCATGAAAGAATAGAAGAAAGTCTGTCTCGAATCAATAAATTGGAAGAAATCTTTAGTAATCTAAGCACGGCTTTTACTACCACTAAAATTATTGAGGAAACTCCCGTAAATAGTAAGAAAACTAGGAACAAGGGTGCATCTTCTAGTAATAATGATAAAGGAGATCTTAAAATGATTAGCGTCCATCCGGATATTGTTGAAGTGTTAAGAGATCCTTTTTGTAAGAATGAAATATTTAAATTTACTCCGAGGAGTATTGCTATTGAATATCTTTGTGCTAAATCTTTGAAGGATTATAAGTGTTTGATTGAAGAGTTGGACAAAGATGATGAAACTTAGATCCTTGCTTTATGCCTAGCTAAGGGCGTAAAAGTATAGCACTTGTTGGGAGGCAACCCAATGAATAAAATTTATTTTTGCTTTTTTCTTTCTGTTCTTGAGTGTTAGCACAATTATTCTAATGTTATTATTGTGTTTTTTGTGTTTTAATTAGTGTTTGTGCCAAATAAAGCCTTTAGGATCTTCCGGGGTGATAGTTGTTTGATCTTGGTGAAAAAGACAGAAACTTTATGCTCACGAAAATAATTATCATAAATCACAGAAAAGATATTTTGCCCTCATTCTTTTTTCAGAAGATTAATATACACATTATGCTGGTATTCCTAATTTGTTATAATATTTGGAGTTACATAAGTATTCGAGAGTTCCAGATTACTACAAATTGTTCTGTTTTGACAGATTCTGTTTTCTTTCCGTTATGTGCTTATTTTGATGGCTCTATGGTTTTCTTTGATGAGTTTTTGCCATAGAAAAGTTGGAATCCAGTAGATATAATACAAAAACAAAATAAGAATTGGTTTTACACATCACTTTATAGTAGTGGTTTGCTTTCTTTTACTAACGGATCTCACAAGGGTTTTGTTGAGTTTTGTGTGATTGAAGTTTTCAAGTTTTGGGTTATCTTACGATTGATGAAAGAAGGATAGAAGAGCCTAAGCTTGGGATTGTTGGGGAACGTAGTAATTTCAAAAAAAAATTCATACGCACACGCAAGATCATGGTGATGATACTGCAACGAGGGGAGAGTGTTGTCTACGTACCCTCGTAGACCGAAGCGGAAGCGTTGACGCAACGTAGAGGAAGTAGTCGTACGTCCTCCCGGTCCGACCGATCCAAGCACCGTTACTCCGGCACCTCCGAGTTCTTGACACACGTACAGCTCGATGACGCACCCTCGATCTCCAGTCCAGTAGAGGCTCCGAGGGGAGTTCCGTCAGCACGACAGCGTGGTGACGATCTTGATGTTCTCCTGTCGCAGGGCTTCGCCTAAGCACCACTACAATATGATCGAGGTGTAATATCGTGGAGGGGGGCACCGCACACGGCTAAGGAACGATCAATGATCAACTTGTGTGTACTAGGGTGCCCCCCTACCCCCGTATATAAAGGAGGGAGGGAGGAGGTGGCCGGCCCTAAGGGGGGCGCGCCATGAGGAGGGGGAAACCTACTCCAAGTAGGTTTCCCTCTCTTTTCCTTATCTTATTTGGAGGGGGAAGGAAAGAGTACTAGTATTAGGAAGTAGTACTAGTAGTAGTAATAGGAAGAGGGGGAAGGAGAAAGGAAAGGGGGGGCCGACCCCCTTCCCCAATTCGGATTGGGCTTGGGGGGGCGCGCCCCCCTCCCTTGCTCCTTCTCTCTTCCTCCTACATGGGCCCAATAAGGCCCATATACCTCCCGGGGGGTTCCGGTAACCTCCCGGAGCTCCAAACTTCTCTGGAACCTTTCCGGTGTCCAAATATATCCATCCAATATATCAATCTTTATGTCTCGACCATTTCGAGACTCCTCGTCATGTCCGTGATCATATCCGGGACTCCGAACAACCTTCGGTACATCAAAATACATAAACTCATAATATAACTGTCATCGAAACCTTAAGCGTGCGGACCCTACGGTTCGAGAACAATGTAGACATGACCGAGACATGTCTCCGGTCAATAACCAATAGCGGGACCTGGATGTCCATATTGGTTCCTACATATTCTACGAAGATCTTTATCGGTCAAACCGCACAACAACATACTTTGTTCCCTCATAACTAACTCATTAGTTACATGCTTGCAAGGCTTAAGTGATGAGTATTACCGAGAGGGCCCAGAGATACCTCTCCGACAATCGGAGTGACAAATCCTAATCTCGAATTATGCCAACTCAACATGAACCTTTGGAAACACCTGTAGAGCACCTTTATAATCACCCAGTTACGTTGTGACGTTTGGTAGCACACAAAGTGTTCTTCCGGTACACGGGAGTTGCACAATCTCATAGTTGCAGGAACTTTGTATAAGTCATGAAGAAAGCAATAGCAGTATACTAAACGATCAAGTGCTAGGCTAACAGAATGGGTCATGTCAATCACATCATTCTTCTAATGATGTGATCCCACTAATCAAATGACAACACATGTCTATGGTCAGGAAACATGACCATCTTTGATTAATGAGCTAGTCAAGTAGAGGCATACTAGTGACCATAGTTTTGTCTATGTATTCACACATGTATTATGTTTCCGGTTAATACAATTCTAGCATGAATAATAAACATTTATCATGATATGAGGAAATAAATAATAACTTTATTATTGCCTCTAGGGCATATTTCCTTCAGTCTCCCACTTGCACTAGAGTCAATAATCTAGATTACATAGTAATGATTCTAACACCCATGGAGTCTTGGTGCTGATCATGTTTTGCTCGTGAGAGAGGCTTAGTCAATGGGTCTGCAACATTCAGATCCGTATGTATCTTGCAAATCTCTATGTCTCCCACTTGGACTTGGTCCCGAATGGAATTGAAGCGTCTCTTGATGTGCTTGGTCCTCTTGTGAAATCTGGATTCCTTTGCCAGGGCAATTGCACCAGTATTATCACAGAAGATCTTCATTGGTCCCGATGCACTAGGTATGACACCTAGATCGGAAATGAACTCCTTCATCCAGACTCCTTCATTTGCTGCTTCAGAAGCAGCTATGTACTCCGCTTCACATGTAGATCCCGCCACGACGCTTTGTTTAGAACTGCACCAACTTACAGCTCCACCGTTTAATAAAAACACGTATCCGGTTTGCGATTTTGAATCGTCCGGATCAGTGTCAAAGCTTGCATCGACGTAACCATTTACGACTAGCTCTTTGTCACCTCCATATACGAGAAACATATCCTTAGTCCTTTTCAGGTATTTCAGGATGTTCTTGACCGCTGTCCAGTGATCCACTCCTGGATTACTTTGGTACCTCCCTGCTAAGCTTATTGCTAAGCATACGTCAGGTCTGGTACACAGCATTGCATACATGATAGAGCCTATGGCTGAAGCATAGGGAACACTTTTCATTTTCTCTCTATCTTCTGCTATGGTCGGGCATTGAGTTCGACTCAACTTCACACCTTGTAGCACAGGCAAGAAACCTTTCTTTGCCTGATCCATATTGAACTTTTTCAATATTTTGTCAAGGTATGTGCTTTGTGAAAGTCCTATTAAGCGTCTCGATCTATCTCTATAGATCTTTATGCCTAATATGTAAGCAGCTTCACCGAGGTCTTTCATTGAAAAACTTTTATTCAAGTATCCCTTTATGCTATCCAGAAATTCTATATCATTTCCAATTAATAATATGTCATCAACATATAAAACTAGAAATGCTACAGAGCTCCCACTCACTTTCTTGTAAATACAGGCTTCTCCAAAAGTCTGTACAAAACCATATGCTTTGATCACACTATCAAAACGTTTATTCCAACTCCGAGATGCTTGCACCAGTCCATAAATGGAACGTTGGAGCTTGCACACTTTGTCAGCACCTTTTGGATCAACAAAACCTTCCGGCTGCATCATATACAACTCTTCTTCTAGAAATCCATTCAAGAATGCAGTCTTGACATCCATTTGCCAAATTTCATAATCATGAAATGCAGCAATAGCCAACATGATTCGGACAGACTTAAGCATCGCTACGGGTGAGAAAGTCTCATCGTAGTCAACCCCTTGAACTTGTCGAAAACCTTTTGCAACAAGTCGAGCTTTATAGACAGTAATATTACCATCAGCGTCAGTCTTCTTCTTAAAGATCCATTTATTCTCAATGGCTTGCCGATCATCGGGCAAGTCAACCAAAGTCCATACTTTGTTATCATACATGGATCCTATCTCAGATTTCATGGCCTCCAGCCATTTTGCGGAATCTGGGCTCATCATCGCTTCCTCATAGTTCGTAGGTTCATCATGGTCAAGTAACATGACTTCCAGAATAGGATTACCGTACCACTCTGGTGCGGATCTTACTCTGGTGGACCTACGAGGTTCAGTAGAAACTTGATCTGAAGTTTCATGATCAATATCATTAGCTTCCTCACTAATTGGTGTGGTTGTCACGGGAACCGGTTCTCGTGATGAACTACCTTCCAATAAGGGAGTAGATACAGTTATCTCATCAAGTTCTACTTTCCTCCCACTCACTTCTTTCGAGAGGAACTCCTTCTCTAGAAAGGATCCATTCTTAGCAACGAATGTTTTGCCTTCGGATCTGTGATACAAGGTGTACCCAACAGTTTCTTTTGGGTATCCTATGAAGACACATTTCTCCGATTTGGGTTCGAGCTTATCTGGTTGAAGTTTCTTCACATAAGCATCGCTGCCCCAAACTTTAAGAAACGACAACTTTGGTTTCTTGCCAAACCACAGTTCATAAGGTGTCGTCTCAACGGATTTTGATGGTGCCCTATTTAACGTGAATGCGGCCGTCTCTAAAGCATAACCCCAAAATGATAGCGGTAAATCGGTAAGAGACATCATAGATCGCACCATATCAAGTAAAGTACGATTACGACGTTCGGACCCACCATTTCTTTGTGGTGTTCCAGGTGGCGTGAGTTGCGAAACTATTCCACATTGTTTCAAATGTAAACCAAACTCGTAACTCAAATATTCTCCTCCATGATCAGATCGCAGAAATTTTATTTTCTTGTTACGATGATTTTCAACTTCACTCTGAAATTCTTTGAACTTTTCAAATGTTTCAGACTTGTGTTTCATTAAGTAGATATACCCATATCTACTTAAATCATCTGTGAAGGTGAGAAAATAACGATATCCGCCACGAGCTTCAACATTCATCGGGCCACGTACATCTGTATGTATGATTTCCAACAAATCCGTTGCTCTCTCCGTAGTTCCGGAGAATGGTGTTTTAGTCATCTTGCCCATGAGGCACGGTTCGCAAGTACCAAGTGATTCATAATCAAGTGATTCCAGAAGTCCATCAGTATGGAGTTTCTTCATGCGTTTTATACCGATATGACCTAAACGGCAGTGCCACAAATAAGTTGCACTATCATTATCAACTCTGCATCTTTTGGCTTCAACATTATGAATATGTGTATCACTACTATCGAGATTCAATAAAAATAGACCACTCTTCAAGGGTGCATGACCATAAAAGATATTACTCATGTAAATAGAACAACCATTATTCTCTGATTTAAATGAATAACCGTCTCACATCAAACAAGATCCAGATATAATGTTCATGCTCAACGCAGGCACCAAATAACAATTATTTAGGTCTAAAACTAATCCCGATGGTAGATGTAGAGGTAGCGTGCCGACGGCGATCACATCGACTTTGGAACCGTTTCCCACGCGCATCGTCACCTCGTCCTTGGCTAGTGCTCGCTTATTCCATAGTCCCTGTTTCGAGTTGCAAATATTAGCAACAGAACCAGTATCAAATACCCAGGTGCTACTACGAGCTCTAGTTAGGTACACATCAATAACATGTATATCACATATACCTTTGTTCACTTTGCCATCCTTCTTATCCGCCAAATACTTGGGGCAGTTCCGCTTCCAGTGACCAGTCTGCTTGCAGTAGAAGCACTCAGTTTCAGGCTTAGGTCCAGACTTGGGTTTCTTCTCTTGAGCAGCAACTTGCTTGCCGTTCTTTTTGAAGTTCCCCTTCTTCTTCCCTTTGCCCTTCTTCTTGAAACTAGTGGTCTTGTTGACCATCAACACTTGATGCTCCTTCTTGATTTCTACCTCCACGGCTTTCAGCATCGCGAAGAGCTCAGGAATAGTCTTGTTCATCCCTTGCATATTATAGTTCATCACAAAGCTCTTGTAGCTTGGTGGCAGTGATTGAAGAATTCTGTCAATGACACTATCATCAGGAAGATTAACTCCCAGTTGAATCAAGTGATTGTTATACCCCAGACATTCTGAGTATATGTTCACTGACAGAACTATTCTCCTCCATCTTGCAGCTGTAGAACTTATTGGAGACCTCATATCTCTCAATCCGGGCATTTGCTTGAAATATTAACTTCAACTCCTGGAACATCTCATATGCTCCATGACGTTTAAAACGTCGTTGAAGACCCGGTTCTAAGCCGTAAAGCATGGCACACTGAACTATAGAGTAGTCATCAGCTTTGCTCTGCCAGACGTTCTTAACGTCGTCAGTTGCATCAGCAGCAGGCCTGGCACCCAGCGGTGCTTCCAGGACGTAACTCTTCTGTGCAGCAATGAGGATAATCCTCAGGTTACGGACCCAGTCCGTGTAATTGCTACCATCATCTTTCAACTTTGCTTTCTCAAGGAACGCATTAAAATTCAACGGAACAACAGCACGAGCCATCTATCTACAAACAAACATAGACAAGCAATGATACTATCAGGTACTAAGTTCATGATAAATTTAAGTTCAATTAATCATATTACTTAAGAACTCCCACTTAGACAGACATCTCTCTAGTCATCTAAGTGATCACGTGATCCAAATCAACTAAACCATAACCGATCATGACGTGAGATGGAGTAGTTTTCAATGGTGAACATCATTATGTTGATCATATCTACTATATGATTCACGCTCGACCTTTCGGTCTCCGTGTTCTGAGGCCATATCTGCATATGCTAGGCTCGTCAAGTTTAACCTGAGTATTCTGCGTGTGCAAAACTGGCTTGCACCCGTTGTAGATGGACGTAGAGCTTATCACACCCGATCATCACGTGGTGTCTCGGCACGACAAACTTTGGCAATGGTGCATACTCAGGGAGAACACTTCTTGATAATTTTAGTGAGAGATCATCTTAAAATGCTACCGTCAATCAAAGCAAGATAAGATGCATAAAGGATAAACATCACATGCAATCAATATAAGTGATATGATATGGCCATCATCATCTTGTGCTTGTGATCTCCATCTCCGAAGCACCGTCGTGATCACCATCGTCACCGGCGCGACACCTTGATCTCCATCGTAGCATCGTTGTCGTTTACGCCATCTATTGCTTCTACGACTATCGCTACCGCTTAGTGATAAAGTAAAGCAATTACAGGGCGTTTGCATTTCATACAATAAAGCGACAACCATATGGCTCCTGCCAGTTGCCGATAACTTCGGTTACAAAACATGATCATCTCATACAATAAAATATAGCATCACGTCTTGGCCATATCACATCACAACATACCCTGCAAAAACAAGTTAGACGTCCTCTACTTTGTTGTTGCAAATTTTACGTGGCTGCTACGGGTTTAGCAAGAACCGTTCTTACCTACGCATCAAAACCACAACGATAGTTTGTCAAATAGACTCCGTTTTAACCTTCACAAGGACCGGGCGTAGCCACACTCAGTTCAACTAAAGTTGGAGAAACAGACACCCGCTAGTCACCTGTGTGCAAAGCACGGCAGTAAAACCAGTCTCGCGTAAGCGTACGCGTAATGTCGGTCCGGGCCGCTTCATCCAACAATACCACTGAACCAAAGTATGACATGCTGGTAGGCAGTATGACTTATATCGTCCACAACTCACTTGTGTTCTACTCGTGCATATAACATCAACACATAAAAACCTAGGCTCGGATGCCACTGTTGGGGAACGTAGTAATTTCAAAAAGAAAATCCTACGCACACGCAAGATCATGGTGATGATACTGCAACGAGGGGAGAGTGTTGTCTACGTACCCTCATAGACCGAAGCGGAAGCGTTGATGCAACGTAGAGGAAGTAGTCGTACGTCCTCCCGGTCCGACCGATCCAAGCACCGTTACTCCGGCACCTCCGAGTTCTTGACACACGTACAGCTCGATGACGCACCCTCGATCTCCAGTCCAGTAGAGGCTCCGAGGGGAGTTCCGTCAGCACGACGGCGTGGTGACGATCTTGATGTTCTCCTGTCGCAGGGCTTCGCCTAAGCACCACTACAATATGATCGAGGTGTAATATCGTGGAGGGGGGCACCGCACACGGCTAAGGAACGATCAATGATCAACTTGTGTGTACTAGGGTGCCCCCTACCCCCGTATATAAAGGAGGGAGGGAGGAGGTGGCCGGCCCTAAGGGGGGCGCGCCATGAGGAGGGGGAAACCTACTCCAAGTAGGTTTCCCTCTCTTTTCCTTATCTTATTTGGAGGGGGAAGGAAAGAGTACTAGTATTAGGAAGTAGTACTAGTAGTAGTAATAGGAAGAGGGGGAAGGAGAAAGGAAAGGGGGGGCCGACCCCCTTCCCCAATTCGGATTGGGCTTGGGGGGGCGCGCCCCCCTCCCTTGCTCCTTCTCTCTTCCTCCTACATGGGCCCAATAAGGCCCATATACCTCCCGGGGGGTTCCGGTAACCTCCCGGAGCTCCAAACTTCTCCGGAACCTTTCCGGTGTCCAAATATATCCGTCCAATATATCAATCTTTATGTCTCGACCATTTCGAGACTCCTCGTCATGTCCGTGATCATATCCGGGACTCCGAACAACCTTCGGTACATCAAAATACATAAACTCATAATATAACTGTCATCGAAACCTTAAGCGTGCGGACCCTACGGTTCGAGAACAATGTAGACATGACCGAGACATGTCTCCGATCAATAACCAATAGCGGGACCTGGATGTCCATATTGGTTCCTACATGTTCTACGAAGATCTTTATCGGTCAAACCGCACAACAACATACTTTGTTCCCTTTGTCATCGGTATGTTACTTGCCCGAGATTTGATCGTCGGTATCCAATACCTAGTTCAATCTCGTTACCGGCAAGTCTCTTTACTCGTTCTGTAATACGTCATCTCATAACTAACTCATTAGTTACATGCTTGCAAGGCTTAAGTGATGAGTATTACCGAGAGGGCCCAGAGATACCTCTCCGACAATCGGAGTGACAAATCCTAATCTCGAATTATGCCAACTCAACATGAACCTTTGGAAACACCTGTAGAGCACCTTTATAATCACCCAGTTACGTTGTGACGTTTGGTAGCACACAAAGTGTTCTTCCGGTACACGGGACTTGCACAATCTCATAGTTGCAAGAACTTTGTATAAGTCATGAAGAAAGCAATAGCAGTATACTAAACGATCAAGTGCTAGGCTAACAGAATGGGTCATGTCAATCACATCATTCTTCTAATGATGTGATCCCACTAATCAAATGACAACACATGTCTATGGTCAGGAAACATGACCATCTTTGATTAATGAGCTAGTCAAGTAGAGGCATACTAGTGACCATAGTTTTGTCTATGTATTCACACATGTATTATGTTTCCGGTTAATACAATTCTAGCATGAATAATAAACATTTATCATGATATGAGGAAATAAATAATAACTTTATTATTGCCTCTAGGGCATATTTCCTTCAGGGATGCCCCGGCATCCCAAGCTATAATACAAGAATGAGCAACCAACTAAGTTTGGGGTTGCCCCCGAGTGGCATCCCCTCTTTCTTCTAACGACCATCAGTATTTTACTCGAGACTATATTTTTATTCGTCGCATGATATGTTTTTTGCTTGGAGAGTCTTGTATGATATGTGTATTTGCTTGTTTTATTTTGTGTTTTAAGTCATCAATCCTTGCTTGACAAACCTATTTGAGAGATCCAAAATTATGTCATGACTTGTTAGAATTGCTCTCTATGCTTCACTTAAATTTTTATGAGCAATGGACTTGCTCTAGTGCTTCACTTATATCTTTTTGAGCACGGTGTGCTTAGTATTTTTGAAGAAATGCTCTCTTGATTCACTTAGATCTATTTGAGAGTTAGTAAAATTTTGAATAAATTATCTCTTGCTTCACTTAAATTATTTTGAGAGAAAGAAAATATGTTATGCTCATGATCTTCACTTATATTTGTTTGAGCTTATGAAAAGCAACACATGAAAATTAGTCCCAAAGTGATAAAAGAATAAAAATATATGTCATGAAGATCATTAGACAAAATAAACTTGATTCTTAGTAATAGTTTTGAGATATGATGATGTGATATGTGAGTCATGTTGGTGAGTAATTGTGCTCTGGTAAGAATGTTGGTGTTAAGGTTTGTGATTCCCTATGCATGCACGGAAGTCAATAATCATGCAATGAAAATTGTATCCTACTTGTGGTGCATTATTCGGTGTTAATTATTCTTAATGCTTGCTTATGAGATTATTTGTTTCTTGGTTGGTCGCTTCTCAATCTTTTTGCTAGCCTTCATTTTGCACCAAGTATGACCTCTACTTGTGCATCCAAAATCCTTTAAACCAGTTTTGCCACATGAGTCCACTATATCTACCTATATGCGGTACTCTTTTGCCATTCTAAGCAAATTTGCATGTGCCATCTCTAATTTTCAAAATGAACTTCTCTTTTGTGTGTTTGTTTCGCTCGTGAAACGGTAACGAGTAGCTAATATTTTCCATGCTAGATGTGTTATTCTCACGATGAGTGTTTATTCACTTGTCATTGCACGAGAGTAAGGCAAAGGTATTAAGGATGCCTAGTCCCGAAATGCAAAAATGAATTTACTTTATGTTGTCAAATAATAAATTCCTTGAAAAGTGTTAGTATGGAGGGCACCCGTCGATACGATTAGCCATGGAAAGTGAAAGTTATGGTGGAAAAAGGAATAAACTTTATTTTCTGTTTGGGAACCGCCTACTATATATCTAGCATGGAAAGTGTTGGGATGCTCCAAGTCGTTTTCGTTGGTGGGATGGATACACCTCCCAAAATGTTTTTATCTCTATTTTTTTTTCTTTGAGCTCCGGCACCTCTACAAATCACTACTTCCCTCCGCGAAGGGCCTTTCTTTTACTTATGCAATTTTTATTTTTGAAATTGAGTCTCCATCCTCTCTTATAAAAGCACCAACTAGGGGACAATATGATCGTACTTAAGTATTGGGTGTAGCTAATATTCGAGTGTGTTTCATGAATGGATCAATGTTTGAGCATGATGGGCTAGGGATAACTTGTTTTAGCATTGATATTTTAAAAGACATGGTTTCTTGTTGATATGCTTGAGTATCTAAATTATTATGTCAGAACTAGACTATTGCTTTGAATCACATAAAAGTCCAAATGTCCATGCTATGAAGAAAAGAATATGATATGACATGATAAACAACACCCCACATCAAAAATTCTGTTTTATCACATACCTACTCGAGGACGAGCAGGAGTTAAGCTTGGGATGCTGATACGTCTCCAACGTATCTATAATTTTTGATTATTCCATGTTGTTTTATTATCAATCTTGGATATTTTATAATCATTTTATAGTCATTTTATATCATTTTTGGTACTAACCCATTGACATAGTGCCAAGTGCCAGTTGCTATTTTCTGCATGTTTTTTACATTGCAGGAAACCAATATCAGATGAGGTCCAAATGCCACGCCAATTTACGATGAATTTTTATGGGCCAGAAGGAACACAATGGGCCCTGGTTGCACTTGGGGGGAGTCCGAGGAGGGGACAACCCACCAGGGCGCGCCAGGAGGCCCAGGTGCGTCCAGGTGGGTTGTGCCCACCTCGAGTGCCCCCTGGACCGACTCTTTGTTCTATAAATACCCCAATATTCTAGAAACCCTAGGGGAGTCAACGAAATTTTCATCCAGCCGCTGTAGAGTCCAGAACCACGAGATCCAATCTAGACACCATCACGGAGGGGTTCACCACTTCCATTGGTGCCTCTCCGATGATGCGTGAGTAGTTCTTTGTAGACCTTCGGGTCCGTAGTTAGTAGCTAGATGGCTTCCTCTCTCTCTCTCTTGATTATCAATACAATGATCTCTTGGAGATCCATATGATGTAAGTCTTTTTGCGGTGTGTTTGTTGGGATCTAATGAACTTCGAGTTTATGGTCAGTTATATCTTTTTATATCCATGAAAGTTATATGAGTTCTTTGATCTCTTATATGCGTGATCTCTTATAGCCTCGTATTTCTTCTCCGATATTTGGGTTTTGTTTGGCCAACTCGATCTATTTATCTTGCAATGGGAAGAGGTGCCCAGTAGTGGGTTCGATCTTACGGTGCTTGATCCCAGTGACAGAAAGGGAACCGACACGTATGTATCGTTGCTACTAAGGATAAAAATACGGGGTCCATATCTGCCGCAATAGATAAATGGATCTTGTCTACATCATGTCATCGTTCTTATTGCATTACTCTGTTTTCCCATGAACTTAATACACTAGATGCATGCTGGATAGCGGTCGATGTGTGGAGTAATAGTAGTAGATGCAGGCAGGAGTCGGTCTACTAATCTTGGACGTGATGCCTATGTAATGATCATTGCCTGGATATCGTCATGATTATTTGAAGTTATATCAATTGCCCAACAGTAATTTGTTCACCCACCGTTTGCTATTTTTCTCGAGAGAAGCCACTAATGAAACCTACGGCCCCCGAGTCTTCTTTCTCATATATTTGCCTTGCGATCTACTTTTTCCTTGCGTTTATTTTCAATCTATTAAACCAAAAAAATACAAAAATACCTTGCTGCAATTTATTTTTTCCGAGATCTATTTATCCTATCTACAAATTTACCTCACGTCCTTTGCCTATCTTGAGGCGCCGTACCCCGAAAGGGATTGATAGCCCCTTTAACATGTCGGGTTGCGAGGTGTTGTTCTTTGTGTGCAGGGGTTATTTTGTTGTGTTGCTTGGTTCTCCTACTGGTTCTATAACCTTGGTTTCAAATCTGAGGGAAATACCTACCACCGCGTGCTACATCATCCCTTCCTCTTTGGGAAAATACCGACGTAGCTTCAAGCGACATCAGCATGATGAACCCAAAATCCCCATGTTACTAAGGCCCGGGAAACGTTGTAGTTATTTTGCTATGCTTTGTAGACGGAGTTGGTTGAGTGAATTACACGAGAGTTGTGAGAGTTAAGATGATGAAAACCCCAAGACTTCAAGATGGTCAAGACAAACTTCAATTCACTACTGGGTGGAGGACGAATGAATGGGTACCCTGGAGTACCCAGTGGTTGACCCAGGGATGCATGGAAAAGCGCCATGACATCTTGTGGAAAGCTTCACCCAGCCATGAAGAGACAAATGGATGTACCTTGACCGGAAGCTTACCTGTGCAGCCGCAAGTCGCTATGGGCTCTGGCTTGGTCGACCCTAGGCGTGACTCTGGACGGATGGTGCAAGCAGATGTAGAAGAATGGTAGGAAATGGCTGGGCATTGGTAGTAGCCTAGAGGAACTCTACGGAAGACCTTGTTTCCTTCGTCCCATCTTCAAGCACCCTGTAGTGCGAGGACATAAAGGAGGGAATAATTCTTGCGGGTAAAGTGCACAAGACTTTGCAGAGTGAAATCAAATCGATTAGTCGTGTCCCTGGTCACTTCCATCTGAGCCTCTGGAGTTGGATTTTGTAGGAGATATTCCCTAGAGGCAATAATAAATGATATTATTTATCTCCAAGTTCATAATTATGTTTATGTTCCACGCTATAACTGCAATGATTCTCGAGTCTACAATATCCACGAGGCTCGGAGGAAGACTCATATGCACGTGTGGAATAATAAACGGTAAGAAGTATTCCTAGTTTGGCCTCTAAGACTAGCTCAAGTGTTGCATGATGGTTCCGTTTTCCTGATCATGGGCATGTCCATGCCAGCAACTTTGAGGGCACAATGTTAAGAAAACATTTGTGTTGAATCGACCCGGTTTGATGTTATGATATGAGATTCATTCTCACAAGTTAATGGTAAATAACACAGAGATGGTTAACGTTTGCATGATTCCTTAGACCATGAGGGTATCGAGTTTCTTCATGCTTACTTCATGAACTTTGGGGTTTGTTAAACGTCATCCGTAAATGGGTGGCTATTACGGCGGCTTACGGGTTCATGGAAAAGTATGTCAAGTAACTTAATAGCTCAAGATTGGGATTTGCTCCTCCAACGATGGAGAGATATTCTCGGGCCCTCTCGGTGTTACGGTATCCATCATCGTTTGGCCAGACACCGTGTGGTTTGTTCATAGGGATGCCAGAACACGGAAACGAGAAAAGAGAACAAAACCAGTAACGAGGTAACTAGCATAGTGGACAAGTTGTTGATCCACGGGGATGCAAGTAAATCTCACCTCGGGTCTTTGTAACATATCGCGAAGCAACAGGAATAGCACACGGCAACTGGAGGTTGACTCGAATATTCATTCGTGTGGGTATAGGGGTCAATATGGGTGTCCACGGCTCCGATGTTGATCATTGATCGGAAGGGGTTCCGGGTCATGTCTATACTTCACCGAACCTATAGGGTCACACGCTTAAGGGTCATCTATCTGCTGAATACTAGACAGGGAGTCTGAGAGAAAATCACCGAAAAAAGTTTCGGACACCGGAATGGTTTCGGACAGCGGAATCGTACCGCAGAGAGAGGTCATCGGATAAGTTTCAATGATACCGAAAAGTTGTTTCGGGATATACCATTAAGTCAAATTGGTTTAGGCACATGCCTGATAATTCTTGGAGGGTGCCACACTACAAGAGGACAGAGCTTTTGTAACATCGTCTTGTGTTACTACAGGCCCAAAACTATGTTACTAGGCTATATAGTAACACAGTTTGAAATGTGTTCCATTTGACCGTGTTACTACGTGGTGTCAACTGTCACACATAATAATTGTTACCATATATCAAAAAGTGTGTTACAATTACATTGCGGTAACATGTGTATTATGTGTTACCAAACTCACTGGTAACACATTTTTGTACTTATAGTAACACCGTTAGTAACATATTTGCATAGATGTAGAACATTGGTGGTAACATGTTTCTATACAATAGTAACACAACTGGTAACACATTTTTCTAGCATCGCAACACATAATATCCAAATATCATAATACTATAATTAGTTGTCAACCACTCTAGTAACAAATTTTGTAACTATAGTAACACCATCGGTAACACTACTATATCAATATGGTAACATAATTAATGTATTTTTTATTATTACCCACAAAATTTTATACCCATTTATGGAATATAAATTTATTTAATAAAATAGATGCAATTGCGTAAATAGTTAATCATTTTATTATTTTTTGGCAGCATCAAAATGATATAGAAACTAAAGCACAATACATCTAGAAATTCATATGAAGATATTTATTACGAATACACAAGTGTATGATACATATGCATTACAATAAATATACCAGTCATATCATTTTGAGCAGAGAAAACACAACTATCGAGAATATTACACCATAGCATTTGCATCAATTCGACGAAAGAAAAAGATCTTGTGGATGATATTACATTTTTCAATCTATCAATGTAAACTACGACTATTGGTAGCTAAAATCTTCAAACTTTATTTGCTTCTTGATCCAAGAATTCAGCTGCAACTCAATTATCCTTCTCTCGAATCTGTAAAAGAAAATTGCACCTTAGATATATGTGATTAAATGTACGCAAATATGGTTTCAGAATGTGGAAGAGAAGATTTTAACTTGCAACAGCTGAAGGCCGGGCAATTAAGTATCCTAGAGTGAAAGCCTCACCAATTGTCTTGCAACTCAATCCCTTACCAACTCATCATTATCAAGAATAGGTTGATCTATGCGCACAATGGCAAATTCAACACCTAATTCAATGCCACCAGCCTTAGTTCTTGGATCAGTACTCCGAATAGTACCATATGCAACATTTCGCTTGTTGGGATATGCTGAAGTCTTTAAAACTACTTTGGAAGCAGATGATCAATATTAGCATTCAACGACAATGATAATATAATTTGTAATTTGCATGAACAATATGAGATCTTTAGAATGTCAGCCTAGTAATAAGGTGCCCCAAAAAAACTAAATAAACTGGACCCGACATCAATGTCTAATGCCCAAGGTCACCTCGCTTGCTCATGCTTGGTTAAATATATCCTTTACTTGCATACATCAGATTGAGCAAAATTTGTAACAAAATCCATTTTCCGAGCAGACATGATAATGTGGTCTGGATTGGGAATTTGGGTGCAGTAAACCATAACCCTTGGTGAATCTTTACCTTGATGGAAGAAGTACGCCTTCTTTTTGAGCTAGCTGGGTGTGGGTGTTCAATTCTATTCCCCTGCTGGTTCTGTCTTGAAACAGATTCGCCTGTAAGATTCCTCGTTTCCCTCACCTACCAAGAGACAATAATATTAGATGGAATGATATTCATATCTTGAAGCTACAAAAAGCTACAACTTCAAAACCCAAAAGCACACAAAAATTACCTCTGGCACAGAAACAATAACAAGGTCTTGGGGCGATGATGAATTTTGTTAAATTTGTAATTGGTTGACATCATGTTTGCCAACCTAGTTACATGACACAGTTTTAATAACACACGATGAACTTTTTATAATACATGGTGAACCTATTTGAAACAAAAATGAGTATATGCATTGAATTTTTTTAATACGCATTGAACATTTAAAAAAATATGTTGAACAATTCTCGAATACACATTGGAATTTGTTTGTGGTAATATACACAGAACAAATTCAAAAAAACATAGTGAACATTTGTATATACGTTGAAAAATTTCTAATACATGATTGAACATTGTATAAGACACGGAAAAGGAAATAAGAAAAGGAGAATAAAATAAATAGAAACCGAAACAAAACAAAACAAAATAAACAGAAAAGAAGTGAACCGCGTAGCGACCGTAGGCCGGCCCAAATTGAGGTGTCGGCAGCTCAAGCTTCAGGAAGACATTAGACGCTTCAGGCGCCCGTTACAAGTGTTTTGCAAACAGGCGATTGAAGCGCCCCCGTGATGGGCCGGCCCATCTAACATTTGTTTTCATGTGTCTTAATTCGCAAAAAAGTGCCACGTTTGAGAATCGATCAAGCGACTTCGCTCCCAAGGGAACGTAGGTGTAACCACCAGGCCACCCGGTTCGGATATGGCAATATTTAATTTTTCATCTCTTTAATGCGTTTTTTCATTTTTTTTTCTTTTTGGTTCAATGATTTTTCTCAAATACGTGAACGTTTCTTTAAATAGATGAACTTTTCCAAAACTTGATTAACATTTTATAAATTGATGACCATTTTTTCAAAAACCATGATTTTGTTTTGAATTTTGATGTTTTTTTTCAATTTTGATAAACTTTTTAAAAATTATGAGATTCTTACAAAATCCATGAACTTTTTTTGAATTTCGATGAACTTTTTTTCAAATTCAACCAACCTTTTTAAAATTCGGTGCACTTTTTGCAAATGGATGAATGTTTTTCAAAATTGATGAACTTTTTCCATTTTTGATTTTTTTTTTCAGAATTCATAGTTGTTTTTTGGTAATTTCGTTTCAAATGATTAATTCTGGGTTTACAATATTTTTTTGCAGTAACGGTTTATAATATATCTCTAGGAGAAGGGTCAAATAGGCCTCGTTTCTTAAAGTGGACTAGTTTGGCAGCGTGGTGTGGTGGTTCTGACGTTGTTTACTCTTCATTTAGGTTAGCACCAACTAGCGCTTATAGTGCCGAATAAGAGCTCCCAAAGCTTCAGTGAAGCGACGGCTATTTGACGCATGTGGGCGTCAGATAGGATCTGCCTCTTTCTAGTTCGCCCCCTCCTGATCACAAATTGCAAGCTCAGTTGCTATTGGGTTGTTGGGCATGCGGCGGCTCAAGGTCAATGATCCATTCCTAGTTTCACGCGATATTTTATTTTGCTAGAAGAACACATTTTTTAATAATTTGCTAGTTTTCCCCTAAAAGGCCGACATACTTAAAAACCTGGACGAGGCCTTGGTTCCCTTTCTTCGGTCAGACCGTCATTCCTGTTCTTAAAACCATGTTCAAATTTAAGCTCTTGTTTGATGTTGGTCTTCCACTCTTATGAGTATTGACGTCAAATACTTAATTTCATATGATCATTTCAAGGTGTGCATTTTGCATTTATGGTTGCTGAGTCATCCTAAAATTCACGTAAAAAATAAGGTTAATATGCTATTCACTCCAACCATACCAAAAAACAGTTTGGTATTTACCAACCAAACTGTATTGTTTTTCATACCATATTACCAAAGAATGAAAACACTATTTACCAAAACAAAACATATAAAAAAATCATGTTGGCTCATGGGCCCTATGTGTCGACGTATTTGTGATCTATATATGCAGTTAATTTTAGGTTTTTCTAGTTCCCTCTATAATAGAGATTGTAACGCTATGTATCAACCATGATTATGTGTCACTATAGTTGATCTACATAACACATTTCACCAACACAAATTTCTATGTTACCATTCCAAAAACTATGTAACACATTCGACCAACACATATTTATATGTCACTATTACAATATCACTGTAACACATTTTGAGGCCTTATATAGTATGTGTTACTGCTTGTCGTTCGACACAAAATGATGTGTTACATTAATTTCCCTTGTCACACATTTTTCAATCTGTTACATGATTGCGCTACTTAAAGTCTGTTTTGTTGTAGTGCCAGAATCATTCTGGAAGCTTTTTGGAATTTTCTGAGATAAAAACCGGAAATGTTCCGGAGCTGCCGGAGCCACTTCAGATGCGTTTCGCAGATGAAAATCACTAAAATGGAATTGCTCCAGAACGCGTTGAAAAATATTATGGTGGGTATTGGAAATGTTCTAAGCCCACATAAATATTTTCAGTTTGAACGGACGCTGAAAAATGTCGTCGTGAATAGTAAAAGTGCTTTTTGGGATATTTATGGAAAGCCACCTTTTGGGGCTTTTCCCAAAAGGCTTCTAGATGAACTTGGGGACTAAGGAACCCCTTTTGGGGGGCCCCCATGAGGGGTGGCCGGCCACACATGTGGAGCTCCATGGAGCTCCACTTGCCTTCCCATTTTACCCTTATGAAGGATCCATGTGATGGGGTTTTTGGGTATTTGTCCCATATGCTTTTCCTATAAATAGAGGTGGAGGGGTGCTCTCCACACACATCCCTTCTCACATACAAGTGCCATGCAATGATCTGGCTTCTTCTCTCCCTCCCACGAAAAGAGTTTCGTAGAGCCATAAGGCTGTATGGGTTCCGGCAGGAACTAGTTCTGGACGGCGAAGCCCTGCTGGATAGATGACACTGTATGTGTGCAACTCTGTAGAGAGATCGTAGTTTCGGTCTTAGTTCGTGAGTGCCTCCCGAGGGGCTGTCCATGTGACCGTCCGAGTTTTGAAGGTCCTCCCAAAAGGCTGTCCGAGTGACCGTTCGAGTTTCGAAGGTCCTCCCGAAGGGCTGTCCGTGACACCGTCCGGGGGGCTGTTCGACCGCCTCTCGGAGGGGTGTCTGAGGAGCAGATGAGGGTATACATCCTCGCGGTTGGGAGGTTGTAAATCCTAGCTGCAGGGATCTGCACCGCCATTTGTCATCGACTCTACTTCCCGCTGCGCTACGAGTCGGTAACGAAAAAGATCAAACCATGTATGCAGTCTCCATAGTGGTCCTGGGCTGGTGCGTAGGTCGGAAATTTTTTGTTTTCTGCTGCGTTCCCCTACAGAGGCATCATGAGTCGTGCTATGCGTAGATGCAGGTTGCGATCTAGAATACATGGAGATGTATGGGTATTGCATAATATAATTTTGGAGTAGATGATATCTATTGCTGAAAATTATTTATGCCATGTTCTTGTTGCTTCCCTAGAATTTGTGTTCGCTCAATCTCGAGACAGCATGGTTGAATTTGACAAAGTTCTGGCAATCCGTGATCCTGATTGATCATGGAAGTGCTATCAGTTCTTTGGGTTCTGCCGTAGTCAAAAGAAAGATGAAATTCGCAGATGAAAGGGCATTGCAGATATGATCTGCACGGGGGTCATGCATATGACGAAGTTTAGTATGGGGTTCGAGATTTTATTATCTCGTGCTTCATACATCCCGAGATGTTAATCTAGCGACTTGAATAATCATACTTGATGATAAAATGTTGGTAGCTGCGGTTTAAGTCAAAACCTTAGAAGCCACGAAAAAACAGTTTTTGCATGAACCGATTAGAGGCGTCTAACTTGGTTTTGCAGGATGGTTTGCATGTGATGTGGTATAGTAGTGCTCATAATATCTGATTATGTATGAGATGTCTATATGATGTAAATTGATTAAACATGACCTGCGTGTCATTATTTGGCATGATGGCTGGAGCCATATGATTGCACTTCAAATGACCTACGTGTCAACCTTGTGTAATGCATTATTTTATTAGCTATAGAGATAGCAATATTATCTGGTGCATCGACAAGGTGGTGGCAATCTTCGCGAAGGTGAACACCGACGCAAATGCCGAAGACGAAGAAATGAAAGACTTCTCCGTCAGAAAGGGCTATACCATATCATGCTATTATGAATTGCCTGAGATGTTTATCCCTTTGATGCACCCTTCTTGATTGCGCCGTAGTCGCTTTTTATTAGGGTGATCTCTCACAAAAAATATCAAGTAGTTAGTGTTCTCCCAAGTGTAGCACCAACACGACACATAACTTTTCGGGGTGCGCCCTGTCCACATGGGTATGAACGATTAGGGATGTGTGAGGCGGATGAGGTCAGACCTCGCAGCGTGATCACTTGGTTGTCTTGACGTTCTAGCTTGATCGTCCTGAGCTTAGAACACAAGCATCGAAAGATGAACAAGAGTCACATAGAGATGTGATCGGCAGGTTTGCCCACCAATTGAAATTCTCATCATCAGTGATGTCCACATCAATGGCGTTGAATTGAAATGTGGATCTTGAATCACTCACAATCAATTATGAGAGATATTGATTTGAGTGGGAGCGCACTCTAGAATTAACTTGTTTAATTCTCAGTGCAATTAATTATGAACACTGTCTAAGTGTTTCTTGCAAAATAGTTGTAGAATAATGGCTCGCGTTTCCACCTTCCCTGTTAAAATTGATTAGCTGTTAAATATCTGGTTAAAACTTTATGATTGGTAAGGTAATGTGAGGATTGTCCTCAAAAGTGCCGAGAAGGACTTTGTCCTATCGCATGCTTTCCGTATCCTCCCGCTAATGCTATGGATCATGTGACTCTCGTCCTTCGATCCAAAAGCTAGAATTCTGTTACGGTCAAGTGGAATATGTTTGCTTCCATGAAACCCAAACTTCAAAAGTTGGGATAGTTATATGATATTCATGGAACTGAAAATTAATTTTCAGATACAAACAAAGGCTGAAAGATATGAAATATCCAAAGTAATGTTTGTTTGCAAGTATTAGTAAAAGTGTTTACTATGCATTTGACTGTTGGGAAAGGGATCCAGAAGAACGCCTGTCATATGATGAAAGGTGAATAAAACAACAACTTAAAGAGAAAGGAAGTGTCCAAAGGGTGTTAGTGTGACTTACACGCCTAGGAAGTCCGGGGCTAACGCCACTCTTAAGTTGGGTGCTTCTTTTGCGAGCAGGAGAAATACTAAAAGTTAAACTGTTAGAAGTATAAAGGAAAAAGGAATGAAGACTGGAATATCCAACTCATATGTATGAATGTCATACGAGTTATTGATGTATAGAAGGCTGGTCAAAGATATAGTTCTTGGGAATTATGGTTAAACATGTTGATCACTAATTCTTGGGTATTGTGAGTTAATCACAAAGATACCCGCTTGATTGCATTCTGTTGCAAATCAATGTAAGAGCTACTATGGCCTAAAAAGACTAGCCAGAAATGAGGTTAAGGTATACACAGGGAACATAGTAAATGTTACTATACCTTCCATCGGTGTATTGCCGTCTATATTTATTTTCATAATTCATTTAGAGTTTTACAAACTCTAGCCCATTGCATCAGGTATCTTGCAAGATGGTTGTTCATAAGAGAACTTTTTATGTTCGATGTTATGAATAACACAAGGGCCATACTTTCATTATGAATGAGGTGTATGTTATGAATATTAATAATAATAAAATACCTCTGGGTTTACTTTCATAATTCATTTTAGAGTTTCATACACTCTAGCCCATTGCACAATGTTTGTTGCAAAAGAGTTGTTCATAAAACCAACAATTGTTGTTAAGTATTATGAATAACATGAAGGGCCATGCTTCCATCCAAGATGGGATGTATGTTATGAATATTGATGGTAATATGATACATCCATAACGCCGACGCTAAATGTCGCGAGACTATGAGAATACCACACATGTGTGGCAGTACATTTGGTTACATTGGAGAAACCCGCATGAAAAAATTCCATTATGATGGATTTTGGAAGTCATTTGATTTTGAATCATCTGACACTTGTAACTTTCCTCCGAAAAGTGAAGTGACTGAAACGGTATGCTTTTAAAGAGAATGGTTTTTTCCAAAAGGGTGAGTGGGAGGACAGTGCAAACTCGACGAGATAACAATATCTTCATCATCAGGTCAAAGGAAAGGAACCTTGGAAGTAATTCCAGAGTTTCCTACTGCGACTGATACTGAAGTCTCTACAATAAAATGTACGGACTTCGGTCGAACTTGCAGCTGAACCACGTAGGCAAGGCTCGTGCAAACCTCTCAGGTGCACAAATGAGATATTGTTGTTGAACAACAGTATACCTATGATACACAAGGAAGCGTTGATGGGCCCTGACTCCAGAATTGGCTAAATGCCAATACAAACCGAGTTAGTTTCCATATAAGTGATTCAAGATTAAAACCTTGATACACCTTTCGGAAGACTTAGAGTCTAATGAATATTTATGGAACTTAAAACTGATATGGATAAAAATGTTTATCCATAAAGCTCGACTTGTTGCAATAACAAGTTCAAGGAGTTGACTACGATGAGGATGTTTCATCGTAGCAATGCTTAAAGTCGGTTCGGGTTGAACTAGCAATTAATACATATTTCAATCTTGAGATATGAAACATGGATGACAAAAGGATTTCCATCTGATGGAAATGAAACCTAGGACTTGTATGTGATACAGTTCAAAGTAATTTGTCGATCCAGAGGATGCTAGTAAGGATGCAAACTTTAGAGTTCCAGCAATGGACAGAAGAGAGCAAAATGGAGTTGGAATCTTCGTGTTTTGATGAAATGCTCAAAAGGGGTTTTGACTTCATCAATGGGTAACGAAGATGCTTGTAATTCAAGAAAGTAAGTGGGAGCACAATAATATTTCTAAAAACCTTGTGTGCTTGACACATTGGTAATTGGAAATAAATTTCTTGACACGAATTAGGACTTCATTTGAAAATAGTTTTCGATGAAGTGCTTAGGCTAAATAGCCTTGATATTAGGCATGATGATCTATGGAGATAGATTTACCTAATAGGGCTAAGCAATAAATACATATTGACAAGATGCTAAAACCGTTTAGCACTAAGAACGACAAGGAGTGATTCTTGCCAAAGTCACATGGAAAGAGTTTTTGCAAAGAATCAGTGTCCCAAAACACTGATGAGCAAAGTACATGATGTAAAACAACCAGATATGTCCAATACTCCCAAGATGTTGCGAGTATGGATACTGTTGGGGATATTACCACTAGGCGTAAACCAGCCTACTTGGGCCGGGTTAACTTCATTAGTGGTATAAGCAGATGAAGGCCCAAGGCCTGTAGTCGGTTTAGAACATGTAGCCGTAAACCGGCCTGATGTATAACTTGTATTGTAAGTTAGGAATAGAGAGACACCGACCGGGATACGAGTATGAACCGGTTGGGACTCTATGGACCGACGGGCGTCACCCCTGTATATAAGGGGACGACCCGGCGGCGGTTCAAGAGAGACAACCACAACTCGAGCCTAGGCGAAGCTTGTTTGCTCCCTAGCCATCGAGACTACATCAATTCCATCACAACTAGACGTAGGCTTTTACCTTCATCGAAGGGGCCGAACTAGTATAAAACCCTCGTGTCTTTGTGTCCGCTTTAACCCCTTCAAGTAAACTCGTAGCGATGGCTCCACGACTAAGTCCTTTCACTAGGACATCTGCCGTGACAAATCCACGACAGTTGGCGCCCACCGTGGGGCTATCGCACGATGGTTTGACGATCTTGGAGGGCAAGCTCAAGGGACTCGAAGGCTATGTTGTGGGCCGGATGACCAAGAGTCATCGTGGCAGGATCTACATCGACGACGCAGGATGGGGTCCCGAGGCCGATTTGATCGAGTACGGGTACCGGGTCCCCTTCGGCGGCATACACGTTTTCATTGGCAAGATCAGTGAGCCTGGGCCTGAGCCAGACATCTGCACCAACCTCGTCAAGACGGCTCAGCGTGCGAGATCTACCCAGGCTAAACCGGCCATGAAGCGTGCCTTCGTTGGAGTCATCCACGGAGGAGAGCGTGAGGACGAGTCAGAACACGGTAGCGAGACCGTCGTCTATTCCGGCGACGAGTCCTCGACCGGAGAGACTGAATCGCTATACCAGTTGCAAGACGACTAGGTTAGGGGCTGTTCCGATGGCGACAGTATTCCGGACCCCCCGGGCCAGGTCAACCGGGTTGGAATATTCATGGCCGGCACCCAGGCGGCGAATCATTCTTCGACCGCCGCAGCACTGCTCTCCGGATCAGCAGCGGCAGCGGCAGCAGGGGCAGGAGGCCTTGTGCGCCCGCCGGTTCAAGTTCTATCTGATCTATTTGATGCACTAGCCGCGCTTATGGCAGAAGCCAATCCGGCGGATCAGGAGGCTCATGATGCAGAGATTGCAAAGGTGAAAGAGCAGATCGTGCAAGCCAAAGCGGATCTGGCAGCAGAGAAGGACAGGATGGCTGCAGAGCGGGCCGCTTTGGACGCCCAGGCCTATAAGCTCATGCTTGACCAGAATGCATCACAGGAGGTCTTGAAGCGGAAGCACAAATCGCGCCTGCCGTTAGGGTTTGACCCCCGAAATCTCTTTCACACCCCAGGAGCTGGACCCAGTAATCCGCCGCAGTACCTGGAGACGAACCAGACTGAGGCACCAGGGGCAGGGGCGACGGTCCAACCTCGCCTGATGGAACCTCCTCATCAGAACATTGTGGTCCCTCCGCCGGTCCAGACACCCCCGGGTCATTATTCGAATCCTATGGACAACCTTGTTGCAGCCGCCGCGCGATTAGAGGCTATCCCGGTCGAAGGGGACTCTCCGCAAGCGATAGAGACGCGCCGGGTTAAGGAGCTTCTCCGGACTGTGCTGATTCAGCAGGAAGCATATTCATACAGCCGTGATCGAATTCACTCTACGCCCCGTCCAAGCCGGAGCTATAGCAGGCGCATGGATGAACCGGCCATATCAAGCAATGCGCGAGGCCGTGAAGTGGCCCGTGGCAATAACCCGGCAGGTGGTGTTCGCGATGCTCAGGATGTGGTGGACCGGGCCCGGGCACGAAGGGAGGCCGAGTTAGCAGCACAGGATGATGCGGGTCAACTTACACCGGTTCGCCCTACAACCTTCGCCGGACCAGGAGTCGCATCCGCTTTGGGAGTGCCTTGTTTAATGCCCGCTTTATACAATGTGCGCCTGCCCAAAGATTTCAAGGGTCCGCGCAAGGTGCCAAATTACATCGCTGATTTATCCCCTGAAGCGTGGGTAGAGAGTTATGAGATGGCCATGGAGATGCTAGACGTGGATGAGACCGCGTGTGCGAAATACTTCACCATGATGCTTGAAGGCACGACTCGTACTTGGTTGAAGAGCCTACCGCCCAATTCTATCAGCTCATGGGCCTAGTTGCGGGCCCGGTTTATCCAGAATTTTAAGGATACATGTAAGCAGCCCAAGTCCATAGTAGACCTGGCGGCTTGTGTCCAGGAGGAAGGAGAATCAATGACCCATTGGGTGCGCCGCGTTTCCGAAATTTGCACTCGTCTGACAGGATTAATGCTGACTCTGCGATCTTAACTCTGGAAGGCAACTGCCGGTTTGAGCCTTTGAAATTGAAATTGGGACGCATGAAGCGGTTCTGTAATGACATGGGAACCCTCATGGCCGCTTTAGTGAAGTATGCTGATTCGGACAGTACCAAGGATCCCGAGGCTGATGATGATGAAGTAGGGAAGGGAAGGAAGAATAGCAACTCCAAACAGCAGCAGTACAAACCGGCGGGTCATGGAAACGGAGGCAAGCGCAAGGCGGATGGCAGCATGGACTTTGTGGCCAACACTAATGCATAGGATAGGGGGCAGCAGCGCAGAGGTAAAGCGGCAAATCGTAATGGGGCTCCCAATCCTAACGCAAGCCGCTTGAATTATTTGTTGAATCAGCCTTGCCCAAAGCACAAGACGAAGGAGGCGCCGGCTAACCATCTTTGGAAGGATTGTTATATTATGCAGGAGTTTAAAAACTCTCATGCCTTCCAGTATGACCATGGGTCAGGTGGCGGTTCAGGATCCGGTTTTCATGGGCCGGGTCACGATGGAGCTTCCGGTTCAGGTCTCAATCAGGGCGGTCACAACCACCAGAGTAATCAGAACAGCCAGCAGCAGCAGCAGCAGCAGCAGCAGTCAGGTTATCAGAGCCAGCCAAAACAGTTGAACAATGGGCAATATCATGTTTTCACAACTAGCTTGGATAAGCGTGACCGAAAACTCCACAAGCGAGCGGTGAATTCTGTTGAACCGGCCTTACCACGATACTTGTGCTGGTCGGAGCAGCCTATCGTGTGGAGCAGAGAGGATCACCCACCCCGGGTTGATAATCCGGGCCAGCTAGCATTAGTGGTAGACCCTCAGGTGGGGGGTTACAAATTCACCAAGGTGCTCATGGATGGAGGGAGCACTATTAACATACTATACTATGAGACATTCCGCCGCATGGGTCTAACAGACAAGGATCTCAGACCGTCTAACACGGTGTTCCATGGTGTGGTGCCTGGCAAATCTGCATATCCTGTCGGTAAGATAGCCCTGGATGTGGCTTTTGGGGACGAGCACGACTCCCGGTCAGAAAAGCTAACATTTGAGGTGGTGAAGATCCGGAGCCCATATCACGCCTTGTTTGGCCGGCCGGCTTATGCCAAGTTCATGGCGCGGCCTTGTTATATCTACTTACAGCTCAAGATGCCGGGTTACAAAGGGACAATAACGATTCATGGGAGCCGTAGGGTCGCTTTGGAATGTGAGGAAGGTGATGCGGCTTATGCAGAGTCGGTCTGTGCCGCGGAGGAGTTGAAATACTATAAGGACAATGTTGATCCGGCGGATATGACTCCTTTAAAGAAGCCAACTACAGAGCATGATTCGGATCTGAAGTTCAAATCGGCAGCTGAGACCAAGCTTGTTGACTTTGTGCCCGGCGATTCGTCCAAGCAGTTCACTGTTAGTGCCAATCTGGATCCCAAATAGGAAAGCGCGCTCATCGAGTTCATCCGTGAGAATCGGGACATCTTTGCATGGAAACCGTCCGACATGCCAGGTGTACCGAGGGAACTCGCTGAGCACACTCTTAATGTGGATCCTAAGTATAAACCGGTGAAACAATTCCTCCGCCGGTTTAGCGAAGAAAGGCGTAAAGCCATTGGAGAGGAAGTAGCCAGGCTTTTAGCAGCTGGCTTTATCATTGAAGTGTTCCATCCAGAGTGGCTTGCTAATCCGGTGCTGGTTCTTAAGAAAAACGGCACTTGGCGTATGTGTGTGGATTACACAGATCTTAATAAGGCCTGTCCAGCGGATCCTTTTGCCCTCCCCCGCATTGACCAGATCATTGATGCCACGGCAGGTTGTGAGCGTTTGAGTTTTTTGGATGCATACTCTGGATATCATCAGATCAAAATGGCGGTTAAGGACCAGGAGAAAATAGCGTTTATTACTCCCTTTGGAGCCTTCTGCTATGTATCTATGCCCTTCAGGCTCAAGAGTGCCCAAGCCACCTATCAACGGTGTGTACAGAATTGCCTGCATAAACAGATAGGCCGCAATGTGCACGCCTATGTGGATGATATTGTAGTAAAGTCAAGGCAGAAGGAGACGCTGGTGGATGATTTGAAGGAGACCTTTGACAACTTGCGAGTTTACAAGATGATGCTTAATCCGGCCAAGTGTGTCTTTGGTGTTCCGGCAGGCAAGTTACTGGGTTTCCTGGTGTCTAACAGAGGAATTGAGGCTAATCCGGAGAAGATTACGGCTATTACCTCCCTGGCTAAACCGAAGTGTATCAACGATGTTCAGCGTTTGGCGGGCCGAATCGCTGCACTGAGCCGGTTTATCAGCCGCCTCGGAGAGAAGGCCATCCCTTTGTACCAAATGCTGAGGAAGACAGACAATTTCGTCTGGAGTCCGGCTGCTGATGAAGCATTTGAGGACTTGAAGCGGCAGTTAGCCAATCCGCCTGTTCTTGCAGCTCCGGTTGACAAGGAGCCTCTATTATTATATGTAGCAGCCAATGCTCGGGCAGTTAGCATGGCTATTGTGGTGGAACGCAAGGAGGCAGGCAAGGAATAGCCGGTTCAGCGGCCGGTTTATTATATCAGCGAGGTGCTTATTGAATCCAAGCAAAGGTATCCGCATTGGCAGAAGCTGGTCTATGGTGTCTTCATGGCCAGCCGGAAGTTGAAGCAGTATTTTCAAGGGCACCCCATCACAGTGGTCAGTTCAGCTCCCTTGGGTGATACCATATAGAACCGGGAGGCGACTGGCCGGATTGCCAAGTGGGCTATAGAGCTTGGGCCACACGGACTGAAGTATGTACCTCGGACGGCGGTGAAGTCTCAAGCACTTGTTGATTTCATCAATGACTGGACGGAGTTACAAGCGCCAGAGGAGAAGCCGGATCACACATAATTGACTATTCATTTTGATGGATCCAGGCAATTGGAAGGCTCGGGGGCTGGAGTCGTATTAACTTCCCCACGAGGTGATAAGTTTTGTTATGTTCTCCACTTAATGTTCCCTTGTACTAATAATGCAGCTGAGTACGAAGCCTTGCTCCATGGTCTCCGTATGGCTAAAGAGATGAACTTAAGCCGGGTTAAGTGCTTCGGTGACTCGGACCTCGTGGCTCAACAGGTGTCTGGCACTTGGGATTCTAAGGACCCGCTCATGGCTGCATATCGTCGGGAAGTGGATAATATTGCGGGTTGCTTCAAGGGTTATCAAGTGGATCATGTGGACCGTCGGAAGAATGAAGCGGCGGACGCTTTAAGCCGGTTGGGTTCTCAGTGCAAACCGGTCCCGTCTAATGTCTTTCTGGACGTGTTGCACAACCCGTCCGTCCAGCTCCCAGGTGAAGCGGATTTGGCTATTCCTGATCCGGAGGCTCAATTGGTGGCAGCATTACATGCTATTCCGGATTGGACGGTTCCTTATCTTACATACATGAACCGGGGGGAGTTGCCAGAGGATGAAATTCTAGCCAGGCAGATAGTCCGGCGATCCAAGTCTATGACGATTCTCAATGGTGAATTGCATCATTGCAGTGTATCAGGGGCGTTTCAACGTTGTGTTTCTCCTGAGGAAGGCTGTGAAATCTTAAGAGAAATCCATGAAGGGGATTGTGGACACCACGCCGGTTCAAAGTCTCTGGTGGCAAAGGCGTTTCATCACGGGTTTTACTGGTTGACAGCGCATGCTGATGCGGAGGACTTGGTTAAACGGTGTGATGGATGTCAGAAATTTTCAAGGCGTGCTCATGTGCCGGCTCAAGAATTGAGGATGATTCCAATAACGTGGCCGTTTGCAACTTGGGGGGCTGGATATGGTCGGACCTTTTAAAAGATCCAAGGATAAGAAAACCCACCTTTTGGTGGCAGTTGACAAATTTACCAAGTGGGTTGAAGCGGAGCCTGTTAGCAAGTGTGATGCAGCAACAGCGGTGCAGTTCATCAAAAAGGTGATTTTCCGGTTTGGCTTCCCACACAGTATCATTACTGACAATGGTACCAATTTATCCAAGGGTGCTATGAAGGAATTCTGTGAACGTGAGCACATCCGACTTGACGTATCGTCAGTGGCACACCCCCAGTCCAATGGACAGGCAGAACGAGCTAATCAAGAGATTTTGCGAGGCATCAAACCCCGGCTTATGGTCCCATTACAAAGGACACCAGGATGTTGGGTTGAAGAGCTACCATCTGTGCTATGGAGTATCAATACTACGCCAAACCGGTCCACAGGATACACACCATTTTTCATGGTCTATGGAGCAGAGGCAGTTCTCCCTAGTGATATCCGGCACGATTCGCCTCGTGTGGCAGCTTATGTCGAAACGGACAATGAGACAGCACGGCAAGACGCTTTGGACCTATTGGACGAGGAGCGTGATATAGCGGCTGCCCGTTCAGCGATTTACCAGCAAGATCTTCGTCGCTATCACAGTCGCCGGGTTAGAACCAGAACTTTTCAAGAAGGAGATTTGGTGCTTCGACTCATCCAAGACCAGACAGATATGCACAAGTTATCCCCACCTTGGGAGGGACCTTTCATGGTCAGCAAGAATCTGCACAACGGGTCGTACTATCTGATTGATATTCGAGAGCATCAAGACTCACGCACATCAGAGGAGGAGACCAACAGGCCGTGGAACATAGCTCATCTTCGGCCTTACTATACTTGAGCCATCGGCTCTATCTATGTACATATCATGACAATGTATATATTATCTTTGATATAATAAAACCGGAGCCTCAGCTAAAGCGGGGTCTATGTCTTTCTTATCATGCGTGGTTACATTGAGTGGCTCTGTTTTTAAAACGGCCTCCGGTTTACCCCTTGACATTTGCTTTTTATATATCACTAGGGGCCTTGGTCGTGTCCGAACCAACGCGACACCTTTTGATAGGCGACAGCCACCAGATCATTTGGGGACATGGTCAAGTCTGAACCAGTCTCGCCTCTTGGTCGGCCTAAGGCCACAAAATCACTTGGGGGCTTGGTCGAACCCGAACCATTGCCACGCCTCTTGATCTGGCATATATGCCACGAATCATTTGGGGACCTGGCTGACTTGAATCATTGTCACTCCTATTGGGGGCTTGGTCCTGTCCGACCATGGTAACACCATCTGATCAGCTCAGTATAGCATATTTTTGCAAACGGTTTTTATCATTGCCTTTGCTTCCATGTTATTTTCATGGTTTGTTTGTTCTTTGTTTTTGTTGGATTTCTTTTATGTCAACAAACACCTTTTTCCGGTTCAGTCGATGGATTTGATTCCCCTTTAATCCGGAGAAGTATGCCCGGTTTACCTATTCCTGTTAACATCATGGAGTAACAAGGGGGCTTGTATTGGTTCAGTACGGTTTATACGGGAGCTGTTTTCTCCCCCCTTATTGACGGTAATGGTTTATAAAACTGCCACTTCAAGCTTGGCTAAGCCAGCTTCATGCCCAAACATGGCAGGTATTTCTGTATCACCTATTTGTTACATTGCTGATACACATATCAAGATCATAAACCGGCTGGCGGTATAACCGCCACCGAAGTTCAAATTTTTCTGATTGCAGGAAATATGAATTGAAGTTTTTCAAACAAAAGCTTCAGTACTTATGCACGAAGGCATATTCAAGGCAGAAGTATTAACTATCCTATTACAAGGCAGCACGGTGCCTAAATAAGATCATTGTTCTTTTGGAAAGATGCCAAAGACAGCTATCCAAACCGGCTTCCGGTTCAAGCCTGCTCCTCATCATTCGCCGCTTCAGCTTCCTCGTCTCTACCCATTGGCTGGAAATCAACAGTGGTCCAGTCGATTCCCATTAAAGCTTGGAAAACAGCCTCTTCATGGATCAGGGAAGACGGTTCAATATCAGGAGCGTAAGTGTGCTTACGGATTGGAGGGATCAGATTCTCCGCTTCAAGAGTTGGGGCAGGCACTCGCTTGTTCTGATCATTGTATTGTGCTTGATAATGCGTCAAGTCTGCCTCTTCAGCTAGCTGACAAGCCAGAGGGCGTACTGCACGGTTTATTGCCCTCAAATCCTCTTCGTTGAATTCGGAGCCATCTTCCTTCAGGCTGGGATAGCCTTGAGCTGCTTCCACCGGGTCGAAATCTGGCACCCATGCCTTTGCCCGGGTCAAGGCGTTAATAGCTCCGGTTCGAGCAGCGGATTTTCTCAGCTCCTCAATCCGGGCCGGAAGCATCGACAACCTGTTAAGAGTGTTCTGGATTAAAGAAGGTGCCGGGTTGTTGTGAGAGGCTGTGGTGATGATTCGCTGGGCTCCGGTATATAATTGTTCCACTAAGGTGTAGGCAGCCTTCAGTTTCTTCCGCACATCATTTCCTAAGTGCCCGATGCGTGTGCCTACAACAATATAGGGACGGTCTCAAACCGGATTTACACTACAGCAGGTTCAACTTATCATAGAAGTTAAAAGGAGCTTACCAAAGATTGCAGCGGTCATGGAGTGTATTTGCCGCTTTACGGCCGTCAGTTCATCCACCACCGGTTTAAGGGCAGCTTCAGCATTTTTCGCTCTTTTGGTTAAAGCGGCCTTCTCAGTGGCCCAATCAGCCCGCTCTTTCTTGAAGCCCTCCTTCAGCTGTTCAGCAGTGCTCAAGGCGCTGGTTAGTTCTTCCTTTGCCTTGTCTGTTTCAGCCTGTTGGGTTTTCAAGGCCTCCTGCAAATCGGCAATCCGGTCCTCCTTGATTCTCACCTCAGCCTGCGTACAGACAGCATTTAGCTTTAAATAAGCGGTCCAAGAAATTGAAGTATCAACCACATAACAAAGTTATATGCCTGATACTTGGGGGCTAATGCACCTTCAATTTTTATATATTACTGGATTGCAAAGTCCCAAGCTCAATACAGGTATTCAACTTGGCACTTGGGGGCTAATGGATATTTGATCAAATTATGTTCTAAGGGTAGTTTTCCGTCGGAGCCCCGGTTTAATTATGCTAGGTTAAACCGGCCCTTGGGGGCTATATTGATGGATTTCAAAAGTGTTGAGGATCATATTCAAGTCCCGGTTTGACCAAGGTTATAAAACCGGCCCTTGAGGGCTAGAAGGATGGATACAATGGCAGCAAGAAAAGAAGTAAGTTACCTCAAATTTATCCCTCATCATCTTGACCAGGCCAGCTTCACAGTCACGGCTAGTGTAAAGCCGGTTCAAATAGCCGGAATGAAGATCTTGGGCACTTAAAGCAGCATATGTCTCCAATTCAACATCCCATTTTCCTTTGTTCAGAGTGGAAAAATCCTCTTTTATGCTATGCTTGGTAAGGGTGACAGGATTCCCGGGTTCAAAGCGGCCCACACCGGTAATCACAACGTCATCATATTTGGACTCGCCGGTTTGTGTTGGTGCGGCCGGTTTGTCAGCAGGACTGTGGGATTTATCAATCCGGGCAGAGCTGGCAGGCGGATTGGCAGAAACTGAAGTGTTAACAGGCCTCTCTTCGGGAATAGCATCATCTTGCAAAGGAGGATCATTGGGAATATCTTCAGGAGCAAACTCTTCAAGATCTGGCGCTCTGTCATGTTCTGGGGCTACATCTTCTTCAGCCGCTTTATCCAAGCGGGCTTTCTTGCTTGGTTTCGGTTTGGCCCTGAAAGAAAAACAAAGAGTCAAGAAAAAACATAAGCCATGACACAGTATACTGGAAGCATATGTTCAGTTTAGCTTACCCAGCAACTATCTTCAATGGTGGCAGCTGAGTGGCCGACGATTCACCAGAAGATGAATGAGAAGTAACCTGATAATCGGAGTCGGATGGATTAAGAGGTTGACAGAAGAAACCCGCTCTAGGATTTAAATCAATAAAAAGGTCGGAGAGCTCGGAGCGGCGTTTTCGAACCAGACTGTTTGGTAAACCGGCAGAGGTAACTACCTGGCCACTGTGCCGGGTTGTGCGGCGAGCTTCATGTTGCTGTGTCTTCATAAGAAATTTAGGATCCAAATAAGCAAGAGGATGAGAAAATTTAACTTTCCGGTTTGCCTGGCGAAATTTTGGCAAAGGCAAGATTTCTGAATCGGAAGAGAGAATAGTTACCTCAACGAATCCCGCATTGCTGGCTTCAGCGTCGTCCTGACAAGCATCATCATCAATAAGGCGTGTAAAAAGTAAGCCAAGTGAATCAAGTTCTACCTCAAGGTCCGGGTTACCCACATCATCATCAATAGCTGGATCAGATGAAGCGGTGGTTTTTCTCTTATGAGCTGGCTTCTTGATAACCTTGGTCTTGGGCCGGGTTGACCGCCCTGCTTTTTCCGTTTTATCTTGTGGAAGCTTCTTGCTCCAAAACGGATTATCACCCTGGATCAGCAGTAATTAAATGTCAGACAGATAAAGCAGTAACAGGTTCAACAATAGGGCAACTAAAATCTTACTGCTGGCGGTTTGTTAGTGGTGCAGTAAGGAAGCAGACCGGTTTGAGCACAGAGGTGCTCCGGTTCATTCAGCATCTTCTTTACAGAATCTGTGACTTCATCGTCGGAGAGTTGGATTTTAATGTGTCGGAGTGGGTCATCGACACTGCCAGTATACTTGCACATCAAACCGGGGCGCCGGCTCAGGGGCAGTATGCTCCATGATATCCAACAGCGTGCAAGGTCTATTCCTGTTAAACCGTTGGCCATAAAGGCTCGGAGTTTGTACAGTTGCGGAGCATATTTAATTCTCTCCTTGGCGCTTAGTCTTTGTGGAAAAGGGTGAGTGTTGCTGAGCCGTTCCGGACGGAAGCCAGGCAAGGGATTTTCATTGTCAGGGGAGGTATCCTTGCAATAAAACCAAGTTGCATTCCACTCCTTGGGGTGAGTATGGAGTTTGACGTGGGGATAGGTGATCTCCTTCCTCTTCTGAATGGCCATACCGCCCAATTCTGTATTGGGGCCGTCGGTGAATTCAGTGCGACGGTTCAGATGAAAGAGATCTCTAAACAGCTCGACTGAAGGCTCCTCTTGAAGGTATACCTCAGAAAGTACTTGAAAGTGACATAGATTGGTGACAGAATTGGGGCCAATATCCTGTGGACGGAGCTGAAAGTTGGCTAACACATCCCGGTAAAACTTAGAACCAGGCGGTTTGAAGCCCCGGGCCAAGTGATCTGCGAAGACCACAACCTCTACTTCCTGGGGTGTGGGAGGACATTCATCTCCAGGAACCCTCCAATGGATCGTATCTTTACTGTCTAAAGCGCTGATCAAGACTAGATCGCCCAGCTGTGATTCTGTGACGCGAGAGGGAACCCAATTGCACTCATACACTTGTTTGGCCATGACGAGATCTACAAGAAATAGGTGATCCGGTTCAATAACATGCTGGATAAAAGGTGTTGATCTAAACTACGATAAACCGGAGGCAGTACCTATAAACCGGCCTTCTACAATGCGGCATCATATGGATTCTGGCGGTTCAACCAGGGGACTAATGATATATACTGGTTTAGCAATTTTTTTCTATGGTAAAGTTAAACCGCCTGACCTAAGCATCGGAAGCAATTGAAGCTATGGATAACTAGGTATGCAGAAACAAGTTTCACAAAATCTTGTTACAGCCGCGGATCTACAGCGAGCTCACAAAAACAGAAAATATTTCGAAGAGTAAGGCAGAAACAGAAGTGAACCATTGAGCGGATATGTGCGGGAGATCTATGGGCTTAGATGAGAAACTACAGGCGGATGCTTAGAGATCACTACTAAACACAGCAGGAGTTCACGGATTCATTCAAGGTCAGAGAACAGATATGAGCGCGCGATGAACACAACATGAACATGGAACCCTAAGAACAGATCTAGGTCAAGAAGAGGAGAAAGCTTACCGGGAACGGAGAAGGTGCGGAAAGATGCCGCAATACTCTGGTACGTTCAGGTTGATGCAGCGGCCCAAGACGAGGCAGAGGTCGACGGCGGTGGCAGAGCTCCAAAGCTGGCGACGCGAGGAAGAGGAAGAAGAAGGGACGAAGGGGAAAGGAAAGAAATGACCCTTCGGTCTTATTTATAAGGCAACAGAGCTAGGTCAAGCGCGCGGATCCAGGAGCTATTATTAAAAGAGGGCGTTATAAGTGACAAATTTCATGATGACGTCATGCCGGTTTACAGCAACCAGAAATGATGACGACATGGCGGTTTACCAATTACTCGAAGATGTCCAACACACAAAATTTGTTGAAGGATTGACATGAACCAGTTCAAATCAATCTGGGGCCTAATGTTGGGGATATTACCACTAGGCGTAAACCGGCCTACTTGGGCCGGGTTAACTTCATTAGTGGTATAAGCAGATGAAGGCCCAAGGCCTGTAGTCGGTTTAGAACATGTAGCCGTAAACCGGCCTGATGTATAACTTGTATTTAAGTTAGGAATAGAGAGACACCGACCGGGATACGAGTATGAACCGGTTGGGACTCTATGGACCGACGGGCGTCACCCCTGTATATAAGGGGACGACCCGGCGGCGGTTCAAGAGAGACAACCACAACTCGAGCCTAGGCGAAGCTTGTTTGCTCCCTAGCCATCGAGACTACATCAATTCCATCACAACTAGACGTAGGCTTTTACCTTCATCGAAGGGGCCGAACTAGTATAAAACCCTCGTGTCTTTGTGTCCGCTTTAACCCCTTCAAGTAAACTCGTAGCGATGGCTCCACGACTAAGTCCTTTCACTAGGACATCTGCCGTGACAAATCCACGACAGTTGGCGCCCACCGTGGGGCTATCGCACGATGGTTTGACGATCTTGGAGGGCAAGCTCAAGGGACTCGAAGGCTATGTTGTGGGCCGAATGACCAAGAGTCATCGTGGCAGGATCTACATCGACGACGCAGGATGGGGTCCCGAGGCCGATTTGATCGAGTACGGGTACCGGGTCCCCTTCGGCGGCATACACGTTTTCATTGGCAAGATCAGTGAGCCTGGGCCTGAGCCAGACATCTGCACCAACCTCGTCGAGACGGCTCAGCGTGCGAGATCTACCCAGGCTAAACCGGCCATGAAGCGTGCCTTCGTTGGAGTCATCCACGGAGGAGAGCGTGAGGACGAGTCAGAACACGGTAGCGAGACCGTCGTCTATTCCGGCGACGAGTCCTCGACCGGAGAGACTGAATCGCTATACCAGTTGCAAGACGACTAGGTTAGGGGCTGTTCCGATGGCGACAGTATTCCGGACCCCCCGGGCCAGGTCAACCGGGTTGGAATATTCATGGCCGGCACCCAGGCGGCGAATCATTCTTCGACCGCCGCAGCACTGCTCTCCGGATCAGCAGCGGCAGCGGCAGCAGGGGCAGGAGGCCTTGTGCGCCCGCCGGTTCAAGTTCTATCTGATCTATTTGATGCACTAGCCGCGCTTATGGCAGAAGCCAATCCGGCGGATCAGGAGGCTCATGATGCAGAGATTGCAAAGGTGAAAGAGCAGATCGTGCAAGCCAAAGCGGATCTGGCAGCAGAGAAGGACAGGATGGCTGCAGAGCGGGCCGCTTTGGACGCCCAGGCCTATAAGCTCATGCTTGACCAGAATGCATCACAGGAGGTCTTGAAGCGGAAGCATAGATCGCGCCTGCCGTTAGGGTTTGACCCCCGAAATCTCTTTCACACCCCAGGAGCTGGACCCAGTAATCCGCCGCAGTACCTGGAGACGAACCGGACTGAGGCACCAGGGGCAGGGGCGACGGTCCAACCTCGCCTGATGGAACCTCCTCAGCAGAACATTGTGGTCCCTCCGCCGGTCCAGACGCCCCCGGGTCATTATTCAAATCCTATGGACAACCTTGTTGCAGCCGCCGCGCGACTAGAGGCTATCCCGGTCGAAGGGGACTCTCTGCAAGCGATAGAGACGCGCCAGGTTAAGGAGCTTCTCCGGACTGCGCTGATTCAGCAGGAAGCATATTCATACAGCCGTGATCGAATTCACTCTACGCCCCGTCCAAGCCGGAGCTATAGCAGGCGCATGGATGAACCGGCCATATCAAGCAATGCGCGAGGCCGTGAAGCGGCCCGTGGCAATAACCCGGCAGGTGGTGTTCGCGATGCTCAGGATGTGGTGGACCGGGCCTCGGCACGAAGGGAGGCTGAGTTGGCAGCACAGGATGATGCGGGTCAACTTACACCGGTTCGCCCTACAACCTTCGCCAGACCAGGAGTCGCATCCGCTTTGGGAGTGCCTTGTTTAATCCCCGCTTTACGCAATGTGCGCCTGCCCAAAGATTTCAAGGGTCCGTGCAAGGTGCCAAATTACACCGCTGATTTATCCCCTGAAGCGTGGGTAGAGAGTTATGAGATGGCCATGGAGATGCTAGACGTGGATGAGACCGCGTGTGCGAAATACTTCACCATGATGCTTGAAGGCACGTCTCATACTTGGTTGAAGAGCCTACCGCCCAATTCTATCAGCTCATGGGCCTAGTTGCGGGCCCGGTTTATCCAGAATTTTAAGGATACATGTAAGCAGCCCAAGTCCATAGTAGACCTGGCGGCTTGTGTCCAGGAGGAAGGAGAATCAACGACCCATTGGGTGCGCCACGTTTCGGAAATTTTGCACTCGTCTGACAGGATTAATGCTGACTCTGCGATCTTAACTCTGGAAGGCAACTGCCGGTTTGAGCCTTTGAAATTGAAATTGGGACGCATGAAGAGGTTCTGTAATGACATGGGAACCCTCATGGCCGCTTTAGTGAAGTATGCTGATTCGGACAGTACCAAGGATCCCGAGGCTGATGATGATGAAGCAGGGAAGGGAAGGAAGAATAGCAACTCCAAACAGCAGCAATACAAACCGGCGGGTCATGGAAACGGAGGCAAGCGCAAGGCGGATGGCAGCATGGACTTTGTGGCCAACACTAATGCACAGGACAGGGGGCAGCGGCGCAGAGGTAAAGCGGCAAATCTTAATGGGGCTCCCAATCCTAACGCAAGCCGCTTGAATTATTTGTTGAATCAGCCTTGCCCGAAGCACGGGACGAAGGAGGCGCCGGCTAACCATCTTTGGAAGGATTGTTATATTATGCAGGAGTTTAAAAACTCTAATGCCTTCAGTATGACCATGGGTCAGGTGGCGGTTCAGGATCCGGTTTTCATGGGCCGGGTCACGATGGAGCTTCCGGTTCAGGTCTCAATCAGGGCGGTCACAACCACCAGAGTAATCAGAATAGCCAGCAGCAGCAGCAGCAGCAGTCGGGTTATCAGAGCCAGCCAAAACAGTTGAACAATGGGCAATATCATGTTTTCACAACTATCTTGGATAAGCGTGACCGAAAACTCCACAAGCGAGCGGTGAATTCTGTTGAACCGGCCTTACCACGATACTTGCGCTGGTCGGAGCAGCCTATCGTGTGGAGCAGAGAGGATCACCCACCCCGGGTTGATAATCCGGGCCAGCTAGCATTAGTGGTAGACCCTCAGGTGGGGGGTTACAAATTCACCAAGGTGCTCATGGATGGAGGGAGCAATATTAACATACTATACTATGAGACATTCCGCCGCATGGGTCTAACAGACAAGGATCTCAGACCGTCTAACACGGTGTTCCATGGTGTGGTGCCTGGCAAATCTGCATATCCTGTCGGTAAGATAGCCCTGGATGTGGCTTTTGGGGACGAGCACGACTCCCGGTCAGAAAAGCTAACATTTGAGGTGGTGAAGATCCGGAGCCCATATCACGCCTTGTTTGGCCGGCCGGCTTATGCCAAGTTCATGGCGCGGCCTTGTTATATCTACTTACAGCTCAAGATGCCGGGTTACAAAGGGACAATAACGATTCATGGGAGCCGTAGGGTCGCTTTGGAATGTGAGGAAGGTGATGCGGCTTATGCAGAGTCGGTCTGTGCCGCGGAGGAGTTGAAATACTATAAGGACAATGTTGATCCGGCGGATATGACTCCTTTAAAGAAGCCAACTACAGAGCATGATTCGGATCTGAAGTTCAAATCGGCAGCTGAGACCAAGCTTGTTGACTTTGTGCCCGGCGATTCGTCCAAGCAGTTCACTGTTAGTGCCAATCTGGATCCCAAATAGGAAAGCGCGCTCATCGAGTTCATCCGTGAGAATCGGGACATCTTTGCATGGAAACCGTCCGACATGCCAGGTGTACCGAGGGAACTCGCTGAGCACACTCTTAATGTGGATCCTAAGTATAAACCGGTGAAACAATTCCTCCGCCGGTTTAACGAAGAAAGGCGTAAAGCCATTGGAGAGGAAGTGGCCAGGATTTTAGCAGCTGGCTTTATCATTGAAGTGTTCCATCCAGAGTGGCTTGCTAATTCGGTGCTGGTTCTTAAGAAAAACGGCACTTGGCGTATGTGTGTGGATTACACAGATCTTAATAAGGCCTGTCCAGCGGATCCTTTTGCCCTCCCCCGCATTGACCAGATCATTGATGCCACGGCAGGTTGTGAGCGTTTGAGTTTTTTGGATGCATACTCTGGATATCATCAGATCAAAATGGCGGTTAAGGACCAGGAGAAAATAGCGTTTATTACTCCCTTTGGAGCCTTCTGCTATGTATCTATGCCCTTCAGGCTCAAGAGTGCCCAAGCCACCTATCAACGGTGTGTACAGAATTGCCTGCATAAACAGATAGGCCGCAATGTGCACGCCTATGTGGATGATATTGTAGTAAAGTCAAGGCAGAAGGAGACGTTGGTGGATGATTTGAAGGAGACCTTTGACAACTTGCGAGTTTACAAGATGATGCTTAATCCGGCCAAGTGTGTCTTTGGTGTTCCGGCAGGCAAGTTACTGGGTTTCCTGGTGTCTAACAGAGGAATTGAGGCTAATCCGGAGAAGATTACGGCTATTACCTCCCTGGCTAAACCGAAGTGTATCAACGATGTTCAGCGTTTGGCGGGCCGAATCGCTGCACTGAGCCGGTTTATCAGCCGCCTCGGAGAGAAGGCCATCCCTTTGTACCAAATGCTGAGGAAGACAGACAATTTCGTCTGGAGTCCGGCTGCTGATGAAGCATTTGAGGACTTGAAGCGGCAGTTAGCCAATCCGCCTGTTCTTGCAGCTCCGGTTGACAAGGAGCCTCTATTATTATATGTAGCAGCCAATGCTCGGGCAGTTAGCATGGCTATTGTGGTGGAACGCAAGGAGGCAGGCAAGGAATAGCCGGTTCAGCGGCCGGTTTATTATATCAGCGAGGTGCTTATTGAATCCAAGCAAAGGTATCCGCATTGGCAGAAGCTGGTCTATGGTGTCTTCATGGCCAGCCGGAAGTTGAAGCAGTATTTTCAAGGGCACCCCATCACAGTGGTCAGTTCAGCTCCCTTGGGTGATATCATACAGAACCGAGAGGCGACTGGCCGGATTGCCAAGTGGGCTATAGAGCTTGGGCCACACGGACTGAAGTATGTACCTCGGACGGCGGTGAAGTCTCAAGCACTTGTTGATTTCATCAATGACTGGATGGAGTTACAAGCGCCAGAGGAGAAGCCGGATCACACATATTGGACTATTCATTTTGATGGATCCAGGCAATTGGAAGGATCGGGGGCTGCAGTCGTATTAACTTCCCCACGAGGTGATAAGTTTTGTTATGTTCTCCGCTTAATGTTCCCTTGTACTAATAATGCAGCTGAGTACGAAGCCTTGCTCCATGGTCTCCGGATGGCTAAAGAGATGAACTTAAGCCGGGTTAAGTGCTTCGGTGACTCGGACCTCGTGGCTCAACAGGTGTCTGGCACTTGGGATTCTAAGGACCCGCTCATGGCTGCATATCGTCGGGAAGTGGATAATATTGCGGGTTGCTTCAAGGGTTATCAAGTGGATCATGTGGACTGTCGGAAGAATGAAGCGGCGGACGCTTTAAGCCGGTTGGGTTCTCAGCGCAAACCGGTCCCGCCTAATGTCTTTCTGGACGTGTTGCACAACCCGTCCGTCCAGCTCCCAGGTGAAGCGGATTTGGTTATTCCTGATCCGGAGGCTCAATTGGTGGCAGCATTACATGCTATTCCGGATTGGACGGTTCCTTATCTTACATACATGAACCGGGGGGAGTTGCCAGAGGATGAAATTCTAGCCAGGCAGATAGTCCGGTGATCCAAGTCTATGACGATTCTCAATGGTGAATTGCATCATTGCAGTGTATCAGGGGCGTTTCAACGTTGTGTTTCTCCTAAGGAAGGCTGTGAAATCTTAAGAGAAATCCATGAACGGGATTGTGGACACCACGCCGGTTCAAAGTCTCTAGTGGCAAAGGCGTTTCGTCACGGGTTTTACTGGTTGACAGCGCATGCTGATGCGGAGGACTTGGTTAAACGGTGTGATGGATGTCAGAAATTTTCAAGGCGTGCTCATGTGCCGGCTCAAGAATTGAGGATGATTCCAATAACGTGGTCGTTTGCAACTTGGGGGGCTGGATATGGTCGGATCTTTTAAAAGATCCAAGGATAAGAAAACCCACCTTTTGGTGGCAGTTGACAAATTTACCAAGTGGGTTGAAGCGGAGCCTGTCAGCAAGTGTGATGCAGCAACAGCGGTGCAGTTCATCAAAAAGGTGATTTTCCGGTTTGGCTTCCCACACAGTATCATTACTGACAATGGTACCAATTTATCCAAGGGTGCTATGAAGGAATTCTGTGAACGTGAGCACATCCGACTTGACGTATCGTCAGTGGCACACCCCCAGTCCAATGGACAGGCAGAACGAGCTAATCAAGAGATTTTGCGAGGCATCAAACCCCGGCTTATGGTCCCATTACAAAGGACACCAGGATGTTGGGTTGAAGAGCTACCATCTGTGCTATGGAGTATCAATACTACGCCAAACCGGTCCATAGGATACACACCATTTTTCATGGTCTATGGAGCAGAGGCAGTTCTCCCTAGTGATATCCGACACGATTCGCCTCGTGTGGCAGCTTATGTCGAAACGGATAATGAGACAGCACGGCAAGACGCTTTGGACCTATTGGACGAGGAGCGTGATATAGCGGCTGCCCGTTCGGCGATTTACCAGCAAGATCTTCGTCGCTATCACAGTCGCCGGGTTAGAACCAAAACTTTTCAAGAAGGAGATTTGGTGCTTCGACTCATCCAAGACCAGACAGATATACACAAGTTATCCCCACCTTGGGAGGGACCTTTCGTGGTCAGCAAGAATTTGCACAACGGGTCGTACTATCTGATTGATATTCGAGAGCATCAAGACTCACGCACATTAGAGGAGGAGACCAACAGGCCGTGGAACATAGCTCATCTTCGGCCTTACTATACTTGAGCCATCGGCTCTATCTATGTACATATCATGACAATGTATATATTATCTTTGATATAATAAAACCGGAGCCTCAGCTAAAGCGGGGTCTCTGTCTTTCTTATCATGCGTGGTTACATGGAGTCGCTCTGTTTTTAAAACGGCCTCCGGTTTACCCCTTGACATTTGCTTTTTATATATCACTGGGGGCCTTGGTCGTGTCCGAACCAACGCGACACCTTTTGATAGGCGACAGCCACCAGATCATTTGGGGACATGGTCAAGTCTGAACCAGTCACGCCTCTTGGTCGGCCTAAGGCCACAAAATCACTTGGGGGCTTGGTCGAACCCGAACCATTGCCACGCTTCTTGATCTGGCATATATGCCACGAATCATTTGGGGACCTGGCTGACTTGAATCATTGTCACTCCTATTGGGGGCTTGGTCCTGTCCGGCCATGGTAACACCATCTGATCAGCTCAGTATAGCATATTTTTGCAAACGGTTTTTATCATTGCCTTTGCTTCCATGTTATTTTCATGGTTTGTTTGTTCTTTGTTTTTGTTGGATTTCTTTTATGTCAACAAACACCTTTTTCCGGTTCAGCCGATGGATTTGATTCCCCTTTAATCCGGAGAAGTATGCCCGGTTTACCTTTTCCTGTTAACATCATGGAGTAACAAGGGGGCTTGTATTGGTTCAGTACGGTTTATGCGGGAGCTGTTTTCTCCCCCCTTATTGACGGTAATGGTTTATAAAACTGCCACTTCAAGCTTGGCTAAGCCAGCTTCATGCCCAAACATGGCAGGTATTTCTGTATCACCTATTTGTTACATTGTTGATACACATATCAAGATCATAAACCGGCTGGCGGTATAACCGCCACCGAAGTTCTAATTTTTCTGATTGCAGGAAATATGAATTGAAGTTTTTCAAACAAAAGCTTCAGTACTTATGCACGAAGGCATATTCAAGGCAGAAGTATTAACTATCCTATTACAAGGCAGCACGGTGCCTAAATAAGATCATTGTTCTTTTGGAAAGATGCCAAAGACAGCTATCCAAACCGGCTTCTGGTTCAAGCCTGCTCCTCATCATCCGCCGCTTCAGCTTCCTCGTCTCTACCCATTGGCTGGAAATCAACAGTGGTCCAGTCGATTCCCATTAAAGCTTGGAAAACAGCCTCTTCATGGATCAGGGAAGACGGTTCAATATCAGGAGCGTAAGTGTGCTTACGGATTGGAGGGATCAGATTCTCCGCTTCAAGAGTTGGGGCAGGCACTCGCTTGTTCTGATCATTGTATTGTGCTTGATAATGCGTCAAGTCTGCCTCTTCAGCTAGCTGACAAGCCAGAGGGCGTACTGCACGGTTTATTGCCCTCAAATCCTCTTCGTTGAATTCGGAGCCATCTTCCTTCAGGCTGGGATAGCCTTGAGCTGCTTCCACCGGGTCGAAATCTGGCACCCATGCCTTTGCCCGGATCAAGGCGTTAATAGCTCCGGTTCTTGTCTACATCATGTCATCGTTCTTATTGCATTACTATGTTTTCCCATGAACTTAATACACTAGATGCATGCTGGATAGCGGTCGATGTGTGGAGTAATAGTAGTAGATGCAGGCAGGAGTCGGTCTACTAATCTTGGACGTGATGCCTATGTAATGATCATTGCCTGGATATCGTCATGATTATTTGAAGTTATATCAATTGCCCAACAGTAATTTGTTCACCCACCGTTTGCTATTTTTCTCGAGAGAAGCCACTAATGAAACCTACGGCCCCCGAGTCTTCTTTCTCATATATTTGCCTTGCAATCTACTTTTTCCTTGCGTTTATTTTCAATCTATTAAACCAAAAAAATACAAAAATACCTTGCTGCAATTTATTTTTTCCGAGATCTATTTATCCTATCTACAAATTTACCTCACGTCCTTTGCCTATCTTGAGGCACCGTACCCCGAAAGGGATTGATAGCCCCTTTAACATGTCGGGTTGCGAGGTGTTGTTCTTTGTGTGCAGGGGTTATTTCGTTGTGTTGCTTGGTTCTCCTACTGGTTCTATAACCTTGGTTTCAAATCTGAGGGAAATACCTACCACCGCGTGCTACATCATCCCTTCCTCTTTGGGAAAATACCGACGTAGCTTCAAGCGACATCAGCATGATGAACCCAAAATCCCCATGTTACTAAGGCCCGGGAAACGTTGTAGTTATTTTGCTATGCTTTGTAGACGGAGTTGGTTGAGTGAATTACACGAGAGTTGTGAGAGTTAAGATGATGAAAACCCCAAGACTTCAAGATGGTCAAGACAAACTTCAATTCACTACTGGGTGGAGGACGAATGAATGGGTACCCTGGAGTACCCAGTGGTTGACCCAGGGATGCATGGAAAAGCGACATGACATCTTGTGGAAAGCTTCACCCAGCCATGAAGAGACAAATGGATGTACCTTGACCGGAAGCTTACCTGTGCAGCCGCAAGTCGCTATGGGCTCTGGCTTGGTCGACCCTAGGCGTGACTCTGGACGGATGGTGCAAGCAGATGTAGAAGAATGGTAGGAAATGGCTGGGCATTGGTAGTAGCCTAGAGGAACTCTACGGAAGACCTTGTTTCCTTCGTCCCATCTTCAAGCACCCTGTAGTGCGAGGACATAAAGGAGGGAATAATTCTTGCGGGTAAAGTGCACAAGACTTTGCAGAGTGAAATCAAATCGATTAGTCATGTCCCTGGTCACTTCCATCTGAGCCTCTGGAGTTGGATTTTGTAGGAGATATTCCCTAGAGGCAATAATAAATGATATTATTTATCTCCAAGTTCATAATTATGTTTATGTTCCACGCTATAACTGCAATGATTCTCGAGTCTACAATATCCACGAGGCTCGGAGGAAGACTCATATGCACGTGTGGAATAATAAACGGTAAGAAGTATTCCTAGTTTGGCCTCTAAGACTAGCTCAAGTGTTGCATGATGGTTCCGTTTTCCTGATCATGGGCATGTCCATGCCAGCAACTTTGAGGGCACAATGTTAAGAAAACATTTGTGTTGAATCGACCCGGTTTGATGTTATGATATGAGATTCATTCTCACAAGTTAATGGTAAATAACACAGAGATGGTTAACGTTTGCATGATTCCTTAGACCATGAGGGTATCGAGTTTCTTCATGCTTACTTCATGAACTTTGGGGTTTGTTAAACGTCATCCGTAAATGGGTGGCTATTACGGCGGCTTACGGGTTCATGGAAAAGCATGTCAAGTAACTTAATAGCTCAAGATTGGGATTTGCTCCTCCAACGATGGAGAGATATTCTCGGGCCCTCTCGGTGTTACGGTATCCATCATCGTTTGGCCAGACACAGTGTGATTTGATCATAGGGATGCCGGAACACGGAAACGAGAAAAGAGAACAAAACCAGTAACGAGGTAACTAGCATAGTGGACAAGTTGTTGATCCACGGGGATGCAAGTAAATCTCACCTCGGGTCTTTGTAACATATCGCGAAGCAACAGGAATAGCACACGGCAACTGGAGGTTCACTCGAATATTCATTCGTGTGGGTATAGGGGTCAATATGGGTGTCCACGGCTCCGATGTAGATCATTGATCGGAAGGGGTTCCGGGTCATGTCTATACTTCACCGAACCTATAGGGTCACACGCTTAAGGGTCATCTATCTGCTGAATACTAGACAGGGAGTCTGAGAGAAAATCACCAAAAAAAGTTTCGGACACCGGAATGGTTTCGGACAGCGGAATCGTACTGCAGAGAGAGGTCATCGGATAAGTTTCAATGATACCGAAAAGTTGTTTCGGGATATACCATTAAGTCAAATTGGTTTAGGCACATGCCTGATAATTCTTGGAGGGTGCCACACTACAAGAGGACAGAGCTTTTGTAACATCGTCTTGTGTTACTACAGGCCCAAAACTATGTTACTAGGCTATATAGTAACACAGTTTGAAATGTGTTCCATTTGACCGTGTTACTACGTGGTGTCAACTGTCACACATAATAATTGTTACCATATATCAAAAAGTGTGTTACAATTACATTGCGGTAACATGTGTATTATGTGTTACCAAACTCACTGGTAACACATTTTTGTACTTATAGTAACACCGTTAGTAACATATTTGCATAGATGTAGAACATTGGTGGTAACATGTTTCTATACAATAGTAACACAACTGGTAACACATTTTTCTAGCATCGCAACACATAATATCCAAATATCATAATACTATAATTAGTTGTCAACCACTCTAGTAACAAATTTTGTAACTATAGTAACACCATCGGTAACACTACTATATCAATATGGTAACATAATTAATGTATTTTTTATTATTACCCACAAAATTTTATACCCATTTATGGAATATAAATTTATTTAATAAAATAGATGCAATTGCGTAAATAGTTAATCATTTTATTATTATGTTTGGCAGCATCAAAATGATATAGAAACTAAAGCACAATACATCTAGAAATTCATATGAAGATATTTATTACGAATACACAAGTGTATGATACATATGCATTACAATAAATATACCAGTCATATCATTTTGAGCAGAGAAAACACAACTATCGAGAATATTACACCATAGCATTTGCATCAATTCGACGAAAGAAAAAGATCTTGTGGATGATATTACATTTTTCAATCTATCAATGTAAACTACGACTATTGGTAGCTAAAATCTTCAAACTTTATTTGCTTCTTGATCCAAGAATTCAGCTGCAACTCAATTATCCTTCTCTCGAATCTGTAAAAGAAAATTGCACCTTAGATATATGTGATTAAATGTACGCAAATATGGTTTCAGAATGTGGAAGAGAAGATTTTAACTTGCAACAGCTGAAGGCCGGGCAATTAAGTATCCTAGAGTGAAAGCCTCACCAATTGTCTTGCAACTCAATCCCTTACCAACTCATCATTATCAAGAATAGGTTGATCTATGCGCACAATGGCAAATTCAACACCTAATTCAATGCCACCAGCCTTAGTTCTTGGATCAGTACTCCAAATAGTACCATATGCAACATTTCGCTTGTTGGGATATGCTGAAGTCTTTAAAACTACTTTGGAAGCAACCTATATTATGATCAATATTAGCATTCAACGACAATGATAATATAATTTGTAATTTGCATGAACAATATGAGATCTTTAGAATGTCAGCCTAGTAATAAGGTGCCCCAAAAAAACTAAATAAACCGGACCCGACATCAATGTCTAATGCCCAAGGTCACCTCCCTTGCTCATGCTTGGTTAAATATATCCTTTACTTGCATACATCAGATTGAGCAAAATTTGTAACAAAATCCATTTTCCGAGCAGACATGATAATGTGGTCTGGATTGGGAATTTGGGTGCAGTAAACCATAACCCTTGGTGAATCTTTACCTTGATGGAAGAAGTACGCCTTCTTTTTGAGCTAGCTGGGTGTGGGTGTTCAATTCTATTCCCCTGCTGGTTCTGTCTTGAAACAGATTCGCCTGTAAGATTCCTCGTTTCCCTCACCTACCAAGAGACAATAATATTAGATGGAATGATATTCATATCTTGAAGCTACAAAAAGCTACAACTTCAAAACCCAAAAGCACACAAAAATTACCTCTGGCACAGAAACAATAACAAGGTCTTGGGGCGATGATGAATTTTGTTAAATTTGTAATTGGTTGACATCATGGTTGCCAACCTAGTTACATGACACAGTTTTAATAACACACAATGAACTTTTTATAATACATGGTGAACCTATTTGAGACAAAAATGAGTATATGCATTGAATTTTTTTAATACGCATTGAACATTTTAAAAAATATGTTGAACAATTCTCGAATACACATTGGAATTTGTTTGTGGTAATATACACAGAACAAATTCAAAAAAACATAGTGAACATTTGTATATACGTTGAAAAATTTCTAATACATGATTGAACATTGTATAAGACACGGAAAAGGAAATAAGAAAAGGAGAATAAAATAAATAGAAACCGAAACAAAACAAAACAAAATAAACAGAAAAGAAGTGAACCGCGTAGCGACCGTAGGCCGTCCCAAATTGTGGCGTCGGCAGCTCAAGCTTCAGGAAGACATTAGACGCTTCAGGCGCCCGTTACAAGTGTTTTGCAAACAGGCGATTGAAGCGCCCCCGTGATGGGCCGGCCCATCTAACATTTGTTTTCATGTGTCTTAATTCGCAAAAAAGCGCCACGTTTGAGAATCGATCAAGCGACTTCGCTCCCAAGGGAACGTAGGTGTAACCACCAGGCCACCCCATTCGGATATGGCAATATTTAATTTTTCATCTCTTTAATGCGTTTTTTCATATTTTCTTCTTTTTGGTTCAATGATTTTTCTCAAATACGTGAACGTTTCTTTAAATAGATGAACTTTTCCAAAACTTGATTAACATTTTATAAATTGATGACCATTTTTTCGAAAACCATGATTTTGTTTTGAATTTTGATGTTTTTTTTCAATTTTGATAAACTTTTTAAAAATTATGAGATTCTTACAAAATCCATGAAATTTTTTTGAATTTCGATGAACTTTTTTTCAAATTCAACCAACCTTTTTAAAATTCGGTGCACTTTTTGCAAATGGATGAATGTTTTTCAAAATTGATGAACTTTTTCCATTTTTGATTTTTTTTTTCAGAATTCATAGTTGTTTTTTGGTAATTTCGTTTCAAATGATTAATTCTGGGTTTAAAATATTTTTTTGCAGTAACGGTTTATAATATATCTCTAGGAGAAGGGTCAAATAGGCCTCGTTTCTTAAAGTGGACTAGTTTGGCAGCATGGTGTGGTGGTTCTGACGTTGTTTACTCTTCATTTAGGTTAGCACCAACTAGCGCTTATAGTGCCGAATAAGAGCTCCCAAAGCTTCAGTGAAGCGACGGCTATTTGACGCATGTGGGCGTCAGATAGGATCTGCCTCTTTCTAGTTCGCCCCCTCCTGATCACAAATTGCAAGCCCAGTTGCTATTGGGGTGTTGGGCATGCGGCGGCTCAAGGTCAATGATCCATTCCTAGTTTCACGCGATATTTTTATTTTGCTAGAAGAACACATTTTTTAATAATTTGCTAGTTTTCCCCTAAAAGGCCGACATACTTAAAAACCTGGACGAGGCCTTGGTTCCCTTTCTTCGGTCAGACCGTCATTCCTGTTCTTAAAACCATGTTCAAATTTAAGCTCTTGTTTGATGTTGGTCTTCCACTCTTATGAGTATTGACGTCAAATACTTAATTTCATATGATCATTTCAAGGTGTGCATTTTGCATTTATGGTCGCTGAGTCATCCTAAAATTCACGTAAAAAATAAGGTTAATATGCTATTCACTCCAACCATACCAAAAAACAGTTTGGTATTTACCAACCAAACTGTATTGTTTTTCATACCATATTACCAAAGAATGAAAACACTATTTACCAAAACAAAACATATAAAAAAAATCATGTTGGCTCATGGGCCCTATGTGTCGACGTATTTGTGATCTATATATGCAGTTAATTTTAGGTTTTTCTAGTTCCCTCTATAATAGAGATTGTAACGCTATGTATCAACCATGATTATGTGTCACTATAGTTGATCTACATAACACAATTCACCAACACAAATTTGTATGTTACCATTCCAAAAACTATGTAACACATTCGACCAACACATATTTATATGTCACTATTACAATATCACTGTAACACATTTTAAGGCCTTATATAGTATGTGTTACTGCTTGTCGTTCGACACAAAATGATGTGTTACATTAATTTCCCTTGTCACACATTTTTCAATCTGTTACATGATTGCGTTACTTAAAGTCTGTTTTGTTGTAGTGCCAGAATCATTCTGGAAGCTTTTTGGAATTTTCTGAGATAAAAACCGGAAATGTTCCGGAGCTGCCGGAGCCACTTCAGATGCGTTTCGCAGATGAAAATCACTAAAATGGAATTGTTCCAGAACGCGTTGAAAAATATTATGGTGGGTATTGGAAATGTTCTAAGCCCACATAAATATTTTCAGTTTGAACGGACGCTGAAAAATGTCGTCGTGAATAGTAAAAGTGCTTTTTGGGATATTTATGGAAAGCCACCTTTTGGGGCTTTTCCCAAAAGGCTTCTAGATGAACTTGGGGACTAAGGAACCCCTTTTGGGGGGCCCCCATGAGGGGTGGCCGGCCACACATGTGGAGCTCCATGGAGCTCCACTTGCCTTCCCATTTTACCCTTATGAAGGATCCATGTGATGGGTTTTTTGGGCATTTGTCCCATATGCTTTTCCTATAAATAGAGGTGGAGGGGTGCTCTCCACACACATCCCTTCTCACATACAAGTGCCATGCAATGATCTGGCTTCTTATCTCCCTCCCACGAAAAGAGTTTCGTAGAGCCATAAGGCTGTCTGGGTTCCGGCAGGAACTAGTTCTGGACGGCGAAGCCCTGCTGGATAGATGACACTGTATGTGTGCAACTCTGTAGAGAGATCGTAGTTTCGGTCTTAGTTCGTGAGTGCCTCCCGAAGGGCTGTCCGTGTGACCCTCCGAGTTTTGAAGGTCCTCCCAAAAGGCTGTCCGAGTGACCGTTCGAGTTTCGAAGGTCCTCCCGAAGGGCTGTCCGTGACACCGTCCGGGGGGCTGTTCGACCGCCTCTCGGAGGGGTGTCTGAGGAGCAGATGAGGGTATACATCCTCGCGGTTGGGAGGTTGTAAATCCTAGCTGCAGGGATCTGCACCGCTGTTTGTCATCGACTCTACTTCCCGCTGCGCTACGAGTCGGTAACGAAAAAGATCAAACCATGTATGCAGTCTCCATAGTGGTCCTGGGCTGGTGCGTAGGTCGGAAATTTTTTGTTTTCTGTTGCGTTCCCCTACAGTGGCATCATGAGCCGTGCTATGCGTAGATGCAGGTTGCGATCTAGAATACATGGAGATGTATGGGTATTGCATAATATAATTTTGGAGTAGATGAGATCTATTGCTGAAAATTATTTATGCGGGTGACAGATGAAATCTGTTACCCGACGTTCTTGTTGCTTCCCTAGAATTTGCGTTCGCTCAATCTCGAGACAGCATGGTTGAATTTGACAAAGTTCTGGCAATCCGTGATCCTGATTGATCATGGAAGTGCTATCAGTTCTTTGGGTTCTGCCGTAGTCAAAAGAAAGATGAAATTCGCAGATGAAAGGGCATTGCAGATATGATCTGCACGGGGGTCATGCATATGACGAAGTTTAGTATGGGGTTCGAGATTTTATTATCTCGTGCTTCATACATCCCGAGATGTTAATCTAGCGACTTGAATAATCATACTTGATGATAAAACGTTGGTAGCTGCGGTTTAAGTCAAAACCTTAGAAGCCACGAAAAAACAGTTTTTGCATGAACCGATTAGAGGCGTCTAACTTGGTTTTGCAGGATGGTTTGCATGTGATGTGGTATAGTAGTGCTCATAATATCTGATTATGTATGAGATGTCTATATGATGTAAATTGATTAAACATGACCTGCGTGTCATTATTTGGCATGATGGCTGGAGCCATATGATTGCACTTCAAATGACCTACGTGTCAACCTTGTGTAATGCATTATTTTATTAGCTATAGAGATAGCAATATTATCTGGTGCATCGACAAGGTGGTGGCAATCTTCGCGAAGGTGAACACCGACGCAAATGCCGAAGACGAAGAAATGAAAGACTTCTCCATCAGAAAGGGCTATACCATATCATGCTATTATGAATTGCCTGAGATGTTTATCCCTTTGATGCACCCTTCTTGATTGTGCCGTAGTCGCTTTTTATTAGGGTGATCTCTCACAAAAAATATCAAGTAGTTAGTGTTCTCCCAAGTGTAGCACCAACACGACACATAACTTTTCGGGGTACGCCATGTCCACATGGGTGCGAACGATTAGGGATGTGTGAGGCGGGTGAGGTCAGACCTCGTAGCGTGATCACTTGGTTGTCTTGACGTTCTAGCTTGATCGTCCTGAGCTCAGAACACAAGCATGGAAAGATGAACAAGAGTCACATAGAGATGTGATCGGCAGGTTTGCCCACCAATTGAAATTCTCGTCATCAGTGATGTCCACATCAATGGCGTTGAATTGAAATGTGGATCTTGAATCACTCACAATCAATTATGAGAGATATTGATTTGAGTGGGAGCGCACTCTAGAATTAACTTGTTTAATTCTCAGTGCAATTAATTATGAACACTGTCTAAGTGTTTCTTGCAAAATAGTTGTAGAATAATGGCTCGCGTTTCCACCTTCCCTGTTAAAATTGATTAGCTGTTAAATATCTGGTTAAAACTTTATGATTGGTAAGGTAATGTGAGGATTGTCCTCAAAAGTGCCGAGAAGGACTTTGTCCTATCGCATGCTTTCCGTATCCTCCCGCTAATGCTATGGATCATGTGACTCTCGTCCTTCGATCCAAAAGCTAGAATTCTGTTACGGTCAAGTGGAATATGTTTGCTTCCATGAAACCCAAACTTCAAAAGTTGGGATAGTTATATGATATTCATGGAACTGAAAATTAATTTTCAGATACAAACAAAGGCTGAAAGATATGAAATATCCAAAGTAATGTTTGTTTGCAAGTATTAGTAAAAGTGTTTACTATGCATTTGACTGTTGGGAAAGGGATCCAGAAGAACGCCTGTCATATGATGAAAGGTGAATAAAACAACAACTTAAAGAGAAAGGAAGTGTCCAAAGGGTGTTAGTGTGACTTACACGCCTAGGAAGTCCGGGGCTAACGCCACTCTTAAGTTGGGTGCTTCTTTTGCGAGCAGGAGAAATACTAAAAGTTAAACTGTTAGAAGTATAAAGGAAAAAGGAATGAAGACTGGAATATCCAACTCATATGTATGAATGTCATACGAGTTATTGATGTATAGAAGGCTGGTCAAAGATATAGTTCTTGGGAATTATGGTTAAACATGTTGATCACTAATTCTTGGGTATTGTGAGTTAATCACAAAGATACCCGCTTGATTGCATTCTGTTGCAAATCAATGTAAGAGCTACTATGGCCTAAAAAGACTAGCCAGAAATGAGGTTAAGGTATACACAGGGAACATAGTAAATGTTACTATACCTTCCATCGGTGTATTGCCGTCTATATTTATTTTCATAATTCATTTAGAGTTTTACAAACTCTAGCCCATTGCATCAGGTATCTTGCAAGATGGTTGTTCATAAGAGAACTTTTTATGTTCGATGTTATGAATAACACAAGGGCCATACTTTCATTATGAATGAGGTGTATGTTATGAATATTAATAATAATAAAATACCTCTGGGTTTACTTTCATAATTCATTTTAGAGTTTCATACACTCTAGCCCATTGCACAATGTTTGTTGCAAAAGAGTTGTTCATAAAACCAACAATTGTTGTTAAGTATTATGAATAACATGAAGGGCCATGCTTCCATCCAAGATGGGATGTATGTTATGAATATTGATGGTAATATGATACATCCATAACGCCGACGCTAAATGTCGCGAGACTATGAGAATACCACACATGTGTGGCAGTACATTTGGTCACATTGGAGAAACCCGCATGAAAAAATTCCATTATGATGGATTTTGGAAGTCATTTGATTTTGAATCATCTGACACTTGCAACTTTCCTCCGAAAAGTGAAGTGACTGAAATACCGTTCACGGGCCATAAGGAACGAGCAACAAACTTATTGGTGATCATACATTTTGATGTGTGTAGTTCAATAAATGTTGTGGCAAGTAGTGGATTTATATATCTTCATAAATGACTCAAGTAGATATAAGGATATTTGCTTGATGAGACGTAAGTCTGGATCTTTTGAAATCATTCGAAAGGTTTTCAAAATGAAGTACAAGTTATTGTAACAAGGAAATTACGTTTCTACAATTTGATTGCAGAAAGGAATATTTGAGTTACAAGTTTACCGAATGTCTGATGAGTTGTGAAAAGAGTTTCATAACTTACACCTCCCGGAACACCACTGCAAGTGAAAAGTCCGTGGAGATGTAATCTAACTATTTATGACATGGTAAGATCAAAGATGACATAAATAAATTTGCCATTATCCCTTTTAAAGTGATGCTTTAGAGACTGCGACTTTTACATTGAAAAGAGCTACATCGAGTCTGATGAAATGAAGCCATGGTATGGTACGCCCAACCATTTTATATCTTTTCTTAACATTTGGAATATGGGGCTTGTGTAAAAGGTTATAGACCTATTCCAAATCAGACAAGTGCTACTTTGTAGGTTATCCCAAGTCATTGGGTATTCCCCCACCACTGTACCGAGGCAAATAGTTTTGCCACGAAACGGTATGCTTTTAAAGAGAATGGTTTTTTCCAAAAGGGTGAGTGGGAGGACAGTGCAAACTCGACGAGATAACAATATCTTCATCATCAGGTCAAAGGAAAGGAACCTTAGAAGTAATTCCAGAGTTTCCTACTGCGACTGATACTGAAGTCTCTACAATAAAATGTACGGACTTCGGTCGAACTTGCAGCTGAACCACGTAGGCAAGGCTCGTGCAAACCTCTCAGGTGCGCAGATGAGATATTGTTGTTGAACAACAGTATACCTATGATACACAAGGAAGCGTTGATGGGCCCTGACTCCAGAATTGGCTAAATGCCAATACAAACCGAGTTAGTTTCCATATAAGTGATTCAAGATTAAAACCTTGATACACCTTTCGGAAGACTTAGAGTCTAATGAATATTTATGGAACTTAAAACTGATATGGATAAAAATGTTTATCCATAAAGCTCAACTTGTTGCAATAACAAGTTCAAGGAGTTGACTACGATGAGGTTGTTTCATCGTAGCAATGCTTAAAGTCGGTTCGGGTTGAACTAGCAATTAATACATATTTCAATCTTGAGATATGAAACATGGATGACAAAAGGATTTCCATCTGATGGAAATGAAACCTAGGACTTGTATGTGATACAGTTCAAAGTAATTTGTCGATCCAGAGGATGCTAGTAAGGATGCAAACTTTAGAGTTCCAGCAATGGACAGAAGAGAGCAAAATGGAGTTGGAATCTTCATGTTTTGATGAAATGCTCAAAAGGGGTTTTGACTTCATCAATGGGTAACGAAGATGCTTGTAATTCAAGAAAGTAAGTGGGAGCGCAATAATATTTCTAAAAACCTTGTGTGCTTGACACATTGGTAATTGGAAATAAATTTCTTGACACGAATTAGGACTTCATTTGAAAATAGTTTTTCGATGAAGTGCTTAGGCTAAATAGCCTTGATATTAGGCATGATGAAGTGCCAAAATAGTTTTTCGATGAAGTGCTAAGCAATAAATACATATTGACAAGATGCTAAAACCGTTTAGCACTAAGAACGACAAGGAGTGATTCTTGCCGAAGTCACATGGAAAGAGTTTTTGCAAAGAATCAGTGTCCCAAAACACTGATGAGCAAAGTACATGATGTAGATTCCACACACTTTTGTGTTTGGATTAATCATGTATTCCATGGTATGTAAAACAATCAGATATGTCCAATACTCCCAAGATGTTGCGAGTATGGATACTAAACTGATCAAAGTACTGATCATGGGACAACAGTGAAAGATGTCATTGAGTACTAGAGTAACTACTGATGATATGTTTTCTCGCAAGCAGAGATCATGAAGAGTTTGTTGTAAAATGTTACATCGATACGGTCTTCATCTTTTCTCCATGCGATTTTCAATTTAAGTTAAGGGTTTTGTGTAATACACAATATGGTGGCCCGGTAGTTGGAAATTGTTCCCAACAGGATACTGTGGCGAATTCTATAACAAATGACTAAGTATGTTGACGCTTTAGAAGCGACAAACAAGATGTTGAATCATATAGTTCATTCATGAACTTAGTATGGTTCCAAGATGGCTTTTGTCAATGGGACACTACTGCAGGTAGTTTCTCCATAACTCGGTCTGAGGAATCCAGGTTCAACCTGTGATTCACATTTATACAAAGCCAAGTCCGCACAAAATATGAATTTTGTGAAAGTGTAAAAACGCGAGGATATGCAGAGATAGACACGGAGCTGAAGTTGTTAGATCTGATGGACATCAGGCTATACCACATGCGAAGTATTTTTTACACCGGCATGCCATAGGTGTAAAGTGCATTAGCATTAACTAGATTATTGACTCTAGTGCAAGTGGGAGTCTGTAGGAGATATGCCCTAGAGGCAATAATAAATGATATTATTTATCTCCGAGTTCATAATTATGTTTATTTTCCACGCTATAACTGCAATGATTCTCGAGTCTACAATATCCACGAGGCTCGGAGGAAGACTCATATGCACGTGTGGAATAATAAACAGTAAGAAGTATTCCTAGTTAGGCCTCTAAGACTAGCTCAAGTGTTGCATGATGGTTCCGTTTTCCTGATCATGGGCATGTCTATGCCAGCAACTTTGAGGGCACAATGTTAAGAAAACATTTGTGTTGAATCGACCCGGTTTGATGTTATGCTATGAGATTCATTCGTCACAAGTTAATGGTAAATAACACAGAGATGGTTAACGTTTGCATGATTCCTTAGACCATGAGAGTATCGAGTTTCTTCATGCTTGCTTCATGAACTTTGGGGTTTGTTAAACATCATCCGTAAATGGGTGGCTATTACGGCGGCTTACGGGTTCATGGAAAAGTATGTCAAGTAACTTAATAGCTCAAGATTGGGATTTGCTCCTCCGACGATGGAGAGATATTCTCGGGCTCTCTCGGTGTTACGGTATCCATCATCGTCTGGCCAGACACAGTGTGATTTGATCACAGGGATGCCGGAACACGGAAATGAGAAAAGAGAACAAAACCAGTAACGAGGTAACTAGCATAGTGGACAAGTTGTTGATCCACGGGGATGCAAGTAAATCTCACCTCGGGTCTTTGTAACATATCGCGAAGCAACAGGAATAGCACACAGCAACTGGAGGTTCACTCGAATATTCATTCGTGTGGGTATAGCAGTCAATATGGGTGTCCACGGCTCCGATGTTGATCATTGATCGGAAGGGGTTCCGGGTCATGTCTATACTTCACCGAACCTATAGGGTCACACACTTAAGGGTCATCTATCTGCTGAATACTAGACAGGGAGTCTGAGAGAAAATCACCAAAAAAAGTTTCGGACACCGGAATGGTTTCGGATAGCAGAATTGTACCGCAGAGAGAGGTCATCGGATAAGTTTCGATGATACCGAAAAGTTGTTTCGGGATATACCATTAAGTCAAATTGGTTTCGGCACATGCCTGATAATTCTTGGAGGGTGCCAGAATCATTCTGGAAGCTTTTTGGAATTTTCTGAGATAAAAACCGGAAATGTTCCGGAGCTGCCAGAGCCACTTTAGATGCGTTTCGCAGATGAAAATCACTAGAATGGAATTGTTCCAGAACACGTTGAAAATTATTATGGTGGGTATTGGAAATGTTGTAAGCCCACATAAATATTTTCAGTTCGAACGGACGCTGAAAAATGTCGTCGTGAATAGTGAAAGTGCTTTTTGGGATATTTATGGAAAGCCACCTTTTGGCTTTTCCCAAAAGGCTTCTAGATGAACTTGGGGACTAAGGAACCCCTTTTGGGGGGCCCCCATGAGGGGTGTCCGGCCACACATGTGGAGCTCCATGGAGCTCCACTTGCCTTCCCGTTTTACCCTTATGAAGGATCCATGTGATGGGTTTTTTGGGTATTTGTCCCATAGGCTTGTCCTATAAATAGAGGTGGAGGGGTGCTCTCCACACACATCCCTTCTCACATACAAGTGCCATGCAATGATCTGGCTTCTTCTCTCCCTCCCACGAAAAGAGTTTCGTAGAGCCGTAAGGCTGTCTGGGTTCCGACAGGAATTAGTTCTGGATGGCGAAGCCCTACTGGATAGATGACACCATATGTGTGCAACTCTGTAGAGAGATCGTAGTTTCGGTCTTAGTTCGTGAGTGCCTCCCGAAGGGCTGTCCGTGTGACCCTCCGAGTTTTGAAGGTCCTCCCAAAGGGTTGTCCGAGTGACCGTTCGAGTTTCGAAGGTCCTCCCGAAGGGCTGTCCGTGACACCGTCCAGCGGGCTGTTCGACCGCCTCTCGGAGGGGTGTCTGAGGAGAAGATGAGGGTATACATCCTCGCGGTTGGGAGGTTGTAAATCCTAGCTGCGGGGATCTGCACCGCCGTTCGTCATCGACTCTACTTCCCGCTGCGCTACGAGTCGGCAACGAAAAAGATCAAACCATGTATGCAGTCTCCATAGTGGTCCTGGGCTGGTGCGTAGGTCGGAAATTTTTTGTTTTCTGCTGCGTTCCCCTACAGATTTATTCGGAACTCCCAACACCAAACATAATTTATTAATCATTGGGGTAATAATGATTTCAGGTATGAGACATTATTGGCGGCACCATCTCAATAACCACAAACATTTTGTAGTAATTGCAAGCAAGTCCTTTTGTTGTAGGGAAAAATTTGCTTTTCGCAAAAACTTAAACTTAGAATCCCACAGCCAAAATTGCATATAGAGATAGCCGTTTATTATTGTTTTGCCACTTTATGACTTGCTATCATATTAAAAAATGCTAACCTACATGGCTGCAATGTCTTATGTTGCAGAGGTTTATTCCGACCAGGACTGAGGCTACGATCTATGCTTAGTGATTGCCCTTTGGAGTCAGATGGACTCACTTATCGTCTACGCATCCGCATTAGTGTATCTCATGAGTTGGCCTTCGGCCAAATTTATTCTGATGTTAATAAAGACTCTATATGAGATTCGTGTAATAAATCAGGTGTACTTGAACTTTGATATTTTCATCAATGTACTGTGTGTGCCAGCATGACCTTGGTGTTGGGAATCGTTGCATGAAAACAAAAAAAAAATTCCTATGCCCATGCAAGATCTATCAAGGAGATGCATAACAACGAGAGACGAGAGTGTGTCTACGTATCCTTGTAGACCGTAAGCGGAAGCGTTTCACGATGTGGTTGATGTAGTCGAGCTTTCTTCGTGATCCAACCGATCGAGTACCGAATGTACGACACCTCCGTGTTCAACACACTTTCAGCTCGGTGACGTCCGCGCCTTCTTGATACAGCAAGACGGTGAGGTAGTGGATGAGTTTCGACAACACGACGGCGTGATGACGATGACGGTGAAGTCATCTCCGCAGGGCTTCGCCTAAGCACTACGAAAATATGCCCGGGTGTAAATGGTGGGGGGGGGGGGGCGCCGCACACGGCTAGGCAATTGTCTGTTGTGTGCTAGGCGCCCCCTCCCACATATATATAGGTGGGAGGAAGGGAGGAGCAGCCAGGGGGGCTCCCAAGTAGGGGCAATCCTACTTGGGGACTCTCCCGAGCCGCGCCCCCCTTTCCTTATTTGGAGCACGGGGAAAGGCAGGGGAGGGTGGCGACCCCTTCTTTCCTTTCTCCCATGAGAGGGAAGGGCGGGAGGGGCTAGCCATCCCCCTTTTCCTTCCCTAGGGCTGGCCAACCAAGGGAAGGGGCGCACCAGCCCCCTTATGGGCTGGTCTGTTCCCTCCTTTGGCCCAAAAGGCCCATAACTTGCCGCGGAGCTTTGCTACATTCACGGACAGTTACGGGGCATTATGGGGCTGGGCGCCCAGCCCACCATCAGGGGGAGGCGGTTAATTAGGAGAAGGAGATTAATTAGGCCAATTAAAACAGGATAGCTCAGCAGGTCCGTGAAGTCCGTGAGCCAGGAGTCCGTGTGTGTAGCATTTTTGCTTGCCGCTGGGGGGGGGGGGGGGGGGGTGCCCGGTACCCCTTCCGGTGACCCGATTACTTCCCGGTACGTCCCGAAACACTTCCGGTGTCCAAATACCATCATCCTATATATCAACCTTTACCTCCCGAGACTCCTCGTCATGTTCGTGATCTCATCTGGGACTCCGAACAACATTCGGTCACCAAAACATATAACTCATATAACATTATATCGTCAACGAACGTTAAGCGTGCGGATCCTATGGGTTTGAGAACTATGTAGACATGACCGAGACACCTCTCCGGTCAATAACTAATAGCGGAACCTAGATGCCCATATTGGCTCCTACATATTCTACGAAGATCTTTATCGGTCGAACCGTTATGACAACATACGTAATTCCCTTTGTCGATCGGTATGTTACTTTCCCGATATATGATAGTCGGTATCTTCATACCTAGTTCAATCTCGTTACCGGCAAGTCTCTTTACTCGTTCCGTAATACATCACCTTGCGACTAACTCCTTAGTCACTTGCTTGCAAGCTTATGATGTGTATTACTGAGAGGGCCCAGAGATACCTCTCCGATACTCGGAGTGACAAATCCTAATCTCTATCTATGCCAACTCAACAAACACCTTCAGAGATACCTGTAGAGCATCTTTGTGATCACCCAATTACGTTGTGATGTTTGATAGCACACAAGGTATTCCTCTGGTATCCGGGAGTTGCATAATCTCATAGTCGAAGGAATAAGTATTTGACATGAAGAAAGCAATAGCAATAAACTGAATGATCATTATCTAAGCTAACGAGTGGGTCTTGTCCATTACATCATACTTCTAATGATGTGATTCCGTTATCAAATGACAACACATGTTCATGGTTAGGAAACCCTAACCATCTTTGATCAACGAGCTAGTCTAGTAGAGGCTTACTAGGGACACAATATTTGTTTATGTATTCACACATGTATTTAAGTTTCCGATCAATACAATTCTAGCATGAATAATAAACCTTTATCATGATTAAGGAAATATAAAATAACAACTTTATTATTGCCTCTAGGGCATATTTCCTTCACTTGAGATGATACAGATACATAGAGATTTGACCATTTTCAGGTCGGGTCGTTAGAGAGATGGTATCAGATCACATGCTGACCGTAGGACGTAACCTCTGGGATCGGAAAGCCATGGGAAGAATTTTTTTTATGTTTTTATTTTTCCATAATTCTCCCCTGTTAGTTTCTAACTTCCCTCCAATTTCAACCTTCTAGATGTCCATCGAGTTTACCCTAGTTTTGCTGCTGGACTTTTGCCAGTCGGATGAGATGATGCCTTTCGGCAAGCAGCTGGTTCAGATCATCAGGAAGTTGAAGATTGCTCTGCCCTCTATCACTAGGACTCCTACTAATGCACTTCCGACGGACACTCGCTATTGGATTGTGGTGCGCATTCCAGGGAGGACTTTTGAAAGCTTCTCAGAGCCCATTGACTTCCAATTTACCTCCCCTACTTGGATCCTTGGGAGGGATATGGCTATTCATCGTGCACTCGGACACATCCGGGAGTATAGGGCCGAGCTCATCGGATGAGACCTCACCATGGTCTCCCACAGAACTACAAATGGAGATATTGTGCGCACCATGAATGAAGACTCCGTCCTCTCATATGTCCAAGACCTGGAGGCTTACATCAGGACTCTGGAGGTTCAGATGCGCAGAAGCTCAAACATGTTCAGGACGCTGTTGTTCCGTGAACTGGAATTGGAGCACAAAGTACGTGAGGACCACGACGAGCATGAAGAGGAAGTCAAGGACCTTTTGGAGAGAATCCAGAACTTGAAGACTTATATTGTTGCGATGGAAGAGAAGGTGGACCTGGGAGACGACCTTTATCCAAATGGTGATGATGGACCCTTGGTGAGTAGTGATGAGGACTATGAGGAGAGCACCACAGAAGGACGCACCAAGAGGAGACACACCATCGGAAGACGCACCGTTGGAGGACGTAGGGATATCTGAGGAGGACATTTAGTCATGACGCCATGTTATTTTTATTTTCTTGTTGATCGATTAGGCCAATGCTTTCGATTTATCGTAAGACTTGTATCCCAAGTTGAACTATGATTGAGTTGAATAAATGAATGACTGGTGTGTTAATGATTGTTGCATGCATACGGCTAGTGTTATTTTCTGTTTAGACCCTTGTTCTATTCCAATTTCTTATCCACTTCAAAACATTAGATGCCTCTGAGACGTGACATCGGATTCAACTTCCCACCAGAGCTCACTCAGCTGATCTAGTAGTAGAATGCCTTGATGCAGATGCTCATCCAGAACCAAGGCAACAACAACAACAATGAACGCTAGCACCCCCTGTCAACAACCTGACCCATTTCTTAAGGTTTAATCCGCCAGCGTTCTCTAGCAGCACCGAGCCGATTGTTGCTAATGATTGGCTCCACAAAATCGGAAGGGAACTAGTAACTACTGTATGCACGAATGCGGAGAGGATGTTATTTACCGCACATCAGCTTGATGGACCCACAACCTCTTTGTGGGAGAATACACCACCACCTATCCCATTGCCACATGCACATGGGATCAATTTCAGCAGGCCTTCCACACCGCTCATGTATCAACTAGAGCAATGAGGCCGAATAAGCGTGAGTTCCGCAACTTGCGCCAGGGGAATTGTACTGTGGGGCAGTACGTGGATGAGTTCAACAGTTAGCTCGCTATGCCCCAGATGATGTGGCAAGAGATGCCGCAAAGCAGAGAAGTTTCTAGAAGGGCTCAATGATGAACTAGGTATGCAGCTGATCGTGGCGACCTTCAACAACTACTAGGAGCTGGTAGATATAAAAATATTTGCGGAAGAAATACCAGGAAGGGGCACCAGGGAGCGATAAGCTCAGGGGGCGCACCCTACCCCCCGAGCGCGCCTACCAAGCTTGTGGGCCCCTGGCAGGCCTCCGGTGCCCATCTTCTGCTATATGAAGCCATTTGACCTAAAAAAATTAGAAGAAGACTTTTGGGGCGAAGCGTCGCCGTCTTGAGGTAGAACCTGGGCAGGAGCACTTTCGCTCTCCGACGGAGCGATTCCGCCGGGGACACTTCCTTCCGGGAGGGGGAAATCAAAGCCATCGACATCACCAACGATCCTCTCATCGTCGAAGGACTAATATTCATCAACATCTTCACCAGCACCATCTCATCTCAAACCCTTGTTCATCTCTTGTATTCAATCTTTGTGCCAATACCTCAGATTGGTACCTATGGGTTGCTAGTAGTGTTGATTACATCTTGTAGTTGATACTAATTGGTTTATTTGGTCGAAGATCAAACATTTAGATCCTCAAGCATATTCAATACCCCTCTGATCTTGAACATGAATATGATTTGTGAGTAGTTACTTTTGTTCTTGAGGACATGAGAGAAGTCTTGTTATAAGTAATCATGTGATGTTGGTATTCGTTCGATATTTTGATGATATGTATACCGTTTCTTCCTTTAGTGGTGTCATGTGAACGTCGACTATATGACACTTCACCATACTTGGGCCTAAAGGAAGGCATTGTGGAGTAATAAGTAGATGATGGTTGCTAGAGTGATAGAAGATTAAACCCTAGTTTATGCGTTATTCTGTAAGGGGCTGATTTGGATCCATATGTTTCATGCTATGATTAGATTTATCTTAATTCTTCTTTCTTAGTTGCGGATGCTTGCGAGAGGGTTTAATTATAAGTGGGTTGCTTGTTCAAGTAAGAACATCACCCGAACACCGTCCCACCCACATACCAAATTATCAAAGTAGCGAACGCGAATCAACTAAACATGCTGAACGTGACTAGACGACAATTCCCATGTGTCCTCGAGAGCACTTTGCTTTATATAGGAGATTTTTCAAGATTTTCCTTTGCTATAAAAAGGATTGGGCCACCTTGTTGCACCTTTGTTACAATTGCTACTTGTTACTTGTTACGAATTATCTTGCTACACAACAATCTATCACCGCTACTTTCAGTACTTGCGGAGAATATCTTGCTGAAAACCGCTTATCATTTCCTTCTACTCCTCATTGGGTTCGACACTCTGACTTATCGAAAGGGCTACGATTGATCCCCTATACTTGTGAGTCATCACTATTTTTTAGACTCTAAGTCTTTCGAAGGGTTCATCAAGTTCTAAGCTTAAATTATGCGAATGGATACTATCTGAGATCATGTTGGCATATAGCCAATTTCCGGAGTCAGGGCCCATCAATGCTTCTTTGTGTATTATAGGCTTATTGTTTGTTTAACAGTATTTCATCTGTACACCACAAAGGTCTGCACGAATTTGCTCAACCTATATAGTTCAGCTACAAGTTCGACCGTAGTCTCTATATCTCATGTAGAGGCTTTCGCATCAGTCGTGGTAGGAAATTCTAAAATTACTTCTAGTGTTTCTTTTCTCTGACCTGATCACGAATATTCTGTAATCTTGTCAAGTTGCACTATCCTCCCACTCACTCTTTTGTAGAAAACATTTTCTTCAAATTTTTCATACTCTCATGCAAAACACTCTGCCTTAGCGTAGTAATAGAGGAATACACAATTATTTGGGTTAACCTACAAAGTAACACTTATTTCAACAAATTTGATGACATTTCGGTGTAAAAGCCACAGTCTCTAAAGCATCACAATAAAAAGTATATTGGCAAAATAATTAATGTCATCATTGATCTCACCATGTCATACATAGCTTGATTATATCTACTCAAAACATTCTACTCTTAGTAATGTTCTAGGAAGTGCAAGCCCATCCCGGCAGTCCGGCGGCCCCCAACCGTGCAAGTCTCGCCGGAGTAGGTGGCGACGTAGAGAGGCAAAACGTGTTTCCTAGATTGTATTTGTGGATGGACGGGATTGAACGGTTCGGCTAGAAAACAGAAACTAAAGGCGGATTTTCTGGGTAATCGACCGTCTGCTGAATTGCAGACGCCCTTCTTCTCTCTCCTCATTTTCTTTGCTCCAGCTAGACAAAAATCCTATGTGGCATCTGCTGCAGACGGCTGACTGGACACTGTTGTACATGCCCTAACAGCCGACGCATTGGCTTGCGTTGATGGGTTCCCTAATTATTACTGTATTTTTTTAGCGTTGATGGGGTGCACCGTGCACGACATTTGTCCCCCAAGCGCTTAACTCGCCGCAACAATCGGGTGAGCTGAGCATGAGCCTTCCTCTTCTAGTAGTACTCCTACTAGGGTACCCGTGAATCCGCCCTTTGTTTAGGCCGCGGCACGCGCATTAATCACCGCCGTACCAGTGGACGAGACTATGAGCTGTAGCTGTGCGCACGTCTCAGCTGCGCCCAAGATCCGGCTCGGATGGTTGTGCCGCACTAGAGCGCTACTACATCTCCACCACCACATCGGCCGTTGGTCACCTGTACGCTGTAGCTTTGAGCAGCCCTGTCTGTTTCCATGTGACTAGCATTTGCATCCGGCAAACTGTACGCACTAGTTTTTCTCTTTTTTTGAGTTATTAATAAAAGTGACAAAACATGTTCAGTATATTACTATTATTTTTTCGAACTTAATGTGTTACCAGACAGTAATTCCCGCGTCCATCCAAAATTCTTAGATCCAGGGAGTGCTGTGTGTGTCTCGTGACTTGGTAAGTTGTGGATCGTGGCCAAGAGCGTGACCAGCTCCCATGCCTCCATTAAAACAGTGGAAAAGGGATACCACAACAACCGCTGCAATCATCATTATTAGGGCATCTCCAACAGTACCATGCCATTGTTGGTTAGCCATTGCTACAGAAGCCAAATGCTAAGTGAAAGGGTAATACTACAATGCAAAAGCCAAATCCTATGTGAAAGGGTATTTCCCTGAGTAATCTATTGTCCTGATCCATTTTCAGTCTCAACTTTAGACAGCTCATTCTGATTTCCCAGGCCAGGCCTTTTGCGGGAGAAGAAAAAGCAAAAGAGATAGTACTACTAGTATCTCGGACTGGACTGGCGTACCAAAGCAAAGGAGAAAAGGCTCGTCTTTCTTAGAGAGGGAGGGGGGAGGGGCGAGAGGGAGGCGCGATGCACACGAGATTTCTTCTGTGGCCGCTGCTGCTCGCTGTCTCCGCATCGTCAGCTCTTCTTGGCGTTCTCGCGGCCGACCTTAGCAAAGGTGAGCTTTCTTGCGTCCTCTTTGCTTTCCCTCAAAATTTGTTATTTCTGCTCAATCCTGATAAATGTAGCATACTGTGAGCTACTTACTTATGTTTTTGCATTTACTTATGCGACCGGTATTTGCATTCTTACCCAAATCGAGAATCCAGAATCCAGATTGAGTAATTTTGTGCCTACTTTGCCATCTTGCTTTCCAAGTTTGCTGATGTAATATGAGGTGGATCTTCCCCAAATTGATAGATTATCTGCCGTCCTTTTTTACGGCGACGTCGTTTGGCTTCAGGCTAGCCAATTTCTTGGAATACCATTCCGTTTCTAGATTTGCGGAGAAAGCTTCCCCTTCCTCGCATTTGGGGTTATTAACACTGTGATGTTTGACGGAATGAAGAATTTGATGGAGACACATTTTCACGAGTTTTGGACACCCCCACCCCACCCACGAATTCTATCCATTTGCTCTTGTTATCATATTGATAGCTTCCTTATCCCTCGAAAGTAGTCCATTTGCCGCCCCTTCCCGCTCATATGTGCAATTTGGTTTGCTAAATAGTAGTATGTCATTTAAAGATAGATATGCTCAGGCTAGGAAGGAGGCACGGGAAAATTTAAGTAGGAGGAAACGAAACAAGACGTCCAAGCTTTAATTTATTTCTCTACTATATTGCACTTTCATGATTCAATGAACCTCTTGCACCTTCGGTGCAACTCAAATGGTACATTGATTTTACAGTAATTGCTTACTTGATGATTCCTAGCATTGCTATTCATTGTAGTTCTAAACGCTTGCTTGTTTTCAGAACCTTTTACCATCCGTATAAGCTGTGGGAGTTTCGACGATGTCCACACGGCACCTACCAACACGTTGTGGTACCGAGATTTTGGTTATACTGGTGGCAGGTTTGCAAATGCCACTCGCCCGAGCTTTATTGTACCCCCACTGAAAACTCTTCGATATTTCCCTCTGTCTGATGGCCCTGAAAATTGTTACTACATCAACAATGTGCCCAATGGGCACTACCAAGTCAGACTTTTCTTTGCCCTTGTGGCTGATCCTAATCTTGATAGTGAGCCAATATTTGATGTTTCTGTTGAGGGCACTCTATTCAGTTCTTTGCTTTCGGGCTGGAGTAGCGATGATGAGAAGACATTTGCGGAAGCCCTGGTTTTTGTTCAAGACTCAAGCTTATCGATTTGTTTCCACAGCACCGGTCATGGCGATCCATCGATTCTTTCTATTGAAGTTCTCCAAATAGATGATAATGCCTATAAGTTTGGTTCCCTTTGGGGAAAGGGAACAGTGCTTAGAACTACCAAAAGATTGACATGTGGTTCTGGAAAGCCAGCTTTTGACGAAGACCTAAACGGTATCCACTGGGGTGGTGACAGATTCTGGTTAGGGTTGAAAACTTTATCATCTAGTTCTGATGATCAACCTATATCAACTGAAAATGTTATAGCAGAGACATTGCTTGCACCAAATTTTTATCCTCAAAGTATGTACCAATCAGCTATTGTGGGCACTGATAGGCAGCCGACGTTATCCTTTGAAATGGATGTTACTCCAAACAAGAACTATTCTGTATGGCTTCATTTTGCAGAGATTGATAATGGAATAACTGCAGAAGAGCAAAGGGTATTTGATGTACTTATCAATGGTGACACTGCTTTCAAGGATATTGATATAATCCGCATGACAGGAGAGCGTTTTACTGCGCTTGTTCTGAATAAAACTGTTGCTGTCAGTGGGACAACGCTAAAAATCACCTTGCAGCCTGTTGAAGGGACACATGCCATTGTTAGTGCGATTGAGGTTTTTGAGATCATTCCAGCTGAAATGAAGACCTTAACTCAAGAAGGTTGGTGCTTGACACTCTCCAAATTATCTTCCCTTTATTTCAAGCAATAATAAGTTTATGTTAGTAAATATGCTTGTTGCTTGGAAACCTTTTTTTATTGGTGAACCGTATGAAACAGCCATTTGCAGTCCTTCGTTGACATTCTTGCTATACATAATATGGTTCAGAATTCATCTAGGATATTTTCCATTTCATGGTGTATAATCAATTGACGGTTGACAAAATCTACTTTTCAATAAAGATGCTTTTATTAAATGCGAACAAGTAGGACAGCTTTTCTCTGTCTTCAATTTACAGCTATTCGAATGAGTATCACCAGAGGCCAGAGTTAAGCAACTAGGTTTCTATATTGAGTCTCTCCTTTGCCGTGCTATGTAGTGACTGCTCTGCGGACTTTGAAGGGTTCACTTGGTCTTCCTCTTCGATTTGGCTGGAATGGTGACCCCTGCATTCCTCAGCAGCATCCGTGGAGCGGAGTTGATTGCCAGTTTGACAATACCAAAAGGCAGTGGGTCATTGATGGACTGTATGCTCTCTACCTCATACCACTTTATATCACAAGCATTTGTAGTCTTTTATGATCAGGATGCTAAACTTTCTGTATTGTATTCAGTTTGTTAATTTTGTATGTGTTTAAATACCTGTGCAATTATCCCTAATCTATGCAAATAACACAGTGATGATATGCAGGGACTATCTGCTTATTGATTTGAGGTTGAAAAATCTCCCTGTTGGTTGGGTTAATGTTACTTGAAACTAGACTTGTCCATGTGCAGTCTGACCAGTTTGGCATCAGTCCTACGAGTCCAAAAGTCTGACTCAGCTGCAGCCAAATAGTTTTTGCTAATATATAGACATAATATGTTATTTAAGATGAAATAAATTTCATACATATAACATAAATAAATAGGAAATAAAGACTTCTGGGTTCGGATCTAGCGTGTACAAGCCATGCATTATCATGCCTGGCCTGGGTCATGAAAACAGTACACAAGTACTTGAAAAATAGTGCATTGGTATGCTTTACATGAGCAAGATTAAAGATGCAATGTGAATTGCCAACCTCACCATCAACAAAGGGCTTATAAGACCAATGATCAGAGACAAAGATTGTACCTAGGTGCACTAGTCATCAACTAACAGCCCTAGTTTTCAATGAACTAACACAAATGACATCACTTACAAAATTCCATGTATATTGTGAAGTCTGTGGTAACTGGTAAGCTTAATAATGGAAGTTGTAGCACCTATTTTTTGTAGAATACTAAATATAAGAGCTTCATCATGTATTTTGGGAGTCAACAATTTATTGTCCATCTGATATTCCATTGGGCTTGCTAGTGAAATTTCAGGTCTTACTTTCTTGAGAAATGCAAAAGCATCACATGACACATGTTGATGCACATCAAAATATCAGGGCTTCAATTGAGAGGTTTGGGGGTTTTGATCATGGGAAAATTGCTCTCATTATTATTTGAACCCACTTCACTCCCATGGCAGCATGGTGCACGTAGCTCCCTCTCGCGCAGGGTCTGGGGAAGGATCCGACCACATTGGGTCTTTCTATGCAGCCTTTCCCTGCATTTTTGCAAGAGGCTGTTTCCAAAACTCGAACCTGTGACCTCATGGTCACAAGGCAACAGCTTCACCGCTGCGCCAAGGCTCCCCTTCACTTCACTCACATAGCGTTCTCGGAAAATGAGTTTGCTAAAATAACCCTACTTAATGGCATCATTATGCTCTGTCTTACCTTCCCTTAGTCTTTCCTCTCCCCTCCCTCCCTTCCCCCCCTGCCATGTAGGAAATGTGCAAGGGCAAGGCTGTCTTAAACCCTTTGCTCTCTCCTCACCACTGAAAAGTAGTCCAGATGAAACCAAGAAGAAGTCCGAAGCCAACCTCCATTGACGTGATGGCTCATGCTGCTGCTCCTGTGCCTGACCTTCTCTTCTTCTCCCATGGTGATGCGGTCTGTGGTCGTGATGTTGATGTTGTCGAAAGGCAATAATGGCTGGCATGATCTCGTCGGCATATGGCTCCTTCTCTGCTTCACATCGAGCGTGTATCTTGTTAAAATATGTGCTGAATATTAGTTGTACGAGTTGTGCTCCAGTTCGACTTGTAATTAGCAGATGGTTAGGTGTTTTAGTCGAACACGTGTAACCCAGGCCTATTATATAAAGGCACCATGGGGTAGCCAAATATACTAGACATAAGTTGGTAGGCTAGATAGAGATCACATGAGGGACGGTTCGGTACAAGTCGTAGGGATGGCCGGACCGGCCATGACGAGTGGTCAGAGACCTATCTGATGGCCTCAGCGGGCTTGTCGTTGACTGTATCATGTGATTTGGTACATGGAAGGAGCGCCCATAGTCATGCCCCAAAGATGTAGCCATGTTGGTGAACCTGGTTAACAAATCTCGATGTTGTGCTTGTGCTTTTGTGATTGCTTTTCCTCGACAAATTGACGCGCGCCTCAGATTATTCTAACAAGTTGTATGAGAGCAAGGTTTTGATAAGGTCGCAAGTTGATCTAGAGTATGAATCGCGTTTGGTGCGAAGACGGTGTGTGGAAGAAACAATTATTGAAGCTCATACTGGTCGGTTGGAGGATTTCTTCCATGGAAGTCGTCAGGTTGCGCTGGACTACATCGAGAAAAGAAGCAATTGGAAGCAGTAGATTGGAAGGCAGTAGCACGTGCAATGGCGGCAGCGTGTTCTAGATCAATCTCGGCGTGATTAGGTCGGGTCACGTGCAACAACGGGAGTCATCAGGATCTTAGAGTCGACAAGCGTTGTCGACAACAGGAGTCCTGAGCGGTTCCGGCAGTGCAACGCATAAGCAACATGCTACATGGGCCAAGGCGGAGCTCATGAATAATGGTTCAAATCCAAGGTGCATGGAGGTTCGCGCATGGTGGCTTCAAGATGGCGGGGACATATTCGCCAAGGTATAGTGGAAAATATGTGTCGAATATTAGGTGTACGAGTTGTGCTACAGTTGGGCTTATAATTTGCGGAGGGTTAGGTATTTGAGTCGAACACCTGTAACCCGGGCCTATTATATAAAGGCACCATGGGATAGCCAAATAGACTAGACATAAGCTGGTAGGCGAGACAAAGATCACGAGAGGGACGGTCTGGCGCTCATTACAAGGGTGGCCGGGGACCTGTCTGATGGCCTTGGCCGGCTTGTCGTGGACTGTATCATGTGATTTGGTACATGGGGAGGAGCGTTCATAGTCATGCCCCGGGGATGTAGCCATGTTGCTGAACCTCGTTAACAAATCTCGGTGTTGTGCTCCTACTTGTGTGATTGCTTGTCCTCGACGGATTGATGCGCGGCTCGAATTATTCTAACATATCTTGGGATCATTTATGCAAATACCGCAGAGCATATTGTGCTAGAGGTGGCAAACCGTGGCATGCACTGGTGAGCGGAATTCGTGCCAGAGGTGGCAAACCGTGGCACACACCGGTGAGCGCGGGTGTAACGCCGCAGCCATAGCCACTGGTTCCCGGCCATTATGCCTGGCGGGATCTAGACTAGGCCCACAGACCAACACTAGTCTTTCCTGTGCACTTTATCCTCAACAGTGTGCACAGCGCACCCGAGATCAACATCCCAGTCGGTCACTCATCGTCAAATCGCTCGAAGTCAAGCATGCTTAACTTTGAGGTTCCTTGCGAATGTGCTCCCAGAAAAGAAGGAATTCCTTGTTGATATGAGTAGTCTATCATTGCTATTAAGCCAGGATGTCACATACACCCCCACTCAAAGGAATCGACGTTCCCCATTTGCACGTCTATGCGCGCCAGTGCCAACATCCACATGTGACCATTTCGTGTGCCATAGCTGGTCACACGCACCATGTACATGTCTGCGCCATTGACCAGCACATGTCTGTGTAACCGCGAGGGTCGGCTCTGATACCATTTATAACGCCCCAGACATAGCCACCGGTTCCCGGCCATTATGCCTGGTGGGTTCTAGATTGGCCCCACAAACCAACACTAGTCTTGCATGCGCACTTTGTCCTCACTCGTGTGGACCTTGGATAACTTCCCAGTATGCTTAACTTTGAGGTTCCTTGCGAATGGGCTACTGGAAAAGAAGGAGCTCCTTGTTGATACCAGTAGTCACAGCGGGCCTCGACTTACTCGGATGTCACAGCGGGCGTCGGCTTACTACGAGGTTCCAATTGACATCTCAGCAGTCTATCATTCCTATTAAGCCAGGATGTCACAGCGGGCTTCGACTTCCTCGGATGTCTTGATAGGCCCTGACAACAGGGGTGAAACTACATAGTGTTGAGTGGGTGCCTAGGCCCCACTCAGTTTTTGAAATTTCAATAGGAATTGCTTATTCTAAAAGAACCTTTTGAAATTCTTTAAATTTGTACAATAAATGCCCCGCTCCAGTGATTTACCCCCACTCCACAAAATTTCTAGATCCACCCTTGCCTGACAAGCTTCAGTGCTGGATCAGCATCCTGGGAAACCTTGTGCTAGCCACTGTATACCTTGTGCATATGGTGGACACTCTCACCCCTTGGAAGAGCCCTTCTGGGAGCAGCAGGGATGTTGTCAGCAAGAAAATCATTCTCATAGTGGAGGAGCCCTGGTAACCCAGACACCGCCGACTATATGCTCTAGTCTATGGCTTTAAGCTCGCTGGCAACATTTCACAAAGCACCGAGGTCATGTCCTCTACTACTCTACACATAACACCTCACAGTAATGTGCTTCAGCCGACCAATACAAGATGTGCTACATGCTTGGTAGGGATAAGCTCCTTTTGTGTGTTGTTAATATACAATGACCGTTACAGATCAGAGCTTCGTCACACTTCACAGGTTGGAGTTTTCTGGGTACTAAAGGTTGAAGAAGAGCATTAGATGTGCATCCCATGTGCGATGCGGTAAACGTCTTACCGATCCTGGTAGACGTGTTGCGTGTTATATTGAGGGGTTGCGAGCCCAATCACGCGTACAAGGTTGTTAGGAGATTTACATCTTGGAGAGGAAGAAAAGCTAGAGATAAGAAGATAAAGGTTACAAAATATTCATCTAACTAACTACTCCTCCGGTGGTGAACTCCTCCTTGTATACGCCATGTGATCCGCAACAATATCATGTTTGACACCCTCCCTTAATCACAACTTCATCAGGTTGAGATTATGCTTGAAGTCTTCAAAACTTCTTGTAGGCAATGCTTTGGTAAAACCATCAGCAACTTGGTCTTGAGAATGAATGAACCGAAATCCAAGAGCTTATTTGCAACTCTTTCTCGAACAAAGTGAAAATCTATTTCAATGTGCTTGGTCCTAGCATGAAAGACTGGATTTGCTGACAGATAGGTAGCTCCTAGATTGTCACACCACAAACATGGAGCTCTAGTGCTTCTTATACCAAGTTCCTTTAAAATTGACTGTACCCATATGATCTCTGCTGTTGCATTAGCCAATGCTTTGTACTCTGCCTCTGTACTGGATCTTGAAACTGTAGCTTGCTTTCTGGCACTCCAAGATATCAAATTTGGTCCAAAGAATACCGCAAAACCACCAGTTGAGCGTCTATCATCTAGACACCCAGCCCAGTCTGAGTCAGAAAAGGCACTGACAAGTGTGGAGGATGACTTGCTGAAGTTTAGACCAATGCTCAAAGTGCTTTTCACATATCTTACTATACGTTTTGCAGCAGTCATATGAACAGTGGTAGGTGCATGAAGAAACTGGCATACTTTATTGACAGCAAAAGAAATATCTGGTCTAGTCAATGTTAAGTATTGAAGTGCACCTACCAAGCTCCTATATTTTGTACCACTTTCTGAATTCAGAGGCTCTCCTTCAGCAAGAGACAATTTTTCTGTGCTAGACAAAGGAGTGGGTGCAGACTTACAATTTTGCAAACCAGCCTTTTTTACCAAGTCTGTTGCATACTTTTCTTGAGAGAGGTGAAGACCATCCTTGTGTTGCTTGACCTCAATACCTAGAAAGTAATGTAAATCTCCTAGATCCTTTAGAGCAAATTCTGCACTTAAATCCTTCAACAGTGCTGTTATTGCTTCATCAGATGAACTTGTTACAATTATATCATCAACATAAATGAGAACAAATATGGATATTCTTGACTTGTTATAGATAAATAACGAAGTGTCAGACTTTGAGGGAACAAAACCAAGTGTTTGCATCTTTTTACTGAGACGAGAATACCATGCTCTTGGGGCCTGTTTCAGTCCATACAAGGCCTTGTCAAGTTTGCACACATGAAGTGGTGCCTGTGCACTGACAAACCTAGGAGGTTGTTTCATGTAAACCTCTTCTTCGAGAACACCATGGAGGAACGCGTTCTGAACATCTAGCTGTCGTAGACTCCATCCCCTAGACACAGCAATGGACAAGACAAGGCGTATGGTAGCAGCTTTAACAACTGGACTAAATGTGTCCTCATAGTCAATACCATACCTTTGTTTGAACCCCTTTGCAACGAGTCTAGCTTTGTAACGATCAATGGTTCCATTAGCTTTTCTTTTTATCCTAAAAACCCACTTGCAGTCAATAAGATTTTTACCTTTCCTTGAGGGAACCAAGTGCCATGTTTTATTTTTCCTTAGTGCCACAATTTCATCATGCATTGCCTTTCTCCAATTAGCATCACCAAGCGCCTCTTCAAGAGTGTTGGGTTCTCCTGGTTCACCTGTTGAACAAATCATCCCATATTTTGTAATATGTCTATAATCAATAGGTTAATTTTGCCTTGTTGTAGCCGTGTGCGACGTGGAGTAGTAGCAGGAGCCGCTACAGAGAGCCCCGGCGCAGAGGATCCCACGCCTGGATCATCCTCCCCCGATCCCAAGGAGGATCCTGCCGCAGCTGCGGAACCAGTGGTGTCGGCAGCGGCAGGTTGGCCGGGATCTTCTGCGGTCGTTCGCTGCGGCGCAAGCGGCAAACCAGCCACAGAAGATCTGGGCCAAGCCGCATCATCATTGCCTCGTGATTGCCTGGGCCCTGCCTCGTCAGAGTTTGCCCCCGCCTCAGGCAAGCGAATCGCTGCCCGCCGCTTGTAGACGAGCGTTTGGGCCTCAAGCCGCGCGCTGCCCAGGCCAGTGCCGGCCTGCCACGGCGATTGACGCGCGTGAGGGGAGTCGCCGCGGCCGTCCAGGTTCTGCCGCGTGGCGGGTGGTTCGGCGCGCCCACCTGCAGCTGTCGCGGTCGCACGCGCGCCTGCGGCTGTCGGGGATCCGCTGCAGGCCACCGATCCCGAGGCTGATTCGCTGCGCGGCAGCTCCTGGGCGGATCCCGAGGGAGATTTGCTTCCCAGCGGAGGACACATGAAATAAGGGCCGTTTTCTTCATTATTTTCTGCAATTTTTGCGCCGTTTCCTACATCATCACAAAGCTCATGGAGACCATTAGTAGGGTTAGTCATATGATCATCACAATTTGTAATACCCCCTTGATCATAGCCGGAGAGATGAGAAGGTAAGAGCAAGATTTCCTTGCGAACGAGGGCACCGGCGTTGGGATGAAGATACGCAAAGGGAAATTTTGTCTCATCGAAAACAACGTCACGTGAGATATACACCCTACCAGTAGAGATGTCAAGGCACTTGACGCCTTTGTGTTGGGCGCTATAGCCAAGAAAAGCACATTGTTTTGAACGGAACATGAGCTTGCGTTGATTGTAAGGCCGAAGATTTGGCCAACACGCACACCCAAAAACACGGAGAGGTGTAATCAGGTTTTGTGTGGAGGAGACGTTCCATAGGTGTTTCATTATTTATGACACGGCTAGGAAGCATATTAATGATGTGAACGGCTGTAAGGAAAGCCTCGTCCCAAAACTTGAGAGGCATGGAGGCTCCTGCGAGGAGGGCGAGGCCAACCTCTACAATGTGCCTATGCTTGCGTTCAGCTGACCCGTTTTGTTGGTGAGCATGTGGATAGGATACTTGGTGAGATATGCCTATGTTTTGGAAGAAGGAATTGAGTTTCTCGTATTCCCCTCCCCAATCTGATTGGACATCAATGATCTTACTGTCAAACTTTCTTTCAACAAGTGCTTGAAAGTTGTGAAAAACTTGAAACACATCAGATCTTTTTTTTGAGAAGATAGATCCATGAAAACTTGCTATAGTCATCGCTGAAACTAACATAGTACGTGTGTCTACCAACAGAGGAGGGGGCAGGTCCCCACACATCAGAAAAGATCAATTGCAAGGGTTTAGTGGAGACACTAGTGGATATGGGATATGGTAATTGATGACTTTTGGCACACTGACATGAATCACAAATAGTTTCAATATTGCGCTCACCAACAAACGGGAGCTTATTTTTCCTAAGCAATTTTTCAACCAAAGAAAAAGAGGCATGTCCTAAACGATCATGCCATCGTGTGGAATACAGCTTGATAGCACCACAAGCTTGTTTATTGAATCTTCTAAACTCCGGAATCAACGGGTAGAGCCCTCGAACACATCTACCTCGATAGAGAACTTTCTTCGTGGCCTGATCCTTGATCAAAAAGAAGAAAGGATGAAATTCAAGAAAAACATGATTATCAATAGCAATTCTATGAACGGAGAGAAGATTCTTATGAGCACTAGGAACATGCAGGATTCTTTTGAGGTGAATTTTACGACTAGGGGTATTAAAAATTGAGTGGCCAATGTGACATATACCCATACCCAAAGTTCAAAAAAGCGCTAGGCGCTAATTATGCGTTTGGGCACCTACTTGCGCTTTTCTAGCTTAGGCGTGATTAGGCGAAATTAGGCGCAATTAGGTGTTAGTACTGTAACGTGAAGAAATAAGCTAGATGGGCTGGGCTAGCCCACTAAACCATAGGCCCATCTTCATATCCTCCTACTAAAAGCTCGCGTCTGCTGCAGTCGATAGGAAATTTAGGTTTCCTCCTCACGCCGCCTCGCCCCCTCGTCCTCTCTGTCTCGTTGCACGAGGCTGCCTCCCTCCCTCTTCCTCTGTCCCTTGTCGGAGAAGCTCGATCCCTCGCCGGAGAAGCTCAATCCCTCGCCGGAGAAGCTCGATTTGTCGTCGGGGCAGTTGAATCCCTCGTCGGCGAGGATGAATCCTCGCAGGGGAGGTCGAATCCTCGCCGGAGAGACTGATTTCTCACCTCAGAAAGCTGATTCCTCGCCGGAGAGGCTGATTTCTCGCCGGAGGACCTCGCCGGCCGCTTTTTTGAGCGCCTAGGGCCAAAGCGAGGCGCTATGCCAACGCCCAGCGCTTAAGCGCGCCTAAGCGAGCGCCTAATAGCGCCTTCTTGAACAGTGCCCATACCTTCACCACTGGCCGTATGAATTTGATCTTTGCCACGATATTTCTCCTTCATGGTGACCTTCTCGAGTTCATTGGTGATGTGGTTGGTGGCTCCGCTGTCAACATACCAGTTTGTGTCAATTCCATAGGAGCCATCAGCCGCCGCAACAACTTTTTCTTCATCTTGTGAGGAGTCGCCGTCATCTTCTTCGTAGCGGTACCAACAGTCCTTGGCCGTATGGCCAGGCTTGCCGCAAATTTGGCAGCGAGGCAAGTCCGGGCGGGAGCGGTTGGAACCACCACTGCCACCACCACGACGCTCCTTGGAGTTGCCGGAGCGCCCGCCGCCACGTGAGTTGTTGGAGTAGCCGTTGGAGTAGCCGCTGCCGTTGGAGCCGAACCTCCCCTTGCCACGGGAAGATGAGCGCGAGCGAGAGCCACCACCACGGCCTCTGGATGCAGCGTTTGCCGACGACTTGAAGCCACCACCGGGACCGTGATACTGTGCCATGCGTTGATCAAAGTTACTGAGCATGGCAAAAAGTTCATCGAGAGTTATCGGAGTGACACGGGCATCTAGTGCGGAGACAAGGGGCTGGTAGTCTTGGTCCAGCCCATGGATGATGTAGGAGATCAACTCGTCGTCTTGGATGGGTTTTCCCGCCGCGGCCAGTTCATCGGCGAGACCCCTCATGGCGGCGAAGAAGGTGGCCACCGATTGATTGCCCTTCTGCGCATTGATCAGCGCTGTTCGGATGTTGTTGACGCGACTGAGTGATTGTGACGAAAACATGTTCGCCAGTGCCACCCAGAGAGCGCGCGTCGTGGTGATCGCGGTCACCGTGACGGGTACTTCCTTGGAGAGGTGTTGGAGGAGATAGCCGAGGACTTGCTGATCCTCTCTCACCCAGAGCGGATGAAGAGGATTCGGCCCGGTGGTCTCCTTGCCGGCGGCGTCCTTGGTGGTGAGGACTTCAGCCGGCTCGGTTGCCGTGCCATCTACGTAGTGGAAGAGGCCGGCGCCGCGCAGCTGTGGCGTGATCTGCGTCCGCCACAGAACATAGTTGCCGCGGGTTAGCTTCTCCGGAGCTCCACCGCCGAGGGTCGACTGGAAGGAGGCGGAGGAGGAAGACATGGCTGCGCACTTGATGGAGATGGATGAGCTAGGGTTTTTGGTGGAAGAAGAAGGCTCTGTATACCAAGTGCGATGCGGTAAACGTCTTACCGATCCTGGTAGACGTGTTGCGTGTTATATTGAGGGGTTGCGAGCCCAATCACGCGTACAAGGTTGTTAGGAGATTTACATCTTGGAGAGGAAGAAAAGCTAGAGATAAGAAGATAAAGGTTACAAAATATTCATCTAACTAACTACTCCGGTGGTGAACTCCTCCTTGTATACGCCATGTGATCCGCAACAATATCATGTTTGACATCCCACAGACCCAAAGGGCAGTGGGGAAAGAGGGTGAGGTAGAGGAGATTTAGAAGACTGCAGATGGAGCATAAGTGTGATTATGTGGTGGTATTTTAGGAGTGCTCTGAGAGCGAAGTGGATTTAAACTTTAAAATAGTTTTATGAGAGCATTTTCCCCTCCAATTATTTGTTGTGTTACCTTGTTTTAGGCCTTAACAGCACCTTTTGTGTTCTTATATTCATTACAATTTCATTAATCGCCCATTAATGTTAAGTTATTGTTACTGCAAGTATTTGAACTACTCCTTGAACATGCAGAGGTCTTGACAACCAAGGGTTGAGAGGAGTTATACCTAGTGATGTATCTAAGCTACAACACCTGCAAAGCATGTAAGTTTGTTTCACAACCCCAATATGAATGCATGAGTGCATGATCATTTTAGTTCTTAATATGAATTGAAATGTCATGGTTACCGTTATGCTTTGCTATATCTTGTAGTACTGAAAACCTAGGGATGTAAGTGGCAAATCAATGGCGTCCGCAATCCCGTTTAGTTAGTTTTTGCTAGCTTCATAGTTCATTTTCCTCAAACAAACAAAAAAACCTTTTTGAACTATCATATCATAAGTGGACTTTAAACGGGATTAAACGGGACCCGGTTGACATCCCTATGAAAACCCGTAACACCATTAGCTACATTTACTGTTGATGGATGCATTTTCATAAACCCGTGCAACCAAGGTTTTTGAGTCGCCGAGTCAAGTCAAGTCACCATGCCTCCGGTTCAGCGATTAGCCGGACCTAGTTGGTGATTAGTCGCCACTAATTGCCCAAGTCGCTATCCTGCACCTTCTCGGTGATTAGTCGGCATCTAGTCGGTGACTGGTCCGCGACTCAAAAACCTTGTGTGCAACATGAAGGATCACTGAAAATGGACTGAAGTATCTAGAAACAACTTTGTAGTTGTTCAATCAGATACAAAAGGGCTGTTCAAAGATCTGATTGCCTGGGTTCCATGCCTGATCCACAGAAATCAGCTATGCTGGAACAATTGCAACCATTTTATTTGAGTAATACAAGCCCTTGTTCCTGGCAAACAAACAAAAAGTATAGTCTTCTGAAATACTCCCACCGTTCGGAGTTACTCGTCCAAGAAATGAATGTATCTAGATGTATTTTAGTTGTAGATACATCCATTTTTGTGACAAGTAATTCCGAACGGAGGGAGTATATGTTACTATTTTTGAGCTGGTGGCGACTAGTTAATTCCTAATTACTTCATAGATGCGTTTGAATTTTGCACAAAAAAAATGTAACTACTGCTCATAACAAAATTTAACTATAAAATGAATCTTTGGGACAATTCTCGAGTGACATATGCTGAAAGTCAAAGTCTGTTCAAGCTTTGCATTGCATGAATCATGCGGGATTCATACTCAAAATTCCCAATGCTGCAAACAGGCCAATTTCCATTGGCAGAATTAAATGGACTATGGACGTGATTATGTAATCAGGAGCAAATCAATATTGTCAATGATCCTAAATTTGAGGATATCACTTAACGAAGTCTAAATGAAACTACCTGCCTTTCTTACTGCCTTAAGAAAGTACTGGCACTATGATTTTGGCCTGACAAAGATAAACTTCCGTTTGATCAAACAGAAACTTCAGCGGTAATAGTATAAAGGGCAATATTCCATTGTCTTTGGGTACCATCCCAGGGCTACGAGTACTGTAAGTCTCTGCAACACCAGTATTGGGAAGTCCCAGTTTTTTCATTTAATGCTTATTACGTAATCATATTTGTAGAGATCTGTCATTCAATGAACTCAATGGTTCTATTCCGGAGAGCCTTGGCCAACTGACGTCTTTACAGACACTGTGAGGACATCAATTGCACATATTTTTCTTCTGTTTGGGACTTACTTCGTGCTTCTTCCCCCTTTAACCAGAGATACTTTCTCTTAATGCAGGAACCTAAATGGCAATGATCTTTCAGGAAGGGTTCCAGCCAGCCTGGGAGGAAGACCTCTACACAGAGTTAGATTCAAGTAAGAACCCACAGCATTTATTACTACAGATAGTTTGCATTCCAGTTACTCCTTTCTCCACATATATAGGAGCATAAACCCAATCTATTTGTCTTAATATTACTTGAATGTTTGGGAGTCTTACAAACTGTTGAAATGACAGCTTTACGGATAATGCTGGGCTGTGTGGAATTCCTGGTTTACGTGAGTGTGGCCCTCATTTATCAGTCGCTGCAAAGATTGGCATGGCTTTCGGGGTACTTGTAGCTTTTCTGTTTCTAGTTGTATTTGCGGCATGCTGGTGGAAAAGGAGGCAAAACATTATCCGTGGTCAGAAATTAGCTGCAGGTAACCATTTAAATCTGAATGCAGAGTATACAAATTTGTTTGATATAATGGACTAAGTTTTTTTTTCCTCCCGTTTGCAGCAAGGGAAGCTCCCTATGCTAAATCAAGGACCCAGTTTACACGGGATGTGCAAATGGGCAAGCACCACCGCCCGCATGAGACGAGCCCACGGGGTGGCAACAATGAAAGCTCGCCACATTTGCTTTCCTAGTTACTTGCCGCGATTGGTAACGCTATTTCGGTTGTGCGTTCTCTCCGTTATGCTTAGTTAATGCTGCTGCCAGCTTGAGTTGTAAAACAACTGTACATACTAGGTCAGGATGATGTATATACTCCCTTTTTTCCTCCAAATGTTCAGTCAGGGAGTATTGTCAGATCATCCTATTTCTAGTTGATGGAACAATTCTATACTAGCTTCATTATCTTTTGTTACGTACGTATATGCAGAACCGAAACAAGTCTATTGCATGCTTTACATAACACCCACTGTAATGATCTGTGGATCTCACCAGGACGTTGCTTATTTTCATAGCTCACAGAGGAAGCAACATTCCAGTCACAGAAAGCAGCCAGTAGAGCTGACCACCATGGTTGGCCACTGCGGATCACCGCGCCGTGCCTGGGATGTTAACCCACTCCCACTCCAGGTGCAGGATGATCTCGCCGGTGTCGGTGTTCCTTAGCACTTCTGAGAGACCTTGCCGTCTTTCCATGTGATGTGGCTCTCGGTGGAGAAGCAGTTGCCCTTGTCAGGGTGGATCGCCTCGTCTTCATCACGGTGTCGTGAGGGACGTGGCTGAGGTCCTTCTTGGCGATCTCGACAAAGTCGAGGATGCTGAAGTCTGCATCACGCATGCTATCATCCTTGGTGAAAGTATCATGGTCAAAGACTTCCTGTAATAACACTAATAATGAAAGTAAAACCCCAAAGGTTGGTTTCAGGAACAAGAGATTGATATGTATTGGCGGTGAGTTTCTGAAATCCTGATTGGGATGGAGTTGTTGATCGAACTTACAATCTTAACCGGGAGCGTCCAGTTTGTGATGGACAGGGTGAGCTCCACGTTCCATTCCGGGTTGGTGGATTTATATCTGATACCGGACTTCACTTTCTGCACATGATTACATCTCGGTTTTAGATTTAGCACTCGATCGGCTCAGGCCCAGGCCCAGGCCCAGTGATGATCGGACAGGAAAGTACCTGCTGTCCGAGGCAGATGACGACGTAGGGGTCGCTGTTGTGGGCGAGGGGGTCGCAGATGGCCAAGTTCACCCCGCTGACCACCTTCACATTGAGCAGCCCAAGCAGGCGCTCCATGGATCGATCGAGGAACCGCGGAAAAGAAGAAGATCGACCGTCGTGGACGTTTCTTTACGCGAGTGGGGGAAACACGGGGAGTGGTTAAAATTATCGGCATGAGAAGTAGAGGCCTGACGGGAGCGGCGTTTCAACGTACTAACCTTTGTGTGGTTGCAATTTATCATGTTGCAGATATTTATACGACGAGTAAGTGATACGATATAGGGTTACCGAAAAAGGCTTTCGCTCCGCTTTATAAATAAAGCAAACCGCTAAAGAGCACACATACAAAGTCAAGTCCACACACACCCAAGTCTCACAACGAAGTACACAGGTTCTGCTGAGAGCACAGCTCAACAAGCCCAAAGAAATAAAAGAACAGAACACGCCGGACGAAGATAACGCCTAGTCTGGTTCCGGCGGCGGCGGCGGGGGCGGCGGCGACAGGCGGACGGCCATCGAGCGAAGATCGGCGATGAAGGCTGAGATGGCGTTGCGGTCCCGGGGGCGGCTAAGCGGCCGCCAAAGCTGCAAGAAACCCGAGAGTTTGAAAAGAGCGTCAGAAGCCCGTTGGAGAGGCGTGCGCTGAATCACAAGCTTATTGCGGCCAGTCCAAAGGGTCCAGGCAAGGCCCCCGATCTCGAGCCACCTAATGTGGCGAGAAGTCACGGGGGACATCTGGAGTTCGGCAAATAAGTCAGGGAAGTTGGTGTGGCACCAATTTCCATCGACCGCTTCGCAAAAGCAGCTCCAGAGGAACTGAGCGGACACACAGGAGAAGAAAATGTGGTTCGAGTCTTCAGGGACTCCACAGAGCGGGCAGATGCCAGTACCCAGGCCATTTCGCTTGCGCACCTCCACCCCAGACGGGATCCGACCACGAATCCATTGCCACATGAAGATACGGATCTTCAGGGGCAGGCGGATGGACCACACCATCGATAGGGGGAGTGGGGCGGAAGATGGAGCGATGGCCATGTACAGCGACTTGGTGGAGAATTGGCCCGAAGGCTCAAGGTGCCATCGCACCAGGTCAGGGCCACCATCCACCATCTGTTCGTGGAGAGCAACACAGTCAAGCAACTCACGCCAGGCGGCGGATTCCATGGGGCCAAAGGCCCGCCGGAAAGCAAGGCGCCCTAAGTCAAGAAGGGCCCTATCCACAGAAATCACGGGATCGACGGAGATGGAGAAGAGGCCGGGAAAGCGAGCCGCAAAGGGAGTGTCCCCGGCCCAGCGATCAAACCAGAACAACATCGATGTTCCGGAGCCCACCGAGATGGAGGTCCCGATACGGAGGACCGGGAGAAGCTGGACAATCGACTGCCAGAACTGAGATCCGCCAGACTTCTGGCAAAAGGCGAGGGGCTCTCCGCGCAAGTATTTGTTCCGGATGATGTCAAGCCAAAGGCCACCGTGCCCTTGCGAGATGCGCCAAAGCCAGCGGGAGAGGAGGGCGATATTCATCCATTTAGAGCACATGATGCCAAGGCCACCTTGCTCTCGGGGTTTGCAAATGTCAGGCCAACTAACCATATGATACTTCTGCTTGTCGTTGTCGCCCGCCCAGTAAAAGCGGGACTGGACCTTGGCGATCTCCTTGTGAAGGGTCTCGTGGAGGCTGTAGAAGCTCATGAGGAACAAGAGGAGGCTAGAGAGGGAAGAGTTGATGAGGATAGTCCGAGCCGCTTTGGACAGCCACCTCCCCTGCCATGGCTCGATGCGCGTTTGGAGCTTGGCCACGGAGGGGCGCAAGTCCGCGACGGTGAGCCGGGAGTCACTAATGGGCGTCCCCAGGTTGGTTGTGGGGAAGGAGCCCATGCGGCAGTTAAGCCTGTTGGCGATGGTCAAAGCCTCCGCGGGGGAGTATCCCATCACCATCACGTCACTCTTGGCGAAGTTGATCTTGAGGCCCGACATCTGTTGGAAGCAGAGAAGGAGGAACTTGAGGTTGGAGATATCCGTCTCCGAGCCTTCAACCATGATGATAGTGTCATCAGCATACTGGGGGATGGAGATCCTGGAGCCACCGGCGAGGCGGGGAGTAATCCCACGAATATGGCCAGTGGCTTTCGCCTTATCAAGGATGGACGCCAGCGCGTCCACGACCATATTGAACAAGAACGAGGAGAAGGGGTCGCCTTGTCGGACCCCACAGAGGGTGGGGAAGAAAGGGCAGATCTCACCGTTTATGTTCACGGGGAGAAGGGGTCGCCTTCTCATGATCCACCGGTCGTCGAAACCCTTCCGAAGAAGGACTTCCCGAAGGAAGGGCCAGCTAACCGTGTCATAAGCCTTATGGAAGTCAATCTTCAGAAAAACCGCCTTGAGGTTTTTGATGTGAACCTCATGGAGGACTTCATGAAGGACTAGGACCCCATCGAGGATGTAACGACCCTTAATGAAGGCCGTCTGGTTGGGATGTGTCAGACGGTCAGCCAGCAGGGCCACCCTATTGGCGTACCCTTTGGCCAGAATCCGGAAGATCACGTTAATGACTGTGATCGGGCAGAATTGACGAATGTCGGACGCCTCAGGGACCTTTGGGATGAGAGAGATGATCCCGTAGTTGAGGCGTCCGAGATCAATGGCGCCTACGTAGAACTCGTCGAAGATAGCCATGACCTCCGGTTTAATCACGTTCCAGAAGGTCTGGAAGAATTTACCAGGGAGGCCATCCGGTCCAGGCGCCGAGGAGGGGTTCATGCCCTTGATGGCTTCCGAGACCTCCTGCTCGGAAAAGGGGGCCGTAAGGGCCGCGTTCTCCGTCTCAGACACCAACTGGGGACCAGACCAACAATCGGGGGCAAAAGAGAGGCCGCTCCGAGGAGCGGTAGAGAATAAGGATCTATAGAATCCGTCGACGTGGGATCGGATGTCGCGAGGGTCATGAAGGAGCATCTCACCATCCCACAAGAGAGGGATGGTGTTGCGTCTACGGCGGCCGTTGGCAATGGCCTAGAAGTATGCCGTATTCGTGTCACCCTTCAAGACCCATTTCCAAGCACCACAGAGGCGCCAATAGGCCTCCTCATCGGTGTAAATCACGGAGAGCTGGTCTTCCAGGTCGTACCGGGAAAGCCACTCGTCCGGAGAGAGCCCACCGAATCAGCGCGCAGGTCAAGGGCCTGGATCGCGGATAACAACGCTTTCTTGTGCTCCCGAAGGTCACGACCCAGGTTAGCACCCCACCCCTTCATGAACTGCCGTCCGCGCTTCGCGTAGAAGTGCCACGAGTCAATGGCCGAGGGGGTGGGGTGGGGTGGGCATGAGCCTCGATCCACCGAGCGCCAACCGCATCGATGAACCCGGTTTGGGAGAGACAGAAGGTCTCAAACCGGTATCGAGGGGTGATTGGCGGACGCTCGTCAACAGAGGAGAGGAGCAGGGGGACATGGTCCGAGCCAATCCGGGTGATGGCACGAAGGGAGGCTAAGGAGCAGCGGAGGTCCCACTCTGGGGACACTAGGACCCGGTCCAGGACGGACTGGGTCGGGGCGGCCTGCCGGTTGGTCCAGGTGAACCTGGCACCAATCCTATCAATTTCGCGGAGACCAAGGTCGGCAATGAAGTCATTGAACATTTGCATCCGTGCAAAGCAGACATTAGCATTGCTCTTGTCTTCCGCAACACGAAGGAGGTTAAAATCGCCACCCACCACCACCGGAAGGGAGGCCGCGGAGATCTTCCAGTGGAGCTCCTCGAGGAAGGCGTGGAGCTCCTCGATATAGGGTTACGATGTCTATATTCAACTTTTGTCTGTGGCGTTGATGGACTCTATGGAGATTTTATTTACTTTTCCGCTATAATTTGTTTGTATGCTAGCTTTCAGCTATGTTGGTATGTAATATTTAAATTCTAGATCTACGATGTAATATTTATGACATGTGGTTTATTTGATACTCCATCCGTCTCGAAAAACATGTCGCGGCGGAATTTTTGCAAAGAAACCCTCTGTTTTTCCCGACCAAACCCGTGCTCCTCGTCCTCCTCCTCCGACAGAAGCAGCAGCTGCGCTCCTCTCTGCCGCCACTGCTTCGCTGCTCCCCGCCTTCGCAGCTCCCCTTCTCCCCCGCTCTCCCGCCGCCGCAGCTCCCCTACTCCCCCGCTCTCTTGCCGCAGCTGCCTCCTGCTCCGCCGCCGCAACTACCGCTCGCCTGCCTCCCCAAGCTCCCCTTTTCTCAAAAAAAAAATCCTTGATTTGGATCCCATGTTAGTACAACCCACAGCTACCGCTGCGCTCTGCTTCGGCTGTGTCGGAACCGCCGTTGGAGAGCCCGCATGCGCCGGATCTGGACCACCAACAGCAACCTAAAGGCCGACGAGCATCCGGGTGTCATCCTCGCCGTCGATGATGACGGTGCCGCCGACGCCACGAAGCGAGGGCGAGATCTTCCAGTCGACCAACGTCAAGAGCTTGCGGGCCTCCTCGCCACCCCTACCTCGTCGTGGGCTCGCCACACCGCAGATCTTCTTGTCCATTTCTCCCTGGCTTGACTGGTTGCAACGCGGGAGAAGGCCGAGGCCGCACTCGCCGAGGGGGACGCCGAACGGGCGGAGGCCCTGTTCACCGAGGTCCGTGCGTGCTTGCTCTGGTTCCTCTCTCCTCAAAACGCCATGGACAAAACTGCAGCTCTCTGCTTGCTATTCTGATTTAGAAATGACTATGACTTGTTTGTGCTGCACAGCATCGCCATGGACTGAATCATTCTTTTCAGCCGGCGGCCAATCTTTACATCTGTTTGGCCGCCAAGTACTCCATCTTGTACTGACAGATAATGTGTTGTAAAGGTGGGCTGCATCTGGCCTACGGAGGCAGGTCTGCTCCCCCTTGCTGAATTTGCCTGGAGAACTAGCTAGCCTCTGAGTTCTGACAGTGTAAATGGATTTACTCTGATGAGTGATGGTTTGGTCGCAATTGTGCAGGTGTAAGGCGAGAATAGTGATTGGGGATACTGCCGGCGCCCTCGCAGATGCCGAGGAAGCGATAAGGATAGCTCCCAAATTTCCTCAAGTAAATTGAACTCCCTGTCTTGTTCATAATATTAAATCCTTAGCTAGCTGTGGCGTATTGTTACGAATTGGATGGTTTAGTGTGGCCATTTTATGTCACAAACCTGTGCAAATAAGCTTTGCGTTAACTGAAGAAAGCCAGGATGGGTACCTAGTGCAGTCAAGTGAACTGAAAAAACCATTTAGTATGCTTGACCATGAGTGATGAGTCCATGACTGGTTAGGGGTTCAAGGTTACAACTCGTTGTAGAGACAGACATCAACTGATCTCTGTAGAGACAGACACCGGTTGTTGTTAGATTTTCAAGATGGATTGCATCATCAGTTGTAGAGACAAACATCAACTTCTAGACCTGTAGAGACAGACATTGCAGCTCGTATATGCCACACTGAACTTCTAGATATATGCTTGACCAAAAGGACTCACCAGTATATGCCACACTAAACTCCAACAGTATACTCCATGTGTACAGTGTACTACAGGTTTAGCATACAAAAACAAAACTGCATTCCAACAGACTTCAGTGGGTTTCTTTCTACCTAGCTTAATTAGCCTTTCAGTTAGTATACAGCTGATCAATTTGCTCCTCTTCACTATACCCACCAGGTAATTAATCAGTAGACTACAACTGCTGAGAAATTAAACTACCCAAGGCTGTATAAGTTTAGATCATGAAGGAGAGATGTATAAGGCTGTACTTATATACTGATAGCTTATTAAGAAGCTGGGAAATATATACTGATAGCTAATTAGCCAGGACCTTGAGATGGATTAATCTAGTGCTACTCCTCTCATTATCTAATCTATCCATGCTATGGCTGCATATTTATTTACTGTACCAAAGATGGTCTTTCTTGTTTTAGCTGATCCATCCCATGTGATATGCTAGATTTTAGCATCTGCATTGATGAACCTTTGATGAAACTAAAGAAAAACTAGAAGTGTCCTTGATAGCATGAAATGGACCTCTTAACTAAATGGAAGCGATTTCTCGTCACCCACTGTCCTTTTATTTGTTCCATGCTGATAGCTTTGCTGATTTAACATTAATTAAGAAAACCAAATTCAGTACTGCTCCAGCTTACTCAAAACTTTAGAACATGTCCAGTCTTCAGTTAACTCCATACAAGGGACTCTTGCTTTTTTACTAAAGCTAGATTGCAATTGCAGTAGAAGATAATCTCATACCATATCATCTACTGATGATATGGATTAGCAAAGGCCTTGCTTGCCTCATTAGTTGTTGTAGTTGTCAAGCAAAAATTCCAGTCCACTAACCCAAATTAATTCAAATAACTAAAATTAATCCAAATCAATTCAAATAATTTAAATAATCCAAATAACCCAAATTAATTCAAATAATCCATATAATTCAATTAATCCAAATAACCCGGATAATTAAAATAAATTCCAACAAGGAGTTGATATACAAGGATTAGACAAGGCATACACAAGGACATGACATAAGGGCCTCTTTGTCCCCTCTTGACACAAGATTACACAAGACATACACAAGGAGCACCTGACTACATGACATAAGGGCCTCTTTGTCCCCTCTTGACTACATTCTTTTCCTTTCTCTGGCCATTTCTTCCCTTTCCTTCCCATTACTTTTCTTTATTTTCCCTTAACTAGCTAATTCTTTCCTTTCATTTTCTTTACCTATTGCAATTTCCATTTCTTCTATAATGGCCCTAGTATCAACAACTACCTGACTGTCGCAATATACACTGGTTATTTCCATTCCAGCATTCTGAAAGCGATCCTTTTGCAAGTGGGGCAACTTATATTGATTTCCTCCTTTGTCTTTCATAACTTCAAACATAACTGCTTCTAGTGTGATAAAGCTTCTGTGCAACTTGTCGGGATCGTAGTTCTCGAATTCCTCTTCCACACCCTGTACCAATTCCTGGATGTTTGTAGGTGACCTGCAGTCAGTTAGAGATTGGAGAGAGTTATGGAAGGAGAGGTCCAAACAATTTAACTCAGGGCTATTTGGGGGCTGTTGTAGCAATCGGATGTCAAGATCAGTTCGTTCCACAACTTCTCGAAAAGCTACATCATTGGGAAGGACATGAGGCTTTGCATTATCCTATTGGATGAATATTGTTGCTCCCTCATCATCGTCAGGCCACTTCTCCTGAATTGCCGGGATAACCTTATTCATTAGATAATCTCTGCACACAGGCCTGGTTACTTTCGCTGATGTCAACACTTTTGTTCCCTTTGTTCTGTTCTGACTTGTCCGCTTCGCCTCAGTCTCTTCGACGAATGCCCAAATGCCGATCTTCCCATCGAATGTTAGCTCCCCCTCATTGTTATATTGAGGCCTGGCAACATCTATCAGGAACATTACCTTCCCAATGCTGTGAGTGTTTGACACAGTGCGCTTCGGTTCAGGTTCTCCTGGAAGTACATAGTAACTATTCTTCACTCTTGTCATGTCAAGCCACTTTTCATCAATGTGAACCATATTCGTCATTGGTTTAAACATAGCCCGAGAAGTTGAGATCGAATTGTCATCGAGCATTGTAAGGGCATATTTATCCCCAAGTGGTTTTGGTGATTGATGACAATGCTTTTGCGGACTAATCGTGTGCGTTAAGTTCTTTCAGAGATTCATCCATTGGCACGAGACAATTTCCTTCCCTCGGTGTTTATTCAAGACGGTGTAGCTCCTTCGTTTCGTTGTTGGTGGACTAGTTTCGTAGGAGTCACCGTACTATCAAGAGGGGATCCGCTTTGGTAAGACTAGGGTGGAATCAACACGTGCACATCCCTATCACACCCGTCGTCTTCCTTTCGCATCTTTGGAGCTTCCCCTTCTCTTCTGTACCTGCTCCCTTCTGTGCCAGCGGTAGTACCGCCGAAGCTCTCCAGCGGTAGTACCGCTCTACGAAGCGGTAGTACCGCTCTCAGCGGTAGTACCGCTCCGCAGGGCGGTAGTACCGCTTGCGGGCTTCGGCCGTAGTACCGTAGTTGTTCCACGCTACTACCGCCTCGATTCGAGACCGGTGTTTTCTCGTGTCGGGTTTTGCGGTACTAGAAGCGGTAGTAGAAGCGGTAGTACCGCTTCAAGCGGTAGTACCGCTCTTCTCCCGCGGTAGTACCGCTCTGGGGCCAGAGCCCTATCTTCCTCGCCAGCGCGGTAGTACCGCTGGGTAGGGAGCAGTAGTACCGCTCTCAGCGGTAGTACCGCCCTGCCCTAGCGGTAGTACCGCTCTGTGCGGGGCTGCTCAGTGGGGTAACGGTTGGAACTGTTCCCCCACTATATAAAGGTGTCTTCTTCCTCCAAGTTGACCTACCTCTTTCCCCCAAAGCTCCATTGTTGCTCCAAGCTCCATTTTCGCCCGATCTCTCTCCCTAGCCAATCAAACTTGTTGATTTGCTCGGGATTGGTTGAGAAGGCCCAGATCTACACTTCCACCAAGAGAAATTTGATTTTCCCACTTATCCCTAGCGGATCTTGTTACTCTTGGGTGTTGAGCACCCTAGATGGTTGAGGTCACCTTGAAGCCATACTCCATTGTGGTGAAGCTTCGTGGTGTTGTTGGGAGCCTCCAATTGTTGTGGAGATTGCCCCAATCTTGTTTGTAAAGGTTCGGTCGCCGCCTTCAAGGGCACCAATAGTGGAATCACGGCATCTCGCATTGTGTGAGGGCGTGAGGAGAATACGGTGGCCCTAGTGGCTTCTTGGGGAGCATTGTGCCTCCACACCGCTCTAACGGAGACGTACTTCCCCTTAAAAGGAAGGAACTCCGGTAACACATCCTCGTCTCCACCGGCTCCACTCTTGGTTACTTCGTGCCTTTACTTTTGCAAGCCTACTTGTTTTACATCCTTTGCTTGCATGTGTGCTAGTTGTTATTGCATCATATAGGTTTCTCACTTAGTTGCACATCTAGACAACCTATTTTGTTGCAAAGTTTAATTTGGTAAAGAAAAGCTTAAAAATTGTTAGTTGCCTATTCACCCCCCTCTAGTCAACCATATCGATCCTTTCAATTGGTATTAGAGCCTTGTCTCTTTTTAAGAGCTTTACCGTCCGAAGAGTATGGTTGATGTCGTAGATGAGGTGGGAGAGCACTTCGGTGCGAATCCGATCTCATCTATGGGAGATGGGGGTAACTCGATCTCACGTGAGGAATTCAATGTGGCTTTGGAAACATTGAAAACCTCCATGACGACCGAGGTCAAGGACATGTTTAAGGAATTCCTATAAGGACTTAAACAATCTACCTCGCCGATGAAAGTGGGTGATCCCACCAACAAGGTGACGGATGCTACCTCCGACAAGGGGGAAGCTAACATTGAAAAGAGTCCTTCTATTAGTGGTAGAAATGGTACCGGCATCTTTGCCCATGTGGAACCTCCAATTTATGGAGGGCCAATCCCCTCCACTCATTTGAATCATGCCGGGCCTCCTCCTAAATATGAGAAACATGAAGATTTTGATTCTTGGGTCTATCGCTTTAAGCATCATTTAAAACATGTGAACACTAACCTTTGGAGAATCATTGAAGAAGGTTTTTATCCTCATGACCCAAGCAACTTCACCCCTCGAGAAGCCGTGGACAATCAATTCAATGAGAGTGCTCTCTTCATCATCCAAGATGCAATCCTTCCCGAAGATCTCCCTCATCTTCGACCCCATGCCATGGCTAAAGAAGCATGGAAATGTGTCGAGGGTCTCTATCGAGGAAGTGCTAGCATTCAATGCTCCAACTATGAAGTGGTGCAAGATGAAGCCGATGAGTTTGCAATGAAAGAAGATGAAGAACCTCGTGAGCTCTTTCAAAGAGTGACCAAACTCGCGGTCGCACTCCGAGATCATGGAAGCAAGGACCCGGATGAAAATTGGATCAAGCGAAAGTTCCTCAAGGCCATGATTCCCTACAACAAGGCCATGTCCTCCATCATTCATCAATGACCGGACTTCCACTCCATGACCTCAAGTGAAGTGTTGGATGAGTTCGTTGCAATGAGCATCTTGGACAAGACCGCCGACAATGTGGTGCTCCGTTCTCAAAGGGCAAACAAGCCCAACCTTGCTTTGAAGGCCAAGGTTATTATGGAAGAAGAGGAAGAAGTGGAAGATGAGGAAAGCAACCCCGAAGACACCAAATTTGATTACCATGAGCACATGGCCCTTGCTTCAAGACAATTTTGGAGCAAGAAGAGTTCAAGACCCAACTTCAACAAGAACAACTCAAGTGGCGTCAAGGGCAAGCAACGAGTTAGAACTTGCTTCAACTGTGGCAACGTGAGCCATTTCGTTGCGGATTGTCCTTACGAGAAGCGGGAAGACAATGGTGGCAAGTTCATCCGAAAAGACAAAGCCAAGTCCTTCCCAAACAAGAACAACTTCACAAAGAAGACTCCCACTCGTGGGTTGGTGGTTCAAGAAGAATACCAAGAGGATGACGATGATGATGAAAATGAAGAAGCAATGGCCATGGCATCCATTGCAATTGCTACTACTTCCCGGGTGTCTCTCTTTGATTCACCCAACGAAAACATCACCGCCAAATGCCTCATGGCTGAAGCTTCAAACAAGGTAACCCCCAACATCACAACCACCATCATTACTAATCCCTCCTTGGAGGATTGCATTGATGAACATGTTGAGTCTAATGAGGAAGTGAATGAATTTGAGTCTTTTATGAATAAGCTCAAGGGTAAGTCCAAGAAGCACTTTGTTGCTCTCTTGGAACAACTTGGTGAGGCCAATGACATGATCGAGGCTCACGAAGAAACCATCTCCAAGATGGAAGGTCATAGTCGTGACTATGCCGATGAGATATCGGATCTCTCTAATGCTCTTGAGGAAGAGCGTGTGCATCGTTTGACTCTTGAGGAGTCACACAATGATGACCATGCTAAGTTAAAGAAAGATCTTGATCATGCTCTTGTCGTGTCTCGTGTGCTAACCTCTGAGAAGGCCAAACTTGGGGTTGATCATGCTAGACTCAAAGAGGAGTTTGATATACTTGACAAGGCCCACAAGGTCTTGAAGGGTACTCATGCTAACCTCAAAGAGTCTCATGCTCAACTCCAAGTTAAGCTAATCAAGGAAAAGGCCACCTTTCCTCATATGGTATTAATTGATAATGCATGTGCTACTAACCCGTGTTGTGAGCATGTGCATCTTGTGGAGGAGAATGCCAAGTTGAAGGATCAACTTGAGAAAGGCCTTGTGACTTGCATTCAAGGTGAGAAGAACCTCAACGACCTTTTGAGCAATCAAAAGGAAGTTGTGGCCAAAGAAGGAATTGGGTTTGCACCCAAGTCCAAGAGCAAGAAGAAGAAGAACAACAAGACCAAACGTCCTCCTCCTCTCAAACAAACGTTTGTGAAAGAGGGAGAGGGTGCTCCTAAGGAGAAGAAGGAAAAAGTGAAGGGAGTTGATGCCCAAAAGGGCAAAAGCATTTCCTCAAACAAAGCCGGCGACTTTAACCCGTCATATGTGTTATGCCGTGCTAGTGATGGACATGTCTTTGCTAAATTTGTTGGTTCTCCCTATGAGTACATTGAATGGTCTATTTGGGTTCCCAAGACCCTTGTTACTAACGTCAAAGGACCCATTACTAAATGGGTACCTAAAACCAAGCATTGATCTCTTGTAGGTGTTTGCTTCCGGTGGGGGATCATGGTTGCTCGATAGTGGAGCAACAAATCATATGACCGGGAGCAAGGACTTGGTGGTGGACGTGCAAGAGATTCCATCTATGCCCACCAATGTCGAGTGGGGTGATGCATCACATTCTAAGGTATTGGGTCTCGGCAAGGTTGTCATTTCTCATGATCTAACGATCGAGAAAGTCATGCTTGTTGAGTCCCTTGCATACAATTTGCTTTCCGTTTGTCAACTTGCACTCATGGGTTTTGCTACATTCTTTGACATTGATACCATGGCCCTCTTGTGGAGCAAGACTCTTAAAGTAGCCTTTGTTGGGCATGTCGAGAACGGTCTCTATGTGATTAACTTTTCGGAGCGACCCACTAAGACCGCGACATGCCTAATGGCTAAAGTTGACGTGGGATGGCTTTGGCATCGCCGTTTAGCCCACGTCAATATGAGATCTTTGCAAAGTCTTCTCAAGGGGGACCATGTCCGTGGACTAACAAATGTTAGTTTTGCCAAAGATCGTGCTTGCAGTGCTTGTATCGAAGGAAAGCTTCATGAAAAGGCTCACTCTTCATCAACAATCATCTACTCGAAGAGACCCTTGGAGCTCCTTCACATGGATCTCTTTGGGCCTCCATCTTTTGATAGTTTTGGAGGAAGAAAGTATTGCTTGGTGATTGTGGATGACTATTCAAGATACACTTGGGTATACTTCTTCAAGAGGAAGAGTGAGACTCAACAAACCATCATCGACTTTGCAAATGAAGCTCAACGTCAACACAATGCAAAGATCTTGACAATAAGAAGTGACAACGGCACCGAGTTCAAGAACTACACCTTGGATGAGTTTCTTAGTGATGAGGGGATCAAGCACCAATATGCTGCTCCATACACCCCTCAACAAAATGGTGTTGCGGAGAGGAAGAACCGGACGTTGATGGATGCGGCTAGGACCATGATGGCGGAGTTCATGTCTCCATACAACTTTTGGGCCGAAGCCATCAACACCGCATGTCATGCATCCAATCGGCTCTATCTTCGCAAAGGCTTGAACAAGACTCCTTATGAGATACTCACCGGCAACAAGCCCAACCTCAAGTACTTCCGGGTGTTCGGTTGTAAGTGCTTCATTATCAAGAAAGGTGTTCATTTGTCTAAATTTGAGGCTAGAGCTCATGAGGGCATATTTGTTGGTTATGCTACAAACTCTCATGCTTACCGTGTCCTCAACAAGTCCACCGGACTCATTGAGGAGACGTGTAACGTGGAGTTTGACGAAAATAACGGCTCCCAAGTGGAGCAAAGTGGTACTTGTGATGTAGGTGATGAAATTCCTCCCCAAGCCATAAGAAGAATGGGTATTGGTCAAATTCTACCCATTAAGGAACCCCTTGTGGCCGAAGGAGAATGACAATGCTCTACTCAAGTAGAGCCATCACCTCATCAAGACCCACACGCTTCCGAAGAACAAAGTGAAGGCCCTCAACCTCGTGAACAAGACCAAGGGCAAGATCAACCTCAAGATGGTGGTGAACCTCTAAATGATGCCCAAGGTCAAGTTCTCCCCCTCGAGCAAGTTCAAGATCAAGAGCAAGCTCAAGATCAAGAACAAGCGCAAGACGGCGCTCAAGATGATCAAGTCAACCCTCCTCCTTCCACATCCGAGGAGGAACTAGAGCGTCGTGCCGCAAAGATTGCTTCCAAGCTCACCACCCAAGGCCATCTTATGGAAAATGTGGTTGGAAGCCTAAGAAAGGGGGTAAGCACTCATAGACAATTAGCAAACTATTGTGAACATCATGCGTTTGTCTTTTGTGTTGAACCCCAAAAGGTCTATGAGGCGCTCGAAGACTCGGATTGGCTCAATGCCATGCATGAAGAACTCAACAACTTCGAGTACAACAAAGTATGGAGATTGGTGCCAAGGCCATCGGGAGACCACAACGTCATTGGGACCAAATGGATCTTCAAGAACAAGCAAGATGCTCATGGGAACATTGTTCGCAACAAGGCAATATTGGTACCACAAGGCTACTCCCAAGTCGAGGGTATCGACTACGGTGAAACCTTTGCTCCCGTCGCTCGTCAATCCATTCGTTTGTTGATTGCTTATGCTTCCCATCACAACTTTAAGTTGCAACAAATGGATGTGAAAAGTGCTTTTCTTAATGGTCCTATTAATGAGTTGGTCTATGTCAAGCAACCCCCCGTGTTCAAGGAAACCTACTTCCCGGATCATGTGTATCAACTCGATAAGGCACTCTATGGCCTTAAACAAGCCCCACGTGCGTGGTATGACCACCTTACCGAGTTGCTACAAGATCGTGGATTTGAAGTAGGACAAATCGATCCCACTCTTTTTACTAAGAAGGTCAAAGGGGAGTTGTTTGTATGCCAACTATATGTTGATGATATTATCTTTGGTTCTCCTAACAAAGCTTTCAATGAGGAATTTGCCGCTCTCATGACCTCCAAGTTCAAGATGTCTTCGATGGGAGAGTTGAAGTTCTTCCTTGGTTTTGACATCAAACAAAGAAGAGAAGGAACCTTCATCAACCAAGCCAAATACACTCAAGACATGCTTAAAAGATTCAAGCTAAGTGATGTCAAGCCGGCTACTACACCAATGCCTACCAAGTGCCAACTTGACATCAATCCCAATGGTAAAGCGGTGGATCAAAAGGTATATTGCTCCATGATTGGCTCCTTGCTTTACCTTTGTGCATCTAGACCGGATATCATGTTGAGTGTGGGGATGTGTGCACGGTTTCAAGCCGCACCGAAGGAAAGTCACTATGTGGCGGTCAAGCGAATCTTTCGATATTTGGCTCATACCCAAAACTTTGGTTTATGGTACCCAAGAGGAGCAAACTTCAAGCTTGAAGGATTTACGGATTCTGATTGGGCGGGAGACAAAGTCGATAGGAAGTCCACTTCCGGAGGGTGCCAGTTTCTTGGGTGCTCTTTGGTGATTTGGTCTTCCAAGAAGCAAAGTTGTGTGTCTCTCTCGTCCACCGAAGCAGAGTATGTGGCGGCCAGTAGTTGTTGTGCACAACTCTTATGTATGAGGCAAACTTTAAAGGAATATGGTGTCATTTGTGACAAAGTGTCTCTTTGGTGTGACAACGAAAGTGCCATCAAGATTTCTCTCAACCCGGTGCAACACTTCAAGACGAAGCATATTGAGATTCGGTATCATTTCATCCGGGATCACATTAGGCGAGGAGAGATCGAGCTCAAGTATGTCAACACTCATGATAACCTTGCAGATATTTTCATGAAGCCCGTGGATGAAGCAAGATTTCGCGAGTTAAGGCATGAGCTAAATATCATTGATTCGAGCAATGTGACTTGAACCCTTGCACCCCCCCACCACACTCATCTTGCTGTCTAGTTTAGATGTAGGCATGGACATAGGGGGAGTGTTGTTCTCTCAATGAACTCTCCCTCCCCCCATTATGCATAAAACGATCAACTCTTTCACATTAGCCATTTTTGATGGTACTTGTGCTTCAAAGACGAGTTTTGGTCATGGGCCCAAGGATAATTCTTCGTGGTGCCATACCAATTGACTCAAACATAGGTGGCTCCAGCCACCACCCTCTCTTGAGAGAGGCCAGAGCTCGCTCTTCTTTCATGTGGTTGTTTTGAAGGAGTGGGTTTCGGATCTTTGTTAGTGTGTGTGTTGTCTTGTTGGTCTTTTATTTTCTTGACCTTGCTTTCCCATTCTTTTCGTTGTGCTTGTGTCTTTGTCTAGAGGCATTTTTTTGGTTGCTGGCGGTACTACCGCTGCTGGCGAGCGGTACTACCGCTCCAAGCGGTACTACCGCCCTCCAGCGCGGTACTACCGCTGTGAGGCACGGGCAGGGGGTTATATCGGGGCAGGGGGAGTTTTCTTCTCCCCCATACCCATTCGCTCGCCCCCTCGTTCTGTTCCTCTCTCTCCAGCAACCGGCGCCGCGGGAGGGCTCCGGCGGATCTCCCTCTCCGGGGCGTCCCTCCCCATTTCCTTCGGTGGAGACGATCCCCACCTTGTCCTCTTGCCATGGATGCCGGTATTGCCCCCGTTCCCTTGTTCTTCTTGTCTAGATCTCCAATCTAGCATCTTAGGGGCAGTAGCAGTTGCATCTCTAGATTTTTGGCCAAATCTAGGCTTGAGTAGGATGGAGAATGCTTCTAGGCAGTTTGGATTGATGTTTGGTTGAAGTATTTTTGAATTTGGTAGGACAGTAGTGTCGGATCTGACCACGGTAGTAGGAAACTGCTGTTTCCCCGTCTCGAGCGGTACTACCGCCCTCTCCAGGGCGGTACTACCGCTTGGAGCGGTACTACCGCTCCCTGTGGAGCGGTACTACCGCTAGCAGGTCGCGGTACTACCGCTCCCTACCAATTTCCACTATATTCCTACCTTTCAGTGATCCTTTTTCTCGTGTTTTGTGGCTTATGCTCATTCTTTCTGGTTGTTTGCGTGTTCTGGTGTGTGGTTCCAGGTGATGAGGTCCCTGAGCATCAGGCTCGTCGTGTCAACCCCGGTCGTGCCACGTCCAAGCGCTACCGCACCACCGAGCCTACCGGAGGATCTTCAAGTGCTCCACCTCCACCTCAACTCCAGAATAGGCCTGGGGTCAAGCCAAAGCCAGGCAAAACCGTGCCAGAAATGCAGCCAAAGGAGTTCTGGGCAAGGCGCCGCAGCAACCCGTATGAGGCAGACCAAGATCCCACTTTGGTCAACCATCCGTTCTGGAACAGGTTCTAGTTTGCCATCTTCTTCGATGTTCTCAAAGCCAAGAAGAACCTCTATGTCAACGTGCACTCCATCGACACCGACCATATGGAGCAAGATCCTGAATACTTTGGTGAAGCTCTTCAGATGTGCACTCAACTGAACATTCTTGGGATCATGAAATTCAACAAGGACTATGATGCTGATATTGTGGCCCAATTCTATGCCACGGTTCACCTTGGGACTGATGAGGACAGGACACTGACCTGGATGACCAATGGCAAGTTGCTTTCTGTCAAGTGGAAAGCGTTCATGGAGTTGATTGGGGTGCAAGATCTAGGTCTTGAGTCTTCTGTCGGCTTTCGCCCTCACGGCCGCCCCAATGCCACTCACAAGCAAGCTCTCTGGCCCTACTGCACTTTGAGGATCAACCATGAGACAAAGAAGGAAACCTATGAGCTGCCTGCCTATCTGGATATCCTTCACCGCATCTTCAGAGAGACTCTTTTCCCTCGTATCGGGAATCTGGACCAGGTTCACTCCTATCTCGTGGACATGCTTCTTTTTTGCCAGCGTGAGAAGGGACAGCACATCGGAGAGTCCTTGGATATCTCTCATGTTATGTGGTCTGAGCTGCTATCTGCTATCTCCAAGCGCAAGTGCCCGATTTATGGTCCATTCATCATGTTGCTCATTGAGAAGGCCTGGGATCGTGTCTATCCCAAGGTGATACTGGAGACTAGAGAGTTGATCTCTCACGATGTCAAGCGTCTGAGGAAGAAGGATAACTGGGGCACTCATGCCCCTAGGACTGGAGTTCCTTCGTCTGCTACTGCCATGGAGACCGAGGAGGAGACTGGGGCTGATGATGATGATGATGACTACATGCCTTCTGAGGCAGAGCCCTCTTGGGCAAAGAAGCTCAAGCTCAAGATGAAGAATTGTTCTGCATGGAGTCTCACGGTCAGTACATGACTCATGTGGCTGAGAAGAAGGCCCGAGGTCGCCACAAGGAGCTCATGCGTCAGTTGGGTGCTACAGTTAACAGTGGGTCTGAGGACCAGCTTACCGAGGAGGAGGAGTGGATTCAGCTGCACTGCCCGTGGACCGATTCTGATGCCGAGCACTTCCAGTCTGAGGACAGCGGCGCCGATGATCCCGCTGGGCTCTGATGTGTGTGTCCCTCGTTTGCTCTCACCTGGAGCCGTAGCAACACTCCCTCTCCTTTTTGGTGTCTCGATGCCAAAGGGGGAGAGAGTTTAGGGATTTGCGATTTGTGTCTTCCATCGCTTGTGTTCGTGTTTTCCTCGCATTTGCTTTGGTTGGTTTGTCTGTGAGACCTAAGTTCGAGTCATATGGTGTGAGACATATGCTACCTTATCTTTCCAGTATCATTATCTATGTCACTATCTAGCTTATTAGTTGCTTGCTTTTCTTGTTATATCATCTATGCTGCTCTCATATACCTTGCTTAGATTGTTGGTCTCTAAAATGTAGGGGGAGCGTTGATCCTAGTATGTGTGCCGTGCAGTCCAAAGCACTTATCTAGGTAGCACACATCTAGGGGGAGCCCATCTACATTTTAGGACGGTGGGGTTTGTACGCTTACTCTATATCATGCTTGTGCAAATCCCGTATTGTCATCAATCCACCAAAGGGGGAGATTGTAAGGGCATATTTATCCCCAAGTGGTTTTGGTGATTGATGACAATGTTTTTGCGGACTAATCATGTGCGTTAAGTTCTTTCAGAGATTCATCCATTGGCACGAGACGATTTCCTTCCCTCGGTGTTTTATTTAAGACGGTGTAGCTCCTTCGTTTCGTTGTTGGTGGACTAGTTTCGTAGGAGTCACCGTACTATCAAGAGGGGATCCGCTTTGGTAAGACTAGGGTGGAATCAACACGTACACATCCCTATCACACCCGTCGTCTTCCTTTCACATCTTTGGAGCTGCCCCTTCTCTTCCGTACCTGCTCCGTTCTGTGCCAGCGGTAGTACTGCGGTCTACAGCGGTAGTACTGCCGAAGCTCTCTAGCGGTAGTACCGCTCCATGAAGCGGTAGTACCGCTCTCAGCCGTAGTACCGCTCCGCAGGGCGGTAGTACCGCTTGCGGGCTTCAGCCGTAGTACCGCAGTTTTTCCACGCTACTACCGCCTCGATTCGAGACCGGTGTTTTCTCGTGTCGGGTTTTGCGGTACTAGAAGCGGTAGTAGAAGTGGTAGTACCACTTCAAGCGGTAGTATCGCTCTTCTCCCGCGGTAGTACCGCTCTGGGGCCAGAGCCCTGTCTTCCTCGCCAGCACGGTAGTACCGCTGGGTAGGGAGCGGTAGTACCGCTCTCAGCGGTAGTACCGCCCTGCCCTAGCGGTAGTACCGCTCTGTGCGGGGCTGCTCAGTGGGGTAACGGTTGGAATTGTTCCCCCACCATATAAAGGTGTCTTCTTCCTCCAAATTGACCTACCTCTTTCCCCCAAAGCTCCATTCTTGCTCCAAGCTCCATTTTCACCCGATCTCTCTCCCTAGCCAATCAAACTTGTTGATTTGCTCGGGATTGGTTGAGAAGGCCCAGATCTACACTTCCACCAAGAGAAATTTGATTCCCCCCACTTCCTAGTGGATCTTGTTACTCTTGGGTGTTTAGCACCCTAGACGGTTGAGGTCACCTCGAAGCCATACTCCATTGTGGTGAAGCTTCGTGGTGTTGTTGGGAGCCTCCAATTGTTGTGGAGATTGCCCCAACCTTGTTTGTAAAGGTTCGGTCGCCGCCTTCAAGGGCACCAATAGTGGAATCACGGCATCTCGCATTGTGTGAGGGCGTGAGGAGAATACGGTGGCCCTAGTGGCTTCTTGGGGAGCATTGTGCCTCCACACCGCTCTAACGGAGACGTACTTCCCCTTAAAAGGAAGGAACTCCGGTAACACATCCTCGTCTCCACCGGCTCCACTCTTGGTTACTTCGTGCCTTTACTTTTGCAAGCCTACTTGTTTTACATCCTTTGCTTGCATGTGTGCTAGTTGTTATTGCATCATATAGGTTGCTCACTTAGTTGCACATCTAGACAACCTATTTTGTTGCAAAGTTTAATTTGGTAAAGAAAAGCTTAAAAATTGTTAGTTGCCTATTCACCCCCCCTCTAGTCAACCATATCGATCCTTTCAACCATGGACATACAAAATTTCAATCTCACAAGCTTGTTCTCTAGCTTGAGGTGAGCCTTCACGGTGCTTGTGATGTGGTTGATCTCATTCAACTGGAACCTCTTATGTAGGGTCGATCGGGCCACACCTAGAGACCGTGCCAGAGATCGAATTGTCCTTCTTTTATTAAGTGGGATTGTTGAGGTCCTCGCTGGATCCAACTCCTTTCTCTTTCAGCTAGATCTTCGTGGCTTCTTGCTTGAGACATCTACTTCTTTGCCATCGGCAATTTGCTTTTTGGCGTCTTCCCAGATTCTTTCAACAGATCATACACTTATGTCCAATAGGTTTGAGACTAGCAGCTTGTCGTCTGGTTGAACAGACCCATCTCTGAGCTCGATTACCAGCAAGGAAAAGTGAACACCATGCCTCTCCTTATCTGACAATTCTCTTCTTTTCTCTTGAAGTATCCAATTCATAAATTCATCCTCTTCCTCTTGAGCATCATCCTCTTGCCCTTCATCTTCTTGAGGCATCCAATTCATAGCTTCATCGTCTTCCTCTTGAGGCATCAAGTTCAAATCCATAGCTCCATTATCTGCCACTTGACGTTCCTCCTCTTCAAGGATCCAATTCAAATTAATACCTTCACCGTCTTCCTCTTGAGGCATCAAGTTCAAATCCATAGTTATGTGTTCCTGCCATCAATGAAAAAAGATGAGTACACCATAACAAGAATATACACACACAAAATGATTATGCAAGTCAAATAAGAAATGCTGGCATGGCACCATTTCTAGTTTAGTTGCCATCGTAGCCAAACAAGAAATGCTGCCATGGCACCATTTCTACAAATGGCTGCCATGGCACCATTTATAGAAAGGCTACCATGGCAGCCAAACAATTTGCTCTAACCATATGCCATTTTACTCTAGTTTGGGGTATTTTTTGTAGCAGTACCACATGATCAGCAGTACACAAACTTTCAAACTGCATTTGGATAGGTTCATAACTGAATTTTCTGTGCAGTAGTTTAAATGAATTCTAGGGAGTATCATGTTTATTGAAACATTTGCAAACACAGATCATGGCAGCAAAACATCCATGCTCAGTATGACATCAATCTTGTGCATCCATGCTCAGTAGACTAAGTTTACTGTCAAAACTGAGCATTTTTAGACTAAAGTTTACTGTCAATAGATGAGTACTGAAATTACTTTATGCTAAGATTCAGACTAAAGTTTACTGCCAAAACTGTCAAAATTTACTCCTGTTATGACTGATTTAAGCTCAAGTTCCATTGCTATGCACTGAAGTTCCAACATGCATGCATTTGTGTTTGATGAATCCCCTCCATCACTGAAAAGAATTCAGTTAACACTATTTTTGCAGAATTGTTGTTTTCAATTAACGGAAATTACAGTGATTATCTCCCTAGCTACTGTTCTAGCAAAATTGTTGTTTTTCAGAATTGTTGTTTTTGCAAAATTGTTGTTTACACTACTGTTTTTCGTTAACTAAACCGGCAAAGATTATGACATGACAAGGGTCAAACAGTTCAATTTATCTTGCAAGTACAATTTGACCAGATTATATACTGCAATTTTGTTTCAATTAGATGATTGGCTTACTGGAGTACAGATTAACTGAAGCCTGAAACCTGACATACAACACACAACATGCTTAGTCCCTCTTTAGTTCATTCACTCCACATCATTCAACTTTAGAGTTGTGATTCATGATTTGGACATATGGGCGCCCTCTCTTTTCTTTGTAAGTTTAATTGGGAGTAAATGACAAAATTACAGGTCATTTTTTGAGAGTGGACTATTTTCCATTATGTTTCTGCTTCAATCTGAATACCATCTTAATGTCATCTCTGAATGAGTACTGTATTAATGATAATTATTACAGGAAGCAACATCAGCACAAAGAGATTACACTGGATGTCTACTCCTTATGCTTGCAACAACAACATCACTAAGAGATTACAACAAGGAACAACAGCAGCTGCTACAGATCAATCTACAAATCAGAGATTACACTGTACCTGGAGGACCCGAAGATCACCCTGAAGCTGTTGAGCAGCTCGGGGAAGCCAGGGGAGGAGCGATGGCGTTGAGCTCGTGTGCGGAATCGGTGGCCGGAGTGGGAGCAGACGGGATCGATTCCGTCGATCCACGGCCTCCCAGCAAGCGTGGCTCAAGGAGGACGTATGTATGGGCGAGGCGGAGCTCCTGGTATGCTCGAGGAGGACTAAGGAGGTACGACGGCGCTGAGCTCCTGTGTCGACGCCGCTGCCGGCGTGGGAGGAGACGAGCTCGTTTTTGGAGTGTGGGGGGAGCTCGTGTGCGGAAGCAGTGACCGGCAGCAGGGGAGAAGCAACGACCGACCGACAGTAGCCATTTTGGCCAATGACAGGAGATCCACCGGCCTGGAGCCTGGCCGGCGGCAGGATCTTCCCGCGCCTAGAGCCTGCGTGCGGGTTGATCTTAGAGAATTCAAAGTTGCGGAGGGGTGTTTTTGTAAAAAGTGCGATAGTTCAAATTTGAAACCCCTTGCGACATGTTTTTTGGGACAGAGGGAGTACTACATCATGTACTGTGTGTCCTAACTATTGATCCAGGGACTAGCACAATGAGCATAGAGACTGGAACCTTATTAGTTTCGGTCGTTACAGATGGGTGAAATGGTGGGATTGGCCAGTTTTTGGGTTGTGGGCGTTAGGCTGTGCCGCACTAGTGGGCACTGAACTGCTATCCAACGCCCATTGGAGGGAGATGGAGAGGGAGAGCGAGAGGGCGAGGGAGAGGGAGAGAGGCCAACCTCTTATCCGTTTTTATTGATTTTTTCATGATTTTTTTGTGGACCTCCTATGGACCGAACTAAAGCCCCATAAATAGATTTATAATACTGGGCCATTTGCATTTCTGTCCCTAACTCGAACCACCTACTCAGATTTGCCCCTAATTTCAAAGCCTGCTCAAATTTGTCCCTCTGCTGTTAGATGATCTTATAAAAATGCCCTTTTGTGCCGTTTCCGTTAGGTCAAAGGCCTTTGACCGTCTACGAGACATTTCCTGGACATTTTACCCCTGCCTCCATGTGCCACTTACATGTGGGACCCGCTTAGAGAAAAAATAAAAAGAAAAAACGCTTTCTCTCACCCCTCTATCTCTCACTTACATGTGGGGCCCAAGAAAAAGAAACAAAAAAATCCTAGAAAATTTGCATAGGCCCACTTGTCATACTTTAATTATTTGTTGAACAATATTTATTGGATTTAGACGGGAGGACCTGCTGGTTAGTGTCTAGCTTAGTCAGAACTAATAGGATCTGGCCCTAATCTAATTACACTGTACTCCGGCGAGTGTGCGAGCTCGTCGGCGTCCTACTGGATGGTTTGGGAACACGCTGGAGGGGGTATGGGGAGGTGCGAGCACGCCGGCGTGGTCAGGAAGCACAACAACAAGATGTGGGACGATCAACGACCGGGGCAACGACAACAGCTTGCCGCGGCGAGCGGCGACGCTAGGGAGAGAGCGGCTATTTGTGGGGCGATTGCTCGGGGATGTAATCCTCGGTGGCGACGGATCTAGCAGGTGTAGAAGCATCACAGATTTACTAGGAAGCCAACAGAGAGCGTCGGGGCGGCCTAGACAAGGAGATCGAGGCGCGGCAGCACGACATCAGAGGCGGAGAAGACGAAGACCAATTCAACGATTTACGACACCTCTGTTGATTTCATCCATAGGGAAGACTCTATAGGAATATAAGAAGCTAATGGACATGCTTTTGAGGCTTGGGATCGACTCTTGCCACGAAAACAATGAACTGCGTCAATGGCGGCGAGATCTGGACATTGTTTGTTCTCTAATAGAACAGGAGGGCTAGCAGGTGCGCCGCCCCTTGCCTGCGCACTTGATTCATCGTGGTATGGCAGCCGCGACTACTGCTGCGTCCGCCCCTTGTTGCTCACCCGCGGGTGCGTCGCCCCTCGCCGGCGATGGCCATCATCGGCCAAGCCACGCAAGCCTCCTGTGGCCCACATGTAAGGGGGAGAGAGAGGTCGTGAGAGAAAGTTATATATATATATATATTTACTAGTTTAGAGAGTTCGTGAGGTAGGGGAGAGAGGTGGGAGAGATTTTTTTATTTATCTATTTTGTTTGGGGCCCACATGTAAGTGTGTGAGAGAGAGAGGGTGAGAGGGAGAGTTTTTTCTTTTTATTTTTTTCTGACTGGGTCCCACATGTAAGTGGCACATGGAGGCGAGGGCAAAATGTCCAACAAACGCCCCGTAGACTGTCAAACCCCTTTGACCGGACGGAAACGGAACAGAAGGGCATTTCTGTAAGGGCACCTAACGGCGGAGGGACATTTTTGAGCAGGCTTTCGAATTAGGGGCAAATGTGAGTAGTGGGTTCGAGTTAGGGACACAGATGTAAAAGACCCTATAATATTTGGACCAAGGTTCGCATTTGATTTGGTAAAAGTAACAGAAATGGTATGAAATGAGGTTTAAACTATTGCTAGGTCAAGGCTTGGGCTAAAATTGTGAAATAATTTGGAATCCCCCAAATATCGCACGAAAGCGTGCAAAGTTTGGGATCTATCTCATGCTAAAACATCAAAAGGGAGAAGGGGTCAAATGAATCATTATTAATAAAATGGCAATATAATTTATTGGAATAGTTATTGTAGCTTCCTAATAATATTTGGATAACAAGTATAGGGTTTTTAAGAGAATAACCATGTGAAATCTCTCAATTTAAATAGATCAAAGATCTATGCATTTTATTGAGTTACATTTTAATTAAGGTTTGCACTTAATTCATATTTAGGGTTTAATTTAGCCTCATTTCAAAATTAAAGCATGATCACTGATACGTCTCCAACGTATCTATAATTTTTGATTGTTCCATGCTATTATATTACCCCTTTTGGATGTTTATGGGCTTTATTTTACAGATTTATATCATTTTTGGGACTAACCTACTAACCGGAGGCCCAGCCTGTATTGCTGTTTTTTTTTTGCCTATTTCAGTATTTCGAAGAAAAGGAATATCAAACGGAGTCCAAACGGAATGAAACCTTCGGGAGCGTGATTTTTGGATGAACGTGATCCAGACGACTTGGAGTGCAAGTCAAGAAGCAGCCAAAGCTTCCACGAGATAGGAGGGCACGCCCCCTGTCTCGTGGGCCCCTCGGGCGTCCACCGACGTACTTCCTCCTCCTATGTAAGCCTACGTACCCTGAAAACATCCAGGGAGCAACCGAAACACAATTTCAACCGCCGTAACCTTCTGTATCCGCGAGATCCCATCTTGAAGCCTTCGCCGACGTTCTGCCGGAGGGGGAATCGACCATGGAGGGCCTCTACATCAACATCCTTGCCCCTCCGATGAGTTGTGAGTAGTTTACCACAGACCTACGGGTCCATAGTTATTGGCTAGATGGCTTCTTCTCTCTTTTTGGATCTCAATACAATGTTCTCCCCCTCTCTTGTGGAGATCTATTCGATGTAAACTCTTTTTGCAGTGTGTTTGTCGAAATCTGATGAATTGTGGGTTTATGATCAAGTTTATCTATGAATAATATTTGAATCTCCTCTGAATTCTTTTATGTATGATTGAGTTATCTTTGCAAGTCTCTTCGAATTATCAGTTTGGTTTGGCCTACTAGATTGATCTTTCTTGCCATGGGAGAAGTGCTTAGCTTTGGGTTCAATCTTGCGGTGTCCTTACCCAGTGACAGAAAGGGTTCCAAGGCACGTATTGTATTGTTGCCATCGAGGATAACAAGATGGGGTTTATATCATATTGCTTGAGTTTATCCCTCTACATCATGTCATCTTGCTTAATGCGTCACTCTGTTCTTATGAACTTAATACTCTAGATGCAGGCAGGAGTCGGTCGATGTGTGGAGTAATAGTAGTAGATGCAGGCAGGAGTCGGTCTACTTGTTGCGGACGTGATGCCTATATACATGATCATGTCTAGATAATCTTATAATTATTCGCTTTTCTATCAATTGCTCGACAGTAATTTGTTCACCCACCGTAATACTTATGCTATCTTGAGAGAAGCCACTAATGAAACCTATGCCCCCCGGGTCTATCTCTTATCATATCTGCTTCCAATGTATTTTTATTTGCATCTTTACTTTTTGCATCTATATTATAAAATACCAAAAATATATTTATCTTATCATACTATCTTTATTAGATCTCACTTTCACAAGTGGTCATGAAGGGATTGAAAACCCCTTTATTGCATTGGTTGCGAGTTCTTTGTTTGTTTGTGTAGGTGCGTGGGACTTTTGAGGAGCCTCCTACTGGATTGATACATTGGTTATCAAAAACCGAGGGAAATACTTACGCTACTATTGCTGCATCACCCTTTCCTCTTCAAGGAAAACCAACGCAAGCTCAACACTTAGCAAGAAGGATTTCTGGCGCCGTTGCCGGGGAGGTCTTCGCTCAAGTCAAGACATACCAAGTACCCATCACAAACTCATCTCCCTCGCATTTACATTATTTGCCATTTGCCTCTCGTTTTCCTCTCCCCCACTTCACCCTTGCCATTTTATTCGCCCTCTCTTTCCCAATCTCCTCCTCTCTTTCGCTTGCCTTTTTGTTTGCTTGTGTCTCCATGTGCCTTTTATGTGCTTGCATCTTTGCTTGCTAAAAATATATTGTTATGGATCTACTTAAAGTGTTCTACTTGGATCATCTTTGATCCTTATGCGCTCGTGCTGAAACCCCAACTAGCCTAGTTGATGGGAAATCTTTAGATGAGCATGCTCATTTTGTGCGTCATCGTTTGTCTGAAAAGGGGAAGCTCTTATGGTATCATATAAATAGTTTGCTATGCTATGCTTGGAATCTTTGTGAAATTTGTGATTTTACTTGTTGCTCTAAGAACCCTAAAAAACACCTTCCCTACCTATGTGAGTTCAATGATAATGAAATCTTATCTTCCTATGCAAAGGGTGTTTATAGTTTCTATGATATCGAACAAATTGAAGAATTTGTCGTTTTTAAGGGTGCTCATGAAGTTGCTTCTTTGATTGAAAAGTATGATTTCACTCTCAACAAATCTGAAAATTCCGTCATACTTAAATCATTGTTGAGGAAATCGTTAACTGGTAGCTGCTCGGTTGGCTAGTGAGTAGGGGATTAATCGACTAATCGGCAAGTTAATCGGACATTTATTCAATTAATTGGACGATTTATCGGTTTATATGCTACTCGGTGACCCTAGGAGTAGGGATTAATCGGCAAGTTAACTGGTTAATCGGATGAATTCTTGAACAGGGACTTAAATATTGCAATGAAAACTTTGCCCATAATGTCTATGTCCAAGAATTTATTGAAAGAATGACCGTTGCTTTGGAAGAAAATAATGATATACATGAATCTATAGATAATGATGATTCCGATGATTTGATTGAAATATCCCTTGATGAACATGATGCTTGCTATTCTTGTGGCCATGATGCCAATATTTATGAAGATGAATTTGCTATAGTTCCTTATGTTAAACATGAGATCGTTGCTATTGCACCCAAAAAGCTTGATTGCAATGATTTTACTATAAATTCTCTTGATGTCAATTGTGCTAATAATATGCAAAACCCTAAGCTTGGGGATGTTAGTTTTGCTATGTTTACTACTTGTTGCAATGGTCATGATTGGGGTGATTCTTCTTATGTTCTTGAAAATTTATTTAAGCCCCATGATGAATATGAGATTGATAATAGTGTTTGCAATATTGAAAGTGGGTTTGGAGAGGTCATGACTTTAGTTAATGTTAATCCCACTATCTTGGAAGAGTGTCAACTTTGCATGCATGTGGATCGTGTTGAGAATATGTTATGTGATAGCTATTTTGTTGAATTTGCTTATGATTCTACATGTAATTATTATGAGAGAGGAAAATATGGTTGTAGAAATTTTCATGTTACTAAATTACCTCTCGTCATGTTGAGATTCCATCGTCTCTTTCTTCTTCCTTGCATATGCTAGTTTTTGCTTGCCTTGAAAATTTGTTTGCTTATAATATGCCTATGCATAGGAAGTATGTTAGACTTAGATGTGTTTGTCACGTGTTTTATAATGCTCTCTTTGTGCTTCAATTCTTGTCTTTCATGTGAGCATCATTGAAATCTCAATGCCTAGCTAGGGGCGTTAAACGATAGCGCTAGTTGGGAGGCAACCCAATTTTCTTTGTGTTTTGTTTTTGTTCCTGTTTAGTAATAAATCTTGCTTCTACCTTCTGTTTAGATGTGTTTTTATCTTTTAATTAGTGTTTGTGCCAAGTAGAACCTATAGGATAACCTATGATGATAGTTGATTTGATTCTGCTGAAAAACAGAAACTTTGCGCGCACGAATTTAGTTTTGTTAAATCACATAAACGTGATTTTGCGTTGATTCTTTTTGCTGATGATCAATAAACAAATTGTACAGAACTTCCTATTTTGGTAGGATTTTTAGAGATACAGAAGTTTGCGTTAGTTACAGATTGCTACAGACTGTTCTGTTTTTGACAGATTCTATTTTTCGTGTGTTGTTTGCTTATTTTGATGCATCTATGGCTAGTAAAATAGTTTATAAACCATAGAGAAGTTGGAATACAGTAGGTTTAACACCAAAATAAATAAATAATGAGTTCATTACAGTACCTTATGTGGTGGTTTTGTTTTCTTTCACTAACGGAGCTTATAAGATTTCCTGTTGAGTTTTGTGTTGTGAAGTTTTCAAGTTTTGGGTAAAGCTTTTATGGACTATGGAATAAGGAGTGGCAAGAGCCTAAGCTTGGGGATGCCCAAGGCACCCAAGATATTCAAGGATAGCCAAAAGCCTAAGCTTGGGGATGCCCCGGGAAGGCATCTCCTCTTTCGTCTTTGTTCATTGGTAACTTTACTTGGAGCTATATTTTTATTTGCCACATGATATGTGTTTTGCTTGGAGCGTCATGTATTATATTAGTCTTTGCTTTTTAGTTTACCACAATCATCCTTGCAGTACACACCTTTTGGGAGAAGCCTACTTGATTAGAATTTGCTAGAATACTCTATGTGCTTCACTTATATCTTTTGAGCTTAATAGTTTTTGCTCTAGTGCTTCACTTATATCTTTTAGAGCACGGTGGTGTCTTAATTTTGAAGAAATTGCTAGTCTATCATGCTTCACTTATATCTTTTTGAGAGTCTTTTAGAACAGCATGGTATTTGCTATGGCTACAAAGTTGGTCCTAGAATGATGAGCATCCAAGTTGGGTATAATAAAAACTATCATAGAAAAAGAATTGGATGCTATGATCAATATGATGCTTGATAATTGTTTTGACATATGGAGGTAGTGATATTAGAGTCATTCTAGTTGAGGTGATTATGAAAAATACTTGTTTTAAGGGTTGTGATTCCCGTAGCATGCACGTATGGTGAACTGCTTTGTGATGAAGTTGGAGCACAATTTTATTTATTGAGTGTCTTCCTTATGAGTGGCGGTCGGGGACGAGCGATTGGCTTTTCCTACCAATCTATCCCCCTAGGAGCATGCACGTAGTGCTTTGGTTTTTGATGACTTCTAGATTTTTGCAACAAGTATATGAGTTCTTTTGACTAATGTTGAGTCCATGGATTATACGCACCTCACCCTTCCACTATTGCTAGCCTCTCTTGTGCCCCGCAACTTTCGCCGGTATCATACACCCACCATATACTTTCCTCAAAACAGCCACCATACCTACCTATTATGGCATTTCCATAGCCATTCCGAGATATATTGCCATGCAACTTTCCACCTTTCCGTTCATATGACACGCATTACTTTTGTCATATTGCTCTTTGCATGATCATGTAGTTGACATTGTATTTGTGGCAAGGCCACCTTCATAATTTTCATACATGTCGCTCTTGATTCATTGCATATCCCGGAACACCGCCGGAGGCATTCATATAGAGTCATATCTTGTTCTAGCTTTGAGTTGTAATTCTTGAGTTGTAAATCCATAAAAGTGTGATGATCTTCATTATTAGAGCATTGTCCTAGTGAGGAAAGGATGATGAAGACTATGATTCCCCCACAAGTCAGGATGAGAATTCAGACTTTACAAAAAAAAAGAAAAAAGAAGAAGATAAAAAAAGGCCAAAAAGAAAAAAAAGAAAGGCCAAATAAAAAAAAGAAAGAAAAATAAAAGAAAGAAAAATAAAAAAAAATAAAATGAGAGAAAAAGAGAGAAGGGACAATGCTACTATCTCTTTTTCCACACTTGTGCTTCAAAATAGCACCATGATCTTCATGATAGAGAGTCTCATATGTTGTCACTTTCATATACTAGTGGGAATTTTTCATTATAGAACTTGGCTTGTATATTCCAATGATGGGCTTCCTCAAAATGTCCTAGGTCTTCGTGAGCAAGCAAGTTGGATGCACACCCACTTAGTTTCATTGTTGAGCTTTCATATATTTATAGCTCTAGTGCATCCATTGCATGGCAATCCCTACTCACTCACATTGATATCTATTGATGGGCATCTCCATAGCCCGTTGATACGCCTAGTTGATGTGAGACTATCTTCTCCTTTTTTGTCTTCTCCACAACCACCATTCTATTCCACATATAGTGCTATGTCCATGGCTCACGCTCATGTATTGCGTGAAAGTTGAAAGAGTTTGAGATTATTAAAGTATGAAACAATTGCTTGGCTTGTCATCGGGGTTGTGCATGATTAAATACTTTGTGTGATGAAGATAGAGCAACAGCCAGACTATATGATTTTGTAGGAATAACTTTCTTTGGCCATGTTATTTTGAGAAGACATGATTACTTTGATTAGTGTGCTTGAAGTATCACCATTTTCATGTTAATATGAACTTTTATTTTGTATCATTTGGATCTGAACATTCATGCCAAAATAAAGAAAATTACACTGAGAATTATGCTAGGTAGCATTCCACATCAAAAAATTCTTTTTTATCATTTACCTACTCGAGGAAGAGCTTGGGGATGCTTGATACGTCTCCAGTATCTATAATTTTTGATTGTTCCATGATATTATATTACCCCTTTTTGGATGTTATGGGATTTATTTTACACATTTATATCATTTTTGGGACTAACCTACTAACCAGAGGCCCAACCCGTATTGCTGTTTTTTTTGCCTATTTCAGTATTTCGAAGAAAAGGAATATCAAACGGAGTCCAAACGGAATGAAACCTTCGGGAGCGTGATTTTTGGAACGAACGTGATCCAGACGACTTGGAGTGCAAGTCAAGAAGCAGCCGAAGCTTCCACGAGATAGGAGGGCGCGCCCACTGTCTCATGGGCCCCTCGGGCGTCCACCGACGTACTTCTTCCTCCTATATAAGCCTACGTACCCCAAAAACATCCAGGGAGCAACCGAAACACAATTTCCACCACCGTAACCTTCTGTATCCGCGAGATCCCAGCTTGGAGCCTTCGCCGACATTCTGCCGGAGGGGGAATCGACCACGGAGGGCCTTTATATCAACATACTTGCCCCTCCGATGAGTTGTGAGTAGTTTACCACAGACCTACGGGTCCATAGTTATTAGCTAGATGGCTTCTTCTCTCTTTTTGGATCTCAATACAATGTTCTCCCCCTCTCTTGTGGAGATCTATTCGATGTAAACTCTTCTTGCGGTGTGTTTGTCGAGATCCGATGAATTGTGGGTTTATGATCAAGTTTATCTATGAATAATATTTGAATCTCCTCTGAATTCTTTTATGTATGATTGAGTTATCTTTGCAAGTCTCTTCGAATTATCAGTTTGGTTTGGCCTACTAGATTGATCTTTCTTGCCATGGGAGAAGTGCTTAGCTTTGGGTTCAATCTTGCGGTGTTCTTACCCAGTGACAGAAGGGGTTGCAAGGCACGTATTGTATTGTTGCCATCAAGGATAACAAGATGGGGTTTATATCATATTGCTTGAGTTTATCCCTCTACATCATGTCATCTTGCTTAATGCGTTACTCTGTTCTTATGAACTTAATACTCTAGATGCAGTCAGGAGTCGGTCGATGTGTGGAGTAATAGTAGTAGATGCAGGCAGGAGTCGGTCTACTTGTTGCAGGCGTGATGCCTATATACATGATCATGCCTAGATAATCTCATAATTATTCGCTTTTCTATCAATTGCTCGACAGTAATTTGTTCACCCACCGTAATACTTATGCTATCTTGAGAGAAGCCACTAGTGAAACCTATGGCCCCCGGGTCTATCTCTTATCATATTTGCTTCCAATCTACTTTTATTTGCATCTTTACTTTTTGCATCTATATTATAAAATACTAAGAATATATTTATCTTATCATACTATCTTTATTAGATCTCACTTTCGCAAGTGGCCGTGAAGGGATTGACAACCCCTTTATTGCGTTGGTTGCGAGTTCTTTGTTTGTTTGTGTAGGCGCCTGGGACTTTTGAGGAGCCTCCTACTGGATTGATACATTGGTTATCAAAAACCGAGGGAAATACTTACGCTACTATTGCTGCATCACCCTTTCCTCTTCAAGGAAAATCAACGCAAGCTCAAGACGTTGCAATCACATGATAGCATGTTGCAATGATGATGCAAAAATAAAATAACAAGCCATTTCAATTAGGGTACCTCACCACAAGTTTAGGGAATCCGAAAGACACAACAAGTAGATAAATGGGGCCAACAAACCAGATGGAAGAAATTCTTGAAAAACTGGATGAAAGATACTTAGAACCCATATAAAGAGTTATGATCACAAGGTAGAGAGCGATCTACCCTTTTCGCGGTTTGCCAAAGCTCTAAGCAGCAATAACCTGAAACTTGCAAAGAGTAGATCAAATAGAAGATTGTTTTGACGATGCTTTGACAAAGCACTCCGAGCGTCAAAAGACTTCAGTCTCATAAACGTATAGAACAAATAACATATGCATGGATAAAAGGCCGGCAGATAGCCATGTTCATTCTTGTCATGCTATTATAGTCATGCAACGACCGAACCAAGGTAACCAACACTGCGTAACTATGAAGGTTCCCTTCCATATGTAAGCATAACTTCAAGCATTCGGTACGCGGGAGCAGTTGCCTCTATGCAAAATAACCTGGAACAGAAGAAAAAAAGGCGTGAAAAAATCTTGCTAGAACTGAGTGATTACAAAAGCAGTAGGTCAAACACATAAAAAATGGGTTACCTTCTATATACAAACGGCCCTTCTAAAAAGATTTTGATTTCTTCCTAGGTCCAATGGTCCCTATACAAGCATTGTCCTAACGTGGGAAAACACGTTAAAAGAAAACAATTGTTGTTCACTATAGGAATTGAATTTGCCAGTTCATTGGGTTAAACATCATGCATCCACATGAAGGTGATCAACAAAATAAAAAACAAATGAATATTATCATTCAATCCCATTCACATAGCTTAAGAACACAAGCAGAACATTAGAACAGTAGTGTGCTATTACAGCGGAACGTACATAAAACTGAATCGAGTGTGTGCTATGCAATAAGCATAAAGAAAATGAAAATTACAATCTAGAGATAGAACAAGAAAAAGAGCATTGGTGACTGGCAAAGAACCAGGATATTAGATTGGCATGCCTGGTCAGCATGGGCAAGCTTTGCCTCCTCGATAACTGCAATGCTAGGCTATGTTTCCTCCATGACGGGTACCTGCGAGACAAGTAATCATTGTTGTTGCATGCCAGTTGCTAATCATTGTTCTTCATAGTTGCTAATCATTGTTCTTCATAGACTTGCAAATGCTAGAACAAGAAAAATATTGAATTTGACCACCATGTCAAGTAATCATTGTTGTGTGCTAGTTGCTTGGCATGTGTATTGCGATTCTTCTAACTCTAGCATGACTCATAAATCAAAATAAAAAAATGCAATGGTCGTTCTTCTGACTCTATTTATCGAGTTCCCGAGCTATTTCCATTCAATTTCACATGAAAAGTTGATTCCACAAGAAAGATTTAGATTGGAGAATTCATATCCACAATACAATGCAGTGATAGGAGTGCAATTTCAGTGAAATATTTGTGGTTTGAGTTGGTCCTCCAACAGTAATGAACATCATTGTTCTTCCATTTTTTTTATGAACTTCATTTCTACTTAACGCAACATCCAATCATTTTTCAAAATATGCCTGATTCAAATTTCATCATATGCTTCTACCATTTTTGATTTATAACTTTGTTTTCAATAAAAATGGACAAGCGCGGCAACGCGCGTCTCCATGTTCCAGTAGATTTTATTAGTTGGGGAGAGCTATGCGTCGGCCGGATGATAACTTCCACTTATCCCGCTCCCTCCTCCATCATCAGATCAGCCACGATCGAATGTCCCACAATGCATCATACGTCTAGTTTCACAACATTGGTCATGTTTCAAACACTCACGAAGTTGCAGTTTACCTCACACATCCCCCCTCCGCAAAAGCAACATCACATATTGACCATGTTTTAGAAACATTAGTGAAGTTGCAATTCGGCAAGCTCGCAGACCCTTCTCAGCAACATCAGTGATGTTTTAGAAATGACGGTGAAGTTGCAATTCGGCAAGCTCGCAACATCCACACGTTCGCAACACAGGCGCCTCTGCAACACAGGCTATGTTTCAGAAACGCCGGTGACGTTGCAATCCATCAGGCTCACGGCACCAGCACCTCCCGCAGTAGGCGCTCCCTTCGTGGCACCACTGGCAACGTCGCTGTCCGGTTCGAAGCAGCCGCTCATCGCCCTCAGAACATCCTCACTCGTAGCCAGCCGTCCATCGCACCAGCTCACAACATGCCCCCCCCCCCCCCCCCCCCCGCATTTGCAGCAATGGTATAGAGAGAGAAAGTTACGCATGGGGGACACGTGTCGCATGCGCTACGCGTCTAGCAGCGGGGGGTTGCTCCGCAATGTATGAGTAAAGATTGATCAGAAGATCGTGGAGGCGGCCGACGCACGCGTATGACCAGCCGAGTGAACGCAAGCGTTTTTCCCTTATCAGTTTGTGTTGTTTTTGGTTGTTCTTTGTTTTTGGTTGCTCTGCGAGCTTACCAGACGATGCATTCAGTCGAACCAAACACCCGATCCCTATAAAATACTCGCTTCATCTCAAAATAAGTGTCTTGAACTTAGTATAAATTTGTACTAGGGCTAGTATAAAGTTGAGACACTTATTTTGGGACGGAGGGAGTACTAAATTCTTAATTGTACTGTTTTCAGGTGAAAATTTATGTAAACTAATTACCACTAATCTTTCAATTTAAGCTGTGAATTCTTAAATTACACCTCAGTGTAACCACAAACGGTGTCTCTTATTTGTTCAACTTCAAGCACAAACTTCACAACCACAGTACTAAAATACAGTGCATACATCAAGCTGAAATCAATAACGCACACACAGCACATACACTGCAAACCACAACATCCACAAAGTGCTAACACATCTGACACCAGGAACAGGAACCCATAGCTGCCGCTTCAGCAAACCAGGTTGCAATAACATTCAGTCGGGCGCAATTTACAGGGTAACACCAGGGACGTGAACCCATTCCAGCTGTAGCACGACAGAGCCACTGTCAACGTTCTTCAGCTTCAGAATCAAGTCTTGGACGACCTTGCCATTCTTCCACGACACGTGGCTCTCACCGCCAAGGTAGTTTGTGCCAACTGGGTAGATCGTCTTGATCCTGGTTCCGTCAGAGGCATGCTTTAGATCCAGCTTTGCACCGTCATAGATATCAGTTACGTTGAACTCAGCCACTCCCATGCTGTCATCCGCTGTGAATTTGTCCTCATCAAAAACCTCCTGCATGATGTTTTTGCCAGGTGGATATATAAGTGTTCATTTAATATCTTCACCAACCACCTGTTGATCTATGGTGTAAAAGGCCCCCTATCTTTTATGTTTCAGCGCAGAAGAAAATTCTATGCAATCATTTTTGGAGGCTTCTTTCAGAAATTGGTTAAAATACTGCTGTACATAACAAATACTGAAGTTCCCAACTTCAGGTTACACAAATATGTACACACACAATTTTAGTGGAGTTTACTTGATGAAGAAACTCAAACAGCAAACTTACAAGTTTCACTGGCTTTGTAGGATTTGTGACAGGGAGCACCAGTACATCATTCCATAAGGGATTGGCATTTTTCTTCTGAACGCTAGTCTTCACCTTCTACACCATGAGGAAATAAAACTTCAGTAACACAGATAGATAATGAAATTAGCAGTAATGCTGAGAAACACGATAGCTGTCCATGTCACTGAACCTGAAGTCAACTGTAGAAATTACAGTTTATATAATCATAGTGCATAATAATGAACTGAAAATCTGACATCATTCTACTGTCCCAAAATTTATAGCATTCAACCAACTCTATCAAAGGCTAGCAACAATTCCAAGAGGAGATAAAATAGAACTAGACCTGTTTGTACAGAACTATTGAGTGTACTATATAAACCATTGGGTAGGTAATCATGCATGCAGCGCAGCAAGCCCTTTTTTCTATTTGAGAAGAGCCAAGCCCTTGTTAACACACAAGATAATCTTAAATAAGCAAAAAAAGTAAGGTACTCCGTGGTTTATCTTAGAAATTGACAGCTATGAATAACAGAATACCAATCTAGAACATGTTAGCTGACCATCTAACCGATGATATACATTTTGATTAGTCTATCAGTGTGGTAATCATCCAAAGGCCGCTTACTGTACTAATTCATCATCAACTAAATGGACATAACATCATGATTTTTCGATTTAAGGTGAACTGTTAGGTTTTGGTACTCTGCTCTTCAGTTAAACAACTGGACATTCACATTTCCATCACGATTTTCTTATTTTGAGCATGACTTATTGCAGGATTTGATACACTGCTCTCCAGTAGTTCAGTTCAACATGCTGCAAAACATAACACGTCCTGTTTGCACGCCAGGCCAAATGCGTCGGTCTTGAAATTCCATGACCAAGTTGGGAACTAGTCCGATTCAATCAATCATTTCAAAACCTGTTTATAAGGTATTAATCGGTTCCTCTCCGGTGTAACTATATGAGAATATAAGAACCTAGCTTAACAGCAAGAAATAGCTGGTCCGTGCTTATTGATCTATCGAACATCTTGTGAGCACAAAACGAGTTTGGAGAAGATCGTCACCCTCCCTGACCCCGATCCCCTGAATGCCACGCGGCCATAACCTATGTATGCGTGGGTCGTTGGCCGCGACCTTTGCCACGCCGCGCTCAGCGGCCGGCAGCAACACACGGCTCCTACGTCAAGGACGGGGAAAAGGGGATGAGGATCTGACCTGGGAGCCGTAGCAGAGGACGACGTAGGGGTCGCTGGTGTGGGTGAGCGAGTCGGCGATGACGAGGTTGTGGCCTCGGACAACGCGGACGCTGAGCTTCCCGATCACCGGCTCCGACGCCATGGCAGACAAATTCTTGGCTTCTAGCCACGGGATGGGAGTAGGGCGAGAAGAGAGAATTAAGGAGCAGGTAGCGGGCTGGTGGCAGGGTGGATGCGGCCAACAGCTGGCCGCCGGCACCGGGTTTTATAGGCGGCTCCGCCAACTATGGGGACCGTCTCGGGCCTCGCCTACCTCGTGGACAATAATGGGCAATATTTGGAATTAATAGTATTAATTTGTGTCGAGTAAATTGCGAATTCTGCTGCCTCTTCTATTTCAGAAAGCTTTGCATATCCTACATCCTACTCGTTTACCGAAAAAAGTTTTCGCTCCGCTTTATAAATAAAACACACCACCATAGTCACAATGTTCAACAAGGTCCGAACACACACAGAGACAACACGACATAAAGTACACAAAGGTTTTGCTCAGGGCACAGCTCAACAAGCCCTGAAAAACAAAAAACAGGCGGACGTGCCGCAACAAGTAAGCTGATCCGGCTCAGGTGGTGGAGGAGGAAGCGGCGGCGCCATCACGAAGGTCCGCAATGATGATGTTGATGGCGTCTCGGTCCTCGGGGGGGGGGGGGGGGGGGGGGGGGGCTAAGCGGCTGCTAAAGCTGCAAGTAACCACATATTTTGAACACTGTGTCAGAGGCACGTCGAAGGGGAACACGCTAGATCACAAGTTTATTTCGAACCACCCACAACGTGCAGGCAAGGACGCCAATAGCGAGCCACCTAATGTGGCGGCCAGATGGGGGCGGTGCCTGGATCTCGGCGAAGAGGTCCGAGAAGTTGGTACTCCCTCCTTCCATCTATATAGGGCCTAATGCGTTTTTCAAGACGGCCTTTGACTATTGACAAGATTAATAGTACATGACATGCATAATGTGAAAATTATATCATTGAAATCTCCTTTCACATACGAATTTGACGACATGCTTTGTGTAAGTTGCATGTCATATATTGTTGCTCTAATATTTGGTCAAAGTTAGCCTCGAAAAACGCATTAGGCCCTATATAGATGGAAGGAGGGAGTATTACACCAACGACCACCTCCCACCTCGCGGAGACAGCTCCAGAGGAACTAGGTGGAGACGTATGAGAAGAAGATGTGGTTGGAGTCTTCTGCCGTCCCGCACAGAGGGCACAACCCGTCACCCGGGCCATTACGCTTCCGTACCTCCAGCCCCGATGGGATACGTCCCTGCCAAAGGAAGATCCTGATCTTTAGAGGTACACGGATCGACAAAATAGCCACCAGTGGCTCGGGTCCGGGAGTGGCCGCGATGGCATGGTAGAGGGACTTGGTGGAGAAGGTGCTAGAGGGCTCTAATCGCTAGGACAAGCGATCATGAGTCGACTCGAGGTCGGCTCGTAGAGCGGGACGACATCCAGGAGCTCATGCCAGGCTATTATTTTAGGGGGCTCTAAACAGCCGCCTGAACGCGAGGCACCCTAAGTCAATAAGGGCCGCCTGAACGCGAGGCGCCCTAAGTCAATAAGGGCCGCCTCCACGGAGACCCGAGGGTTTACGACAATGGCAAATAAATCCGGGAGACAAGCCGCAAATGGGTTCTCCCCAGCCCATCTATCAAACCAAAACAGGGTGGCCGATCACGACCCAACAGTGATGGAAGTCCCAATGCGGAGAACTGGCGAGCAACTGAATGATGGACTGCCAGAACTGGGAGCTGCCGGCCCTCTGGCAGAAGGCCAGCGGTTGGCCGCACAGATATTTGTTTTGGTTGATTTGGAGACAAAGCCCGCCCTCGCCATTGGCTATTCGCCAGAGCCATCGTGTCAGGAGGGCAATGTTCATGCGTTTGGAGGACATGATCCCGAGGCCGCCCTAGTCCCGCGGTCTGCAAATATAGGGCCAACTCACCATATGGTATTTCTGTTTATCGCCCTCGCCAGTCCAGAAGAAGCGGGCCTGGACCGAGCCAATCTCATGGTGAAGAGTCTCGGCCAGGATGTAGAAGCTCATGATGAATAGGAGGAGGTTGGACTGGGAAGATTTGATGAGGATTGTCTGAGCTGCCTTAGACAGCCATCTACCCTGCCAGGGCTCAATGCGGTGCTGGAGCTTGAGCACTGAAGACCTCAGGTCAACGATGGAGAGCCGAGAGTCATGGGGATCCCCAAGTAGGAAGTGGGGAAAGAGCCTAACGGGCAATTAAGCCGGCTAGCTATACTCTAGCTCTTCGTGGGAGAATATCCCATCACCATGACTTCACTCTTGGCGAAGTTGATCTTGAGGCCCAACATCTGTTGAAAGCATAGAAGGAGGAATCTGAGGTTCGTGATATCAGTCGTGGACCCCTCCACCATAGTGATGGTGTCACTCGTGTACTGGAGAAGGGAGACACCATTTCCCCCGACCAGGTGAGGCACAACCCCGTGGATGTGGCCGGCGGCCTTCACCTTGTCGAGGATCGAGGCCAAGGCATCGACAACCATGTTGAAGAGGAACGGAGAGAAGGGGTCACCCTGCCTAACCCCACAGAGTGTGGGTAAGTAGGGCCGACCTCGCCGTTGATGTTAACGACAGTTTTCTCGAAGTAGACCATGTACATGATCTGGGTAACCCAGCGGTCGTCAAATCCCTTCCGGAGCAACACCTCCTGGAGGAAAGACCAACTGACCATATCATAGGCCTTACGGAAGTCGATTTTTAGGAAGACACCTTTGAGGTTTTTGGTGCGGGTCTCGTGAAGAACCTCATGGAGTATAAGGACACCATCTAGGATATACCGCCCCTGGATGAAGGCATACTGATCCGGATGGGTAATTGTAAGTGCATCTAGTGCCCCTTAGTGATTTTGGTGTATTGAAGACTTATAGGATAAGGGACCAACGTTTTTGTGAGTGTACACATGTCTTATAAGTCTTTGAGGAGTTTGATGTATCCGATGAATGTCGACCCCTAAAAATGAATGTCTTCATCTGAAGACTTTGTGCTTTTCTTGAAGAATTTGAAAATGAGGAAATTAGCGTGACCTTGAAGATATTGAGGCGAGGACTATGAAGCGTGAAGACTTTTGTTTTCGTAGTTCCATTTCCTTCTTTTGAGTTATAGGAAACACCATACTGTTAAAGGGGGTTAAGGTAGTACTAAGGAAAAATTTCCAAGTGATGCTCACCTCAAAGCTAACACATACCCAATCCTTGCAGTTCAGTCAATTTCTTCAGTGACAGAGACGGAGTTCTTATGGTCTCTGAGGAATTTGTTCTGACTACGGAGTTAGGAATTCGCCAGTGCGAATTGCCTACAGTGAGAAACATGATAGCCCTGAGGAATTTCATGGTTCGAATTCTGACCATTGCTGTGCTCCGCGCCAGCTGTCCAAATATCTTATCCATCCAACGGTCATATTATTAGGGGCATTTATGTCTTATCATGTCGGGCTTCTCCCTGGCTATAAATAGCCACCCCTCAACCACTAGCTGGTTGGCTGCTCGGAGAGAGATTGACACTTGCATTTAAAGCATCCCATCCTCCGAGGACTTTGAGAGAAAATCATCAGTGAGGAAAAACCCAAAAACCCTAACACCTGAAACCCAAAGTGATTGAGCATCACTGAAGAGATTGTTCCTGTGTGGAGCCAACACTTTTTACCTTTGAAGAGTGTGCATCTTCCAGACGGTTAGGCGTCAAGGTCTAGAGCATCCAAGAGAAATTGTGGATCACCGGGTGACCAAGTTTGTGAAGGTTTGGAAGTCACCTTGAAGACTTACCACGAGTGATTGGGCGAGGTCTGTGTGACCTTAGCTCAAGGAGAATACGGTAAGGACTGTGTGTCCTAGGACTATATGTCCTTTTGTTTAAATACTAAACCGCTCCAACCAGACGTACAACTATCACAATAGTTGGAACTGGTCTACCAAATCACTGTCCTCACCGAGCTACTGGTTCTACTTCCTCAACTCTTTCAATTCCTTGCTTACTTGTTGTTGAACTTGATCGTTACTGTCTGAAGACTTTCTTAATTTACTCAACCCAAATTCTCCAGTCACCTTGTCTTCTGCTTGCTTATCCTGTTTACACGCTACTTGTACTATGTGCCCGTTTCATCTCATCATGATGACTGTGTTACTACCATGTTATGCTTGCACCTGAGTACTTTATTCGCTGCTTGTATTTCATCACTTAGCAAATTCCTCAAGTAGTATTTCCTCAGTGATGAATTTGTAAAAATCGCCTATTCACCCCTTCTAGTCGATATAACACACTTTCAGTAATATGGTTGGCCAAGGGGGTCACCCTATTGGTGTACCCCTTTGCCAAGATGCGGAAGATCACATTAATCACCATGATGGGGCAGAATTGCGGGATATCTGAGGCTCCAGGGACGTTGGGGATCAGTGTGATGACCCTGAACTTCAGGAAACGCAGGTCAATAGAGCCCACATAGAATTCCTGAAAGAGGGCCATCATTTCGGTCTTGATGATTCTTTAGAAGGCTTGGAAGAACTTCACCAGGAGGCCATCAGGGCCCGACGCAGAGGTCGGATTCATGCCTTTAATGGCAGTCCATACTTCCTCCTCCGAGAATGGGGCCGTGAGGCCCGCATTCTCCGCGGCCGAGACGCACTGGTGGCTGGACCAAAAGTCCATTGCTAGGGCTAGGCCTCCCCGAGGGGAGGCAGAGAAAAGGGCTTTGTAGAAGCCATCTACGTGGGCCCGGATGTCAGCCGGGCGCTACAAGAGGGTCTCCCCGTCCCAAAGAAGGGGAATCATGTTCCGGCGGCGACGACCATTAGCAATGGCCTAGAAGTAAGCCATATTCGTGTCCCCTTTCAACACCCATCTTTTGGCTGCACTGAGACGCCAGTATGCTTCCTTCTCGATGTAAATAATCGAGAGCCGGTCCTCAAGGTCATATCGGAGTAGCCACTTGTTGGGAGCAAGGCCAATCGAGTCTGCCCGGAGATCTAGGGCCTGAATGGACTCGAGGAGGGATTTCTTGCACTCCCGCAGGTCACGGCCGAGGTTCACGCCCCATCCCTTCATAAGCTGCCGCGAGTGCTTTGCACAGAAGTGCCAATTGTCGACCACCAAGAGGCCGCGGTAGGGGACGAGCCTCGACTCCACACATCTAGTGCGGACATGTAGCGACCCGACCTCAGATAGTCAAGTCTCTATGCTTAAGTGTCATCCCTGGATTGGTATGCTGACACACACAGTACTCGAGGATTTATAATAGAGGTAAATCACATGTATAAAATAATGTAAATACTATTACCTAGATCCATATAGTGGAAGTAACAACAAGGTTGTGGATTCCCATCAACACCAACGGCAAAGTTGAGTGTAGAAATCGTAACGCTAATGTATCACTTACTCGTCGTAAGATTCCTACAACATGAGACGTTGCAGCCATGTAGGTCAGTACATTGAATGTGCTGGCAAATTCACACCATAGGATAATGATGAATAATAACTATCACTACATGCATATTTGGCTGGTGGAAGCTCCAAGTTTAATTTTTGCATAAAGCCAATTTTTCCCTACAACAAAGGAATAAATTTTATTTAACTACAAAGTTTGTTGAAAACATTGAGAAGGTTCCTCCAACTCAATCCCAAAGTAATAATTATAACCCAACAATTTCATTAAATAGAGTGACGAGATCAAATCAATAATTCAAGTACCAGATACTCAAGATGTCCATAACCGAGGACACGGCTAATCATGATTAGTTTGTACACTCTGCAGAGGTTTGCGCACTTTTCCCCACAAGACTCGATCTCCTCCGTTGAATTTCTCGCACTTCATGATGTTTGAGAAACGGATGATCAAGACATGGTCTTTCAGAAGCATTTACTCTCTACTCCGGGCAGACCGGTACACCTACAATCCCCCTACATTTGCTAGTCCACCTCTTCAAGAGCTCACACAACTTACTCAACTATGCCAGAGCCCATAATGGCTTGTGGCTGCACACGGAAGTTTCTAGCATGAATAATCTTATGATCCCTTTGAGCCTGGGTGGCATTCCATAGGGTGATGACACGAGTACTCCGGGATCCCCTTGGGCAAGCACTGGGTTCTCCAGGTGCCCGGGCAAACCACTGAGTGCTCCAGGGTGCCCCAGCCAATCCACCCAGATGTGTGTTAAAGTAGCCACATTAAGTTAAACCTTAGATTAACAATAACTCTCACATCTTTCATGAATTCTCACAAAACCAATCCATGTCTACGAGCATAGCATAGCAGTACAAGCATAACGTAGTAACACCCAAGGGTTTGAGTATAAGACAATAGGTTCCTACCTCATCAACTACTTCCCAATACCCACATGTTGTCAAACCTACTCATGCAATGTTTGAGGGTTGAAACTAATGCATAAAAACTGGGTATGAAAAATATAATCAAAGTGTGAACTTGCCTTGTAATGTTGATGAAGATCCTTCACACTCAACTCCTGATAGTTCTATTCGTCACACTCTATTCAATCTATCGTAAGCAAGCAATAGTAACCACACATAAGCAATCACTCGAAAGATCGGAAAGAATGAAGAAAGCAATTTGGAAAACTTTGAAACCAAGCAAATGACTCTTGCAACAGAAAAAAATTCTAACAGTGCCAAAATTAAGTGAATTTGGCCTTATCAGAAGTTTAGGTCAAGAGCTTCGATTTGCCAAAAGAATCACTTAAACCGGAGTTATAAAACTCGAGTTATGAACAAAAGAAGTTTGAATTCAAATCTGTTTGAAATCAAATTTTATACTTTCAAAAAATAAGTTTAATTTGATTATCTGGATAGATGAGATCATAACGAAGAAGTAGGCATTGGTTTCATTGGATTTGGATAAACGAGCAAAGAGTTGTGAGCATTTGAAAACCAGGGGCTAATTTGCAGGAAAAGTATTCACAGATAGGTCCCTGGTCGAAATTAAAACCAAAAAAGAAAAATCTAAATGACAAACGTTCACTACCGAACGCTAACTAACGAATTCGTTTGCTGCGACGAGGTAAACAACGAGCCTTCGCTATTTAACACATACCAGTTTGAACTAAAAAAACCGAATCTAACCTAATCCTATCCATCTAACCTAGATCGGACGGACGAGGTGGCTCCGACGACTTACCGTGGCAGCGGACAGCGTCAGTGGCGAGGAAAACGGCGGTGGCGGCTCGGCTTGAACGGGGCGACGACTCCGGGCGTCGGCAGCGACGGAGGAGTAGCTGGGGAGGGGCGGCGCGACCCAGCGGTGAGGTGGGTGGTGGCTGCGGGGGTCGGGGAGGTGCGGCGCGACGGTGAGGATGCTCGGCGGCGGTGGAAACTCCAGTGAGGCGGCGGTTGGCGGCGGCGGCGGCGCGACAACGAGGAGGAGGGGAGTCGGGCCCCAGCTTTTATAGGGGGAAGGGGGCGACGGGTGGCGTGGGGAAGGGGGCAGAGGAGGCCGGGGCGGACACGGCCGTCGAGGTCAGCGGCGGCGTAGTGGCGGCTCGGGACTCGGGATGAGTGGGTGGGTGCGTCGGGCCGGCTGGGCCGTGGCCTGGCTGGCTGGCTGGGCCGGTCCGGTCCGGTCGGTCCAGAAGTCTTTTTTTAATCATTTTTACAGACAACCAAAAATAAAATAAACCATCAAAATAAAAATATACTATAGGCATATAATGTTGGAAATATGCCCTAGAGGCAATAAAAAAATGGTTATTATTATATTTCCTTGTTCATGATAATTGTCTATTGTTCATGTTATAATTGTGTTATCCGGAAATCGTAATACATGTGTGAATATATAGACCACAACACGTCCCTAGTGAGCCTCTAGTTGACTAGCTCGTTGATCAACAGATAGTCATGGTTTCCTGACTATGGACACTGGATGTCATTGATAACGGGATCACATCATTAGGAGAATGATGTGATGGACAAGACCCAGTCCTAAGCATAGCACAAGATCGTGTAGTTAATTTCACTAGAGCTTTTCCAAATGTCAAGTATCATTTCCTTAGACCATGAGATTGTGCAACTCCTGGATACCGTAGGAGTGCTTTGGGTGTGCCAAATGTCACAACGTAACTGGGTGACTATAAAGGTGCACTACGGGTATCTCCGAAAGTGTCTGTTGGGTTGGCACGAATCGAGACTGGGATTTGTCACTCCGTATGACGGCGAGGTATCTGTGGGCCCACTCGGTAATGCATCATAATAATGAGCTCAATGTGACCAAGTGTCGGGTCACGGGATCATGCATTACGGTACGAGTAAAGTGACTTGCCGGTAATGAGATTAAACGAGGTATTGGGATGCCGACGATCGAATCTCGGGCAAGTAACGTACCGATTGACAAAGGGAATTGTATACGGGATTGATTGAATCCTCAACATCGTGGTTCATCCGATGAGATCATCGAGGAGCATGTGGGAGTCAACATGGGTATCCAGATCCCGCTGCTGGTTATTGATCGGAGAGTCATCTCGGTCATGTCTGCATGTCTCCCGAACCCGTAGGGTCTACACACTTAAGGTTCAGTGATGCTAGGGTTGTTGAGATATTAGTATGCGGTAACCCAAAAGTTGTTCGGAGTCCCGGATGAGATCCCGAACGTCACGAGGAGTTCCGGAATGGTCCGGAGGTGAAGATTTATGTTGGAAATATGCCCTAGAGGCAATAATAAAAGCATTATTATTATATTTCTTTGTTCATGATAATTGTCTTTATTCATGCTATAATTGTATTATCCGGAAATCGTAATACATGTGTGAATAACAGACACCAACATGTCCCTAGTAAGCCTCTAGTTGACTAGCTCGTTGATCAATAGATAGTCATGGTTTCCTGGCTATGGACATTGGATGTCATTGATAACGGGATCACATCATTGGGATAATGATGTGATGGACAAGACCCAATCCTAAGCATAGCGTGAGATCGTGTAGTTCGTTTGCTAGAGCTTTTATAATGTCAAGTATCTTTTCCTTTGACCATGAGATCGTGTAACTCCCGGATACCGTAGGAGTGCTTTGGGTGTATCAAACGTCACAACGTAACTGGGTGACTATAAAGGTGCATTACAGGTATCTCCGAAAGTGTCTGTTGGGTTGACACGGATCGAGACTGGGATTTGTCACTCTGTATGACGGAGAGATATCACTGGGCCCACGCGGTAATACATCATCATAATGAGCTCAAAGTGACCAAGTGTCTGGTCATGGGATCATGCATTACGGTACGAGTAAAGTGACTTGCCGGTAACGAGATTGAACGAGGTATTGGGATACCGACGATCGAATCTCGGGCAAGTAACATATCGATTGACAAAGGGAATTGCATACGGGGTTGATTAAATCCTCGACATCATGGTTCATCCGATGAGATCATCATGGAGCATGTGGGAGCCAACATGCGTATCCAGATCCTGCTGTTGGTTATTGACCGGAGAGCAATCTCGGTCATGTCTACATGTCTCCCGAACCCGTAGGGTCTACACACTTAAGGTTCAGTGACGCTAGGGTTGTAGGGATATGTATATGCAGTAACCCGAATGTTGTTCAGAGTCCCGGATGAGATCCCGGACGTCACGAGGAGTTCCGGAATGGTCCGGAGGTAAAGATTTATATATGGGAAGTCCTGTTTCGGGCATCGGGACAAGTTTCGGGGTTATCGGTATTGTACCGGGACCACCGGAAGGGTCCCGGGGGTCCACCGGGTGGGTCCACCTGTCCCGGGTGGCCACATGGGCTGTAGGGGGTGCGCCTTGGCCTACATGGGCCAAGGGCACCAGCCCCACATAGGCCCATGCGCCTAGGGTTTGAGGGGGAAGAGTCCTAGGAGGGGAAGGCACCTCCTAGGTGCCTTGGGGGGGAGGGAAACCCCCCTTGGCCGCCGCCCCCCCTAGGAGATTGGATCTCCTAGGGTCGGCCACCCCCCTTGGCCCTCCTATATATAGTGGGGGAAAGGAGGGACTTCACACCTTGGCCTTTGGTTGCCTCCTTCTCCCTCTCCAACACCTCCTCTTCCTCCATAGTGCTTAGCGAAGCTCTGCCGGAGTACTGAAGCTCCATCAACACCACGCCGTCGTGCTGCTGCTGGTGCCATCTCCCTCAACCTCTCCTCCCTCCCTTGCTGGATCAAGAAGGAGGAGACGTGGCTATTCCGTACGTGTGTTGAACGCGGAGGTGCCGTCCGTTCGGTGCTAGGATCTCCGGTGATTCGAATCACGTCGTGTTCGACTACATCATCCCCATTCTTTAAACGCTTCCGCTCGCGATCTACAAGGTATGTAGATGCATCTAATCACTCGTTGCTAGATGAACTCATAGATGGATCTTGGTGAAACCGTAGGAAATTTTTGTTTTCTGCAACGTTCCCCAACAGTGGCATCATGAGCTAGGTCTATGCGTAGTTCTCTTGCACGAGTAGAACACAATTTGTTGTGGGCGTAGATTTGTCAACTTTCTTGCCGCTACTAGTCTTATCTTGCTTCAGCGGTATTGTGGGATGAAGCGGCCCGGACCAACCTTACACGTATGCTTACGTGAGACCGGTTCCACCGACTAACATGCACAAGTTGCATAAGGTGGCTGGCGGGTGTCTGTCTCTCCTACTTTAGTTGAAGCGGATTCGATGAAAAGGGTCTTTATGAAGGGTAAATAGAAGTTGACAAATCACGTTGTGGCTTTCACGTAGGTAAGAAAACGTTCTTGCTAGAACCCTACTTTAGCCACGTAAAACTTGCAAACAACAATTAGAGGACGTCCAACTTGTTTTTGCAGCAAGTGCTTTGTGATATGATATGGCCAAAGTTGTGATGAATGATGAATAATCTATATGTCATGTATGAGATGTTCATGCTATTGTAATAGGAATCACGACTTGCATGTCGATGAGTATGACAACCGGTAGGAGCCATAGGAGTTGTCTTTATTTTTTTGTATGACCTGCGTGTCATTGAAGAACGCCACGTAAACTACTTTACTTTATTACTAAACGCGTTAGTCATAGAAGTAGAAGTAGTCGTTGGCGTGACAACTTCATGAAGACACAATGATGGAGATCATGATGATGGAGATCATGGTGTCATGCCGGTGACAAGATGATCATGGAGCCCCGAAGATGAAGATCAAAGGAGCTATATGATATTGGCCATATCATGTCACTACTTTATATAATTGCATGTGATGTTTATTATGTTTTATGCATCTTGTTTACTTAGGACGATGGTAGTAAATAAGATGATCCCTTACAAAATTTCAAGAAGTGTTCTCCCCTAACTGTGCACCGTTGCTACAGTTCGTCGTTTCGAAGCACCACGTGATGATCGGGTGTGATAGATTCTTACGTTCACATACAACGAGTGTAAGACAGTTTTACACAGCGAAAACACTTAGGGTTAACTTGACGAGCCTAGCATGTACAGACATGGCCTCGGAACACGGAGACTGAAAGGTCGAACACGAGTCATATGGAAGATACGATCAACATGAGAATGTTCACCGACGATGACTAGTCCATCTCACGTGATGATCGGACACGGCCTAGTCGACTCGGATCGTGTAACACTTTGATGACCAAAGGGATGTCAAATCTGAGTGGGAGTTCATTATAATTTGATTAGATGAACTTAATTATCATGAACTTAGTCTAAATATTTTACAATATGTCTTGTAGATCAAATGGCCAACGTAGTCCTCAACTTCAACGCGTTCCTAGAGAAAACCAAGCTGAAAGACGATGGCAGCAACTATACGGACTGGGTCCGGAACCTGAGGATCATCCTCATAGCTGCCAAGAAACATTATGTCCTACAAGCACCGCTGGGTGACGCACCTGTTCTCCCTGCAGAACAAGACGTTATGAACGCTTGGCGGGCACGTTCCGATGACTACTGCCTCGTTCAGTGCGGCATGCTTTACAGCCTAGAGCCGGGGCTCCAAAAGCGTTTTGAGAGACATGGAGCATATGAGATGTTCGAAGAGCTGAAAATGGTTTTCCAAGCTCATGCCCGGGTCGAGAGATATGAAGTCTCCGACAAATTCTTCAGCTGTAAGATGGAGGAAAATAGTTCTGTCAGTGAGCACATACTCACTATGTTTGGGTTACATAACCGCTTGACTCAGCTGGGAGTTAATCTCCTGGATGATGCGGTCATTGACAAAATCCTCTAGTCGCTTCCACCAAGCTACAAGAGCTTTGTGATGAACTTCAATATGCAGGGGATGGAAAAGACCATTCCTGAAGTATTTGCTATGCTGAAATCAGCAGAGGTAGAAGTCAAGAAGGAACATCAAGTGTTGATGGTCAATAAAACCACTAAGTTCAAGAAAGGCAAGGGTAAAAAGAACTTCAAGAAGGACGGCAAGGAGGTTGCCGTGCCCGGCAAGCAAGCTGCCGGGAAGAAGCCAAAGAATGGACCCAAGCCCGAGACTGAGTGCTTTTATTGCAAGGAAAGTGGTCACTGGAAGCGGAACTGCCCCAAATACTTAGCAGACAAGAAGGCCGGCAAAACCAAAGGTATATTTGATATACATGTAACTGATGTGTACCTTACCAGTAATCGTAGTGACTCCTGGGTATTTGATACCGGTGCCGTTGCTCATATTTGTAACACACAGCAGGAGCTGCGGAATAAACGGAGACTGGCGAAGGACGAGGTGACTATGCGCGTCGGGAATGGTTCCAAGGTCGATGTGATCGCCGTCGGCACGCTACCTCTACATTTACCTACGGGATTAGTTTTGAACCTCAATAATTGTTATTTTGTGCCAAGTTTGAGCATGAGCATTGTATCAGGATCTCGTTTAATTCGAGATGGCTACTCATTTAAATCCGAGAATAATGGTTGTTCTATTTATATGAGAGATATGTTTTATGGTCATGCTCCGATGGTGAATGGTTTATTCTTTATGAATCTCGAGCGTAATGCTACACATATTCATAGTGTAAGTACCAAAAGATGTAAGATTGATAGTGATAGTCCCACATACTTGTGGCACTGCCGCCTTGGTCACATAGGTGTCAAACACATGAAGAAGCTCCATGCTGATGGACTTTTAGAGTCTCTTGATTACGAATCATTTGACACGTGCGAACCATGCCTCATGGGAAAAATGACCAAGACTCCATTCTCAGGAACAATGGAGCGAGCAACCAACTTATTGGAAATCATACATACTGATGTGTGCGGTCCAATGAGTGTTGAGGCTCGCGGTGGCTATCGTTATGTTCTCACCCTCACTGATGACTTGAGTAGAAACGGGTATGTCTACTTAATGAAACACAAGTCTGAGACCTTTGAAAAGTTCAAGGAATTTCAGAGTGAAGTTGAGAATCAACGTGACAGGAAAATCAAGTTTCTACGATCAGATCGTGGAGGAGAATACTTGAGTCACGAGTTTGGTACACACTTAAGAAAATGTGGAATAGTTTCACAACTCACACCGCCTGGAACACCTCAGCGTAATGGTGTGTCCGAACGTCGTAATCGCACTCTATTAGATATGGTGCGATCTATGATGTCTCTTGCCGATTTACCACTATCCTTTTGGGGCTATGCTTTAGAGACTGCCGCATTCACTTTAAATAGGGTACCGTCGAAATCCGTTGAGACGACACCATATGAATTATGGTTTGGGAAGAAACCTAAGCTGTTGTTTCTAAAAGTTTGGGGATGCGATGCTTATGTCAGGAAACTTCAACTGAAAAGCTCGAACCCAAATCGGAAAAATGCGTCTTCATAGGATACCCTAAAGAAACTATTGGGTATATCTTCTACCTCAGATCCGAAGGCAAGATCTTTGTTGCCAAGAATGGGTCCTTTCTGGAGAAAGAGTTTCTCTCGAAAGAAGTAAGTGGGAGGAAAGTAGAGCTTGATGAAGTATTACCTCTTGAACCGGAAAATGGCGCAACTCAAGAAAATGTTCCTGAGGTGCCTGCACCGACTAGAGAGGAAGTTAATGATGATGATCAAGATACTTCTGATCAAGCTCCTACTGAAATTCGAAGGTCCACAAGGACACGTTCCGCACCAGAGTGGTACGGCAACCCTGTGTTGGAAATCATGTTGTTAGACAATAGTGAACCTTCGAACTATGAAGAAGCGATGGCGGGCCCGGATTCCGACAAATGGCTAGAAGCCATGAAATCCGAGATAGGATCCATGTATGAAAACGAAGCGTGGACTTTGACTAACTTTCCTGTTGAACGGCGAGCCATAGAAAATAAATGGATCTTTAAGAAGAAGACAGACGCGGATGTTAATGTGACCATCTATAAAGCTCAGCTTGTCGCTAAGGGTTATCGACAAGTTCAAGGGGTTGACTACGATGAGACTTTCTCACCGGTAGCGAAGCTGAAGTCCGTCCGAATCATGTTAGCAATTGCCACATTTTATGATTATGAAATTTGGCAAATGGACGTCAAAACGACATTCCTTAATGGTTTCCTTAAGGAAGAATTGTATATGATGCAGCCGGAAGGTTTTGTCGATCCTAAGAATGCTGACAAGGTGTGCAAGCTCCAACGCTCGATTTATGGGCTGGTGCAAGCATCTCGGAGTTGGAACATTCGTTTTGATGAGATGATCAAAGCGTTTGGGTTCACACAGACTTATGGAGAAGCCTGTGTTTACAAGAAAGTGAGTGGGAGCTCTGTAGCATTTCTCATACTATATGTAGATGACATACTTTTGATGGGAAATGATATAGAACTTTTGGACAACATTAAGGCCTACTTGAATAAGAGTTTTTCAATGATGGACCTTGGAGAAGCTGCTTATATATTAGGCATCAAGATCTATAGGGATAGATCGAGACGCCTCATAGGTCTTTCACAAAGCACATATCTTGATAAGATTTTGAAGAAGTTCAAAATGGATCAGTCCAAGAAAGGGTTCTTGCCTGTTTTGCAAGGTGTGAAATTGAGCTCAGCTCAATGTCCGACCACGGCAGAAGATATAGAAGAGATGAGTGTCATCCCCTATGCCTCAGCCATAGGTTCTATTATGTATGCCATGCTGTGTACCAGACCTGATGTAAACCTTGCCGTAAGTTTGGTAGGAAGGTACCAAAGTAATCCCGGCAAGGAACACTGGACAGCGGTCAAGAATATCCTGAAGTACCTGAAAAGGACTAAGGAAATGTTTCTCGTTTATGGAGGTGACGAAGAGCTCGTCGTAAAGGGTTACGTCGACGCTAGCTTCGACACAGATCTGGATGACTCTAAGTCACAGACCGGGTACATGTATATTTTGAATGGTGGGGCAGTAAGCTGGTGCAGTTGCAAGCAGAGCGTCGTGGCGGGATCTACATGTGAAGCGGAGTACATGGCAGCCTCGGAGGCAGCACATGAAGCAATATGGGTGAAGGAGTTCATCACCGACCTAGGAGTCATACCAAATGCGTCGGGGCCGATCAAGCTCTTCTGTGACAACACTGGAGCTATTGCTCTTGCCAAGGAGCCCAGGTTTCACAAGAAGACAAGGCACATCAAGCGTCGCTTCAACTCCATTCGTGAAAATGTTCAAGATGGAGACATAGAGATTTGTAAAGTGCATACGGACCTGAATGTAGCGGATCCGTTGACTAAACCTCTCCCTAGAGCAAAACATGATCAACACCAGAATTCCATGGGTGTTCGATTCATCACAATGTAACTAGATTATTGACTCTAGTGCAAGTGGGAGACTGTTGGAAATATGCCCTAGAGGCAATAATAAAAGCATTATTATTATATTTCTTTGTTCATGATAATTGTCTTTATTCATGCTATAATTGTATTATCCGGAAATCGTAATACACGTGTGAATAACAAACACCAACATGTCCCTAGTAAGCCTCTAGTTGACTAGCTCGTTGATCAATAGATAGTCATGGTTTCCTGGCTATGGACATTGGATGTCATTGATAACGGGATCACATCATTGGGATAATGATGTGATGGACAAGACCCAATCCTAAGCATAGCGTGAGATCGTGTAGTTCATTTGCTAGAGCTTTTCTAATGTCAAGTATCTTTTCCTTTGACCATGAGATCGTGTAACTCCCGGATACCGTAGGAGTGCTTTGGGTGTATCAAACTTCACAATGTAACTGGGTGACTATAAAGGTGCATTACAGGTATCTCCGAAAGTGTCTGTTGGGTTGACACGGATCGAGACTGAGATTTGTTACTCCGTATGACAGAGAGATATCACTGGGCCCACTCGGTAATACATCATCATAATGAGCTCAAAGTGACCAAGTGTCTGGTCACGGGATCATGCATTACGGTACGAGTAAAGTGACTTGCCGGTAACGAGATTGAATGAGGTATTGGGATACCGACGATCGAATCTCGGGCAAGTAACATATCGATTGACAAAGGGAATTGCATACGGGGTTGATTAAATCCTCGACATCGTGGTTCATCCGATGAGATCATCGTGGAGCATGTGGGAGCCAACATGGGTATCCAAATCCCGCTCTTGGTTATTGACCGGAGAGCGATCTCGGTCATGTCTACATGTCTCCCGAACCCGTAGGGTCTACACACTTAAGGTTCAATGACGCTAGGGCTGTAGGGATATGTATATGCAGTAACCCGAATGTTGTTCGGAGTCCCGGATGAGATCCCGGACGTCACGAGGAGTTCCGGAATGGTCCGGAGGTAAAGATTTATATATGGGAAGTCCTGTTTCGGGCATCGGGACAAGTTTCGGGGTTATCGGTATTGTACCGGGACCACCGGAAGGGTCCCGGGGGTCCATCGGGTGGGTGCACCTGTCCCGGGTGGCCACATGGGCTGTAGGGGGTGCGCCTTGGCCTACATGGGCCAAGGGCACCAGCCCCACATAGGCCCATGCGCCTAGGGTTTGAGGGGGAAGAGTCCTAGGAGGGGAAGGCACCTCCTAGGTGCTTTGGGTGGGAGGGAAACCCCCCTTGGCCGCCGCCCCCCCTAGGAGATTGGATCTCCTAGGGCCGGCCACCCACCTTGGCCCTCCTATATAGGGGGAAAGGAGGGACTTCACACCTTTGCCTTTGGTTGCCTCCTTCTCCCTCTCCAACACCTCCTCTTCCTCCATAGTGCTTAGCGAAGCTCTGCCGGAGTACTGCAGCTCCATCAACACCACGCCGTCGTGCTGTTGCTGGTGCCATCTCCCTCAACCTCTCCTCCCTCCCTTGCTGGATCAAGAAGGAGGAGACGTGGCTGTTCCGTACGTGTGTTGAACGCGGAGGTGCCGTCCATTCGGTGCTAGGATCTCCGGTGATTCGAATCACGTCGTGTTCGACTACATCATCCCCGTTCTTTGAACGCTTCCGCTCGCGATCTACAAGGTATGTAGATGCATCTAATCACTCGTTGCTATATGAACTCATAGATGGATCTTGGTGAAACCGTAGGAAAATTTTTGTTTTCTGCAACGTTCCCCAACAATTTATATATAGGAAGTCCAGTTTCGGCCATCGGGAAAGTTTCGGGGGTCACCGATAATGTACCGGGACCACCGGAAGGGTCCCGGGGGTCCACCGGGTGGGTCCACCTATCCGGAGGGCCCCATGGGCTGAAGTGGGAGGGGAACCAGCCCCTGGTGGGCTGGTGCGCCCCCCTTGGGCCCACCCTGCGCCTAGGGTTGGAAACCTTAGGGGTGGGGGGCGCCTCACTTGCCTTGGGGGGCAAGCCACCCCCTTTGGCCGCCGCCCCCCCCTTGAGATTGGATCTCCAAGGGGGCCGGCGCCCCCCTGGCCCCTATATAAAGAGGGGGGAGGGAGGGCAGCGGCACCCCAGCCCCTGGCGCCTCCCTCTCCCTCCCGTGACACCTCTCCCTCTCGCTGTGCTTGGCGAAGCCCTGCCGAGATCGATGCTGCATCCACCACCACGCTGTCGTGCTGCTGGATCTCCATCAACCTCTCCTTCCCCCTTGCTGGATCAAGAAGGAGGAGATGTCTTCCCAACCCGTACGTGTGTTGAACGCGGAGGTGCCGTCCGTTCGGCGCTAGGATCTCCGGTGATTTGGATCACGACGAGTACGACTCCCTCAACCCCGTTATCTTGAACGCTTCCGTGCGCGATCTACAAGGGTATGTAGATGCACTCCTCTCTCTCGTTGCTAGATGACTCCATAGGTTGATCTTGGTGAAGCGTAGAATTTTTTTATTTTTTGCAACGTTCCCCAACAGTGGCATCATGAGCTAGGTCTATGCGTAGTTTCTATGCACGAGTAGAACACAAACTTGTTGTGGGCATAGATGTTGCCAATTTTCTTGCCACTACTAGTCTTATCTTGCTTCGGCGGCATCGTGGGATGAAGCGGCCCAGACCAACCTTACACATACGCTTACGTGAGACAGGTTCCACCGACTGACATGCACTAGTTGCATAAGGTGGCTAGCGGGTGTCTGTCTCTCCCAGTTTAGTTGGAGCGGATTCGATGAAAAGGGTCCTTATGAAGGGTAAATAGAAATTGTCATATCACGTTGTGGTTTTACGTAGGTAAGAAATGTTCTTGCTAGAAACCTATAGAAGCCACGTAAAAACATGCAACAACAATTAGAGGACGTCTAACTTGTTTTTGCAGCATATGCCTTGTGATGTGATATGGCCAAAAGGATGTGATGAATGATATATGTGATGTATGAGATTGATCATGTTCTTGTAATAGGAATCACGACTTGCATGTCGATGAGTATGACAACCGGCAGGAGCCATAGGAGTTGTCTTTATTTTTGTATGACCCGCATGTCATTGAATAACGCCATGTAAATTACTTTACTTTATTGCTAAACACGTTAGCCATAGAGGTAGAAGTAATCATTAGCGTGACAACTTCATGAAGACACGATGATGGAGATCATGATGATGGAGATCATGGTGTCATGCCGGTGACGAAGATGATCATGGCGCCCCGAAGATGGAGATCAAAGGAGCAATATGATATTGGCCATATCATGTCACTATTTGATTGCATGTGATGTTTATCATGTTTTACATCTTATTTGCTTAGAATGACGGTAGCTTAAATAAGATGATCCCTCGCAATAATTTCAAGAAAGTGTTCCCCCTAACTGTGCACCATTGCGAAGGTTCGTTGTTTCGAAGCACCACGTGATGATCGGGTGTGATAGATCCTAACGTTCGAATACAACGGGTGTAAGCCAGATTTACACAACCAATACACTTAGGTTGACTTGACGAGCCTAGCATGTACAGACATGGCCTCGGAACATGGAAGACCGAAAGGTCGAGCATGAGTCGTATAGAAGATACGATCAACATGAAGATGTTCACTGATGATGACTAGTCCATCTCACGTGATGATCGGACACGGCCTAGTTGACTCGGATCATGTTTCACTTAGATGACTAGAGGGATGTCTGTCTGAGTGGGAGTTCATTGAATAATTTGATTAGATGAACTTAATTATCATGAACTTAGTCTAAAATCTTTACAATATGTCTTGTAGATCAAATGGCCCACGCTAATGTTGCCCTCAACTTCAACGCGTTCCTAGAGAAAACCAAGCTGAAAGATGATGGCAGCAACTATACGGACTGGGTCCGGAACCTGAGGATCATCCTCATAGCTGCAAAGAAATATTATGTCCTAGAAGCACCGCTAGGTGAAGCACCCATCCCAGAGAACCAAGACGTTATGAACGCTTGGCAGTCTCGTGCTGATGATTACTCCCTCGTTCAGTGCAGCATGCTTTACAGCTTAGAACCGGGGCTCCAAAAGCGTTTTGAGAAACATGGAGCATATGAGATGTTCGAAGAGCTGAAAATGGTTTTCCAAGCTCATGCCCGGGTCGAGAGAGATGAAGTCTCCGACAAGTTCTTCAGTTGTAAGATGGAGGAAAATAGTTCTGTCAGTGAGCACATACTCAAAATGTCTGGGTTGCACAACCGCTTGACTCAGCTGGGAGTTAATCTCCCGGATGACGCGGTTATTGACAGAATCCTTCAGTCGCTTCCACCGAGCTACAAGAGCTTTGTGATGAACTTCAATATGCAGGGGATGGAAAAGATCATTCCCGAGGTATATTCAATGCTGAAATCAGCGGAGGTAGAGATCAAAAAGGAACATCAAGTGTTGATGGTGAATAAAACCACTAAGTTCAAGAAAGGCAAGGGTAAGAAGAACTTCAAGAAAGACGGCAAGGTAGTTGCCGCGCCCGTTAAGCCAGTTTCCGAGAAGAAGTCAAAGAATGGACCCAAGCCTGAGACTGAGTGCTTTTATTGCAAGGGAAGTGGTCACTGGAAGCGGAACTGCCCCAAGTACTTAGCGGACAAGAAGGCCGGCAACACCAAAGGTATATGTGATATACATGTTATTGATGTGTACCTTACCAGCACTCGTAGTAGCTCCTGGGTATTTGATACCAGTGCGGTTGCTCATATTTGTAACTCAAAGTAGGAGCTACGGAATAAGCGGAGACTGGCGAAGGACGAGGTGACGATGCGCGTCGGGAATGGTTCCAAGGTCGATGTGATCGCCGTCGGCACGCTACCTCTACATTTACCTACGGGATTAGTTTTAAACCTCAATAATTGTTATTTAGTGCCATCTTTGAGCATGAACATTCTATCTGGATCTCGTTTAATGCGAGATGGCTACTCATAAATCTGAGAATAATGGTTGTTCTATTTATATGAGAGATATGTTTTATGGTCATGCCCCGCTAGTCAATGGTTTATTCTTAATGAATCTCGATTGTGATGTTACACATATTCATAGTGTGAATACCAAAAGATGTAAGGTTGATAACGATAGTCCCACATACTTGTGGCACTGCCGCCTTGGTCACATTGGTGTCAAGCGCATGAAGAAGCTCCGTGCTGATGGACTTTTAGAGTCTCTAGATTATGAATCGTTTGACACATGCGAACCATGCCTCATGGGCAAAATGACCAAGACTCCATTCTCCAGAATAATGGAGCGAGCAACCAACTTATTGGAAATCATACATACTGATGTGTGCGGTCCAATGAGTGTTGAGGCTCGCGGAAGCTATCGTTATGTTCTCACTCTGACTGATGACTTGAGTAGATATGGGTATGTATACTTGATGAAACACAAGTCTGAGACCTTTTAAAAGTTTAAGGAATTTCAGAATGAGGTAGAGAATCAACGTGACCGAAAGATAAAGTTCTTATGATCAGATCGTGGGGGAGAATATTTAAGTCACGAATTTGGTACGCACTTAAGGAAATGTGGAATCGTTTCACAACTCACGCCGCCTGGAACACCTCAGCGTAACGGTGTGTCCGAACATCGTAATCGCACTCTATTAGATATGGTGCGATCTATGATGTCACTCACCCATTTACCGCTATCATTTTGGGGATACGCTCTAGATACAACTATATTCACTTTAAATAGGGCACCGTCTAAATCCGTTGAGACGACACCGTATGAATTATGGTTTGGGAAGAAACCTAAGCTGTCGTTTCTAAAAGTTTGGGGATGCGATGCTTATGTCAAGAAACTTCAACCTGAAAAGCTCGAACCCAAGTCGGAAAAATGCGTCTTCATTGGATATCCTAAGGAAACCATTGGGTATACCTTCTACCTCAGATCCGAAGGCAAGGTCTTTGTTGCCAAGAACGGGTCCTTCTGGAGAAAGAGTTTCTCTCGAAAGAAGTAAGTGGGAGGAAAGTGGAACTTGATGAAGTACTGCCTCTTGAACCGGAAAGTAGCGCAGCTCAGGAAAATGTTCCTGTGGTGCCTGCACTGACTAGAGAGGAAACTAATGATGATGATCAAGGTACTTCGGATCAAGTTACTACTGAACTTCGTAGGTCCACGAGGACACGTTCCACACCAGAGTGGTATGGCAACCCTGTCCTGGAAATCATGTTGTTAGACAACGGTGAACCTTCGAACTATGAAGAAGCAATGGCGGGCCCAGATTCCAACAAATGGCTTGAAGCCATGCAATCCGAGATAGGATCCATGTATGAAAACAAAGTATGGACTTTGACAGACTTGCCTGATGATCGGCGAGCGATAGAAAGCAAATGGATCTTTAAGAAGAAGACGGACGCGGATGGTAATGTTACCATCTATAAAGCTCGATTTGTCGCTAAGGGTTATCGACAAGTTCAAGGGGTTGACTATGATGAGACTTTCTCTCCCGTAGCGAAGCTGAAGTCCGTCCGAATCATGTTAGCAATTGCCGCATACTATGATTATGAGATATGGCAAATGGACGTCAAAACGGCATTCCATAACGACCATCTTAAGGAAGAACTGTATATGATGCAGCCGAAGGGTTTTGTCGATCCTAAGAATGCTAACAAGGTATGCAAGCTCCAGCGCTCCATCTATGGGCTGGTGCAAGCATCTCGGAGTTGGAACATTCGCTTTAATGAAATGATCAAAGCATTTGGGTTTATGCAGACTTATGGAGAAGCCTGCGTTTACAAGAAAGTGAGTGGGAGCTCTGTAGCATTTCTCATATTATATGTGGATGACATACTTTTGATGGGAAATGATATAGAACTTTTGGACAGCATTAAGGCCTACTTGAATAAGTGTTTTTCGATGAAGGACCTTGGAGAAGTTGCTTACATATTAGGCATCAAGATCTATAGAGATAGATCAAGACGCCTCATAGGTCTTTCACAAAGCACATACCTTGATAAGATATTGAAGAAGTTCAATATGGATCAGTCCAAGAAGGGGTTCTTGCCTGTGTTGCAAGGTGTGAAATTGAGCTCAGCTCAATGTCCGACCACGGCAGAAGATAGAGAAAAGATGAGTGTCGTCCCCTATGCCTCAGCCATAGGGTCTATCATGTATGCCATGACGTGTACCAGACCTGATGAAAACCTTGCCGTAAGTTTGGTAGGAAGGTACCAAAGTAATCCAGGCATGGAACACTGGACAGCGGTCAAGAACATCCTAAAGTACCTGAAAAGGACTAAGGATATGTTTCTCGTATATGGAGGTGACGAAGAACTCGTCGTAAAGGGTTACGTCGACGCTAGCTTCGACACAGATCTGGATGACTCTAAGTCACAAACCGGATACGTGTATATTTTGAATGGTGGGGCAGTAAGCTGGTGCAGTTGCAAGCAAAGCGTCGTGGCGGGATCTACATGTAAGGCGGAGTACATGGCAGCCTCGGAGGCAGCGCATGAAGCAATCTGGGTGAAGGAGTTCATCACCGACCTAGGAGTCATACCAATGCGTCGGGGCCGATCACACTCTTCTGTGACAACACTGGAGCTGCACTTGCCAAGGAGCCCAGGTTTCACAAGAAGACCAGGCACATCAAGCGTCGCTTCAACTCCATTCGTGAAAATTTTCAAGATGGAGACATAGATATTTGTAAAGTACATACGGACCTGAATGTAGCAGATCCGTTGACTAAACCTCTCCCTAGAGAAAAACATGATCAACACCAGAACTCTATGGGTGTTCGATTCATAACAATGTAACTAGATTATTGACTCTAGTGCAAGTGGGAGACTGTTGGAAGTATGCCCTAGAGGCAATAATAAAATGGTTATTATTATATTTCCTTGTTCATGATAATTGTCTATTGTTCATGCTATAATTGTGTTATCCGGAAATCGTAATACATGTGTGAATATATAGACCACAACACGTCCCTAGTGAGCCTCTAGTTGACTAGCTCGTTGATCAACATATAGTCATGGTTTCCTAGACATTGGATGTCATTGATAACGGGATCACATTATTAGGATAATGATGTGATGGACAAGACCCAATCCTAAGCATAGCACAAGATCGTGTAGTTCGTTTCGCTAGAGCTTTTCCAAATGTCAAGTATCATTTCCTTAGACCATGAGATTGTGCAACTCCTGAATACCGTAGGTGTTCTTTGGGTGTGCCAAACGTCACAACGTAACTGGGTGACTATAAAGGTGCACTACGGGTATCTCCGAAAGTGTTGTTTTGGTTGGCACGAATCGAGACTGGGATTTGTCACTCCGTATGACGAAGAGGTATCTCTGGGCCCACTCGGTAATGCATCATCATAATGAGCTCAATGTGACCAAGTGTATGGTCACGGGATCATGCATTACGGTACGAGTAAAGTGACTTGCCGGTAACGAGATTAAACGAGGTATTGGGATGCCGACGATCGAATCTCGGGCAAGTAACGTACCGATTGACAAAGGGAATTGTATACGGGATTGATTGAATCCTCGACATCGTGGTTCATCCAATGAGATCATCGAGGAGCATGTGGGAGCCAACATGGGTATCCAGATCCCCCTGCTGGTTATTGACCGGAGAGTCGTCTCGGTCATGTCTGCATGTCTCCCGAACCCGTAGGGTCTACACACTTAAGGTTCGGTGATGCTAGGGTTGTTGAGATATTAGTATGCGGTAACCCGAAAGTTGTTCGGAGTCCTGGATGAGATCCCGGACATTACGAGGAGTTCCGGAATGGTCCGGAGGTGAAGATTTATATATAGGAAGTCCAGTTTCGGCCATCGGGAAAGTTACGGGGGTCATCGGTATTATGCCGGGACCACCGGAAGGGTCCCAGGGGTCCACAGGGTGGGGCCACCTATCCCAGAGGGCCCCATGGGCTGAAGTGGGAGGGGAACCAGCCCCTGGTGGGCTGGTGCGCCCCCCTTGGGCCCCCTGCGCCTAGGGTTGGAAACCCTAGGGGTGGGGGCGCCTCACTTGCCTTGGGGGGCAAGCCACCCCCTTTGGGCGCCGTCCCCCTTGAGATTGGATCTCCAAGGGGGCTGGCGCCCCCCTGGCCCCTATATAAAGAGGGGGGAGGGAGGGTAGCCGCACCCCAGCCCCTAGCACATCCCTCTCCCTCCCGTGACACCTCCCTCTCGCTGTGCTTGGCGAAGCCCTGCCGAGATCGCTGCTGCATCCACCACCATGCTGTCGTGCTGCTGGATCTCCATCAACCTCTCCTTCTCCCTTGCTGGATCAAGAAGGAGGAGACGTATTCCCAACCGTACGTGTGTTGAACACGGAGGTGCCGTCCGTTCGGCACTAGGATCTCCGGTGATTTGGATCACGACGAGTACGACTCCCTCAACCCCGTTCTCTTGAACGCTTCCGCGCGCGATCTACAAGGGTATGTAGATGCACTCCTCTCTCTCGTTGCTAGATGACTCCATAGATTGATCTTGGTGAAGCGTAGAAATTTTTTATTTTCTGCAACGTTCCCCAACATATAATATATCAAAATTTTCAGAAAACATTTTCTACAACATGAACATTTTCCTAGAGTCAAATAAATTCCACAAAAATTCAAATAAAGCAAGCAATGCGACTGTTGCAATAAAACCTCATAAAAATAATTTTAAAAATACTAAAATGATTTCAAATTTATTTCTCTCCATTTTTCTAATGTAGGGAATCATTTTACCCTTCCATATATTTTATTTGTGCAGAAAAATAATTTGAATAAAAACCGAATAACTCCAAATTGAAAATAATTTCAAAGAGACTTTCAATTTGATTCTTTTAAACTTTCAACTCATATTTCATATGTTTCGAAGAAGTCATTTTATCTTCTCTCGTGAAAATTATTAAGTTGCTTAAAGTTTCTGAATTGTAAATAGTTCCAAATGGAATTCAAATCTTTTCGAAACCCTTTTCATTTATTTAAATGGAAGAAGTCATGTCATCTTCTCTCTAGGGTTTTGTGATGAAATGAATTTGAATTCATGGAGATCATAAATGCAAAAAAATGAAAGTTTGGGAAAGTCCTTTTATTCCCTCTCATTTAACTTTCATAAAGTTTCGAATTTCACTCAATTTCACCCAAGCAACCACACAAGCAATCAAAACTATCTATTTTATATAACATTCCAAAATTTAGAATTTTGGGATGTTACAAACCTACCACCCTTAAAATGAATCTTGTCCTCGAGAGTCGAAGAGGCTAGAAAGAAATAGGTTAGGGTCGGGGTCTTCTCAAAATCCATTGATCGTTACATAGGGTCTGGGGTGCTACCACCCTTAGAAACATGGTTACGGTTCCATCAAAACTCTTATACTCCATCCTTTATGTTGGCAGTGTCGATCTTCTTAAATCTTCAGGATAATTCCTCCTCTGGGCTCTTCCAATAGTGGCATAACCTTTTTCCTTATGTCCTTTTTATCTTGGTAAGGTTTTTCCGAGACTGGATCTTCTTTGCTGACAGGTCTGGCGCCTATACTAAACAACTATCGATATCTCATGGCGGCCAACAATTTATGGTTTCTCCTGCAGGAAATGGGTCTGGGCTTTATCCTCACCGTATGACCTACGATTGGCAACAGCTGCCTTGTAGAAGGGGAAAAAATGTCATACCATTCTAAGGTTTAAACAAGGTTTTGATCATCGTTGCTCTATGATGGGTAAGTCACTCAGATTTACCATCCCGTATAGCAAGGTGAACAATAAGAGTAAGTTGGTATGGTGATCAATCCATCCCGCACCCAAATCATTACCTTGTATATGGTTTAGCGAATCTCTCATTCTAACACTCGGTCATCCTCACAAGCATTGCAGAATTTCTCTTGTCGACGAACTAAGTTCGGATAAATCCATTGATTCTGCAAGCCAAACAAACATCTATCGTTCCTTCACAACTCTCAGGTTTTGCCTTACTCCTATAAGATCGTCTGTTGAAAAGGTCGTAACTTCTTCCAGGGTTTTTCCTTCAGCAAGAATGTACTTGCTTCTTGGCAGGTCCCGGGGCCTGTGGGTTATGGCCCATCTCATCACTTGTAAACCTTGAACTCATCATAGGGGAAACTGATCATTAGTCCAACCTCCAACTTCCTAGTGTTTTAAATCCATCCAATTATACTGTCTCTCTTCCTTCTACGAGTACCAAACTAAAACGTGACTACTCCGACTCGTCATAGAGTTATAGTTGCTCCTTATTACCAACATTATACCTCCTTTATATCCAATAGTACTTCATCTCTCCATACTCTTAGGGTATTCCCACTTATTGAGATAAACTCGTACTTATTTTGTACGTAGTCCACTTCGTGGAATATCATTATCTTTTCCAGGGGTCAAGGGTTCGCGCAGGGTACTACCACCCTTAAAATGCACAAACTCATCCATAGACCATATTTCTCATATCCTCGAAAATGGTCAAAAATCCTTCTTCATAGAGTAACTACTCATAAAAATTCAAATCAGTACCAACGACACTAACTTAGTTTATTCTCAAATGACTACAATCTCTTGCATTTTGCCTCAACTCAACACCTCAGAAAGAATTGTTCCCATTGCTACTACTACATTTCTTTTGTCGCAAACTCAACTATTTTGCAAATCCTCCTTCTCTTTGGGACAATCCTGGCAAAGTGCTATGCTTCATTACAGCAGAAACACATTACTACTGGCAATTCTCGAGGTTTCCTAGTGATTACATAGCCTTCTTGGGTCCTTGGCTTCCTTTTTGGGCAATTGTTGAAGTAGTGCCCTGACTCCTTGCACCTGAAACAGGTGATATGACTCAGGTCGTTCCTGGAATCCAATCTATTTCTCTTCCTAGACTTTTCCGTTCCAATTAGGGCTTCTATTTCCTTTGGGTCATACTTTTCTTCCTCTGTCGGGAATTCTACTAGATCCCCTTTCAGAAAATTCTGGGAGATGTGTCCTTCTCCACATGAATAACAAGACTTGGTGCGGGGTTTAATTGGGTCTTCTTCGGGTGTGTCCTCCACCTCTTCCTTCATCACTGGTTCTTATAAAATTTCCATGAGGGCTCTGCTTCTTTCTTCTGCTGGATGGTTCTTTGTACCATGGGGTAAATGTGACACTGAGCAGGGTAGTGCGTAGTTCCTTCACACAAGAAACAAGTAATCTGCCTAGTTGGGCATTCTTCAGCTGGGTGACTTCCTTCACAATTAGGGCATTCATCCTTGTGTTCTTTATGGTTGTGTCCTATTTCTCCACAAAGCTTGCATCCATAGAGTTTCTTCATATCATTTCCATAAGGCTTCAAATTCGGGGACACAAGACGAGACTTTAGCAAAGTCAACTTAAATTCCTTCCAAGTGGTTACTCCTTGCCATCCATTGATGGTTTGGTACATCCTCCACCAAGTAGCAGCACCTCTTTCAAAGCACTGAAGAGCATGCTGGGCCATATCCTTTTCGGCTATAGGGTTATTCTTCATGTGATCCTCCATGTTCTGAGTCCATCGGTTCGTCTCCAATTGACTCATCAGTCCAGAAAATGTGAGTTCATCTCCATTCATCCTCTAGTGGTTCCAAGGTTTTTTTTGGGGGGGGGGGGTGAGATAAGGGAGATAGAGAGGGATACACACAATACAAACAATAGTTTTTGAAAAGACAGATTTTATTTTGTGGTTGTCAAAAAAAAACATCAAATAAATGACAGCTCACAATCATCGCATCTAACGTAAGTATATAACAGGGGTTTGGTCTTCTAAAGGTCAATAAATCTTCAAAGTCGCCAACTTTTCAAGTCTTGCTCATGTCTCCGATGGCTTCTTTCGATTGTGCTTGTCCTTATCAAGTTCTTTTGCCAGATCATCTTTGTTGACGCGAAGTCTCTTGTGACGTCCTTTAATATTTCTGGAGTTGCGTTCCAAACTTCTGGGTTTCAACATCCTTGGCATGAACCATGTCATATTGTCCTTCAGTTCCTGACGAATCTCCGGTGTTTTGAGGTTTTGCTCCTCCAGCTTGGCTACTTCCAGCTTCTGGGTCCTGAGTTCTTCACGAAATGCTTCCTTGTCAAATATAGCTTCCTAAAGGTCCACCCTAAACTTTTTGATGTAATACTCCAGATCTGGTGATACACCGGCTAAGGTTAAAACTTCATCTTTTGCTGACAGGTGCTCCATCAGCCTTCTACCATCCAATCCTTCCGAAGAAATGCATGCTTAATTCAGCACGGTGACAATAGAATAAGTGGGTGATATCATCTTGGATATCCATGTTTCTGCCCTGGTCATTGACATGAACTATCATTCCATAGTTGATATCTCCTGCCTTAGGGTTTCCTTGACAAAACTTTGAGTTTTACGCTCCATGTTTCCGGTCTTTCTCCGACACACCTTGATCGCGGGTATTGACAGCTTCAATAGTCCGACAAGTTCCATGAGGGTAACCTTCTTAGGTCATACCAATCTAGAATTCTATAGATCCTTGAAATTCTCCTAGTCTTTGGAGTCTTCAATCGTTGTAGTTTCCATTATTATAATGCACGGTAAAATCCTCTTCATTCCAGAGTGGTCTTAGTTGTCCGATATCTTGTCTTTCTCGGAGTGGTCTCATCACCTGAATCTTCGCGTGGTCAAAAGGGGAAATGGGTATAGTCTAACTAAAAGGGAAATTTGATAAAGCTCAGAAAAGAAGAGAGGAAAAAGATCTTTTTGAAAATAAAGTTTTTAGAGAAAATCTTTCCTATGGGCTTGCCAGTCTCTAGGGTCATGTCCTACAGTCAACATGTGCTCTGATACCATATTGTAGCGACTCGACCTCAAACGGTCAAGTCTCTATGCTTAAGTGTCATCCCTTGATCGGTATGCTGACACACACAGTACTCGAGGATTTATAACAGAGGTAAATCACATGTATAAAATAATGTAAATACTATTATCTCAATCCATATAGTGGAAGTAACAACAGGGTTGTGGATTCCCATCAACACCAACGACAAAGTTGAGTGTAGAAATCATAACCCTAACATATCACTTACTCGTCGTAAGATTCCTGCAACATGAGACATTCCAGCCATGTAGGTCAGTACATTGAATGTCCTGGCAAATTCACACCATAGGATAATGATGAATAATAACTATCACTACATGCATATTTGGCTGGTGGAAGCTCTATGTTTAATTTTTGCATAAAGCCAAATTTTTCCCTACAACAAAGGAATAAATTTTATTTAACTACAAAGTTTGTTGAAAACATTGAGAAGGTTCCTCCAACTCAATCCCAAAGTGATAATTATGACCCAATAATATTCACTAAATAGAGTGATGAGATCAAATCAATAATTCAAGTACCAGATACTCAAGATGTCCATAATCGGGGACACGGCTAATCATGATTAGTTTGTACACTCGGTAGAGGTTTGCGCACTTTTCCCCACAAGACTCGATCTCCTCCATTGAATTTCTCACACTTCATGATGTTTGAGAAACGGATGATCGAGACATGGTCTTTCAGAAGCATTTACTCTCTACTCCGGGCGGACGGGTACACCTACAACCCCCCTACATCTGCTAGTCCACCTCTTCAAGAGCTCACACAACTTACTCAACTATGTCAGAGCCCATAATGGCTTGTGGCTGCACACGGAAGTTTCTAGCATGAATAATCTTATGATCCCTTTGAGCCTGGGTGGCATTCCATAGGGTGATCACACGGGTACTCCGAGATCCCCTTGGGCAAGCACTGGGTTCTCCAGGTGCCCGGGCAAACTACTGAGTGCTCCATGGTGCCCCAACCAATGCACCCATATGTGTGTTAAAGTAGCCACCTTAAGTTAAATCTTAGATTAATAATGACTCTCACATATTTCATGAATTCTCTCAAAACCAATCCACGTCTAACGTAGTAACACCCAAGGGTTTGAGTATAAGACAATAGGTTCCTACCTCATCAACTACTTCCCAATACCCACATGTTGTCAAACCTACTCATGCAATGTTTGAGGGTTGAAACTAATGCATAAAAACTGGGTATGAAAAATGTGATCAAAGTGTGAACTTGCCTTGTACTGTTTATGAAGATCCTTCGCACTCAACTCCTGGTAGTTCTATTCGTCACATTCCGTTCAATCTATCATAAGCAAGCAATAGTAACCACACATAAGCAATCACTCAAAAGATCAGAAAGAACGAAGAAAGCAATTCGGAAAACTTTGAAACCAAGCAAATGACTCTTGCAACAGAAAACAATTTCTAACAGTACCAAAATTAAGTGAATTTGGCGCACTTTTCCCCACAAGACTCGATCTCCTCCGTTGAATTTCTCGCACTTCCTGATGTTTGAGAAATGGATGATCGAGACATGGTCTTTCAGAAGCATTTACTCTCTACTCCGGGCGGACCGGTACACCTACAACCCCCTACATCTACTACTCCACCTCTTCAAGAGCTCACACAACTTACTCAACTATGCCAGAGCCCATAATGGCTTGTGGCTGCACATGGAAGTTTCTAGCATGAATAATCTTATGATCCCTTTGAACATGGGTGGCATTCCATAGGGTGATCACACGGGTACTCCGGTATCCCCTTGGGCAAGCATTGGGTTCTCCAGGTGCCCAGGCAAACCACTAAGTGCACCAGGGTGCCCCAACCAATCTACCCAGATGTGTGTTAAAGTAGCCACCTTAAGTTAAACCTTAGATTAACAATAACTCTCACATGTTTCATGAATTCTCTCAAAACCAATCCACGTCTACGAGCATAGCATAGCGGTATAAGCATAACGTAGTAACACCCAAGGGTTTGAGTATAAGACAATAGGTTCCTACCTCATCAACTACTTCCCAATACCCACATGTTGTCAAACCTACTCATGCAATGTTTGAGGGTTGAAACTAATGCATAAAAAATGGGCATGAAAAATGTGATCAAAGTGTACTATTAATGAAGATCCTTCGCACTCAACTCCTGATAGTTCTATTTGTCACACTCCGTTCAATCTATCGTAAGCAAGCAATAGTAACCACACATAAGCAATCACTCAAAAGATCAGAAAGAACGAAGAAAGCAATTCGTAAAACTTCGAAACCAAGAAAATGACTCTTGCAACGGAAAACAATTTCTAACAGTACCAAAATTAATTTCATTTGGCCTTATCAGAAAGTTTTGGTCAAGAGCTTCGATTTGCAAAAAGAATCACTCAAATCGGAGTTATAAAACTTGAGTTATGAATAAAAGAAGTTTGAATTCAAATATGTTTGAAATCAAATTTTAAACTTTCAAAAAATATGTTTAAGTTGATTATCTGGATAGATGAGATCACAACGAAGAAGTAGGCATTGGTTTCGTTGGATTTGGATAAACGAGCAAAGAGTTGTGAGCATTTGAAAACCAGGGGCTAATCTATAGGAAAAGTATGCACGGATAGGTCCCTGGCCGAAATTAAAATAGAAAAAGAAAAATCTAAATAACAAACGTTCGCTACCAAACGCTAACTGATGAATTCGTTCGCTGCGAAGAGGTAAACAGTGAGCATTCGCTATTTAACGCGTACCGGTTCGAACTAAAAAAAACCGAATCTAACCAAATCGGCTAATCCTATCCATCTAACCTAGATCGGACGGACGAGGCGGCTCCGGCGACTTACCACGGCGGCGGATGGCGTCGGTGGTGAGGAAAATGGCAGCGGCGGCTCAGCTTGAACGAGGCGACAGCTCTAGGCCTCCGCGGCGATGACGGAGTAGCTGGGGAGGGGCGGCGCGACGCGGCGGTGAGGCGAGTGGTGGCTGCGGGGATCAAGGAGGTGCGGGGCGACGGCGAGGAAGCTCGACAGTGGCGGCAACTCCGATGAGGCGACGGTTGGCAGTGGCGGCGGCGCGGAAACAAGGGGGAGGGGAATCAGGGTCCGGCTTTTATAGGGGGAAGGGGGCGACGGGTGGCATGGGGAAGGGGGCAGAGGAGGTCCGGGGCGGATACGACCGTCGAGGTCGGCGGTGGTGTCGTGGCGGCTCGGGACTCGGGGACGAGTGGGTGGGCGCGTCGGGGGCTGGGCCGTGGCCTGGCTCGTTGGCTGGGCCAGTCCAGTCCGGTCGGTCCAGAAGTCTTTTTTTAATCATTTTTTACAGACAACCAAAAATAAAATGAACCATCAAAATAATAATATACTATAGGCATATAATATACCAAAATTTTCAGAAAAAGATTTTCTACAACATGAACATTTTCCTAGAGTCAAATAAATTCCACAAAAATTCAAATAAAGCAAACAGTGCGACTGTTGCAATAAAACCTCATAAAAATCATTTTAAAAATACTAAAATGATTTCAAATTTATTTCTCTCCATTTTTCTAATGTTGGGAATCATTTTACCCTAATTTCCATATATTTTATTTGTGGAGAAAAATAATTTGAACAAAAACCGAATAACTCCAAATTGAAAATAATTTCAAAGAGACTTACAATTTGATTCTTTTAAACTTTCAACTCATATTTCATATGTTTTGAAGAAGTCATTTTATCTTCTCTCGTGAAAATCATTAAGTTGCTTAAAGTTTCGGAATTGTAAATAGTTCCAAATGGAATTCAAATCTTTTCAAAACCCTTTTCATTTATTTAAATGGAAGAAGTCATGTCATCTTCTCTCTAGGGTTTTGTGATGAAATGAATTTGAATTCATGGAGATCATAAATGCAAAAAAATGATTGTTTGGGAAAGTCCTTTTATTCCCTCTCATTTAACTTTCATAAAGTTTCGAATTTCACTCAATTTCACCCAAACAACCACACAAGCAATCAAAACTATCTATTTAATATAACATTCCAAAATTTAGAATTTTGGGATGTTACAGGACATCATCGACGAAACCATTCTAGTTGAGCCAGAAAGTATCAAAGCGGAATCTGGGAGGGGGAGGGCGATCATTCTCCAAGGAAAGCAGGAGGGGGATGTGGTCTGAGCCAATATGGTTGATGGCCTGGAGGGAGGCAAGGGGAGATCGGAGACCCCACTCCGGCAAGACAAAGACCCGGTCGAAAATGGAGCGATTCAAATTTGCTTGCCGATTGGTCCAGGTATATTTGACACCAATCCTATCTAAATCTCAGAGGCCAAGGTGCGCAATGCAGTCATTGAACGTTTGCATCTGAGGGAAGTTGACAAGATCGTTGTTCTTGTCCTTCGCAAAGCGGAGGAGGTTGAAATCGTTGCCCACCAGAACCGGAAGAGAGATGGCCGCCACCTTCCTCCTAAGTTCCTTGAGGAAGGTGGCAGAGCAACGGTGGTCACCAGGACCATAAACGATTATGACCTCCCACTTGAAGTTCAGGGCCCGCGCATACAGCTCCATGCTGACAAAGAACTCGCCCCGGTCCATGCCGCCTATCCCTAAGGTGGCATCCTTCACACATAAAAGGATGCCACCCGAGTGACCGACAATCGCACTAGAAGGGAGCCAGTGCCAAGCGAAGTGGTAGGGGCTCAATCCCTCTAGCTCTGCCAAGGCGAACTCTGTACGCATGGTTTCTTGGATGGCTACGATGTCAATGTGTTCTTCTCGCATATATTTGATGAGCTGGCTGCGACGACCATCATGGCCGAAGCCGTGGATGTTCCAAAAAAGCGTCCGCATCAAGGCGCCATCGGGGGGCTGCTTGACCCCAGGACACGAGAAGTGCTCTGGGCGCGTAGGGCTGCCATGCGAGAACGGGTGCAGCCGCGGAGCTCTGAGTCCAATGTAGGGAGCCGACCAACGACCCTGCCCGATGGGGTAGGGCCGGCTGTCTCCGTAGTGGTCGAGGGGTCGGGAGTGGCGAGCATACGTGCATGAGTCTCGGCCAGTCTACCGTCAAGGACCCCATGTGCGCATATGGCCTCAATCTGGATAAGGCGACAAGGAGGGGGGAGCTACTTCCCCCCTGAAAATGATCGTGACGTCCGCCGCCACCTTCGCCAGGTGGCCGAGCGGGGCCGACTCAAGAGCAGAGAATGAACAAGTAGATGTGCTAGCAGGGATGTCTGGGGTACGTGTCCCAAGGTTCTGGTCGGCTGCCCAAAGCTCTGCCAGTTCAAGAATGGGCAGAGCCGAGCTACCCTCCGATCGAGCGGCATGGAGCCGAGCACTGCGGCGGGAGGCCGTCATCGGGGACGAGGCTGAGCGGCAGCTCCTGGAGTAGGCCATAGTCCATGGAGGAAGCGGGTAGGAAGCCACAGGCATGGTAACCACTGCCGCCTCCACCGCTGTCGCCGCCATCGGGGAGGCTAATACATCTCCAACATATCTATAATTTTTGATTGTTCCATGTTGTTATATTATCATTCTTGGATGTTTTACAATCATTTTATAGCAACTTTATATCATTTTTTTGGGACTAACCTATTGACATAGTGCCCAGTGCTAGTTGCTATTTTTTTGCTTGTTTTTTTACTTCATAGAAAATTAATACCAAACGGAGTCCAAACACAGCGAAACTTTTTGGTGATTTTTTCTGGACCAGAAGACACCTGTTGGGCGAAGAAAGTACGTGAGGGGAGCTCCGAGGGGAGCACAACCCACCAGGGCACGCCTGGGGGCCCAGGTGTGCCCAGGTGAGTTGTGCCCACCTCGGTGGCCTCCTGCACCGCCTCTTTGATCTATAAATACCACAATATTCCAAAAACCCTAAGGGAGTCGACGAAAATCAATTCCAGCCGCCGCAAGTTCCAGAACCACTAGATCCAATGTAGACACCATCATGGAGGAGTTCATCATCCTCATTGGTGCCTCTCCGATGATGCGTGAGTAGTTCATTGTAGACCTACGGGTCTGTATAGATGGCTTCCTCTCTCTCTCTCTTTTGATTCTCAATATAATGGTCTCTTGGAGATCTATTTGATGTAACTCTTTTTGCAATGTGTTTGTTGGGATCCGATGAACTTTGAGTTTATGATCAGATCTATGTTTTTATCCATGAAAGTCATTTGAGTCTTTTTATCTCTTATATGCATGATTACTTATAGCCCCGTATTTATTCTTTGAATCTTTGGTTTAGTTAGGCCAACTAGACCATTTTCTTTCCATGGGAAGATGTGCTTTGTGATGGGTTCGATCTTACGGTGCTTGATCCCAGTGACAGAAGGGGAATCGACACGTATGTATCGTTTCTATTAAGGATAAGAAGATGGGGTCTATTTCTACATAAATAGATCTTGTCTACATCATGTCATCATTCTTATTGCATTACTCCGTTTCTCCATGAACTTAATACACTAGATGCATGCTGGATAGCGGTCGATGTGTGGAGTAATAGTAGTAGATGCAGGCAGGAGTCAGTCTACTAATCTTGGACGTGATGCCTATATAATGATCATTGCCCGGATATCATCATGATTATTTGAAGTTCTATCAATTTCCCCACAGTAATTTGTTTACCCACCGTATGCTATTTTTCTCGAGAGAAGCCACTAGTGAAATCTACGACCCCCGGGTCTCTTCTTTATTATATTTTCCTTCGCAATCTATTTTTATTTGATTTTATTTTCAGATCTATTAATCCAAAAATACAAAAATACCTTGCTGTAATTTTTATTTATTTATTTTATTTCGTGTTCCCGCGAGATCTATTTGTCCAATCTACTACAATTTTACCTATCTTTTTACCCGTGAGGGATTGTGATGCGGAGCATCCTATGGACATCACCATGTCAAGAGTCCGTTTGGCAAGTGACACGTGGGACATCTACTTCTCATACATAAAGGTGAATCTTCTCCTTTACACGTGTTCACTTGACCCCTTCGAGGATTGTATACTACTTGACACTTCTCCCGTGTGCATGCATAGGTATTGTCGGAGCTTCACGGATGTCGAGGAGTGCAAGCGCCAAGGAATGACTACACCGTCCGCGAGGGAAGCATGGAAGAGAAGTCGGAAGAGAACCTAGCCGCTCCAGAACGAGCGGTACTAGCGCCCACTCCAAGCGGTACTACCGCTGAGGCCACCCAAGTGGCACTACCGCCCAGCATTCGCCCTACTACCGCTCAACCCGACAAACTCCAGTGATCGAGCGGTATAAGACCGGTACTACCGCCCCTCCCAGCGGTACTACCGCTCAAGCGGTACTACCGCCCATGAGTCCGGTACTACCGCCCTGCCTGTGCGCAGCCGCGGGCCTTTGGCCTTGTATCCCTCTCCCACTTACCCCTTCGTGGCTTAGACTATCAACAGACCACCTCCTCCTCCTTTCTAGGGTTAGCAAATATGATACCTCATTCTTAGGTGAGCTTTGCTCCTACCTCCTCCTCTTGAGAGAGAGACCACTCCCATGGAGTTCAAGACCTCCATATGAGAAGATCCTGCGGGATATCATCAAGACCCCCCCCCCCCTCGTGGGAAGATCCGTCTAGGATACCATCAAGACCTCCTCTTAGTGATGAACTCTACCTTGTATCTTTCTCTTTGTTGTTCATGTACCTTGTGGATCTTGTGTGTTTGATTGTCTAGTGGATGTGTGATTGGACTTGTTCTTGAGTGTTGCCCCTTGTGATTTCTCTCTGTTCTTCCCCGTGTTCTTCGTGTTCTTCGAGGGATCCCACTCCAGTTGTGAAAGATCAGGCTTCTAGGGTTCTACCCTACATCATCTTGGATCAGAGCAAGGTTGATCACGAATTTGGAGCCCCTACCCCTCTTTTTCTAGCCTTCTTTTGCTTGATTTCGTCCTAAAATTCAAAAATCCCCACCAAAAGTAGCCCCATTTTTTTGTGATTTGTTGGTTTGATGATGTTTTGTTTATTTTGATCCGTGGATTTGCTTGGTTTCGAGTGGATCTAGCATCTCCCCAAGTTTCACCTCTTTCCATCCAGAAATCCATCCAATTTTGCCCCCGAAATCATCCTTTTCCGCCGCAAAATCACCCCGATTTCGATCTACGAATTTTCCTGACGTGAGCGGTACTACCGCCCTCCAAGCGGTACTACCGCTGAGCACCACAAGCGGTACTACCGCCCCACCCAGTTTCAGCGTTCCGAGTTTCACCATTTTGCCCATAACTTCCACATCCGGAGTCCGATTTTCGCGTTCTTTAGCTCGTTGAGTAGATATTGACATCCCCCATCCATCTAGATAGGTTCCAACACCATTTGACTCCATAAAATTTTCCAAAATTTGAAAATTTTGCCTAGGCCCTCCACCATATCATCCGCATAGCCACCACCGATCACCGCAACCTAACCCATTTTGTTCCCCTTAGCATTTGAGGTTGTTTGAGTTGTGATTCGAGTCTCCTAAGGTGTTTCGGCTACTTAGGTACCATTGCTTCAACTCCAACACCGTGTATAGTCCACCACCTTACCCTCCACTTTTGCATTGCATCTCAAAACCCATCATTGCATTCCCGCAATCCCATTGAGTTTCCGCAACCACCACCGCTTTCCCGCTACCACCATTTGACATTTGTCATTTGAGATTTTGAGTTTGCAGTTTTTTCCGTTTCCTAAGGTGTTTTGGATACTTAGGGACGAGTCTCCATCAACATGGTATCTACATCAAGAACACCGCCACCCATCATCGCAAAGGACGGTAACCTCGATAACACCATTGTATATTCCCTTGCCATTGCATTGATAACCCCTAGCCCATTTTGCGTCACTTGCCTATTGAGACTAGCCATTTGAGCATTGCCGGCAACGTGACTTGTGCACATTAGTGATCATACTTCCCATAGCATACATACCATATCATCGTGGTGCATATATTGGTATCATATCTTGTGTCACAAGTTTGTTCCCGCATATTCACAATTGCTATCTTGGTTTGTGCATTGTACAAAAGTGGCCATACAAAAAAAAGAAATAAAACTTTTAAGCAAAAGAGAAAGAGCAAAGAGCTTGTAAGCAAGTGCCATAGCATCATACTACATTGCATATAAGATTGTCATATCCGATCATCTTGGATCATCTTGTGAGAAACACCGGGAACCATACATACATAGTATACTTGGGATAGAAAGTTTATCCATTTTGCATCTTATAGGTTGTGCACAAGTGTCGTATCCGCCTATTAAGCAATCGTGCTAGCGTCTCCCTTGAGTTGTGCAACACGAGCGTTTTCCGTGGATTCCACATTTTGTGCTCATTCCTTGGTTGCACGACCCCATTTATCTATCCGTTTGTGTGTGTTTCCGTGTGCCATTCATTGCTATTGGTCTACTTGTTTTAATTGCGAATTTGTGAATCTCTTTCAACATTATTGACTCTTGCTAACATTTTGCATCAAATTTTTGTGCCACTATCCTCACCGAGCTACTCCATAAGCTTTACTTGATAGGTGTGAGTGAACAAGTCCGGTACCAATTCCACTATTCTTTCATTTCACATTGAGTGAAACGGGATACATCCTCAACTTTGGGAAAAGGTAACTTGGTATTGTTTATCTCATTTCCTACTCACCTCTACTCGAGTCTTGTAATGGATAGGCAAGGCATTTCACCTTCGGTCTACAACAACAACGAAGAGTTCGATGCCACAAACAACAACTTCAACGCCAAGATGCAAGCTCAGATGGAGGACATCAAAGCCCTCATCAAGTCCTATGTAGCGACCAGACCTCAAACAGTCTGATCTCTGTGCTCAGTGTCATCCCTGGATCAGTAATGCTGACACCACACAGTACTTGGAGGATTTATAACAGAGTAGCAATCACACACTTATTACATCGAATGTCTCAAGAGAGAACTTATTGAAATAAATATGGCTTAAGTCCATCTAAAATTGATAACAGCGGAAGACTTGGAAGATAAGCGAGTCCATCAACTCCAACGGCATCACTGAGTATAGAACCACGACCTAAAAGCATCTTACTCGTCGTCTGAAAAGTCTGCAACATGAAATGTTGCAGCCCGAAAACAGGTCAACACATGGAATATGCTGGCATGTAACACATAGAGAATAACAATGGAATAAGCTATACTACATGCATATTTGGCTGGTGGAAAGCTCTATGGTTATAGTTTTGCATAAAGCCAATTTTTCCCTACTGCAAAGGAATAAATTTATTTAACTATCATGGTGGTTGTTAAACATTGAGAATGGTTGACAACATCCTCAATCCCAATTAAAATACTCATTAAACCCAACAATATTAAATTAGAGTAACATGTTGAGATTCACATGATATCCAAGTACTAGATACTCAAAACGTCCATAACCGGGGACTCGGCTAACCATGATTAGTTTATACACTCTGCAGAGGTTTGCGCACTTTTCCCACAAGACTCGATCGCCTCCGTTTGATTCCTCGCACTACATGATGTTTGAGAAACGGATGACCGAGACATAGTCTTTCGGAAGCACTAGCACCTTACATGTGGGTAGACCGGTACACCTACTTTTCCCTACATCTGCTAGTCTACCCGTAAGAGTTCGCACAACTTAATCAACTATGCCAGAGCCCATAATGTCTTGTGGCTGCACACGTAAGTTTCTAGTTTGAATAATCTCATGATCCCTTTGAGCCTGGGTGGCGGTCCTAAGAAATACAGGCAAGTCCTGATAGAAACCAGGTGCCTCAATCTGCCCAGATGTGTGTTCAAGTTGCCACCTTAAATAAACCATTAATTTAACAATCTCACATCTGTCATGGATACACTCACCCAATCCACGTCTACTAGCATAGCATGGCATAATAAGCAAACGTAGAAGTAACTCCCAAAGGTTTGATAATAAAACAGGTAATAGGCTCTACCTCATCTACTTCCCATAACCCACAATTTAATTAGATCCTAATCATGCAATGTTTGAGGATAGATCTAATGCATAAAATCTGGGTATGAGAAAAGATATGATCAAAGTGTTACTTGCCTTGCTTATGATCCGCGAAACCTAGAGACTCGAAGTAACAGGCGGCGCACTCCGGGTATTCTATCGCAGACAAACAAACAAACAAACATACAATAAGTACTCATCTAATGCACAGGTAAAATTCGAATAAAAGATCTAACCTGAAATTTCAACTTAAAAACTCCGGTTTGCAAAAAGAATCAAATCAAACAAAGCAACGAAAGTCAAACGGCGAAAGAAAACAGCTTCGTTTTACTAATCTGGATCTAAGTTAAATTTTACAGAAGCAAAAACTTGTTTAAGTAGATTATTCGGAAAGAGGGTTTCGAGACGAAACTCCAGGCGCTTAAATCGCCTGATTCCGATAAACGAGCGAAAAGTTATACTAAAACGAAAATCGGATCAGGAATCGCGATCAGAAAAATCACGGATTAAATCCGAGAAAAAGAAAAACGACGAACGGGTTAACGAATGAACGTTCGTTAACTAAACCAATCTGACGAATCTGTTCGTTAAAACGAACGAACGAGCGAACGCTCGCTAAATAAACTAAACCGAAATAAAAACTGATCTAATAAAAAAACCGAAACTAAAAAAAACCGAAAATAAACCGACAGAAAACCGATCGGTTTTCTAAAAAAACCGGCATGGAAGTCAAGGCGGCGGCGAACCTCAGCGAGCGTGCGGGCGGCGGGGTCGGCGGGGTCCGGCGACAGCTCGGCGGGCGGGGCGGCGGCGCGGCGCGTCGGCTGGCGGCGGCGGCGGCGCGGGGCTAGGGCGGCTAGGGTTTGGGGGGGGCAGCGGCTGGGCCTCGGGCTGGCTCCCCCCGGCTTATAAAGCCCCGCGGGCCGGGAGTCCTAGACGGACACGGCCCGTAGGTCGGGTGCGTTTTTTTATAATTCCACGCAGAAGAGAAAAAATAAAATAAAAACTAAACAAACTCCAAAATTCCCGAAATAAATTTTCCCCGGCTTCTAAAATCAAGACGGACAAGATGAACATTTATTTGGGGCCTAAATGCAATTTTGAAAAACGCGCATTTTTCCTAAATCCAAATAAAAGGCGAAAAACTCCAAAAAAATCTTATTTGATTTTTTTATTAAATCTTCATTATTTCTTTATTTTGGGAAAGTCATTTTATTCCCTCTCTGAAATTTTGGTAGTAGAAATAATCGAAGATAAAATAAATAAAATCAAATGATCCTATTTTCAAAATTTGAGAAAAACTCAAATAAGAAAATAACGAAATCCCCAACTCTCTACGTGGGTCCTTGAGTTGCGTAGAATTTCTAGGATCGAGCCAACAATGCAACAAAAATATGATATGCAATGATGATCTATGTATAACATTCCAAATTGAAAATTTGGAATGTTACATCCTACAACCGATCTTCCTCATCTTCGAGAAGATGGTCAAGTGCACATGCTTCCGAGCTATGATCTCCGGCAAGGTCACATCGGCATCGACACCATCACCAACAAGAACGTGAAGGTCAAGAGCTCAACACCAACTACCGCTCAACGACTTCACCATCTCCCTTGGCATCTTCGCCGAGCGACTTCAAGGCATCTTCGCCTATGGACATATGACATCTTCGCCAACAAGCACCCCAAGAGTACGCTCAAGAGAAGCTCCCCAAGCTCAAGTCCGCGACTTCCACGAGCTACTACGACCTCGACACCGACCACAAGATTCCTTTCTATGGGACTCAAGAACCCGAGGAGTACCTCAAGTGGGAGCATTTTATGGACGACTACCTCAAGCTACATCAAGTTTGTCCCGAAGATCAAGTGAAGTGCGCCACAAGAAACTTCCACGACTACGCCTCGACATGGTGGCTTCACACACCTTTGGAGAACTACGAGATGAGTTGGCCCAAGATGAAGAGAGCTTTGCGGCGACGATGACGAGATGATCGAGCATGGGATTTTCCCTTCGGTCATGGAGGAGAGTGATGATGTGCCATCTTTGACCTTCATCCATGGCGACGGCGATGAGGTGGTTGAGCATGGGATTTTCCCTTCGACCACGGCGACGTATGATGACTTGAGTGACTTGTGCCACCATATTGAGAGTGAGAGTGACTTCACCAGTAGCCCCATATATGATGAGTTGCCACAATTCCCATGTGAGGAGAGCCACAACCCACACCACTTGAGTGAGATGAGTGACTCCACCATATGTGACTTTGAGTGCACCTACTTTGAGGGAGTGAGTGAACCACCACATAGATAGAGTGAGATAGTTGATAGGTCTTGTGAGGCCATTTGCATTTCTAACAACTTGACATCTACCTCTATTGTGTCTTCTCATTTGGTGCTAGGTCCCATTTATGATGACGCACCGATACTTGACGACTTCGTCCTTCCTTTGGACAAGACGATGGCTATGGTGGAATATGATGCACCCCCACATGGTTCCATCAAGATGAAGATGACCACCATTTGGTCTTTCCCACCTCACCTACACCACTTGAGTGGAATGACAAAGGTAACATAGGTGATGGTGATGCTCTAGTCCCACTAGTGGACATTCTTGACATTAATTGCTTGCATGATGTTGATCCACCTAGTACCATGCTTCATGCTAGTATGATTTCACCATGCGATGATTTTCCCATTTATGATGAATATGATGATTCTCATGTGGAATTTATTAGTTGTGATGCCATGTTACATAGGATTTCTTGTGACAATTCTTTAGGTCACACCATGTTTGATAATCCGCTTGACTTGTCATATGCTATGCATGAGATCAACCATATGTCTTATTTGCAATCTCATCGTAGTGACTATACATATGCCATTAAAATAAACCCAATTTGCACTTATGACATAGATGACAAGCCCATGGTTATTGACATTTGTTTTTCTTGTGATGATATTGATATGATCCCTTTTCATCATTTATCACATATGCCATGCCATGACCACCTAGCTTTAGATATGCATTGTTTTGGATGTTGTCCATTTTCTCCATATGATGTTTCCAATGTTGTTCATGAGGAGACCCCCATAGTTTCCTCATACATGTTAGGAGATTTTGATCCATCCCATCCATTGCATGATCCCATTAATTATGTGCACCATATGTTTCCGATGAATGAAAATGCTATTGATGTGCCATATAATTGTAGGCTCAATTTGCATCCCCATCGTGTTATACATAACAACTATTCTTTCATGATGGATGACATGTTCTTATACCATGCATCAAATTTCTTTGAGCATTTCTTATCTTGTGCTAACTCACACGTGCACATACACATCATGATGGATGATGTGTACATTTACCACACGCACAATTTCTTTGGTTTGTGTCTCTTTTGTATAGGTACCCATGAATACTTGTCAACCTCGCAATCCCGCGAGTTGACAAAATGAGCTCTAGAGAGCAATGATGACTTGGGATCACGTGGATTGTCTTTCCCACCGCTCTCTTCGCGCAAAGACTTAGCACATTTCTTATACATGGCCCTCACTTGGCTATGGGTTATTGTCCATTACATATCATATACCCATCTTGCCATGTTCACTTTGCATGATATGCCCATTCCTATGCCTTTGCCATGCAATTGTGACCCATGCTTTGCATTACACATGATGATTGATTCTAGTACTTGTATGTGTATTTGCAAGCTTGGTGGAGATATCTCTTGTTGTTGCCATGTCCCATTTGTGACCCACCCCTATGATGATACTATGATCTTGCTTTGTGTTCGTGCTTGTGATATGTCATGTGCATTGTCTATGCCTATTATTTGCTCACATGACATGATTGCCATGATTTACTCTAGTGTGTTGCATCTTCGCTCCACTAGTTTGCATGACTTGATTACTATGCTTGCTTATGTTGCATCACCAATGATTCATACTTGCTCATTTCATGTGGTTGATGACAACCATCTACATGCTTTGCACATGATTGTTACTACTTCTTGTCACATATCTCCATATGTTGCCTCTCTCATGCTAGATTTGCCATGTATTGAGTGCAACAATGATTTTAGTCTTGCTAATGAGATTGCCCCCATAGCATTCTCACATATATTTGGAGATTTTGACATATTTATTGTGAAGCATGCTTATTCTTGCACTTGTGCTTCTAATGGTTATGTGCACGAGAAGAGAACCATCATGATGGATGATGTGTTTATCTACCATGCGCATACGCTCTTTGTTTTGTTGTGTGCATGTGTAGGATACTTGGACTTTGTGTCAACTTCCACTTCACGTGAGTTGACCATTCGAGCTCTTGAGAGCGAGCCTCATACATTCTACCACGACTTGCTTCTACACCACATTTGCTTGCGCTTCGGCATTGTGAGGAATGCACAAGGACATGCCTACAAGGTGACATCTTTCTTGAGAATGGATATTGGGGATCATACTACTTGTGTTGCTTGCACCGTGAGACTTATTGGTCATCTTGGACCACTTGATTGCGCACTTGCTAGAGATCTTGCTTTGACTTGCCATTTTCACGTTCCCATGCATCATGATATATATGCCTTGTGTGTTGCATCCAATTCTTGGATTACTTGCTCCTATCATATGTTTGGTTGCAACAATGTCAATTATTCACATATGCCATGTCCCATTGCTTGTCTCATGCTTGACTTGATTGCCTCACACATGATGAACAATTGCTCTTTATATTGTGTTGAGTGCTACACTATATTCACTACACCCTATGCACGTTATGTTTGGATTGTCTTGCACTTGACCCATGTGTTTAGACACTTCATTTTATTTGGTGTTGTGAATCCTTCCTATGCACCATAGACCTTTCATTGAGAAATTTGTGAATGCTTGCTATGACCTCGAGGTAGATGCTTATGCTCTTGTCACACATATTTGCATCTCTACCTCACATTTACATGCTTGTTCCCATGATATTTTTTGCTTGTGCTCGATTGATATGCTTACATGCCATGTCACATACCTTTGTCACACCCTATGCTATGCTTGATGACAACACTTGTTTGGTGAATCACCTCTTGAATGCTTGGTTTTGCACTAACGCTAACCACATTTGTTTTTCCAAGTGTTTGTTCTATTTTCTCCTTTTGAAGGAATCACAATAAGGTGCGACATTGGAGAGTGCCCATTTCGAGCTACTAGACGATGAGTGCTTGTTGATCGACCACTTCGACACGACACCGTCGTCTCTTTACCATGGTGATTTGGTTTTTGGTACGAGGTCGAATCTTTCCCAAGGGGGAGGGGATGATGCAGAGCATCGTATGGACATCACCATGTCAAGAGTCCGTTCGGCAAGTGACACGTGCGACATCTACTTCTCATACATAAAGGTGAATCTTCTCCTTTACACGTGTTCACTTCACCCCTTCGAGGATGGTATACTACTTGACACTTCTCCCGTGTGCATGCACAGGTATTTTTGGAGCTTCATGGATGTCGAGGAGGAGTGCAAGTGCCAAGGAACGACTACACCGTCCGCGAGGGAAGAACGGAAGAGAAGGAGGAAGAGAACCTGGCCGCTCCAGAACGAGCGGTACTACCGCCCACTCCAAGCGGTAATACCGCTGAGGCCACCCAAGCGGCACTACTGCCCAGCATTCGCCCTACTACTGCTCAACCCGACAAACTCCAGTGATCGAGCGGTATAAGTCCGGTACTACCGCCCCTCCTAGCGGTACTACCGCTCAAGCGGTACTACCGCCCGTGAGTCCGGTACTACCGCCCTGCCTGTGCGCAGCCGCGGGCCTTCGGCCTTGTATCCCTCTCCCACTTACCCCTTCGTGGCTTAGACTATAAATAGACCACCTCCACCTCCTTTCTAGGGTTAGCAAATATGATAGCTCATTCTTAGGTGAGCTTTGCTCCTACCTCCTCCTCTTGAGAGAGAGACCACTCCCATGGAGTTCAAGACCTCCATGTGAGAAGATCCCGCGGGATATCATCAAGACCCCCCCCCTCGTGGGAAGATCCGTCTAGGATACCATCAATACCTCCTCTTGGAGATGAACTCTACCTTGTATCTTTCTCTTTGTTGTTCATGTACCTTGTGGATCTTGTGTGTTTGATTGTCTAGTGGATGTGTGATTGGACTTGTTCTTGAGTGTTTCCCCTTGTGATTTCTCTTTGTTCTTCCCCGTGTTTTTCGTGTTCTTCGAGGGATCCCACTCCAATCGTGAAAGATCGGGCCTCTACGGTTCTACCCTACATCAGATTGACAACCCCTCTCTTACGTCGGGTTGCAAGTATTTGTTCTTTGTGTAAAGGATCTGTTTACATGGTGTTGCATGGTTCTCCTACTGGTTCGATAACCTTGATCTCATCACTAAGGGAAATACCTACCATAGTTGTGCTGCATCATCCCTTCCTCTTTGGGGAAATATCGACGTAGTTCAAGCCGCATCAAAAGGAATTTCTGGCGCCGTTGCCGGGGAAACATCACCAACATCTATCAGGTTCCTAATCACAAATCTCATCTCTTTGCAATTTACATTATTTGCCATTTGCCTCTCGTTTTCCTCTCCCCCACTTCATAAAATTTGCCGTTTTATTCGCCCTATTTTTTGTTTTCCTTTTTCTCGTTCAATCTTTAATTTGTTTGCTCATGTTGCCATGTGTCTTCTATTTGCTTGCATCTTCGCTTGCTAAAGATCTATTCATATGGATCCTCATCCACTAGCTAATCTTTTCAAAAGATCCAATTATGATGAACCAATTGCTAGTGAATTGAGTTCACTAGATTATCTTTATGCAGTTTTGCTTGAGATTTATGAATCTGAAAATTGTGATGAAGTATTAAACGAAGGAATTCATAAAGTGATTCATGATAGCTCCTTGAATGAAAAGCATGATTGCAATGATGTTATTATAAATTCTATTAATGTCAATTGTTCTAATAATATGCAAAACCCCAAGCTTGGGGATGCTAAATTTGATATGTCCACTACTTATTGTAATGATGATGATTGGGGTGATAATGATTCTTATGATCTTGAAAATTTATTTAAACCTCATGAAGAATATGCTTTCAATAATATTGGAAGTGGGTTTGGAAGAGTGTCATCTCTAGGTAAAAGTAATCCCACTATTTTGGAAGAGTGTCAACTTTGCCTGCATGTGGATCATGAAGAGAATATTTTATATGATAGCTATATTGTTGAATTTGAGTATGATCCAACATGTAATTATTATGAGAGAGGAAAATATGGTTGCGGAAACTTCCATGTTACTAAATTACCTCTCGTTATGTTGATATTTTCAATGTTTTATTCCTCTCCTTTGCATATGCTAGATATTTGTTGTCTTGATAGTTTGTTTCCCTATAAAATTCCTATGCATAGGAAGTATGTTAGACTTAAATGTGTTTGTCCCATGTTTCATGATGCTCTCTTTGTGTTTCAATTATTATCTTTCGTGTAAGCATCGTTGAAATCTTATGCCTAGCTAGGGGCGTAAAACGATAGCACTTGTTGGGAGGCAACCCAATGAATAAAAATTTATTTTTGTCTTTTTCTTTCTGTTCTCGAGTCTTTGCACAATTATGCTACTGTTATGATTGTGTTTTTTATGGTTGAAATTAGTGTTTGTACCAAGCAAAGCCTTTGGGATGATTTGGGTGATAGTTGATTTGATCTTGTTGAAAAACAGAAATTTTCGCGCTCAGAAATACAATTTTCGCAAATCACAGAAACGTGCTTTTGCTCTGAATTTTTTACACAAGATTGATAATTTTTTTCCTGAATTATCCTAATTTTTCAAATTTTTTGGAGTTACAGAAGTATTCGAAATATCCAGATTGCTATAGACTGTTCTGTTTTTGACAGATTCTGTTTTCTTTGCGTTGTGTGCTTGTTTTGATGATTCTATGGTTTCCTTTGAAGAGTTTTTGCCATAGAAAAGTTGGAATACAGTAGATATAATGCAAAAATAAAATATGAATGGGTTTGCAACAGTACTTAAAGTAGTGATTTGCTTTCCTACACTAATGGATCTCATGAAGGTTTTGTTGAGTTTTGTGTGATTGGAGTTTTCAAGTTTTTGGTGAGATCACGATGGATGAAGGAATAAGGATTAGCAAAAGGCTAAGCTTGGGGATGCCCTAGGCACCCCAACATAATATTCAAGAAGTATCAAGCAACTAAGCTTGGGTATGCCCCCAGTGGCATCCCCTCTTTCTTCTAACAACCATCAGTATTTTACTTGAAACTATATTTTTATTCATCACATATTATGAGTTTTGCTTGGAGCATCTTGTATGATATGAGTCTTTGCTTGTTTTGATTTTATTTTTAAGTCATGAATCCTTGCTGGACACACCTATTTGCGAGAGCCAAAATTATTCTATGACTTGTTAGAATTGCTCTCTATGCTTCACTTAAATCTTTATGAGCTATGAAATTGCTCTAGTGCTTCACTTATATCTTTTTGAGCACGGTGTGCTTTAGTATTTTTGAAGAAATGCTCTCATGCTTCACTTAGGTTTATTTGAGAGTTAGTAATTTTTTTAGAAATTATCTCTTGCTTCACTTAAATTATTTGAGAGAAAGAAATATGATGCTCATGTTCATCACTTATATTTGTCTGAGCTTATTAAAAGCAACATATGAAACTAGTCCCAAAGTGATAGGTATTCAAGGAGGATACAATAAAAACTTTCATGAAGATCATTGGACAAAATAAACTTGATTCTTTGTAATAGTTTTGAGATATGATGATAGTGATATGTGAGTCATGTTGATGAGTAATTATGCTTTAGTAAGAATATTGGTGTGAAGGTTTGTGATTACCTATGCAAGCAAGAAAGTCAATAGTTATGCAATGAAATTATATCCTACTTGTGGTGCATTATTCGGTGTTAGTTATGCTTAATACTCGCTTATGAGATTTTTTGTTTCTTGGTTGGATGCTTCTCAATCTTTTGCTAGCCTTCATTTGCACTAAGTATGACCACTACTTGTGCATCCAAAATCCTTTAAACCAGTTTTTTCCACATGAGTCCACTATACCTACCTATATGCGGTATTCTTTTATCGTTCTAAGCAAATTTGTATGTGCCATATCTAATTTTGAAAATGAATTTCTCTTTTATGTGCTCATACCGCTCATGAAATGGTAGGGGGTGGCTGATATATTTCCATGCTAGATGTGTTATTCTCAAGATGAGTGTTTATTCACTTGTCATTGCATGAGAGTACGACAAAGGTATTAGGGATGCCTAGTACCAAAATGAAAAATGAATTTACTTTATGTTGTCAAATTATAAATTCCTTGGAAAGTGTTGGTATGGAAGGCACCAGTGGATATGGTTAGCCATGGAAAGTAAAAGTATGATGGAAAAGGAATAAACTTATTTTCTGTTTGGGAACCGTCGATGATATATCTAGCATGGAAAGTATTGTGAACTACTCGATCGTTTTCATTGACAGGAAAAGCATGCTACCCAAAATGTTTTATCTCTATTTTTCCGCTTTGAGCTCTGGTACCTCTACAAATCCCTACTTCCCTCCGCGAACGGCTTTCTGTTTACTTTATGCAATTTTTTTTACTTGAGTCTCCATCTTCTCTTATAAATCATCAACTAATTAAGGGGCACTATGATCATACTTGAGAATTGGGTGTAGCTAATATGCGAGTGTGTTTCATGAATGGATCAATGATTGAGCATAATGGGCTAGGGATAACTTGCTTTAGTGTTGATATTTTGAAAGACATGGTTGCTTGTTGATATGCTTGAGTATTAAAGTCCTCAAGTCAAATCTAGACTATTGCTTTGAATCATATAAAAGTCCAAATGTCCATGCTACAAAGAAAAAAAAATGTGTGATGAACATGTTTGGAAGCATTCCACATCAAAATTTCTATTTTTATCATTTACCTACTCGAGGACGAGTAGGAATTAAGCTTGGGGATGTTGATACGTCTCCAACGTATCTATAGTTTTTGATTGTTTCATGCTGTTATATTATCATTCTTGGATGTTTTACAATCATTTTATAGCAACTTTATATAATTTTTTGGGACTAACCTATTGACATATTGCCCAGTGCCAGTTGTTATTTTTGTTTGTTTTTTACTTCGCAGAAAATCAATACCAAACGGAGTCCAAACACAGTAAAACTTTTTGGTGATTTTTTCTGGACTAGAAGACACCTGTTGGGCCAAGAAAGTACCTGAGGGGAGCTCCGAGGGGAGAACAACCCACCAGGGCATGCCTGGGGGCCCAAGCGCGCCCATGTGGGTTGTGCCCACCTCGATGGCCTCCCGCACCGCCTCTTTGCTCTATAAATACCCCAATATTCTAGAAACCCTAGGGGAGTCAACAAAAATCAATTCCAGCCACCGCAAGTTCCAAAACCACCAGATCCAATCTAGACACCATCACAGAGGGGTTCATCATCCTCATTGGTGCCTCTCCGATGGTGCGAGAGTAGTTCATTGTAGACCTATGGGTCCGTAGTTAGTAGCTAGATGGCTTCCTCTCTCTCTCTCTCTCTCTCTCTCTCTCTCTCTCTCTCTTGATTCTCAATACAATGGTATCCTGGAGATCTATTTGATGTAACTCTTTTTGCGGTGTGTTTGTTGGGATCTAATGAACTTTGAGTTTATGATCAGATCTATGTTTTTATCCATGAAAGTTAGTTGAGTCTTTTGATCTCTTATATGGATGATTACGTATAGCCTCGTATTTCTTCTTCGAATCTTTGGTTTAGTTAGGCCAACTAGATCGATTTTTCTTGCCATGGTAAGAGGTGCTTTGTGATGGGTTTGATCTTATGGTGTTTGATTCCAGTGATAGAAGGGGAACGACATGTATGTATTGTTGCTATTAAGGATAACAAGATGGGGTCTATTTCTACATTAATAGATATTGTCTACATCATGTCATCGTTCTTAGTGCATTACCCCGTTTCTCCATGAACTTAATACACTAGAGGCATGCTGGATAGTGGTCGATGTGTGGGGTAATAGTAGTAGATGCAGGCAGGAGTCGGTCTACTAATCTTGGACGTGATGCCTATATAATGATCATTGCCTGGATATCGTCATGATTATTTGAAGTTCTATCAATTTCCCAACAGTAATTTGTTTACCCCCCGTATGCTATTTTTCTCGAGAGAAGCCACTAGTGAAATCTACGGTCCCCGGGTCTCTTCTTTATTTTATTTTCCCCCGAGATCTATTTTTATTTGCTTTTATTTTCAGATCTATTAATCCAAAAATACCTTGCTGCAATTTTTATTTATTTATTTTCTTTCGCATTCCCGTGAAAGTGCAACTATCCCTAGGTGGTTTTGGTAATTCATAACAACATATAGCTCATTGAGCTAATGCTATTCCAAGACTATTGTTTCAGGAAAGCTCAATGAATGGCATGGCATGGATGATGAAAGTGGATCCCTCAAAATACTAAGGACAAAGGATTGGCTCAAGCTCAAAATCTCAAGACTCTTCATTTTATATTTTAGTGATCCAAGATCACATTGAGTCTATTAGAAAAGCCAATACTATCAAGGAGGGATGAGGTGTTGCTTAATGAGCCTCTTGCTTCATGTGCTTAGTGATATGCTCCAAAACCCTCAGCTACTTTCGCACATCCACAAATGACATAAACCCAAAGCCAAAATCGGTCACACCGATTCTTCCTATCCGGCGCCACCGATTCCAAAAGTCATAACCACTGCCACAAACCCTAAGCAAATCGGTCTTACCGATAGGGATCTCGGTCTCACCGAGATGGGATTGTAATCTCTCTGTTTCCCTTCGTAACGTTTCGGTCTAACTGAAGTGAGCGATCGGTCCCACCGATATTGCAATGTAAACTCTGTTTCCCTTTTGTAACATTTCGGTCTCACCGAAAAGAGCAAATAGGTCCCACCGAGTTTACCTGACCAACTCTCTGGAAATCTTATTACCAAATCAGTCTCACCGAGTTTGTGTAATCGGTCTTACCGAGATTACGTTATGCCCTAACCCTAACCGAATCGGTCTCACCGAGTTGCATGTCAGTCCCACCGAAAATCACTAACGGTCACTAGGTTTACTAAATCGGTCCGACCGAGTCTATTGAATCGGTCCCACCGAGTTTGGTAAATTGTGTGTAACGATTAGATTTTGTGTGGAGGCTATATGTACCCCTCCACCTCCTCTTCATTCGTGAAGAGAGCCATCAGAACAAACCTACACTTCCAACTTACCATTTCTGAGCGAGAACCACCTACTCATGTGTTGAGGCCAAGATATTCCATTCCTACCATATGAATCTTGATCTCTAGCCTTCCCCAAGTTGCTTTCCACTCAAATCTTCTTTCCACCAGATCCAAAACCTACGAGAGAATGTTGAGTGTTGGGGAGACTATCATTTGAAGCACAAGAGCAAGGTGTTCATCATCAACGCACCATTTGTTACTTCTTGGAGAGTGGTGTCTCCTAGATTGGCTAGGTGTCACTTGGGAGCCTCCGACAAGATTGTGGAGTTGAACCAAGGAGTTTGTAAGGGCAAGGAGATTGCCTACTTCGTGAAGATCTACCGCTAGTGAGGCAAGTCCTTCGTGGGCGACGGCCATGGTGGATAGACAAGGTTGCTTCTTCGTGGACCCTTCGTGGGTGGAGCCCTCCGTGGACTCGCGCAACCGTTACCCTTCGTGGGTTGAAGTCTCCATCAATGTGGATGTATGATAGCACCACCTATCGGAACCACGCCAAAAACATCTGTGTCTCTAATTGCGTTTGAATCCTCCAAACCCTTCCCTTTACTTTCTTGCAAGTTGCATGCTTTAGTTTCTGCTGCCTATATACTCTTTGCATGCTTGCTTGAATAGTGTGATGATTGCTTGACTTGTCCTAAGATAGCTAAAATCTGCCAAACTCTGAAATTGGGAAAAGGTTAAGTTTTTAATTGGTTAAGTAGTCTAGTCACCCCCCTCTAGACATACTTCAAGGTCCTACAAGTGGTATCAGAGCTTTGGTCTCCATTTGCTTTGATTTCCTTAGCTTTTGGTGGTCATAGCCTTGGTTTTACAACCTAGGAGAGTATGGCGTCTAGCGAGGGAAATTATCACTGTAGAGGTCCTTACTTTGATGGTACTAATTTTGCTAGTTGGAAGCATAAGATGAAAATGCATATTCTCAGACATAACCCCGCCGTTTGGGCAATTATTTGTGTTGGCTTGCAAGGTGAATTCTTTGATGGGAGAGAGCCGAACCGTGAAGCTAATGCGGAAGAATTGAAGATGCTGCAATACAACGCTCAAGCTTGTGATATCATCTTCAATGGATTGTGCCCCGAAGAATTCAACAAAATCAGCAGTCTTGAGAATGCAAAGGAAATTTGGGATACTTTGATTGATATGCATGAAGGTACCGAATCCGTCAAGGAATCCAAGTTGGATGTGCTCCAAAGTCAGCTTGACAAGTTCAAAATGAAGGATGGTGAAGGTGTCGCTGAAATGTACTCTAGGCTTGCACTTATCACAAATGAGATTGCCGGCTTAGGGAGTGAAGAGATGACCGACAAATTCATCATCAAGAAAATCCTAAGAGCATTGGATGGAAAGTATGATACCGTGTGCACATTGATCCAGATGATGCCAAACTACAAAGATCTCAAGCCGACGGAAGTCCTTGGAAGAATTGTTGCTCATGAGATGTCACTCAAGGATAAGGAGGAACTTCACAACAAGTCAAGTGGTGCTTACAAAGCCTCAAGTGAAGTCCCCACATCATCAAGTGAGAAACAAACCTTCAATGAAGAATTGAGCTTAATGGTGAAGAACTTCAACAAATTCTACAAGAGTAGAAGCAAAGAAAGAAGCTCCAAGTCAAGGTCTTACAATGACAAAAGATCTTCTAGTCGAGAGCGCAATTGCTACAATTGGGGGAGACCCGGACACTATTCCAATGAGTGTACGACACCCTACAAAAGAAGAGAAGATTCTCCAAGAAGAAGAAGCAAAAGAGAAGAATCACCACCAAGAGAGAGGAGGAGTAGAGATGATCGTTATGAACGAAGACCCTCACGGAGAAGCAAGGATTCGGAAAGGAAGGACAAGTCATCAAGGAGCTACACAAAACGAAGACATCAAGCTCATGTTGGTGAATGGGTATCCGGCTCCAACTCCGACAATCACTCCGAGAGAAGCTATCACCCCGACTCCGAATATACTCAAGATGAAGGTGTTGCTGGTCTAGCACTTGTGTCAACCAACTCCTACGACATATTTGATTCACCAAATGAAGGAATTGGAAGATGCTTCATGGCCAAAGGACCAAAGGTAACACATCCTGAGTATGTTGATTTCAATAGTGATGAAGATGACTTTCTTGTGGATGATGATTTACTTGTTGACAACTCTAGTGATGAATACTATGATGAAACGTCAATTAATCATGCCAATCAAGATAAAACGAATGACAATGATAAGGAGAAGATTGAGCTTCTAACTAAAGAACTAAACACTCTTAAGTTGGATCATGAAACTATCTTCGAAGATCATCGAGAACTTCTAAGGGCTCATGAGAAGTTACGCTTTGAAAAGCTCAATCTTGAGCAAGAGCATGAGTTCTTAAAGGCAATCAATGATGATCTCCGTAAGAAAAGTTCTTCTTACATTGCCAAGCGTTTACTCTTATCTACTTACATGCCTCAAGTCAAGTCTAATAACAAGTACAAGAAAGATACTTCCTCTAGTAGTAACAATAATAATGTCAAATCTAATATTGTTGCTTCTAGTAGTTCTCTTGATTCCACTAATGATTCTCTTAGCCAAGTTACACTTGAGAAAGAAAATAGCTTATTGAAGGGAATTATAGAGAAAGGTGTTTACAAGAGCCTTGCCGGGAGTAAGCAATTCGAGGAAATTGTATGCAAGAAAGGAAGGCACCGGAAGAATCAAGGTGTTGGTTTTGAACGAAAGTTCAATGCCAATGGAGTTGAGTGGGAAGAAGATCAATACCCAAGACAAAGTTTGTTCCTCAACTAGAGAAGTATGATCCTACTTCCTTCAAGGGAACACAAGCACAAGAGATCTTCCACCACAAGACCACAAGAACAAAGGCAAGGACAAGCTTCAAGAAGAGATTGATGCATTTGAAGAAGCACCTAAGGCCTCGTTCAAGTGGGTTCCCAAGACTACGTCAGGTTCTACTTCATCAAGTACAACTACAACTCCAAGGATTCCCATCAAGATGATGTGGATCCCGAAGAAGAAGAACTAGAGAGTTCTTGAGGGTGACTCCGCCAACATTCTTCACTCATATCATTATGGCAAGAACAAGTGCAATCAACTTCCACATCTTGCACTAGTTCAAGGAGTCACAAACTCTCATGTTGGTAAGGCAAGGGACAAGGTAACCTAATGATTTCATGGACATCATCTTGTGTGTGCATCACTCTATGTCTATGGATATTCTTGTTTGTTCCTTGTGGGACTAACCCATTTAGGTAAGTTGAAAATGCAACTCACTCCAAAGGATTGCTCCAAATGATCTACATCAACATTGAGCATCCACATCTTCGACACCTACATGAAGTCATCATCGACAAAACCCAAGGTTAGTTCATCCCTCTAAGGGGGGATCTCACATCTAGGGGGAGCTTAACTCTAAGAATTGAGTCAAAGCAACTCTGATGGTGTGAACACATCAATGCATTATGTAAAAGTGGTAACCCCACTTGAGCTTAAACGATGAGTATGACCTATGATCAAATGTTCTCATTTGACTCCTAAGTCAATACACTCATATATAGATGACCTAGTCATCGCCAATTGTTTGATGGATGCTAGAATTGGTTGTGCATGCTTTGCCACATATTTCATTTGCCATCTTATTGTGTGAGCATGTTGGTGCATATTTTACTCATTCAAGGACATCCACTTGTTGTTTTGATTGTTTGGCTTCTTTTCTTTTTGCCAAGTGGATGGACAAGAATGCCTAAGAACCTTCTCTAGCTATCTATGCTCTTCTCATCTCAAACTCTATTCATGCTACATCACAAAATTTGATCAAGTCAGATTCGAACCACTCTGTGTGAGGAGCACTCGGAGTCCCCGATTCTTCATAGACTTAAACTTCCAAAACCTCTTTGTGATTCTCGGTCTGACCGATTCCTCCATTTCGGTCCTATCGAGATCATTAAGTTGATCTAAGTTTTCAATCTGGGTGCAACCGATTTGAACTTTTCGGTCACACCGAGTTGCTGTAACTATATACAGTTATGCATCTCGGTGCCACCGAGTTGTTCCACTCGGTCACACCGACAGGGTCGGGCTATATATAGTCACGAGCAAAATTTTGGAAATTTCTCCGAACCCTTTCGCCCGTGCAATAGCTCGCTCTGCCTTCGAAGGTCTCCGGATCATCTCCTCATCACCAACCGCCTCTAGTAGCTGGTCTCCGCCGCTGTCAACGGATTTTGCCCCCGCCATTGCTGCCGTAGCGAGTTCATCACCAAGCTAGGGTATGGACTCGATCATTATGCTATCCTCGTCTGATTCCTAGCACATTGTATTCTTATTGATTCTTGCCATGATTGAAACACTCCTATCCAGCCAAAGTAATCCGTATATTAGATGAGATACAAAATTTTAGGGTTAGGTTTCCTCCGAAACCATCTCGGACCCACCGAGTTGAAAAACTCGGTCCCACCGATTTGGCTTATGCCATTGCACAAGTAACTCTCGGTCTGACCGAGAATTGCTAATCTGTGCGACCGATTTTAGGACTTTGTGAAACCCTAGCAGTCTCGGTGCCACCGAACTATGACTCGGTCCAACCGACTTCATCAGTTTAGGTTCCAAAACTGCTTCGATATCACCGAGTTTGAAAGTCGGTTGATCCGAAATGCTTTCTGTGGAAAACTAAAACTGAATTTTTGAATCATTCTTTTGCAAAAATCTCTGCATTTTGTGATGCTCATCCACTCTATCTCATCTATAACTCTTCACAGGGTCAGCAGTCAGTGTTAGCAGCATGCCAGACCAGAGTGACAGCCAGAACAGGTTAGAAGAGCAGATTGACATGAGCAAGGGAACTAGTCCCTCAAGTTCTACAGATGAAGGAAGCAGAAGCACTCCTAGCAACCTGCCTAAGGCTGCTACCAGGCAAAGGAGGAAGAGAACTTCAGACTCGGAGGATGAGGACTACAAAGCCGAAGAAGATAAAGGACAGGTCCTAAGGAAGCTCAAGCCCAACATACCAGACCACAATGATGCCCATCCTGTGGCTGAGGACATGCGGATCAGGAAGGACTCAGGGTTGAGGCTATGGAGGATGGAAGATCATATGCCTCAAGGAGAAGAACTGCTGTTGATTATAGGTTCCATACAAAGGAACAACAGGACTTCTATGAGACAATCTTGTTGGATAAGAAGCCCATAGTTTGTGACATGAGGTGGGTCGATTGGACCTACATCAAGGACAATGAAGAGCACTATCCTGGAGTGCAAGACAGCTTTGTTGCTTGTGGAGTTGCTGATTTTGTTGGGCAAAAGCTCACCAACTGGAATGATGAACTTATCATGCAATTCTACTCCATAGCACATTTCTATCCAGATGGAAGGATAGTTTGGGTGTCAGAAGGCACCAGATACTAGTCAGCTGTTGAAGAATGGGAAAGTCTGATAAATGCCCCAAAGGAGAATGAAGATGACCTGGACATTTATGCCAAGAAGAAGATGGACCACAATTCCATGGCACACATGTACAAGGAGATCCCAGACAAGGCTGTTGAGACACATAAGTTTGGATTAGTCCACTTTCTGTTGTCAGGGCTACCAACTATCAATTGGATTCTGAGGCATACCTTGTTGCCTAAGTCTGGTGACCACAACATGATCAGAGGGCATGCCATCAACATGTTGCATGTGTTTGATGTGCCACAGAAGTTCAAAGTCATGAGCCTTATGATTGAAACCATTAAGAGGACTGCAGCAGATCAGAAGAGGAGCTGTGGATATGCCCCTCAGATTCAGGAGTTGATAAACTCAAAGATGGGCACAGGGAAATATCAATTGGATAAGGAACATTTTCCACTTTATCCGGACTTTGAGGACAATGAGGTTGTCATGAATGAGAATGATCCATCATCAGTTCAAGCTCAAGAGAAGAAGGAGAAGGCTGCCAAGATGCCAACTCAAGAGGAGGCATCTGAGTATTTCTTGAAGAACAAGCAGGAGCAGCTTGGTTACTTGATAGCATCAACACTGAGGATTGAGAAGGGATTGGCCACCCTCACTCAGAATCAGGAGAGCTTGGAAAGAATCATGGAACTCAAATTCCATGACCTTGATGTCAAAGTAACTGAGATTCAGTCAGTTGTAGAGCAGCTACAGGATGACATGCAGGAGAGGCAGGGCAAGACTACCACAAATGTGTTTGCCAGAGTGCCCAGAGCCCAGAGGTCAGCTACAGTGCCTGTGACAGACACTAGAGCAACATCATCTGCACCAGCTACAACCCCTTCAGCTCCAGTGCAACCAGCTCTAGCATCAACTCCATCACCCTCTACTTCAACTGAAGCTTTCGTCCTTGGAGTTATCCGGACACCACCACCTGAAGATCAAGCCTGAGAGTCGATCTAGCACTATGAATTTTCTATGAACTTTTTGGTAACTTGTTGGCAAAGGGGGAGAAAAATGTATAGATCATAGGCTTCGAGAGAGAGAGTGTTGCTTTTGTTCTCTCTTGCTTTATTTGGTGGTTAAAACTTGTTTGCTTTTGATTGCTTGAGATACTATGCTTGTGAGACATTGATGATCATGTGTTTGATCATAAGCTACACTTATGCATGTTTGATGATATTATCTTATCTATCCTATGTGATCATTCACTTTGCTTGGTGATGAGTGCATGTATTCAATATTTATTATTTTGAGCGCTCCACCAAGATGTATGTGACATGGAAGAATAACCCATGAGCCTAATTCATTGTGCATTTGTAATCCAAAGCAAATCTTAAACTATGCACAAATTTAGGGGGAGCTCTTGCTTATCACATACTTCTCAAAGCGACGATGTTATTCAATCTTATTATCATTTGTCAAAGCTTTGATCTATATGTTGTCATCAATTACCAAAAAGGGGGAGATTGAAAGTGCAACTATCCCTAGGTGGTTTTGGTAATTCATAACAACATATAGCTCATTGAGCTAATGCTATTCTAAGACTATTATTTCAGGAAAGCTCAATGAATGGCATGGCATGGATGATGAAAGTGGATCCCTCAAAATACTAAGGACAAAGGATTGGCTCAAGCTCAAAAGCTCGAGACTCTTCATTTTATATTTTAGTGATCCAAGATCACATTGAGTCTATAGGAAAAGCCAATACTATCAAGGAGGGATGAGGTGTTGCTTAATGAGCCTCTTGCTTCATGTGCTTAGTGATATGCTCCAAAACCCCCAGCTACTTTCCCACATCCACAAATGACCTAAACCCAAAGCCAAAATTGGTCACACCGATTCTTCCTATCCGGCGCCACCGATTCCAAAAGTCATAGACACTGCCACAAACCCTAAGCAAATCGGTCTTACCGATAGGGATCTCGGTCTCACCGAGATGGGATTGTAATATCTCTATTTCCCTTCGTAATGTTTCGGTCTAACCGAAGTGAGCGATCAGTCCCACCAAGATTGCAATGTAAACTCTCTGTTTCCCTTTTGTAACATTTCGGTCTCACCGAAAAGAGCAAATCGGTCCCACCGAGTTTACCTGACCAACTCTCTGGAAAGCTTATTACCAAATCGGTCTCACCGAGTTTGTGTAATCGGTCTTACCAAGATTACGTTATGCCCTAACCCTAACCGAATCGGTCTCATCGAGTTGCATGTCAGTCCCATCGAAAATCACTAATGGTCACTAGGTTTACTAAATCGGTCTGACCGAGTCTGTTGAATCGGTCCCACCGAGTTTAGTAAATTGTGTGTAACGGTTAGATTTTGTGTGGAGGCTATATATACCCCTCCACCTCCTCTTCATTTGTGAAGAGAGCCATCAGAACAAACCTACACTTCCAACTTACCATTTCTGAGAGAGAACCACCTACTCATGTGTTGAGGCCAAGATATTCCATTCCTACCATATGAATCTTGATCTCTAGCCTTCCCCAAGTTGCTTTCCACTCAAATCTTCTTTCCACCAGATCCAAAACCTATGAGAGAGAGTTGAGTGTTGGGGAGACTATCATTTGAAGCACAAGAGCAAGGAGTTCATCATCAATGCACCATTTGTTACTTCTTGGAGAGTAGTGTCTCCAAGATTTGCTTGGTCTCACTTGGAGCCTCCGACAAGATTGTGGAGTTGAACCAAGGAGTTTGTAAGGGCAAGGAGATCGCCTACTTCGTGAAGATCTACCGCTAGTGAGGCAAGTCCTTTGTGGGCGACGACCATGGTGGGATAGACAAGGTTGCTTCTTCGTGGACCCTTCGTGGGTGGAGCCCTCCGTGGACTCGCGCAACCATTACCCTTCGTGGGTTGAAGTCTCCATCAATGTGGATGTACAATAGCACCACCTATCGGAACCACGCCAAAAACATCCGTGTCTCCAGTTGCGTTTGAATCCTCCAAACCCTTCCCTTTACTTTCTTGCAAGTTGCATGCTTTAATTTCCTCTGCCTATATACTCTTTGCATGCTTGCTTGAATAGTGTGATGATTGCTTGACTTGTCCTAAGATAGCTAAAATCTGCCAAACTCTAAAATTGGGAAAAGGTTAAGTTTTTAATTGGTCAAGTAGTCTAATAACCCCCCCTCTATACATACTTCAAGGTCCTACATCCCGCGAGGTCTATTTATCTAATCTACTATAATTTTACCTATGTTTTTACCCGTGAGGGATTGACAACCCCTCTCTTACGCCGGGTTGCAAGTATTTGTTCTTTGTGTAGAGGAGCTGTTTATGTGGCGTTGTGTGGTTCTCCTACTGGTTCGATAACCTTGGTCTCATCACTGAGGGAAATACCTACCGTAGCTATGCTGCATCATCGCTCCCTCTTTGGGAAAATACCGACGTAGTTCAAGCCGCATCAGAGGCCTGAAGGAGTGCCGAAGCTGAGGAGTTGAGGACGAGGATGCTGCACGGAGAGGCCAGTGTCAGCGGGCCGGACGTCGGGGGGCCTAGAGGAGGTTGGGGGAGGGGCGCGCCGGGCTTCCAGGGGCAGGGTCACCGCGAGAAGCAGGACGGGGACAGGCAACACCATGAACGACGCAGGGGGTAGTGGTTCCGCCGAGGTCAGGGGAGCCTAGGATTAGGGACCCGGAGGGAGCAGAGCTGCATCAGGGGGAGGCACAACAAGGCCTGACCCGTTGGGCTCCTGGTCGGTGAAGGAGGGGGTGGCTCCGCAGCCACTGGTAGGGAGCAGGCAAGGTCAAAGAGAGCTGCGACGGGGAAGCGAGGGGAGGAGGCTCATAATTCCCAAGTGTAAGGTCAAAGGTGGAAGTGATAAGTATGGAGTGTCGACCCAAAAGGAGCTAAAGGTAAGATCAATATTCTCCCAAGTTCTATCTGCTACTGATACAACTCTACGTACACCGAACGTTTGCTTCCATCTAGAAACAAGAAATAAAACTATGTTGTGGGTATGAAGAGGATAGCTTTGCATGATAACGGAGAACTAAAATATAAAAATAGGTGCTGTTAATATAAAGTTAGAATATATTTCTATATATTATAAATAGCGAGTGTGGAACAATGATGGATCGGTGTGCGGAATTATCTAGGCAATTGTTAACAAGATCGGTAATCATTATTGCAATTTTATATGAGGGAGTGGCATAATCTAACATACTTTCTCTACTTGGATCATATGCACTTATGATTGGAACTCTAGCAAGCATCCATAACTACTAAAGATCATTAAGGTAAACCCAATCATAGCATTAAAGTATCAAGTCCCCTTTTTCCCATACGCAACAACCCCCTTACTCGGGTTTAAGCTTCTGTCACTCTAGAAACCCACTATAAGCGAATCATGAACGTATTGCAACACCCTACAACGGGAATCCTTCACATGTGCGAGGCACGAAAGGCACCATAGGACAACACCAAAATAAAACATACAACTCAAACCAATATAGATCATCAGTCAACCCAAAAGACAAAAGAGATCTACTCAAAACATCATAAGATGCAACACATCATTGGATCACAATGTGTGGCATAAAGCACCATGTTCAAGTAGGGGACTACGTCGGGGTGCAGGAGAGTGGACCGCTTAAAAGAGACGAGGAAGGTGATAAAGATGGTGATGATGATGAAGATGATCACCGCAGCGATGGTTCCCTCAGTGGCACTCCGGCGCCACCAAGAGAGTGGGGGAGAGAGTCTCCCCTGTGTGCTTGGTCCATAAAAAATCACCATAAATTTTCATCCCATTCCGAGATCTTCTTTTCTGCACAAAAAATGACACCATAGTAGTTCTGCTGTAAATAGTGTCAGTCCGGGTTAGTTCTAATCAAATCATACCAAAATCATATAAAATTGTTGTAAAGGCATGAATACTTCATAAATTATATATACGTTGGAGATGTATCAACATCCCCAAGCTTAATTCCCTGCTCGTCCTCGAGTAGGTAAATGAGAAAAGAAATAAATTATGAAGTGTGAATGCTAGCATAGTGCATAAGTTTGATCAATGATAATTCCAATCACTTTTTCTAGCATCATTATATATCATAAACAGTAGTTCATATGATAAAACTTCCCATGATCAGTAACAAGCTATTCACATGTTAAAGTATAGACCATAAAGTTTCTTGAAAACTAGAAAACTATGTTCTAAGTCACCAAACAATTGCAATTCATCTTATTTTCAGGAAGGGTCTATGTAAGAGATTTGATTTAGAAAATTCCACATTATCAACTATCATATAGTCTTACATGATTGGTAACACTCAAAGCATATTTTTAGAACAAATAGCATCCGTCAAACACAGAGAAAGATAGGGGCTTAATGTTTCGCCTCCCAACTTATTTATCATATTGATAATTGTCAAGAATAATAATTCATGATCAAATATATTTGAATGGCCATATATGCTTGGATCTTTCCCCACCACATGATGCTTGCCAACTAAAGAATAATTGAGGTTTAAATAAGAAGGAATACTATGGACTCTTGAATAAAAGTAAATACATGAAAGCAAAAGATAGTCCCTTCACAGAGGGAAGCAGAGGTTGTCATGCGCTTTTTAATTTTGGATGTGCAAACCCCTAATGCAAAGGAACGTCACGTTGTATTGCCCTTTGTGATAGCAACCTTTATTATGCAATCCACCGCTTTTATTTCTTTACCATCACAAGTTCGTACAACTCTTATTTTCCCTCACAATAAAAGGTCATGCATATTTAGGAGCAATTTTTATTGCTTTTTGCACCGATGACAACTTACTTGAAAGATCTTATTCAATCCATAGGTAGATATGATGGACACTCATGGCATGAGATGGGGTTTAAGGGGTTTGGATGCACAAGCAGTATCTCTACTTAGTACAAAATTTTGGCTAGCAAAAGATCCTAAGCAAGCACCACATGCTAGAGGATCCATAACAATATAACTTCTATGCAAATATACCCAAACATAGCTCATTACGTTGTCCAACTTCAACTAATTTGCTCAAGTTTGAAAATAATTAATGGGGCTCACAATCATAGAAGATGTCCAGGATAGTATATTTATATGTGAAATCTCTCTTCCTTCAATATTCTTTCATGAATCGTTCAAGTGACCAATGTTGTGTTTGCTAACTTTCAATAAATTTTACCACCTATACTTCTTAGATGTGAATTCATTACTCCCCACAAGATAAGCATATGCAGCATATATAATTTCATATTTATGATATTCAATTCATTCAACCATTTACTCATATGATATAAGTGAAGCACGAGAGTAAATGACAACACTACTCTAGAAAGATATAAGTGAAGATCAATGAGTAGTCAAATAGTTAAATAGCCATGGGAGGACTCTCTTTCATTCAAGATTTCCGATCCAATGATTTTATCCAAACAACAAGTAAAATGAAAATACACTCCAAGCAAAACACATATCATGTGACGAATTAAAATATAGCTCCGAGTAAGGTATACCGATTGTTTTAAAGATGAAAGAGGGGATGCCTTCCAGGGCATCCACAAGCTTAGGTGCTTGAGTCTTCCTTTAATATTACTTTGGGGTGCCTTGGGCATCCCCAAGCTTAGGGTCTTTCCACTCCTTATTCTCCTCATATCGGCATCTCACTCAAAACTTGAAAACTCCAATCACACAAAACTTAATGGAACTTCATGAGATAGGTTAGTATGATAAAGACAAATCATTTACTTTGGTACTATCAAGATAAGATTCGTAATTGTTCTTACACAATTACTACTGCACCATATCATTTCTACAATTTATATTGAGCAATGTAAGCCATAGAAACTAGAAAACAAGCAAACTATGCATTGAAAACAGAATCTGTCAGAAACAGAATAGTCTGTAATAATCTGAACAACAACCATATACTTCTGTTACTCCAAAAATTATGAAAAATTAGGACAACCTAGGAAATTTTTATATCAATATTTTGTAAATAATTCAGATCAAAATCACACTTCTATGATTTTTGAAAATTATTTTACTGGGCACAAAAGTTTCTGTTTTTCAGCAAGATCAAATCAACTACCACCATAGATCATCCCAAAGGTCTTACTTGGCACTTTATTGAAATAAAAGCTATAAAACATGATTACTACAGTAGCAAAATCATGTCAACTCACAAAAACAGTAGGGGTAAATATTGGGTTGTCTCCCAACAAACGCTTTTCTTTAATGCCTTTTTAGCTAGGCATGATATTTTAATGATACTCTTCCAAGCCCAATTTCGATGATAATTTTATTCATACTCTAAAAGATATAAGTGAAGTTCATATAGCATTCTACAAATAGTATAGTTTTACCAATATCCAAGCTCAAAATATATAAGTGAAGCACATGAAGCATTCTATAAAGTCATACTCAAAAGATTTAAGTGAAGCACAAAGAGCATTCTATAAAACCATAGTCAAAAGATTTAAGTGAAGCACATGAAGCATTATATAAATCAATGAAGGGCTATCTCATACTAGCATGGTTCATAAAATAAAATAAAATAAAAATAAACACAAAAGACGCATATCATGTGAACAAAACAAAAAACGAGGTATACCGATAATTGTTGAAGAAGAAAGATGGGATGCCAGCCGGGGCATCCCCAAGCTTAGATGCTTGAGTATCCTTGAAATATTTACTTGGGGTGCCTTGGTAATCCCCAAGCTTGAACTCTTGCCTCTCCTTATTCTTCTCATATCGATAACTCCTCGATCTTCGAACACTTCATCCACACAAAACTTGACAAAAAACCTTGTGAGATCCGTTAGTATAATAAAGCAAATCACTAGCTTTAGGTACTGTTGTAAACTCATTCCAATTTCATATTAGCATTATATATACTGTATTCCAACTTCACCATGGTTCATACCCCCGATACAACCCATACATTCATCAAAATAAGTGAACAACACATAGAAAACAGAATCTGTCAAAAACATGATAGTCTGTAGCAATCTGAAAACTTCGTATACTTCTGTAGCTCCAAAAATTATAAAAACTTAGGAAAGAATAAAAAAATTTCATATAAGTACTGTGCAAAAATTTCAAGATTTTATCATGCTCCAGTAAAAAACATAAATTCAATTAATACAGAAAAAGTTTCTGTTTGTTCTGCTGCACACACCAAACAAGCAATTTAAATATTCTAAATGTAAACCTTGGCACATTATTTTTATAATATAAAGGATATATACAAGGGGATAATTATTTTTGAGAAACTTCCATGAAAAATTCTAAATTGTTTCCATGAGCATGAACACAAGTGTTCAAGGTCGACCCTCAGTTCTCCAATGCATAACCTTCCAATCACTTCTCTTTTTGAAATTTTTTTTGGCATAAGAGGCAAGTATTTTTTTGTATTTTGCATTATTTTATTTTTTGTTTGTTTCAACCACAACTAAATAACATAAAAAACAAAAGGGAAAACAAAATCTACTTAGTGAAGAAAGCAAACAAGCACACACGATAATCCCCAAGTGCAGGGAATCATTGTAGAAATTTCCAAATGTGGAAGTGATAAGTATGGAGTGTCAAACCCACAAGGATCTAAAGGTAAGATCAATATTCTCTCAAGTCCTATCTGCCACTGATACGACTCTACGTACACCGAACGTTTGCTTCCATCTAGAAACGAGAAATAAAACTACATTGTGAGTATGAAGATGATAACTTTGCATGATAACAGAGAACTAAAATATAAAAATAGGTGCTGTTAATATAAAGTTAGAATATATTACTATATATTATAAATAGTGAGTGTGGAATAATGATGGATCGATGTGCGGAATTATCCTAGGAAATTGTTAACAAGATCTGTAATCATTGTTGCAATTTTATATGAGGGAGAGGCATAAGCTAACATACTTTCTCTACTTGGATCATATGCGCTTATGATTGGAACAATAGCAAGCATCCACAACTACTAAAGATCATTAAGGTAAAACCCAACCATAGCATTAACGTATCAAGTCCCCTTTTTCCCATAGGGAACAACCCCCTTACTCGGGTTTAAGCTTCTGCCACTCTAGCAACCCACTATAAGCGAATCATGAACTTATTGCAACACCCTACAGCGGGAATCATTCATGTGTGCACGACACGGAAGGCACCATAGGACAACACCAAAATAAAACATACAACTCAAACCAACCTAGATCATCAATCAACCCAAAAGACAAAAGAGATCTACTCAAAGCATCATAGGACGACAACACATCATTGGATCATAATATGTGGCATAAAGCACCATGTTCAAGTAGGGGATTACAGCGGGGTGAGGGAGAGTGGACCGCTTAAAAGAGATGAGGAAGGTGATGAAGATGGTGATGTTAATGAAGACGATCACCACGACGATGGTTCCCCTGGTGGCACTCTAGCGCCACCGAGAGAGAGAGAGGGGTGATACGTCTCCAACGTATCTATAATTTTTGATTATTCCATGATATTTTATTATCAATCTTGGATGTTTAATAATCATTTTATATCATTTTTTGGTACTAACCTATTGACATAGTGCCAAGTGCCAGTTGCTGTTTTCTGCATGTTTTTTACATCGCAGGAAATCAATATCAAATGGAGTCCAAATGCCACGCCAATTTACGATGATTTTTTATGGGCCAGAAGGAACACAACGGGCCCTGGGTTGCACCTGGGAGGAGTCCCAAGGAGGGGAAAACCCACCAGGGCGTGCCAGGAGGCCCAGGCGCGCCCTGGTGGGTTATGCCCACCTCGGGTGCCCCCCGGACCGACTCTTTGCTCTATAAATACCCCAATATTCAAGAAACCCTAGAAGAGTCGACGAAATTTTCATCCAGTCGCCGCAGAGTCTAGAACCACGAGATCCAATCTAGACACCATCACGGAGGGGTTCACCACTTCCATTGGTGCCTCTCCGATGATGCGTGAGTATTTCTTTGTAGACCTTCGGGTCTGTAGTTAGTAGCTAGATGGCTTCCTCTCTCTCTCTCTCTCTTGATTATCAATACAATGGTCTCTTGGAGATCCATATGATGTAAGTCTTTTTGGTGGTGTGTTTGTTGGGATCTGATGAACTTCGAGTTTATGATCAGTTATATCTTTTTATATGCATGAAAGTTATTCGAGTTCTTTGATCTCTTATATGCGTGATCTCTTATAACCTCGTATTTCTTCTCCGATATTTGGGTTTTATTTGGCCAACTTGATCTATTTATCTTGCAATGGGAATAGGTTCAAAGTAGTGGGTTTGATCTTACGGTGCTTGATCCCAGTGACAGAAAGTGAACCGACACGTATGTATCGTTGGTACTAAGGATAAAAAGACGGGATCCATGTCTTCCGCAATAGATAAACGGATCTTGTCTACATCATGTCATCGTTCTTATTGCATTACTATGTTTTTCCATGAAATTAATACAGTAGATGCATGCCGGATAGCGGTCGATGTGTGGAGTAATAGTAGTAGATGCAGGCAGGAGTCGGTCTACTAATCTTGGACGTGATGCCTATGTAATGATCATTGCCTGCATATTGTCATGATTATTTGAAGTTCTATCAATTGCCCAACAGTAATTTGTTCACCCACCGTTTGCTATTTTTCTCGAGAGAAGCGACTAGTGAAACCTACGGCCCCCGGGTCTTCTTTCTCATATATTTGCCTTGCAATCTAATTTTTTCTTGTGTTTATTTTCAGATCTATTAAACCGAAAAAAATACGAAAATACCTTACTGCAATTTATTTGTTTCGCGACCTATTTATCCCATCTACAAATTTACCTCACTCCCTTTGCCTATCTTGAGGCACCGTACCCCGAAAGGGATTGACAACCCCTTTAACACGTCGGGTTGTGAGGTATTGTTCTTGGTGTGCAGGGGTTGTTTACGTTGTGTTGCTTGGTTCCCCTACTGGTTTGATAACCTTGGTTTCATATCTGAGGGAAATACCTGCCACCGCCGTGCTGCATCATCCCTTCCTCTTTGGGGAAATATCGACGTAGCTTCAAGCGACATCAAAAGGAATTTCTGCGCCGTTGCCGGGAGGATCTTCAACATAACCAGGTTCCTAATCACAAATCTCATCTGCTTGCAATTTACATTATTTTCCTCTCGTTTTCCTCTCCCCCACTTCACAAAAATTTGCCGTTTTATTCGCCTCTCTTTTTCCGTTTGTCGTGTTCTTGCCGGATCTGTTTTTGAGTGCAATCTTGTTGTGTGGTCATCATGACTCAAGAGAACACCAAACTATGTGACCTCTTAAATATCAACAACAATGATTTTATTGGCACTCCACTTGCTCCTCCCACCACTAGTGTGGAGACTTGTGATATTAATACTGCTTTGCTAAATCTTGTTATGAAAGACCAATTTTCCGGTACTCCTAATGAGGATGTCGCGTCCCATCTTAATACCTTCGTGGAATTATGCGATATGCAAAAGAAAAGAAATGGGGACAAGGATGTGGTCAAGATGAAATTATTTCCATTTTCTTTACGTGATTCTGCAAAAACTTGGTTCTCTTCTTTGCCTCGCAATAGTATTGATTCTTGGAATAAGTGCTAAGATGCATTTATCACTAAGTATTTTCCTCCCGCAAAAATTATTTACCTTAGAACCCAGATCATGAGTTTCAAGCAACTTGAACATGAGCATGTTGCACAATCTTGGGAAAGGATGAAAATGATGCTAAGGAATTGCCCAACTCATGGGTTAAATTTTTGGATGATCATACAAATTTTTTATGCGGGGTTGAATTTTGTTTCTCGTAATCTTTTAGATTCCGCCACAGGTGGTACTTTTATGGAAATTACCTTGGGTGAATCCACCAAATTTCTTGATAATATCATGGCAAATTATTCACAATGGCATACGAAAGGGCTCCTACTAGTAAAAAAGTTAATTCGGTCGAAGAAATTTCTTCTTTGAGTGATAAAGTTGATGCTCTTATGAAATTGGTTGCTAGTAAAAGTGCTCCTATTGATTTTAATGATATGACTTTGTCTACTTTGATTAAGCAAAATAGTGATGCCATCGATGCGAATTTTATTTCTCGCAATAATTTCAACAACAATGCTTATAGATGTAATTTTAATCCTAGGCCTTTTCCTAGTAATTCCTCTAATAATTATGGTAATTCCTATGGAATCAATCTTACAATAATAATAGGAACACCTCTGATTTTGAGAATAAATGAATAATATTAAAGAATTTATCAACACACAAAAGGTTTTCAACACTTCCATAGAAGAAAAGTTGAATAAGATTGATGATTTGTCTAGAAGTGTTGATAGAATTGCCCATGATGTGGAAAATCTCAAGATTAAAATTTTTGTGCCCAAAGTAGATGAATCAATTAAATCTCTTTATGTTTCTATGGATGAAAGTAAGAAAAGAACCACTATGCTTAGAGCTAAAAGATAATTTTTAGAAAAAGGGTTTTCTAGTGATTTCTTTCGCAAAAGTGATGAAGATCTTAAAATGATTGGTGTTTCTTCTATTGATTCCTTGTTTAGTAAAATTAAGATTGATGAAAAAGGGACTGGAGAAGAGTCAACTTTAGGTAGAAGGCGTCCCAATATTTCCGAGGGTGAAAATCTTGTTGAGAAATGATGAAAGTGGGTTTGAAGAGGTCAAAACTTTAACTAGTGATGTGCCCACTCTTTTGGATTACAAAGACATTAATTACGATAGTTGCTCTTTGATTGATTGTATTTCTTTGTTGCAATCCATGATAAATTCACCCCCTGCTTATGAGCAAAATAAAGATTTTACTAAACATATTATTGATGCCATGATGAAAGCCTTTGAAGAAAAATTGGAATTAGAAGTTTCAATTCCTAGAAAATTGCATGATGAATGGGAACCTACTATCAAAGTCAAGATAAAAATTACGAGTGTTTTGTTTTATGTGACCGGGGTGCTAGTGTTTCTACAATCCCGAAATCTTTATGTGATGTGCTTGGTCTTACCGATATTGAAGAATGCTGTTCAAATTTGCACTTAGAGGATTCGACTATTAAAAAGCCTATGGGAAGAATTTATGATGTTCTTATTTTTTCAAATAGAAATTATGTGATTGCAATCCGTCTTGTCCAATTATTCTTGGTAGACCGTTTTTACCCACTATCGGTGCAGTGATTGATATGAAAGAAGGTAATATTAAGTTCCAATTTCCTTTGAGAAAGGGTAAGGAACACTTCCCTAGAAAAAGAATTAGGCCACCATATGAATCAATCATGAGATCATCTTATGGATCTAGAACCAAGGATGATAAAACTTAGATCCTTGCTTTACGCCTAGCTAAGGGCGTAAAACTATAGCGCTTGTTGGGAGGCAACCCAATGACTAAAATTTATTTTTGATTTTTTGCTTTATGTTCTTGAGTGTTAACACAATTATGCTATTGTTATGATTGTGTTTTCTATGTTTTAATTAGTGTTTGTACCAAGTAAAGCCTTTAGGATCTTCTGGGGTGATAGTTGTTTGATCTTGCTGAAAAAGACAGAAACTTTGCGCTCACGAAAATAATTATCATAACTCAAAGAAAAGCGCTTTTTCCCTAATTATTTTTTCAGAAGATTAATATACAAATTTTGCTAGTCTTCCTAATTTGGTAGAATTTTTGGAGTTACAGAAGTATTCGAAAGTTCCAGATTACTACGGACTGTTCTGTTTTGTCAGATTCTGTTTTCTTTGTGTTGTATGCTTATTTTGATGGCTCTATGGTTTTCTTTGATGAATTTTTGCCATAGAAAAGTTGGAATACAGTAGATATAATACAAACAAAATAGTAATTGGTTTGACACATCACTTATAGTAGTGGTTTGCTTTCACTTATAGTAGTGCCTGCATCATCCCTTCCTCTTTGGGGAAATACCGACGTAGCTTCAAGCGACATCAAGGGGGAGAGAGTCTCCCCTATGTGCTTCCTCCTCCATGGCCTCTCCCCTATATGGGAGAGGTTCTCCCTCTGGTCCTTGGCCTCCATGATGATGGCCCCTTTCGGCTTCCTCCTCCATGGCCTTCGGTGATGATGGCCCCCTCCGACAGGGTGTCGGAGAGGGCCTAGATTGATTTTTTGTAGCTACAGAGGCTTACGGCGATGGAACTCCTGATCTAGGTTTCTTTCTGGTGGTTTTGGTATTTATAGGAATTTTTTGCGTCGGTCTCACATCAAGGGGGTCCACGAGGCAACGGCAAGGTAGGAGCACCCTCTCGGGGGTAGGGCGCACCCCCTACCTTGCCGTTGCCTCGGGACTCTTCTGGCCCAGCTCCGATGCCTCGGGGGTCTCTTTTGGTCCATAAAAAAATCACCATAAATTTTCAGCCCATTTCGAGAACTTTTATTTCTGCACAAAAAAGAACACCACGGTAGTTCTGTTGAAAACAACGTCAGTTCGGGTTAGTTCTAATCAGATCATACCAAAATCATATAAAATTGTTGTAAACATGGCATGAATACTTTATAAATTATAAATACGTTGGAGATGTATCAGAGGCCGGGATGACCAGCATCCCCATGCTGGATGTATCGCTTCCGTCGGAGGCCCTGACCAGTGAGTCAGCCACGAGTGCCAAGATAGCAGGCGGCAGGGCACAGAGGGTCCGCCCGGCAGTCTGCTCGCCCTGGCCAGAAGCGGTCGCCGAAGGGTCGCGCGAGGGAGAGCGGGAGCGGCTGTCGTCCGACCCCTACTCAACATCAGACTGGTGTGCGCGAGACCAGTGCCGTCCATGGTAGTCCCCATCATCATGCGGGCCGCCGCCGAGGATGCTATCATCTGAGTAGCACGGGCGGCCCACATGGTTGGGAGGCTTAGGGGCAATCCGAAGGTCGAATCCCTGGTTGTTGAAGAAGACCCAGACAGTAGCTCGGAACTTGGAGGAATCGAGAGACTTGACCTTGACCCGAACCACCTCTTTGCGGAGGGAGTGCTCGTCGACCACCACGACCTTGCTTAGGATCCGAGACATGTGGTGAATGACACGCTCCTACATCGCAATATCGGGAAGCCCAGCAATAAGAATCCAGGCCGTGTCCAGGATGGCCACCGCCTTCAGGTCACGGATCGGCTTGGTGATGTCGACGACGAGCTTGTTCAGGGCGAGGGCGATCTGGCCGCTGCGAGTGGCATATTCGTGGCTGAGGGCGTCGGAAAAATGACAGTGAACTCGTTCCCGAAGGTCGGGGTGACCATCAAGTCCCACTAGCAGCGGTACAGATGGTTGAGCTCGGCCTCGACCATCTCGGGGGAAGCCACACTATCGTCCACCACCGTGACAATCGCCTGGAGGGATGGGGTGGGCGGCGGTATATCGAGGACCTCGATGTCGAAGAACCCCAACCCCTCGATACCGTGGTCGTACATCATCAACTCGTCGGTCACCGGTCTATCCGGGCAAACAGAGCGGGGTGGTTCGGGTCCTTGCTAAGCTAGCAGCTGGGAGGGTTGTCGTCGTTGACTTGGGAGTGGCCAACTATTCCATAGTTGAAGTATGGAGGACGGGGAAGGCCCAACACGGGACCCGACGCTGTAGGCGAGCTTGGGGGAGGGGCTGAGGGGTGAGCAGCCTGGCCGGCGGTAGCCCGACCTTGCCCACGCCTCTTCTTCTTCTTGTTGGCACCCTGCCGTCCCTGGTTCTGTCCGCCCCCGACACCACCAACGCTGATGAGCGGTTGAGCAGGGGGGTTGGCAACGTGGGGGGCAGGTACTTGCGGGTTGGGGCCGCGGCGAGCTGAGCCTGGGAGCGAGGGGGAGGCGGCCGGGGCTGCCGCTGCGGGGAGGGGCTCAGCTCCCGCCGCCGAACTAGCAAGGGAGAGCGACGACGAGAGGACCGCGAATCGCCTGATGCGGGAAGTAGGGGAACAAGAGTGGCAAAGCCACTCGGAGCGGCCCGGCGAACGGCGATCATCCCGGGGGTCGTCACGTAGCAGTGAGCGGCGATCGTCGCGGTCTCGTACCTGGCAAGTCTTCCTCATGACGGAGGGCATCCGAAAAGGGGCGGGGGGGGGGGGGGGGGGGGGGGTGGGGTGGTACAGGCGGTCATCCAGGCTACATTGTGGCGTGCCCCGTCATCCTCCCACTCCAGAGTCATGTATCGATCCGGCGCGGAAGGCCTAGGGCACGCATCTGGCCCAGGAATCTGGGGCCGGCCCACCCTAGCCTGTCCAAGCGACACCGGGTCCAGCATGCAATGGGTCGAGCTGGGAGCGGCAGGGGGGCAGCCCACCAGCATGCAACCTGACAGCACCAGGCCCAGGAGGCGGGGAGGGGTACCCGCTCGGAGGGTTTCCCCTCGACGAGCGGGCGCCGCCGCCGTAGCTGCAATCGGAGCGGGGGTGTTGGCCAAGGACAACCAGGGACGCCGGAGAGGAGGGCCAGAATTGCATCATGGAGGAACCGAAGGACACAATGAAGGGTCGGCAACATTAGCTAGTCAGCTGAGCGACATATGAATCATGTAGAGTGGTGATATAACCACAATATAGACCAATTTCCCGTATAGCCTGCGTTCAGGAGGCCACAAAAGCGTAGCGTACCTGTTTTTTCTTTTTAGAAAAATCTTCAAGCGATTTTCCTAATACGTATTTTATCGGTTTCCTTTATACTCCCTCCATCCCAAAATTCTTGTCTTAAATTTGTCTAAATACGGATGTATCTAGTTACATTTTAGATACATCCGTATCTAGACAAATCTAAGACAAGAATTTTGTGACGGAGGGAGTAATTTATTTTACCAGGTTTGTGTTTATTTTAAATTTACCTTTTTATATAAATAATACAGTTATTGTGTATTTTAAATCTTTGTTCTTTTTTGTTTTCCGGTAACCTGAAGAGGTAAACACCAACCTTCTCTAAAATTTATGTGGATTAAAAGGAAGAAATGTAAGGAAAATTTATGTGTCTTCATTCAGGACCACAAGCACGCACAATTATTGTGCAACCTCATTGTATTTTTCAAATACGCAACTTTAAAAAAATTGACAACGTGTAGTTTGAATAATTTTTATATTTGTTTTAGAAATTAGTTATAGTCTTGCTCAATTATGTGCCCAACTACTGGTTCTCCTATTGTTTCCCTCCAAGTTCATGTTTATTTTTACACAGTTTAAATTTAAAAATTATCTATCTTCATTCAGGACCACAAACACTCACAATTACTGCTTATATTCATTGTATTTTTTATACACAAAGTTACTTAGAAAGTTGACAACATATATTAAAATTTATTGTGTAATCATTATAAATTATAGAAATGTATTAAAATTGTTAAACTTGTATTAAAAAATTCAACATGTTTCTTACACGTCGAACATTTTTTTGAAATATACATTGTAAATTTTTTGAATGCATGATGAACATTTTAAAAAATACATTGACAATTTTTTAATACGCGTTAAATATTTTCTAAAAACTTTTTGAACATTTTTTGCAAATGCACAAACACTTTATGTATCTTTCATAGTGATTGTAATTTTTTTCTTACATTTACTTTTTCAAATGGGAAAAGATAAAAATAAACGTGAACTTGGAAAAAAACTATTTGATTAGGAACGTGATAGTCTCTTGGAGAGGTACATGGAAGCGCACTATGCAAAAGTCTTAGTCAGAAATAATACTCCCTTCGTCCCAAAACGTAAGACAGTATGTCAAAAAGCGGCTTACATTATAGCACAGAAGGAGTAAAAGCGACCGGATGCTTCCAAGTGCCAAGACATCGATCGGGCCCCAAAGATTAGAATGGATTGCAATGCAGTCTAGTAGCCTTTCCCAAGCCGCCAACTCCACCGGGATAAAGGCACGCTTGAAAGTGAGCGCCCAAAATCCAGCGGGGACATCTCAATAGAGATATTGTGATCAGCGCAAATGGTAAAAAGTTTAGGGACCTAAACAACAAATGGCGCATTCACGATCCATCTATCAAGCCATATTAACGTCGAGGAGCCCATCCCAATCGAGATCGATGAACCAAGACAAAGAACCGAAAGGAGCGAAAAAAGGGATTGCCAAAACCGGATCTCCTCCCATGCTGACAAATGGCTAAGGGTTGCCCATGAAGATACTTGGATTTAGTAATGTCGAGCCACAACCCTCCTTCACTATTTGAAATGCGCCACAACCATTTGGAGAGAAGGGAAATGTTCATACGCTTGGTTGAGATGATAGCTAGACCCCCCTGGTCTTTGGGTTTATAAATATCTACCCATTTAATCATGTGATACTTTTGCTTGTCCTTCTCCCTTTCCTAAAAAACATGCACTGATACTTAGCAATCGCTTCATGAAGGCCTTTATAAGTGCATAAAAGCCCATGATAAACATGGGCAAGGTCGACAAGGACAATTTCATAAGCACCATCCGAGCCGCGTTAGGGAGCAACCTGCCCTGCCAAGGCTCAACCCACCGGCCAGAGATCCTTCATCATGAGTTGAGAGTCACTAATTGGGATCCATAAATACGAAGCTAGGAAGATCCCCAACCTACAGTTTAGATGTTTCGCAATGCTCTAACGCTTGTCCTCAGAATGACATAATACCATCACTTCACTCTTGTTCAAGTCGATGGTCAATCTAGACATCTCTTGAAAACACAAGAGCAAGAACTTAAGGTTGACGATATCTAGCTTGGACGTGACCACCACTTTTAGTATAAAATTGTGCTTCAAAGTAGTGTATGGTTCTTACAGATATCATAAAGTGCTCTAGGTCTAGCTGGGGAATTTTACATCATAGGAGTTGGCTTGTATATTCCAATGATGAACTTCCTAAAATGCTCTAGGTCTTTGTGAGGAAAAGGAAGTTAGATGCACACCCACTTGCCCATAAGAGAGTTTTCATACATTCATAGCTTAGTGCATCTGTTGCATGGCAATTCCTACTCCTTGCAATAATATTGTTTATAAGGCATCTCCAGTGCCGAATGATTAGCTGCATTGGTTCCTTCATTTTTGACTTCTCATAAACCCCCATTATTATTATCTTTTTACATTAAGTGATAAGTTCTAGACTAACGCTCAAGTATTGAATGGGTCTTGAGTGGATAATATAGAAAGGTCGTGTAATTATTATTGCTTGGTTAGCCTTTGTTAGGTTTATGATAAAATTACCATTAGATTATGATATAGACAAAAGTAATGTTGAGTTCCCGACAGACCTTCTCTTTGTGAACCTTGGCATGGGAACTCCGACTTGACTCATTGTTTCATAAAAAGCAAAAACTTGTTTACTTGTATATGTTCTTATGTTACTTCTTAGTAACAACTGCGGAAAATTGCATTGCATAAATATTTTTTGAATTTAAACACTACTGTCGGTGTTCTGGGAACAGGGGTACCTAGACTTGCCTGCCTGCGGCCCACGGCGTGGCTCCATCGACGATCTACTACGGCCACCTTCGACATCGACAACTCAAGACCCTCACGAGGGGCCAAGCCTCGCGAGGCGGATGGCACCAAGACCTCCAGAAGGAGAAGCCTCCTCAGGCGGGCTCCCGAGGAGCGGAGAGTTCCATGCAAGCCTCACCTCACAAGGTTCGTATGACGTGAGCCATGACGACCAAGGCCAGGCGGGTGCCAGCGGGCACAGTGTACCAGTTTCCTCTTTGGTGCTAAGGAGACAAGCGCCGGCGTGGAGTCCCGAGGAATCAGCCAAAGGTTTCCATTCCCGTGCAAGAAGACCAACACCGCCAGGACGGCGGGACGGAGGTCATCACTGAGCCCACCGCGACGTCACTACCAGAGACTTTTACAGGCGAAGACTACTTTTGTCAGGATAAGATGTACTAGTTGTCTCCCTTCAAATTTGGCCATTGTGGGATCCCTTCCCGCCTTCATTTGGGAAGAGGACCAAGGCCACTATAAATAGGACCTAGCCACCACCATAGAGGGGGATCGGATCCATTCCACCCTGACCTGCTCACCAGCTCATTTGAGCTGAAGAACACACCTCCCGAGGTGGTTCTTCTATACTAATTCATCCTCAGCCCCTCGAGGCCAATCCACCACAAATCAGGAGTAGGGTTTTACACCGCAAGGTGTCCCGAACCTGGGTAAACTGCTGTGTCCCCTTTCCCTTGAGTTCAACGAGCTAGGCAGTGAGGTTGGCGAGTAGGCAGACTAGGGGGGTTGAGTTCTTCGCACGCACCCCAGAGTTTGAACCTCTCAAGGGTTTGTGGAACCCGAAATCCGACATTTGGCGCGCTAGGTAGGGGTGCGTTGAAGGTTCGCCACTCTGTCCACTGAGCTTCGTTGTCGGCTCTCATGGCGGATACTCCTCCATCGACCGGATCGACGCGCGCCTTCGGAGGAGCCGAGGGCCTCCGAGCTTTCACCCCACCCTGCGGCAGGTGCAATGGCCATCCAATTTCAGCCCGGAGTTGCCGCCCCGCTACGACGCGTGGCAGATCCAGCATGTTTCCTCCAAGCATACGAGGAGGCAGTTTGGGCAGCCGGTGGCGACGACAAGGTCATGGCCAACTGGCTCCCCATGGCCCTCGCGGGCGCGCCTAGCTTCTCAACACTCCAGGGTCTTCAGTGGCCTCTTGGGAGGAGCTGCGCGGCCTCTTCGTCGTGCGCTTCGCGGCGCCGGTGCCTCACGCCATCGCAGCCCTCCTCGGTGGTTCACATGCGCTACCCTCGGACCACCATGTCAAGCAGTTCTTCCGGCAGGTGGGTGCCGCCCGCGTGCAGCAGGGGGCTCCCCCGGGCTGGGCGGCGCCCAAAACCGACCTCACCTTCGACTCAGGGGATCACCCCGCAACCACCACAGGCGCCGGCGCGCTCCCGATGCTTTGCACCCCCACCATTTGCTACGTGGCGGTCACCAAGATTCTCATCGATGGTGGAGCCGGCCTCAATGTGCTCTTGGTGGAGGCATTCGGCTTGCTTCATGTGCCTCATGGCCGGCTCCGCCCCACCAAGCCTTTCTCTGGAGTCGTCGACAGCTCCACCTGCCCCCTAGGGCATATCCGCCTCCCCGTCACCTTCGGCACCCGCCACAACTACCACACTGTGTTATTGACTTCGACATTGCCCGAATCGGCCTCCCGTACAACGCCATTCTCGGGTACCTAGACCTGGCCAAGTTCATGGCAGCAACTCACCCAGCCTACAATCTCATGAAGATGCTGGGAAGCAGTGGCGTCCTCACTGTGGCAGGGACACCAAGGACACGCTATTGGCCCTCAAGCTCGCCTTCAGGTCTCCGGCGGCCGCACAGTCAAGTGAGGAAGAAGCCCCAGAGGCCCTGGGGGCTGCACCAGCAAAGAAGAAATAGTTGTTCTCCCAAGATCGTGCCGAAACGAAGCAAGTGCCGGCTGATGAAGACGGATCATCGGGCGCCACCTTCACCATAGGTGTCGGCTTCCCTCCAGATCAAGAAAAAGCATTGTCAGCTTCTTACGCGCCAACAAGGAAGTGTTCGCGTGGGAGCCCAAGGACCTGGTTGGGATCCCGAGGGGAATAATCGAGCATCACATGAGAGTGTACCCTAACATGCGCCCAGGGAAGCAGAAGGCCGGTAGTCCACAGAGAAGCAGGCATTTATCATCCAGGAGACTCGCAAGCTGCAGGATGCTGGTGTCATTCGGGAGGCGCGGTACCCAGAATGGCTGGCGAACCCGGTTATTGTCCCCAAGAAGGGCGGGAAGGAGCTCATGTGCGTCGATTTCACCAACCTCAACAAGGCTTGCCTTGAAGACTCCTTCTCGCTCCCATGCATCAATCAGATCATCAAGTCTACCGCCAAGTGCGATTTGCTGTGTTTTTTGGACGCCTTCTCGGGCTATCACCAAATCAAGATGGATGTGCAAGATGTGGAGAAGATGGCTTTCCTGACACCATGCGGGGTGTATTGCTACACCTGCATGCGGTTTGGGCTGCGTAATGCTGGAGCAACCTTTCAGCGGCTAATGCACATCGCTCTAGGCCAGCAGCTTGGGAGGAACATCAAGGCTTACATCAACGACATAGTGGTGAAGTCTTGGGAGGCAAGGACCCTCATCGGGGACCTAAAGAAAACATTTGCCAGTCTGCGCAAGGTGGATCTGCGGCTTAACCCAGAGAAATGTGTGTTTGGCGTCCCCTCCGGCAAGCTGCTGGGTTTCCTGGTGTCGCACAGCGGGGTTGAGGCCAACCCGGGGAAAGTCAAGGCCATAGAAACGATGAGCCCGCCATAAACCCTCAAGGAGATGCAGAAGCTGACCGGCTGTGTGACCTCGCTGGGGCGCTTCATTTACAAGTTGGGGGAGGGCGCCCTCCCGTTCTTCAAGTTGATGAAAAAGAAGCGACATTCGAGTGGACTCCGAAGGCTGATGCGACTTTCCAAGACCTCAAGAGATACCTCACCAGCCTGCCGGTGATGGTAGCACCACGTCCCCTTGAGCCTTTGGTGCTCTACCTGGCTGCCACGCCCCACTCCGCCCGCACGGCGTTAGTGGCAGTAAGGGAAGAGTGCCCGACTAAGGGCCCACGGCGGGACGCCTCGTCACCAAACGGGGCACTACGGTCCCAGGATGGCGCTCCTGAGGCCTGATACGTCCATTTTGAATCATGCTTTTATATCAATATTTATTGCATTATGGGCTGTTATTACACATTATATCTCAATACTTATGGCTATTCTCTCTTATTTTACAAGGTTTACCATGAAGAGGGGGAATGCCGGCAGCTGGAATTCTGGCTGGAAAAGGAGCAAACATTGGAAATCTATTCTGCACAGCTCCAAAAGTCCTTAAACTCCACAAAACAACCTTTTGGATTTAATAAGAATTTTTGAGCGAAAGAAATACACCAGGGGGCCCACACCCTGTCCAGGAGACAGGAGGGTGCCCCCCCTATAGGGCACGCCCCTATCTCCTGGGCCCCCTAGTGGCCTCCGGTGTCCATCTTCTGCTATATCATCGCTTTTACCCTGGAAAAAAATCATGGGCAAGCTTATGGGACGAAACTCCGCCGCCACGAGGCGGAACCTTGGCGGAACCAATCTAGGACTCTGGCGGAGCTGTTCTGCCGGGGACACTTCCCTCCGGGAGGGGGAAATCATCACCAACGATCCTCTCATCGGGAGGGGGTCAATCTCCATCAACATCTTCACCAGCACCATCTCCTCTCAAAACCCTAGTTCATCTCTTGTATCCAATCTTGTATCAAAACTACAAATTGGTACCTGTGGGTTGCTAGTAGTGTTGATTACTCCTTGTAGTTGATGCTAATTGGTTTACTTGGTGGAAGATCATATGTTCAGATCCTTTATGCATATTATTACTCCTCTAATTATGAACATGAATATGCTTTGTGAGTAGTTACGTTTGTTCCTAAGGACATGGGTGAAGTCTTGCTACTAGTAGTCATGTGAATTTGGTATTCGTTCGATATTTTGATGAGATGTATGTTGTCTTTTCTTCTAGTGGTGTTATGTGAACGTCGACTACATGACACTTCACCATTATTTTGGCCTAGATGAAGGCATGGGGAAGTAATAAGTAGATGATGGGTTGCTAGAGTGACAGAAGCTTAAACCCTAGTTTATGCGTTGCTTCGTTAGGGGCTGATTTTGATCCATATGTTTAATGCTGTTGTTAGGTTTACCTTAATAGTTCTTTTGTAGTTGCGGACGCTTGCAATAGGGGTTAATCATAAGTGGGATGCTTGTCCAAGTAAGGGCAGTACCCAAGTACCGGTTCACCCACATATCAAATTATCAAAGTACCGAACGCGAATCATATGAACATGATGAAAACTAGCTTGACGATAATTCCCATGTGTCCTCGGGAGCTCCTTTCTCATTATTAGAAATTGTCCAGGCTTATCCTTTGCTACATAAAGGATTGGGCCGCCTTGCTGCACTTTATTTACTTTGTTTACTTGCTACTCGTTACCATTTATCTTATCACAAAACTATCTATTACCTACTATTTCAGTGCTTGCAGAGAAAACCTTACCGAAAACCGCTTATCATTTCCTTCTGCTCCTCGTTGGGTTCGACACTCTTACTTATCGAAAGGACTACGATTGATCCCCTACACTTGTGGGTCATCAAGACTCTTTTCTGGCGCCGTTGCCGGGGAGTGTAGCACTTTTGGTGAGTGGAACTTGGTAAGGAAACATTTATATGGTGTGCTGAAATTTTCTTTTACTTGTCACTATGGAAACTAATCCTTTGAGGGGCTTGTTTGGGGTATCTTCATCCCAACCAGAAGAGCAAAGAGTTGCTCCTCAACCTACTAAACTTTATGAAAATATTTACTTTGAGATTCCTTCAGGTATGATAGAGAAATTGCTAGCTAATCCATTTGCAGGAGATGAAACATTGCATCCCGATTTACACCTTATCTTTGTGGATGAAGTTTGTGGATTATTTAAGCTTGCAGGTATTCCCGATGCTGTTGTCAAAAGGAAGGTCTTCCCTTTATCTTTGAAGGGAGATGCATTGACATGGTATAGGCTATGTGATGATACGAGATCTTGGAATTATATGCGATTGAAGTTGGAATTTCACCAGAAGTTCTATCCTACGCATCTTGTTCATCGTGATCATAATTACATATATAATTTCTGGCCTCGTGAAGGAGAAAGCATCGCTCAATCTTGGGGAGGCTTAAGTCAATGTTATATTCATGCCCCAATCATGAGCTCTCTCGGGAAATGATTATTCAGAACTTTTATGCTCGGCTTTCTCTTGATAATCGCAACCTGCTCGATACTTCCTGTGCTGGTTCTTATATGCTAAAGACTATTGATTTCAAATGGGACTTATTGGAAAGAATTAAACGCATCTCTGAAGATTGGGGTTCCGACGATGGTAAGGAGTCAGGTATGACACCTAAGTTCGATTGTGTTAAATCTTTTATGGATACCGATGCTTTCCGTGGATTTAGCGCTAAGTACGGACTTGACTCTGAGATAGTAGCTTCTTTCTGTGAATCTTTTGCTACTCACGTTGATCTCCCTAAAGAGAAGTGGTTTAAATATAATCCTCCTGTTGAAGTGAAAGTAGTTGCACCTATTACAGTCGAAGAAAGGACTATTACCTATAGCGATCCTATTTTTCCTACTACTGATGTTGAAACCTCCTTTTCCTGTTAGGATAAAGGATCATGCTAAAGCTTCGACTCTTGTTTGTAAGAGTAATACTAGGACTTATACACCTCCTGAGCAAATTAATGTTGAACCTAGTTAAAGATCTCTTGGATGATGATTTAGATGGGCATGTTATTTATTTCTGTGGTGAGACTACTAATATTGCTAGACCAGATACTAAGACACGTAGACCTGTTGTAGGCATGCCTGTTATTTCTGTTAAAATAGGAGATCATTGTTATCATGGCTTATGTGATATGGGTGCTAGTTCTAGTGCAATACCTTATACCCTGTATCAAGAAATTATGCATGACATTGCACCCATTGAATTAGAAGACATTGATGTTACTATTAAACTTGCTAATAGGGATACCATTAAACCCTTTGGGATTGTTAGAGATGTTGAAGTTTTGTGTGGGAAGGTTAAATACCCTACTGATTTTCTTGTTCTTGGTTCCCCACAAGATGATTTTTGTCCCATTATTTTTGGTAGACCCTTCTTGAATACAGCTAGTGCTAAGATTAATTGTGAGAAAGAATATTGTCGCTGTTGGCATAGATGGTATGTCTCATGAGTTCAATTTCTCTAAGTTTAGTAGACAACCCCGTGATAGGGAACCACCTAGTAAGGATGAGATTATTGGTCTTGCTTCCATTGTCGTTCCTCCAACTGATCTTTTAGAACAATATTTGCTAGACCATGAAAACGATATGTTTATGAAGGAAAGAGAGGAAATAGATGAAGTGTTCCTTAAACAGGAACATATGCTGAAACATAACCTTCCCGTTGAAATTCTTGGGGATCCCCCTCCACCCAAGGGTGATCCCGTGTTTGAACTCAAACCATTACCTCATAATCTTAAGTATGCTTATCTTGATGAAAAAGAAATATATCCTGTTATTATTAGTGCTAACCTTTCAGAGAAAGAAGAAGAAAGATTATTGAAAACTCTGAAGAAGCACCGAGCAGCTGTTGGATATACTCTGGATGATCTTAAGGGCGTTAGTCCCACGTTATGTCAACACAAAATTACATTGGAGGACGATGCCAAACCAGTTAGAGATCCTTAAAGACGATTAAATCCCGAGATGAAGGAAGTGGTAAGAAAGGAGATACTAAAGCTCCTTGAGGCAGGTATTATTTATCCCATTGCTGATAGTAAATGGGTAAGCCCTGTCCATTGTGTCCCTAAAAAGGGAGGTATTACCGTTGTTCCTAATGATAAAGTGGATTTCAAAGATGATTGCTGCTCGTCTGAAGACAATCCTCCCAGATATTATTAGCCCTACCCAAAGTGCCTTTGTGCCTAGAAGAATGATTACAGATAACATCTTAGTGGCTTATGAATGTTTCTATAAAATAAAAAATAAAAGGACCGGTAAAGAGGGCCTGTGTGCAATAAAACTAGACATGCACAAAGCATATGACCGAGTGGAGTGGCCTTTTTTAAAGGAAATCATGTTGAGACTAGGCTTTCAGCAGGATTGGGTTAATTTAATTATGCAATGTGTGACCTCGGTGGAATATCGGGTTCGTTTTAACACGCAAGAAACAGAGAGCTTCAAACCATCTAGAGGACTGAGGCAGGGGGACCCTCTCTCCCCATATTTATTTTTGTTATGTATGGAAGGCCTGACTGCACTCCTAGCTAATGCAGAGGAGAATAGAAGTATTTCCGGAATTAAATTTAGCAGAGATGCCCCATCTATTTCAAATCTCCTTTTCGCGGACGATTCATTAATCCTGATGCAAGCTAATTCCATGAACGCGGAGGCGCCGAAAGCAGTTTTGGATGCTTATTGTGCTGCATCGGGGCAAATGGTGAGTGTTGAAAAATCTAGTATATTTTTAGTCCCAACACGAAAGTGGAAGATAAGGCGCATATATGTACTATTCTGAACATTATGACTGAAGCTCTCAATGACAAATATTTGGGTCTGCCTTCAAATGTGGGTATGGACAAAAGTGATTGTTTCCAATTCTTAATAGACCGAATTGTTATGAAAATCAGTGGTTGGAAGGAAAAGTTGCTATCAGCAGGTGGAAAGGAAATCCTTCTCAAATCGGTTGTACAAGCTATCCCAACTTATGCAATGTCCGTCTTTAAAATTCCTAAAAAGATTTGTAAAGGAATCGTTGATGCGATGTCACATTTTTGGTGGGGTGATGAAGACAATCAGAAGAGAATGCATTGGATGGCATGGTGGAAGATGCGTGTACCAAAAGACCAAGGAGGTATGGGTTTTCGAGACATACATTGTTTCAATCTGGCCTTATTAGCCAAACAAGCGTGGCGCCTGCTTGATAACCCTGATTCACTATGTGCTACAATTTTGAGAGCTAAATATTTTCCAGATGGAGATTTAATGAATGCGAGTTTGAAAAAGGGATCCTCTTTCACGTGGCAAAGCATTATGGCCGGAGTGGATTCTCTCAAAAAAGGTTATATTTGGAGAGTTGGTAATGGACAGAATATTGATATCTGGAGAGATGCATGGATCCCGAATGGGGCAAATAGGAAAATTATCACTCCTAGAAGAGGGCAGCTTCTAACAAAAGTTGCTGATCTTATAGATCCAATCAACAATTGCTGGGATGAAGATTTGGCAAGACAAATATTGTGGCCAATTGATGTCCAGAGAGTGCTTACGTTCCCCCTCCCCACGTATGACATGTCGGATTTCATAGCTTGGAGCTTTACAAAGAATGGACTGTTCAAGGTTCGTTCTGCTTATCTGGAGGAATGGAAAGCCCAACATGGGAGGAAATTGCAACACTCAGATGGCATTGGAGGAATAAATGTCAATACTATTTGGAGCAAGATTTGGAAATTATCTTGTCTAGCAAAAGTGAAGATCTTTATTTGGCGTACCTTACATGGAACCCTCTCGTGTCGTGTTACACTTGCTAATAGACATATGAAAGTTTCGCCCACCTGTCCATCATGTTCAAACGGGCATGAAGATACTAAACACTTATTATTTTTATGTCAAAAGGCAAAAGAGGTGTGGGAGAAACTGGGATTGCACGAAGCCATTAAAAAAGCCTGTGCGGTCGATCGTGCGGGAGAGGCAGTACTTGAATTTCTAATTTTTATGCCAGAACATGAACTATCTACATTGGGCACACAGAATGTTCGCGAACTGATCGCTATAACAGCCTGGTATTTATGGTGGGAAAGACGTTCGCTAGTTCATCAGGGGAAGACCCAAGATGCATACCAAATTTCGATGGGAGCCCGTGCTATAACGACGAACTATGTTATTGCCCAATCCTGCAAGGCAACAAATAAAATAGAGGGATGGACGAGACCCCCTCTAGGTTTTGTGAAATTAAATGTCGATGCTTCTTTTGATCAAGACATGCTTAGAGGCACAGCGGGAGCTGTACTTAGAGATGATAAAGGAAGATTTATTATTGGAGGGAATTGGAAGATGGATTGGTGTGCAGATGTTTTAACAGCAGAAGCCATGGCACTACGTTTTGGCTTATTACTTGCACAAAAGGCGGGAAGTAACTGACTTGTTGTTAACTCTGATAATATGGAAGTAATTGACACGATGAAGAATGGAGGACATACAGCGGGAGTGGCGGCAGCTGTGTTTGATGATTGTTATTTTTTGGTTTGTGATTTTTCATTAGTTAGATTTGAACACTGTAATAGGAAGGCAAATAAAGTAGCTCATGAAGTTGCTAGAGTAGCCAAATTTTCTGAGACAAGGGACTGGTTTGAGGAACCTATGAATGATATTGTAAATTTTCTTATAGACGATGTAACCATTATTACTAATAAATAAAGAGGATGTTTATTTCAAAAAAAAAGATGGATTGATCCCGCAAAGAATTATTACAGGTTATAGGATGGTAATTGATTTCCGTAAGTTAAATAAAGCTACTAAGAAAGATCATTACCCTTTACCTTTTATTGATCAAATGCTAGAAAGACTATCCAAACACACACATTTCTGCTTCCTAGATGGTTATTCTGGTTTCTCTCAGATACCTGTGTCAGCGAAGGATCAATCTAAAACTACTTTTACTTTCCCTTTTGGTACTTTTGCTTATAGACGTATGCCTTTTTGTTTATGTAATGCACCTGCTACCTTTCAAAGATGCATGATGGCTATATTCTCTGATTTGTGAAAAGATTTGTGAGGTATTCATGGATGACTTTTCCGTTTATGGATCCTCTTTTCATGATTGTTTGAGCAACCTTGATCGAGTTTTGCAGAGATGCGAAGACACTAGTCTCGTCCTGAATTGGGAAAAGTGTCACTTTATTGTTAATGAAGGCATTGTCTTGGGGCATAAGATCTCAGAGAGAGGTATTGAAGTTGACAAAGCCAAGGTTGATGCTATTGAAAAGATGCCATGTCCCAAGGACATAAAAGGTATAAGAAGTTTCCTTGGTCATGCCGGTTTTTATAGGAGGTTCATTAAGGACTTTTCTAAAATCTCCAGGCCTCTGACTAATTTATTGCAAAAATATATTCCTTTTGTCTTTGATGATGATTGTGTAGAAGCATTTGAAATACTGAAGAAAGCTTTGATCACTGCACCTATTGTTCAGCCACCTGATTGGAATTTACCTTTTGAAATTATGTGCGATGCTAGTGATTATGCTGTAGGTGCTGTTCTAGGGCAAAGAGTCGATAAGAAATTGAATGTTATCCAGTATGCTAGTAAGACTCTTGACACTGCCCAGAGAAATTATGCTACTACTGAAAAAGAGTTCTTAGCAGTTGTGTTTGCATGTGATAAGTTTAGACCCTATATCGTTGATTCTAAAGTTACTATTCACACTGATCATGCTGCTATTAAATATCTCATGGAAAACAAAGATGCTAAGCCTAGACTCATTAGATGGGTTCTCTTGCTCCAAAATTTTGATTTGCATATTATTGATAGAAAGGGAGCTGAGAACCCCGTTGCAGATAACTTGTCTAGGTTAGAGAATGTTCTTGATGACCCACTGCCTATTAATGACAGCTTTCCTGATGAACAATTAGCGGTCATTAATGCTTCTCATACTGCTCCTTGGTATGCTGATTATGCTAATTACATTGTTGCTAAATTTATACCGCCTAGTTTCACATACCAGCAAAAGAAAAAGTTCTTTTATGATTTAAGACATTACTTCTGGGATGACTGTCGGTGTCAAAACCGGCGGATCTCGGGTAGGGGGTCCCGAACTGTGCGTCTAGGCGGATGGTAACAGGAGACGAGGGACACGATGTTTTTACCCAGGTTCGGGCCCTCTCGATGGAGGTAAAACCCTACGTCCTGCTTGATTAATATTGATGATATGGGTAGTACAAGAGTAGATCTACCACGAGATCAAGGAGGCTAAACCCTAGAAGCTAGCCTATGTATGATTGTATGTAATGTATATTGTCCTACAGACTAAAGCCCTCCGGTTTATATAGATACCGGAGAGGGCTAGGGTTACACAGAGTCGGTTACAATGGTAGGAGATCTACATATCCGTATCGCCAAGCTTGCCTTCCACGCCAAGTAAAGTACCATCCGGACACGAGCCGGAGTCTTCAATCTTGTATCTTCGTAGTCTTGGAGTCTGGCGGACAATGATAGTCCGGCTCTCCGGACACCCCCTAGTCCAGGACTCCCTTAGTAGCCCCTGAACCAGTCTTCAATGACGATAAGTCCCGCGTGCATAATGTTCGGCATTGCAAGGCGGGTTCCTCCCTTGAATAATCCAGAGAAGATCATGAACACCAGGATAGTGTCCGGCTCTGCAAAATGAATTCCACATTCCACCGTAGAGAGAATAAAATGTACACTTAGTTCAATCTGCTGACGTATTATGCGGCGTGACATCACACCGCCACCAGGTCTTTGTTTGAATTACTATACCACCTCAGCATGTTTAGTGAAGCGGTTTCCTTGGCACATCTTGTCGAAGCAGAGACCGTGGTCCCCTTATTCCGGGATTCTCATCAATACGTGCGTGGGTAACCCAACCGCTCCCGTCGCCACACATCCTCTATCGAAGGGGAATCCCAAATGGTCACGGAGACGGCTCTTGGCATTTCTTCCCCTTTATAAGAGGACCAAGGCTCGCCATTGTTCTTCAATCTCGCATCGAATCCCTTCCCCGCTCCCAGTTCCAACACCCAGAGCCTCAGATTCGAGCGCTTCGGATCCTTAATCATGTCCGGCTCCGACCTCCAGGGCCGGTGGATGCCCTCCTCCGTCACGGAGGAGGACATATTGAAGTTGCGTGAGGCCAAGTACCTGGCCTACGAGGTTTCGCACAGGTTGCCTGCCCAAGGGCAGGCCGTGCCAGCCCCCGAGCCCGGCGAATACGTCGTTTTCGTATCCCACCTCCGTCGGGGTTTAGGCTTCCCGACGGATCCCTTCGTGAGAGGGCTCCTGTTCTACTACGGGCTGGACTTTCACGACTTGGCTCCGGAGTCCACCCTCCATATCTCCGCATTCATTATCGTCTGTGAAGCCTTCCTCCGTGTCATTCCCCACTTCGGCTTATGGCTGAAGACCTTCAAGGTGGAGCCGAAGATGATCGGGGGGCATCAAGCGGAGTGCGGCGGGGCGACCATAAGCAAAAAGGTCGATGCCCCGTGGCCCGAGGGTTCCTTCCAAGAGGAACTTGGACCGTGGCAGCAGGAGTGGTTCTATATCACCGCTCCGAGGGGCAGCAGGCAAAAGCCGCCGCCCTTATTCCGCCCGGGACCTCCACGCCAACTGATGTCGTGGGTCAACCAAGGGCTCAATTGGGGGCCGTCCGAAGACGTGCCTTCACTGCAGGGCCGGATTCGAGATCTCCAAGCGAGGGAGATTGACCTGATCAAGGTGATGCAGGTTATGCTAATCAGGCATCTTCTGCCCTGCAAACGCCGTCCTCTCCGTCTATGGGAGTTCAACCCGGAGGGACCTCGGATTCTCCAACACTTCATGGGTGCGACACCCGTGGAGATGTACAAGTTGTTCTTCGGACCGCAGGTGGCGTGTACGGATTTAGCCGAGGATGCAGGTCTAAGCCGCGATCGCCCGGATACTCAGGCAAGTAGCTCAGAGTCCGGACATTCTGTTTATGTGCCTTTCTGGAGTTCGCCTTCTGACCCTTTGTTCTTTACAGGAATGGGTGGTGCGATCAAGGCTGATAAGGTGTCCGGCCCCCCTCCCAGAGACCGCACAGGAGCCCGTGCTGGTCAGAATGTTGGAGGTTGCGCCCACAAAAGGGGGCGACGGGGAAAATAGAGGAGCTAATATTTCGCCCAAAGGGGCGACTGAAGAGGGGGGAACCAAAAGCCCCTCCCTTCAGGGGGAGAAGAGGACCGCCTCCGAAGATCCGGAGGCCAAAGCCCCTAAGCGTGGGAAGAGATCTTCCCCGGGGGGTTCGGCGCCCGGAAAGAATCCGGACGCACAATCATCATCAAAGGATCGGCCCTCCAGCGAGCCGTGAGTATGAAAGAGGGAGTTAATTAGTAAGGAAATACCTTCATTTGTGCTTCTGTAGATAACCAAAATATTTATATTGCAGTTCGGATCTGCAGCCTTCTCAGATGAGTTCATCTTCGGGGGACCTTCTTCCGGAGATGATGGAGAGCGATATGCCTCCATCTGCAGCGCCGCCAGATGAGGCAGGCGAACCCGAAGTGTCATCACGGAGGGTATCCCCGAGTCCGGAGGGGCCAGAGAGTTCGGCACCTACTAGTGTCCGGCCGGGAGAACTGAAGAATTTGCTTGAGAGGGCGTCTATTTCAGAAGATCACTGTGCGTTAATGCGTATGGTGATTGGAAGGATTTCGTCTGCCGAGAGCGAATTGCATAATGCCGCCATGAGTTTGCTGGCAGGATTTGAGGTATGCGAGAATGACGCACCCCTTTGTTTTTTAACAGTTTTGCATATAAAAAATGCGCCCTGTATAGATAGTAGCCCCTGAGACTCGGTAGGTTGTCGGAAACGACAGTGTACCGAGGATCGAAATCTAAAGAAATGAATTCCGTCGTTCCTATGCAGGTGGCGGATAGTCCGGGGGCTAGCCGGACTAGTGAGTTTGCCGAGTTAAATCGGCAATTGGACTTGGCAGATGCGGACATCGCACTTGTCAACAGGCGACTTGACAAGTCGCAAGGTAAAAGAATTCTCCGCAGTCGCTTTATTAAGGGGGTCAAAGCCCTCCTCTGATAAATTATATGCTGTTTATACAGACGGTGCTGCTGCTGTGGAGGGCCTTCGGGCCGAACTTGCTCGAGCTAAGGAGCAAGCTCGAAGGAGTGAAGCGGCTGCCTCGAGGGCGGCCGAGGAGTTGAAAGCCGAAAAGGCTGCGCACTGCCTAAGCAGGGCCGAGGTGGCCGAATTGGCCATAAAAGTAAAGGATGCTGCCGACCGCAATGAGGCTCTTGAAAAGGAGCGCTTATCGGAGCGGGAAGACCTGAAGAAGGCCACCCGCCGAAGCCAAGGATGCCCGCTCTGCAATGCGGGCTATGAAGGAGGAACTGCGCCAGGCCGGAGAGATCGTGGCTGGCAAGCCTTTTCTGCTGCGTCGCCGGTTTATGGATGGAAAGTATGCTCAATTTGAGCGGCTGTGGAGTCTGGAGGATCCGTATATGGATTTAGCTGCAAGTGCGGCCGATGCCGTTAAGCACTTCCGGGGCCAGAAGGATCACGAGACGGAAGAGCTATATTGGTCTCAATTCCACAGTCCGGATCACCCACTTCCATTGACAGACCAGCTGGCCGAATGGGCCGAGCTAAATAGACTGTCCGGACTTGCCATGACTGACATCGTGGCCCATGTCTGGCCAGAGAAGTCCAAGGCGACGAGCTACTTTGGCTTATTACAGCAATTCCTTGGAGCGGTGCCACATATAAAGGAGATGAAGCGGTCGGCCTGTATAGAGGGCGCGCGGATGGCTCTTGCCCGTGTAAAGGCGCATTGTCCAGAGATGGACGCCACCGCTGTTGCTGCCCAGGGTCCGGATGAAAACCGGCTCCCTACCAAGCACTATTTCGGGGAAGTTATGCGTGGCGCTCATGTAATAGAGTCGCAGTGCTCGAAGAATGTAACGTTCAAATGAACGCATTAGCTTATAAATCAATGATTATGTTATAACTGCTTTTATACTTGTGCGTCCAAGTAGTAAAACTTCTCCTGTGCAGCCGTTTACGTATACTTGTGTATAACTTGAAAGATGGCAGTCTTCGGCTTCAGCCCCCACGCACAAGGTGCTAGGGTGTTCGCAAAAATAGTGCGTTTTCACACTTAATCCGACGTCTCGGTCCTGTTATAAGGAGGTGGTAGCGTAGCGAACGAGGCAATCCGGACTATAATGCTTTATCACTTTCACTTAGCTCGTGGAGCTCGAGGGTGGGGCTATGACATAGCCCCTGGTGGCATCGCCCTTCTCCGAAATCGGAGCGCGTGTGCCTGACCGGGAAACGGCCCTTCGTCAAAGCGGGGAATTCTAAACATTCCGATAGTCGATCGAGGGCTGACCAGTCTCTCGCTGTATCATCACAGTCAGTTTTTGGCTTTCTCTACTGAGGTGCTCGCCTAGCCGAACTGGGGCACAATCGCAGTAGTTCTCCTGGTGCCGCGTTAGCCGATGATACGGAACGTAAGGCAGCAAAACACAGGATCCGGGCAAACCCAACATTTTACCAAAGACATGATTCGGAGCTGATGCATATAATGCCTAACTCGAGACGCCGAACACTCCCTAAGGTGTTCGGTCTTTATAATAATGGGCAGGACGATGCCCTAAGCCCCTAGTGTCCTGGTACGGGCATGGTCTTCTGACGCGGCCGATGCCAAAGCGTCAGGCTCCGCTTTGGCTATAGGAAGAAACCAAGGGAGAATAACAACGAAAGACAGTGAAAAAGGTCTACATAGGGTCTTAATCTGAAAAGAATCCTCACAACGGGTCCCTACTGCACGTCTGCGCCTGTGTCTCCATTGCGCCGTTATCCTGGACGGGTATGCACGTTGTTCATCTGTAAAAAGAGAGGAACGTTTAGTTAAAAAACAATTTGTGCAAAAAAATATTAGAAATAGAAATAATTAAAGCGGGGTTTATATGAACCCGCGGTTATTTGTGCGCGCAGCCCCCTGTGAAGGGGTATGCGGCTAGGGAGCCCCTAGCCTACTGACGCCGGATTCGTCTATCCAAGTCCGGGGTCTTTAAGTGACCCTCGCACTAAAATTACGCCATGCGGTCCTGGCATCTTGAGTGTAAGAGACGCGTAATGCGGTATGGCGTTGAAGCGGACAAAAGCCTTTCATCCCAAGAGTGCTTGATATTCACTTTTAAATGGGACGATATGAAAAATTAATTTCTCGCGTCGAGAATTGTTCGGCGATCCGAACACGACTTCTAGTAATATGGAGCCTGTGCACTTGGCGAAATGGCCTGGCGTCACTCCTTTGAAGGAAGTGCGGCTGTGTCGAATTTTGGTAGGGTCTATCCCCATCCTACGGATTGTGTTTGAATATAGCAGGTTTAAGTCACTGCCTCCGTCCATTAGGACGTTAGTAAATTGCAATCCATCTATTATGGGATTCAATATCAAGGGAGTCCGTCCCGCATTTCGAACGCTTCTGGAATAGTCCAGGTGGTCGAAAGTGATTGGTTTTGATATCCAATCTCTACGGTCTGATGGGTTGGACCGCGCGAAGCTCTTTTTAGAAAGTGCCGCACTATTTTTCCGTAGTATCACATGAAGTGAGTTTATTGCTTTGACCCCTTCTGGGGAAGTCTTTTGTTTTCTGGCGCTCTGCTGGTGGGGTTTATCTTCTTCGCTTGATGCGTCAAGCCCCTTGTGTTCGGCATTTAGTCGGCCGGACTGTTTGAAAACCCAACAATCCCTGTGGGTGTGATTTGCAGGCCTTCCGGGGGTACTGTGGATTTGACATATCCGACCCAAAATTTTGTTTAAGTTGGACAATTCGTCACTGTCATCCTTAAGAGGCTGTGTTTTATTATTGGGCCGCGAGCTTTTGAATCCGGCGTTGACTGCCGCGCTCTTTGGGCTTTTCTCTTTATTCCGGCGCTGCTCTTTTCTGCACCATGATTTTCCGTTTCCATCTCTTATCTCTGATGTACTTGGGTCGCTGGTGCTGCATCGTGCTAACCAGCTATCCTCGCCCGCACAGAAGCGGGTCATGAGGCTTGTCCGTGCGGACATTGTCCTCGGTTTCTCTTGACCGAGGTGCCTGGCGAGCCATTCGTCTCGGACATTATGCTTGAAAGCTGCTAAGGCTTCGGCGTCCGGACAGTCGACTATTTGGTTCTTTTTAGTAAGGAACCTGTTCCAGAATTTCCGCGCTGACTCTCCGGGCTGTTGAGTTATATGAATTAGGTCATCTGCATCCGGAGGGCGGACATAAGTCCCTTGAAAATTTGCTCTAAACGCGTCCTCGAGCTCTTCCCAACTTCCAACAGTATTTTCTGGGAGGCTTTTAAGCCGATGACGGGCTGGCCCTTTGAGCTTGAGGGGTAGGTATTTTATGGCGTGGAGATCATCTCCTCTGGCCATATGTATATGTAGTATATAATCTTCTATCCAGACTCCAGGGTCTGTTGTTCCATCGTAGGCTTCTATGTTTATGGGTTTAAACCCTGCTGGGAATTCATGGTCCAGCACCTCGTCAGTGAAACATAGTGGGTGTGCGGCGCCCCTGTATTTATGTGTGCCGCTATCATCGGACACTTGACGTGTTGTCTTGCTTCCTGGGGCCTTCTCCTTTGGCCCGTAGATGGATCTGGCTGGGCCATCTATCCTTCCAAGTTCGTTGGTTGGTTTATGTGGGGCGCCGCTGTCAGAATTTGGCCTATCATCTGGCCGTCTATCCAGCCAGGCAGCCTCTTTATTTTTGGACGGTGGGGGCTCTATGGCCTCCTCGTCGAATTCTGGTAGCAGCTTGCGCTTCGGGTAGCTCTTTGATTGGTGGCCATTGCCATACTTATCTGCGGTTTTGAGCACTTTGCTCCATCTCATTCTGAATGTGTCTTCTGCTATTTTGAGCCTCCGTTTTTCCTTCTTCAGGATTTTTGCTGTGGCGATAAGCCTGCGCTTGAAGCGCTCTTGTTCGACGGGATCCTCGGGTACGATGAATTCGTCATCGTTGAGGCTTGCTTCGTCTTCGGAGGGAGGCATATAATTATGATCCTCAACCTCTTCATCTGCCGCCCCCTCATGAGGGCTTGCTTCTGCATCCTCCTGTGCTGAGTCTTGCTGGAGGGGATTGTCTTTGGCACGCTCTGGAGTATTATTATCTCCTGTGCCGGAATCTCCATTCTTGCTATGGCGAGATTTAGAGCGGCGCCGCTGACGCCGGCGCTTGGGCTGTTTCTTTAAGGGATCTGCCTCCGCTGTTTCTTCGCCGTCCCCATCTTTTGGGGTATCCACCATGCATATGTCATATGACGAGGTGGCCTTCCAGTGCCTTATAGGCTCTGTTTCTTGTTCGTCTCCGACATCGTCGTCTATTCCGTCAATGTCTTCGGAGTCAAGGTCTAGCATGTCGGTTAGATCGTCGACAGTGGCTACAAAGTGGGTGGTGGATGGGCTCTGAATTTCTTCGTCGTCCGCATCCCAACCATCCTGGCCATAATCCGGCCAGGATTCTCCTGATAATGAGAGATGCTTTAGTGAATTTAAGATATCACCGAAAGGCGAGCATTGGAAGATGTCCGCGGCGGTGAATTCCATAACCGGCGCCCAATCGATTGGTAGGGGCGTGGGAGGTTCGGAGTCCGGCGAGGAGTCCAGCGCCTCGGAATCACGAGTTTCGCAGGGGACAAGATTAGTGTTCGGCTCCATCGCCGTGGATGTTGAAGCCCCCAGGGCGGCGTCTATCCACCGACCCTCGATCTGGGCGATCGGCTCTGGGCTAACGGCCGAAGCGGATCCGTGTGCGGCCACCAAGGCACTGTTCGGCGGCAGAGCTAGATCATGCCCATTGTCACAGTGCGGCGCGCTCGGCTGTGGCTCGAGTCCATCGCGGATCAAGTCTCCGCGGACATCGGCCGTGAAGTTTAAGCTTCCAAATCTGACCTGACGGCCAGGGGCGTAGCTTTCGATCTGCTCCAGATGGCCAAGTGAATTGGCCCGCAGGGCGAAGCCGCCGAATACGAAGATCTGTCCGGGGAAAAAAGTCTCACCCTGGACAGCGTTGCAGGTTGAAGATGCCATCAAGCCTATCGGTGACGACACAGAGGAACTCTCAATGAAAGCACCAATGTCGGTGTCAAAACCGGCGGATCTCGGGTAGGGGGTCCCGAACTGTGCGTCTAGGCGGATGGTAACAGGAGACGAGGGACACGATGTTTTTACCCAGGTTCGGGCCCTCTCGATGGAGGTAAAACCCTACGTCCTGCTTGATTAATATTGATGATATGGGTAGTACAAGAGTAGATCTACCACGAGATCAAGGAGGCTAAACCCTAGAAGCTAGCCTATGGTATGATTGTATGTAATGTATATTGTCCTACGGACTAAAGCCCTCCGGTTTATATAGATACCGGAGAGGGCTAGGGTTACACAAAGTCGGTTACAATGGTAGGAGATCTACATATCCGTATCGCCAAGCTTGCCTTCCACGCCAAGTAAAGTACCACCCGGACACGAGCCGGAGTCTTCAATCTTGTATCTTCGTAGTCTTGGAGTCCGGCGGACAATGATAGTCCGGCTGTCCGGACACCCCCTAGTCCAGGACTCCCTCAATGACCCACACCTTTATTAAGAAGGAATAGATGGTGTTATTTGACGTTGTGTGCCTGAGCATGAACAGGAACAGATCCTATGCAAGTGTCACTCTGAATCCAATGGAGGACAACACGCTGGAGATAGAACTGCACACAAGGTACTACAATCTGTTTTTATTGGCCTACTCTCTTCAAAGATGCTCGTAAGTTTGTCTTATCTTGCGATGAATGTCAAAGAATAGGTAACATTAGTAGACGTCAAGAAATGCCTATGAATTATTCTCTTGTTATTGAACCGTTTGATGTTTGGGGCTTTGATTATATGGGACCTTTTCCTGCCTCCAATGGTTATACACATACTTTAGTTGCTGTTGATTACATTACTAAGTGGGTAGAAGCTATTCCAACTACTAGTGCTGATCATAACACTTCAATTAAAATGCTTAAAGAAGTTATTTTTTCCGAGGTTTGGAGTCCCTAGATATCTTATGACTGATGGTGGTTCACATTTTATTCATGGTGCTTTCTGTAAGATGCTTGCTAAGTATGACGTCAATCATAGAATAGCATCTCCTTATCATCCGTAGTCTTTTGGTCAAGTAGAGTTGAGCAATAGAGAGCTCAAATTAATTTTGCAAAAGACTGTGAATAGATCTAGAAAGAATTAGTCCAAAAAACTTGATGATGCATTATGGGCCTATAGAACTGCATACAAAAATCCTATGGGTATGTCTCCATATAAGATGATTTATGGAAAAGCGTGTCATTTACCTCTTGAACTTGAACATAAGGCATATTGGGCTATTAAAGAGCTCAATTATGACTTGAAACTTGCTGGTGAGAAGAGGTTGTTTGATATTAGCTCATTTGATGAATGGAGAACCCAAACATATGAGAATGCCAAGCTGTTCAAAGAAAAAGTCAAACACTGGCATGACAAAAGGATACAAAAGTGTGAGTTTAATGTAGCAGATTATGTTTTATTATTCAACTCTCGTTTAAGATTTTTTGCAGGAAAACTTTTCTCAAAATGGGAAGGTCCCTACGTTATCGAGGAGGTCTATCGTTCGGGTGCTATAAAAATCAACAACTTTGAAGGCACAAGTCCAAGGGTGGTAAACGGTCAAAAAATTAAACACTATATTTCAGGTAATCCTATTAATGTTGAAACTAATATTATTGAAACCGTAACCCCTGAGGAATACATAAGGGACACTTTCCAGAATGTTCCAAACTCCGAAAAGGTATATGTATGTGGTACGGTAAGTAAACCGACTCCAAAAAAACTCCAATGGCAATTTTTATCAGTTTTGGAATATTTAAGAATTTTAGGAAGAAATAAGTTGTCCAAAAGGGACACGAGGCCCCCACGAGAGTGGAGCCCCCCCCTACTGGGCGCGCCCCCTGTCTCGTGGGCACCTCTTGTGCCTCCCGGACTCCGTTTTCTTGCACATTACGTATTTTGGTTGGTAAAAAATCATTATATATACTCATGAAGGTTTTGACCACCGTATCACGCAAATATCTTCTGTTTTCGTTTCGAGCTGTTCCTGTTGCAGAATAAAGCAATATGTCCTCTCAGGAGTCAGTTGGGGAGAGTCGGGTGTCTCACCCAATGCCAGGTCCCGGAGCAAATAGCGATGTCTTTCACTTTGGACCATCAACGGAGGATGAGATGGAGGCTGATTTGAAAAGGATAGATGCCATGGAGGAGGATCAAGAAGTTACCTCTCGTCTCCGAGCAGAATTCACTATGGGGGAACTACCTAGCCTGGCTATCCCACTTTGGTCACTCCTTCCAACTCTAGATTTCTTTCTTATGAAAATATGAAAAAGAGTTTCACTTGTTCTCCAGAAGCTATGCAACATCCTTGGGTAAAAGGAGCTTTGGCCGTTACGGGCAAGCTCCATAAAGAAATTATGGACCTTAAACAACAAGTCAATAAGCTCGAGGAGGAGAACCGTATCCTGAATGGCATCATCGCCAAAAAGATCATAACACCAACCGTGAAGAAGGAGAAATAATCACATGGGTATGGGCACTCCCCTTGGCAACTGCCAAGCTTGGGGGAGGTGCCCCAGTATTGTATCACCATCACACCCTTATCTTTACCGTTTTATTTAGTTCGATCCTTTTAGTAGTATCTTGATCTAGTAGATTCAAGTTTTGATATCAAGTAGTTTTGAGTTTTGCATTATGATCTCTTTTTGTAATCGAGTCCATGAGCTATCTATAATAAAGATTAGTGTTAACTCAAGGGCTTTGCTATGTTGCTATGACCTTGAGAAAGTAGAAAGAATAAAAGAGTTCATATTGATCTTATGGATAGTGATAACTTCACACATAGAAAGTATGAGGCATAAAAAATGTTGAGAGTTGATGAACGTAGCCTTGGTCATCGTTGCAATTAATAGGAAGTGATAAGGAAAGAGGGGTTCACATATAAATATATTACCTTGGACACCTTTTATAACTGGGAGCACTCATTAAGTATGACATGCTAAAAGAGTTGACGTTGGACAAGGAAGACAACGTAATGGTTTATGTTTTCCGACATCTCAGTTAAAGTATATTGTTATTGACCTTCCAAACATGTTGAGCTTGCCTTTCCCCCTCATGCTAGCCAAATTCCTTGCACCAAGTAGAGATACTACTTGTGCTTCCAAATACCCTTAAACCCAGTTTTTCCATGAGAGTCCACCATACCTACCTATGGATTGAGTAAGATCCTTCAAGTAAGTTGTCATGTTGCAAGCAATAAAAAATTGCTATCTAAATATGTATGACTTATTAGTGCAGAGAAAATAAGCTTTGTACGAACTTGTTGTGGAAGTAATAAAAGCGACGGACCGCATAATAAAGGTCCACATACAAGGGGCAATATAAAGTGATGTTCTTTTGCATTAAGATTTTGTGCATCAACCCTAAACGCACATGACAGCCTCTGCTTCCCTCTGCGAAGGGCCTATGTTTTACTTTATGTTTTTACTTTATGCTTGAGTCGAGGTGATCCTCACCTTTCCCTTTTTCATTTTATCCTTTGGTATGTTCCTCGTGTTTGAAATATCATGATATATATATATATATATCTATATATATATATATATATATATATATATATATATATATATATCCAATTGGATGTAAGTTAGCATGGGCTATTATTGTTGACATCACCTAAAGGTGATTACGTTGGGAGGCAACACAATAAGCCCCTATCTTTCTCAGTGTCTGGCTAAAACTCCACAACCACAAGTACTGCATGAGTGTTAGCAATTGTAGAAGACCACGAGATGGTTGAGTATGTGAGCTTGCTGAAAGCTCTATTGTTGACTCTTTCTGATGTTACGATAAATTGCAATTGCTTCAATGACTGAGATTATAGTTTATTAGTTCCCAATGAAATTTTTGAACCATACTTGATATTGTGAATTGATTGTTACTTGAGCATAAGAAATCATATGATAACATCTATATATGTTGCTGTTATTAGAATGATCATGATGCCCTCATGTACGTATTTTATTTTTATCGACACCTCTATCTCTAAACATGTGGACATATTTTTCGATTTCAGCTTCCGCTTGAGGACAAGCAAGGTCTAAGCTTGGGGGAGTTGATACGTCCATTTTGCATCATGCTTTTATATCAATATTTATTGCATTATGGGCTGTTATAACACATTATATCTCAATACTTATGGCTATTCTCTCTTATTTTACAAGGTTTACCATGAAGAGGGGGAATGCCGGCAGCTGGAATTCTGGCTGGAAAAGGAGCAAACATTGGAAATCTATTCTGCACAGCCCCAAAAGTCCTGAAACTCCACGAAACAACTTTTTGGATTTAATAAGAATTTTTGAGCGAAAGAAATATATCAGGGGGCCCACACCCTGTCCAGGAGACAGGAGGGCGCCCCTATCTCCCGGGCCCCCTGATGGGCCTCCGGTGTCCATCTTCTGCTATATCATCGCGTTTACCCTGGAAAAAATCGTGGGCAAGCTTACGGGATGAAACTCCGCCGCCACGAGGCGGAACCTTGGCGGAACCAATCTAGGGCTCTAGGGGAGCTGTTCTGCCGGGGACACTACCCTCCGGGAGGGGGAAATCATCACCAACGTCATCACCAATGATCCTCTCATCGGGAGGGGGTCAATCTCCATCAACATCTTCACCAGGACCATCTCCTCTCAAAACCCTAGTTCATCTCTTGTATCCAATCTTGTATCAAAACCACAAATTGGTACCTGTGGGTTGCTAATAGTGTTGATTACTCCTTGTAGTTGATGCTAATTGGTTTACTTGGTGGAAGATCATATGTTCAGATCCTTTATGCATATTATTACTCCTATGATTATGAACATGAATATGCTTTGTGAGTAGTTACATTTTTTCCTAAGGACATGGGTGAAGTCTTGCTATTAGTAGTCATGTGAATTTGGTATTTGTTCGATATTTTGATGAGATGTACGTTGTCTTTTCCTCTAGTGGTGTTATGTGAATGTTGACTACATGACACTTCACCATTATTTGGGCCTAGAGAAAAGCTTGGGGAAGTAATAAGTAGGAAGGTATGGGGAAGTAATAAGTAGATGATTGGTTGTTAGAGTGACAGAAGCTTAAACCCTAGTTTATGCGTTGCTTCATTAGGGGCTGATTTGGATCCATATGTTTAATGCTGTGGTTAGGTTTACCTTAATAGTTCTTTTGTAGTTGCAGACGCTTGCAATAGGGGTTAATCATAAGTGGGATGCTTGTCCAAGTAAGGGAAGTACCCAAGTACCGGTCCACCCACATATCAAATTATCAAAGTACCGAACGCGAATCATATGAACGTGATGAAAACTAGCTTGACGATAATTCCCATGTGTCCTTGGGAGCTCCTTTCTAATTATTAGAAATTGTGCAGGCTTATCCTTTGCTACATAAAGGATTGGGCCGCCTTGCTGCACTTTATTTACTTTCTTTACTTGCTACTCGTTACCATTTATCTTATCACAAAACTATCTATTACCTACTATGTCAGTGTTTGCAGAGAAAACCTTACCGAAAACCGCTTATCATTTCCTTCTGCTCCTCGTTGGGTTTGACACTCTTACTTATCGAAAGGACTACGATTGATCCCCTACACTTGTGGGTCATCAAGGTCCCGGCTGCCCTGCTAGTCAACATCGCTTCTGAGACCCCGGCTGACCTCCCAGCCAGCGGGGCTCCTAAGGACGGTGTTCATGAGGCCACGGCTGACACGACAAATGGCAAGACCCCTGAGGGCCACCAAACTCAAGAGGTACAAGATGTCACCAACGCCTTCTCCCTCATCGAGCACCTGGTCTACTTCGTCAGCACAGTGCTATGTGAGGCGCAGGCGCGCTATCCCATGCCGCAAAAGCTCTTGCTCACGCTCCTCGTCGCCTCCCGGAAGCTGCGCCACTACTTCCAACCGTCTCAACCTACTAGCTGGAAAGGGTGCTCCGGAGCCCCAACGCTGCGGGAAGGGTTGCAGAGTGGAACATTGAGCTGCAGGCATTCCAGCTAGAATTCAACACCACCAGGGTCATTAAGGGCGCGCCCCTCGTAGATTTTGTGGCAAAATGGACCGACATCCCTGCCCATGAAATATGCGAGGACCGTTCTGTCTTGCCTGGAGACGAGGCACCAGACGGATGGACCATGTACTTTGACGACGTGTTCGCGCGCTAGGGCGTGGGGGCTGGAGCAGTGCTCATTTCACCCACTAAGGACAATCTCTACTACGATGTACAACTCTGCTTCCAGTAAGGCGAAAAGGTCACCAACAACATTGCGGAATACGAAGGCCTAATTGCCAGCCTCAAGGCTGCGGCGGCATTAGGGGTGAAGCGTCTCACCATCAGGGGCGACTCCCAGCTCCTTGTCAACTTCTCCAACAAAGAGTACACACCGAAGGACGAGAAAAGGAAGCATACCTGGAGGAGGTACGCAAAATGGAAAAACAATTCTTGGGCTTGGAATTGCAGCATGTGCCATGAGGCACAAACAAGGAGGTGGATGACATCGCCAAGAGGGCGTCTCGACGGCAGCATCAGGAGCCAGGCGCCTTTGAGGAACGGCTTTTCAAGCCGTCAGCAGCTCCCCTCGCTGTGGAATCAGCACTACCTCAGGAAGACCTCCCTCGAGCCCCTATGATAGGCGCCCCAGCTTGCGGCCCAACCTTGGGGACCCGTCTGGTCGTTGTGCTCGAGCCTCAAGAGGGGTGCTGGACCGAGGAGTTCAAGGTGTACTTGCTTCAGGGGACCTTGCCAGAGAAGGAGGAAGATGCAGAGTGCATGGCTCGCCAGGCCACCACATACTGCATCCAGGACGGTGAGTTGTACCGTAAGCGTCCCAACGATGTTTCTTTACGATGCATCTCCAGAGAGCAGGGGCGCGAGCTGCTGACCGACATACATGGCGGGGACTGCGGGCATCACTCCTCATCGCACACCCTCGTGGGCAAGGCATTCCGCAGTGGGTTCTACTGGCCCACGGCACTCAGTGATGCCACCAAGCTGGTGAGATCCCGTGAAGCCTGCCAATTCCATGCCAAGCAGTTCTATCAGCCTGCTCAGGGCATCCAGACCATCCCGCTCACATGGCCGTTCACGGTCTGGGGGCTAGACATCTTGGGGCCATTCCCTCGAGCGCCTGGGGGCTAACGCTACCTCTACGTCGCCATCGACAAGTTCACCAAGTGGGCGGAGGTACAAGCCATCTGCACCATCCCGGCCGGCTCGGCCGTCAAGTTCATCAAGGGCCTGGTGAGTCGGTTCGGTGTTCCTAATCGCATCATCACCAACAATGGCTCGCAGTTCACCAGCAACCTTTTCAAAACATATTGTGCTAAACTTTGGCACACCTCAGGAGCAATGGCCAGGCCGAGCGCGCCAATGCAGAGGTCCTGTGAGGCCTCAAGGCAGGGACCTTCAAGAAGAAGCTCGAGGCCTGCAGCAGGGGTTGGCTCGACGAGCTCCAGTCCGTGTTGTGGTCCATCCGCACCACTGCAACCAAGCCGACGGGCGAGACCCCATTCTTCCTTGTCTATGGAGCTGAAGTGGTTCTCCCTCAAGAGGTCAAGCATCACTCCACGCAGGTCTTGGCATTTGACGAGGCATGCCAGGACGCCACACGGGGGATGGATCTTGTGCTGGGGGAGGAATGCCGCTGTCAAGCTTCGCTCCGAGCGGCAAGGTACCAGCAGGTGCTGCGGCAGTACCACTGCCGCAGCATCCACCCTAGGACGCTCGAGGTGGGTGATCTCGTCCTAAGGCGGATGCTCTCCAGGGAATGGCTGCACAAGCTCTCACCCATGTGGGAGGGCCCGTTTAGGATCGCTCGTGTCACCAGGCCTGGCGCCGCGCGCCTGGAGACACAAGACGGGATCCTGAAAGCACAAGTGCTCCCTGGGTGATTTTGGTAATTTATGTCAACATATCTTTTGTTGGACTAATACATTTACCTAGTATGTTTCAGATAAGTTCAACAATGGAGTAGCATGGACTAGAGGATGTGGAACTCCTTCAAGATGCTAAGGACAAAGGATTGGCTCAAGCTCCAAGCACAAGACTCTACATTTTCTATTTTAGTGATCCAAGATCACATTGAGTTTATAGGAAAAGCCAATACTATCAAGAGGGGATGAGGTGTTGCTTCACGGCTTGCTTGCTCAAAGTTCTTAGTGATATGCTCCAAAGCCCTCAACTACTTTCTCATATCCACATATGACCCAAACCAAAAGTCCAACTCGGCCCTACCGATTCTTTCTATCCGGCGCCACCGAGTTCAGATGTCATAGCAACCCTAATCAAGTCGGTCTCACCGATAGGGATATCGGTCTCACCGAGATGGGATTGTAATCTCTCTGTATGTATCCATTACCAAAACCGGTCACACCGAGTTTTTGTAATCGGTCCTACCGAGATTACAATGCAAACTCTCCGTTCCTCTTCGTAACATTTCGGTCCAACCGAGATGAGCGAATTGGTCCCACCGAGTTTGCCTGACCAACTCTCTGGTTAGCTTATTACCAAAATCGGTCCCACCGAGTTTGTGTAATTGGTCTCACTGAGATTACATTATGCCCTAACCCTAACCATATCGGTCCTACAGAGTTGACATGTCGGTCCCACCGAAAATCCTAATGGTCACATTATTTGCTAAATCGTTCCGACCGAGTTTCATGATTCGGTCCCACCGAGATTGGTAAGTTGTGTGTAACGGTTAGATTTTGTGTGGAGGCTATATATTCCCCTCCACCCACTCTTCATTTGGGAAGAGAGCCATCAGAACATGCCTACACTTCCAGCATTCATTTTCTGAGAGAGAACCATCTACTCATGTGTTGAGACCATGATATTCCATTCCTACCACATGAATCTTGATCTCTAGCCTTCCCCAAGTTGCTTTCCACTCAAATCTTCTTTCCACCAAATCCAAATCCTGTGAGAGAGAGTTGAGTGTTGGGGACACTATCATTTGAAGCACAAGAGCAAGGAGTTTATCATCAACACACCATTTGTTACTTCTTGGAGAGTGGTGTCTCCTAGATTGGTTAGGTGTCACTTGGGAGCCTCCTATAAGATTGTGGAGTTGAACCAAGGAGTTTGTAAGGGCAAGGAGATCGCCTACTTCGTGAAGATCTACCCTAGTGAGGCAAGTCCTTCATGGGCGACGGCCATGGTGGGATAGACAAGGTTGCTTCTTTGTGGACCCTTCGTGGGTGGAGCCCTCCGTGGACTCACGCAGCCGTTACCCTTCGTGGGTTGAAGTCTCCATCAACGTGGATGTACGATAGCACCACCTATCGGAACCACGACAAAAACATCCATGTCTCCAATTGCGCTTGCACACTCCAATCCCATTCCTTTACATTCTTGCAAGTTGCATGCTTTACTTTCCACTGCTCATATATATTCTTTGCATGCTTGCTTGTTATGTATTGTGATTGTTAAACTTGTGCCAAAACTCCACTTAAACTTAAATAAATTAAAAACTGCAACTTTTGTCACTTAGTGTCTAATCACCCCCCTCTAGACACCTCTTATCGATCCTTTCAGATCCCCATCCAGAATGCCTGGAACATCCAGCACCTCCGGAAGTTCTAGCCATGAAGCAAGGCCCCGTTCCTATGAAGGTCGTCGATCGTGACACTCTCACGTTATAATGAGTTGGATTATACATGCCCCGAAGTCTCCTGAGTGTCGCCCGCGGGCCTCACGGGGGCTCCCTCCCACATCCTAGTGGCAGCACTTAGCTCCGCTCTGGTAAGAAGACTAGACTAGGTGCCGGACGCGGCTGTTCTTTTGCTTGCTCTCTGTAGTTGGTTCGCAACTTCTTAATGGAATTTGGAGTTTTCGTGTTTTGTTCGCCGAAGTTGCCTTTTTCACCTCTTGCTTCGCTCGTTTCTTAGTCTTGGCCCGGGAAGAGCGACAGTTGCCCGTCACTTTTCCTCGCGCGTCCCGCGCATGGGGGCTAGGTAGGTGTGCGCGTTTGGGTTCACCCGCATGCAAGCACACCTCACTGAAACCCCGTTGTCCCAGTGCTTCGGCCTTCTTAACCCTCGCAAGATGCCCTCGGTTGAGCTCATGGACATGCACACCCTCTTAAGTCCATGCCCCCCCGGGGAGCACGATGCGGTGCACTGACACACAGCTGACCCACATCTGGGGGATCGTGCAAGGAAGAACGAGGTGCCCCGTCAAGATTGCTAACAACTCTGCAGCAGCTCTACAGCGTCTGCTGAGGCCGATGGCTCCCGAGTCGTCAGGAGGGGGGCTCCGCCAGATACTGAAGGACTTGCCCTCGCTAGGTGGGAAGCTGTCGCAAACATATCTAGCTAAGTTACCCTAATCACACTCACTCGAAACAGAGATATCACGGCATAACATCAAGATAATAAGCATAGCATAGTGGCATAAGTGCAACAGTTCATTACACACCCCAGCGGGGCCCTCTACTTTTTTCAAATACACGAGAATGGAAAGGTTAAACAAAAGTGGCCCACACGACCGCAACAGCTCCTGAAGCCAGGCTCCGGCAGCCCCGGGCTCAGTCCGAGCCCTCCTCCCGCTTCATCGAAGCGCCGCGACGAGATGACCCGTTGCTTCCCCGAGGCGAGCTCGGCGGCGTCGTGGTTAGTCGCAACCACCGCTGCTGGTGCTCTCGCCTGTAGAGGAGCTGCTGCCGCTGAAGGAAGCGCGGCCGTCGCCAAGGGCATGCTCACCCTCATCGCCATCGCGGCCGTCGTCAAGACCAAGCTCATCGTCGCCGTTGCCATCTTCTGGGCAGCACCCGACGCGGCGGCCATCCACCCTGAACACCCTCATATAGAGGGTCGCGAGGCCATCGTACTTGAAGTGGAGGGTGCACCTTCCGCTCAGGCCTCGTGTGTGAGCAAACGCCTGCCAACAGCGGGTCAAGGCCACGTTGCCTGCCGTGGTGACCCCGACCCCGACCGACGAGGCCCTGCTGCAGCAGCCGTCAGCCTGCAGCTAGAGGCCATTGAGCCCTGTGGCCGGCAGCTCACAGGCGAAGAAGCGCGGAAGCTGGAGCTAGGTGCTGGCGGGCCTCTCCGACCACACGACAAACTCCGGGAGTACATCCACCGAGTGGAAGCGCGGCCAAGTCCGAGTGTGCCTTGGGCCCAGGGGATACTGTCGGTGTTCTGGGAACGGGGGTACCCAGACTTGCTTGCCTGTGGCCCACGGGGTGGCTCCATCGACAGCCTGGTACGACCCAGCTTCGACATCAACAACTCAAGACCCTCGCGAGGGGCCAAGGCTCGCGAGGTGGATGACACCAAGACCTCCAAAAGGAGCAGCCTCCTCAGGCTGGCTCCCGAGGAGCCGAGATTTCCATGCAAGCCTCACCACGCGAGGTTCTGGTGATGTGAGCCATGACATCCAAGGCCAGGCGGGCGCCAGCGGGTGCAATGAACCAGTTTCCTATTTGGTGCTAAGGAAGAAAGTGCAGGCGCGGAGTCCCGAGGAATCAACCAAAGGTTTCCATTCCTGTGCAACAAGACCAACACCGCCAGGACGGCAGGCTGGAGGTTATCACCAATCCCACCGCGATGTCATGACTAGAGGCTTTTGCAGGATAAGATGTATTAGTTGTCTCCCTTCGAATTTTGCCGTTGTGGGATCCCTTCCCACCTTCACTTGGGAAGAGGACCAAGGCCACTATAAATAGGACCTAGACACCACCATAGAGGGGGATCGGATCCATTCCACCCTGACCAGCTCACCAGCTCTTTTGAGATCAAGAACACACCTCCTGAGGTGGTTCTTCACTGTACTAGTTCATCGTCAGCCCCTCGAGGCCAATCCACCACAAAGCAGGAGTAGGGTTTTACACCGCAAGGTGGCCCAAACCTGGGTAAACTGCTGTGTCCCCTTTCCCTTGAGTTTGACGAGCTAGGCAGTGAGGCTAGCGAATAGGCAGACTGGGGAGGTTAAGTTCTTCGCACGCACCCCAGAGTTTGAACCTCTCAAGGGTTTGCAGAACCCGAAATCCGACAACTACAAGACATTATCATATAATTATGTTCATCATAAGGTAGCATTCACAACAAAAAATATATTTGTTTATGATCTACTTACTTGAGGACGATCGGGGATGCTGATATGTGTGAAGCACATCTATAATATTTGCTTGTTTCATGCTATATTTATATCATAATGGCATTTGACATCATTTTTATCAATTTCATTGGAAAAACCTATAAATCCACTAGCCATTGTATTTTTCTGATATTTTACTTTTTTGACAGAAAATCACTCGTTGTGTGATAGAAAAATTGTGTACGGAGTTTCAAGTCAGAAGAGCTAGTGGTCCAAAGCCCTTGTAGAGGGGGGGGGGGATCCTCCACGTGGCCCCTCCACACACACACACACAACAACAACAACAACAACAACAATAACAACAACAACAACAACAACAAGTGTTGGATGTGAGAGGAGTGCGTGTGGTGGCTCTAGATTTCCTCTTCATCACCTCTTGGTGCCCGATGACCCACAAGTATAGGGAATCAATCATAGTCCTTTCGATAAGTAATTGTGTCGAATCCAACGAGGAGCAGAAGGAATTGATAAGCTATTTCGGCAAGAAATTCTCTGCAAGTTCTGTAAAGTAGTAGTAACAAATAGTTTGATAGCACGATAATTGATAGCAAGTAACAAGTAACTGATACATCTCCGTCATATCTATAATTTCCGATTGTTTCATGCCAATATTTTACTACTTCCACAAACTTTTGGAAACAATTTATATGATATTCTTGGACTAACATATTGATATCCCAGTGCCAGTTCCTGTTTGTTGCATTTTTTTGTTTCGCAAAAAATCCATATCAAACAAGTTCAAATGTGATAAATTTTATGGAGATTCTTTTTGGAATATATGTGTGATTTTTGGGAAAAAGAATCAACGCGAGACGATGCTCGAGGGAGTCATGAGCTCAGATGGCGTGCCCCCTACCCTAGGGCGTGCGACAGGCTCGTGGCCCCCTTGAGTCGGTTGGGGCCCTTCTTTCGCGGCAAGAAAGATATTTTTTAGATAACGTGTTAAAATTTCAGCCCAATCAAAGTTATGGATCTCCAAGAATATAAGAAACGGTGAAGGGATAGAAATTAGGAACACAAAACAGAAGAGAGAGAGAGAGGAAGAGAGAGAGAGAGGGAGGGAGGGAGGGAGGGAGAGAGAGAGAGAGAGGGAGAGGGAGGGAGAGAGAGAGAGAGAGAGAGAGAGAGAGATGGAATCTCGGAGGAGCTCCTTCCCTCCAAGAGTGATGGTGGCCATGGACCAGAGGGAAAACCCTCCTCCCATCTAGGAGGGAGGCCAAGGAGGAATAAGAAGGAGGGCTCTCTCCCCCTCTCTTCCGGTGGCGCTGGAGCGCCACTGGGGGAATCATCGTGACGACGATCTACACCAACAACTTCACCATCGTCATCACCAACTCTCTCCCCCTCTATGAAATGGTGTAACACCTCTTCTCTCCGCTATAATATCTACTTAAACATTGGTGCTTCACGCCACATATTATTATCCAATGATGTGTTGCCATCCTATGATGTTCGAGTAGATTTCTTTTGTCCTACAGGTTAGTTGTGGTATGGTGCGATTAATATGAGTTGTATGTTGATATGGTCCTGTCGTATGGTTTCCTCCATGTCGCGCAAGCATGTGGGATTACCGCTATAGGGTGTTGCAATATGTTCATAATTCGCTTATAGTGGGTTGTGAGAGTGACAGAAGCTTAAACCCGAGTAATGGGGTTGTTGTGTAGGGAGTAACGAGGACTTGTTACTTAATGCTATGGTTGGGTTTTACCTTAATGATCTTTATTTGTCGCGGATGCTTGCTAGAGTTCCAATCATAAGTGCATATGATCCAAGTATGAAAAGTATGTTAGCGTATGCCTCTCCCTCACTGCATATGATAAGTATCTATCGTGCTATATTCGATTGCCTATGGGAAATCTTTCTCTCTATGTTAAAAAAATCTCTCTACTAAAACAAAGAAACTTTTATTATCTAGCTAAGTACTTCTAGTTTTATTCTTGCAAACGTATCCAATTACATGTACAAAGTAGTTTTATTCTTGTTCTAGGTAAAGCGTATGATTAAGTGTGCGTAGAGTTGTATCGGTGGTCGATAGAACTTGATGGAATATTGATTCTACCTTTAGCTCCTCGTTGGGTTTGACACTCTTACTTATTGGAAAGGCTACAATTGATCCCCTATATTTGTGGGTTATCAAGACCTTTGTCTGGCGCCGTTGCTAGGGAGCTATAGCGTAGGGTGAATATTCTCATGTGCGCTTATTGGATTTATCACAAAGTAGTTTTATTTTCAGTTCTAAGTTGTTTTATATCTGAAGTTATGGATATGGAACACAAAATACCAAAAAAATTAGTTGTACTTGTTACTCATGGAGATTGGGGAACCTCCTAAAACTATCGATGCTGGTTATGTGTGTAACGTTAATTACTTCTTTGATAATCTTGATAAATCCCCATTCAACTTAATAATGGGAGACACATTGGATCAACGTGAATACTTTAGAGATTACCGCTTATCTAAAAAAGGGAAAAACTTACGGGATCAAGTTAAAATATTGCGTTGGCATGCTTGAAATATGTGCTCTATGTATGATTATACGTATTGCTCTAAGATGAAGGCTCCACACCTTCCCTTTCAATGTGGATTTGATGATAATGAAACATTGGCTTCTTATGCTAATGGTATATATGATTACTATAATGTGGAATGAACAGAAGAATTTGTTGCTTTTAAGGGTGCTTATGAAATTGAATCTTTGTTTGAAAAGTGTGAAAATTGTGATGATGTGATACATCTCCATTGTATCTACTTTTCCAAACTCTTTTTCCCTTGTTTTGGAATCCAACTTGCATGATTTGAATGGAACTAACCCGTACTGATGTTGTTTTCAGCAGAATTGGCATGGTGTTATTTTTGTGCAGAAATCAAAGTTCTCGGATTGACCTAAAAATTCACAGAGAATTTTTGTGGAATATATAAAAATACTGGCTCAAGAATCAACCAGAGGGGGCCCACCCAGAGGCCACAAGCCCTGGCGGCACGCCTACCCCCCAGGGCATGCCTACCAGGATTGTGGGCCTCCTGGACCTCCTCCGACCCTAACTCCAACTCTATATAACCCTATTCGGGGAGAAAAAAAATTAAAGTGAAGGATTCATCGTGTTTTACGATAAGGAGCCACCGTCACCTCCTATTCTTCATAGGGAGGGCTGATTTGAAGTCAGTTCGGGGCTCCAGAGAGGGGGATTCATCGCCATCATCATCACCAACCTTCCTCCATCACCAATTTCATGATGCTCACCACCTAGAGTGAGTAATTCCATTGTAGGCTTGCTTGACGGTGATAGGTTGGATGCGATTTATCAAGTAATCGAGTTAGTTTTGTTAGGGTTTGATCCCTAGTATCCACTATGTTCTGAGATTGATGTTGCTACGACTTTGTATGCTTAATGCTTGTCACTAGGGCCCAAGTGCCATCATTTCAGATCTGAACCTATTATGTTTTCATGAATATATTTGTGTTCTTGATCCTATATTGCAAGTTGTAGACACCTATTACGAGTTATGATCCGCATACCCCAAGGTGATAATAATTGGGATTCTTTCCGGTGATTACCGTAGTTTGAGGAGTTCATGTTTTCATAAGTGCTAATGGTTTGGTACGGTTCTCTATTAAAAGGAGGCCTTAATATCCCTTAGTTTCCATTAGGACCCTGCTGCCACGGGAGGGTAGGACAAAAGATTTCATGCAAGTTCTTTTCCATAAGCACGTATGACTATATACGGAATACATGGCTACATTATATTGATGAATTGGAGCTAGTTCTATGTCACCCTAGGTTATGACTGCTACATGATGAATACCATCCAACACAACTATTGTTGCCGATCCAATGCCTACGAGCTTTTCACATATTATCTTTGCTAAGTAACTTTCGTTGTTACTGCTGTTACAATCACTATAGAACTGGTACTGTTACTTTTGTCACCGTTACCGTTACTTCCATATTACTTTGCTACTAAATACTTTGCTGTAGATGTTAAGTCTTTCAGGTGTGGTTGAATTGACAACTCAGCTGCTAATACTCGTGAATATTCTTTGGTACCCTTGTGTCGAATCAATAAATTTTGGTTGAATACTCTACCCTCGAAAACTGTTGTGATCCTCTATACTTGTGGTTTATCATGATGCTCTACAGATCTTAAAATTATGCTATACTTAAATATTGATATGATAAGTATAAATACAATGCCGATATTAATGAATTTATTAGAAAGTCTCCGCTATCCAAGAAGAGACTACTATTTTGCAGGAATCGATGGAAGAAGAAATTGATGAAACTATGAGCTCATTAGATGAAAAAGATGAGGAGGAGAGCGAAGAACAAAAGGAGGAAGAGCGGATTAGCTATCCATGCCCACCTTGTGATGAGAGTAACTCTTTTCAACTTATACATTGCTATGATCCCTTGGATTCGTTCGAAATATACATTTTTGATGAAATTGATGCTTGCTAGGCTTGTGGCCGTGATGCCAATATGAATGATGCTTATGAAGATGAACTTGCTATAGTTCTTAATGTTAAGAATGAAATTGTTGGTATTTCACCCACACATGATAGTCCTATTATCTTTTTGGATTCTCCCAACTACACTATATTAGAGAATTTTGCGCTTATCAAGGATTATATTGATGGGTTGTGTTTTACCATTGCACATGATGATTTTGATGGATATAATATGCATGTGCTTGCTGTTTCTATTTGCAATTATGATAAGATAGGAACTACACCTCCACTTCTGTATGTTTCTAGTGCGATAAAATTGAAAGAAACTAATGCTATGTATCAGCATTTATTATGTGTGCAGGAATTGTTCTTTTATGACATGCCGATGCATAGGAAGAGAGTTAGACTCCGTTGTTCTATGATATATGTTTCTTAATTCTTAATCATTGTTAATTAAAATTGGCTTTGATATACCTTGGGATCCGGGTGGATCAATTACTTGAGCACTTTATGCCTAGCCTAATGGCTATGAAGAAAGCACTACCTAGGAGACAACCCGGAAGTTTTAGAGAGTCATTTTATTATGTTATGTTATTTTAAGAAGTTTAAAACCAAAGAATAAAGAGGGTAATCTAGAAACTTTTTCAGAAAGAGAAGCGATTGGAAGGTTATGCATTGGAGAAGTGAGGGTTGACCTTGAACACTTGTGTTCATGCTCAAGAAAACAATGTAGAATTTTTTGTGGAAGTTTTCCGCAAAAATAATTATCCCCTTGTAAAAATCCATTGTATTATAAAAATAATGTGCCATGTTTTTAGCATGTTTAAATTTCTTGTTTGGTATGTGCAGTGCAAATATAGAAACTTTGGTTGTAGTGTTTGAATTTACATTTTTACTGGAATGTCAAAAGTTTCTGAAATTTTTTCACAATACTGATATGCCAATTTTTATCACTTACTAATTTTCCAGAACTTTTACAATTACAGAAGTATATGTTTCACCTACATCTTTACAGACTGTCTTGTTTGCACAGATTGCTGTTATAGTTTCTTTAGCTGTTGATGATTGAAGTCTTGTTGAGCCCCATTGTTGGTGCAATAAATGCCTACCTTGTGTTTTGGATATTGTTGACAGAAACATGTATGGACTGATTTGTTTGCTAGTGCATACAAAGATAAATAGTCCATACAAAACCCGAAGAGAATGCTGTCTCCGGTGTCAAGTTCGAGAAACTGCACCGAAGTATATCTGCGTTGCAGAGAAGAAAGAGCTACATTTCTTTAAGTCTTATAGATGAGAAGATTGAAGTGAAGAATTAAACCCCTCTAAAGTTTACTATTGATGCGAAGCATTTGGTCCGGTATCGTCATCCAAAGAAATAGACTGCAGCGAATGGAAGTCGAAGACAAAGTGAAGACGTAGTATTCATTTCCTTCTTCTTCTGTTTAATTGAGTCATAGGACCTCCGTACTATTAAGAGGGGTATATGTTCTTGAAGCTTAGATCCGCTGTGATGCTTAGCCAAACGTATGAAAGTTGCTAGAGAAATCTCTTTGTGCTCCGAGCAATACTTGTCAGCAAGAGACCGTGATCTTCTTCGCTGCGAGAGATTTGTCTCAGACCGATGTGTTAGCATTACTTGCTCCACAAGCAATGCTATCGTTGTTCTCAAATCCGACCATTGGACTCGTGTCGTTCAGCCATTGGCTAATCTCGATGTCTAATTTTGTCATTTCCCATCAGGGAAGGCTGCGGCTATAAATAGCCACCCTGCTCCAACATTGTCTGTTGCCTGCTTCTCTTGAGATTTCTGAGAAGATTGATTTGAGAAACCCCTCTCCAAGTAATTTGAGTTTGAGATCCACCAAGAGAAAAATCAAGAGCCCAAACTTAGACAGTGGTTTAGCATCACAGTAGTACCGAGTGAGAGTTCTTGTACCTATTACTCTTGAGAGCTGCGCACTCTCTAGACAGATAGGTTTCGGCTCGAGTGTTGAAGAGTTGTTGTTTTCACCAAGCTAGATCTTCAGCAACCAAGAGTTATTGTGGTTCGCGAAGGTTGACCGAAGGTTTGGAGATCGCCGACAAGTATCTACCACGAGTGAAATCAACCTAAGTCTAATTAGCTCTGCGTTGAAGGAGAATAGGGTGAAGAGAGTTTATCTTCCGTGTTAAGTTACAACCCCTCCAACCAGGCGTAGCCCTTTGGCAGAAGGGTGAACTGGTCTACCAAATTTTATTGTCACCATCGAGCACCACTGCTTCATTCTACTTCACTGCAATTCCTTCAGCAGTTTTCATTCATGCTCTATGTCGATAATTTATCTGATCATTATCTTATGTTGTATTTTCTTCTCGCATTATCATTCCATTCTGTTGTCAACCTTGGACATCATTGTATTCATTTTGTTCCATTCTCATTTCGTGTATTCTTTCATCACTGTCATATTCCTCGTTTCACCTGTGATACTATACAACCATATTATTTCTCTATTCATATCATGTTGTGTCTCATTCTACTGCATCTGTTTGCATGTTGCATTACTCTCATCATAGTTAAACCTGTGATTTCCCAGTCCCATACTATTATCACTGCGTTCATCGAAGAATATGCTTTTGATGAAGAAGAATGATTCAGCTCATTTCCTTTGTTACATTATTTCGCTGCTGTGATTGGGGTCAGTTTCAAAACATTTGAAAGAATTTTTGAATCTCCCATTCACCCCCCTCTGGTCGATATACTCTCGGTACTAACAATATAATTGGTATCGGAGCAGGTACTCCATGTCTCTGTTTATTAAAGGTCTAATGTCCTTGGAGTTTTTGAGTATGTCGTATGTAGGTAGATCCTCACACTCTGAAAGATTTCTCATCTTCAATGGAAATGACTGTCTAAACTAGAAGGAACGAATGGGAATCAGAATTCGAGCCGTCAACTATGATCTATGGGAGATTTTTGAAAATGGATACACTATTCAGCAACCGAATGATCCAAATTCCGATGATAAAGCCAGTCTGAAGTTGGATGCTCAAGCAAAAGATATCATATGTTGCAGTATATCGAAAGGCATTTTTCTTCGATTCCAAAAGCTCGACACTACAAAGCAACTGTGGGATGCCATGAATAATGCTCATGAAGAATTCATTGCTACAACTGATCCTCACACTCAAATGCTGCATGCCATGTTCACTAGTTTCAGAAGTTTGCGAAAGGAAAGTGCTATGGAACTCACTGATCGATTGAAAAACATTGTCGAAAGGCTTTATCAACGAGGAGTAACTGATATCACCGATAGAGATGTGGTCAACAAGCTTCTGAGCACTCTTGACACAACCTTTGATCCCATTGTAGGTGAAATCAACCAAAGACCAGACTATGAAGAACTTCACTATGTTGAGGTTATGACATTGTTGTCCCTTCATGAAGAAAAGATGGAGCTTGAAAATACAAACCAAGAATCTTCTTCGGAAAGTGAAGGAGAAATTCTCTCACACTATGGCAGTTCAGAAGAAGAAGACAATAAAAATCACCACACCATCACAAGAGAACTTGAAATGCTCATAGAAAGCCTAAGTGATCTCAAAAGACAAAAATTGTGCCTCACAAATGATGATGGACATGACTCACCTGGATCATCAAGAAAGTTGCCTCTGAAGGAAATAAAGTGCTTCAAATGCAAACTATTTGGTCATCTCATAGAAGATTGCCCTAGATAGGAAGGAAAACCTAGTAGCCGTTGGAAATATCTTTACTCCAGTGGTTTTACTCAAGTGCATCGTCGTACTAAGCTCTCGAAGGAACTTGCATATTCTTCATCTTCATCGATGGGACAAGTCACAGATGTGAAAGCAAGATCAACCATCAAATTGAATATGAAGATAATATCACAACTAAATAGAGCATGCACTGATATGGCCCTGGACTCCTAAGAGGAAGCAACTGACACTGAATCAGATGATGAAGAATTCTACAGAAGTATTGGAAGGAGCAATGCCTTCATTGCCTATGAATCATCTGAGAACTCACTCGAGTCAGACGCTGATGATGATGCTTCAAGCGATCATGAACTGATACATCTCCAACGTATCTATATTTTTTGATTGTTCCATGCTGTTATATTATCATTCTTGGATGTTTTACAAACATTTTATAGTCATGTTATATCATTTCTTGGTACTAACCTATTGACATAGTGCCAAGTGTCAGTTGCAGTTTTCTGCATGTTTTTTACATCTCAGGAAATCAATATCAGACGGCGTCCAAATGCCAAGCAACTTTACAATGATTTTTTATGGACCAAAAGGAAGAAGTTGGGCCCTGGTTGCACCTGGGGGAAATCTTGAGGAGAGGACAACCCCCCAGAGGGCGCCAAGAGGCCCAGGCACGCCCTGGTGGGTTGTGCCCACCTCGGATGCCCCCCGGACCGCCTCTTTGCTCTATAAATACCCCAATATTCCAGAAACCCTAGGGTAGGCGACGAAATATTGATCCAGTCGCTGCAGAGTCCAGAACCACCAAGATCCAATCTAGACACCGTCATGGAGGGGTTCACCACTTCCATTGGTGCCTCTCCCATGATGCGTGAGTAGTTCTTTGTAGACCTTCGGGTCCATAGTTAGAAGCTAGATGGGTTCCTCTCTCTCTCTCTTGATTATCAATACAATGGTCTCTTGGAGATCCATATGACTTAAGTCTTTTGGCGGTGTGTTTGTTGGGATCCAATGAACTTTGAGTTTATTATCAGATCTATGTTTTTATCCATGAAAGTTATTTGAGTCTTCTTTGATCTCTTATATGCATGATTTCTTATAGCCTCGTATTTATTCTCTGATATTTGGGTTTTGCTTGGCCAACTTGATCTATTTATCTTGCAATGGGAAGAGGTGCTTTGTAGTGGGTTCGATCTTACGGTGCTTGATCCCAGTGACAGAAAGGGGCCTACATGTATGTATCGTTGCTACTAAGGATAACAAGATGAGATCTATATTTGCCAATAGATAAATGGATCTCGTCTACATCATGTCATCGTTATTATTGCATTACTCCATTTTCTCATGAATTTAATACACTAGATGCATGCTGGAGCGGTCGATGTGTGGAGTAATAGTAGTAGATGCAGGCAGGAGTCGGTCTACTAATCTTGGACGTGATGCCTATATAATGACCGTTGCCTGGATATCGTCATGATTATTTGAAGTTCTATCAATTGCCCAACAGTAATTGTTTTCCCACTGTTTGCTATTTTTCTCGAGAGAAGCCACTAGTGAAACCTACGGCCCCCGGGTCTCTTTTCATCATATTTGCCTTTGCGATCTATTTTCTCTTGCATTTATTTTGAGATCTATTAAACCAAAAATACAAAAATACCTTGCTGTAATTTGTTCTTATTTATTTTATTTGGCGTTCGATCTATCAATCTACTACAAATTTACCTCACGTCCTTTGCCTATCTTGAGGCGTCGTACCCCGAAAGGGATTGACAACCCCTTTAACACGTCGGGTTTCGAGGTGTTGTTATTTGTGTGCAAGGGCTGTTTATGTTGTGTTGCTTGGTTCTCCTACTGGTTCGATAACCTTGGTTTCATATCTGAGGGAAATACCTACCGCCGCTGTGCCGCATCATCCCTTCCTCTTTGGGGAAATACCGATGTAGCTTCAAGCGACATCAAAAGGAATTTCTAGCGCCGTTGCCGGGCAGGATCTTCAACATAACCAGGTTCCTAATCACAAATCTCATCTCCTTGCAATTCACATTATTTGTCATTTGCCTCTCATTTGCTCTCCCCCACTTCACAAAAATTTGCTGTTTTATTCACCTCTCTTTTTTCGTTCACCGTTTTCTTGCCGGATCTATTTTTGAGTGCAATCTTGTTGTGTGGTCATCCTGACTCAAGAGAACACCAAACTATGTGACTTCTCAAATACCAACAACAATGATTTTATTGGCACTCCGCTTGCTCCTCCCGCCACTAGTGTAGAGACTTGTGATATTAATACTGCTTTGCTGAATCTTGTTATGAAAGACCAATTTTCTGGTACTCCTAATGAGCATGCCGCGTCCCATCTTAATACCTTCGTGGAATTATGTGATAAAAGAAAAAAATGTGGACAATGGTGTGGTCAAGACGAAATTATTTCCGTTTTCTTTGTGTGATTCTGCAAAAATTTGGTTCTCTTCTTTGCCTCGCAATAATTTTGATTCTTGGAATAAGTGCAAAGATGCTTTTATTGCTAAGTATTTTCCTCCCGCAAAAATTATTTCCCTTAGAACCTAGATCATGAATTTCAAGCAACTTGAACATGAGCATGTTGCACAATCTTGGGAAAGGATGAAAATGGTGCGAAGGAATTGTAGCGACCATGATCCCAATGGATCGAAGTCTCTGTGCTTAAGTGTCATCCCTGGATCGGTAATGCTGACACACACAGTACTCGAGGAATTATATTAGAGTTCAATCACACACTCATTACATTGAGTCCTCATAAAGAGTATGATTACACAAAAATAATACGGCTGAAGTCCATCTAAACTAAATAACAGCAGAAGCTTCGAGGGTAAATGAGTCCATCAACTCCAACGGCATAGCTGAGTGCACGACAACGACCTATCGCACCTTATTCATTGTCTGAGTAGTGTGCAACATGAGGTTGCAGCCGTGTAGGTCAGCACATTGAATATGCTGGCAAGGTTACACTGTCAAGCAATGAATGCAAGAACTATATCTACATGCAATATTTGGCTGGTGGAGGCTCTAAGTTTATGATTTTTGCATAAAGCTAGTTTTTCCCTACAACAAAGGAATAAATTTATTTTACTACTCCCAAGTTGTACCAATATTTGAGAAGGTTCCTCCAACTCAAATCCCAATTAAACAAGTATCATCATTAAACCCAATTCAATTAATTTAAAGAGTGATGAGATCAACAATAATATCCAATTCTGGATACTCGAGATGTCCATAATCAGGGACACAGCTAACCATGATTAGATTATACTCTCTGTAGAGGTTGCACACTTTTCCCCACAAGACTCGACCGCATCCATGATCGGAAGATTGAGACATAGTCTTTCTGAAGCATTAACTCTCTACTCCGGGCAGACCGGTACACCTACTTTCCCCTACATCTGCTAGTCCACCTCTTCGAGAGCTCATACAACTTACTCAACTATGCTAGAGCCCATAATGGCTTGTGGTTGCACACGGAAGTTTCTAGTCATGAAATATCATATGATCCCTTTGAGCCTGGGTGGCGAACCGAGGAAAACTCACACAGGTACTCCGGGATTTCCAAAATGAACAAACACTGGATTCTCCAGGTGCCCCAACCAATCCACACAGATGTGTATTAAAGTTACCACCTAAATGTTGTCCGAAATTAATAACTCTCAAACCTTCCATGTGTATCACGATCCAATCCCCGTCTACGAGCATGGCTAAGCAATGATAGAGCATAACGTATATTCCCGGGGTGATCAAAAGGTACTAGGTTCCTACCTCAAGTACTACAAACAAACCACAAGTTCCCAATCCTACTCATGCAAATATTTGAGGGGCAAAACTAATGCATAGTAAAAACCGGGTATAGAAGAGTATGATCAAAGTGTAACTTGCCTTGCTGATCATCTGCAAACTCTAGGGATTCGTAGTAACAAGCTTCACACTCCAGATAATCTAGCATAGACAAACAGTACCATACATAAGCAATCACTCAAACAAAACAAGGAGAAAACAAGAAAAGATCCGAATCAAACTCGAAACAAGCAAATGACTAAACTAAACAGAAAACAAAACCTAACAGTAGTAGTTTTATGTGGAGTAGATCTGAACAGTAGGTACATTTGATTAGCTACGATTTGCAAAAAGAACCAACTCAAACAGAGCTACGAAACTCAAGATACAAACGAAACAAGATCGAATAATAGTCTGAACTAAACTCAAATTTATATTTTCAAAATCATGTTCAAGTTGGTTTACTGGAAAGAGGAGATCGTTACGATGATTTAGGCATTGGTTTCATCTAATTTGGATAAACGAGCAAAAAGCTACGCTAGTTCTAAGATCAGGGGCTAAATCATGATAAAACTTATTCACGGATAGGTTCCTGGCCGAAAATAAAAAGAAAAAGAAAAATATACAGAACGAACGTTCGCTAACTGATCGTAATGAATGAATTCGTTCATTATAAGAAACTAACGGGTGACGTTCGTCAAATAACAAACAAAAAACCCAATCTAAACCTAGTAAATCAAAAAAACGAAACTAAACCGAGAAAAACCGAATCGGTTTTATACCGGTCAACTGGGCTTCGAGATCAACGGTGGGGTCGGCGGCGGCGGCGGCTCCTGGCAAGGCGGGGCGAGGCGACGACAGCAGATTTCGGCGGCGCGGCGGCAGCAGCAGGCGGCGGCTAGCGGCGGCGGCAACAATTAGTGGCGGCGGCGGCGAGAAAAAGCGGTGGCGACGCGGCTCGGTGGAGGCGGCGGCGCGGCTGCGGGGCGGCGGTGGTGATGTGGTGGAGGGGCCGGGGTCGGCTCCTTATTAGGGGGGAGGCTTCTTGGGGGAGAGGCGGGGTCGTGCGGAGGTGGAGTCGGGACTCCGCTGGCGGCTCGGGGTGGGACTCCTCCAGAGCGGAGGAAGGCGGCGGCGGCGCTGGGCCATGGCCCGGCTCGGCTGGGCCGGCCGAGGAACTTTTTTTAAAAAAATGATTCCCATGAAGAAAAATCCTAATAAAATATAAATAAAATTCTGAAAAATTCCAAAAACAATTTTCGCCGTCCAAACCTAATATTTGGGACAAAATGGACATTTTTTTGGACTAAATGCAATTTTAAAAATGCATGTTTTTCTCTAATTCAAATAAAACTGCAAATAAAATTCAAATAAAACAATAATTTTATTTCAAAATTTCTTTTCCAATATTTCTCTTCTGTTTTGAAGAAGTCATTTTTATCTTCACTCATTATTTTTATTGTTGGAAATAATTGGAAAGAAATTTCTTGAAAATCAAATTGATGCTCTTTTCAAATTTGAAATAAATTCAAATATGAAAATTTTGTGAAACCTCCGACTCTCTCCTTGGGTCCTTGAGTTGCTTAAGATTTTGTGGATCACAACCAAATGGAAATAAAATATGATATGCATATGATGATCTATGTATAACATCCAAATTGAAAATTGGGATGTTACAAACCTACCCCCTTAAGATGAATCTCGTCCCCGACATACAGATTGGTCAGCAAAAAAGCTTTGGGTGGTCCTTGCGGAGGTCTTCTTCTTGCTCCCAGATGGCTTCCTCCTTGGTATGATGGCTCCACTGAACTTTGCAAAACTTGATAACCTTGCTGCGAGTAACTCGGCTGGAAAACTCGAGAATCTTGATTGGCTTCTCTTCATAGGTCAGATCACTATCCAACTGAATTGCTTCCAGTGGCACTGTATCTCTCAGAGGAATGTCGGCCATCTCTGCGTGGCACTCCTTCGACTGGGAAACATGAAACACATCATGAACTCCTGACAATCCTTCGGGCAATTCCAACTTGTACGTAACTTCTCCCATACGTTCCAAAGCTCTGTATGGTCCCACAAAATGTGGTGCTAGCTTTCCCTTGACTCCAAAACACTTGACTTCTTGAAGTGGGGACACCCAAAGATATGCTCTGTCTCTGAATTCGTACACTACCTCCTTGCGTTTAGTATCTGCATAACTCTTCTGCCTAGATTGGGCTACCTTGAGCCTGTCTCGAATCAACTTAACCTTCTCCTCAGAATCTCTGATTAAATCTAGTCCGAAAAACTGCTGATCTCCAACTTCATCCTACGATAACGGTGTCCTGCACCTCCTTCCGTACGAAGCTTCAAAAGGGGCCATCTTCAAACTGGCTTGATAACTATTGTTATAGGAGAACTCCGCATTGGGAAATTGTCATCCCAACTAGATCCATAATCTAGCGCACAAGCTCTCAACATGTCCTCCAGAATCTGCTTGACTCTCTTGGTCTGTCCATCTGTCTGTGGACGAAAGGTTGTACTGAACTCTAGCCTGGTACCCAAAGTTTCATGCAACTAATTCCAAAACTTTGAAGTAAACTGTGTTCCTCTATCTGATACAATGGTCCTCGGAACTCCATGCAGACATACGATCTTGGGCATGTATATCTTCACCAACTTAGCACTCATATAAGTTGTCTTCACAGGGATGAAATGGGCTACTTTCGTCAAAAGATCAACTACAACCTAGATAGGGTCATAGCCTGAACGAGTCCTGGGTAATCCAGTGATAAAATCCATGCCAAGTTTATCCCACTTCCATTCGGGTATCGACAATGGTTGTAATAACCCTGCTGGTTTCTGATGCTCTGCCTTAACTCTCTGACATACATCGTGTACTGCTACATACTCGGCAATATCCTTCTTCATTCCTGTCCACCAGAAATTTTCCTTCAAATCCAGATACATCTTGGTGTTGCCTGGGTGAATTGAGTAAGGCGAATCATGAGCCTCCTGAAGAATTAACTTCCTGATCTCAGGGTCATTAGGCACATAAATACGACCCTCAAACCATAAAGTGTCGTGCTCATCCTCATGAAATCCTTTAGCCTTTCCTTTACTCATCCTTTCCTTTATGTCAGCAATCTCCTTGTCTGTCTTCTGGGCTTCTCTGATCTTACCCAACAAAGAAGACTAAATTTCCAATGCTGCAACATAACCTCTCGAAACTATCTCCAAGCGTAGCTCACGAAGGTCGTCTACTAACTCCTTAGGTAATCCTCCGGTTATGAGCGTGTTAGCATAACTCTTGCGGCTCAACGTATCTGCTACGACGTTGGCCTTTCTTGGATGATAATGCAATCTCATGTCATAATCCTTTATGAGCTCCAACCATCTCCTTTGCTTGAGGTTTAACTCCTTCTGCGTGAAGATGTACTTCAAACTCTTATTATCCGTATATACATCACAATGGTTAGCGATGAGAAAATGTCTCCATGTCTTGAGTGCATGCACTACGGCTGCTAACTCCAATTCATGCGTAGCATAATTCAACTCATGAGGTCGAAGCTGTCATGAGGCATATGAAACAACTCTTCCGTCCTGCATAAGCACACCTCCAAGTCATCGACGTGAAGCGTCGCTATACACTTGGAAATCCTTGCGTATGTCTAGGAGATCAGCATTGGGGCTGTAACCAAACGTTTCTTCAACTCCTGAAAACTGGCCTCACAATCCTCAGTTCGTTTAAACTTGGTGTCCTTCTTCAATAACTCCGTCATGGGATTCGCAATCTTGGAAAAATTCTTAATAGATCTCTGGTAATAACCTGCGAGTCCAAGAAAACTTTTGATCTCTCCCACTGTGGTGGGTGCCAACCATTTAGTGACAGAAGCAACCTTGGTAGGGTCTACTGCTATTCCTTCTCCGGATATAGAATGTCCGAGAAATCCCACTTCCTTCAACCAAAATTCACATTTGCTGAACTTGGCATACAATTAATGTTCCCTGAGCTTCTCAAGAACCAAACACAAATGTTCCTTATGCTATTCTTCATTCTTTGAGTAGACCAATATGTCATCAATGAACACCACGACGAACTTATCCAAAAACTCCATGAACACCTTGTTCATCATACTCATGAAGTAGGCAGGGGCGTTAGTCAAACTAAATGACATAACTGTATACTCATATAGCCCATACCTCGTGATAAAAGCTGTCTTAGGTATATCCTGCTCTCGGATCTCCAACTGGTGATAACCTGATCGAAGATCAATCTTGGAGAAAACTTTAGCTCCTTGCAGCTGGTCAAACAGATCATTGATCGTCGGTGTAGGGTATTTGTTCTTGATCGTCACTTCATTCGGCGTACGATAATCAACAACCATCCTCAAAGATCCATCCTTCTTCTCAACTAGAAGCACTGGGCTCCCCAAGGTGATGAACTTGGTCGAATATAACCTTTCTCCACTAACTCCTTAATCTACTTCTTAATTTCCTCCAGATCATTTGCGGGCATCCGATACGGTCTTTTGGATATTGGTCAATTGCCTGGCAAAGCTCAACCAAAAACTCGATGTCTCGATCTGGTGGCATGCCTGGTAACTCTTCCGGAAATACATCAGGGAAATCCTTCACCACTGGTACTTCCTCTTGAACAACTCCTGATAAGGAATTCACCTGAGTACTCCTCGGCACATGCCTAGATACACACTTGATCCTCTTTCCTTCCGGGGTGGTGAGAAGATTGATTTACTGGCTCAATCGGTGTTTCCCTCATACTTATATAGCCACCCCATGCCTAGTATCACATCCATCCTTGTGACTCAATGACAATTAGGTCGATGGGGAAAACATGTCTACCTATGGTTACTGGCAACTGATAGCATCCCCTACTATTCATATACTCCACTCCTGGGGAACTTACTAACATAGGTGACTTAAGGGTTACTATTGGCAACTTATACTTATCCACAAATCCCCTTGATATGAATGAATGAGATGCACCAGTATCGCAAAGAACAAGTGTTGTAAATGCATTAATTAAAAACTTATCGACAACTGCATCGGGCTACTCCTCAATCTCCTCCACACTGACGTGGTTCACCTCACCTTTGGTGAAGGGGTTGGGCTTCTTTGCAGAACTTACATTGCCATTTCAATTCTTTGCTTTAGGGAATTCAGTGGCGTAATGTCCGGTCTTCCCGCACTTGAAACAAGTAATATGACTCGGATCCCTCTTGGCTGGTGTTGCGGGGTTGGAATGGTTCTGACTGTTGCTTCCTCCATTCCCATTGCCATTGTTAGGGCCATTGTGGTTGTGTGTACTTCCTCCATTGTGTGTATGCCCTCCATGGTTATGGCCTCCATGGTTGTGAGTATGTCCTTCCGAGTACGGGGAATAGCAGGGCTTCTACTAAGCTCCAGAAGTGTACCTCCCTTGTCCATACTCCCTCTTGTGATTATCAATCTGTTGCTGCTTGCCTTCTATCAGGAGGGCCGTGTCTACCAACTCCTGGTAGTTGTTGAAAGTTGCAAACCATCAACTGCATGCTTAGCTCATTAGTGAGTCCCTCAAGAAACTTCTCCTGCTTAGCGGTATCTGTGGCCACATCATCTGGGGCATAACGGGCTAACTTGCTGAACTCATCCACATACTGTCCCACTGTACGACTCCCTTGGTGCAAGTTGCAAAACTCGTGCTTCTTCATGCTCATAGCTCCTACTGAGACATGGGCGGTGCGGAACGCCTGCTGAAACTGATCCCATGTAACTGTATCAATGGGGTAGGTGGTGGTGAAGTTCTCACATCAAGATGCTGCGGGTCCATCAAGTTGATGTGCGGCAAAGTGCAGTCTCTCCGCATCTGTGCATCCTACAGTAGTCAGCTCTCTTCCAATCTTGCGGAGCCAATCATCTGCAACAATCAGCTCGGTGCTGCTAGAGAACACCGTCGGATTCAATCTAAGAAAGCGGGCTAGGTTGTCATTAGTGGGTGGTGGCGGTGGGTTGTTGTTGTTGTGTTGCCTTGGTTCTGGTTCTAAACTAGCATCTACATCAAGGCATTCTGCTGCTGGATCAACTAGGTGAGCTCCGGTGGGAACACGAATCCGGTGTCACGTCTCGGAGGCATCTGATGGGTTAGAAGGGGTGAGAAAATAGAATAGAATAAGGTCTAAGGGAGATTTCACTACCTATATGCACATGAGGCAAATACAATCAATTCACTTCATTCAATATCAAACAAGGTTCATAAAAAGGATCTAAACTACGATTACAAATCGATCAATGCTAACTACTTGGAAGAATACTAATACTAACATGATGGTCATCTAGAAATTTTGATCGGAGGAAGACTCCATAATATCTGCTCCAGCTTCGTCTACGTAGTCATCATCACTGTCATCATTTGCATCACTGTCCGTGTCAATGTCGTCCAAGATGATGTCATCCTCCGAACGGATTTCCTTTTCAGGTTCTCGCTTATGGTTCTCCATGGGTAGTCCTAGCTTCCACTTCAAATCTTCTTGCTTTTCCAGTAGTACAATAATTTCTTCCTCATATCCACTGCGTGTTGACTTGTGTTCCTCTTCTAGCTCGATATTCTTCTTCATCATCTTCTTGATCTTCTTCATGTTGAAGCACAACTGATTCTCATATCGGCAAATGTGTTGATCCATCTCCTGAATGTAAGCTGCAATTGATCCATCCTTCCTGGTACGAATCATCTCCCATTCCTCGTCTCGGCATCCACATATCTGATAGACGGTGTCTTCAAGCTCCTTGTGATACACCTCACAAATGCGTCCAAAAGTGATGTGGGGTGCCATGCTCTTTCCCAAGTTCCAGCTTGGTGCATCCAAAGTAAAATCAATGGGTTTTGTTGTTGGTGCAAATGTCCTCCCAGGTACATGGACTTTGATGCTCCAGTGCTCCTCTTCCTGTAAATTTGTAGCGAAAGTTCTAGTGAAGCTTGGTAGTCCAATGTTCAGGTACTTCGTGACTTCCTTCAAGTGTCGTCCGAAAGGGGTGTCGTCATCCGTCTGGGTGAACTTATTCCTGGGGTCCTTCATCTATAGAGTAGAAATAGAGGAGAATTAGAAATGAGCAAAGAAGACAAATCCTGTGGCTTATCGTAGTGGTCGCATCCTAAAGTCAGCGTGTGTTCTAATACCATCTTGTAGCGACCACGATCCCAATGGACTAAAGTCTCTGTGCTTAAGTGTCATCCCTAGATCGGTAATGCTGACACACACATTACTCGAGGAATTATAGCAGAGTTCAATCACACACTCATTGCATCGAGTCCTCATAAAGAGTATGATTACACAAAAATAATATGGCTCAAGGCCACCTAAACTAAATAACAACAAAAGCTTCAAAGGTAAATGAGTCCATCAACTCCAACAGCATAGCTGAGAACACAACAATGACCTATCACACCTTATTCGTTGTCTGAGTAGTGTGCAACATGAGATGTTGCAGCCGTGTAGGTCAGCACATTGAATATGCTGGCAAGGTTACACTGTCAAGCAATGAATGCAAGAATCTACATGCAATATTTGGCTGGTGGAGGCTCTAAGTTTATGATTTTTGCATAAAGCTAGTTTTTCCCTACAACAATGGAATAAACTTATTTTACTACTCCCAAGTTGTATCAATATTTGAGAAGGTTCCTCCAACTCAAATCCCAATTAAACAAGTATCATCATTAAACCCAATTCCATTAATTTAAAGAGTGATGAAATCAACAATAATATCCAATTCTAGATACTCGAGATGTCCATAACCGGGGACATGCCTAACCATGATTAGATTATACTCTCTGTAGAGGTTGCACACTTTTCCCCACAAGACTCGACCACATCCATGATCGGAAGATTGAGACATAGTCTTTCTAAAGCATTAACTCTCTACTCTAGGCAGACTGGTACACCTACTTTCCCCTACATCTGCTAGTCCACCTCTTCGAGAGCTCAGACAACTTACTCAACTATGCCAGAGCCCATAATGGCTTGTGGCTGCACGCGGAAGTTTCTAGTCATGAAATATCATATGACCCCTTTGAGCCTGGGTGGCGAACTGAGGAAAAGTCACACGGGTACTCCGGGATTTCCCAAATGAACAAACATTGGATTCTCCAGGTGCCCCAACCAATCCACCCAGATATGTATTAAAGTTGCCACCTTAATGTTGTCCAAAATTAATAACTCTCAAAACTTCCATGTGTATCACGATCCAATCCTGTCTACGAGCATGGCTAAGCAATGATAGAGCATAACATATATTCTTGAGGTGATCAAAAGGTATTAGGTTCCTAGCTCAAGTACTACAAACAAACCACAAGTTCCCAATCCTACTCATGCAAATATTTGAGGGGCAAAACTAATGCATAGTAACAACCAGGTATAGAAGAGTATGATCAAAGTGTAACTTGCCTTGCTGATGATCTGCAAACTCTAGGGATTCGTAGTAACAAGCTTCACACTCCGGATAATCTAGCGTAGACAAACAGTAGCATACATAAGCAATCACTCAAACAAAACAAGGAGAAAATGAGAAAAGATCCAAATCAAACTCGAAACAAGCAAATGACTAAACTAAACAGAAAACAAAACCTAATAGTAGTACTTTTATGTGGAGTAGATCTGAACAGTAGGTACATGTGATTAGCTACGATTTGCAAAAAGAATCAACTCAAATGGATTATACAAAACTCAAGATACAAACGGAACAAGATCGAATACTAGTGTGAACTAAACTCAAATTTTAAATTGTCAAAATCATGTTCAAGTTGGTTTACTGGAAAGAGAAAATCGTTACAAAGATTTAGGCGTTGGTTTCATCCAATGTTGGGGATATTGCTTATCAGAAACTTATCGGTCGACCCATGATAAGGGGTAAATCGGCCAGTTTATCGGCATATCAGTTGATTTATCGCCATATCGGTTAATTTATCAGACGATTTATCTTATCGGTCAAACACGGTAAGCGATAAATCAGCTGATTTATCGGAATATCGGAAGATATCTTCAACAGTGGTTTGATCTAATTTGGATAAACGAGCAAAAAGTTACGCTAGTTTTAAGATCAGAGGCTAAATCGCGATAAAACTTATTCGCGGATAGGTCCCCGGCCGAGAATAAAACTAAAAAAACCTACAGAACGAACGTTCGCTAACAGATCATAACGAACGAATTCGTTCGTTATAAGAAACTAATGGGTGAGCTTTCATCAAATAATGAACAAAAAAAATAAAAACCGATCTAAACCTAGTAAACCAAAAAAACGAAACAAAACCGAGAAAAACCGGATCAGTTTTATACCGGTCAACCGGGCGGCGACGTCAACAGTGGGGTCGGTGGCGGTGGCGGTGGCTCCTGGCAAGGCGGGGCGAGGCAACGGTGGCACGCGATGGCAAGTGGCGGCGGCGAGCAAAAGCGGCGCTGGCGGCGGCGAGCAAAAGCGGCGGCGGCGTGGCTCGGTGGAGGCGGCGACGAGGCTGCGGGGCGGCGGTGGCGATGTGGTGGAGGGGCCGGGGACGGCTCCTTATAAAGGGGGGGCTTCTTGGGGAAGGGCGGCGTCGGGCGGAGGTGGAGTTCGAGCGGGACTCCGCTGACGGCTGGGGGCGGGACTCCTCCCGAGCGGAGGAAGGCGGCGGCAGCGGCGTTGGGCCGTGGCCCGGCTCGGCTGGGCCGTCCCAGGAAGTTTTTTTTAAAACGATTTCCGTGAAGAAAAATCCTAATAAAATATAAATAAAATTCTAAAAATTCCAGAAACAATTTTCACCGTCCAAACCTAATATTTGGGACAAAATGAACATTTTCTAGACTAAATGCAATTTTAAAAATGCATGTTTTTCTCTAATTCAAATAAAACTGCAAATAAAATTCAAATAAATAATAATTTGATTTCAAAATTTCTTCTGCAATATTTCTCTTCTGTTTTGAAGAAGTCATTTTATCTTCACTCATTATTTTTATTGTTGGAAATAATTGGAAAGAAATTTATTGAAAATCAAATTGATCCTCTTTTCAAACTTGAAATAAATTCAAATATGAAATTTTTGTGAAACCTCCAACTCTCTCCTTGGGTCCTTAAATTGCTTGATATTTCGTGGATCACAACCAAATGCAAATAAAATATGATATGCATATGATGATCTATGTATAACATCCAAACTGAAAATTGGGATGTTACAGGAATTGCCCAACTCAAGGGTTAAATCTTTGGATGATCATACAAAATCTGTTTGTGGGGTTGAATTTTGTTTCTCGTAATCTTTTAGATTCCGCCGCAGGTGGTACTTTTATGGAAATTACCTTGGGTGTAGCCACCAAATTGCTTGATAATATTATGGCAAATTATTCACAATGTCATACCGAAGGGGCTCCTACTAGTAAAAAAGTTAATTCGGTTGAAGAAACTTCTTCTTTGAGTGAAAAAGTTGATGCTCGTATGAAATTGGTTGCTAGTAAAAGTGCTTGATTTTTAATGATATGCCTTTGTATACTTTGATTGAGCAAAATAGTGATGCCATAGATGTGAATTCTATTTCTCGCAATAATTTCAACAACAATGCTTATAGAGGTAATTTTAATCCTAGGCCTTTTCCTAGTAATTCCTCTAATAATTATGGTAATTCCTATGGAAATCAATCTGACAATAATAACAGGAATACCTCTGATTTTGAGAATAATATTAAAGAATTTATGAACACTCAAAAAGTTTTCAACACTTCCATAGAAGAAAAGTTGAATAAGATTGATGATTTGTCTAGAAGTGTTGATAGAATTGCTCATGATGTGGAAAATCTCAAGATGAAAATATTTGTGCCTAAGGTAGATGAATCAATTAAAGGTCTTTATGTTTCTATGGATGAAAGTAAGAAAAGAACCGCTATGCTTAGAGCTAAAAGAGAATTTTTAGAAAAAGCGTTTTCTAGTGATTTCTTTCGCAAAAGTGATGAAGATCTTAAAACGGTTAGTGTTTCTTCTATTGATTCCTTGTTTAGTAAAATTAAGATTGATGAAAAAGGGACTGGAGAATAGTACACTTTAGGTAGAAGGCGTCCCAATATTTTGGAGGGTGAAAATCTTGTTGAGAAAATTGTTAAAAGTGGGTTTGAAGAGGTCAAAACTGTAGCTAGTGATGTGCCCACTCTTTTGGATTATAAAGACTTTAATTATGATATTTGCTCTTTGATTGATTGTATTTCTTAGTTTCAATTCCTAGAAAATTGCATGATGAATGGGAACCTACTATCAAAGTCAAGATTAAAAATTATGTGTGTTTTGCTTTATGTGACTTGGGTGCTAGTGTTTCTACTATTCCGAAATCTTTATGCGATGTGCTTAGTCTTACCGATATTGAAAAATGCTCTTTAAAATTGCACTTAGCGGATTCTACTATTAAAAAGCCTATGGTAAGAATTAAGGATGTTCTTATTCTTGCAAATAGGAATTATGTGCCCATAGATTTTATTGTTCTTGATATCGATTGCAATCCGTCTTGTCCAATTATTCTTGGTAGACCGTTTTTGCGCACTATTCGTGCCGTGATTGATATGAAAGAAGGCAATATTAAATACCAATTTCCACTAAGGAAGGGAATGGAACACTTCCCTAGAACAAGAATTAGGCCACCATATTAATCAATCATGAGGGCATCTTATGGATCTAGAACCAAAGATGACAAAACTTAGATCCTACGTGTTATGCCTAGCTAGGGGCGTAAACCTATAGCGCTTGTTGGGAGGCAACCAATGAATAAAATTTATTTTTGCCTTTTGCTTTCTGTTCTTGAGTTTTAGCACAATTATGCTACTGTTATGATTGTGTTTTTTGTGTTTTAGTTAGTGTTTGTGCCAAGCAATTCCTTTGGGAAGACTTGGGTGAAAGTTTATTTGATCTTGCTGAAAAACAGAAACTTTTGCGCTCATGAGATTCGTTGTCATTTTTTACAGAAGAGTGATTTTAAGTTGATTCTTTTTGAAGAGGATTAATAGACAAATTCCTTACGTGCACCAATTTATTTCATAATTTTTGGAGTTACATAAGGATTCGAAATTTTCAGATTGCTACAGACTGTTCTGTTTTTGACAGATTCTGTTTTCTTTGCGTTGTGTACTTGTTTTGATGATTCTATGGTTTTCTTTAATGAGTTTTTGCCATAGAAAAGTTGGAATACAGTAGATATAATGCCAAAAAATAATAGGTTTGATACAGTACTTATAGTAGTGGTTTGGCTTCTTATACTAACGGATCTCATGATGGTTTTGTTTGAGTTTTGTGTGATTGAAGTTTTTAAGTTTTGGGTTATCTTACGATGGATGAAGCAATAAGGATAAGCAAAAGGCTAAGCTTGGGGATGCCCGAGGCACCCCAAGATAATATTCAAAGAAGTAGTAAGCAACTAAGCTTGGGGTTGCCCCTGAGTGGCATCCCCGCTTTTTTCTAACGACCATCGGTATTTTACTTGAAACTATATTTTTATTCGTCACATGATATGAGTTTTTCTTGAAGCGTCTTGTATGATATGAGTCTTTGCTTGTTTTTCTTTGTGTTTTAAGTGTCGAATCCTTTCTGGACACACCCTTTTTAGAGAGCCAAAAATTATGCTATGCTTGCTCCTATGCTTCACTTAAATTTTTTGATCCATGGACTTGCTCTAGTACTTCACTTATATCTTTTTGAGAATAGTGTGCTTTCTTAATTTTGAACAAATGCTCTCATGCTTCACTTAGATTTATTTGGGAGTTAGTAAATTTTAAAGAAATTCTCTCTTGCTTCACTTAGATTAATTTGAGAGAAAAAAAAATATGCTCATGATCTTCACTTATATTTGTTTTAGCTTACCAAAAGCAACATATGAAAATAGTTCCAAAGTGATAGATATCCAAGGAGGATATAATAAAAACTTACATGAAGATCATTGTACAAAATAAAGTTGATTCTTAGTAATGGTTTTGAGATATGACGATATGATATGTGAGTCATGTTGATGAGTAATTGTAATTTAGTAAGAATATTGATGTTAAGGTATTACACCACAACGGTGGCCCGAACCAGTATAAACCTTGTGTCTCTTGTGTTGTTCATCGATCTAGCTTAGCAATCCCGGCGAGGCTGAGGGCGTGTTTCGGTAGGGAGAAGATCTTCGTGCGCACCCCAAAGTTTGAACCTTAAGAGTTTTGACGGAACCCGATATCCGACATTTGGCGCGCCAGGTACGGGTGCGTCGAAATCCTCTTTCCGCTGATCTGCGTCCCATCGCTTCGTTGCATCATGGCAGATGCTCGCCGAGCACGCGCCGAGTGCCGGGCTGCTTTTGCCGCTCGCGTCACCCAGACGGCGCCCGTCGGCAGGCCTCCTCATCGTTCCCCGTCGCCTGTCGCCAAAGCCACCACCGGCCCGGTGGGGAACGAGCAGCAGGCATCTTCGCTGCATCCCTCGGTGCCGCGGGAAGACCGCACCGCTACTCCGTCGCTGACCCCAGCTAGTTCGTCGTCTCACGCTCGTCGCGCCCCCATGGACACACAGGCCACGTTGCTCCCGGCACGTGAGCTCCTGCACTACCGCCCCATCTACGACCTCTACAAAGAGTGGCTCGCTCGCATCACCGAGCTCGTCAGCGCTGCAGGGGGCTCTCTCGCGCCGTCCCTCTTGCTACCTCACCCTCCATCAAGCATTGGCGACGCGGCACAAGGAGCGCCTCCGCCACCTCTGCCCCAAGACGGTGCTCTGGCTCCAAGGCGCGCTGCCCCTGGGCGTGACCCACCGCATCCAGTGCCCGCGCGACAAGAAAGAAGCTGCCAAGAAATCCCTCGACCTCAAGAAGGTGCTCTCGTGCTTCCTGCACCAGCACGGCAAGATCATATCCTTGCTCCGGCGCGTCAGGAGCCCACACTGCTCCTGGCGGTAGTGCGCGAGCACCATCAGGAGCAAGCCCCGCGTCTGCAAAGGCATTTTGTGGCCACAGCAGGTTGCCATGCCTTCACCACCGAGCTGCGTAGCGTCGCCTGGCCCAGCAAGTTCAAGCCGGACCTACCTCCTCGCTATGACGGCATGGCCGACCCCGTGGATTTCCTGCAGCTCTACAAGCTGGGCATCGAGGTGGCCAACGAAGACGGGAAGGTCATGGCAAACTGGTTTCCCATGGCGCCGAAGGACGGTGCCCGCACCTGGCTCCTGAACCTGCCTCCTGGCTCGATCTCCTCGTGGGACGAGATGCGCAGCCGTTTCATCGCCAACTTCCAGGGCACTCGCGACCACCCTCTGGCCGTGGGTGACCTGCGCTGCATCAAGCAGCAGCCTGAGGAGACCCTGCAGAAATACATCCAGCGCTTCAACAACGCTCGCCTCAAGATCCCCAAGGTGACAGACGAGGCCATCATCTCAGAGTTCTCTGATGGCGTCCGCGACATCAAGATAAAGGAGGAGCTCTCCATCCACGAGGAGTTGTGCACATCCCTGGAGCTGTTAAACCTAGCGACCAAGTGCGCAAGAGCTGAGGAGGGACGCCTCTCCCTCCTCGAGCTTCTAGCTGCTGACCCAGAAGAAAAGAAGGCCAAGAACAAGGACGTGAAGTGCAAAGGAGCAGCCGTGCTTGCAGCAGAGCCAGACACGAAGCGCGGCAGGGACCAGCCGGAGTCGTCCAAGGTCAGCCGACCATTCTGTGCCTACCACAACCGCCACACCCACAACATCAACGAATGCCAAGAGCTCAGGGCTGTTCGAGAAGGACGCTTCGGTCGACGACCCGAGCGCAATGACCGAGGCTACGACCGAGGAGGTGGACGTGGAGGAGGACGATGGGATGACCGTGGCCCTCGCCAGGAGTGCCGTGACCGATCTCGCGAGGATCGCTGGTAGGACCAGCCTCGCGAGGGAGCCTGGAGGGATCAGCCTCACGAGGACCGCCCGCAGGGCAACGCATGCCTTCCTCCTCTGCCGCCACTACCAAAAAGGAGTGACGACCACCACCAGGATGAGGGGGCTGGGGGCTTCCAGGAGCCACGTGCTATCGCTTGCATCTTGGGCGGAGCCCAGGCCCCAGCCTCTCAGCGCATCTTCAAGCAGTTTGCTCGCGAGGTGAATGCAGTCCTCCCCAGGCTCGAGGCCACGCGCCCGCTCAGGTGGTCGAAGTGCGCCATCACCTTCAGTTCAGCAGATCAACTCAAGTGTGCGGCTACCACTGGCATCCTCCTGATGCTTTGTTCCCCAGTTATCAACAATGTGCAAGTCACCAGGACCCTCACTGATGGCGGCGTAGGGCTCAATGTTCTGTCCGTCAAGATGTTCGACAACCTTCAAGTGCCATATGATCAGCTCCAGCCAACCAAGCCTTTCTTAGGAGTCACCGACGGTTCCACCACTCCGATAGGGCAGGTCCGCCTCCCTGTCACCTTCGGCCAGTTCGACAACTACCGCACCGAGCTCATCGACTTCGACGTCGCCCACATCCACCTGCCATACAATGCCATCCTCGGGTATCCAGCCCTGGCCAAGTTCATGGCGGTGACCCACCATGTCTACAACGTCCTCAAGATGCCAGGAAGCGGCGGAATCATCACAGTCCCTGTCGGTGTCAAAACCGGCGGATCTCGGGTAGGGGGTCCCGAACTGTGCATCTAGGCGGATGGTAATAGGAGACAAGGGACACGATGTTTTTACCCAGGTTCGGGCCCTCTCGATGGAGGTAAAACCCTACTCCTGCTTGATTAATATTGATGATATGGGTAGTACAAGAGTAGATCTACCACGAGATCAGAGAGGCTAAACCCTAGAAGCTAGCCTATGGTATGATTGTTGTTCGTCCTACGGACTAAAACCCTCCGGTTTATATAGGCACCGAAGAGGGTTAGGGTTACACAGAGTCGGTTACAATGGTAGGAGATCTACATATCCGTATCGCCAAGCTTGCCTTCCACGCCAAGGAAAGCCCCATCCGGACACGGGACAAAGTCTTCAATCTTATATCTTCATAGTCCAGGAGTCTGGCCAAAGGCTATAGTCCGGCCATCCGGACACCCCCTAATCCAGGACTCCCTCAGTAGCTCCTGAACCAGGCTTCAATGACGACGAGCCCGACGCGCATATTGTATTCGACATTGCAAGGCGGGTTCCTCCTCCGAATACTTCATAGAAGATTTTGAACACAAGGATAGTGTCCGGCTCTGCAAAATAAGTTCCACATACCACCGTAGAGAGAATAATATTTACACAAATTCAATCTGCTGACGTATTCCATGGCGTGACATCACACCACGGCCAAGCCTTTATTCGAATCGTTTTTACTGTCCCTCCTCAGCGCATTTAGCGAGGTGGTTTCCTTGGCACGTCTTGTCGAAGCAGAGATCATGTCCCCTTATTCCGGGATTCTCATCAATACGGGCGTGGGTAACCCAACCGTGCCCATCGGCACGTCTCCTCTATCGAAGGCGAGTCCCGAACGGTCACGGGGAAGGCTCTTGGTATTCAACCTCTTTATAAAGAGACCAAGGCTCCACTCCCTTCTTTCAATCTCAATCGAATCCGCCCCTCGCCTCGAGTTCCAACACCCAAAGCTCCAGATTCAGGCGCTTCGGATCTTTGATGATGTCCGGCTCCGACCTGCAAGGCCGGTGGATGCCTTCCTCCATTACGAAAGAAGATGTGCTAAAGCTAAGAGATGCCAGGTATCTAACCAGCGAAATTTCGCATAGGTTGCCTGCCCAAGGGCAAGTTATTCCCACTCCCAAGCCTGGTGAAAGCGTGGTGTTCGCGTCTCACTTCCTTCGGGGGCTAGGCTTCCCGATGGACCCCTTCGTGAGGGGGCTCATGTTTTACTACGGGTTGGAATTTCATGACTTGGATCCGGAGTCCATCCTCCACATCTCATCATTCATTGTCGTATGCGAAGCCTTCCTCCGCATTACCCCTCACTTCGGATTGTGGCTCAAGACCTTCAAGGTGGAGCCGAAGATGATCAAGGGGCAGCAGGTAGAGTGCGGAGGGGCTGTTATAAGGAAAAATGCTGATGCTCCGTGGCCCGAGGGCTCTTTTCAAGAGGAGCTCAGCCTATGGCAATAAGAGTGGTTTTATATCACAGCTCCCAGGGCACCAAATGGGTGGCGCCACCTGCCTTTCGCTCGGGTCCTCCACCGCGGCTAGTGCCATGGGTCAATAAAGGACTTGACTGGGGGCCGTCCAAGGACGTGCCCTTGTTGCAGGGCCGCATTCAAGATCTCCTATAGAGAGATCACTCTGGTCATAGTAGCGCAGGTCATGCCGATTCATCGCACCCTTCCCTGCAAACATCGCCCCCTCCGCCTGTGGGAATTTAACCCGGAGGGACCATGAGCTCTCCAACATTTTATGGGTGCGACGCCCGTGGAGATGTACAAGCTTTTCTTCGGATCACAAGAGATGTGTCCGGACTTGGCCGAGGATGTAGGTCTGAGCTGCAATCGCCCGGATACTCAAGTAAGTAGCCCTGTACCCAGACACGCTATCCCATATTTATCACAAACTTACCCTTTAAAAGAGCTGTCCCTTGAACAGGAGTGGATAGCGAAAGCAAAGTTAATCAGGTGTCCGGCCCCCCTCCCTTAGACCACGCCGGATCCCGTGTTAACCAGGATGCTGGAGGTTGTGCCTTCGGAAGAAGGTGAAGGGGGGAACAAGGAAGCTACCGCCTCCGCGAAGGAGGCTGTCAGGAAAGGAGGGATCGAGAATCCCTCCCTCCAAGGGAAGAAGAGGACCGCCTCTGAAGATCCGGAGACCATGGTCTCAAAGCGGGGGAAGAAACCTTCATCAGAGGGTCCTGCGCCGAGAGATGCCTCGGCCGCATTGTGGCCTCAAGGGGATCAGCCCTCCACCGAGCCGTAAGTAAAAAAGGGGAGTTTTTCTTAAAATAAAGGATATCCCTGCCCTATTTCTGATGAAGATAACCGAAATTTTACCTTGTAGTTCGGATCTCAGCCCTTCTCAGCAAAGCTCATCTTCGGGGGATCTTCGTCCGGAGATGATGGAGAGCAAAACACCTCCCCCTGCCGTACCGTCTAGCGAGGCGGGCGACCCTGAGGTGTCGTCGCGGAGGGTTTCTCCGAGTCCGGTGGAGCCGGAAGGCAGTCGTATGTCCCCTCAAAGCCCTCTGCGTCCGGCCTTCGAAAAAGGCCATCGACCGAGTCCGGCACCACCTGGTGTACAGTCGGAGGAGCTGAAGGATCTGCTCGGGCAAGCGTGTATCTGACAGTGGATTGCACAAAGCCGTCAGAAGTTTACTGACAGGTTTTGAGGTACGCAAAATGATGTACCTTCTGACAGTTCTGCATATAAAATGCGCCCTGTGTAGATAGTAGCCCCTGAGGCTCGGTGTGTTGTCAAAAATGACAGCGCACCGAGGATCATAATCCCAGGTATAATATGTTGCCCTTCCTATGTAGGTGGCGAAGGGTCCGGTGGCTAGCCGGACTGATGAATTTGCCGAACTAAAGCGGCAACTTGACGTGGCGGATGCCGACATTGCGCTTGTCAATAAGCGGCTTGACGAGTCACAAGGTATGCAATTACTCCGCGGACACCTGGTAAGGGAGCTTGACGCCCCTGCCTTACAACATGTATGCTTGATGCAGATGGTGCCACTGCCATGGAGAGCCTTCGGGCGAAGCTCGCCCGAGCCAAGGAGCTGGCCAAAAAGAGTGATGCGGCTGCCTTGAAGGCGGCCGAAGAGCTAAAAGCTAAACAGGCTGCTCATTGCCGAAGCAAGAAGGAAATGGCCGAAATGGCCGTGAAGTTGAAGAATGCTGCCAACCGCTGCAAGCTTCTTGAAAAGGAAGATCGAGCGGTGCAAGAGGACCTGAAGAAGGCCATTACTGAGGCCAAGGATGCTCGCTCTGCAATGAGAGCTATGAAGGAGGAGCTACGTCAGGCCGGAGATATTGCGGCTGGAAAGCCCTTCCTGCTGCGGAGGAAGTTCATGGATCCTAAATATGCTCAGTTGGACCAGCTGTGGAGTGCGGAGGATGCTTATCTGGACTTGGCGGCTAGTGCCGCGGACGCGGCCGAACACTTCCGAGATCAAAAGGATCACGAAATGGAAAAGGTTTTTTGGTCACAGTTCCATAATCCAGAGCGCCCTCTTCCATTAACCAATCGCCTGGCTGAATGGGCGGAGCTGAATAGGTTATCCGGACTTGCCATGAAGGATGTCGTGAGTCTGTTGTGGCCAAAAAGGCCCAAGCCAAATAGTTATTTTGGCTTGGTGCAGCAGTTGCTTGGTGCGGTGCGGCATATCAATGCAATGAGGAGGTCGGCATGCATAGAGGGTGCGCGGATGGCTCTTGTCCATGTCAAGACATACTGGGCAGAGATGAAGGCCACTGATGTTGCATCCCCAGATTCGGACGGAAGCAGAGTACCTGTCGAGCAATATTTTTAGGAAGTTCTGCAGGGCGCTCGTTTAATAGAGATGCAGTGCTCGAAGGATATTATGTTCGAATAACATGTATTATTGTGAAACAATGTTTCGATGAAATATAAGAGCTTTTTATACTTGTGCCTTCAAGAATTAAAATACCTCCTGTGCGGCCGTTAATGTATATGTGTATATAACCCGAAAGATGGCAGTCTTCGGCTTCAGCCCCCACGCATATAATGCAGGGTGTTTGCAAAAGGCGTATTTTCACAGTTGATCCAACGTCTTGGTCCTATAAAGGAGGTGGTAGCGCAGCAAACTAGGCAACCAGACTATAATGCTTTATCACTTTCACTTAGCCATAGGAGTTTGACAGTGGGGCTACGATATAGCCCCTAGGGGCAACGCGCTTACCCGAAATCGGGGCGCGTATGTTGCCTGACCGGCAAACGGCCCTTCGTCAATGCGGAGGAATGCTATAGATTCCGGCGGGTCATCGAGTGGTTGACCAGTCTCACGCTATATCATGACAGTCAGTTTTCGGCTTTCTCTACTGAGGTGCTCGCCTGGACGAACCGGGGAACAATTGCAGTAGTTCTCCTGGTGCCTCGTTAGCCGATACAGCGGAACGTAAGGTAGCAAAACACAGGAGCCAGGCAAACCCAACATTTGACCAAAGACATGATTCGGAGCTGATGCATATAAGGCCTAACTCGAGATGCCGAACACTCCCTAAGGTGTTCGGTCTTTATGAAAACGGGCCGAACAACGCCCTTGGTAATAAGCCCTTGGTGTCCAGGTACGCGCATAATTCTGACGTAGCCCATGCCAATATGCCAGCCTCCTCCTCGGTTATAGCAAGAAACCGGGGGATGTGTATCAACAAGAGACAGTAAAAAAGGTTTACGCAGGGTCTTAATCTGAAAAGAATCCTTGCAATGGGTCCCTACTGCACGTCTGCGCCTGTGTCTCCGTTGTGCCATATCCTGGACGGGTGTAGCACGGTGTTCATCTATAAAAGAGAGGAACTTAGTTGAAAAAGATCATCCGAAAATGTACGTTATACTAAATAAACAAAGTACAATTCAAAAAATGAATAAAATTGAGCTTTAATGTCTCTTTTTGTACATGCGCGGAGCCCCTTGTGCGGGGGTATGCGGTTAGTAAGCCCTTGTATGTTTACGCCGGACTCGTCTACCCGTGTCCGGGTCTGAACGACCTGTTTTAGGTGCTTTGATTAGTGAAGCCGGTTTAGTGTGTGGCTATCAAGGCAGTCACACAATCTTCCGCGCTCGAGGAACATTCGATATTTGCCTTTAAGGAGATGATGCCTCGTGGACCGGGCATTTTAAGTGTAAGGGATGCATAATGCGGTATTGCGTTAAAGAGGGTGAAAGCTTCGTGTCCCAGTAGTGCTTGGTAGCTACTTGTGAATGGGGTGAGGTGGAAGGTTAACTTTTTGCGGCGAAAGTTGTCGGGTGAGCCGAACACAACTTCTAGCAATAGAGAGCCCGTACAATGGGCATATGGGCCTGGCATTACCCCTTGAAAGGAAGTGTTGCTATGGCGAATCTTGGTTGGGTCTATCCCCATTTTGCGGATTGTGTCCTGATATAGATGGTTTAGATCACTGCCGCTGTCCATTAGGACTTGTGTAAATTGGAGACCGTCAATTATCGGATCTAATATCAAGGCAGTCCATCCTGCATTCCGGATGCTTCTAGAGTAATCCTGATGGTTGAAGGTGATTGGTTTTAACAACCAGTGGCAGGACTCCTGTGGGATAGGCCGTATGGCGCGTATATCTATGGGCGCCGTTCTGTTTTTCCCTTTTGTCACGTAAAGTGAGTTTACTGTTTTGACTTCTTGTGGGAAATTCTTTTGTTTTCCGGTGCTCTGCTTTTGGGGTCCGTCATCGTCCTCGCTTGGTGTGTCGAGCCCCTTGTGTTCGGCATTGAGTTTGCCGGACTGCTTGAAGACCCATCAATCTCTGTGGTTATGGTTTGCAGGCTTCCCGGGAGTGCTGTGGATTTGGCATATCTTGTCCAAGATTTTGTTTAAGTTAGATGGCTCGTCCTTATTATCCTTAAGGGGCAGTTTTTTATGATCCTGCCATGAGCTTTTGAATCCGGCATTGACTGCCATGCTCTTCTTGCTGTTTCCCTTGGTCCGGCGCTGGTCCTTGCTTCATCGTGGTTTCCCATTACCATCCCTGACTTCGGATGTACTTGGGTTGCTGGTACTGCATCTTGCCAGCCAGCTATACTCTCCCGCGCAAAAGCGGGTCATGAGGCTTGTTAATGCGGCCATTGTTCTTGTCCTTTCTTGGCCAAGGTGTCTGGCGAGCCATTCGTCTCGGACGTTATGTTTGAAAGCTGCTAAGGCTTCGGCGTCCGGACAGTCGACTATTTGGTTCTTTTTAGTAAGGAATCTGTTCCAGAAATTTCGGGCTGACTCTCCGGGTTGTTGAGTTATGTGACTTAAATCGTCTGCATCCGGAGGTCGGACATAGGTCCCTTGAAAATTTACCCGAAAAGCATCCTCGAGTTCTTCCCAACTTCTAATGGTGTTTTCGGGGAGGCTTTTGAGCCAATGCCGGGCTATCCCTTTGAGCTTGAGGGGTAAGTATTTTATTGCGTGGAGGTCATCTCCTCTAGCCATGTGTATGTGGAGGATGTAATCCTCAATCCAGACTCCAGGGTCTGTTGTTCCGTCGTATGCCTCTATGTTTACGGGCTTGAATCCCGTTGGAAATTCATAATCCAGAAGCTCATCGGTGAAACATAGGGGATGTGCGGCACCCCTATATTTAGGTGTACCGTAATATTCGGATACTTGATCTGTTGCATTGCTTACTAGAGCTTGCTTTCTTGGCCCGTAGATAGATCTAACTGGGCCATCTTTTTGATGCGAATCCGTGTGCGGATCGCGTGCCGGCTTGTGTGCGGCACCGTTTGCCGCTCTATGTTTGCCATGAGGTCATCTATCCGACCGGGTGGCCTCCTTGTTCTTTGATTGCGGGGGCTCTACAGCCTCCTCATCAAATTCGGGCAGTAGTTTTCGCTTCGGGTAGCTCTTTGTTCGGCGACTATCGCCGTATTTGTCTGCGGTGTTGAGTACTTTGCTCAATCTGATCTTGAGCGCATCTTCCGCTGTTTTGAGCTTCCGCTTCTACTTTTTCAGGCTACGCACAGTGGCGACGAGCCTTTTGTGGAGGTTCTTCTGCTCCAGCAACTTGTCCGGCGTGAGATCGTCCGGACTTTATCTTCGCCGGGGACGGATTGTTTAGCCAGGTTGTCCTGTTCAGACGGTTGCTCGATGGCTTGTTCGTCGTCCACCGGTACGCCCTGCTCTAAGGCTCGGTCTGTATGGATGCTGTCTTTGTCGAGGCGGGATTTTGAGCGGCACTTGCGTCGCCGTTTCGACTGCTTTTTGGGGGAATGATCCCTTGTGGCGTCCCGTTGTTCCTCGTCGTCGCTTCTTTTAGGTGTGTCCTGTTGGGGAACGTAGTAATTTCAAAAACATTTCTACGCACACGCAAGATCATGGTGATGGCATAGCAACGAGAGGGGAGAGTGTTTGTCCATGTACCCTCGTAGACCGTAAGCGGAAGCGTTAGCACAACGCGGTTGATGTAGTCGTACGTCTTCACGATCCGACCGATCCAAGCACCGAACGTATGGGGCCTCTGAGTTCAGCACACGTTCAGCTCGATGGCGATCTCCGGCCTCCGATCCAGCCGAGCTCCGGAGATGAGTTCCGTCAGCACGACGGCGTGGTGACGATGATGATGTTCTACCGGCACAGGGCTTCGTCTAAACTCCGCGACGATATGACCGAGGTGGAATATGGTGGAGGGGGGCACCGCACACGGCTAAGGAACGATCCGTAGATCAACTTGTGTGTCTATGGGCTACCCCCCCGCCCCCGTATATAAAGGAGCCAGGGGGGAGGAGGCGGCCGACCAAGGAGGGCGCGCCAAGGGGGGAGTCCTACTCCCACCGGGAGTAGGACTCCCTCTTTCCAAGTAGGAGTAGGAGAAGGGGGGAAAGAGGAGGAAGAGGGGAAGGAAAGGGGGGGCGCCGCCCCCCTTCCCTTTTCTTCCTCGAGGCCCATGTAGGCCCAATAACCCCTCGGGGGGTTCCGGTAACCTCCCGGTACTCCGGTAAAATGCCGATTTCACCCGGAACCATTCCGATGTCCAAACATAGGCTTCCAATATATCAATCTTTATGTCTCGACCATTTCGAGACTCCTCGTCATGTCCGTGATCACATCCGGGACTCCGAACGAACTTCGGTACATCAATACTTATAAACTCATAATAAAACTGTCATCGAAACGTTAAGCGTGTGGACCCTACGGGTTCGAGAACTATGTAGACATGACCTAGAACCATTCTCGGTCAATAACCAATAGCGGGACCTGGATGCCCATATTGGTTCCTACATATTCTACGAAGATCTTTATCGGTCAAACTGTATAACAACATACGTTGTTCCCTTTGTCATCGGTATGTTACTTGCCCGAGATTTGATCGTCGATATCCAATACCTAGTTCAATCTCGTTACCGGCAAGTCTCTTTACTCGTTCCGTAATACATCATCTTATAACTAACTCATTAGTTACAATGCTTGCAAGGCTTAGGTGATGAGTATTACCGAGAGGGCCCAGAGATACCTCTCCGACAATCGGAGTGACAAAACCTAATCTCGAATTACGCCAACCCAACATGTACCTTTGGAGACACCTGTAGAGCACCTTTATAATCACCCAGTTACGTTGTGACGTTTGGTAGCACACAAAGTGTTCCTCCGGTAAATGGGAGTTGCATAATCTCATAGTTGCAGGAACTTTGTATAAGTCATGAAGAAAGCAATAGCAGTATACTAAACGATCAAGTGCTAGGCTAACGGAATGGGTCATGTCAATCACATCATTCTCCTAATGATGTGATCTCACCAATCAAATGACAACACATGTCTATTGTTAGGAAACATAACCATCTTTGATTAATGATCTAGTTAAATAGAGGCATACTAGTGACTATAGTTTTGTCTATGTATTCACACATGTATCATGTTTCCGGTTAATACAATTCTAGCATGAATAATAAACATTTATCATGATATGAGGAAATAAATAATAACTTTATTATTGCCTCTAGGGCATATTTCCTTCAGTCTCCCACTTGCACTAGAGTCAATAATCTAGATTACATAGTAATGATTCTAACACCCATGGAGTCTTGGTGCTGATCATGTTTTGCTCGTGAGAGAGGCTTAGTCAACGGGTCTGCAACATTCAGATCCGTATGTATCTTGCAAATTTCTATGTCTCCCACTTGGACTTGGTCCCGAATGGAATTGAAGCGTCTCTTGATGTGCTTGGTCCTCTTGTGAAATCTGGATTCCTTTGCCAAGGCAATTGCACCAGTATTGTCACAGAAGATTTTCATTGGTCCCGATGCACTAGGTATGACACCTAGATCAGAAATGAACTCCTTCATCCAGACTCCTTCATTTGCTGCTTCAGAAGCAGCTATGTACTCCTCTTCACATGTAGATCTCGCCACGACGCTTTGTTTAGAACCGCACCAACTTACAGCTCCACCGTTTAATAAAAACACGTATCCGGTTTGCGATTTAGAATCGTCCGGATCAGTGACAAAGCTTGCATCGACGTAACCATTTACGACTAGCTCTTTGTCACCTCCATATATGAGAAACATATCCTTAGTCCTTTTCAGGTATTTCAGGATGTTCTTGACCGCTGTCTAGTGATCCACTCCTGGATTACTTTGGTACCTTCCTGCCAAGCTTATTGCTAAGCATACGGCAGGTCTGGTACACAGCATTGCATACATGATAGAGCCTATGGCTGAAGCATAGGGAACATTTTTCATTTTCTCTCTATCTTCTGCTGTGGTCGGGCATTGAGTTTGACTCAACTTCACACCTTGTAGCATAGGCAAGAATCCTTTCTTTGCCTGATCCATTTTGAACTTTTTCTAAATTTTGTCAAGGTATGTGCTTTGTGAAAGTCCTATTAAGCGTCTTGATCTATCTCTATAGATCTTGATGCCCAATATGTAAGCAGCTTCACCGAGGTCTTTCATTCAAAAACTTTTATTCAAGTATCCCTTTATGCTATCCAGAAATTCTATATCATTTCCAATTAATAATATGTCATCTACATATAAAACTAGAAATGCTACAGAGCTCCCACTCACTTTCTTGTAAATACAGGCTTCTCCAAAAGTCTATATAAAACCATATGCTTTGATCACACTATCAAAGCATTTATTCCAACTCCGAGATGCTTGCACCAGTCCATAAATGGAACGCTGGAGCTTGCATACTTTGTCAGCACCTTTTGGATCAACAAAACCTTCCAGCTGCATCATATACAACTCTTCTTCTAGAAATCCATTCAAGAATGCAGTCTTGACATCCATTTGCCAAATTTCATAATCATGAAATGCAGCAATAGCTAACATGATCCAGACAGACTTAAGCATCGCTATGGGTGAGAAAGTCTCATCGTAGTCAACCCCTTGAACTTGTCGAAAACCTTTTGCAACAAGTCGAGCTTTATAGACAGTTACATTACCATCAGCGTCAGTCTTCTTCTTAAAGATCCATTTATTCTCAATGGCCTGCCGATCATCGGGCAAGTCAACCAAAGTCCATACTTTGTTTTCATACATGGATCCCATCTCAGATTTCATGGCCTCTAGCCATTTTGCGGAATCTGGGCTCATCATCGCTTCCTCATAGTTCGTAGGTTCATCATGGTCAAGTAACATGACTTCCAGAATAGGATTATCGTACCACTCTGGTGCGGATCTTACTCTGGTAGACCTACGAGGTTCAGTAGAAACTTGATCTGAAGTTTCATGATCAATATCATTAGCTTCCTCACTAATTGGTGTAGTTGTCACAGGAACCGGTTCTCGTGATGAACTACTTTCCAATAAGGGAGTAGATACAGTTATCTCATCAAGTTCTACTTTCCTCCCACTCACTTCTTTCGACAGAAACTCCTTCTCTAGAAAGGATCCATTCTTAGCAACGAATGTCTTGCCTTCGGATCTGTGATAGAAGGTGTACCCAACAGTCTCTTTTGGGTATCCTATGAAGACACATTTCTCCGATTTGGGTTCGAGCTTATCTGGTTGAAGTTTCTTTACATAAGCATCGCAGCCCCAAACTTTAAGAAATGACAAATTTGGTTTCTTGCCAAACCACAGTTCATAAGGCGTCGTCTCAACGGATTTTGATGGTGCCCTATTTAACGTGAATGCGGCCGTCTCTAAAGCATAACCCCAAAACGATAGCGGTAAATCAGTAAGAGACATCATAGATCGCACCATATCAAGTAAAGTACGATTACGACGTTCGGACACACCATTTCGTTGTGGTGTTCCGGGTGGCGCAAGTTGCGAAACTATTCCGCATTGTTTCAAATGTAAACCAAACTCGTAACTCAAATATTCTCCTCCACGATCAGATCGTAGAAACTTTATTTTCTTCTTATGATGATTTTCCACTTCACTCTGAAATTCTTTGAACTTTTCAAATGTTTCAGACTTGTGCTTCATTAAGTAGATATACCCATATCTGCTCAAATCATCTGTGAAGGTGAGAAAATAACGATATCCGCTACGAGCCTCAACATTCATCGGACCACATACATCTGTATGTATGATTTCCAACAAATCTGTTGCTCACTCCATAGTACTAGAGAACGGTATTTTAGTCATCTTGCCCATGAGGCACGGTTCGCAAGTACCAAGTGATTCATAATCAAGTGATTCCAGAAGTCCATCAGTATGGATTTTCTTCATGCGCTTTACACTGATATGACCTAAACGGCATTGCCACAAATAAGTTGCACTATCATTATCAACTCTGCATCTTTTGGCTTCTACATTATGAATATGTGTGTCACTACTATCGAGATTCAATAAAAATAGACCACTCTTCAAGGGTGCATGACCATAAAAGATATTACTCATATAAATAGAACAACCATTATTCTCTGATTTAAATGAATAACCGTCTCGCAATAAACAAGATCCAGATATAATGTTCATGCTCAAAGCTGGCACCAAATAACAATTATTTAGGTCTAAAACTAATCCCGAAGGTAGATGTAGAGGTAGCGTGCCGACCGCGATCACATCGACTTTGGAACGGTTTCCCACGCGCATCATCACCTCTTCCTTGGCCAGTGCTCGCTTATTCCGTAGTCCCTGTTTCGAGTTGCAAATATTAGCAACAGAACCAGTATCAAATATCCAGGTGCTACTACGAGCTCTAGTTAGGTACACATCAATAACATGTATATCACATATACCTTTGTTCACTTTGCCATCCTTCTTATCCGCCAAATACTTGGGGCAGTTTCGCTTCCAGTGACCAGTCTGCTTGCAGTAGAAGCACTCAGTTTCTGGCTTAGGTCCAGACTTGGGTTTCTTCTCTTGAGCAGCAACTTGCTTGCCATTCTTTTTGAAGTTCCCCTTCTTCTTCCCTTTGCCCTTTTTCTTGAAACTAGTGGTCTTGTTGACCATCAACACTTGATGCTCCTTCTTGATTTCTACCTCCGCAGCTTTTAGCATTGCGAAGAGCTCGGGAATAGTCTTGTTCATCCCTTGCATATTATAGTTCATCACAAAGCTCATGTAGCTTGGTGGCAGTGATTGGAGAATTCTGTCAATGACACTATCATCAGGAAGATTAACTCCCAGTTCAATCAAGTGATTATTATACCCAGACATTCTGAGTATGTGTTCACTGACAGAACTATTCTCCTCCATCTTGCAGCTATAGAACTTATTGGAGACTTCGTATCTCTCAATCCGGGCATTTGCTTGAAATATTAACTTCAACTCCTGGAACATCTCATATGCTCCATGACGTTCAAAACATCGTTGAAGACCCGGTTCTAAGCCGTAAAGCATGGCACACTGAACTATAGAGTAGTCATCAGCTTTGCTCTGCCAGACGTTCTTAATGTCGTCAGTTGCATCAGCAGCAGGCCTGGCACCCAGCGGTGCTTCCAAGACGTAACTTTTCTGTGCAGCAATGAGGATAATCCTCAGGTTACGGACCCAGTCCGTGTAATTGCTACCATCATCTTTCAACTTTGCTTTCTTAAGGAACGCATTAAAATTCAACGGAACAACAACACGAGCCATCTATCTACAAACAAACATAGACAAGCAAAATACTATCAGGTACTAAGTTCATGATAAATTCAAGTTCAATTAATCATATTACTTAGGAACTCCCACTTAGACAGACATCTCTCTAGTCATCTAAGTGATCACGTGATCCAAATCAACTAAACCATAACCGATCATCACGTGAGATGGAGTAGTTTTCAATGGTGAACATCACTATGTTGATCATATCTACTATATGATTCATGCTCAACCTTTCGGTCTCCGTGTTCCGAGGCCATATCTGCATATGCTAGGCTCGTCAAGTTTAACCTGAGTATTCTGCGTGTGCAAAACTGGCTTGCACCCGTTGTAGATGGACGTAGAGCTTATCACACCCGATCATCACGTGGTGTCTGGGCACGACGAACTTTGGCAACAATGCATACTCAGGGAGAACACTTCTTGATAATTTTAGTGAGAGATCATCTTAAAATGCTATCGTCAATCAAAGCAAGATAAGATGCATAAAGGATAAACATCACATGCAATCAATATAAGTGATATGATATGGCCATCATCATCTTGTGCTTGTGATCTCCATCTCCGAAGCACCGTCGTGATCACCATCGTCACCGGCGCGACACCTTGATCTCCATCGTAGCATCGTTGTCGTTACGCCATCTATTGCTTCTACGACTATCGCTACTGCTTAGTGATAAAGTAAAGCAATTACAGGGCGTTTGCATTTCATACAATAAAGCGACAACCATATGGCTCCTGCCAGTTGCCGATAACTTTGGTTACAAAACATGATCATCTCATACAATAAAATATAGCATCACGTCTTGACCATATCACATCACAACATGCCCTGCAAAAACAAGTTAGACGTCCTCTACTTTGTTGTTGCAAATTTTACGTGGCTGCTACGGGCTTAGCAAGAACCGTTCTTACCTACGCATCAAAACCACAACGATAGTTCATCAAGTTGGTGCTGTTTTAACCTTCGCAAGGACCGGGCGTAGCCACACTCGGTTCAAATAAAGTTGGAGAAACTGACACCCGCCAGCCACCTGTGTGCAAAGCACGTCGATAGAACCAGTCTCGCGTAAGCGTACGCGTAATGTCAGTCTGGGCCGCTTCATCCAACAATACCGCCGAACCAAAGTATGACATGCTGGTAAGCAGTATGACTTGTATCGCCCACAACTCACTTGTGTTCTACTCGTGCATATAAAATCAACACATAAAACCTAGGCTCGGATGCCACTGTTGGGGAACGTAGTAATTTCAAAAAATGTCCTACGCACACGCAAGATCATGGTGATGGCATAGCAATGAGAGGGGAGAGTGTTCGTCCACGTACCCTCATAGACCGTAAGCGGAAGCGTTAGCACAATGCGGTTGATGTAGTCGTACGTCTTCACGATCCGACCGATCCAAGCACCGAACGTACGGGGCCTCCGAGTTCAGCACACGTTCAGCTCGATGACGATCTCTAGCCTCCGATCCAGCCGAGCTCCGGAGATGAGTTCCGTCAGCACGACAGCGTGGTGACGACGATGATGTTCTACCGGCGCAGGGCTTCGCCTAAACTCCGCGACGATATAACCGAGGTGCAATATGGTGGAGGGGGCACCGCACACGGCTAAGGAATGATCCGTAGATCAACTTGTGTGTCTATGGGGTGCCCCCCGCCCCCATATATAAAGGAGCCAGGGGGGAGGAGGCGGCCGGCCAAGGAGGGCGCGCCAAGGGGGGAGTCCTACTCCCACCGGGAGTAGGACTCCCTCTTTCTAAGTAGGAGTAGGAGAAGGGGGGAAAGAGGAGGAAGAGGGGAAGGAAAGGGGGGGCGCCGCCCCCTTCCCTTTTCTTCCTCGAGGCCCATGTAGGCCCAATAACCCCCCGGGGGGTTCCGGTAACCTCCCGGTACTCCGGTAAAATGCTGATTTCACCCGGAACCATTCCGATGTCCAAACATAGGCTTCCAATATATCAATCTTTATGTCTCGACCATTTCGAGACTCCTCGTCATGTCCGTGATCACATCCGGGACTCCGAACGAACTTCGGTACATCAAAACTTATAAACTCATAATAAATTTGTCATCGAAACGTTAAGCGTGCGGACCCTACGGGTTCGAGAACTATGTAGACATGACCTAGAACCATTCTCGGTCAATAACCAATAGCGGGACCTGGATGCCCATATTGGTTCCTACATATTCTACGAAGATCTTTATCGGTCAAACCGCATAACAACATACGTTGTTCCCTTTGTCATCGGTATGTTACTTGCCCGAGATTTGATCGTCGGTATCCAATACCTAGTTCAATCTCGTTACCGGCAAGTCTCTTTACTCGTTCCGTAATACATCATCTTATAACTAACTCATTAGTTACAATGCTTGCAAGGCTTAGGTGATGAGTATTACCGAGAGGGCCCAGAGATACCTCTCCGACAATCGGAGTGACAAAACCTAATCTCGAATTACGCCAACCCAACATGTACCTTTGGAGACACCTGTAGAGCACCTTTATAATCACCCAGTTACGTTGTGACGTTTGGTAGCACACAAAGTGTTCCTCCGGTAAACGGGAGTTGCATAATCTCATAGTTGCAGGAACTTTGTATAAGTCATGAAGAAAGCAATAGCAGTATACTAAACGATCAAGTGCTAGACTAACGGAATGGGTCATGTCAATCACATCATTCTCCTAATGATGTGATCTCACCAATCAAATGACAACACATGTCTATGGTTAGGAAACATAACCATCTTTGATTAATGAGCTAGTTAAATAGAGCCATACTAGTGACTATAGTTTTGTCTATGTATTCACACATGTATCATGTTTTCGGTTAATACAATTCTAGCATGAATAATAAACATTTATCATGATATGAGGAAATAAATAATAACTTTATTATTGCCTCTAGGGCATATTTCCTTCATGTCCACCATGTATACATCGTGAGATGAGGTGGCTGTCTAGTGCCTTATAGGTGCTGGTTCATGTTTATCTCCTACATCGTCGTCCATACCGTCGATGTCTTCAGAGTCGAAGTCGAGCACGTCGTTTAAACTTTCGACAGTGTCTAAGAAGCTATCAGTGGATGGGCTTTGAATTCCTTCGTCGTCCACATCCCAACCTTGCTGACCATAATCCGGCCAGGGCTCTCCTGATAAAGAGGGAGACTTTAGTGAATTCAGGATGTCGCAAAGGGAGAGTGCTGAAAGATGTCCGCGGCCGTGAAATCCATGATCGGCGCCCAATAGAATTCGATTGGCAGGGGCGCGGAAGGTTCAGAGTCCGAAGAGGAGTCCGGCACCTTAGAGTCACGAGCTTCGCAAAGGGCAGGGTTGATGTTCGGCTCAATCGCTGTAGAGATAGCAGCCCTCGAGGCGGTGTCCAGCCACCTGTCCTCGACCAGCGCAGTCGGCTCCGAGCTAAGGGTCGGAGCGGACACTGGTGTGGCCTCTAGGGCACTGTTCGGTGGCAGAGCTAGATCACGCCCCTCGTGACAGTGCAGCGTGCTTGGCTGTGGCTCGAACCCGTCGAAGATGAAGTCTCCGCGGACGTCAGCCGTGTAGTTCAAACTTCCAAATCTGACCTGATGGGCAGGGGCGTAGCTTTCAATCTGCTCCAGATGGCCAAGTGAATTGGCCCGCAGTGCGAAGCCGCAGAATACGAAGATCTGTCCGGGGAGAAAAGTCTCACCCTGGACCGCATCGTTTTTGATGATCGGAGGAGCCATCGGGCCTAAAGATGACGACACAGAGGAACTCTCAATGAAAGCACCAATGTCGGTGTCAAAACCGGCGGATCTCGGGTAGGGGATCCCGAACTGTGCGTCTAGGCGGATGGTAACAGGAGACAAGGGACACGATGTTTTTACCCAGGTTCGGGCCCTCCCGATGGAGGTAAAACCCTACTCCTGCTTGATTATATTGATGATATGGATAGTACAAGAGTAGATCTACCATGAGATCAGAGAGGCTAAACCCTAGAAGCTAGCCTATGGTATGATTGTTGTTCGTCCTATGGACTAAAACCCTCCGGTTTATATAGGCACCGAAGAGCGTTAGGGTTACACAGAGTCGGTTACAATGGTAGGAGATCTACATATCCGTATGTCCAAGCTTGCCTTCCATGCCAAGGAAAGCCCCATCTGGACACGGGACGAAGTCTTCAATCTTGTATCTTCATAGTCCAGGAGTCTGGCCAAAGGCTATAGTCCGGCCATCCGGACACCCCCTAATCCAGGACTCCCTCAGTCCCCTATGAACAAAGAGATGCGGTGTGCTTCCTCGAGCACGCCTTCCAAGCTGAATCGATCGAGGACCCAGACACCAGGGGCGAGAATCCTCCTGAGGTAGTTCCCAAGAAGAAGAAGACACTGCTCAGCTCAAGGCCTCAGTAGGTTGGCACCTCAGCAGGTGCAGCGTCAGGATCAGTGCCCGCGCAAGGGGCACCTCCCTCCATCGCATAGGAAAGCGCGCCCGACGCCCTCCTTGGGCAGGGCTCGGGGGCTCTCTTCTAGAGGGCCTCAGACTTTGCCAAAATCACGAGGGAGGTGCTCGAGCACCAATTGGAGGCGTGCTTCGCCGCACGTTTCCCTCAAGAGGTTTCAGGGCGTGGGAAGCCCAACGTTCAGGAGTTCATCACCAAGACCACTCAGGAGCCTCATGAAGTAAGAGCCATGCGCGGCGACCACCGTCTGCCAGGCGTGGCTCCCCATCCAGGCGAGGATGGTGGGCTGCGCGTCTGCATTGACGTTCCAGGGCTCAACCGAGCCGCGTCTCAGGAGCGCCTCTGGCCTTCGCGCGTGGGACGCTAAGAGGGTCCGCCGCATAGCTACGTTCGCATGCCTTTCGGCCTGCCGAACGCGGCTGCCACCCACCAGCGCCATCTGCAGAGCATTCTGGCGGCTCAGGAGGCCCGGCATCACGCGGTCCTAGCGGAGATGGAGATGGTCCTCGAGGAACCGCCTGGGCTCTCAGAGCCTCCCGAGGCTTAGGGTTCCGGTGGCTCGTGAGGATCGGACTCTTCACTGCGCATCTTTAGCTACTCCAACACCCCCTCTACAATGGTACCAGGTGACATCTCCCAAGTTCATTTCAGCTGGGAGCGCCCTGAGGGATGCATCATTCCCAGGCCGAGTGGGTCCGTCCATGCGCATGTATCCCTTTTGCTTATTTCTTCAGTTTACCTTACTGGGGGCGCCCCTCGGGCTTCATCATCCCCAAGCCGCTCGGGCCTGACCCAGTGGCATGTATCCCTCTTGCATTTACCTAAGCTGATTTGCCTTTCATGCTTAACCTACTTGTGATTATCGCCTGTTTGATTGACATCCACCACCGGAGCTGCTCATGCTGGCACGACGATTGCGCATGGGTCCATCCCTGCAACGTTGACAAATCTGAGTGGTCGAGCTCTGGCCCGCGGTAGCCTTGCAAGGGTCACCTCACCAGGCCCTCAGTGCCCTCACCCCTCTCTCAGAGCAACCAATGGCCAGCCAGCAATCATAATGGCAACCCGTGCTTTTCTCGTGTTAGTCTACAGGAACCGCCTGAGGTCTATAGCGGGCAGCACCGCGAGCTCTCTCTCTTTTCCATGCGATCCACTTGCGATTTAAAAGGAGGGCTCCTGAGCATCTCTACTCAGGAGCTCTTACTGGCTCTCCAGCCCTCACCCCTGGCCTTGACCATGGCATCGCAACCTGGCATACCAGCGATGGCTGAGCTCGCTCGAGGGCCGGGACCTGAGGACGTAGAGCATGAAGGAGAGTGTGGGGAGGAAAGGGAAAGCTCGTGAGGGCCAAACCCAGCTACATCCTAGATGCCAATGCACAAGTCCGGTGCAGCGCGAAGGAACGACTCCGAATTATCAAGATAAGTTTCACGCCTGGAACAGCTAACCATTGCGACACGAAATCTTCACTTGCTGTGGCTCTGTGACGGCAACATTGCCTTCCTTTCTCACCTTTCGGCGGCTGCTTGCACACTAAAGGGGACCTCCTGAGCATCGCGCCTCAGGGGCTCTTACTGGACCTCGGGCCGCTCCCCTCCTGGCCTTGACCACGGCATCGCAACCTGGCATACCAGCGACGGCTGAAGCCCGCCTGGGGACCGGGGCCTGTCAGCGTAGAGCACCAACTCGTTGTGAGGTTGGAAATGGGGAACCAAGCTGGGCCAGGACAAGCATTCGCACAATTTCATAATAAGGATCACATCAGCAAAATACATCATGGACCCCTTACATACCCCCATGGGGTGTCCTTTTTCGATTCCTCGCAGGGAACAAAAGACGAGAATCCTAAGGAGCCCTCACTGCCTGCGCCTCCATGGCCGACGCCATCATCAACAGTGGGCCACGTGAAGCCGACGCCAACCCCATCCAGATCAGCCACGGCGACGGCCTGATGCTGCTGCCTTGCTTCGGGAGCGGAGCAAACTCGGAGGCACGTAGCTGTCGTCGCTCATCTCCGGAGTCACGAAGAGCTCGGGAGAGTCGCTGGAATCCCAAGCATCGCTGCTTCTGCCGGAGGAGCCGTTGGGGAAGCGGACGGCTGGCCTAGCCCCAGCCACGTCGATGTCCAGACTACCTCCTCTAGGGCAGCACTCCAGGCGGCGGCCTTCTGCGTTGAAGACCTTGAAGACCAACAAGGAGGCGCCATCGTATTTAAAGGGAATCACGAGGGTGCCCCCCGTTCGGCAGACCCAGGTGACCTCGCCCCAGCCTCGGGTCATGAAGACCTTGCCCAGAGCAACGACTTCAACCTCTGCTCTAGTCGCCGGAGCACCACAATCGACGTGCTGCAGCCAAAGCTCGAGAGGCCCCCTCGGCGGCATCTTGGTTGCGAAGAAGGAAGGGAAGCGGATCCAGGTGCTTGGAGGCATCGCAGCGTGCAGCACAAGCTCCCGAGGGAAGTCCGCGGCGTGGGCTCCAGGAGCGACGGCGTGTGCTGCCACAGCTCGTCAACCGCGCTTGCGGCGCGGGCAGCGTTGCTTGCCATCCCTTCCCCCGGAGTCCTCGGCTCGGGCGTACAGGGGTAGCGGAAACCCAGGAGGTGGCAGCTCGCACCAAGGCCTTGTCATCTCCAGCCTCGCAACCTTGTCGCGGCGACATGGGACCGGCTGCTTCTTCGGCGGGAGCAGGTCAGGCCCCTGCCAGGGGGCCTTCCCTTTCTCTTCGGCCAAGAATCTGCAGACTGGTGCCATTGGCGTCGAGAATGGAAATGGAACAAGGGAGCAGAAGTAGGCGGAGCAAGAAGAGATGGACAACGGGGGCTCTTGCCCCTCCGTATTTATAACCCAAGGGAGGCCAACTGCTGGCCTCCACGATCACAGGTAATGATGACTCTTTTTGCTTGAAGTAGGGACTCGTCAAATCGGGCAGTTACCGAGGCAGCGTGGGGAAGCGGAGACGCCCACGTCCAATCAGTCGCCACACATCGACCAAGGCTGTAGGCTGTGAGGGCCCGCGCTGCTCCGCACTTGCCCTTTGGCTTCGCTAATAAGCCAAGTCCGAGCATGCCTTGGGCCCGGGGGCTACTGTCGGCGTTCTGGGAATGGGGGTCCCCAGACTTGCCTGCCTGCAGCCTGCTGTGTTGCTCAACCAATGGCTCAGTATGGCCCGTCTTCATTAACCAAACACTCAGGACCCTCACGAGGGGCCAAGCGTCACGGGGCAGATGGCGCAAGGCCTCCTCAGGGGCGGCCTCACTAGGCAGGCTCGCGAGGAGGCGGAGAGATCAAGGCAAGGGGTACCTCGCGAGGTGCTCATGACGCAAGCCATGATGATCAAGACCAGGCGGGCGCCAGGCGGGCGACAGCCTGTGCAATGTCCTCATTTCCTCTTTGGTGCAAAGGGGGCAAGGGCATGCGTGGAGTACCAAGGCATCAGGCAAAGGTTTCCATATCGGTGCAACGAGACCAAGACCAGCAGAGCGACAGGACCGAGGTCACCGTGGATCCCAAGACGGCGTCATCACCAGCACATTTGGCAGTCGAAGACCACCTTTAGTCAGGATAGCTTGTACTAGCTGTCCCCTTTCAAAATGGCCGTTGTTGGATCCCTTCCCGCTCAATATTTGGGAAGAGGACCAGGGCCTCTATAAATAGAGATAGCCATCACAGTAGAGGGTATCTGATCTGAACCCAACCCATCTACACACCACCAAGCACAAGAACACCTCTCCTCACGAGGCTGTTCTTCCTCTGTACTGTTCATCATCAGCCCAAGAGGCAATCCACCACACCACACACTGGATTAGGGTATTACACCACAACGGTGGCCCGAACCAGTATAAAACTTGTGTCTCTTGTGTTGTTCATCGATCTAGCTTACCAATCGCGGTGAGGCTGAGGGTGTGTTTCGGTAGGGAGAAGATCTTCGTGCACACCCCAGAGTTTGAACCTTAAGGGTTTTTGCCGGAACCCGATATCCGACATGCTCAACAGATCAATTTTTGTCCATGATAAATCTTCCTCGGTGTGAGTTCTAAAATGATAGAGGACAGATGCTGTATTTTTTGGTAAGTGTCTGAATTACAACTCCACATTCTGATAAATCCCACTATGCAATACTCTCACGCCAACGAACTGACCAAATTCCATCAATGGTTTTGTGGAAAATGCACTTTTGGCCATCTCTCAAGGAATTCGCTTCGATGTTCCTGATCTTTTCATTCGAAATTTGGCTTGTGCAGCTGATAGCCCTCAATCATTAAAGACATATGCTCCATGGATCATGTTTGCAATCGAGGAGCTCATCAATGAGAAATTCTTCTGGGCTTACATCCCGAAAGTTTTCATGCCACCAGTTCTTGACACTCTGTGGATAGTGAAGGATGTTGGAAAAGGGAAGCAACCTGTTGATGCTGCTGGTATTGGGATGATGTCTGCTAGAACTGTCGGCGTCCTGGATTCGGGGGTATCCAGTCCTGCCTGCCTGCAGCCCACCACGTGGCTCCATCGACAGCCTGGTATGGCCCAGCTTCAACATCAACACAGCAAGACCCTCGTGAGGGGCCAAGCCTCGCGAGGCGGACGATGCCTAGACCCCTGAAGGGAGTGGTCTCCTCAGGAGGGCTCTTGAGGGGCGGAGAGTTCTATGCGGCTACCTCAAGAGGTTCAGATGACATGAGCCATGACGACCAAGGCCAGGCGGGCGCCACGCGGGCGCAGAGCGCAGGTTTCCTCTTCGGTGCAAGGGAGGCAAGCCATAGGCACCGAGTCCCGAGGAATCAGCCAAAGGTTTCCATTCTGGTGCAACAAGACCAAGACCGCCAGGATGGAGGTCATCACCGAGCCCACCGCAGCATCATGGCCAGAGAATTTTCGCAGGCGAAGACTACTTTTGTCAGGATAGACTGTACTACTTGTCCCCTTTCAAATCCCACCGTTGTGGAATCCCTTCCGCTCATATTTGGGAAGAGGACCGAGGCCACTATATATAGGACTTAGCCACCATCATAGAGAAAGGGGAGATCCATTCGGACCCGAGCACCACACCAGCTCAAGAACACCTCACCTCCTGAGGCTTGTTCATCCTTTGTACTAGTTCATCCATAGCCCCTCGAGGCAATCCATCACACCACACTGGATTAGGGTATTATACCACAACGGTGGCCCAAACCAGTATAAATCTTTGTGTCTTTGTGTCTCTCGAGCTCGACGCGCTAGGCTAGGGAGGATCGTGAGTAGGCAGGCTGGGCAGGTTGAGATTTCCGCACGCACCCCACAATTCGAACCTCTCAAGGGTTGCCGGATCCCGAAATCCGAAATTTGGCGCGCCAGGTAGGGGTGCGTCGGATCTCCTCTTCCATAAACCAGTCCTCCTCTGCTCCACCGACGCCATGGCCGATGCCCCGAGAGCCCACGTCGAGCACTGGGTCATCCAGGCCTCCTCGGCAACACCCACCGGTTAAGAAGACCTCCACTTTGCCCTGCTCGCGGCCCGCGTTCCACCGGGGGTGACCGGCCGCGGGGGTGTATGGCGTAGCCTACTCCTCTGGCTCCATGCCGTAGCCGCACAATCTGTGAACTACGCCGCAACAACTGCTCCGCACTCGCGCAGGGAACAAGCGAATATGCAGGCAGCAGTCATCGTGGCCCGTGAGCTCCTATGGTGCAGGCTGCTTGAGAGCGGCCATGATGCCTTGCTGGAACGGGTCGCTGAGCTGCTGGATGCGGCGTGTAGGGGGCGGCCCTATTCTGCACCCTCCCCACATCACAGGCGATGGTGGGGGCGCGTGCTCATCGCTGACACAACCGCGCGCCCTCTACCAGGGCCCACGGAGAGCCTCTCAGTGCCGACCAGCCTCGTGGAGCAGCTCGCGCCGCCCCGGACATGCCCCCTCGATGCGGGGCTGCTTCAGACGAAACCTCCAGGGGCTGCGCTGGAGTGCCGGCCCCTGGCCAATAGGACCAAAGGATGGCAGAAGGGAGCGGGAGCATTAGGCGGCCAAGCTGCGCCCCTGGTGCGAATAGCCTGGAAGCCTACGTTCCCGCCATGATGGATCCAAGGCACGCGCTAGGAGAGGCCACCAGCCGACCCCCCACGCCAGGTTGGGTGTTGGACATATAGAAGGCCGAGCTCTCCTTCAAACCACCACCAAGCCCTGCCGACGTCCCCAACAGCAGCAGCCTCTGGGTATAGTTAACGCCGCTAGGGCATGCTTACACTGACCATGGATCACAGGTAAACCAAGACGCGGCGACCACCAGGACGCTCAGGACGGCGGACCGTCCTCAGGAGCGTGAAGGACATTGGGAGCAGCGCGGGGGAAGCCTAGCGGCAGGGCCCTCCTCGTGTTGCGAGGAGCAGGATCCAGCCTGGAGATAGGTTCCCTACCGGGAAGGCGCCGGCAACCCTTCCCCTCTGCAGGGGGCCTACGGTCGCCAAGGACGTCATCAGCGTCCCCTTGGCCCCTTGGTCTTGTCCTGTTTTCCGGCCTCCCCATCGGTGGTCAGGGGTGGCGCACAACGGGGTCCTCGTCAGGCTACATGAAGCAAGGCTCCGGCCTGTGAAGGTCTCCGCTCGTGACACTCTCACGTAATAATGAGTGGGGCTGTACACGCCCTAGGATCTCCTGAGTGCCGCCCTGGGCCCTCATGGGGGCTCCCACCCACGTCCTAGTGGAAGCACCATGCTCCGCGCTAGCCGTCGACACTATCCCCAATGACTATGCCCAGCCAGTGGAAGCACTTAGCTCTGCGCTGGTGAGAAGACCGAAGACTGAAGACTGAAGACCAGTTAGGCGCCAGAGGCGGCCGCCTGCTTTTTGCCTCCCTTTTTGTACTTGCTTGTCGACTTTTTGAAGCAGTTTGTTTTCTGTGCGTTTATAAAACGGGGGGAGTTTTCTTTTCTCATTCGTGTCGCTCTCTTGCCTTCAGTTCTACATTCTTTTCTCGGAGCTCGCGATCGCTACCCTGCCCTCTAGCGCCTCGCGAGCGGGGGCTGGGTATGGTGTACGCGCTGGTGCCGATCGCTCCCCTTGGGGTCTCGAAGGTGCAATCGCTCCGCGTGCCCACCCTGCCACAGTCTGGCAATTGGGTCCTCACCGAGGCACTCCACGGCAGGCCAGCAGGCCCCTCAAGAGGCACGGGGCCTCGCGAGCTTATAGCAGGCTTGCCTCAGGAGAAGGGGCCCGGCCGCGACGCCAGGCCCCACGCAAGGCCTCAAAAACCCAAGATAAGTCATAAACAACTACCCCGCTCAACGGCCCGCAGCCCTGCGGGACCCCGCTCCGGGTGCTACTTCAAAAGCATTTAGCAATCTCATACATCATAAGGGGCACCCCCTTTCCAAAATGCTCTCACAAGGATGCGCTCGATTTTTTGTCATACAGGTCAAGGCAAAAGAAACACGGGCCTAGCTGGACGCCCCTTCTTCATCTCCTCCGTCCGTGCTGCTTGCGTTGAGGCTGTCGTCCTCCTCATCATGACCATCCACACCAACTTCTCCGGGCGCGATCATGACCGTGTCATCCTCTAGAGTGAATTCTGTTACCAAGGCGTCCACGTGGTCATCTACCCATCCGGCCAGGTTGTCCTGGACAACCGGGGGCATGGGGACAAAAAAAAATTGAAGTAAAAGTGGGGATCGCGGTTGAGGAGGTGGCTGAAGACATGCGAGAACAGGCGCCCCAGAAGACCACAGCTCCTCTCCGCTACAAGCTCGCGAGACCTTGCAGCCCGAGCCTCCAGGAAGGTCACGATGTCGGTGAAGAAGTTCAGGTGGCTGGCGTAGTCGTTCTCGTGCGGGTGAGGAGCGCTCTCGTCGCAGATGGTGCCCAGGGCGGAATTAGCTCTGAGTCTGAGGCCTTGAAGCATCGAGGCGTGCTTGCGCTGCAGCGTTTGGCGGTGATTCGCTTCGCCCGCAGTCCTCTCCGCTAGGGACGCGGTGTCCTTGATCTACTGCTGAAGAGAAGACGGCTCGGGTCGGACGGAGGCCAAGGCAGATTCAGAAGAAATCAGGGCTTCTCGGGCAGCGCTCTCACGCTGCTCCGTAGACTGCAGCTCAGTCCTCAGGGCGGAGGTCCGGCCCTCAAACTCGGCCTTGAGCAGCTCCAGGTCCAGGCGGTGTCCCTCAGCCAGCTCAGCACGTGCCTTCGCCGCCCTCTTCTCCACCTCCACCTAGACCTGAGCTTCTCAGGCGGTGACAACATCCTCAGCCACGGCGGCCTATCGCTCCCTCACCTCCAGCCTCTCCAGCGCCAAGCTATGTTCCACGGCCTCTAGCGTCAAGTCCTCATGGCGCCTCAGGAGCTCCGCCTCGACAAGGGCCAACTCACCTGGTGAGGAGGCTAGTAGGGCGCGACGGTCCTCGATTTCGCGCAGCAGGGCCGCATTCGAAGACAAAAGATCTCGCTCCCGCTCCTCAGCCGCCTCGCGACGGCGGTTGGCTGCCTCAGCCTCTTCCATGGCACGAGTGCAAGCTTCGCGAGAAGCCGCGAGCGAGGCCTCCTCGCGCGCTTCGGCTTCGTCTCGCTGAAGCTTCCCAAGGTTGATGGCCACCTTCAGCCGCTGCCACTCACCCTCCAAGCGGCGGTTCTCTGCCTCAAGCCTAGTGTCGACGTTGGCGAGCTCCCCGCCAAGATGGACCATCACATGCATCGCTTCGCTGGAAGAACCCGAAGCATACCGCGCTATGCCAGCGGGAAAACGCAAGCTCATCACCAAGATCTTCACCGGCTCCGGAAGTCGCTCGCGAGGCGCTGGGCGCTCCGCCAGTCCCCGGCCGGGGGCTGGCTGGCGTAGCCCCACAGCTTGAAGACGAAGGTTGCCCAGAGGACACCCCCATGCCGGCAATGACAAGAGGGAGGATCACCGGCACGCCCTTCGCCTTGCGGTCAGAGTCGCGGGGGAGAGAACGTGGGGCCCGGTTCCAGGGCACCCTCGCGATGTCGTGCTTAATGGAGCTGGGCCCGCGCCCTGCGCGGACTCGGGGCGCTGGCGGCTGCGCGCCTGCGCCGAGCTGGAGTACTTGGGAGTGCCCGCCTCCCAAGGTTTTGTCTTCATAGAGATCCTGCAAAACCCCAGCCATGAGAAAACGCGGCGCGCTTGGGGATCAAGAGCGAAGGTACTTACTCATTGGCGGCCACGTATCTCCTAGGCTTCAGCGGCCGACGGGTGCCATTGTCGTGGCACGGGGACCTCTTCCTCTTCAGGAGCGACTCAAGGCACAGGCGACATCGACCAGACCCCAATGGGCGATCCTCTAGAGGGGGAGCGTTCGGCGTGGAGCCTGAAGCTGGGGTCCCAAGGCCAGGGGCACCCGGTGAGACTTCCTGGCTCACACCTCCGGGGCCATTGTTGGGCTCCTCATTGCCAGCGGCCGCTCTAGAGCCACCGTCCCGGGCGTCAGGGGCCCCTGCCTCCGGAGCTTGGTGTTGCGCAGGCTCTGCAGCAGCCCCTTCCGAAACCTCAGAAGCCTGAGGCTCTTGAGCCTCTAACGAGGCTGAGCCTCCAGAGGAGCTCTCGACAGTTGACGGAGGCGCGCGCCCCCCTGCCTTCACACTCGGAGCGCACGCAGCAGGGTCGATCAGGAGAGGAGCCACAAGACGGGATTCTCGCCTTGCCCCTCAATGCCCTCGGGAAGCATCCCCCACTCATCTAAGAGAGGCATCTGCCCCGCGAACGCCTCCTTGTTCGAGCACAGATAAAGAAGATAGCCGCCCCCCGGAAGGTCAGCAGGCTCGGGCTCACCAGTCAGGAGCTAGAGCACCATGCTGAAGGTGTCAGCGGCAAGTGACGGCTTCTGCAGCTTCATCGGATCCTCGACGCCGGTGAAGTCCCACATTAGGCAAGCATGGCGCTGGAGGGGAGCAATGCGCTGCTTCACGAATTCCTTCACCACCATTGGCGCCGTCACCCCCAGTTCCTGAAGCCTCGCCAACCTCTTCCAGACGAAAGCAAGACGCTGGTCGATGAGCTTCTCATGGCACCAGCCAGAGCTCGGCGAAGCCGGCGACCCAGGAATCATGAGCAGGGGGCTGAATGCGCGGGCGTCCATTAGGAGCCACTGCTTCTGGAATCCCTTCGCGACAGGCGAGATCTCGAAGTCGATCCCTGAGCTAGCGACCGCAGCCACGGCCTCGAAGGTCACGCACCCAGAGCGTTGGCAAGCGTCCACCAGCTGGAGCAGGAAGAAATGTCGAAACAAGGCCATGGAGGGAGTGATGCCCACCATGGCCTCGCAGATGAAGGTGAAGACGACGAGGAGGATAACGGAGCGAGGGTCCAGATGGAGCAGATGGATCTGGTAGTGCGACATCACGGTGTTGAAGTAAGGGGAGAAGGGAGGAATCAGCCCAGCAAGAAGAGCATGGAGATAGATAGGAATCTCAGTGGCACACATCTCTCTGGTACGCCAAGACGCAAGGCGGACAACCGTTGCCTTCTCCTCATTGGAATCTACGGCGAGCGCATGGCAAACCTTGTCCAGCCCCTCCTTATTGATCATCGTCGAATGTTCAATGGTCGGCTCCAGGGCCAGTGGAGGACCAGCTGGCGCGCGCGGCTGTCCCTTCTTCTTCCTCGGCTTCAGGGCCATGGCGAACACCAAGAGAGGGCAAGGCGCCGACACCAGATCTATGGACGCGGCGATGATATTGGGAAGGAGGAAACAAGAGCTGACTACAATACTCTGTGAAGGACGAGCTGCGCTAACAATAGGCGGCTACTGGGTCTACCGAATATCAAGGTAGCGTGGGGAAATGGAGACACCCACGTCCCATTAACCGCCACGTGTCTTCAGGGCCGCAGGTCGATGGGGCCCGCGGCGCTCTGCCCTTGCCTTTTGGCTTCACCTGGAAGCCAAGTCCGAACACGCCTTGGGACCGGGGGCTACTTTCGGCGTCCTACATTCGGGGGTATCCAGTCCTGCCTGCCTGCGGCCCACCACATGGCTCCATCGACGGCCAGGTACGGCCCAGCTTCAACATCAACACGGTAAGACCCTCGCAAGGGGCCAAGCCTCGCGAGGCGGACGACGCCCAGACCCTTGAAGGGAGTGGCCTCCTCAGGAGGGCTCCTGAGGGGCAGAGAGTTCTATGCAGCTACCTCATGAGGTTCAGCTGACGTGAGCCATGACAACCAAGGCCAGGCAGGCGCCAGGCGGGCGCAAAGCGTAGGTTTCCTCTTTGGTGCAAGGGAGGCAAGCCACAGGCGCGGAGTCTCGAGGAATCAACCAAAGGTTCCCATTCTGGTGCAACAAGACCAAGACCGCCAGGACGGCAGGACGGAGGTCATCACCGAGCCCACCGCAGCATCACGGCTAGAGGCTTTTCACATGCGAAGACTACTTTTGTCAGGATAGACTGTACTACTTGTCCCCTTTCAAATCCTGTCGTTGTGGAATCCCTTCCCGCTCATATTTGGGAAGAGGAATGAGGACACTATATATAGGATTTAGCCACCACCATAGAGAAAGGAGAGATCCATTCCCACCCGAGCACCACAACAGCTCAAGAACACCTCACCTCCCGAGGCTTGTTCATCCTTTGTACTAGTTCATCCATAGCCCCTCGAGGCAACCACCACACCACACTGGATTAGGGTATTACACCACAACGGTGGCCCGAACCAGTATAAATCTCCGTGTCTTGGTGTCTCTCAAGCTCGACGCACTAGGCTAGGGAGGATCGTGAGTAGGCAGGCTGGGCAGGTTGAGATCTCCGCACGCACCCCACAGTTTGAACCTCTCAAGGGTTGCCAAATCCCGAAATCCGACCAGAACTACGTTGGTATTTCCCCAAAGAGGAACGGATGATGCAGTATAGTGACGGTAGGTATTTCCCTCAGTGATGAGACAAAGGTAATTGAACCAGTAGGAGAACCTCCTCACACCAGGTAAACAACACCTACACACAAATAACAAATACTCGCAACCCGACATGCTAAAGGGGTTGTCAATCCCTTCCAGGTACGGTGCCTCAAGATAGGCAAATAACGTGACGTAAAAGTGGTAGATAGGTTAAATAGATCGCAGAAAAAATAAATTGCAGCAAGGTATTTTTGTATTTTTTGTTTAATAGATCTGAAAATAAATGCAAAATAAAATAGATCACAAAGGCAAATATGATGAAAAGAGACCCGGGGGCCGTAGGTTTCACTAGTGGCTTCTCTCGAGAAAAATAGCAAATGGTGGGAAAACAATTACTGCTGGGCAATTGATAGAACTTCAAATAATCATGACGATATCCAGGCAATGATCATTATATAGGCATCACATCCAAGATTAGTAGAACGACTCCTGCCTGCATCTACTACTATTACTCCACACATCGACCGCTATACACCATGCATCTAGTGTATTAAATTCATGGGAAAACGGTGTAATGCAATAAGAATGATGACATGATGTAGAAGAGATACGTTTATCTATTGCGGAGATATAGATGTCATCTTGTTATCCTTAGTAGCCACGATACATACATGTCAGTCCCCCTTCTGTCACTGGGATCAAGCACCGCAAGATCGAACCCACTACAAAGCACCTCTTGCTATTGCAAGATAAACAGATCAAGTTGGCCAAACAAAACCCAAACATTGGAGAAGAAATACGAGGATATAAGCAATCATGCATATAAGATATCAAAGAAGACTCAAATAACTTTCATGGATAAAAACATAGATATGATCATAAACTCAAAGTTCATCGGCTCCCAACAAACACACCGCAAAAAGACTTACATCATATGGATCTCCAAGAGACCATTGTATTGATAATCAAGAGAGAGAGAGAGAGAGAGAGAGAGAGAGAGAGAGAGAGGAAGCCATCTAGCTACTAACTACGGACCCGTAGGTCTACAAAGAACTACTCACACATCATAGGAGAGGCACCAATGGAAGTGGTGAACCCCTCCATGACGGTGTCTAGATTGGATCTGGTGGTTCAGGACTCTGCGGCAGCTGGATTAATATTTTGTCGACTCGCCTAGGGCTTCTAGAATATTGTGGTATTCACAGAGCGAAGAGGCGGTTCAAAGGGCACCCGAGGTGGGCAGCACCCACCTGGGCGCGCCTAGGCCTCCTGGCGCTCCCTGGTGGGTGTTGTTCCCCTCGAGCAGCCCCAGGTGCTTCCTTGGCCCATTGGCTTTCTTCTAGCCCAAAAAAATCCTGCAACAGTTTCGTTGCGTTTGGACTCCATTTGATATTGATTTCCTGCAATGTAAAAACATGCAGAAAACAGCAACTGGCACTGGGCACTATGTCATTGGTTAGTACCAAAAAATGATATAAAATGACTATGAAATGATTGTAAAACATCCAAGAATGAAAATATAACATCATGGAATAATAAAAAAATTATAGATACGTTGGAGACGTATCATCATCCCCAAGCTTAATTTCTGCTCGTCCTAGAGTAGGTAAATTGTAAAAATAGAATTTTTGATGTGGAATGCTGCCTAACATGTTCATCACATTTGTTTTCTTTATAGCATGGAGATATGAACTTTTATATGATTCAAAGCAATAGTCTAGTTTTAACATGAAGATTTTAATACTCAAGCATACCAACAAGCAACCATGTCTTTCAAAATATCAACACTAAAGCAAGTTATCCCTAGCCCATGATGCTCAATCATTGATCCATTCATGAAACACACTCAAATATTAGCTACACCCAATGCTAAAATACAATCATAGTGCCCCTTAGTTGGTGCTTTATAAGAGAAGGTGCAGACTCAAATTCAATATAAAAATTGCATAAGTAAAAGAAAGGCCCTTCACGGAGGGAAGTAGGGATTTGTAGAGGGTGCCAGAGCTCAAAGCTTAAATTGAGAGATAAAATTATTTTGGGAGGCATACTTTTACTACCAACGAAAACGACTTGGTGTCAGTGCACAAAAGTAGAGGCTCTTCTATAACCCTTACTTGTGCACGGGTAGTCGTAGCCACAACTGCAGCCGGGCTTGGCAGGGCAGCAGAAGACAAAACACCAGACTATCGAGACAGTACTCAAGACAATGAACAAAGAGCAGAGGACAAGCTGTATTCCCCCGACAACATCCTTGTCAGGACGTCTTGCGTAGCCCAGGAAAGCTCCTTGCTGGGGCGACCTGCGAGGCACCAGCAAGGCCATCGCCCTTGAGGCTGAGAGTTCTGACACCATCGACAACGTCAAGGCCAAGATCTTGGGAATGCATGCATAGTAGCATACATATCTTTGTGAAGATTGGTGGCCTGCGGGTCCACATGGGACCAGAAGATGCTTGCCAGGGACGATCGCGAGGCCCCCCCGGCAAGCCTTTCTAGGGATGATTGTGGGGCCACACCCAGGCCCGCACCCGACAAGGATTTGCCACCTCATCACCACTCCAGCGCGACGACCAACTTGCCAACTAGACAGACGCCTGCGTGGCGGCATGAAGATCTTCGTGGAGGCTATATCACCGCGCCAACATAGCAGCTAGCTAGCCAGCATGGCACTGCATGCCTCGTCAGCTTGGACGCCTATCCAAGCGAGGAGGGGCGGCGACGGACGGGACAACTTCTGTTGCCATCCCCGATAAAGTAAGAGGGCATGTAGGCAGCGCATTAAATGTGTTTGTCCTACGGTGCCAAGCAATAAGCTCATACACTAAATGCGTTTGTCCTACATTGTATGAGCTTATCGCTAGGCACCATAGGACAAACACATTTAATGCGCTGCCTATGTGCCCTCTTTCTTTATCGGGGACGGCAACAGAAGCTGTCCCGGCCGTCGCCGCCCCTCCTCGCTTTGACACGCGTCCAGGATGACGAGGCATGCAGTTCCATGCTAGCTAGTTAGCTGCTATGTTGGCGCAGTGGTAGAGCCTCCACAAAGATCTGCATGCCGCCACGCAGGCGTCTATCTAGTTGGCAAGCTGGTCGTCCAGCTGGAGTGGCGATGAGGTGGCAAATCCTTGTCGGGTGCGCCTGGCTGTGGCCCCGCAATTGTCCCTGCAAGGCTTGCCGGGGGGCCTCGCGGTCGTCCCCGGCGGTCTTCGTCTTCTAGTCCCATGTGGACCCGCAGGCCACCAATCTTCACCAAGATCTTTATGCTACTATGCATGCGTTCCCAGGTTCTTGGCCTTGACGATGTCGATGGTGTCAGAACTCTCAGCCTCAAGGGTGATGGCCTTGCTGGTGCTTCGCAGGTCACCCCGGCAAGACGCATGCCATCCAGGCAATAATGTTGCCGAGGGAAGTCCAGCTTGTCCACTTCTCTTTGTTCATTGTCTTGAGTGTTGTCTTGATAGTCTGGTGTTTTGTCTTCTGCTGCCCATCCAGGCCTTGTTGCAGGTGTGGCTATGACTTCTCGCACACAAGTAAGGGGTACAAAAGAGCCCGTACTTTTGTACACCGATAGGAGATCCCGGGCCTGGGCCACACATAAGTGCAAGGCATAGTTGTGCTAGGCCCAAAGCAGTGCGCGGGCATGCGTGGCAGAGACTTAACTTCCACGATGTTCTTGTCAGTTACGCTTCCCCATGATCTGCATTGAGGGCGTGACGTAGGGGTCGTGCGTGGGATGGCTGCAGCACGCCTGTGTCACTTTGCAGTAAATGGTAAAAGGGTCGGCCCACGCCTTCCCCATAAAAGAGGAATCTGCAGGGACGCTGCTCATTGACACTCTACGCCCTTCCCAATCTAGGAACCGCCGTTCCCATCTTCTTCCTTGTGTGAAAACCAGAGCTTCACGCCTCCGCTTGCCGCTGCCGTGCTTCCATTGCTTCTTGATCCTTGCCTCCTCTCAGCCGCCATGGCGCCTAAAGCAAGCAAGGGCAAGGGAGTGGTTAAAGCCGTCGCGGGGAAGGAGATGCCGGAGAGCGAGCTGGTGAAGCTGCGAAAGAAGTTTGCCCTCTTCGTCTCGATGGTCGACATCCTCGTCCTCATGGAAAAACTCAAGCCCCTGTGGGGAAGAGAGACGTTGGGGCATCCTTCCACGGAAATCGTCCCTGCTCACATCGCCAAGCCTGGGTCAGATAGATATCCCTTCTTCATTGATTACTTCACCAGTGGGAACTACCCCCTTTCGCTGACTTATTCAACGACATAATGCACACCTACGGCTTCTATCTTTTGGATTTCACGCTGAATGACGTGGCATGCATGGCCTTCTTCACCCATCTCTGCGAGGGCTTCACCTGGGTGCATCCCAACATGGTGCTCTTCCACCACTACTTCGTCCTCTGCATCCAGACGGGGGGCGCCATCACCGGATGTGTCACATGGATCCCAAGGGCCTAGAGCAAGGGCGTGTACCCGAAGGGTTTCACAAAGGACAAGTGGGAGGAATGGCGGGGCCGGTGGTGCTGGATCGAGGAGAAAGATCCACAGGAGTTCTGCCAGGTCCGTCAGAAGCCGCCGGTCCGCGGCGATGACTGGGGCAAGCTTGATGCCGATGACGGGAAGCTCATGATTGCCACCACCAGGATCCACCGCCTCACTTTAGTCGGGCTCACGCTCGAGATGATCGAGGCCGATTTCATCCGCCGCCGCATCGCTCCCCTGCACATCAAGGGGAGGCCGCCCTGGGACTACAAGAATGTGACCGACATCATGAGGCTTCGCCCCGGCCTAAACTACAATATCACAGTGATTCAGCATGCGCGTCTTTGCCAGCGGCTCTTTCAGCTCAAGGTTGATCAGACTTGCAAGGCCAAGAAGTCTGGCAAGCCCTCCAAAACCGGCAAGGTGGACAAGCGTTCAAGTTGCCAGCGGGGGTGGTCCCATTGAGCAATAATTCTTGCCTGACTGCCATCATCGCCATGATGCCGACGTTCAACGCGCATGGCCTCGACCCGACTTTGGTCGAGCTAGAAGCAGAGATAGTGCATAAGTTCTTCGACAATTTGTCGGAAGGATACATCCGTGCCGAACCGCAGCTTATCCGCCCCACCCCTGAGGAGGAGATGGAGTACATTTCCACCAGGTTGTAGGAGGTGACACTTATTGAGGAGGCCGATAGCTTTGGCACCATGGAGGACGAGGCGAAGGAGGCCGAAGAGGAGAGGAAGCTTGCCGAATGGGCAGAGTCTGCCGGGGACTCAGCGGTAGCGGTGCCGGGGCTCGCCTCGTTGAAGAGACAGCTGAAGAGGCGGCCGAGGGAGCGTCCGAGGCGGACGAGCCTTCAACCCGAAAGAAACGCGTCCTACGGCGGCCTAGCTCCGGCGAGCCCGTGTGTCCCGGCAAGGGCACGCAGCGGCAAGGGGCTCAGGTGCAACCCATGCATCAGATGAGGCTCGCGGCCGCGGAAGCGGTGAAGAGAGCTGCGGCGGCAAAGAAAACTTCTCGACCAAACGCGGCGCTGCCTCTTCTTCCACCAAGCGTCCAAGGACCCCATCTCCTTCCCCTTCCCTTGCGGGCACCATCCCGGTGGCCGAATACGACCTTGGGTCTTTCAGCCCGAGGAGGAAGAGGAGGGCAGAAGAGGAGGATGAGTAAGCACTTCGCATCCCCATCCATCATCTAATTCTTCATCTGGATTATTTCATTTTCACTTGATCTCGTCTTTGAAGGGACACGAACACACTAACTCAGAGGGTGGCGAAGAGAGCCAGGGCCTAACGAATGATGAGCCCCCAACAAGCACTTCACATGCGCCAGGGATGATCTTTATCAGCCTAGAGACCAGCCCCCAGTGTAGCCCCCACTCCAGCCCCCAGCGTAAGTTTGTTACTTATTTCTCGCTGGCGGGTATTGGAGTGAATATCCTTATTGCTGACCTTGCTGGATTCGCAGGAGGAGGGCAGCAGTAGGAGGAGCCACTGAGGGCCACCCCTAACATGCTGCCTATTGTGAAATAGGCACGGCAGATGTCCTAGCAAAAGGACATAGTCGTGGAGCCATCACAACTAGGTAGCTTAAAGGGGTTAAACGGGACAAAGGACACGGGAGTTTATACTGGTTCGGCCCCTTGTGGTGAAGGTAAAGGCCTACTCCAGTTTTGAGGTGGTATTGCTTATGTCTCAATTACCAGGGAGCGAATCTGCTTGACCTAGCTCTCGACCTCTTGTTTTCTGACCCTGAACCGATGCCAGTTCATCCCTTTATATACACAGGTTGACGCCCAACGGCTCTCAGAGTCCCGGCCGGCTCATAGACAATGTATCTGGCTCGGTGACTATCTATACATGCCTTACAATACAAGTCTTACATATAAGGCAGTTTATTTTTACGGTCCTTAAGTCGCCCTTGGGCCTTGGGATCTTATCTTAATTCGCCATCTTCAATATCCTCGTGGGCTTCATATGATGAATCTCCATAGGTATAACCCGGCCCCTCCTGGGCGGGTCATACCTAATAGTTATATCCCCAACATTAGGCCTCAGGTTGGTTTGAACTGGTTCATGTCAATGTTCAACACTTAGAAAAAATCTTCCCTTCTTTATCTGTGCAAGAATTCATAACCCGCCATGACGTCATTTCCTGGACTCACGATGACCTGCCATGACGTCACCTGTCATTAACTTACACAATATCAAATATATCTCAACGAATCTTTATCTTTAATAATCGTCCCGAGAATCGAGGCGCCTGAGCAGCTGGATAACCATGTTTTAGCCTCCTCGTTTTTCGCGCCCACTTATTAGCCTTCTCTGTATAAATAGTCACGAATAGCTTCTTCTCATTCTCCCCTTCTTTCCTTCGTCTTCCTCCTCTCACGAGTCTCTGTCACTCGAGCTCTGCCGCTGCCGCGAACCACCCATCCTCCTCGTCCTTGGCCGCTGCATCAACCTATTTTGGACCAGAGAACACCGGCGCTTCACCGCAGTCTGATCTGCATTTTTAAGTGCTTCTCCTCCAACGCTCTAGATCACATTAGGGTTTCGACTGTTCTTTGTGTTCTTCATAGTTCTTTCCTAGTTCTTCCACCGTAGCACCCTCTGATCTAAAGACGGCATAGAACTTGTGCGGTAGTAGTTTTTCCCTTGCCTTCAATGCCAGCGGACCCTTTTTCCTTGAAAAGAGATCTCATTAGAGCTTATGAACTCCCCTGTACTGGTTTTAGGTCTTGATAATTTTCTTTTGCACACAGTGCCAGATCCAAATTTATAATTGCAATCTGTGAAACTTGTTTGTCCGGTACTTAGCAAAAATTTGCTTCTTGATGGACCTACCTGGTCATGGCGGCTTTAGCTTTAATACCTTAGCAAACTTCACTCTTTTATGGATACCAATCAATCTGTTCATGGCGGCTTATATAACCCGCCGTAGCTAGTCATATACCATTAGGCCCCTTTTTAAGCTGCCATTCTGAATATGTGTTGTAGTACTTTCCTTCCGGCTTAATTTGAACCGGCAAACTTTGTTCTTTTTCTTTTCAGGGTCCCTTCTTCATAATCCGCCCAAAACAACCACTTCCTGTAACTGGGTTCCCTCCATCATCACGGAAAACACACTTCAAGACTTTGTGAAAACCGGCTATTTGCCGAAGAAGTCTGTCATGTCTTACCACGCCTCCAAGCTGGAAGAAGAGAAACCTCAGCCAAAGGAAGGTGAAGTCATTGTCTTTACTGATCATATGAACCAGGGCTTCTCATCGCCCGGCTCTAAATTCTTTCGGCACGTTCTGCACTTTTTCAACCTTCATCCTCAAGACATCGGACCCAATTCCATGTCAAATATATGCAATTTCCAAGTGTTCTGTGAGGTGCACCTTCAAGAGGAGCCCAGTGTGGAGCTATTCAGAGAGTACTTCTATTTGAACCGCCATAACGAGTACTCCAATGGACCCAGTTTGGAACTTGGTGGGATCTCAATCCAACGATGGAGAGATGCTATTTTCCCTTATGCGCACCTGCCGAGTCATCCCAAGGATTGGAACTAGACATGGTTCTACTGCAAGGATACCTCTCCGACTGATGAGAATGGACTGCCCGACTTTCACGCCCTACGTCTCAAATAAAATCATCCTCTCCCTGACAAGCTGACAGCCGTTGAACGCAAAAGACTCGCCCCTACCATTGCCAAGGTTAAGGGTCTGTTGGGAAATGGCTTAACCAATATTGATTTGGTCCGGTGTTGGGTTGCATGGCGGGTCATTCCCTTGAGACGCCGCTCCGGCTTAATGTGTACCTACACGGGTGAGAAAAAGGATCCACTGCGCCACAGCTCCGTGGACTTAACTAACGAAGCTATTAACGAGATGATGAAGTCCCTTCTGCATGAAAGCCCAGCAGACTATAGCAAGGTGGGGCCTAAGCCCTTTCTGCGCAGCTAACCCGGCTCTAGGAGTAAGCCGCCAAACTTAGTAATTTTTCCTTCACCTTTAGTACTTTGTTTAATTCAACTTTGATGACTTTCACAGGCTGATGACGACTTTTGGAAGAAAGAATATTACCATGAAGCGGCAAAAAGAGCCAGTAAGGCCAAGAAAGCCGCCAATAGAACCACCAAGAAGAAGGGAAAGAAGCCCAGCGCTTCTGAGCTGCTTGAGCTGGACGACACCTCTGAGTCGGAGGTAACCCTTGACTCTCTTGGCTCCTTTTACAACCATCTTATTGACATTGACTATCATCAGGATGACACGGGGGCCAGTCAAGCTCTTGAAGAAGAGGTAACTATCATTTCATCTGACTCCGAGCCTTTGCCAAGACAGAAAATCCGAAGAGTAACCCGAAAAGTAAGATTTTCACACCCCTTAGCTCATCTGGATCCTCACTTTCTTTTGAAGCAACAGCAGCACGAGAGCCGGTGACAGACTCGGACTAGCAAGGATGCAGAACTATCATCCGGCTTACCGAACACTCCGAGGAAGCATCGAAATGAGGTCACCCCCGACTTAAACTCTTGTTTATCCTTTGGCGGGTCTCACTCGCCAACCACTCAATTCTTCCGACTCAAATTATCAGGAAACATCTCATTCCTCTTCCGGCGACTCAATTCAATCTCATCTGTCGGCTTTTAAGACTGCTCCCGGGTAATAACAATTACTTATTATCTCTTTTATGTTTCTTGATACTTATACTGACCTTTCATGACTTGTGCAGTGGAAAAGCCAAGCCCAACAAAAAATCAAGGGTGAATAAGCCGGTCGAAGACCAGAAAGTCAAAGAACCGGAACAACAAACTGCAGCGCCTGAGGCCTCTATTCCTGAATCGTCTGAGCCGGTTCTTGACATTCCACCGGTGACTCCTGACCCGCCTATCGATCAAGCCAACAATGAATCTTTAAATCCTGAAGCCTCAAGCGCTATTAAGACAGCTGACACACAAGAGGATGATGTAACGATCACCAATACCGGCTTTAGAGAGCCGGGAAGGCCTACCGTCTTTGCCAAACACTCGGCCAAGGAGGAGCACATTGAACGACGCAAAGTCAGATTTGATGTTGCTGACTACTCCCAATTAAGCATTGGCGAAGTGTATTCTGGTTATCTGAGTCAAGTACACAGCAGCCGTGAACTTGAAGTTGACATGGTGAAGCAAATGCACCAAAAGTTTGAGGTATGAACTCTTCCTTTATTGAGTTATGCACATCTTGTCAGCCCCCAAGTCTATTGTTTATGATGAATATATTGTAGACTTAGATTAACCATGAGCATAAGTAGTGTCGTTTGATAGAATCCTTTAAAAATCTGGCTTAAAACATCTAGCTTAAAGTATAACCTGCAATTGTTAACATTGTGCAGTTCTCATGAGCCGGCTGTGGCTGCTTGTAGCACAAACGGGTCATTGTAATAAAAACGAGTAATATGAATTACCCCCAAGTGCCAGGTACTCTTTCTCGCAAACTGCTTGGGACTTATTCACATAACCCTCCACATAAACAAAGCTTTCGGCAGACATTAGCCCCCAATTGCCAAGTGTTGTTGCTTGCAAAAGGCTTGGGACGTACTATTTTGAACTAACATTGAATTATGATTTTGATCTGGTGTATGTACAGACCACCACTGCTCAACTTCAATCAGAGCTGTCTGAATTGAAGACTCGCTTGGAGCTGCAAGAGGCTGAGATCTAGAAGGCGAACTCAAAGTTTGAATTCAGCATGGTTGAGGCAGAAAAACTAAAAGCCGACTTTGAAGTTGAAAAGAGCGCCTAGGCTGAAGAAAAGATTTCCTTGACACAGCGGGCTGAAAAGGCAGAGGCAGCTCTCCAGGAAGCGACCACGGAACTCACCGGCTTAAAGCGCCATGTGTCTCAGATGGTTTCGGCTATCTGTGGTAAGTCGCCTTATGATTGTCAAATTTGAGTATCCTCCTTGATGATATGAACTGCCTTTAACCCACCTATGATTATTACGCAGGTCCCAGGAGTAGCAATCTCAACGAAGACATGCTTGTGAAGCTGAAGGCGATTTACACGCTAGTGGAACAACTTTATACTGGTGCTCAGCACGCATTGGCCACAATTTCTCCATCTAATGAAGCCCCCACTCTCTTGGTTGATGTGTTAAGGAAGCTTTCCGTTCTGCCTGAAAGGTTTAGTGAGATGAAGCGATCATCTGCAAGAGCCGGAGCTGTGACTGCTTTAAGCTGGGCCAAGGCATGGCTACCGGAGCTTGACTCGACTGATATCTCTATCGGGTATCGAGGCCTTAAGGAAGATGGCACCGCGTTTGACAAAAAAGACTTTGCTGCTTGCATGAAGGACATACGCCCTCTGGCCAGTCTGATTGCCAATGAGACATACATCACCAAGTATCAACCGGCTTATGACTTAGAAAATCAGAAGATGCCAACACCGTCCTACAAAGTGAAAGATCTTATCCCCCCAATCCGTAAGCACACTTTTGCTCCTGAAGTTGACCCGTCCAAGCTTATTGATGATGAAGCTGAGTTCCAAGCTTTGAATTGCATTGACTGGTCATCACCAACCTTCCAAGAAGTAGAATAGGACGAAGAAGTGGAGAGGGATGATCCAAAAGCATCAGGCCCACAGAATCAAGAAGATTGACCCGCCGGGCGGTTCATATTTGTGACCTCTGAAAAACAGTTAATCATTTGGACTCGTGGAGTCATGTAATAAGGTAGCAATAACTTTGCTCTGCCGTGCCATCATGCATGTTTTGTGTTGTGCTCAGTACTATTAAGCTGCCACTTTATAATTATCCTCTTTATACTTATCATAATGTTTGACTGGTGTAGATGAAAAGTTTGGATTATCCTGCACACAAAATAGATCACAAGATCCCTTGGCGATTTACTGCAAGGCGGATCATAATACCTCGCATATAACCACTGATGCCTAAAACAGTTATGTATAAGGCTGGTTGAACCCGAATTGGAACATAACAATAACAATATCATACATGTGATATTGAACTGTACTGCCGGTTTACGATACCCGTGCAGTAAGGATGAGCACCCAAAGCTTCAGAAGCCAATATTTCCAAGTGTTTGATATCATCATGTATGGGCGACATATCACCTTTCATTAAGCCGGGTAATAGAAACCACAGGTATGCTTCAAATCTGAGCTGTAAGATTGAAGGCTTCATGGCCAGAATCACTTTAAATCAAAAGACAAGATAATATCAAGAAGAACCGGAAGAAATCTTCAGCAAATCAAGCCAAATGACAAAAGGCGAGGCTATGCTTCAATACGAGCAGGAAGCCGGACCATAAGGGTTAATAGCTATGATTCGAATACGATCAGGAAGCCTCCGAATGGTTTTTGGCATTGCGCCGATCAAAGGGGTGCCGATAGCTATGATTTGAATACGATCAAGAAGCCCCCAGTGACCAAAGTATTTAACGGCTATGATTCGAATACGATCATGAGCCAGACCAAAAGGGGTTAATAGCTATGATTCGAATACGATCCATCCCCCAAGTGATCACAGTGTTTAACGGCTATGGTTCGAATACGACAAGGAAGCCAGACAAAGGGGTTAATAGCTATGATTCGAATACGATCAAGCCCCCAATGATCAAATTGTTTAACGGCTATGATTCGAATACGATCAATAAGCCGGACCAAAAAGGGTTAATAGCTGTGATTCGAATATGACTGAGCCCCAAAATGATCAAAATGTTTAACGGCTATAGTTCGAGTACGACCAGGAAGCTGGACCAAAGGGGTTAATAACTATGATTCAAATACGATCAAGCCCTCAATGATGATGGAATTATGATGACGAAGACGCATAATTGTTGAAGATGAAACGATAGAGGCCCTGCTTTATTATAATCATCATAATATATACATCATTAAAAATATGTACATCATAAGAGCCGGTGGCTCAAGTGTAGTAAGGCCGAAGATGAGCAATATTCCATGGCCGACGGGTCTTCTCCTCTGACTTACGTGAGTCTTTGTGCTCTCGAATAGCGATAAGTTAGTATGAACCGTTGTTCAAATTCTTGCTGACCAGAAAGGGCCCTTCCCAAGGTGGGGATAACTTGTGCATATCCGTTTGATCCTGGATGAGCCGAAGCATGAAATCACCCTCCTGAAAGGTTTTGAATTTAATCCAGCGGCTGTGGTAACGATGCAGATCTTGTTGGTAAATCGCCGAGCGAGCCGCTGCAAGGTCACGCTTCTCATCTAACAGGTCAAGTGCATCCTGACGTGCTTGCTCATTATCAGCTTCAACGAAGGCCGCCACACGGGGTGAATCGTTACGGATGTCACTAGGAAGAACCGCCTCTACTCCGTATACCATGAAGAAAGGCGTGTAACCCGTAGATCTGTTGGGGTAGTATTGATACTCCATAGCACTGAAGGTAACTCCTCCACCCAACAACCCAGCGTCCGTTGCAAAGGAACCATAAGCCGGGGCTTGATGCCTCTCAAAATTTCTTGATTGGCTCTTTCAGCTTGACCATTGGATTGGGCGTGAGCTACTGACGGCACATCAGTCGAATATGCTCACGTTGATAAAACTCTTTCATAGCACCCTTGGACAAGTTAGTGCCATTATCAGTTATGATACCGTGGGGAAAGCCGAAGCGAAAAATCACCTTTTTAATGAATTGAACTGCCATTGCCGCGTCACATTTACTGACCGGCTCTGCTTCAACCCACTTTGTAAATTTGTCAACTGCCACCAAGAGGTGGGTATTTTTATCTTGGACCTTTTAAAAGGCCCAAACATATCAATCCCCCAAACTGCAAATGGCCAAGTAATTGGAATCATCCTCAATTCTTGAGCCGGCACATGAGCTCGCCGTAAAAATTTCTGACAACCATCACATTTACTGACCAAATCCTCTGCATCAGCATGAGCTGTCAGCCAATAAAATCCATGAAGAAAAGCTTTGGCAACAAGGGACTTTGAACCGACATGATGACCACAATATCATTCATGGATCTCACGAAGAATCTCACGGCCTTCCTCAAGAGAGACGCAACACTAAAATGCCCCGATGACACTGCGATGTTGTAACTCGCAATTTGCAATTGTCATTGACTTAGACCGCTGGGTTATCTGCCTAGCCAAAGTTTCATCCTCAAGTAACTCGCCCCGGGTCATATAAGCCAAATATGGTACTGTCCAATCTGGGATAGCGTGCAGAGCCGCCACCAATTGTACCTCCGGGTCAGGAACAACCAGATCTTCCTTTGTAGGCAATTTTACAGAAGGGTTATGCAGAATATCCAAGAAAGTGTTAGGTGGCACCGGCTTACGCTATGATCCCAACCGGCTTAAAGCATCAGCCGCCTCATTTTTCCTGCGATCGATGTGCTCCACTTGATAACCCTTGAAGTGCCCAGCAATAGCATCAACTTCACCGTGATAAGCCGCCATGAGCGGATCCTTAGAATTCCATGTGCCTGAGACTTGTTGAGCCACCAAGTCTGAATTACGGAAACATCTCACCCGGCTTAAATTCATCTCTTTAGCGATCCGAAGATCATGCAGCAAGGCTTCATACCCAGCTACATTGTTAGTACAGGGGTACATCAACCTTAGAAGATAACAAAATTTGTCACCTCGAGGGGAAGCTAAGACAACTCCAGCCCCCGAGCCCTCCAATTGCCCGGACCAATCAAAGTGAATAGTCCAATATGTGTTATCTGGCTTCTCTTCAGGCATCTGCAGCTCTGTCCAGTTGTTGATGGAATCCACTAGTGCTTGAGACTTGATGGCAGTGCGAGGCATATATTTTAAACCATGAGGCCCAAGCTCAATGGCCCACTTGGCGAATCGTCCTGTGGCTTCTCTATTTTGAATAACATCTCCTAAAGGAGCAGAACTGACCACAGTGATGGGATGACCCAGAAAATATTGTTTAAGCTTCCGGCTGGGCATGAACACCCCATAAACGAGCTTCTGCTAGTGTCGATATCTCTGCTTGGACTCAATAAGCACTTCACTGATATAATAAATCGGCCGTTGAACCGGATACTCCTTGCCAGCCTCCTTTCGTTCCACCATAATGGCTACACTGATGGCACAGGTGTTAGCAGCCACATATAACAATAATGGCTCCTTATCAATGGGAGCATTAAGGACTAGCGGCTCAGCTAGCTGCCTCTTCAAGTCTTCAAACGCGTCGTTAGCAACATCACGCCAGACGAAGTTATTTGTTTTATTCATCATCTGATACAGTGGCATGGCCTTCTCACCCAACCGGCTTATGAACCGGCTTAAGGCGGCAATACGACCCGCCAAACGCTGAACATCATTGACACACACCGGCTTTGCAAGGGAGGTGATGGCCTTGATCTTCTCCGGGTTAGCCTCAATGCCTCTGTTAGAAACCAGAAAACCCAAAAGCTTGCCTGCTGGCACACAAAAATCGAACTTGGCTGGGTTAAGCATCATCTTCTAGACCCGGAGATTATCGATGGTTTCTTTCAAATCATCTATCGAAGTTTCCTTCTCTCTGGATTTCACCACAATGTCATCCACATAAGCATGAACATTACGCCCAATCTGACTGTGAAGACAATTCTGCACACATCGCTGATAAGTTGCCTGGGCACTCTTGAGACCGAAAGGCATAGACACATAGCAGAAGACTCCCAAGGGAGTGATGAAAGTTGTCTTCTCCTGGTCTTTAACTACGATCTTGATCTGATGATAACCGAAATAAGCATCCAAAAAACTCAAACGCTCACAACCCCCGTAGCATCAATGATTTGATCAATACAAGGGAGAGCAAAAGGATCAGCCGGACAAGCCTTGTTTAAGTCCGTGTAGTCCACACACATACGCCAAGTGTCATTCTTCTTAAGCACCAACATCGGATTAGCCAACCACTCCAGATGAAAACTTCAACAATGAACCCAGCCGCCAAGAGCCAGGCCACTTCTTCACCAATGGCCTTACGCCTCTCCTCATTGAAGCAACGAAAGAATTGCTTGACTGGCTTAATTTCATAACAATATTGAGAGTATGCTCAGCGAGTTCCCTCGGTACACCCGGCATGTCAGAAGGTTTCCATGCAAAGATGTCCTAGTTCTCACAGATGAACTCGATGAGCGCGCTTTCCTATTTTGGATCCAAGTTAGCACTGATACTGAACTGCTTGGATGAGTCGCCAGGAACAAAATCAACCAGCTTGGTGTCATCGGCCGACTTACACTTCAGCACCGGATCATGCTCTGTAGTTGGCTTTTTCAAAGATGTCATATCCGCCGGGTCAACATTATCCTTGTAAAACTTCAATTCCTCTGTTGCACAGATAGACTCAACATAAGCAGCATCACCTTCTTCACACTCCAGGGCTATCTTCCAACTCCCATGTACTATGATGGTCCCTTTGTAACCCGGCATCTTGAGCTGTAGATAAACATAACATGGCCGTGCCATTAACTTGGCATAAGCCGGCTGTCCAAACAGAGCATTGTACGGGCTCCTGATTTTGACCACTTCAAAGGTTAACTTCTCGGCCCAAGAATCGCGCTCATCTCCAAAGTCCACTTCCAGCTCAATCTTGCCTATAGGATATGCCGACTTACTAGGAACCACTCCATGGAAAACAGTATTGGATGTCTTAAGATTTTTATCAGTTAACCCCATGCGACGGAAAGTCTCATAATAAAGGATATTAATGCTACTACCTCCATCCATGAGTACTTTAGTGAATTTGTATCGACCAACTTGAGGTGCCACCACCCAAGCTAAGTGACCCGGGTTATCGACCTGGGGCGGGTGATCCGCTCGACTCCACATAATGGGCTGCTCAGACCATCGCAAGTAATGAGGAACTGCCGGCTCAACCGCATTCACAGCCCGCTTGTGGAGCTTCTGGCCCCGCTTGCACAAACTTGTGGTCAAAATGTGATACTGTCCACTATTTAAATGCTTCGGATTACTTTGATATCTGGATTGTTGCTACTGCTGACCCCCCTGGCCAGATTGCTGATTGTAACCACCCTGATTACCTTGATTATAACCTATGATTACCTTGATTATAACCACCCTGATTACCTTGGTGTCCCTGGAAGCTGGAGTTAGAACCGCCGCCTCCATAACCTAGGCCATGAGAACCACTGCCGCCTGAGCCGCCTCTCGGCCCATGATTGCTGTGAAACGAGTCAAAATTTTTGAAAGGCCTCATAATGGAATAGTCTTTCCAAAGGTGAGTAGCTGGTTTCTCCTGCGTGCCATGCTTTGGACAGGGCTCGTTCAGCAATTGCTCAAGAGTAGGACCTGATCCACCGGCCTGAGGAGGCGGCCTCCCCTTACGATGCTGATTATTGCTCTGTGCATTGGCGTTAGCCACAAACTCCGGGTTACCATCAGCCTTGCGTTTATCGTTGCCCTCCTGATTTGCCAGGTTATGCTGCTGACCCTTGGTGTTGCTGTTCTTTTTCCCTTCCCTATCTTTTCATTGTTAGACTAGGGTCCTTGGTACTATTAGAGTTGGCATATTTGATTAGAGCCTCCATCAGCTGCCCCATATCATTACAATCGCGCTTGAGCCGCCCCAGCTTCTGTTTAAGAGGCAAAAAACGACAATTTTTCTCCAACATTAAGACCGCAGAGCCAACATTCATGTTATCAGATGAATGTATGATAGCTTTGACCCGGCACACCCAATGGGTCGTTGATTCACCCTCCTCTTGGGTGCAAGTAGCCAAGTCCACTATCGACATGGGCTGTTTGCATGTGTCCTTAAAGTTCTGAATAAACCGGGCCTTTAACTCAGCCCATGAACCGATGGAATTAGCCGGCAGCCCCTTTAACCAAGTACGGCCGTTCCATCCAGCATCATGGTGAAGTACTTGGCACACGCAGTGTCACTGACTTCCAATAATTCCATGGCCATCTCATAACTTTCAATCCACGCCTCAGGGGGTAAGTCGACTGTGTAATTAGGCAACTTTCAAGGTCCTTTGAAATCCTTGGGCAAACACTCATTATGCAGAGCCGTCACCAAACAGGGTACACCTGTAGATCTAGAGGTCACGCCTGCCTCAACCAAAGTCGTTGGATAAACCGGAAGGGGCTGGTGAGCCGCCCGCTGAGCCGCCTGCTCGGCTTCTTGACGCACTCTGTCTGGATCAACCAAGTTAGGAGCTCCATCACGCGCCGGGTCATGCCCACGCAGCTGGTCACGATGATGGGTGTTGCTTGAAACGGCTGGTGAGTCCATGTGCCTCCTAGTCCAGCTTGGGCGAGGGGTCGAGTGAATCCTATCTCGACTGTAAGAATATGCCTCCTAGTGCGCCAATGTTGTCTGAAGAAGTTCTCTGACCCTTCGTGTTTCAACCGTCATTGGAGAGTCTCCATCCACCGGGAGAGCTGCCAATCGTGTCGCCGCGGCAATCATGTTCTCCAAAGGATTAGAATAATGACCTAGTGGTCTTGGTACATACTGAGGCAGAGCGATATTCAGGCGAGGGGGTTCCCTCATGTGTGGTTGAACCAGCGTCCCAACCCTGGGCGCCGCAGCCTGGTTTATCTCCGGTGGGTTTCTAGTCCCCGCACCAGGCGTGCGAAAGATATTTTTATCCTCGTAAACTGGACTTAGACGGGACTGGTGCCTCCTCCTCATGATTTCATTTGAAGCGCTTTGATCCATCATAAGCCTGAAAACCTCTGACTGAATCCGTTGGGCCTGAGCATCCAGAGCGGCCCATTCTATGGCTATCCTGACGTCCTCTGCCGCCAGGTCTTCCTTGGCTAGTGCTACCTCATCACGTAACTTTGCAACCTGTGCATCATGCTGAGCTTGATTCGCCAGGCTGACCACTGCTGTCAACAGATCTGTCAGTTTATCCATTAAAGCCATCAAAACCTGAGCCGGCGGGCGTACAGGGCCTCCTGCCCCGGCTGCCATCACCGCTGCTGACTCGGAAGTCATCGCTGGTGTGGTTGAAGAATTTTGCCCAGGCTGCGTGCTAGCCATGATGATCCCGACTCTGTTCGGTGGCTCATAGGGGTCCAGAATACTATCGCCATCGTAATAGCCCCCAAGCCCACCATCTCGTAGTTGATACAACGAAGTAGTCTCGCCCGTGGATGACTCATCATCAGAGTAGATGGCCGTCTCGCCGCCAGACATAGATCCTTCATCAAATTCCGCTCCATGGATGCATCCCATGAAGGCACGTTTCACAACAGGCTGAGCTCGGGCGGGTCTCACACGCTGAGCCGTCTCGATGATGTCGGTGCAGATGTCCGGCTCAAGGCCCAGCTCACCGATCTTGCTGATGAAGACATGGATTCCACTGAAGGGGACCCGGTACCCGTACTCAATTGAGCTGGCCTCGGGGCCCCAGCCTGCATCGTCGATGTAGAGCTTGCCACGACGAATCTTGGTCATCCAGCTCACAGCGTATCACTTGAGCCCTTCGAAGCTTCCCTTTAAGAACTCAAAACCACCGTGCCCTGGCCCCATGGTGGGCGCCAACTGTCATGGAATAGTCACGGTAGATGTCCTAGAAAAAGGACTTAGTCGTGGAGCAATCGCAACTAGGTAGCTTAAAGGGGTTAAACGGGACAAAGGACATAGGAGTTTATACTGGTTTGTCCCCTTGCGGTGAAGGTAAAGGCCTACTCCAGTTTTGAGGTGGTATTGCTTATGTCTCGATTACCAGGGAGCGAATCCGCTTGACCTAGCTCTCATCTCTTCTTTTCTGACCCTGAACCGCCGCCGGGTAGTCCCTTTATATACACAGGTTGACGCCCAGCGGCTCTTAGAGTCCCGGCCGGCTCATAGACAACATGTCCGGCTCGGTGACTATCTATACATGCCTTACAATACAAGTCGCCCTTGGCCCTTGGGCCCTTATCTTGAACCGCCACCTTCAATATCATTGTGGGCTTCATATGATGAATCGCCATAGGTATAACCCGGCCCCTCCTGGGCGGGTCATACCTAATAGTTATATCCCCAACACCGCCCTTGTCAGCCACACCAAACAGAGGGGTGTCCCCGGCAAGGGCGTCCACCGACGAGCCCTTGCGCATGGAGGAGTAGGTGGTGGGTACAGGTGCTAGCGACCCCGTCCCGGCAACATTTGAAGATGCTTCCTCTCCACTCGCTGCTGGTAAGCTGTTTGCCACCGCCCCTTGCTATCTTTGCCATGATTTTCTTTCTTTTCTTTGTCTTGAACTTTTGGTTTTGGCCCTGCCTTACTATCCCTTTTTGTTTCCAGATCCTCCCCTGATGGACCTGGCGGATGTTGACGCTATGATCGAGGAGACCGCCAATGACGCTGAGGCTGAGGCCACCAAGGGATCCACCGAGGTGGCCAGCAAGGCTGCTGCTGAGGAGGCCACCAAGGGGCCTGTCGGGGAGACCGGCAAGGCCGCTACCGAGGAGGCCACCATGGGGCTTGCTGGGGAGGCCAGTGAGGCAACCACTAGGAAGGCCTCCAAGGAGCCTGCCGGGGAGGAGGTGGTAGATGACCAGCCCTCCTCCTCTTCAGCCCCTGCCCCGAGCAGGTATTTGAAGGTAGATGACGATTTGTTCGTCAGCCTCCTAGGGATGGCAAGCACTGGAGCGCCAGCCGAAGGGGAGGTGTTCGACAACGAGGTCCTCACCGCTGCCGGGCTCTAGGTTGTTGATGAACCGAGCACCAGCAGTAGTAGCACCAAGGAAGATCAGCTCCTCTAGGCCATGAGCGCTAACTTCCAGAAGCTCCAGGCGCTCTCCCACGCCCGCCAGGACAAGGTGGACTCTAGGATGGCGGACGTGGATAAGGAAGAGGCAGACTTTCAAGAGCATGTTGCTCAGAAGCAAGTATGGTTCGCTGAGGCCCAGGAGGATCTGAAGGCCACCCAGATCCAGCTGGATGAGCGCCAGTGAGAACTCCTCTTGAAGCAGGCTCACTTTGACAAGGCCCAAGAGGTGGCGAAGGAAAAGGCCGCCAGGGACGAATCTAACCAGACGCAACGCCGCATCCTGCTTGAAGCCCAAGAAGAGGACTTGGTTGCCCGTGAAGCGGCGCTTAAAGCCAAGCTTCACACAAAGGACGAAGAAGTTGAAACGCTGGTCATGCAGCGGACCCAGGATCTGAAGCGAGAGCACAAAGAAGCACTTGACGCTCTGACCATGGACCATGCCGGCAAGCTAAAGGAGGTCGTAGAGGCCGCCAAGGTTGAGCTGGCCGGCAAGGTGGAGAGGCCGGAGCTGGAGCTAGAGGAGCTGAAGAAGGAGATTGCGAAACTGGAGGGCAATAGGGACAAGACGCACCTTGTTAGACCTGTAGGTCACCATCTCCGATAAAACCAAGCTGCTCACTGATGCCAACAACTCCATTGCTGATCTAAAGCTGAAGCTGGAGACTCTGGAGAAGACGCTTTCGGAGACCAGGGCCCATGAAATGACCCTGATCAAGGATCTAGCGAACGAGAGGCTTCTGTTGCAGGATACCGTTGTCACCCACAATGAGCTTGTGGCCGGCATGAAGCTCTGGACCAGCCGCCTTGTGGATATTGTGGAGAGGCTCACCACGCAGCTATCTACCATGGGCATGCCAAACTTTAGGTTCTCCCATGAAGTGAATGTGACCGATAGTGCCAGGCTGACCCTGTTCTTCGAGGGCGTCTTCGATGCCCTAAAGCTGCTCCACTCCAATAGGGCAACTTATCTGGCCGAGGAGGCCCGGAAGCTTTGCCGGGGCGCCTTGACCAAGGTGCTCACCAAGGTGACATACTGGAATCCCAGCATTGACTTTGCCGACGCGCTTGAGAGCTTGCTGGAGGGGGCGAACCTCCAGGCGCTCGAAGAGCACATCGAGCCCATCATCAGCTGCGACAGCGGAGTCAAGAGGCTGGAGGGCCAGAGCCGGGATTAGATGCTCCATTTCTTGTTGCTGCTGTGAGTTCATACCCAAGACAATCATATCTTAAGTTAGAACTGCGGCAATCACTGATGTAATATAACTTTGCTATGCTTTGAACTGAATGCATGTTATTTCCCTATTTGATCTCTCTTTTATGTACTACACCCTACGCTTAGTTGGATAGGCTTGTCGGTGCGTTAACCCTTGCCGTGGGAGCTTTGAAGGACGGATCCTTAGCAGCCTGCTTGGGGGTGTCGCTGCTGGGCAAGCCACCTCGCCGTTCTTGGCGCAGCCACTTGAGTTGTTGAGCGGACTCGAAAAAGAACAAGGGCGCGGCCAATAGTGGTAGGGCTCCTTCGTGTGCAGTTTTTTCATACAAAAACCAAGACCCTTCGAGGAAAATAGCTTTACAAAAAGGAATATCACTCAAAGTTTTAGCGTGACTTAGCTTTTTGTTGCTGCGCGGATCGTCGCTGCAGCTACAGACGATGCCGCATGTCTGGCTTCTCGTATCAGGGTGGCGTGGACGATCTTGATCTCCACTGCCGGCGTCTGCCATGCTGCCCGTCTATACTAGCACGGGTGGAGCGGCTCCAGACGAACCGACCGCAGCGATCGTCTTCTTCTTCGGAGCCATGGCAATGAAGAAACTTCTACACTAACTGCTAGACCAAATTCTCACAACTAACTCCCCCTACCTGGCACGCCAAAGATGTCGGGGAAACAAACACCTAAGGGATCACAGGAATCCCTTCTATGGTTGGCGGGGAGAGGAGCTGCACGAAGAGCAGGTCTAGCGATCAGTGCGAGGGGATTTTTACCCAGGTCCGGGCCGCACTGGTGCATAAAAGCCTAGTCCTGCTTGTGTGTATATTTGTGTTCTTGAGCTCTTGAACTAGCTGTGGTGCATGCCAAGTCCAAAATATCTGAATCCTCTCTCAGTATGCCTTGGTCCTCCTTTTATATGTCAAAGGGGTTGCCACAGTGGCATACAGAAGGTGGAAAGCAAGCTACAGTGTATGAGCTTATCACTCGACACCGTAGGACAAACGCATTTAATGCGCTGCCTACGTGCCCTCTTACTTTATCGGGGACGACAACATAAGCCGTCTCGTTCGTCGCCGCCCCTCCTTGCTTGGACATGCGTCGAGGCTGAAGAGGCATGCAGTGCCACGCTGGCTAGCTAGCTGCTGTGTTGGCGCGGTGGTAGAGCCTCCACGAAGATCTGCATGCCGCCACACAGGCATCTGTCTAGTTGGCAAGCTAGTCGTCGTGCTAGAGTGGCGATGAGGTGGCAAATCCTTGTCGGGTGCAGGCCTGGCTGTGGCCCCGCAATCATCCCCAGCAATGCTTGCGGAGGGGCCTCGCGGTCATCCCCGGCAAGGGTCTTGCCGGGGGTCTTCGTCTTCTGGTCCCATGTGGACCCGCAGGCCACCAATCTTCACCAAGATCTGTATGCTACTATGCATGCGTTCCCAAGTTCTTGGCCTTGACGTTGTCGATGGTGTCAGAACTCTCAGCCTCAAGGGTGATGGCCTTGCTGGTGCTTCGCAGGTCGCCCCGGCAAGGAGCTTGCCGGGTCTACGCAAGCCATCCCCGCAAGGATGTTGCCGGGGGAAGTCCAGCTTGTCCTCTGCTCTTTGTTTATTGTCTTGAGTGATGTCTTGATAGTCTGGTGTTTTGTCTTCTGCTCCCCTGCCAGGCCCTGCTGCAGGTGTGGCTTGACTGCCAGTGCACAAGTAAGGGGGTACAGAAGAGCCCGTACTTTTGTCCACCAACACATATCATATCGTCATATCTCAAAGCCATTACTAAGAAGCAAGTTTATTTTGTCCAATGATCTTCATGAAAGTTTTAATTATATCCTTCTTGGATATCTATCACTTTGAGACTATTTTCATATGTTGCTTTTGATAAGCTCAAACAAATATCAGTGAAGATCATGAGCATAATTTTTGTTTCTCTCAAAATAGTCTAAGTGCAGCAAGAGAGAATTTCTTAAAAGTTCACTAACTCCCAAATAAATCTAAGTGAAGCATGAGAGCATTTCTTCAAAATTAACAATGCACACCATGCTAAAAAATATATAAGTGAAGTACTAGAGCATATCCATGGCTCTAAAATTCAAGTGAAGCATAGGAGCAAGCATAGCATAATTTTTGGCTCTCTCAAAATGGTGTGTCCAGCAAGTATTCAATACTTAAAACACAAAGCAAGACAAGCAACAACTCATATCATACAAGACGCTCCAAGGAAAATTCATATCATGTGACGAATAAAAATATGGTTTCAAGTAAAATACCAATGGTTGTTAGAAGAAAGTGGGGATGCCACTCGGGGGCATCCCCAAGCTTAGTTGCTTGCTACTTCTTTGAATATTATCTTCGGGTGCCTCAGGCATCCCCAATCTTAGCCTTTTGCTTATCCTCATTCCTTCATCCATCGTAAGATAACCCAAAACTTGAAAACTTCAATCACAGAAAACTCAAACAAAACCTTCGTGAGATCCGTTAGTATAAGAAACAAAACCACTACTATAAGTACTGTAGCAAATCTATTCTTATTTTGTTTTTTCATTATATCTACTGTATTCCAACTTTTGTATGGCAAAAAATCATCAAAGAAAACCATAGCATCATCAAAACAAGCACGCAACTCAAAGAAAACAGAATCTGTCAAAAACAGAACAGTCTGTAGCAATCTGACAATTTTGCATACTTCTGTAACTCCAAAAATTATGAAATAAACTTTTGGACGTAAGAAATTTATCTATTAATCCTCTTAAGAAAGAATAAACTCAAAAACACTCTTCTGTAAATAATTACAACGAATCTCGTGAGCGCATAAGTTTCTCTTTTTAAGCAAGATCAAATAAACTTTCACCCAAGTCTTCCCAAAGGTCTTGCTTGGCACAAACACTAACTAAAACACAAGAAACACAATCATAACAGTAGCATAATTGTGCTAATACTCAAGAACAGAAAGCAAAAAGCAAAAATAAATTTTATTCATTGGGTTGCGTCCCAATAAGCGCTATCGTTTTACGCCCCCAGCTAGGCATAACACGTAGGATCTAAGGTTTGTCATCTTTGGTTCTAGATCCATAAGATGCCCTCATGATTGATTCATATGGTGGCCTAATTATTGTTCTAGGGAAGTTGCATTCACTTCCTTAGTGGAAATTGAAATTTAACATTGCCCTCTTTCATGTCAATCACGACACCAATAGTACGCAAAAACAGTCTACCAAGAATAATCGGACAAGACGGATTGCAATCAATATCAAGAACAATAAAATATATGGGCACATAATTCGTATTTTCAAGAATAATAACATCATTAATTCTTCCCATAGGATTTTTAATAGTAGAATCCGCTAAGTGCAAATTTAAAGAGCATTCTTCAATATCGGTAAGACCAAGCACATCACATAAAGATTTCGGAATTGTAGAAACACTAGCACCCAAGTTACATAAAGCAAAACACTAATAAATTTTAATCTTGACTTTGATAGTAGGTTCCCATTCATCATGCAATTTTATAGGAATTGAAACTTCTAATTCCAACTTCTTCAAAAGCTTTCATCATAACATTGACAATATGTTTAGTAAAAGCTTTATTTTTTTCATAAGCATGGGGTGAATTTATCATGGATTGCAACAAAGAAAGACAATCAATCAAAGAGCAACTATCATAATTAAAGTCTTTGTAATCCAAAATAGTGGGCACATCACTAGTTAAAGTCTTGACCTCTTCAAACCCACTTTTATCAATTGTTTCAACAAGTTTTTCACCCTCCGAATCATAGTGACGCCTTCTAACTAAAGTTGACTCTTCTCCAGTCCCTTTTTCATCAATCTTAAATTAACTAAACAAAGAATCAATAAAAGAAACACCAATCACTTGAATATCTTCATCACTTTTATGATAGTAATCACTAGAAAACGCTTTTTCTAAAAATTCTCTTTTAGCTCTAAGCATAGCGGTTCTTTTATTACTTTCATCCATAGAAACACAAAGAGCTTTAATTGATTCTTCAACTTTAGGCACAAAAATTTCATCTTGAGATTTTCTACATCATGAGTAATTCTATCAACACTTCTAGAGAAATCATCAATTTTATTCAACTTTTCTTCTATCGAAGTGTTGAAAGCCTTTTGTATATTGATAAATTCTTTAATATTGTTCTCAAGATCAGAGGTGTTTCTATTATTATTGTAGGTGGGATTACCATAGGAATTACCATAATTATTAGAAGAATTACTAGGAAAAGGCCTAGGATTAAAATTACCTCTATAAGCATTATTGTTGAAATTATTTCGCGAAATCAAATTCACAAATATGGCATCACTATTTTGCTCAATTAAAGTAGACAAAGGAACATCAGTTAAATCAATAGGAGCACTTTTATTAGCAACCAACTTCATAAGAGCATCAACTTTTTCACTCAAAGAATTTATTTCTTCTACCGAATTGGCTTTTTATTGGTAGAAGCTCTTTCGGTATGCCATTGCGAGTAATTTTCATAATATTGTCTAGCTATTTAGTAGCTTCACCAAAGTAATTTCCATAAAGGTACCCCCCACGGCGGAATCTAAAAGATTACGAGAAACAAAATTCAACCCCGCATAAAAATATTGTATGATCATCCAATGATTTAACCCATGAGTTGGGCAATTCCTTAGCTCCTTTCCCAAGATTGTGCAACATGCTCATGTTCAAGTTTCTTGAAATTCATGATTTGGGTTCTAAGGGAAATAATCTTTGTAGGCGGAAAATACTTAGTTATAAAAGCATCTTTGAACTTGTTCCAAGAATCGATACTATTGCGAGGCAAAGAAGAAAACCAAAATTTTGCGTGATCTCGCAAAGAAAACGGAAATAATTTCAACTTCACAACATCATTGTCCACATCTTTTTCTTTTGCATATAGCGTAATTCCATGAATGTGTTAAGATGGGACGCGACATCATCATTAGGAGTACCGGCAAATTGATCTTTCATAACAAGATTCAACACAACAGTATTAATATCACAAGACTCTGCACTAGTGGCGGGAGGAGCAATCGGACTGCTAATAAAATCACTATTGTTGGTATTTGAGAAATCACACAACTTGGTGTTCTCTTGAGTCATGATGACTACGCAACAATATTGCACCCAAAAACAGATCTGACAAGAAAACGGCGAACGAAAAAGAGGGCGAATAAAACGGTAAATTTTCGTGAAGTGGGGGAGAGGAAAACGAGAGGTAAATGGTAGATAATGTAAACTGCGAGGAGATGAGATTTGTGATTAGGAACCTGATTTGTGTTGAAGATCCTCCCCGGCAATGGTGCCAGAAATTCCTTTTGATGTCTGCTAGAACTACGTCGGTATTTCCCCAAAGAGGAAGGGACGATGCAGTATAGCGATGGTAGGTATTTCCCTCAGTGATGAGACCAAGGTTATCGAACCAGTAGGAGAACCTCCTCACACCACGTAAACAACACCTTCACACAAATAACAAATACTCGCAACCCGACGTGTTAAAGTGGTTGTCAATCCCTTTCGGGTACGACGCCTCAAGATAGGCAAATAACATGAGGTAAAAGTGGTAGATAGGATAAATAGATCGCGGAACAAATAAATTGCAGCAAGGTATTTTTGTATTTTTGGTTTAATAGATCTGAAAATAAATGCAAAGGAAAATAGATCACAAAGGCAAATATGATGAAAAGACACTTGGGGGTCGTAGGTTTCACTAGTGGCTTCTCTCGAGAAAAGTAGCAAACGGTGGGAAAATAATTAGTGTTGGGAAATTTATAAAACTTCAAATAATCATGAAGATTTCCAGACAATGATCACTATATAGGCATCACGTCAAAGATTAGTAGACCGACCCTGCCTGCATCTACTACTATTACTCCACACATCGACCGCTATGCAACATGCATCTAGTGTATTATGTTCATGGGAAAATGGAGTAATGCAATAAGAAGGATGACATGATGTAGATGAGATCTGTTTATCTATTGCGGATATATAGATCTAATCTTGTTATCCTTAGTAGCAACGATACATACGCGTCGGTTCCCCTTCTGTCACTGGGATCAAGCACCGTAAGATCGAACCCACTACAAAGCACCTCTTCCCATTGCAAGATAAATAGATCAAGTTGGCCAAACAAAACCCAAATATCGGAGAAGAAACGCGAGGCTATAAGAAATCATGCATATAAGAGATCAAAGAAGACTCAAATAACTTTCATGGATAAAAACATAGATCTGATCATAAACTCAAAGTTCATCGGATCCCAACAAACACATCGCAAAAAGACTTACATCATATGGATCTCCTAGAGACCATTGTATTGATAATCAAGAGAGAGAGAGAGAGAGGAAGCCATCTAGCTACTAACTACAGACCCGTAGGTCAACAAAGAACTACTCACACATCATAGGAGAGGCACCAATGGAAGTGGTGAACCCCTCCATGACGGTGTCTAGATTGGATCTGGTGGTTCTAGACTCTGCGGTGGCTGGATCAATATTTTGTCTACTCCCCTAGTGTTTCTAGAATATTGTGGTATTTATAGAGCGAAGAGGCAGTTTAGGGGGCACCCGAGGTGGGCAACACCCACCTGGGCACGGCTGGGCCTCCTGGCGCGCCCTAGTAGGTGCTACCCAGGCGCGCCCTGGTGGGTGCTGCTCCCCTCGAGCAGCCCCCGAGGTGCTTCCTTGACCCATTGGCTTTCTTCTGGCCCAAAAAATCCTCCAGGAGTTTCATTGCGTTTGGACTCCGTTTGATATTGATTCCTGCGATGTAAAAAACATGCAGAAAACAGCAACTGGCACTGGGCACTATGTCAATAGGTTAGTACCAAAAAATGATATAAAATGACTATAAAATGATTGTAAAACATCCAAGAATGATAATATAACAGCATGGAACAATCAAAAATTGTAGATACATTGGAGACATATCATGCGTCTGCGCCTGGTTCTGCTCCAAAGGTTAAGACAGCCAAGATTGAAATTCCTCCAAATGAAAATCCTTCTCTGTATGAAATCTGCATTCGCACATAGCAAGCGCTGGAAAGCCACATCAAGTTGGATCGGAAGGAAAGCTGGAGCTGATGACTGAGCTGAATTTGCTACATAATCATACTCGTTAAATTCTTCTGTATGAGAAGGAAGCAATGAACCGCTCCCGGACTCTGCTGAGACAACATTAATCTTGCAAGCAGCTGTTTGCCAAGGGAATCAAGAAGGATTATGACCACCTGCACCTACTTGCTGTTCCGTGCATCCGAAGACAAACTCCTATGCTCCCTCATCGTTCTGCATCAACTGACTTGCTTTTGTCGGACCCGATGACTAAATTGAAGACACAGATGGAACACTCGTATACAAGCCAGATGCTCATCCCGCCAAGTCCTCCAGATCCCATGCTGCCACTCCTACTTCTGCCTCGACCATTCCTCGCTCTTTGGACTGTGATTCGTCGAGTGGTTTTAATTCTGATTCTGAGGACACTCCGGAAGAGTAGTTCCTCGTATGTGTTCTCATCCCTTTTTGACACTTGTTGACAAAAAGGGCGAGAACATCGGGTGATAGATTATTGTGGGATTTACAGGATGTCTTTTATTCGCCATTTGCTTTTTGCACTCGAACAATTTTCTTGAATAACTTAACGCACCGCCTGTGGTGTTGAAATACTCGGTCGCCATGAAATGTTAATAACCCCCCTCCAATGTTATTTACTTCATACAATCTGTTTGCAGGTCCCTTTGCAGTGATTATCCTTAATGTTTATCTATAATGCAGGGAAAATGTTTTCTCTACAAGAAGAACAGGAAATTATCGAGTGATAATATCATCGATTGATAATACAAATGGGGAGAAGTACATTGAGTACTAAATGAATTATATCTGTTTTGGTTGGATCTGCTTTAACTATTATTCCTCGTTTTTCTAACCTTGTAGGAAGAGATAGTCAGTCATAGTGAAAAGTTCTTTAGTCTTGAAGACTATCTTTATGACCAACAAAGTGTTTTTCCTCGCATATATCTCTCGTATCATCTCTACTAAAGGAAAACCACATTTGAAACATATCAACTTCGAGCAATATTCTCATACTTATCTTGCTCTGTTAAGAACCGAATACCTTACTTGCAGGAAGCTTACATCTCGTGTGGATTCAAATTGTGATCTGAGAAAATCTTCATGACTTATCTTTCGTCACAAATCCTTCGATATAGTCGTTATGTCTAATTCGGTTTAAAGGTTGTGTGACAGGAATTATCTCAGGCACCATTAAGTGCATTGAAGGAAGTCAAGGATGAAATCATAAATCAATGTCACTCATACGAAGAATAATCTCGTCTCCCTTTGGTCCTTTTATTCTATGATTCATACCTTCAGGGGGATAGTGCTTTATCTTCGTAATAATCTCTCGTTTCTTACTATGCTTCGCATATCATTCTATTCATTATGTATCCTTTGATGTGATCTGTTTTGTCAACAGTCTTCCAAAATGGGGGAGATTATTGGTGCAATATCTGCCTACCTTTTGTGTTGGAGATTGTTGACAGAAACAGGTATGGCTGATTTGTTTGCTAGTGCATACAAAGAGAAATAGTCCATACAAAACCCGGAGAGAATGCTGTCTCCGGTGTCAAGTTCGAGGAACTGCACTGAAGTATATCTGCATTGCAGAGAATAAAGAGCTAAATTTGGTTAAGTCTTGTAGATGAGAAGATTGAACTGAAGAATTAAACCCCTCGAAGGTTTACTGTTGAAGCAAAGCATTTCGTTCGGTATCTTCGTCCAAAAAAATGACTGTAGTGAATGGGAGTCGAAGACAAAGTGAAGAAGTAGTATTCATTTTGTCCTTCTTCTTCTGTTTAATTGAGTCATAGGACCTCTGTACTATTAAGAGGGGTATAGGTTCTCGAAGCTTAGATCCGCTGTGACGCTTAACCAATTCTATGAAAGTTGCGAGAGAAATCTCTTTGTGCTCCTAGAAAATACTTGTTAGCAAGAGACCGTGATCTTCTTCACTGCAAGAGATTTGTCTTAGACTGAGGAGTTAGCATTATTTGCTCTGCAAGCAATGTTACCGTTATCCTCAAATCCGGCCATTGGACTTGTGTCATTCGGCCATTGGCTGATCCCGGTGTCTAATTTGGTCATTTCCCATCAAGGAAGGCTGCGCCTATAAATAGCCACCCGCTCCATCATTGTCCATTGGCTGCTTCGCTTGAGATTACTGAGAATATTGATTTGAGTAACCCCTCTCTGAGTGATTTGAGTTTAAGATCCACTGAGAGAAAACTCAAGAGCCCAAACTTAGACAGTGGTTTAGCATCATAGTAGTTCTGAGTGAGAGTTATTGTACCTATTACTCTTGAGAGCTGGGCACTCTCTAGATGGATAGGTTTCAGCTCAAGTGTTGAAGAGTTGTTGTCTTCACCAAGCTAGATCATTAGCAACCAAGAGTGATTGTGGTTTGTGAAGGTCGACCGAAGGTTTGGAGATCGCCGACAAGTATCTACCACGAGTGAAACCAACCTGAGTCTGATCAGCTCTGTGTTGAAGGAAAATAGGGTAAAGAGAGTTTATCTTCCATGTTAAGTCACAGCCCCTCCAACCAGACGTAACCCTTTGGAAAAAGGGTGAACTGGTCTACCAAATCTGATTGTCACCATCGAGCACCACTGGTTCATTCTAGTTCACTTCAATTCATTCGGCAGTTTTCGTTCATGCTTTGTGTCGATAGTTTATCTGATCACTATCTTTTGTTGCATTTTCTTCGCGCATTATCATTCCATTCTGTTGTCAACCCTGGATATTATTGTATTCATTTTGTTTCATTCTCATCTCGTGTATTCATTCGTCACTGTCATATTACTCATTTCACCTGTGATATTATACCACCATATTATTTCTATGTGCGTATCATGTTGTGTCTCACTTCATCTATTTGCATGTTGCATTACTCTCATCGTAGTTAAACCTATGATTTCCCAAGCCCATATTTTTATCACTGCATTCATCGAAGAATATGCTTCTGACGAAGAAGATTGATTCGGCTCATTTCCTTCGTTACACTATTCTGCTGCTGTGATTGGGATCGGTTTCGAAACATTCAAAAGAAAATTGAATCTCCCATTCACCCCCCTCTGGTAAATATTCTCTCTAGTCCTAACACCCATTGATTTGGGAGCCATAGAATTTCGATAGTATACAATGGGTAATGTTTTATTATAATCATACAATAATGTTACAATATGACATGATGGGATTTGATATTATATGTACTAACCCCTCTAATAAAAAGTCCGGTAAAGTTTTCTATGGATGAAGTGTTCGAAGATCGAGGGGTTATCAATATGAGAAGAATAAGGAGAGGCAAGAGTTCAATCTTGGGGATGCCCAAGCCACCCCAAGTAAATATTCAAGGAGACTCAAGCGTCTAAGCTTGGGGATTCCCCGGAAGGCATCCCATTTTCTCCCTCAATAATTACTGGTATGTCTTGGTTTTTGTTTTGTTCACATGATGTGCGTAAATTCTTGGAGAGTCGTGTGCTTTTATACTTTTATTTTAGTGATGCACCATGCTGGTATGAGATAGTCCTTGGTTTATTTATAGAATGCTTCACTTCACTTCACTTATATATTTTGAGTATGGCTTCATAGAATACTTCATGTGCTTCACTTATATCATTTGAAGTTTGGATGCTTGTTTCTTTACATTCAGAAACCATTATTTGTAGAATGCTCTTTTGATTCACTTATATTTATTAGAGCATGGTCTTTTGTAGAAACAATTAAACTCTCATGCTTCACTTTTATCTATTTAGAGAGTCAATAGTAATTGGTCATTCACATGGTTAGTCATAAAATCCTACATAAAACTTGTAGATCACCGAATATGATATGTTTGATTCCCTACAATAGTTTTGCGATATTAAGATGGAATGTGTGGCTGTACTAGTGGATGATTGAGGTTTTAATAAAATATCGATATTAAAGTTCGTGATTCCCGAAGTATGCATGTATAGCCTCCAGTTTTGCATTGGAGCATGATTTATTGTTGTGTGTCTACCTTATGAGTGGTGGTCGTGGATGAGCGATGGCCTTTTCCTCCCAATCTATCCCCCTAGGGGCATGCGAGTAGTACTTTGCTTTTAGGGCAAATAAACTTTCACAATAAGTATATGAATTCTTCATCTAATGTGACTCCATGGATTATACACACTCTCACCTTTCCGCATATTACTAGCCTCTTCGGTACCGTGCATTGTCCGTTCTCACGTTGAGAGTTGGTGCAAACTTCATCGGTGCATCCAAACCCCGTGATATGATATGCTCTATGACACATAAACATCCTTATATCTTCCTCAAAACAGCCATCATACCTACCTATTATGGCATTTCCATGGCCATTTTGAGATATATTGCCATGCAACTTCCATCATCATCATATACATGACTTGTGTGTTCATTGTCGTATTGCTTTGCATGATCATATAGAGCTGGCATGATATTTGTGGCACAATCACCATTTATCATTGTTATACATGTTACGGTAGATCATTGACATCCTGGTACATGGCCAGAGGCATTCATATAGAGTCATCTTGTATCAGTTTTATCGAGTTGTAAGTTGATACGTCCATTTTGCATTATGTTTTCCTACTATCATTTATAATGTTTTTGGTCATTATTTCACTTTATGATGCAATTCTAATGCCTTTTCTCTCTTAATTTGCAAGATTTACATGGAGAGTGAAATTACCGGCAGCTAGAATTCTGGACCTAAAAGAGCTACAACAGAGATAGCTATTCTACGGAGCTCCAAATTACCTGAAACTTCACGAGTATTTTTTTATTGCATATATAGAAAATAATGGATCAAATAAATACCAGAGGGGGCCACCTGCTGCGCACAAGGTAACATGTCGTGCCCATCCCCCAGAGCACGCCCCGATTCCTTGTGGGGCCCACAGCTGGCCTCCGATGCCCATCTTCTGCTATATGAAGGGTTTTGCCCTAAAAAAATAAGAGGAAGACTTTCGGGACGAAGCATCACCGTCTTGAGGCGGAACCTAGGCAGGAGCTCTTTTGCTCTTCAGCAGAGTGATTCTGCCAGGGATATTTACCTCCGGGGGGGGGGGGGGGGGGGCAGGGGAGTTGAAGCCATCGATATCACAGATGATCCTCTCATTATGGGAAGACCAATCTTACTCAACATCTTCAATAGCACCATTTCATTGCTACTTGTGAGTCGCACTGGGATTTCGTCAAAGAGGCGAGGATGATGCGCTATAGTAGAGATAATTATTTCCATCAGTTAAGAACCAAGGTTATCAATCCAGTAGGAGAACCACACAGATCCTTGTTAGCAGCACCTGCACACACAAAAGCAAATACTTGCACCCAACACGAACAAGGGGTTATCAATCGCCTCGACGGTTATTTGCAAGGATCAAATCTCGTAGTGGTAGATATATAAAGTAAATTGCATAACAAAATAAAGGAAATAAAATTGTAGCAAGGTATTTTTGGATTTTATATAAGAGAAAAGTACACCCGGGGGCCATAGTTTTTCCTAGAGGCTTCTCACTCGAACACAAAGCATACCGTGGGTAAACAAGTTAATATTGGGAAATTGATAGAAAAGCGCGTTGTCATGATGATATTCAAGGCAATGGTCATGTATATAGGCATTACGCCCGACACAAGTAAACCGACTCCTGTCTGCATCTACTACTATTACTCCACCCATCGACCGCTATCCAGCATGCGTCTAGTATTAAGCTATAAAACGGAGTAACGCCTTAAGCAAGATGACCTAATGTAGACAAAGTAAACCCGGACAATATGAATAAGCCCCATCTTTGTATCCTTAATGGGAACAATACGAATACGTGTCATGTCCCTTTCTGTCACTGGGATTGAGCACCGCAAGATTGAACCCATCACAAAGCACCTCTCCCATTGCAAGATAAATAAATCTAGTATGACAAACCAAGTGGATAAATCAAAGAGAAATACAAAGCTATAGCAATCATGCATAAGAGTTTCGCAAAAAGATCATGCATAAGAGAACATTGTATAGAAGATCAAGGAGAGAGAACAAGGCATCTAGCTACTAACTGTGGACCCGTAGGTCTGTGGTGAACTACTCACACATCATCGGAAGGGTAACAAGGATGATGTAGAATCCCTCTGTGACTGATTCCCCCACCAGAAGAGTACCGAAGAATACCTCCAGATGTGATCTCGGAAGAACAAAAATTTGCGGCAACGGAAAAAGTGTTTCAGGCAGCTCTCTGATGTATTGGGAATATTTGAGAATTTATACAGGTGGAATTAGGCCAAGCTGTTTCATGATAGGCCCACAAGCCTAGGGGCGCAACCCCTAGGGTGCGCCTAGTGAGCTTGTCGCTCCCTCATGGCTCGTCTGGTCTTCTCCCAAACCTTCCAAGGTCTTTCTTGGTGCATAAAAATCATTAAAACGTTTCATAGTGTTTGGACTCTGTTTGGTACTGATTTCCTGAAAAGCTAAAAACAAGCAAAAAAACATCAACTAGCAGTGGGCACTAGGCTAATAGGTTAGTCCCAAAAATGATATATAATTGCATATAAAACATCCAAGTTTGATACTACAATTGCATGGAATAATCAAAAGTTATGGATACATTGGAGACATATCAAGCATCTCCAAGCTTAATTCGTGCTCGTCCTTGAGTTAGTAAATGATAAAAACAGAATTTTTGATGTGGAATGCTACCTAAAATGTCTATCATGTAATCTTTCCTTTATGGTATGAATATTTAGATCGGAATGATTCAAATCAATAGTCTATAATTTGACATAAAGAACTTAATACTCGGTCATACTAACGGACAACCATGTTTTTCAAAATATAAATGACAAAGAACGCTATGACTACAAAATCATATAGCCTTGTCATGCTCCATCTTCTTAACACAAAGTATAAATCATGCACTACCCCGGTGTCAGCCAAGCAATTGGTTCATACTTTTCAACACGCTTCAACTTTTTCAGCCCCCATGCAACATATGAGTGCAAGCCATGGATATAGAACTATGGGTGGAAAAGAATGCGGTGGTAGAGGTCAATAAGGAGAAGACAAAAAAGAAGAAAGTCCCACATCAACGCTGCTAAACAACGGGCCATGGAGATGCCCATCAATTGATGTCAATGCAAGGAGTAGGGATTGCAATGCAACATATGCACTAAGAGCTATGAGTGTATGAAAGTGACTACATAGGAGACTCTATATGAAAAACATGGTGCTACTTTGAAGCACAAGAGTGAAAAAAGATAGTAACATTGCCCCTTCTCTCTTTTTTCTCTTTTTCGTGTGGAATCATTTTTGGCCTCTTTTTTATATTATTATTTTTATTTCATCACCGGGACAAAGCTCTAATAATGAATAATGACGGTCTTCACACTTCTATTTACTTACAACTCAAAATTACAACTCGATACTAGAACAAAATATGACTATATATTAATGCCTCTGGAAGTGTACCAAGATGTGCAATGATCTAGCGTAACATGTATAAAAAATGATGAATGGTGGCTGAACCACAAATATTATGTCAGCTACAGGATCATGCAAAGTAATATGACAATGATGATGTGTGCCATATAAACAGAACAATGGAAGTTGCATGGCAATATATCTCGGGATGGCTATGGAAATGCCATGATAGGTAGGTATGATGGCTCTTTTGAGGAAGATATAAGGAGACTTGTGTGTGATAGAGCATATCATATCATGGGGTTTGGATGCACCAAGTTTGCACCAACTCTTGAGGTGATAAAGGGCAATGCATGGTGCCGAAGAGGCTTGCCAATTGTGGAAAAGTGAGAGTGCATATAATCCATGGACTCACATTAGTCATAAAGATCTCACATACTTATTTAGAAAGTCTATGAGCCCTCGAAGCAAAGTACTACTATGCATGCCCATAGGGGGGAGGTTGCTAGGAGTTAACCATCGTGTGCCCCTGACCTTCACGCAAAGGAAGACACTCAATAATAAATCATGCTCCAACTTCTGAGCATGACGAGAGACTATACATGCATGCTTTGGGAATCACAAACCTTAAGACCAATATTCTTACTAAACCACAATTATTCACTAGTACAAATCACATATCACCATCTCTATATCTCAAAACTATTACAAGAAACCAAACTTATCATATTTAGTGATCTATATGAAAGTTTTTATTATATCCCTCTTGAATACCTATCATATTAGGATGAATTTTATAACCCGTGCATATTGCCATTACTATTTATTAGACTCTCAAAAATATATAAGTGAAGCATGATACGCAACTATTTCTTTAAAATATAACAACCGCTGTGCTCTAAAAGATGTAAGTGAAGCACTAGAGCAACTACCTAGCTCAAAAGATATAAGTGAAGCACAAAGAGTATTCTAACAAATCACGAATAAATGTGCCTCCCTCTCCAAATTTGTGCGTGTGTGCAGCAAAGATGATTGTGGAAAACTAAAAAGCAAACAGTCATGTAATACACGATGCTCCAAGCAGAACTCATATCATGTGATGAATAAAAGTATAGCTCCAAGTAATTTACCGATGGATTGTAGACGAAAGAGGGGATGCCTTCCGGGGCATCCACAAGCTTAGACGCTCGGGTCTACTTGAATATTACCTTGGAGTATCTTGGGCATACCCACGCTTAGGGTCTTGTCACTCCTTATTCCTTCATCCATCGCGGTCTCACTTAAAACTTGAAAACTTCAGCACACAAAACTCAACAGAAAACTCGTGAGATCCGTTAGTATCACAAGCAAATTAGAAACTTTAGGTAGTATTGTAAACACATTCATATTTTATTATTGCATAATTAATAATTCTAACTTCACCATGACTTAGACCCACCGATATAATCCATAGCATCATTAAAACAAGCAAACTATGCAACGAAAACATAATCTGTCAAAAATGGAATAGTCTGTAATGATCTGACAAGCTCAATACTTTCATAACTCCAGAAAGTCTGAAAATTTTGGACAACGTGGGAAATTTGTATATAAATCATGTGTAAAATGTACAGAATTTTATCACATTCAAATGAATTTGAAGAATTCTGCTAGTAGGCGCAAAAGTTTCTATTTTTTCATAGAATCAAATCAACTATCAACCAAATCGTCCCAAAGGCTTTACTTGGAATAAACACTAACAAAAATGCAAAAACACAATCATAACAGTAGCATAATTTTGTGAACACTTAAAATCAGAAAAGAAAAAGGAAAAAATAAAGATACCTATTGGGTTGCCTCCCAACAAGCGCTCTTGTTTTATGCCCCTAGCTAGGCGTAATACATAGTTTTTAGTATTGTCATTCTTACTTTTCACCATCTTAGTAGGGCTTATCTCAAAGCCAGGAGGTTCTTTACGTTTCCCACTATTCTAAGAGAATGAGTTTTAAATATCTAAAGCATCTAGCCGCTTATTGCAAGGGTAATCAAGGTATTTGTATGATTGAGGTTTCCACTAACATTTTTGAGGGGTTCATTAGTCTTTAACTCAATTAAATTTTTCTGCATATCACATAGTTTTTCCAAGATTTGGAATCCCTCTTGATTATAATTGAATCCTTTTTTTAGGAGAGGAATCCCATATATACCCTCTATTATTTAAGAGGCAGTATTAGCAGCACTCTCTATAAAATTCCCTTTAGTGGAAAATTCCAAGAGTTCTCTATGGGGCATAATTACTCCTATGTAGAATCACGAAGCAAAATTTTTATGTCCCCCTTTATAGTGCAAACACTATAAGATTCCATTATTCTGTACCAAGCATCCTTCAAGTTTTCTCCTTATTTCTGTTTGAAGTAAAGAATTTCAAAGTCCGGAGACAAAGGAGGGATATAATAACACTAGTCATAGCAACAAACCAAGCAAACAAGCTAATAAAAATATTTTTGTGTTTTTTGTAAAATTGTTTTAGAAGTGACGGAGATGAAAATGAGAGGAAAATGGCAACTAAAAAGGCAAATGAAAGTAAGATCAAGTAGATGATAGTTTATGCAAAGGTACTTGATAGGTTTTGGTGATGTCTCCCTTGCACGATGCCATAAATTGTTCCCGCTACTTGCGAGCCGTGTTGGGATTTCCTCGAAGAGGAGATGACGATTCAGAACAGTAGAGTTAAGTATTTAACTCGGTTAAGAACCAAGGTTATCAATCTAGTAGGAGAACCACACAGAACCTCTATAGGAGCACCTGCACACATAAAGGCAAATACTTGCACCCAACGCGAACAACGGGGTTGTCAATCCCATCGGTGATTATTTGCAAGGATCAAATGTCATAGTGGTAGATAGATAAAATAAACTACAAAATAAAATAAATGAAATAAAATTGCAACAAGTTATTTTTGGATTTAATATGTGATAAAAGTAGACCCGGGGCCATAGTTTTCACTCGAGGATTCTCTCCCGAACACAAAGCATACTTTGGGTAAACAAATTACTGTTGGGCAATTGATAGAGAAGCGCATAATTATGACGATTTTCAATGCAATGATCATGTATATAGGCATCACGGCCGAGACAAATAGACCGACTCCTACCTGCATCTACTACTATTACTCCACCCATGGACCAGCATGCATCTAGGGTATTAATCAATAAAAACGAAGTAATGCCTTAAGAAAGATGACATGATGTAGACAAAGTAAACCTAAACAAGTGAATAAACCACATGTTTTTATCCTTAATGACAACAATACAAATATGTGTCATGTCCCTTTCTGTCACTGGGATTGAGAACTGTAGGATTGAGGCCATCACAAGGCACCTCTCCCATTGCAAGATAAATCAATCTAGTTGGCCGAAACAAATGGATAGATTCAAGAGAAATACAAAGCTATAACAATCATGCATAAAATAATTCAGAGAAGAATCAGTTAATATTCATGAATATTCTGATTATAAACCCACAATTCATCGGATCCCAGCAAAAAAACTGCAAAAGAAGACTACATCGAATAGAACTCCAAGAAGGTTGAGGAGAACATTGTGTTGAAGATCAAAGAGAGAGAAGAAGAGATTTAGCTTCTAGCTATGGACCCGTAGGTCCATGGTGAACTAGTCATGCATCATCGAAACGGTAGCAAGGATGATGTAGAAGCCCTCTCTGACCGATTCCCCCTCCGGCAGAGTGCCGGAGAAGGCCTCTAGATAGGATGTCGGGAGAACAGAAACTTGCGGCGACGAAAAAAGTGTTTCAGGTAGCTCTCTAATGTATTGGGAATATTTGAGAATTTATACAGCTGGAATTAGGTCAAGATGTTTCATGAGGGGCCCACAAGCCCAAGGGGGCAACCCCATGGAGCGCCTGGTGAGCTTGTTGCTCCCTCGTGGCCCATCTGGTCTTCTCCCAAACCTTCTAGGGTCTCTCCATTCATCAAAAAGTTTCGTACCCTTTGGACTTTGTTTGGCACTGATTTCCTATAAAGCCAAAAACAAGCAAAAAAACAGCAACTGGCACAGGGCACTAGGCTAATAAGTTAGTCCCAAAAAAATGATATATAATTGCATATAAAACATCCAACATTGCTACTATAATAGCATGGAACAATCAAAAGTTATCCAATGTATCAAGCATCTCCAAGCTTAATTCCTGCTCGTCCATAAGTACGTAAATGATACAAACAATTTTTTTGATGTGGAATGCTACCTAACATGTCTATCATGTAATCTTTCTTTTATGGTATGAATATTTAGATCCGAATGATTCCGATCAATAATCTATAATTTGACATAAAGACATTAATACTCAGGCATACTAACAAACAATCATGTCTTTCAAAATAAAAATGCCAAAGAATGCTATGCCCACAAAATCATATAGCCTTGTCATGCTCCATCTTCTTAACACATAGTGTAAATCATGCACTACCCGGTGTCAGCCAAGCAATTGGTTCATACTTTTTAACGCGTTTCAGCTTTTTCAACCCCCATGCAATACATGAGCGCAAGCCATGGATATAACACTATGGGTGGAATAGAATGCGGTTGTAGAGGTTAATAATGAGAAGACAAAAAGAAGAAAGTCCCACATCGGTGCGGCTAAACAACAGGCTAGGGATATGCCCATCAATTGATGTCAATGCAAGGATTTGGGATTGCAATGCAACGGATGCACTAAGAGCTATGAGTGTATGAAAGATCAAACTGAAAACAAAGTGGGTGTGCATACAACTTGCTTGCTCTAGAAGACCTCGGGCTTTTGATGAAGCCCATCATCGAAATATAGAAGCCTAGTTCCATAATGAAAAAGATAGTAACATTGCCCCTTCTCTCTTTTTTCTCTTTTTTGTGTGGGATATTTTTTGGCCTATTTTTTATATTATTATTATTATTATTATTTCATCACTGGGACAATGCTCTAATAATGAATAATGATGATCATCACACTTCTATTTACTTACAACTCAAAAGTTCAACTCGATACTAGAACAAAATATGAATCTATATGAATGCCTCTAGAAATGTACCAGGATGTGCAATGATCTAGCATAACATGTATTAAAAATGATGAATGGTGGCTGAGCCACAAATACTATGTCAGCTACATAATCATGCAATGTAATATGACAATGATGATGTGTTTCATATAAACGGAGCAGTGGAAGTTGCATGGAAATATATATCGGAATGGCTATGGAAATGCCATGATAGGTAGGTATGATGGCTCTTTCTAGGAACATATAAGGAGACTTATGTGTGATAGAGCGAATCATATCATGGGGTTTGGATGCACTGAGTTTGCACCAACTCTTAAGGTGAGAAAGGTCAATGCATGGTACCGAAGAGGCTAGAAAATTGCGGAAAGGTGAGAGTGCGCATAATCCGTGGAATCACATTAGTCATAAAGATCACACATACTTATTGAGAAAGTATATGAGCCCTCGAAGCAAAGTACTACTATGCATGCCCCTAGGGGGAGGTTGGTAGGAGTTAAGCATCGTGCGCCCCTGACCTTCACGCAAAGGAAGACACTAATTAATAATTCATGCTGCAAATTCTTAGCATAACGGGAGACTCTACGTGCATGCTTCAGGAATCACAAACCTTAACACCAAGATTCTTACTAAACCACAATTATTCACTAGTACAACTCACATATCACCATCTCTATATCTCAAAACTATTACAAGAAATCAAACTTATCATATTCAGTGATCTACATGAATGTTTTTATTATATCCCTCTTTAATACCTATCATATTAGGAAAATTTTCATTAGCTGTGCATATTTCCATTACTATTTATTAGACTCCCAAAAATATATAAGTGAAGCATGATAGTGCAACCATTTCTTTAAGATATAACCACTGCCATGCTCTAAAAGATGTAAGTGCAGCACTAGAGCAACTGCCTAGCTCAAAAGGTATAAGTGAAGCACATAGAGTATTCTAACAAATCACAAATAAATGTGTGTCCCTCTCAAAATATGTGTGCAGCAAAGATGATTGTGGCAAACTAAAAAAGCAAACATTCATATAATACATGACGCTCCAAGCAAAACTCATATCATGTGATGAATAAAAATATAGCTCCAAGTAATTTACCGATGGATTGTAGACGAAAGAGGGGATGCCCTCTAGGGCATCCCCAAGCTTAGACGCTTGGGTCTACTTGAATATTACTTTGGAGTACCTTGGGAATCCCCAAGCTTAGGGTCTTGTCACTCTTTATTCCTTCATCCATCGTGGTCTCACTTAAAACTTGAAAACTTCAGCACACAAAACTCAACAGAAAACTCGTGAGATCTGTTAGTATAACAAGCAAATAATAAACCTTATGTACTATTGTAAATCCATTCATATTTTTTATTGCATAACACATACTGTATTCTAACTTCACCCTGACTTATACTCATCGATATAATCCATAGCATCATTAAAACAAGTAAACCATGCAACGAAAACTGAATCTGTCAAAACGCAATAGTCTGTAATGATCAGACAAATCTATACTTTTGTAACTCCAAAAAGTCTAAATTTTTTGGTAAAAATCAGAAATTTATATATAAATCTTGTGTAAAAAATTCAGCACTTTATCACATTCCAATGAATTTAAACAATCTACTACTTGGCACAAAAGTTTCTGTTTTCTCACAGTATCAAATCAACTATCACCAAATCATCCCAAAGGCTTTACTTGGCACAAACACTAATTAAACACAAAAACACAATCATAACAATAGCATAATTTTGTGAACACTCAAAAACATAAAATAAAAAGGAAAAAAGATACCTATTGCGTTGCCTCCCAACAAGCGCTCCTGTTTTACGCCCCTAGTTAGGCGTAATACATAGTTTTAAGTACTGTCATCCTTACTTTTCACCATCTTTGTAGGGATTTTCTCAAAGCTAGGAGGTTCTTTATGTTTCCCACTATTCTCAGAGAATGAGTTTTTAATATTTAAAGCATCTAGCCGCTTATTGCAAAAGGTAATCAAGGTGTTCATACGACTGAGGTTTCCACTAATAGTTTTGAGAGGTTCATTAGACTTCTGTAACTCAATTAATTTTTTCTGCATATCACCTAGTTTTTCCAAGATTTGGATTCTCTCTTGAGTATAATTGAATACTTTTTGTGAGGGTGGAATCCCAAATATACCATCTATTATTTCATAGGCAGTATTAGCATCACTCTCAATAAAATTCCTTTTCGTGGAAAATGCCAAGAGTTGTCTATGGGGCATAGTTAGTCCTATGTAGAAATTACAAAGCAAAATTTTCATGTCCCCCTTTATAGTGCAAACACGATGATATTCCATTATCCTATAGCAAGCATCCTTCAGTTTTTCTCACTGTTTCTGCTTGAAGTAAAGAATTCCAAATTCCGGAGAAAAAGGAGGGATAGTAACACTAGCCATAGCAACACAGCTAGCAAACAAGCTAATAAAAATATTTTTGTATTTTCTATAAAATTGTTTTAGAAGTGGTGGAGATGAAAACGAGAGGAAAATGGCAACTAAAAAGGCAAATGAAAGTAAGAGCAAGTAGATGATAGTTTATGCGAAGGTACTTGATAGGTTTTTGTGATATCTCCCAAGCAACGCTGCCAAAAGTTGTTCTTGCTACTTGTGAGTTGTGTTGGGATTTCCTTGGAGAGGAGAGGATGATGCTGAACAGTGGAGATAAGTATTTCCCTGAATTAAGAACCAAGGTTATCGATCTAGTAGGAGAACCACACAGAACATCTATAGCATCACCGACACACAGAAAATCAAATACTTGCACCCAACGCGAACAACGGGGTTGTCAATCCCCTCGGCGGTTATTTGCAAGGATCAAATGTCGTAGTGGTTGATAGATAAAGTAAATTGCAAAATAAAATAAAGGAAATATAATTGCAGCAAGGTAATTTTGGATTTCATATATGATAAAAGTAGACCCGGGGCCATAGTTTTCACTAGAGGCTTCTCTCTCGAACATAAAGCATACCATGGGTAAACAAACTACTGTTGGGCAATTCATAGAAAACTGCATAGGTACGAAAATATCTATGGCAATGATTATGTATATAGGCATCACGTCCGTGACAAGTAGACTGACTACTACCTGCATCTGCTGCTATTACTCCACCCATCGACCGCTATCCAGCATGCATCTAGGGTATTAATCTATAAAAATGGAGTAACGCCTTAAGCAAGATGACATGATGTACTGAAAGGAAACCTAAACAATGTGAATAAACCCCATCTTTTTATCCTTAATGGCAACAATACAAATACGTTTCATGTCCCTTCCTGTCACTAGGATTGAGCACCGCGGTATTGAACCCATCAGAAAGCACCTCTCCCATTGCAAGATAAATCAATCTAGTTGGCCAAACCAAATGGATAGATTGAAGAGAAATGCAAAGCTATAACAATCATGCATAAAATAATTCAGAGAAGAATCAATTAATATTCAGGAATAATCTTATCATAAACCCACAATTCATCCGATCCCAACAAAAACACCGCAAAAGAAGACTACACAAATAAAACTCCAAGAAGATCGAGGAGAACATTGTATTGAAGATCAAAGAGAGAGAGAGAGAGAGAGAGAGAGAGAGAGAGAGAGAGAGGAAGCCATCTATCTACTAGCTATGCACTCGTAGGTCCATGGTGAACTACTCACGCATCATCGGATGGGCAACAGGGATGATGTAGACGCCCCCCGTGATCGATTCCCCCTCCAGTCAAGTAATGGAGAAGGCCTGCAGATGGAACTCAGAAGAACAGAAACTTGCAATAGTGAAAAAGTGATTCGGGTGGCCCTTTAATGTATTGCGAATATTTGAGAATTTATAGAGGTGGAATTAGGTCAAGATGTGCCACGAGGGGCCCACAAGCCCAGCGGCGCACCCAGGGCGCACCTGGTGAGCTTGTTGCTCCTTCATGGCTCGTCTGGTCTTCTCCCGAACCTTCTAGGGTCTCTCTTTTTCCAGGAAAAAATGTCAAAAAATTTCATAGCGTTTTTGGATTTCCTGAAAATCCAATAACAAGGAAAAACACCAACTGGCACTGGGCACTAGGTTAATAGGTTAGTCCCAAAACTGATATATCATTGCATATAAAACATCCAAGATTGATGCTATAATAACATGGAACAATAAAAAGTTATAGATATCTTGGAGATGTATCACTCATCTCAAACCCTAGTTACTAGAAAAATAAATGTAGTGTCGTCGAACATACGATAAAGATTTAGTTTATTAAGTATCATCACTAATGAAGCAATAGCCTAGTAGTAAACCTCCAAATCAATTGTGTCTTGAAGCATGAGTTCATGAGTTCAAATCCTATAAAATCATTTTTCTGTTTAGATTTTCTTCACTAACCCCCAAGCTTTTTGTGTGACGTTGAAAACCATCCCCGAAAATGGAAATGAATTGTGATGCTCAAATGTGTCACCTAAAATCAAGCCAAATCGTCACCTAAGATTCCAGGTTTGGTCGTCCTAGGGTTCATTTTTTGGTGGCGGACACCGTCACAGAAAAAGATTTTCGGCGACAGTTTGTTCTTTGACATGAGAGTTTTTATCACTGAATGGAGAAAATTTTGTAGTGGCTAGTGGGGCCCCTATTGTATATTTTTTCTCCACTATTATTTATATATTCTAAAATAAATCTCCATAAAATTTTACTTCATTTAGAGCAGAGCTCCGGAGAATTGCTAGCTCTGTTGTAGCTTTTTTAGGGCAGAGTTCCAACTGTGGTAATCCCTCTCCTTTGGTGTATGTTGCATTTTTAAGAGAAAAAATGCATTAGAATTGCATCATAATATGAAATAAAACCTCAAAATAAGATAAATAACTATAGAAAATCATGATGCAAAATGGATGAATATCAGGGGCCGAGGGTCCAATAGTCCGACGAACAGGACTATCCGGAGCGAAAACCTAGACTTCGTGGAGTCGAGGGTTCGAACAACTATCACATTTGATTATGGTTTCAGTGCACTTTTGATACGCCACATGGGATGGCTATGTGTATATGTTTTGCATGATCCGCAAAATTCCTCAAACACATCAACCCCTCTTAATAGTTTGATCTAAGAATAAAATAAACCAAGACAAATTTCAAGTCTTTTTTCTAACCAATGCATTTTTCCCTTCTTGAAATGGAGGGGACCAACCATATCTATAATATACCATTGAGACAAATTACATGAGATAAACTTGACAACAACATTAGTGCACTACCCCGGTGTCAGCCAAGCAATTGGTTCATACTTTTCAACACGCTTCAACTTTTTCAGCCCCCATGCAACATATGAGTGCAAGCCATGGATATAGAACTATGGGTGGAAAAGAATGCGGTGGTAGAGGTCAATAAGGAGAAGACAAAAAAGAAGAAAGTCCCACATCAACGCTGCTAAACAACGGGCCATGGAGATGCCCATCAATTGATGTCAATGCAAGGACTAGGGATTGCAATGCAACATATGCACTAAGAGCTATGAGTGTATGAAAGTGACTACATAGGAGACTCTATATGAAAAACATGGTGCTACTTTGAAGCACAAGAGTGAAAAAAGATAGTAACATTGCCCCTTCTCTCTTTTTTCTCTTTTTCGTGTGGAATCATTTTTGGCCTCTTTTTTATATTATTATTTTTATTTCATCACCGGGACAAAGCTCTAATAATGAATAATGACGATCTTCACACTTCTATTTACTTACAACTCAAAATTACAACTCGATACTAGAACAAAATATGACTATATATTAATGCCTCTGGAAGTGTACCAAGATGTGCAATGATCTAGCGTAACATGTATAAAAAATGATGAATGGTGGCTGAACCACAAATATTATGTCAGCTACAGGATCATGCAAAGTAATATGACAATGATGATGTGTGCCATATAAACAGAACAATGGAAGTTGCATGGCAATATATCTCGGGATGGCTATGGAAATGCCATGATAGGTAGGTATGATGGCTCTTTTGAGGAAGATATAAGGAGACTTGTGTGTGATAGAGCATATCATATCATGGGGTTTGGATGCACCAAGTTTGCACCAACTCTTGAGGTGATAAAGGGCAATGCATGGTGCCGAAGAGGCTTGCCAATTGTGGAAAAGTGAGAGTGCATATAATCCATGGACTCACATTAGTCATAAAGATCTCACATACTTATTTAGAAAGTCTATGAGCCCTCGAAGCAAAGTACTACTATGCATGCCCATAGGGGGGAGGTTGCTAGGAGTTAACCATCGTGTGCCCCTGACCTTCACGCAAAGGAAGACACTCAATAATAAATCATGCTCCAACTTCTGAGCATGACGAGAGACTATACATGCATGCTTTGGGAATCACAAACCTTAAGACCAATATTCTTACTAAACCACAATTATTCACTAGTACAAATCACATATCACCATCTCTATATCTCAAAACTATTACAAGAAACCAAACTTATCATATTTAGTGATCTATATGAAAGTTTTTATTATATCCCTCTTGAATACCTATCATATTAGGATGAATTTTATAACCCGTGCATATTGCCATTACTATTTATTAGACTCTCAAAAATATATAAGTGAAGCATGATACGCAACTATTTCTTTAAAATATAACAACCGCTGTGCTCTAAAAGATGTAAGTGAAGCACTAGAGCAACTACCTAGCTCAAAAGATATAAGTGAAGCACAAAGAGTATTCTAACAAATCACGAATAAATGTGCCTCCCTCTCCAAATTTGTGCGTGTGTGCAGCAAAGATGATTGTGGAAAACTAAAAAGCAAACAGTCATGTAATACACGATGCTCCAAGCAGAACTCATATCATGTGATGAATAAAAGTATAGCTCCAAGTAATTTACCGATGGATTGTAGACGAAAGAGGGGATGCCTTCCGGGGCATCCACAAGCTTAGACGCTCGGGTCTACTTGAATATTACCTTGGAGTATCTTGGGCATACCCACGCTTAGGGTCTTGTCACTCCTTATTCCTTCATCCATCGCGGTCTCACTTAAAACTTGAAAACTTCAGCACACAAAACTCAACAGAAAACTCGTGAGATCCGTTAGTATCACAAGCAAATTAGAAACTTTAGGTAGTATTGTAAACACATTCATATTTTATTATTGCATAATTAATAATTCTAACTTCACCATGACTTAGACCCACCGATATAATCCATAGCATCATTAAAACAAGCAAACTATGCAACGAAAACATAATCTGTCAAAAATGGAATAGTCTGTAATGATCTGACAAGCTCAATACTTTCATAACTCCAGAAAGTCTGAAAATTTTGGACAACGTGGGAAATTTGTATATAAATCATGTGTAAAATGTACAGAATTTTATCACATTCAAATGAATTTGAAGAATTCTGCTAGTAGGCGCAAAAGTTTCTATTTTTTCATAGAATCAAATCAACTATCAACCAAATCGTCCCAAAGGCTTTACTTGGAATAAACACTAACAAAAATGCAAAAACACAATCATAACAGTAGCATAATTTTGTGAACACTTAAAATCAGAAAAGAAAAAGGAAAAAATAAAGATACCTATTGGGTTGCCTCCCAACAAGCGCTCTTGTTTTATGCCCCTAGCTAGGCGTAATACATAGTTTTTAGTATTGTCATTCTTACTTTTCACCATCTTAGTAGGGCTTATCTCAAAGCCAGGAGGTTCTTTACGTTTCCCACTATTCTAAGAGAATGAGTTTTAAATATCTAAAGCATCTAGCCGCTTATTGCAAGGGTAATCAAGGTATTTGTATGATTGAGGTTTCCACTAACATTTTTGAGGGGTTCATTAGTCTTTAACTCAATTAAATTTTTCTGCATATCACATAGTTTTTCCAAGATTTGGAATCCCTCTTGATTATAATTGAATCCTCTTTTTAGGAGAGGAATCCCATATATACCCTCTATTATTTAAGAGGCAGTATTAGCAGCACTCTCTATAAAATTCCCTTTAGTGGAAAATTCCAAGAGTTCTCTATGGGGCATAATTACTCCTATGTAGAATCACGAAGCAAAATTTTTATGTCCCCCTTTATAGTGCAAACACTATAAGATTCCATTATTCTGTACCAAGCATCCTTCAAGTTTTCTCCTTATTTCTGTTTGAAGTAAAGAATTTCAAAGTCCGGAGACAAAGGAGGGATATAATAACACTAGTCATAGCAACAAACCAAGCAAACAAGCTAATAAAAATATTTTTGTGTTTTTTGTAAAATTGTTTTAGAAGTGACGGAGATGAAAATGAGAGGAAAATGGCAACTAAAAAGGCAAATGAAAGTAAGATCAAGTAGATGATAGTTTATGCAAAGGTACTTGATAGGTTTTGGTGATGTCTCCCTTGCACGATGCCATAAATTGTTCCCGCTACTTGCGAGCCGTGTTGGGATTTCCTCGAAGAGGAGATGACGATTCAGAACAGTAGAGTTAAGTATTTAACTCGGTTAAGAACCAAGGTTATCAATCTAGTAGGAGAACCACACAGAACCTCTATAGGAGCACCTGCACACATAAAGGCAAATACTTGCACCCAACGCGAACAACGGGGTTGTCAATCCCATCGGTGATTATTTGCAAGGATCAAATGTCATAGTGGTAGATAGATAAAATAAACTACAAAATAAAATAAATGAAATAAAATTGCAACAAGTTATTTTTGGATTTAATATGTGATAAAAGTAGACCCGGGGCCATAGTTTTCACTCGAGGATTCTCTCCCGAACACAAAGCATACTTTGGGTAAACAAATTACTGTTGGGCAATTGATAGAGAAGCGCATAATTATGACGATTTTCAATGCAATGATCATGTATATAGGCATCACGGCCGAGACAAATAGACCGACTCCTACCTGCATCTACTACTATTACTCCACCCATGGACCAGCATGCATCTAGGGTATTAATCAATAAAAACGAAGTAATGCCTTAAGAAAGATGACATGATGTAGACAAAGTAAACCTAAACAAGTGAATAAACCACATGTTTTTATCCTTAATGACAACAATACAAATATGTGTCATGTCCCTTTCTGTCACTGGGATTGAGAACTGTAGGATTGAGCCCATCACAAGGCACCTCTCCCATTGCAAGATAAATCAATCTAGTTGGCCGAAACAAATGGATAGATTCAAGAGAAATACAAAGCTATAACAATCATGCATAAAATAATTCAGAGAAGAATCAGTTAATATTCATGAATATTCTGATTATAAACCCACAATTCATCGGATCCCAGCAAAAAAACTGCAAAAGAAGACTACATCGAATAGAACTCCAAGAAGGTTGAGGAGAACATTGTGTTGAAGATCAAAGAGAGAGAAGAAGAGATTTAGCTTCTAGCTATGGACCCGTAGGTCCATGGTGAACTAGTCATGCATCATCGAAACGGTAGCAAGGATGATGTAGAAGCCCTCTCTGACCGATTCCCCCTCCGGCAGAGTGCCGGAGAAGGCCTCTAGATAGGATGTCGGGAGAACAGAAACTTGCGGCGACGGATAAAGTGTTTCAGGTAGCTCTCTGATGTATTGGGAATATTTGAGAATTTATACAGCTGGAATTAGGTCAAGATGTTTCATGAGGGGCCCACAAGCCCAAGGGGGCAACCCCATGGAGCGCCTGGTGAGCTTGTTGCTCCCTCGTGGCCCATCTGGTCTTCTCCCAAACCTTCTAGGGTCTCTCCATTCATCAAAAAGTTTCGTACCCTTTGGACTTTGTTTGGCACTGATTTCCTATAAAGCCAAAAACAAGCAAAAAAATAGCAACTGGAACAGGGCACTAGGCTAATAAGTTAGTCCCAAAAAAATGATATATAATTGCATATAAAACATCCAACATTGCTACTATAATAGCATGGAACAATCAAAAGTTATCCAATGTATCAAGCATCTCCAAGCTTAATTCCTGCTCGTCCATAAGTAGGTAAATGATACAAACAATTTTTTTGATGTGGAATGCTACCTAACATGTCTATCATGTAATCTTTCTTTTATGGTATGAATATTTAGATCCGAATGATTCCGATCAATAATCTATAATTTGACATAAAGACATTAATACTCAGGCATACTAACAAACAATCATGTCTTTCAAAATAAAAATGCCAAAGAATGCTATGCCCACAAAATCATATAGCCTTGTCATGCTCCATCTTCTTAACACATAGTGTAAATCATGCACTACCCGGTGTCAGCCAAGCAATTGGTTCATACTTTTTAACGCGTTTCAGCTTTTTCAACCCCCATGCAATACATGAGCGCAAGCCATGGATATAACACTATGGGTGGAATAGAATGCGGTTGTAGAGGTTAATAATGAGAAGACAAAAAGAAGAAAGTCCCACATCGGTGCGGCTAAACAACAGGCTAGGGATATGCCCATCAATTGATGTCAATGCAAGGATTTGGGATTGCAATGCAACGGATGCACTAAGAGCTATGAGTGTATGAAAGATCAAACTGAAAACAAAGTGGGTGTGCATACAACTTGCTTGCTCTAGAAGACCTCGGGCTTTTGATGAAGCCCATCATCGAAATATAGAAGCCTAGTTCCATAATGAAAAAGATAGTAACATTGCCCCTTCTCTCTTTTTTCTCTTTTTTGTGTGGGATATTTTTTGGCCTATTTTTTATATTATTATTATTATTATTATTTCATCACTGGGACAATGCTCTAATAATGAATAATGATGATCATCACACTTCTATTTACTTACAACTCAAAAGTTCAACTCGATACTAGAACAAAATATGAATCTATATGAATGCCTCTAGAAATGTACCAGGATGTGCAATGATCTAGCATAACATGTATTAAAAATGATGAACGGTGGCTGAGCCACAAATACTATGTCAGCTACATAATCATGCAAAGTAATATGACAATGATGATGTGTTTCATATAAACGGAGCAGTGGAAGTTGCATGGAAATATATATCGGAATGGCTATGGAAATGCCATGATAGGTAGGTATGATGGCTCTTTCTAGGAACATATAAGGAGACTTATGTGTGATAGAGCGTATCATATCATGGGGTTTGGATGCACTGAGTTTGCACCAACTCTTAAGGTGAGAAAGGTCAATGCATGGTACCGAAGAGGCTAGAAAATTGCGGAAAGGTGAGAGTGCGCATAATCCGTGGAATCACATTAGTCATAAAGATCACACATACTTATTGAGAAAGTATATGAGCCCTCGAAGCAAAGTACTACTATGCATGCCCCTAGGGGGAGGTTGGTAGGAGTTAAGCATTGTGCGCCCCTGACCTTCACGCAAAGGAAGACACTAATTAATAATTCATGCTCCAAATTCTTAGCATAACGGGAGACTCTACGTGCATGCTTCAGGAATCACAAACCTTAACACCAAGATTCTTACTAAACCACAATTATTCACTAGTACAACTCACATATCACCATCTCTATATCTCAAAACTATTACAAGAAATCAAACTTATCATATTCAGTGATCTACATGAATGTTTTTATTATATCCCTCTTTAATACCTATCATATTAGGAAAATTTTCATTAGCTGTGCATATTTCCATTACTATTTATTAGACTCCCAAAAATATATAAGTGAAGCATGATAGTGCAACCATTTCTTTAAGATATAACCACTGCCATGCTCTAAAAGATGTAAGTGCAGCACTAGAGCAACTGCCTAGCTCAAAAGGTATAAGTGAAGCACATAGAGTATTCTAACAAATCACAAATAAATGTGTGTCCCTCTCAAAATATGTGTGCAGCAAAGATGATTGTGGAAAACTAAAAAAGCAAACATTCATATAATACATGATGCTCCAAGCAAAACTCATATCATGTGATGAATAAAAATATAGCTCCAAGTAATTTACCGATGGATTGTAGACGAAAGAGGGGATGCCCTCTAGGGCATCCCCAAGCTTAGACGCTTGGGTCTACTTGAATATTACTTTGGAGTACCTTGGGAATCCCCAAGCTTAGGGTCTTGTCACTCTTTATTCCTTCATCCATCGTGGTCTCACTTAAAACTTGAAAACTTCAGCACACAAAACTCAACAGAAAACTCGTGAGATCTGTTAGTATAACAAGCAAATAATAAACCTTATGTACTATTGTAAATCCATTCATATTTTTTATTGCATAACACATACTGTATTCTAACTTCACCCTGACTTATACTCATCGATATAATCCATAGCATCATTAAAACAAGTAAACCATGCAACGAAAACTGAATATGTCAAAACGCAATAGTCTGTAATGATCAGACAAATCTATACTTTTGTAACTCCAAAAAGTCTAAATTTTTTGGTAAAAATCAGAAATTTATATATAAATCTTGTGTAAAAAATTCAGCACTTTATCACATTCCAATGAATTTAAACAATCTACTACTTGGCACAAAAGTTTCTGTTTTCTCACAGTATCAAATCAACTATCACCAAATCATCCCAAAGGCTTTACTTGGCACAAACACTAATTAACACAAAAACACAATCATAACAATAGCATAATTTTGTGAACACTCAAAAACATAAAATAAAAAGGAAAAAAGATACCTATTGCGTTGCCTCCCAACAAGCGCTCCTGTTTTACGCCCCTAGTTAGGCGTAATACATAGTTTTAAGTACTGTCATCCTTACTTTTCACCATCTTTGTAGGGATTTTCTCAAAGCTAGGAGGTTCTTTATGTTTCCCACTATTCTCAGAGAATGAGTTTTTAATATTTAAAGCATCTAGCCGCTTATTGCAAAAGGTAATCAAGGTGTTCATACGACTGAGGTTTCCACTAATAGTTTTGAGAGGTTCATTAGACTTCTGTAACTCAATTAATTTTTTCTGCATATCACCTAGTTTTTCCAAGATTTGGATTCTCTCTTGAGTATAATTGAATACTTTTTGTGAGGGTGGAATCCCAAATATACCATCTATTATTTCATAGGCAGTATTAGCATCACTCTCAATAAAATTCCTTTTCGTGGAAAATGCCAAGAGTTGTCTATGGGGCATAGTTAGTCCTATGTAGAAATTACAAAGCAAAATTTTCATGTCCCCCTTTATAGTGCAAACACGATGATATTCCATTATCCTATAGCAAGCATCCTTCAGTTTTTCTCACTGTTTCTGCTTGAAGTAAAGAATTCCAAATTCCGGAGAAAAAGGAGGGATAGTAACACTAGCCATAGCAACACAGCTAGCAAACAAGCTAATAAAAATATTTTTGTATTTTCTATAAAATTGTTTTAGAAGTGGCGGAGATGAAAACGAGAGGAAAATGGCAACTAAAAAGGCAAATGAAAGTAAGAGCAAGTAGATGATAGTTTATGCGAAGGTACTTGATAGGTTTTTGTGATATCTCCCAAGCAACGCTGCCAAAAGTTGTTCTTGCTACTTGTGAGTTGTGTTGGGATTTCCTTGGAGAGGAGAGGATGATGCTGAACAGTGGAGATAAGTATTTCCCTGAATTAAGAACCAAGGTTATCGATCTAGTAGGAGAACCACACAGAACATCTATAGCATCACCGACACACAGAAAATCAAATACTTGCACCCAACGCGAACAACGGGGTTGTCAATCCCCTCGGCGGTTATTTGCAAGGATCAAATGTCGTAGTGGTTGATAGATAAAGTAAATTGCAAAATAAAATAAAGGAAATATAATTGCAGCAAGGTAATTTTGGATTTCATATATGATAAAAGTAGACCCGGGGCCATAGTTTTCACTAGAGGCTTCTCTCTCGAACATAAAGCATACCATGGGTAAACAAACTACTGTTGGGCAATTCATAGAAAACTGCATAGGTACGAAAATATCTATGGCAATGATTATGTATATAGGCATCACGTCCGTGACAAGTAGACTGACTACTACCTGCATCTGCTGCTATTACTCCACCCATCGACCGCTATCCAGCATGCATCTAGGGTATTAATCTATAAAAATGGAGTAACGCCTTAAGCAAGATGACATGATGTACTGAAAGGAAACCTAAACAATGTGAATAAACCCCATCTTTTTATCCTTAATGGCAACAATACAAATACGTTTCATGTCCCTTCCTGTCACTAGGATTGAGCACCGCGGTATTGAACCCATCAGAAAGCACCTCTCCCATTGCAAGATAAATCAATCTAGTTGGCCAAACCAAATGGATAGATTGAAGAGAAATGCAAAGCTATAACAATCATGCATAAAATAATTCAGAGAAGAATCAATTAATATTCAGGAATAATCTTATCATAAACCCACAATTCATCCGATCCCAACAAAAACACCGCAAAAGAAGACTACACAAATAAAACTCCAAGAAGATCGAGGAGAACATTGTATTGAAGATCAAAGAGAGAGAGAGAGAGAGAGAGGAAGCCATCTATCTACTAGCTATGCACTCGTAGGTCCATGGTGAACTACTCACGCATCATCGGATGGGCAACAGGGATGATGTAGATGCCCCCCGTGATCGATTCCCCCTCCAGTCAAGTAATGGAGAAGGCCTGCAGATGGAACTCAGAAGAACAGAAACTTGCAATAGTGAAAAAGTGCTTCGGGTGGCCCTTTAATGTATTGCAAATATTTGAGAATTTATAGAGGTGGAATTAGGTCAAGATGTGCCACGAGGGGCCCACAAGCCCAGCGGCGCACACAGGGTGCACCTGGTGAGCTTGTTGCTCCTTCATGGCTCGTCTGGTCTTCTCCCGAACCTTCTAGGGTCTCTCTTTTTCCAGGAAAAAATGTCAAAAAATTTCATAGCGTTTTTGGATTTCCTGAAAATCCAATAACAAGGAAAAACACCAACTGGCACTGGGCACTAGGTTAATAGGTTAGTCCCAAAACTGATATATCATTGCATATAAAACATCCAAGATTGATGCTATAATAGCATGGAACAATAAAAAGTTATAGATATCTTGGAGATGTATCACTCATCTCAAACCCTAGTTACTAGAAAAATAAATGTAGTGTCGTCGAACATACGATAAAGATTTAGTTTATTAAGTATCATCACTAATGAAGCAATAGCCTAGTAGTAAACCTCCAAATCAATTGTGTCTTGAAGCATGAGTTCATGAGTTCAAATCCTATAAAATCATTTTTCTGTTTAGATTTTCTTCACTAACCCCCAAGCTTTTTGTGTGACGTTGAAAACCATCCCCGAAAATGGAAATGAATTGTGATGCTCAAATGTGTCACCTAAAATCAAGCCAAATCGTCACCTAAGATTCCAGGTTTGGTCGTCCTAGGGTTCATTTTTTGGTGGCGGACACCGTCACAGAAAAAGATTTTCGGCGACAGTTTGTTCTTTGACATGAGAGTTTTTATCACTGAATGGAGCAAATTTTGTAGTGGCTAGTGGGGCCCCTATTGTATATTTTTTCTCCACTATTATTTATATATTCTAAAATAAATCTCCATAAAATTTTACTTCATTTAGAGCAGAGCTCCGGAGAATTGCTAGCTCTGTTGTAGCTTTTTTAGGGCAGAGTTCCAACTGTGGTAATCCCTCTCCTTTGGTGTATGTTGCATTTTTAAGAGAAAAAATGCATTAGAATTGCATCATAATATGAAATAAAACCTCAAAATAAGATAAATAACTATAGAAAATCATGATGCAAAATGGATGAATATCAGGGGCCGAGGGTCCAATAGTCCGACGAACAGGACTATCCGGAGCGAAAACCTAGACTTCGTGGAGTCGAGGGTTCGAACAACTATCACATTTGATTATGGTTTCAGTGCACTTTTGATACGCCACATGGGATGGCTATGTGTATATGTTTTGCATGATCCGCAAAATTCCTCAAACACATCAACCCCTCTTAATAGTTTGATCTAAGAATAAAATAAACCAAGACAAATTTCAAGTCTTTTTTCTAACCAATGCATTTTTCCCTTCTTGAAATGGAGGGGACCAACCATATCTATAATATACCATTGAGACAAATTACATGAGATAAACTTGACAACAACATTAGTGCCACTAATCATATCGTCATCAACACCAAAATACACTAAAGGATGATATTTCTACACTCATCCAACCTGAGCTTAAACCGAGATATTTCATAAAAGCTAAGATGGTAGCTCTGATATTGCTACTAATGACTAAAGAATGCAAAGGATTCCAAATATCCGATCTTTATTTTTATTCCACAAGAAATGGGTTATTTATGGATGAAACCAAGCCAATGTATGGAAAGGAGTAAAGTGGAGATAGAGTTGATCAAGTGGGAGGCGCAGTAGTGGTACTTGAGTAAAAGATGACGTTCTATACGACCATCTCCGCTCGTACAGATGGTTGAATGGCCTGCCAACAGAGCCCCCTAATCCACTTGAATAACCTTTATAAAAGGCCCGATGCCAAATGAGAAACAGAACATCGCCACACATTTCCATATTCGCAGCAGTCATCTCCATCAACCCTAGTTACTGCCATTTCCCATCTACATCTCCATAACCACCACCTTCATCACTACCATGGTGCTCAGCCGTCTAGGCATATGTTGTAATCATGTATCACATCCGGCATCTATTGTAAGACATTATCAATCGAAATTCATGATGTATTCTTCAAAGATTTCTCTATGTTATCTGATCTCCATGTGTGAGTAGTTTCGTAAGGTCATGGGTTGAGGCATAGCCCTACAACCCTATGTATTGTTGGAGGGATCAATGGAAGTACTTTGAATTAATGTCACATATGTGTAACATAAAATTGCCTCATAGTTGTCTCTTGTCTCATTCGCGTTCTTCATCCCTGTAGGTATCCAGGGTCAGGGAGAACGAGCCATGATGAGGATAAGGGCAGGGAGACTGCGATGTGTTATTCTAAACACCAGTGACAGAAATGTTTAGTACAATAACACGGGTCCTATATCTGGGGATACAAGATGTGTAGTCATTAAACGCCCAATGCTTTTGTCTGATTATTACTATCTTAATAACTGGGTAACCCCATGCGACGAAGAGGGCCTTCATTGGACAACTGACTCTTGATGTAGGATGCATGCCGGTCAAGACATAATTGGACACATCGCCCACTTTGATACGCAGCAAACACGTCTCGATTGATGATTTCCAGAGAACACATTAAGATCATAATGCTCCCAACACAAATATATGGTTGTAAGAATAAGTCATCATACCCATGACTACTTTTATTATAAGTGTTTCTACTGTGAACTTGATTCCGATCCGGTCAAAAGTTGGAAGATAATTCTCTTGCAAAATCTTAAATTGCACCATGTTCTGATGACCCACAAGTATAGGGGATCAATCGTAGTCCTTTGGATAAGTAAAAGTGTCAAACCCAACGAGGAGCAGAAGGAAATGACAAGCAATTTTCAGCAGGGTATTTTCTGCAGGCACTGAAATTGTCGGTAACAGATAGTTTGATTGCAAGGTAATTTGTAACGAGCATGTAATAGTAATGGTAACAAAAGTGCAGCAATGTAGCCCAATCCTATTTGTAGGAAAGGACAAGCCGGAATGGTATCTTACAATAAGCAAAGTATTCTTGAGGACACACGAGAATTTCATCTAGTCACTTTCATCATGTTTGTTTGATTCGCGTTTGCTACTTTGATAATTTTATATGTGGGTGGACCGGTGCTTGCGTGTTGATATTACTTGAACAAGCCTCCCACTTATGATTAACTCCTCTCGCAAGCATCCACAACTACAAAAGAAGAATTAAGATAAAATCTAACCATAGAAATTAAACATATGGATCCATATCATCCCCTTACAGAATAGCGCATAAACTAGGGTTTAAGCTTCTGTCACTCCAGCAACCCATCATCTAATAACTACTCCACAATGCATTCCCTTGGGCCCAAAGATGGTGAAGTGTCATGTAGTCCATGTTCCCATAACACCACTAAGGGAATCAGCAACATGCATATCATGAAAATATCGAACGAATACCAAATTCACATGATTACTAATGACAAGACTTCTCCCATGTCCTCAAGAACAAAAGTAACTACTCACAAAACATATTCCTATTGAATATCAGAGGGGTATTGAATAGCATAATAGATCTGAACATATAATCTTCCACAAAATAAACCAAGTAGCATCAACTACAAGATGTAATCAACACTACCAACAATCCACAGGTACCAATCTGAGGTTTTGATACAAAGATTGAATACAAGAGATGAACTAGGGTTTGGGATGAGATGGTGCTATCGAAGATCGGCCCTCCCACGATGAGAGGATTGTTGGTGATGACGATGGCCTTGATTTCCTCCTCTCGAAGGGAAGTATCCCCGGCGAAATTTGTCCACTAGAGAGCAAAAGTGCTCCTGTCCATGTTTCGCCAGCGACGGCGGTGCTCCAAGTCCTCTCCTTATTTTTCTAGGGAAAATGGCCTTATATACCATAAGATGGGCACCAGAGGTTGGCCAGGGGCCGCACTACCCACCAGGGCACACTAGGGGGGTAGGCGCGCCCTGGTGCCTAGTGGGCACCTGGGTTGTCCCCTCTGGTACTTCTTTTCTCCAATAATTTTTATATATTCCAAAATAAATCTCCATAAAATTTCAGCTCATTCAGAGATGTGCAGAATAGGTATCTCTGACATAGCTTTTTCAGGTCCCGAATTCCAGCTGCCGGTAATCTCCCTCTTTGTATAACCTTGCATATTATGAGAGAAAAGACATTATAATTACTCCACAAAGTGTTATATTGATTCAAAACACTATAAATGACAGTAGGAAAACATGATGCAAAATGGACGTATCAACACCCCCAAGCTTAGACCTCACTTGTTGTCAAGAGAAATCCAATATCGATAATCATGTCCACATGTTTAGAGAGAGAGGTGTCAGTAAAAAATACAGACATAGTAGCATGATGATCATTATTATAACAGCAATATTTATTATCATATAACTTCTCATGAGTAAGTAATAATTCATCACAACATCGAAGTATAAAGCATAAACTTTCTTGAAAACTAACAAACTATGTTGTCAGTCAACAATGCAATTGCAATTCATCATATTTTCAGGAAGGGTCTCGTGTCAGAGATTTTTAGCAAGTCCACATATTCAACCACCATTTAGTCTTCTATGATTGCTAAAACTCACACCATACATATGGAGCAAAAAGTTTCAGCCAGACACATAGAAAGATAGGGGCTTATAATTTCGCCTCCCAACTTATTCACCTTAGGGGTGATGTCAACAATAATAACTCATGATCACTCATATCCAACTGGATATATGTGCCTAGATCTTTCCCCACCACATGATGCTTGCAAAAGAGAAAAATAAAAGGAATAGAGGAGAACACTGTTGACTCTTGCATGAAAAGCAAATACGAAAAAGTAAAACATAGTCCTTCGCAGAGGGAAGCAAAGGTTGTCATGCGCTTTTTGTATTTGGAAACAAAAGCTCTTAATGCCAAGGAACATCACATTACATTGCCCCTTATTATAGCAAGCATTATTATGCAGTCCGTCGCTTTTATTACTTTGCCGTCACAAGTTCGTACAACACGTATTTCCCTTACAACAAATGATCAAATATATATATATATATATGCAATTTTTATTGCTTTATGCACCGATGACAACTTACTTGAAGGATCTTACTCAATCCATAGGTAGGTATGGTGGACTCTCATAACATGAAATTGGGTTTAAGGTTTTTGGATGCACAAGTAGTATCTCTACTTGGTCGAGATTTTTGGCTAGCAAAGATATTGGGCAAGCACCACATGTTGGAGGATCTATGACAATATAACTTCTATGTGAATATTAACAAACATAAATCACTATATTGTCTTCTTTGTCCAATTTCAACAATTTGGCATAAAATATTTAATGGGGCTCACAATCATAAAAGATGTCCAAGATAGTATATTTGCATGTGAATCTTCTCTTCCCTTATTAATTCTTTCGTGAATTGCATCATTGACTAATGCTGTGTTTGTCAACTTTCAATAAATTTTACCACTTTTACTTTTCCTTCTATAATGCTATTACTTTCCATAAGATTAGTGTCGGTGTCAAAACCGGTGGATCTCGGGTAGGGTGTCCCGAACTGTGCATCTAGGCGGATGGTAACAGGAGACAAGGGACACGATGTTTTTACCCAGGTTCGGGCCCTCTCGATGGAGGTAAAACCCTACTCTTGCTTGATTGATATTGATGATATGGGTAGTACAAGAGTGGATCTACCACGAGATCAAGGAGGCTAAACCCTAGAAGCTAGCCTATGGTATGATTGTTGTAATGGTTGTTCGTCCTACGGACAAAAACCCTCCGGTTTATATAGACACTGGAGAGGGCTAGGTTACACAGAGTCGGTTACAATGGTAGGAGATCTACATATCCGTATCGCCAAGCTTACCTTCCATGCCAAGGAAAGTCCCATCCGGACACGGGACAAAGTCTTCAATCTTGTATCTTCATAGTCTTGGAGTCCGGCCGATGATGATAGTCCGGCTATCCGAACACCCCCTAGTCCAGGACTCCCTCAGTAGCCCCTGAACCAGGCTTCAATGACGATGACTCCGGTGCGCATATTGTTCGGCATTGCAAGGCGGGTTCCTCCTCCGAATAATTCATAGAAGATTGTGAACACCAGGATAGTGTCCGGCTCTGCAAAATAAATTCCACATTCCACCATAGAGAGAATAATATGTACACAAGTTCAATCTGCTGACGTATTTCGTGGCATGACATCACGCCACCACCAAGCCTTTACTTGAATCATTTTTATTATACCACCTCAGCGCGTTTAGCAAAGCGGTTTCCTTGGCACGTCTTGTCGAAGCAGAGATCGTGTTCCCCTTATTCTGGGATTCCCATCAATACGGACGTGGGTAACCCAACCGCGCCATTGATTGTGGTGCTTGGGAGATAAGCGAGTTTTACCAGGCCGGTGGGGGCGCATAGTCTTCGTCCGCCCATATATAAGGTGATAAGGATCCACCTTTTTTACCTACGCCTTCTTCCTCCTTTGCTTATCCATCTCCGTGCACTCGAGCTCTAGCGCCCAAGTTCGCACATCTCGTCTCAACCTTCTCCAGCCATGTCCGGAGCGGGAGGCAAGTGGATGGCCTCCTCCGTTATGGAGGGGCACATCAAGAAGCTGTGCGGCACCGGATACCTATCCAGCGACATCGCGCACCGGCTGCCCGATGAGGGGCAGCTCATCCCCACCCCCAGGCCTCATGAGAGGGTCGTATTCCTTCCCCACTTCCTCCGCGGACTGGGCTTCCCACTTCATCCCTTCGTCCGGGGGCTCATGTACTACTACGGCCTGGACTTCCATGATTTGGCGCCAAACATCATCCTCAACATCTCGGCGTTTATCGTCGTGTGCGAGGCCTTCCTCTACATCCAGCCCCACTTCAGCTTGTGGATAAAAACCTTCAATGTCAAGCCGAAGGTGGTGAAGGGTGTCCAAGCGGAGTGCGGAGGCGCCATGGTGGGCAAAATGCCCAACGTCATCTGGCTCAAGGGAGCCTTCGTGGAGTCCATCAAAGGGTGGTAATCGGGGTGGTTCTACATCACCGATCCGCGTGACCCTAAATGGGCAGCGGCCCCCGAGTTTAGATCTGGTATCCCCATGCAGCTCACCTCCTGGAAAGAGAAGGGCTTGCTATGGGGTAGTTCGGAGGAGCTGACAGGACTTCAGTCCTGTCTCCAGACCCTGGTGAACAAGAAGCTTAAGCTTGTCAACGTGATCCAGGTCATGCTCGTCCGCCGGATTCTCCCCTTCCAGCAACGGGCCTTCAATTTGTGGGAGTTTGATCCGGCACAGCACCGGACCCTGAGAGGGCTCTTCGACACGACGTACGAAGCTGCCTGGAGGGTGCTGTTCAAGGGCGGAGAAGCCCCCGCATCCGCAACTGAAGATCTTGGATTCAGCACGAAGCGCCCGGCCGGCGAGGTAAGCTTTGCTATCCTCTATGGGACACTTATTTCTTTCATAGTTTGACTCTATGTGGGATCTAAAACTCCCAATGCCTTTAACAGGACTGGTAGAAGACGTCCGAACAGGTTAACTGTCCGGCTCGCCTTCCCGAAGACCCAGCGGACACCCGTTTGACGGGGCTGCTGGTTCCAGCCCTTTATGTGGTGCCGGAGAGGAAGGCCAAGAAGAAGGCCATGGGAACCCAAAGGAGTTCCCGGCGCCAGGTGGTATCGGACTCATCGTCCAATGGCTCCGAGGCGGACTCCTCCCCCGAAGACGAGGAGGAGAAAGAGGACTCTCCCCAGGAGGGGGAGAGAAGAAGAGGAAGGCTTCCCCAACGAGGGAGGCCGAAGGGCCCAAGAGGGGAAGGACCCTTCCTCCGGACAGCTCCGCCAACGCCGACGACGGCGACGAGGGGTGGCCCTCAAGGGCCAAGCCCCCGGCAAGATCGTAAGTATCCGGATTCCTAAATGATTTATAATTTCTGTCTTTTTTTTGCCACATAGTGTCCTTCTAATTCCGCATACAACCTGCAGTCCGGCTGAGGACGATTTTCCCTCTTCTTCGAGCGGGTCCTTGGCTCCGTCGGATGTGGATTCCATTCCGACCGCCTCCACCCCTCGTGACGCTGAGGACGCCGAGGTGGGATCCCAGGAGGGGACCTGCCGGGCGGGGGAGGCTCCGGAGGTGCCACAGGGCAACCTCCCGGACTTCACACCGGAGTCCGCACCGGAACCCGCAGTGGTTCCGGAGTCCGGAAGGCGGCCCCTTTGTAAGAAGGGCAAGACCGTGACACTGGCGGCCTCCGTCCAACCGGAGGTGCCGGACAACTTGTTGGAGGCACTCAATGGCGCTTCCATCGAGGAAGAACACCGCACTGTCATGAGTGCGGTGATTCAGAAGGTTCAGCTTGCCAAGAGCGGGCTGACCGAAGCCTGTAGCAGCCTTCTAACAGGCTTTGAGGTAAGAAATTTTAAAATATGTAATGTAATACCACATAGACAGTAGCCCCTGATGCTCGGTTCGGTGTTCGGAAAGAAAAACCGGACTGAGGATCTAAAAAGATATACACAGGAGTTCTAAAAATTACGTCAATATGGGTTTGCAGGCTGCGCAGCTGACCTCTGCTGCACTGACTGCGGAGGTCGATGCTTTGAAGCAGAACCTCGAGCGGTCCGAGAACGAGCTCGGCCTTGCCAAGAAGCAGCTCGAGGACAAAGAAGGTGAGTAACACCGTATTAAGTTTGTACCTTACAGAAAAGGATTTTGGTTGCAAGAGAAATAACAAGGATAACGTGGGCACTGCAGGGGCCACAAACGATGTGGCGACCCTGAAGGAGGCCGTGTCCGCGGCCGAGCGTAATGCGGCCGCGGAACGAGCGGAGCGAGAGAAGCAGGAGGCGCGGGTGGCGGAGGTGCAGCAAGAGCTCCAGGCTCTCATGGAAAAGCATGAGAGTTTGGAGCGCGACTCGAAGACTCGAGAGTCCGAGCTTGCCTCGACTCTTTAGAGTGCCAAAGCCGCTAAGGCCGAGGCCCATCAGGCCCTCCAGGAGATTGAAGCGGTGAAGAAAATAGCGGCGGGTAAGGCATTTTTCATGCAAAGCAAGCATGTTAAAGTGAATTACCTGTTAATTACCCGAATTCGGAGCTCTCCAGGAGCGTTTGCAGATCTTCCTCGCAGCATGTCCGATGCTGCTGCATTCTACCGGGCCGAGTAGGGGAGCTCAACGGAGAAGGTCTTCTGGTCTCAGTATGCTGAGGCCGGACATACGGTGCCCCATAGCGACCAGCTGATGCAGCTGGTCGAGCTCCACAAGGTAGCCGAGCAGGCCATGAAGGGCCTCATAGTCCGGCTGTGGCCTGAAGAGGCCATGCCTGGGAGCTACTTCGGCATGGTGCGGCGGCTGGTGGATGCGTCTCCCTGGGTGGAAGTCATCAAGCGCTCCGCCTGCATTGAAGGTGCCCGTCGGGCCCTTGCCCGCGCAAAGGTGCACTGGGGCAGGCTGGATGCTGAGAAGCTTCTGACGGACGCGCCGTCGGCGGGCAAGGAGTATCGCAAGCCCAAAATGTATATAATAGTGTCCTGAAGGGTGCCCGCAAGATTGCGGATGAGTGCCCCAAAGATGTAATATTTGAATAGACTCGCAATGTGTTATCCTGTGCGCTGAAAACTTTGTTCATATGCGCTAAGCAACGCTTATTAATTTAAAATATTACCTTCTGTGCGGCCGTTTATCAAATCTGAGAGATGGAAAGTCGTCGGCTTCAGCCCCCATGCCACGAATGCTGGGGTGTTCAGGATAAACTTGAGCGCTCTTGTTCCCATTTTTGGGTCCATCCAGGGAGGCGCTCAACACGACGAACAAGGCAACCAGACTTATAATGCTTGAACACTCTCACTTAGCCATAGAATTCTATAATTTTAAATTTCGGTGAAGCCCCTAGTGTTCGGAAGACCAAGTTTGGGGTGCTATCCACGCCTGGGCCGGACAAAGCCGGTTCCTCGCTCTAAGCGGCATAAGCCTTTAGGGACTCGAAAAGACCTCTCTAACAGCGACCAGCTCTCGCCTTATCATGACGGTCAATTTTAGCTTTCTCCACTGAGGTGCTCGCCCAGCTCAACCGGGGCGCAATCGCAGTGGTTCTCCCAGTGCTACCTTAGCCGATAGAACGGAACGTAAGGTGCCAAAACATGGAAGCCGGGCAAACCCAACTATTGACCCAAGACATGATTCGGAGCCGATGCATATAGTGCTATAAGTTCGGGGTGCCGCACTTGTGAAAGTGTTCGGACTTATCACACCATAATGCGGGGAATCATAAGCCCCTGGTGTATTCAGCCGTACCAAAGTGTACGGATGCAAAACGTCATAAATGAACATATATGTAAGAAAGGAATGCAATTATAAGCGAAAAGTGATGCATTGTTTATTCAAGGAATTCTGCGATGAGTGCAGAACAATACAAATAGTGCGGTAAGCAAGGGCTTGGACTATTAGAAATGTCTCCCTCCAGGGGTAGGCTGCGGAATTGTGTATTAAACGGATTTAATGCTCATAATGGAGACCACCTGAGTGTTCGTCGTAGCCATTGTTCTTCCCTGGCTGTTGCATCGTGAGTTCGGCAGGTCCACTGCCGGACACGGCCTCTGGCGAATGGAGTCCTGTGGAAAGAAAAAAAAAAGAAAAAGAGCGACACACTTGGGAGCCCCTGGTGTGGTTGAGCTGCACTCTGGGCCTGTCGTGGTCATGCCCCTCCCCCTATGCCCATGGTATCTCCAGAGCGTAATTATGTACGCGAAGGGCTAGTTTTGCAATCATGCAAGGGCTGGGGTTGGGGCTGCATTGCTACACGTGCTCGGAACGTGCCAGGTGGTCTTGATGTATGTTACTCCGGGCGCGTTTGGCCATGTCCGGTCGTTTAACGGCCGGACTCGAAAATTGCCTTAAGAGGCTGCTCTGTACTTCTGCCGCGAGAGCTGCTGTGTGTTCCTCCGTTCAGAGGGGGCGTTCAGTGTTTCCGTTGACCGTGATGACTCCACGAGGTCCTGGCATCTTGAGCTTAAGGTATGCGTAATGCGGCACCGCATTGAACTTTGCAAACGCGGTTCATCCGAGCAGGGGGTGATAGCCACTGCGGAACGGGACTATGTCGAAGACTAACTCCTCGCTTCGGAAATTATCCGGGGATCCGAAGACCACTTCCAGTGTGACTGAGCCTGTACAATTGGCCTCAACACCTGGTATGACGCCTTTGAAGGTCGTCTTTATAGGTTTAATCCTTGAGGGGTCTATGCCCATCTTGTGCACTGTATCCTGATAAAGCAGGTTCAGGCTGCTGTCGCCGTCCATCAGGACTCTAGTGAGGTGAAATCCATCGACGATTGGGTCTAAAACCAATGCGGCAAATCCGCCATGGCGGATACTGGTGGGGTGGTCCCTTCGATCGAAAGTGATCGGGCAAGAGGACCATGGATTGAACTTCGGGGCGACTGGCTCCATCGCATATACGTCCCTAAGTGCACGCTTCCGCTCCCTCTTGGGTATGTGGGTTGCGTATATCATGTTTACCGTCCGAACTTGTGGGGGAAAACCCTTCTGTCCTCTACTGTTTGGCGGCCGGGTCTCTTCCTCGTCGTCGCTATGCAGCCCCTTGTCATTGTTTTCGGCAATTAACTTGCCTGCCTGCTTGAACACCCAACAATCCCTGTTGGTGTGATTAGCTGGCTTTTCGGGGGTGCCATGTATCTGGCAAGAGAGGTCGAGTATTCGGTCCAAATTGGACGAACCTGGAGTAGTTCGTTTAAATGGCTTTTTCCGCTGACCGCGTTTAGAGCCTCTGAATCCGGCGTTGACTGCCGTATCCTCAGTGTTATTGTAGTTAACGCGGCGTTTGTTTTTGTTACGACGCGACCTGCCATTGCGGTCCTTGTTGTCCGGACTGCCAGAATTTTTGCTGAGGTTGTTACTGCGGGCTAGCCAGCTGTCCTCCCCCGCACAGAAGCGGGTCATGAGTGATGTGAGGGCGGCCATGGATTTCGGATTTTTCCTGTCCTAGGTGCCGGGCCAGCCACTCGTCGCGGATGTTATGTTTGAAGGCTGCGAGGGCCTCTGCATCCGGACAGTCGACGATTTGATTTTTCTTTGTTAAGAACCGTGTCCAGAACTGTCTGGCCGATTCGTCTGGCTGCTGAATTATGTGGCTTAGGTCATCAGCCTCTGGTGGTCGCACATATGTGCCTTGGAAGTTGTCGAGAAATGCAGCTTCTAGGTCCTCCCAACACCCAATTGACTCTGCTGGCAAGTTGTTAAGCCAATGCCGAGCTGGTCCTTTAAGCTTGAGTGGGAGATACTTGATGGCGTGGAGATCATCACCGCGGGCCATATGGATATGAAGGAGATAATCTTCGATCCAAACCGCGGTGTCTGTTGTGTCATTGTATGATTCAATGTTCACGGGCTTAAACCCTTCAGGGATTTGATGATCCATTACTTCATCTGTGAAGCATAGTGGGTGTGCGGCGCCTCTATACTGGGCAATATCATGACGTAGCTCAAGAGAGCTTTGTCTGCTGTGTTCGGCCCGGCCAGAGTTGCTGTATCCGGCGCGACGGTAGTCTTCGTGGATCATGGGGCGCCCTCGTGATCCGTAGATAGATCGTGATTGTTTTGCCTTGTCCTCCAATATATCTCGCAAGTCCAGCGCATTCCCCCGTGGCTTCGCGCTTTTCAAGCGGTGCCAGGGTACGGTTCTGGTGGAGGGCCTAGATGCCTCTCTGTCGCGGCCACGAGGTGGTCGGTCTGCCGTATTGTGCGCTGGTGACGAAGGTTTATATGCCTCCTCCTCTAATCGGGGGAGCAACTTGCGTTTTGGGTAGCTTTTGGAGGGGCGTTCGAGTTCATACTCTTCGGCCGCGAGGACCTTGGTCCATCTGTTGGCCAGCAGGTCTTGATCAGCTCAAAGCTGTTGCTGCTTTTTCTTTAGGCTGTTCGCCGTGGCCATTAGCCTGCGTTTAAAACACTCTTGTTCGACGGGATCCTCGGGCACGATGAATTCATCGTCGTTGAGGCTTGCCTTGTCTCCGGAGGGAGGCATGTAATTATCATCCTCGACCTCTTCGTCTGCTGCTCTCTCTTGGGGGCTGGTTTCTCCGAACTCCTGTGCTGAATCTTGCTAGAGGGGGTTGTCTTCGGCACTCTCTGGGGTGTTATTGTCTTCGGTGCCGGAATCTCCATTCTTGCTGTGGCGGGATTTAGAGCGGCGCCGCTGACGTCGGCGCTTGGGCTGTTTCTTAGAGGAATCTGCCTCCGCTACTTCTTCGCTGTTCCCATCCTTTGGGATGTCCACCATGTATATGTCGTATGATGAGGTGGTCTTCCAGTGCCCCGTAGGCGCTGGTTCTTGATCGTCTCTGGCATCGTCGTCCATACCGTCGATGTCTTCGGAGTCGTAGTCTAGCATGTCGGTTAGATCGTCGACAGTGGCTACAAAGTGGGTGGTGGGTGGGCTTTGAATTTCTTCGTCGTCCGCATCCCAACAATCCTGACCGCAGTTCGGCCAGGGCTCTCTTGATAACGAGAGATGTCGCCAAAGGGTGAGTGTTGAAAGATGTCCGCAGCGGTGAACTCCATGATCGGCGCCCAATTGGATTCGATTGGCAGGGGTGCAGGAGGTTCGGAGTTCGGCAAGGAGTCCGGCACCTCGGAGTCACGAGCTTTGCAAAGGACAAGGTCAGTATTCGGATCCATCGCCGTAGAGATTGCAGCTCTCGAGGCGGTGTCCAGCCACCTGTCCTCGATCTGTGTGGTCGGCTCCGAACTATGAGTCAGAGCGGACTCATGTGCGGCCTCCAGGGTACTGTTCGGTGGCAGAGCTAAATCGTGCCCATCGTGACAGTGCGGCGCGCTCGGCTGTGGTTCGAATCCATCGAAGATCAAGTCTCCGCGGATGTCAGCCGTGAAGTTTAGGATTCCAATCCTGACCTGATGGCCAGGGGCGTAGCTTTCGATCTGCTCTAGATGGCCAAGCGAATTGGCCCGCAGTGCCCAGCCGCCGAACACGAAGATCTGTCCGGGGAGAAAAATCTCACCCTGGACTGCGTTGTTGTTGATTGAAGAAGCCATCAAGCCTATCGGTGACGACACAGAGGAACTCTCAATGAAAGCACCAATGGCGGTGTCAAAACCGGCGGATCTCGGGTAGGGGGTCCTGAACTGTGCGTCTAGGCGGATGGTAACAGGAGACAAGGGACACGATGTTTTTACCCAGGTTCGGGCCCTCTCGATGGAGGTAAAACCCTACTCCTGCTTGATTGATATTGATGATATGGGTAGTACAAGAGTGGATCTACCATGAGATCAAGGAGGCTAAACCCTAGAAGCTAGCCTATGGTATGATTGTTGTAATGGTTGTTTGTCCAACGGACTAAAACCCTCCGGTTTATATAGACACCGAGAGGGCTAGGGTTACACAGAGTCGGTTACAACGGTAGGAGATCTACATATCCGTATCGCCAAGCTTTCCTTCCACGCCAAGGAAAGTCCCATCCGGACACGGGACGAAGTCTTCAATCTTGTATCTTCATAGTCTTGGAGTCCGGCCAATGATGATAGTCCGGCTATCTGGACACCCCCTAGTCCAGGACTCCCTTAATTAGCATATGATATTTTTCATTATTTTTATTGCTAGGATTGAAACAAAAAGCTAAAGAAGCAAAAACTCAATCTAATCTTTATTATATAACTCTCAACTCAATTACATAGATAGATAGATCACGAAACTAGCACTCAAAAATAGATCATACTAAACTTTTATTCATCTAAATCACGAAATAACTAAGGATGAAACTAAAATAGGTAAAGATAATAAAAGTGATGGTGATACGATACCGGGGCACCTCTCCCAAGCATGGCACAAGCCAAGGGGAGTGCCCATACCCGTGTACTCAAGTCTCCTTCTTTGGTGATAGAGATGGTGATGAAGTGGTAAGCTTATCTAGCTTAGGTTTGATGCTGAAACTCTCCTCCCTCAAGTCATCGACTTCTTGCTCAAGCTTCAATACCTTTTTGCATAATGCTTCCTTACTTTCCTACAGAAAATGGGATGGGATAAATTGGATCTTAGATCTGTTTACTGTGTTTGGGAGGCTTGACTTCTTGAACTCCACATGCATATCTCCTGATTGAGGTAGAGGGGCATCGTCTTCATCCGAGCTCGTCTCTTCCGTTTCCTTCAAGTTGGCCTCTACCTCCTCCTCCGTGGACCACCCATAGGGGTCTATATCTCCCTAGATCCTTGGATTTGCAATATAGTGGGAAACATAGCTCTCTCCATCCGAGTCTTGGGACGACATGCTTTCAGATCTGTCAGGAAATCAGCACGAAATAAGAACAAATGATATTTCCATGATGTGGTGGTCAAAACGTCAGGGAGCATATATAAAGAAAATTTATCTTGCAAAATAAGTAAGCCAGAGAAAAAACGGAGTCGGGAAGGCTCCCGTGGGGCCCACTACCCACCAGGGCGCGAGGGGGGAAGCGCGCCCTGGTGCTTAGTGGGCACCATTGTTGCCTTCTCGGGTGTTCATTATTTTATATTTTTTTTCAACTATTCCAAAACTGGTAGAAAATATTTTATGGAATTTTTGGAGCCGGTTTACTTACCGTATCACGTACCTTTTCCTTTTCAGGGTTCTGGAGTTTTCTGGAAGGTCTCTTTTATGTATTCGTCTGGTGTAACGATTTGAATAATGTTAGTTTCAACATTAATAGGCATACCTGAGATATAGTGCTTAATTCTTTGTCCATTGACCACCCTCAGATTTGTGCCTTCGGCACTATTGATCCTAATGGCTCCAGAGTGATAAAATTCTTCAATGATATATGGTCCTTCCCATTTAGAGAGAAGTTCTCCTACAAAAAATCTAAAATGAGAATTGTACAGTTGAACATATTCACCCACTTTGAATTCTCATTTTTGGATTATTTTGTCATACCATCTTTTGACTTTTTCTTTAAATAATTTGGCATTTTCATAGGCTTGGGTTCTCCATTCATCTAATGACCTAATATCAAATAACCTCTTTTCACCTGCAAGTTTGAAATCATAATTGAGTTCTTTAATTGCCCAATATGCTATATGTTCTAACTCAAGAGGCAAATGAGAAGCTTTTCCATAAACCATTTTATACGGAGACATACCCATGGGATTTTTATAAGCTGTTCTATAAGCCCATAATGCATCATCCAGTTTCTTAGACCAATTATTTCGAGACCTATTGACAATCTTTCGCAAAATTAACTTTGTTTCTCTATTAGTCAACTCAACTTGACCACTAGATTGAGGGTGATAAGGTGATGCAATTTTATGGTTGACATCATATTTAGCAAGCAATTTATGAAAATCACCATGAATAAAATGTGAACCACCATCAGTCACTAAATATTTAGGGTCTCCAAATCTCGAGAAAATAACTTTTAAGCATTTTAATGGAAGTGTTATGATCAGCACTACTAGTTGGAATAGCTTCTACCCATTTAGTGACATAATCAACAGCAAGTAAAATATGTGTATAGCCATTAGAGGAAGGAAAATGTCCCATATAATCAAATTCCAAAACATCAAATGTTTCAATAACAAGTGAATAATTCATAGGCATTTCCCGACGTCTACCAATATTACCAATTCTTTGACATTCATCACAAGATAAAACAAACTTACAAGCATCCTTGAAAAGAGTAGGCCAATAGAAACCAGATTGTAATACCTTGTGTGTAGTTCTATCTCCCACATGGTGTCCTCCGTAAGCCGTGGAGTGACACTCCATAGGATTTGTTCCTGTTCATGCTCAGGTATACAATGTCTAATAATACCATTTACTCCTTTTTTATAAAGATGTGGGTCATCCCAAAAGTAATGCCTTAAATCAAAGAAGAATTTTTTTCTTTGGTTGGTAAGTAAAACTAGGTGGTATAAATTTAGCAACAATATAATTTTCATAGTCTCCATACCAAGGAGTATTACAAGAAGCATTTATGACAACTAGTTGTTCATCAGGGACGCTATCATCAATAGGTAGTGGGTCATCACTGATATTTTCTAACCTAGACAAGTTATCAGCTACAGGATTCTCAGCTCCCTTCCTATCAGTAATATGCAAGCCAAATTCTTGTAAGAAAAGAACCCACCTGATCAGTCTAGGTTTAGCATCTTTCTTCTCCATAAGGTATTTAATAGCAGCATGATCATTGTGAACAATTACTTTAGAATCAACTATGTAGGATCTCAATGTGTCACAAGCAAACACAACTGCTAGAAAATCTTTCTCAGTAGTAGCATAATTTGTTTGAACACTGTCTAGAGTTTTGCTAGCATAACGGGTAACATTTAATTTCTTATGAATTCTTTGTCCTAGAACATCACCGACAACATAATCACAAGCATGACACAGAATTTCAAAGGGCAAGTTCCAATCAAGTGGTTGAACAATAGGTGGAGAAGTTAAGGTTTTCTTCAGTGTTTCAAAGGCTTCCACACAATCATCATAAAAAACAGATGGAACATCTTTTTGCAAGAGATTAGGAAGTGACCTAGAGAAGTCTTTAATAAACCTCCTATAGAAACCAACATGACCAAGGAAACTTTGGATATTTTAATATCTTTAGGACATGGTATTTTCTCAATTGCATCAACTTTGGCCTTATCCACTTCAATGCCATGCTCAGAAATTTTTATGCCCGAAGATAATACTTTAGTCACCATAAAGTGGCACTTCTCCAAATTCAAGACAAGATTAGTTTGTTTACATATTTTCAAAACTCGATCAAGGTTGCTTAAGCAAACATCAAAAGAAGTTCTGTAAATGAAAAAATCATCCATGAAAACCTCAACAATCTTTTCACAAAAGTCAGAGAATATAGCAGTCATACATCTTTGAAAGGTAGCAGGTGCATTGCATAAACCAAAAAGGGAAGTAAAAGTAGTTTGATCTTTCTAGCTTTTGATCAATAAAAGGTAAGGATTAATGATCTTTTCTAGTAGCTTTATTTAGTTTTCTAAAATAAATTACCACCCTATAACCAGTTACAATTCTTTGTGGAATAGGCTCATTTTTATCATTACGAACTGCAGTAATACCTCCTTTCTTAGGGACACAATGACCAGGACTTAACCATCTATTATCAGCTATAGGATAAATTTTACCTGCTTCCAGAAGCTTTAATATTTCAGTTCTTACCACTTCCTTCATCTTAGGATTTAATCGTCATTGGTGATCAACAACTGGTTTAGCATCAGGCTCCATATTAATTTTATGCTAACATAGAGTGGAATAGTGCCTTTAAGTTCATCAAGAGTATATCCAATAGCAGCATGATACTTCCTCATAGTTTTTAATAATCTCTTTTCTTCATGCTCTGAAAGGTTAGCACTAATAGGATATATCTTCTTTTCATCAACATAAGCTTATTTCAATGTATCAGGCAATTGTTTTAATTCAAACACATGATCACCCTTAGGTGGAGGAGGACCTCCAAGAGTTTCAACAGGAAAATTGTGTTTGGGAATAGGTTTTTGAACAAATAACATCTTATCTATTTCATTTCTTTCATTCAAGTTCAAATCATTTTCATGGTGTAGAAAATATTGTTCTAGCGGATCAGTAGGAGGTATGACAATAGAAGAAAGACCAATAATTTCATCTTTACTAGGAAGTTATTTATCATGAGGTTTTCTATGAAACTTAGAGAAATTAAACGCATGAGATATATCCAAATTTAATATTGACAGTTTCTTTAGAGCAATCAATCTTAGCATTAACAGTATTGTAGAAAGGTCTACCGAGTATAATGGGACAAAAATTATCTTGTGGAGAACCAAGAACTAGGAAATTAGTAGGGTATTTTATTTTCCTGCACAAGACTTCAACATCTCTAAATATGCAAAGTGGGGTGATAGTATCTCTATTAGCAAGCTTAATAGTAACATCAATGTCTTCTACCTCAGCCGCTGCAATATCATTCATAATTTCTTGATATAAGGTAAATGGGATAGCACTCACACTAGCACCCAAATAACATAAGCCATGATATCTCCTATTTTAACAGAGACAATAGGGATGCCCACAATAGGCTAATTCTTATCTTTATCACTGGGGTTAGCAATTCTAGCAGCATCACACACAAATAAATAACATGCCTATCAATATTATCAACCAAGAGATCTTCAATCATAGAAACATTAGGTTCAACAACTTTAATTTGTTCAGAGGGTCTAGGTGATCTAATATTACTTTTGTTTACCATGGTTGAAACCTTAGCATACTCCTTTATCCTAACAGGGAAAGGTGGTTTTTCAATGTAAGCAGTAGGCACAACTGCGTCAACATTATAAATGATAGTTTCATCTTTAACCATAACTGGCCCCTCAATCTTTTCTTTAACAGGGGGATGATATTTAAACCATTTCTCCTTAGGGTGATCAACATGAGTTGCAAAAGATTCACAAAAAGAAGCTACAATCTCAGAGTCAAGTCCATATTTAGTTCTAAACATGTGAAAAGCATCGGCATCCATGAAAGATTTAACACAATAAAACTTATGTGTTATACCTGACTCATTACCTTTGTTGAGTTCCCAATCTTCGGAGTTGCATTTAATTCTTTTCAGAAGATTCCATCTGAATTCAATAGCTTTCTCCAAAAAAGAGCCAGTCGAAGAAGAATCTAGCATGTTTTGATTATCATGAGAAAGCTGAGAATAAAAATCTGTAAGATAATTTCTTTCAAGAGGTCATGATTGTGGCATGTATACATCATGTATTTAAGCATCCCCAAGCTTGAGCGATACTTTCTCCTTCACGAGGCAAAAAATTACATATATAATTCCGATCACGATGAACTAGATGCATATGATATTTTTTGGATGAAATTCCAATTTCAACCGATTCCAATCCTAAGCTCCAATATCTTCACATAGACTATACCTTGTCAATGACTTTTCCTTCAAAGACAAAGGAAAGACTTTCTTATTAACTCCATCTATGGGAAAACCTGCAAGCTTAAATAATCCACAAACTTCATCCACATAGATTAGGTTCATATCAGGATGCAATGTCCCATCTACTTCATAAGGATTCACTAGTAGTTTCTCTATCATACCTGAAGGAATCTCATAATAAATATTTTCTGTAGGTGCAGTCAGTTGAGGAGAAACTATTTGTGCTTCCGCTTGAGGTGAAGATACCCCGAACAAACCCCAAAGGATGGTTTTCCATAGTAACAAGTAACAGTAAATTTCAGCACGTAATATAAAATTTTCCTTACCAAATTCCACTCAGCAAAAGCGCTTCACTGCCCGGAAAAGGCGCTAGAAAAGATCCTTGATGCCCATAAGTATAGGGGAGCAATTGTAGTCCTTTCAAAAAGTAAGAGTGTCGAACCCAACGAGGAGCAGATGGAAATGACAAGCAGTTTTCAGCAAGGTGTTTTCTGCAAGCACTGAAAATTTCGGTAACAGATAGTTTAATAGCACGACAATTTGTAATGAGCAAGTAATAGTAACAGTTAAAATAGTTCAGCAAGGTAGACCAATCCTTTTTGTAGAAAAGGACAGGCCGGAACGGTCTCTTATAATAAGCAAAGCATTCTTGAGGACACACGGGAATTTCATCTAGTCACTTTCGTCATGTTTGTTTGATTCGCGTTCGCTAGTTTGATAATTTGATATGTGGGTGGACTGGTGCTTGGTTGTTGTTCTTACTTGTACAAGCCTCCCACTTATGGTTAACCCCTCTCGCAAGCATCCTCAACTACAAAATAATAATTAAGATAAAATCTAAGCATAGCATTAAACATATGGATCCAAATTAGACCCTTACGGAATAGCACATAAACTAGGGTTTAAGCTTCTGTCACTCTAGCAACCCATCATCTAATAACTACTACACAATGCATTCCCTTAGGCCCAAAGATGGTGAAGTGTCATGTAGTCGACATTCACATAACACCACTATGGGAATCAACAACATACGTATCATCAAAATATCAAACGAATACCAAATTCACATGATTACTTATGACAAGACTTCTTCCATGTCCTCAAGAACAAAAGTAACTACTCACAAAACATATTCATGTTCAAGATCATAGGGGTATTGAGTAGCATAATAGATCTGGACATATGATCTTCCACCAAATAAACCAACTAGCATCAACTACAAGATGTAATCAACACTACTAGCAACCCATAGGTACCAATCTGATATTTTGATTCAAACATTGAATACAAGAGATGAACTAGGGTTTGAGATGAGATGGTGTTGTCGAAGATGTTGATGAAGATTGGCCCTCCCACAATGAGAGGGTTGTTAGTGATGACTGTGGCCTCGATTTCCTCCTCCCGGGGGAAAATATCCCCGGCGGGATCTCTCCGCCGGAGAGCAAAAGTGCTCCTATAACCAAGTCCACCTCGAGACGGTGACGCTCCGTTCCAAAAGTCCTCTCGTTATTTTTTTCTAGGGAAAATGGCCTTATATACCAAAAGATGGGCACCAGAGGCTGGCCAGGGGCCCCACTACCCACCAGGGCATGCCAGGGGGGTAGTCACGCCCTGATGCCTAGTGGGCACCTGGGTGGCCCCCTGTGGTACTTCTTTTCTCCAATAATTTTTATATATTATGAAATAAATCTCCATAAAATTTTAGCTCATTTGGAGATGTGTAGAAATAGTTATCTCTGACATAGCTTTTCCAGGTCCAGAATTCCACCTGCTGGTAATCTCCCTCTTTGTGTAAACCTTGCATATTATGATGGAAAAGCCATTAGAATTACTCCACAAAGTGTTATATTGATTGAAAACACTATAAATGACAGTAGGAAAATGTGGTGCAAAATGAACGTATCATGCTCTCATGGGTTCAATAAATTAGGGTCGCCACTAGGGAAAAGGGCGAGAATCCTTTCTTCTCCTTTACTGAATCACTAAAGGTATTAATCATACACTTAGTCTCGATGATGTTTTACTTATTGCTCAACTGGTCTGATCACTACACCAGCGGACTTCATGGTATCCCTTGAAGGCCATCATTGCCTATGTCGCGCCTCCTCTCTGAGTAATAGGGCTATTGCATCACCTTACCTCATCACTGCATCACCATTGTTGATAATCACCACCTTCTACCATGCCATCATCACTGGTGGCCCCTGCCGTTGCAGCTTCATCACCTGGATTTTGTCCTCGGCAACTTCTATGAAATCAACCTCGCTGGATCTCCCACTGCATACTATTTGATCCATAGTAGGTTGTTAATGTTATTTTCCATCTACTTCAAGCATTATCGGAGCAACATCCCGAATCATCTAGCCTCGCACCAGATCATTTGAACCTACCACCTCCTTCTTCATCAAACACAACCTCACTGGCGACATCATCGTATATTCCTTGACAATGGTCCTCTATTGCGGTAACCACGGGCTGCATTGACACCTCCCTCCTCCCACGTCATTGTACGTCGCAATAGTCATGGATGCCTTCTCTGGTTGTGCATGTGACTGAGACATGGCTATCCCTCTCTCTCTCTCATACATTTGGTATTGGCAACACCATTGTGTTCCTTCATCCTCTACGTGTTCCTAGGCTGGACAACCTTTGCCCACGCCCCGCTCATGATGGCCTCGGCTGTGTCTTTGGCATCAACTTTCTCCCCCGGCCCGACAATTACATAGGAGCATCACCATCTTTATTTATAATGTCTTAAATGCGCCAGCATCCCCATGGGGCCCCTTCATGCGCCAGTGGGGCTTCATTTGTCGCTGCTTTGTCTTCGGCAACCTAACCTTGACTTCGACCATGGCGTCCTCTCTGTTGTCTTCCTCGACTACGGTTACTCAACCGCGTGCTCAGCTACGCCAACACCAATAGAAAGGGTTACAACATTGTTTGAGTAACCTTGTCGGCATGCACTCCATCTACATCATCCGTGACATACCGACTATTATGGCTATAGGTGGATGTCAACTCGTCAACTTACAACCTTTGACTTCTACTTTAGTCCCACCATCCATGCCCCTCCTACCGTCACTATTGGGGAATGTTAGTGTATATTTAGCATACATGTATTTGGTAGTATATGATTTATAAGAGGAATAGGTATGCATATGACACTTGATAACCAATTCCAAGACAATGTGATTTCAAGCCATACAGATTGAAGAAATAAGCCAATCCGATGGCGTGTGCGAAGTGACGTCCAATGACCGTCTAGAAGTTTTCATCTGCATAGCATTAATCGTTTGTAATACTACCTTATCTCTACGTGAGGCATATTATTCCCCACGAGGCTTGTCAACAAAAAACAAGATTATACCAATTCATCCTCTATCTCTCTCTATCCTCTAGCAGTTATGTTTCCTTCATCAACTGCAAGTGGAAATCATTGAATTTCTCGAAAAATATTAATTGGTGTGCCTATAACTGAAAAATTCATGAGTGACATACAAATGCAATTATAATAACATTAAATTTTTAAGTTTTTATGATGTTTGTTCGCGTTTTAAGTCTTTTCCACCACACGACGGAAACCTATAAATCAACATTCCGGCTAGCTGTCGCAAGTACAGTTGCTTCACCTACAATATAAACAAGAAATGCAGCGAATATGCAAATATGTATCTTTATTGTTTTCCAATCACATACTTGGATATAGAAACAGAATCATATACGTATTAGGGCATCTCTGTCGGATTTAGGGTTCTGGCAAAACTCTTGAGGTTCGAACACTGGGGTGCGCATGAAGATTTCCCCCTACCAAATCTCACTCTCAGCCTCGCCGCGATCTCTAAGCTTAGCTCGATGAACTCACAACACAAGAGACACAAATTTATACAGGTTCGGGCCACTGTTGTGGTGTAAAACCCTACTCCTATGTGGTGGTGGTGGATTGCCTCTTGGGCTGATGATGAACAGTACAAGGGAAGAACAACCTCCTGAGGAGAGGTGTTCTTGTGCTTGGTGGGCTGCTCGGGGAGGAATCCATCCCCCTCTATGGTAGTGGCTAGGTCCTATTTATAGAGGACCTGGTCCTCTTCCCAAATATTGAGCGGGAAGGGATCCAACAATGGCCAATTTGAAAGGGGACAACTAGTACAAGATATCCTGACTAAAGGTGGTCTTCGCTTGTTAAAGGTGCTGGTGGTGACGCCGTCTTGGGCTCCATGATGACCTTTGTCCTGCTGTCCTGCTGGTCTTAGCCTTGTTGCACCGATATGGAAACGTTTGCCTGATGCCTCGGTACTCCGTGCCTTCGCTTGCCCCCTTAGCACCAAATGGGAAACGAGGACACTGCGCGTGCTGGCGCCTGCCTGGCCTTGGTCGTCATGGCTTGTGTCACGGGAACCTCACGAGGTACCCCTTGCCTTGATCTCTCCGCCCCCTCACGAGCCTGCCCAGTGAGGCCGCTCCTGAGGAGGCATTTTGTCATCCGCCCCGCGAGGCTTGGCCCCTCGCGAGGGTCTTGAGTGTTGGTTGATGAAGACGGGCCATACTGGGACACTGGTGGATCCATGTCGCAGGCCGCAGGCAGGCAAGTATGGGGACCCCCATTCCCAGAACGCCGACGATAGCCCCCATGCCCAAGGCGCACTCGGACTTGGCTTAGTGGCGAAGCCAAAGGGCAAGTGCGGAGCACCGCGGGCCCCAATAGCTTGTGGCCTTGGTCGACACGTGGCTACCGATTGGACGTGGGCATCTCCACTTCCCCACGCTGCTTCGACAACTGCCCGTCTGACAAAAGGCTAGCGTGGGCAAGGCTTGCCTTCATTGCTTTCTTTCGTCTTGCTCCAGATCTCCTTCCTCGCTCCTTGCCTCCGAAATCTCCAGATCCGCTTCGATCCTTTCCCTTTCAGCGACCGATGGCGCGCCGCAAGGCCAAGGTTAATACGCCGCCAGCTTGGTACGAGCCGGCCCTTGACGCACCCACTATCTCGGAGAAGAATCTCACCGCCATGCACCTGCTGGCGGCGGGGGAGAGCAATGAAAAGGGTAAGACCGAACTTCGGGCTGGCTTCCCCGTGCCGGAGGCTCAGGGGAGCACATTCTATCCCTTCTTCATGAACATCGTCATCGCAGGCCTAGTTCCCACCTTCTCCGACTTCTTCTATGCCGTCCTCCGCCATTCCAGGTTGCAGGCCCTTCATCTCCATCCCAACTCCATTCTTCTCTTGTCGATTTTCGCCTACTACTGCGAGGCGTATGTTGGGGTGATGCCGTCCGTGGCTCTGCTGCGCCACTTCTTCCTCCTCCAAACCAACAGTGACCACACCTTGGCGTGCGCCATTTCTAAGGCTGGGAAGAGGGTCGATGGCTTCCGGAGAAAGTGGGTGATGATGGATGCCAAGAGTGTCCACCCCCAGTTGGCGCTGCCAACGGAGATGCCCCAGCCTAACGAAGGGTGGTCTCGCACGAAGCTCACTGATGATTGGGAGACGTTGGTGCTGGAGAGGATGAACACCGACCTGAAGCCGGGCAACGCGAAGGCGGCGAAGCAGACGGGGGCCGCGCTCCTGAGGGAGTTCTTAATGCAGCGGGTGGCCCCGCTCCAGGCGCGCTCATGCCCCTTACGGATGCTTGGGGGTGCAGATGACAAGCTTCCCCTGAATCCGGTGGCTTTCGCTGATGAGGAGCTGGCCGCAGCTCTCCACCTCTTGGTCAGGGACGACCAGGAGTATCCGCCGAGTGCCACCGTCCCCTTGTTCCTCCGCAAGGACAGGGCGCAGGTGGTGGCCGCTATGCCCACCTTTGATGGGCGCGGGCTGGTGCTGGCTGTGCCCTTGTGGACCGTGGGGCGACGACGCCGGTGGACGTGTCTTCGGGTGACTCCCGCAGAGGAGGAGGAGAGGAGGAAGATGAGGAGCGCGACTTGGAGGCGACCCCCGAGGGGACGGGGGAGACCTCCCCCTCGCACAGGGCTGACATCCTCCGCACCGTGCCAGACGACGACGAGGCCGACTCCACCCAAGAGAAGGAGGATCCACCCGACGTGGGGCAGGTCAGTGCTGATCTCCTGAGAGGCTACTTCTGCTCAGAGGCCGCCTGGAGCCGCCTCCAGCCCTTCTACTACACCTTCTCCTGCTCCTAGAGCCTTTGCGGCTACACCCCGGGCCGTGAGGCTCTCGGGCTTCAAGCTCAGCAAGAGGAAGGTGGACTACACCACGGTAGACCAGTAAGTGTCCGTGCTCCATCTTGTTCTTGATTATGCTGTTGATCCTTGACGTTCACCATCGATTGGCTAGGCTGCCGCCTGCGGCGAAGAAGAGGAAGGAGGACGCGGTGACGCCATCTGGGGACGATCCATCTGCCACGGCCGCACCTTTTTTCATGGGGAGGGGAGGCGACGGCGTTCGCACCTCCCCAGCCCGGTCATCCTCGCGAGGCCTGGGAGGGCATCCTCGTGAAGAGTCAGCCACCATGGCCCTGCTGGCTCCGAAGGTGCTGTTACCCGACGTTGCCGCTGAGGTACCCAAGGCTCAGGAGCCCTAGTCTCCCAAGCCATGGCTTTGCTGTCGCCTCCTCCTTCTGCTGCGCCAATGGTTCCAATTCCTTCTGCCTCACCCGATGTCCTGGAACGTGCCCTTTCTGAGATGGCCCAGCTGCGAGAAGACACCAGGGCACCGACTCCCATCTGGTAGCCCGATGTCTGGACCTGGTTTCTAGCTGGCTTCACTCTGACGCCTCTGTCCGAGCGGTGCTAAGGCGGGTCACAGCAGCCTTTGAGAAGGAGAAGTAGGCCGCCACTCAAGCCACAGTCGCTCGCGAGGTGGCGCTGAGGGATGCCGCGGCCACCCAGGACCGCTGCAAGGCACCGGAGGCCGAGCTGAAGAATTTGTGCGACAAGCGCCCCGAAGAAGCTCGTGACCGCCAGCCAGAGGAGGGGAAGATGAAGGCTCGGGAGGACACCATCAAGGGCCACGACGCCGAGCTAGCGCGGTTGGCGGAGGCGCAGGCCACTGAGCATGGCCGGCTAGAAAAGATGGAGCAGAAGGTGAGGGCGGAGAAGGCCGAGCTCGACACCAAGGCGAAGGTCCTGGCCGAGGACCGTGCGGCCTTTGCACTCCTCGAGGAAAGGTCTCGCGTGGCGTTGAAGGCACTCTATGCGAAGGGCCTGGACAAGCCTCTGACTACCGACGAAGACGGCCCCGCCCAGCTGCTTCCTTACTTGGTCGAGGCGCTTGAGGAAGTAGTGAGCGGCATCGTCCCCATGGCAGAGGAAGAAGCTCGCGTCCTTTCTTCCACTGCACTTCGCATAGGTAGCGGCAATATTATTGGAAAAGGGGTTATTCAAGATTTCTTTACTTGTGCCGGTACGCTTCCCACTTTGGGTGGATTTATTCTCCATAAAACTAGTAGTCTTGCGGATGCTATGTCTTTGCTCGTGGTTGAACTTGAAAGACAATTTGTTCATATGCTTCCATCCATACAAACGATTTTTCTAGAGTTTTCTAATATTAGCATTCTTTAGTTAAGCACGCCGCCACTATATTTCTAGCACATGAGTTTAGATTTATTATAAAAGAAGCTAGTGAAATTTTGGGGCATTATAAAGTAGATGGTCGCCATCCTCCCATAGAGGGAATTCTCTTTAATCAAGAGGACATAATGCGTTTACGATTTTTAGATCATGTTGCTTATAATGAAAATTTAAGAAAGAGGGTCCCTACCGATGTTTTAGTTGATAAGATATCTGAACTTAATGATAATTTTGCTATACAAAACAATGGATTGGGCTTCTCTCTTGGACACAAGCTCATGAATTTTTGCCAAAAGAATGCTTATAATGATGAGTTGGTCATACAATATGAGGGGCCGAAGGAGGAAGCAATTCCTCCCGAACTTGATCTTGGGGATTCTTATCCCATTAAATTTAGCACTTTTGATTACTTTTTCTTACCATAAAGAAAACTTGCTGCTAAACAAAGGGAGTAGAGATGAGTTTTCGAGATTTGCCTTATCATTATTATGATTACACCCAGATCTATTCGTGTTTTATGCCTAGCTATGGGCGTTAAACAATAGCACTTTTTGGGAGGCAACCCAATTTTATTTTTGTTTTGCTTTTTAGGATCTGTTTTGCAATAAATAACACATATAGCCTCTAGTTAGATGTGGTTTTGTGTTTTAATTAGTGTTTGTGCCAAGTAAGACCTTTGGGATAGCTTACGGTGATAGTTGTTTTGATTTTGCTGAGAAACAGAAACTGTTGCGCCCAGGAAAATAATTTACGTAATTCTCAAAAGCATGTTTTTGATCTGATTCTTGTTGCACTAGATTGGAACACAAATTTCTTAGGTTTTCCTAATTTTTCAGATTTTTTGGAGTTATAGAAGTATTCGAGAGTTACAGATTACTACAGACTGTTCTATTTTTGACAAATTCTGTTTTCTATGTGTTGTTTGCTTATTTTGATGAATCTATGGGTAGTATCGGGGGGGGGGGGTATGAAACATGGAAAAGTTGGAATACAATAGATATTACACCAATATAAATAAAGAATGATTTCACAACAGTATCAAAAGTGGTGATTTTATTTCTTATACTAACGGAGCTTATGAGATTTTCTGTTGAGTTTTGTGTTGTGAAGCTTTCAAGTTTTGGGTAAGAATTTGCTGGACTATGGAATAAGGAGTGTCAAGAGCCTAAGCTTGGGGATGCCCAAGGCACCCCAAGGTAATATTCAAGGACAACCAAGAGCCTATGCTTGGGGATGCCCCGGAAGGCATCCCCTCTTTCGTCTTCGTCTATTGGTAACTTTACTTGAGGCTATATTTTTATTCACCACATGATATGTGTTTTCCTTGGAGCGTATTGTATGATCTGAGTCTTTGCTTTTTAGTTTGCCACAATCGTCTTTTCTGTACACACCTTTTGAGAGGGACACGCAAGAATCGTGATTTATTAGAATACTCTATGTGCTTCACTTACATCTTTTGAGCTAGGGAATTTTGCTCTAGTGCTTCACTTATATCTTTTTAGAGCACGGCGGTGGTATTATTTATAGAAATTGTTGAACTCTTATGCTTCACTTATATTATTTTGAGTCTTTAAACAGCATGGTAATTAGCTTTGGTTATAAATTTAGTCCTAATATGATAGGCATCCAAGAGGGATATAATAAAAACTTTCATATAAAGTGCATTGAATACTATGAGAAGTTTGATTCCTTATGATTGTTTTGATATTTGAAGATGGCAATATTCGAGTAATGCTAGTAAGTAATTGTGAATTTGAGAAATACCCGTGTTAAAGTTTGTGATTCCCGTAGTATGCACGTATGGTGAACCGTTATGTGATAAAGTCGAAGCATGTATTATTTATTGATTGTCTTCCTTATGAGTGGCGGTCGGGGACGAGCGATGGTATTTTCCTACCAATCTATCCCCCTAGGAGCATGCGCGTAGTACTTCGTTTTGATAACTAATAGATTTTTGCAATAAGTATGTAAGTTCTTTATGACTAATGTTGAGTCCACGGATTAAACGCACTCTCACCCTTCCACCATTGCTAGCCTCTCTAGTGCCGCGCAACTTTCGCCGGTACCATACACCCACCATATATCTTCCTCAAAATAAGCCACCATACCTACTTATTATGGCATTTCCATAGCCATTCAGAGACATATTTCCATGCAACTTTCCACCATTTCGTTTATTATGACACATTTCATCATTGTCATATTTCTTTGCATGATCATGTAGTTGACATTGTATTTGTGGCAAAGCCACCTTTCATAATTCTTTCATACATGTCATTCTTGATTCATTGCACATCCCGGTACACCGCCGGAGGCATTCAAATAGAGTCATATTTTGTTCTAAGTATCGAGTTGTAATTCTTGAGTTGTAAGTAAACAAAAGTGTGATCATCTTCATTATTAGAGCATTGTCCCATGTGAGGAAAGGATGATGGAATCTATGATTCCACCACAAGTCGGGATAAGACTCCGAACGAAAAAAAGAGGCCAAAATATGAGAGAAGGCCCAAATGAAAAAATTGAGAGAAAAGAGAGAAGGGTCAATGTTACTATCCTTTTACCACACTTGTGCTTCAAAGTAGCACCATGATCTTCATGATAGAGAGTCTCTGTCGGTGTACTAGAGTAGGGGTACCCTAGTATCCCGAACTGGTGCACGGGCAGTCGCAGCGCCCCGCGGCAAGGCTTGTCGGGTGCCCGCCAAGGTCCTCCGTGGTTCCTTTGGAGCCATTCAAGAACAAAGTGTTCAAGTCAAGGAGACAAGGCCCCGGCAAGAGGAGCTTGCCGGGAAGGAGACAAGGCCCCGGCAAGAGGAGCTTCCTGGGAAGGCTAACCGAGGCATTTCAAGGAACTTGCCGCGACACGCTATGCGTCCCGGCAAGGCCCGGCGAGCGACAAGCTTCCGGGCGCGACAAGACAACGATCGTGGCAAGGCGCTTGCCGCGGCAGGCCACCACTCTGTACCCACGCTCCAGCGCATCCGTCAACGTGTCGCCATGGGACCTTTCCAGGCGCGCGTGGCGAGAGGCTGTGCAGCCAGCGGTGCGAGGTGGCGAGCGGCGCTGACAAGATTGCCATTGTGGCAAGCGGTGGCGCCCCGGACGGTCCTTTTTATGCACTGTTTGGGCGACACAGACGGGCATTTAATGCCTTTGTCCCCTGCCATCAGGGTTAGGTAGGATACACTGTTCAAGTAGGTGTACCAACCAAAATTCCTTTCCAGTTGTACCCTTGCATGCGTTGCCACCTGTCGGTGACCCCTTGAGCGTATAAAAGGAGGCCCATGCACAACGTAGAAGTGGTTCGAAGCATTCGAAACCAGAGAACACCCACGCTCTCGAGCAAGAACTCAATACAACCACAAGGCAGCAGTAGTAGTATTATCTCTCCGGAGAGCTCCGAAGCTGGGTAAATCGCTCGTGTGCTCCGCCTCGATCTGCTCTTCGTGCGATCTCCGCCCCCCGCCGGACCGAAAGGGGCTCCGGTCCCATAGGTGTTCATTCCCACAACATCTTTGGCGTGCCAGGTAGGGGGCGTCGAGGTTGTGTGAACCCGATCCGGCGTTCACGCGGGCTAGATCTTCATCTTCTTCATCATCTTCATCGACATGCCACCGAAGAAGAAGGCTTCGGAGGTGGCTGCTCCGTCCATGTCGATCCCACCGCCACTGGAGCAAACGGGTGGTGGGCTAGACGCAGGCGGAGGAACGGGCGTCGACGAGGGAGCTCACGCTGCTGCCAGGTCCAAGGACAAGGCTGCGCAAACCTCGGCATCCGTACATGCACCGCGCCCATCTCAGGAGGTGTGGGGCCAACAGCGTCATGGTACTCGCGGTACCATACGCTCATTGGACCAAAATCGAGCTGGTGGATCTCAGGGTGCTCAAGACCAGCATGTACGCCAACCTGCTGGCACGAGCAAGACACGGTCGCCTGGACGGGATCCTGCTCCTTCTAACATAGTTAGAAGTCCGAGCATATCCCGCTCCTCGCACCGTTCACCACCACCACCCAAAACTTCGGAAGAAGCTTTGGCCCGAGCTCAATTGCTCCTGGATTACCCTCCAACGGCGGACAAGATCGACGATTGGAGGGCCACCATTCAAAGTCTCATCGGCTTCGCCAACGGCGACACTCCACGGCTACCGAGTACATCGAAGCCGCGGCAAGACTGCCAGGCACGAGCCGATGGCGACAAGACCGGTGGGGGTGCAACCACCGTGCACTCTCCACCCCGAAGGCCAAGATCACCGACTCGCTGGGTCAACCTCGACACTGACTCCACAGCGTCATCAGATCCACGAGCTCGTCGCGATCAGCGCCAAGTTCTTCAGGAACGACAGTAAGAAGACGCTCGTACTCGCATCAAGCACCGAAGAGAAGCGTGGCGTCAATCAGACCAGCGCGTTGGGCCCACTGTCGACATGCATGCGCCAGGGGAACTATGCGACTTGCCGTACGCGGTAGGTTGCCCTGCGTTCACTCGTGAGTTGCGGCAAGTCCAGTGGCCCAGCACCAAGAATTTCAAGCCAGACGTACCAGAGAAGTACGACGGCAGGTTGCATCCGTCGGAGTTCCTCAGCATCTACACCATCATGGTGCAAGCTGCCGGGGGGCGCGACAAAAAGATCCTTGCGAACTACTTCCCGCTGGTGCTCAAGCCCAATGTCAGATCCTGGCTCATGCACTTGCCGGACAACTCCATATCCTCATGGGCGGATCTGTGCCATCAATTTGTCGGCGCCTTCATAGGCGGCCACAAGCCTCATGGCCAAGAGAGCGATCTTCATCTGCTAGCCCAGAAGGAAGGAGAGCCATTGCGCAAGTATATTCAGAGATTCAGCCAAGTGCAGCGCAACATCCCAGATGTCCACCCTGTCGCGGTCATCAGCGCGTTCCATCAGAACGTGCGTAACCGCAGGATGCGGGAGGAGATGGCGATGTGCAAGATCAGAGACGTCAGTGAGCTATATGCCCTGGCCGACAAGTGTGCACGTGCTGAGGAAGGGAGGAAACTCCCCGGAGAGAATACAGGAGTAGGGGGATCTGACAGCGAGGAAAGAAGAAAGGCAAAGATGTGCTAGTCGTTGAGCAGTCCGGCAACGGAGGTGGCGCCAAGGAAGCTGAAGCTGTGGCAGCCGCCGACAAGCAGGACGGCTCCGGCAAGCAGTACTGCAAGATCCACCGCACCAAGGGCCATGATCTCCAGAGCTGCAAGAAGGTCGAGCAGCTTGTCGAGCAGCAAAAAGCTGAGTACAAGCGACACGACAAGGAGATGGCCCAAGAAGGTACTGGAGGGTCCGGCAAGAAGCGTCCCGGCCGGGGAGGTCGCCGCGGCAAGGCCAAGCAGCGGCAAGGAGACAGGCCTCCCCGCGGCCGCGACAAGGATGAAGATGACGATGAAGACGAAGATATGGAGGATGACGAGGCCGATTAGTAGGAGTTTCAGAAAGCCATAGAGGTCCTATGCGTTGACGGCGGTGCTTCTCTGCATACTTCACACCGCCAGCTCAAACAATGGGTGCGGGAAGTCAATGCAGCAGAACCACCCGTCGAGTCACGCAAGCCTCTGAGATGGTCCAGCACGCCTATCGTCTTTGATATTGAGGACCACCCTGATCGCATAACTGCGGTCGGGTGCTTGCCGATGTTGGTCTCACCAACTATCTGCAACCTCAAGGTCACTAAGATGCTAGTTGACGGCGGGGCCGTCTTGAACCTGATCTCCTTCGCGGTACTTCAGAAACTCCAGATCCCTGACAGCGAGCTCGAAGAGACCGGCACTTTCCAAGGAATCAACCCAGGAAGGAGCAAGCCGAAGGGAAAGATCACGTTGCCGGTAACATTTGGCAGCGAGTTGAACTTCAGGACTGAGAGGGTCACTTTTGACGTTGCTGATTTCCCATTGCCTTACAATGGGATACTCGGCCGTCTAGCGCTCGCCAAGTTCATGGCAGCCTCTCACTATGCATACAACATGTTGAAAATGCCGGGCCCGATAAGCGTCATCTCTGTCCCTGGCGACAAGAAAGATGCTCTTATCTATACCGACAAGATCTACCGGGAAGCAGCAGCCGCAGCGGATCGCAAGCCACTTGCCGCTGAAGCTCCCGGGGGGAAGAAGAAGACCAAGTCCGGCAAGAGTTCTGATGCCCACTCCGGCAAGCGCACCTCTTCGGAGTGCTGCGCTACCGTCGAGGACGCACCATCGAGCTCCACCGGCAAGTGTAAGAAGACGAAGGCAGCTCCGCCAGAGACCAAGAAGGTGTCCGCCAAGGAGGACGGCACTGGTGGTACCTTCACCATCAGTGCCACTCTCGACCCTAAATAGGAAAGCGCGCTCGTTGCTTTCCTGCGGGCGAACGTCGACGTGTTTGCATGGCAACCGTCTGACATCCCCGGTGTTCCCAGGAAAGTAATTGAGCACCACCTTGCCGTCTGTCCTCATGCGCGGCCCGTCAAGCAGAGAGTCAGGAAACAAGCAGTGGAGCGCCAAAAATTCATTGCAGAAGAAATCAAGAAGTTGGAAGCAGCAGGCCTTGTCAGGGGAGTGCTCCATCCTACGTGGTTGGCCAATCCTGTAGTCGTGCGCAAGGCAAACGGGAAATGAGGCTTTGTATTGACTTTACTGATGTTAATAAAGCTTGTCCCAAAGACCCATTTCCCTTGCCGCGCATTGACCTGATTGTTGACTCCACGGCCGGATGTGACTTGCTTTCATTTCTTGACGCATACTCAGGGTATCACCAGATCTTCATGGCAGAAGAGGATGAGGAGAAGACCGCATTCATTACTCCATGTGGCACATACTGTTTCGTACGGATGCCTTTCGGATTAAAGAATGCTGGTTCAACGTTTGCAAGAGTAGTCCATGACGCTTTTGAGCCATAGTTGCACAGAAATGTGGAAGCCTACATGGATGACATAGTGGTCAAGAGCAAGGACAAAGCAACCCTGATTCAAGATTTAGATGAAACCTTTACAAGTCTGCGCAAGGTCAACCTCAAGCTCAACCCCGAGAAGTGTGTGTTTGGAGTTCCTTCTGGCAAGCTTCTCGGGTTCTTCGTGTCTCAGCGGGGAATTGAAGCCAATCCCGACAAGATCAAGGCCATTGAGCAGATTGAAGCACCGAAGCGCGTCAAGGATGTACGAAGGCTTGCCGGCTGCGTGGCTGCTCTCAGCAGGTTTATCTCTAAGTCTGCCGAGCGCGCCCTGTCATTTTTCAAAATATTGAAAAAGGCAGGTCCAACGAAATGGACTCCGGAAGCAGAGGCTGCGCTACAGGACTTGAAGAGATACCTGTCCTCCACTCCAATACTTGTCGCACCTAAGCCACAAGAGAAGTTGCTGCTGTATCTAGCGGCAACCAATCAAGTGGTTAGTGCTGCGTTAGTAGCGGAGAGGGAGGCGGATGATGAGCCAGCAACCGCGGCAGCTGCATCCAGCGACAAGCAGGGGGCTTCCCCGACAAGCTCTGGTCCCGACAAGGATGGATCTGCGCAGACACAGGAGGAGAAACAGAAGAAAATGGTGCAGCGCCCAGTTTACTTTGTCAGTTCCCTTCTGCAGGGGGCTAGGTCAAGGTACTCTGGCGTGCAGAAATTGCTTTTCGGCCTTCTCATGGCCTCGAGAAAGCTGCGCCATTACTTTCAAGCACATGAGATCACAGTTGTCACTCGCTTTCCGCTGAAGAGGATACTGCAAAATCCAGAAGCGACAGGCAGGATTGTCGAGTGGGCACTGGAACTGTCAAGCTTTGGCCTCAAGTTTGAGAGTACTTCAACTATCCAGAGCTGCGCATTGGCAGAATTCATAGCAGAGTGGACGCCAACACCAGATGAAGAAATTCCAGAGACGAACATCCCCGTCAAGGAAGCAAGCAAAGAATCGCTGATGTACTTTGATGGTGCCTTCTCGCTGCAAGGCGCCGGTGCGGGCGTGCTACTTGTCGCCCCCACCTGAGAACACCTCAAGTACATAGTCCAGATGCACTTTCCCAAGGAGCAAGCAACAAACAATACTGCAGAGTATGAAGGTTTGCTTGCCGGTCTCAGGATCGCAGCAGACCTTGGGATCAAGAAGCTCATTGTCAGCGGTGACTCGTAGCTTGTCGTCCGCCAAGTCAACAAGAGTTATCAGAGTCCGTTGATGGAAGCCTACATTGATGAAGTGAGAAAGTTAGAAGAGCACTTTGACGGCCTACAGATGGAACATGTTCCGAGAGCTCAGAACGACATTGCAGATGGCCTGTTGAAGTGCGCTGCACTTAAGTTACATGTGGAACCAGGGGTCTTTGTGCTCAAACTGACTCAACCGTCTGTAACACCATCAACTGGACAGAACAAGAAGAGGAAGTTGATTTCTGGTGACTATTTTCCGGTAGAGCTCCCCGAAGCCGCCGCCAAGAAGGTCCCTAAGATCAACACCAAGAGTGCTGAGGAGCAGTCTGCTCCGACAAGCCCCAGGGTTTGTTTCGTTGAAGCAGACGCTCCCGACAAGTTTCACTCCGGCAAGCTTGCCGGGGAACATCAAGCTCCGGCTGAGTCGCAGGTTCTCGCCGTAGAAGCGGATGTTCCCGCAGCAGCATATGTGCCTTTAGTCCTTGTTGTCGAGCCGCAAGCTCCAGCATGGGCACAGTAGATTGTCCGTTTCCTTCAGACAGGAGAACTTCCCGAAGAGCAAGAAGAAGCGGAGAGAGTAGCCCGGCAATCAAGTATGTACCAGTTTGTCGACGACACACTATACAGAAGAAGATTCAACGGTGTGAAATTGAAGTGTATTCCCCGGGAAGACGGACAAAAGCTGTTGGCGGAGATACATGGAGGCATATGTGGTCACCACATTGGCGCAAGAGCACTTGCCGGCAAAGCATTCCGGCAAGGTTTCTTTTGGCCAATAGCCCTCCAAGATGCAACTGCACAAGTAACCAAGTGTGAAGCGTGCCAGTTCCATTCCAAGCAGATACACCAGCCAGCTCAAGCTCTCCAGACGATCCCTTTGTCCTGGCCATTTTCGGTCTGGGGGCTCGACATCCTCGGCCCCTTTCCCCGAGCTGTCGGGGGCTTTGAGTACTTGTACGTTGCAATCGACAAGTTCACAAAGTGGCCGGAAGTGGAAGCAGTGAGGAAGGTGACAGCACAGTCAGCAGTCATGTTCTTCGGGTCGATTGTTTGCCATTTCGGGGTCCCTAACAGGATCATCACCGACAACGGCACGCAATTCACGAGCCACACCTTCATGCAGTACGTCCAAGATCTTGGCGCCAAGATCTGCTTCGCTTCTGTTGCTCACCCGAGAAGCAACGGCCAAGCGGAGAGGGCAAATGTTGAAGTGCTGCGCGGGCTCAAGACCAGGACTTTCGACAGGCTGCACAAGTGCGGAAGGAACTGGATTGAGGAGCTGTCGGTGGTTCTTTGGTCGATCAAGACGACGCCAAATCGAGCCACTGGCCAGACACCTTTCGCTCTAGTCTATGGAGCAGAGGCAGTTCTCCCCACGGAACTCGTATACGGGTCGCCTCGAGTGCTCACTTATGATGAGCTTGAGCAAGAGCAGCTGCGACAAGATGACGCGCTGCTCCTTGAGGAAGACCGTCTTCAGGATGCTGTACGAGCTGCTCGATACCAGCAAGCTTTGCGCCGCTACCACAGCCGCAAAGTTAATGCCAGGAGTCTCGAGGAAGGCGACCTTGTTCTTCGGCGTGTTCAGTCCGCCAAGAATTCCAACAAGTTGACGCCAAAGTGGGAAGGCCCTTACCGGGTGAAACGAGTCACTAGGCCTCGCGCTGTCCGCCTTGAGACCGAAGATGGCTTGCCGGTGAGCAACTCCTAGAACATTGAGCATCTTCGTAAGTTTTACCCGTAAGGCGCGGTTGCCGGAACCTGTTCCGGCAACCACCTTTTGTACAAGTCTTGCCGCTGTTGCATGTAATCCTTTGTACAAAGCCGGGCGCAGACCCCGTGCATAAATAAAGTTCATGTGCTCCGCACATCTTATCAATTTCATGCTTTCTATTTTTTGCATGTGTTATCTGACACTTTGTGCAGCACCTACCCCCGGTAAGCAATAACGAGCCTTAAGGCTCCATATCTTTATTTTCTCTTCTTTCTTTTTCTCAAAAGGAAGGTTCCCTCGCCCACAAGTTTGCCGGGGGGGGGGAGGAGAAGATAATGGTGTGGGCCAGGCGTCGTTCAAGGAAGTTTCGCCTTGCCGGGACGCAAACAACAGAAAAGCTAAGTTGCCAAAGTTTGAGCAATCAATTTTTAAATTTTTTAAGTTATCCTCCTCGAACGACCGTGCTTTTTATGGAAAAGCTATGCGCGGAGGAACCAACTCGTAGCTAGTTGCGCCCTTACTTTGTTTCGAGTCCGCTCAACAACTTAAGTGTGCTGCGACTAGTTGCGACAAGGTTTCTTGTCGGTAGCGGCCCCGCCAGCAGGCTGCTGACGTTCCGCACTCAGCACTCGCGGCAAGGGTGCCCGCACCGACAAGTTCCCTAAAAGCGTAGGGCAAAAGCATACAAAGGAAGGAATCAAGTAAAGGAGATAGCATAGCAATCGATACCCAAAATAAAAGTTATATTACAAAGATAACTTGTCGCAGCTCTAATAGATTGTTCTCATAACATGACTAGCAGCGGCAAGAAAAGGAGAAAACAGGCGGCCTAATCTACGCGATCGCCGTCAACTCTCTTGACTTCATTCACCTTGTCCACAATGGGTGCGACAAGGGCCTTGAGCTCTTCCAGATCGGCATCCGGAGGCAGCTTCCTGAGGACATTGGTGAGGTTGAGGACTGGGTTGCGGAAGGCCACCTTCACCAACACTTTCTAAAGAACTCTCGCGCAGATTGTGCGCGACTCGTCGGCCAGCTGCTTTGGGATCCTTTCCCGGAGTTGCTGGAGGGCCGTCGCCACGCCCTTGAAGAACAAAGTGAGCTTGGCGCTGGGCTGGAGGTTCTCATTGGAGGAGTACCCGAAATCCTCCATCCCCAGCTGCGCCAGCTCCTCGTCGATGACTGCGGCGATATTCACAAGACCCTCTGTCCAGAGCTCCACAGTCGCCCTGAAGGTGTTCTGGGTTTCGGCGGCCCTCGTCAGCAGCGCTTCGTTGGCCTTGATCTCCTCCTTCAAGGCCGCCTCCCGCTCCTTGGCGCCGTCCAGCGTCTCGGTTAAAGTAGCCAGCTTCAACTCTAGATCAGCGTTGGAGTCCATGGCGATGCTCAGCTCCTTGCCCTTCTCAAGGAGACGACCCTGCAGCTCGCCATGGGCATGGGCATCCTTCTCGCGCTCACGCTGGAGCGCGGCAAGCTCTTCATTCCTCACCTTGAGATCAGCCTCTAGCTGCGCCACCTTCGTCTCCAGCTCCTTCTTGGCGGCCTCAGCAGCCGTGGCAGCATCCTTCGCTTCCTTGAGAGCCCCGCCAAATGTTTCCTCGCGCGTGGCAAGCTCCTCCTCATAGCTGTCCAGATTGACCTTCCGCTGCGTCAACTCGCCTTCCCGCACGGACAGCTCCTCGGCGGCAAGCCGCTGTTGCTCTTCGGCTTCAGCCTTCTTGAGGAGGAAGGCCTTCCGCGCCTCGACAAGTTGCGCCCGCTCCTCGGCAATGGACCGGAGGGCCTCCTGGTTGCGACTCCGGAGCTCCTCCGCATGCTTCACAATATCCACTCCCGCCTGCGCGACAAGCGCTTCCCGGGATTCCAGCTTGGCTTGTCGGGCGTGGTAGAGCGACAGCAGCCTCCGCAGCAGCTGTTCCTCCTCAGGCTCGCCGTTGCTGCCGCTTGGCGCGTCGACCAGTGTCAACCCAGCGGAGGCGAGCACTTCTCCGTCAAAGATTTCTCCTTCGACCGGCGCCCTGGAGCTTGATGCCCAGGGGAGCTTGATGAAGATGCCATCGCCGGCCTTCAGATAGGCGCCGGGTTGGGGCGGAGGGATCGGCGGTCAGTGTAGCGCCTTGCGCTCCTGCGGCCTCGGGGCCGTCAGTGCGATCGCCGGACCCCTCGCCAGCTCCTGCGTCGGCAGCTTTGGCGGCCTCTTCGCCGGCGGGATCTTCAGCGACAGCCTCTCCTTCGTTGGCAGCGGCGTCGCTGGTGTCGCCGCGCGCGTTCTCATCGCCGGTGGCCTCGGTCTCCTTCGGCTCCGTGGATGGCGGATCTGAAGGCGGGAAGAGGGAGAAAAAGTCAAGCAAATATCCAAAAAGAAGATTAGAAGAAGAAGAACACAAGGGAAGTTTTCAAGCAAGAAGGGTTACCTGTACTGGGATCTGCAGTCATGGGCTCCACAACCGGGGGTCGCTGGTGCCATCCCTTGCCGGAGAACTGTCCCTTGCCGGAGACTTCTCCCCTACCGGAGAGCGCTCCCTTGCCGGGGAATCCTCCCTTGGCGGTGTAGTTGAAGCAGATAGCATCTCGGGGGCGGCTTCCGGTTGCTCCTGGTGAGGCTGCTCTGCTCCTACACAAATCAAGGAATAGATATCAGCAAATAAAGAGCACCCATGCACGCCCAACAACGGGAAGTAAACAGATACTTACGCTGGGGGCTGCGCTGGGGGCTGCTTCGGGGAGTAGTTGCCGGGTCCGGCAAGGTGGTCTCGGGCGCGTCCCCTGCTGTCGCTGTGGGCTCGTCCTCGATGATAATCACTGGAGCCTTGGCTCTCTTCGCCGCCCTCTGGGCCAGGGTCCTGAAAAGGAATGAGTTCAGAGTAAAGCAAATCAGATGCAAGACAAAAACAGAAGGAATTGAAGAAATACAAGTACAACAAAGAATCTTACTCTTCTTCTTACTCGTCGGAGCTGAGCGCGGAGAGGTCGAAGTCTGGCCATCTTTCGGCGCGATGAGGCGGAGGAGTAGGCTCTCTTGGTCGCTTGGCGGGGGCAGCGGCAGGATCAGAAGCGGCGGTCCGGGAGGACCCCGCTCCAGTTGCCGCAGCAGCGTGAGACGCTCCCGCGACAACGGTCCTTGCCGCGGTGGAGCGTGTCCCGCGGCGCGACGGCTGTTGACTCGTCTGCCGCCTCGCTACGTCCCCGGTCCTACGGAGGCGCCTTCTTGGTGGAGCTGGGGGCTGCGCTGGGAGCTCTGCTTGTGGCAAGCTACTTGAAGACGGCTGGCTGCTCGCACCCTCGGCGGACTCGCTCGACTCTGCTTCAGGCTCGGCAAGCTCTCCCTCTCCGGCAAGCTCTCCGGCAAGCTCATCTTGATCGGCAAGGCTTGCCGCCTCGGCTGCCTCTGCCTCCTCCACGGTGAATCCAAATTCGCCCGCGGCGGCGGCTGCCGCCGCCTCTTCCTCCCTGGTGGCGATGCGCCGCATCTCCGCGTCGGTGGTGTCGCGGGTGAGGCTCTTTTGCTCGTCGGCACGGACCGCCACTTCCACCAGGCCGTCGAAGAACTGCTGCACGATGTCGTCTGCAGGCTCTTGCCATGTTGGGACAATTCCATGCGAGTCGCACTGCGGCATCGTTGCGCGGATGCGATCGAGCGAGGAATTGTTGCACAACGGGACGACGCCCTGCGGCAGCCTGAATCACTCGGGATGCTGAGGATCGTGTTTGAACAGCTCCTTGAGCATCGCATCCAGCTCCAAGACAGTGAAGTTGAAGTTGAGGCCCGGGCGCAGCCTCATGATGTCCACCGGACCCCCGAACTCCCAGGCGGGTCTCCTCCTCTCTTGCAGGGGGGCGATGCGGCGGCGAAGAAAATCCGCGCCAACAGCGCCTACAGTGAGCCCGGCAAGCCTGAGCCGCAAGATCCGGGTGATGGCAATCTTCAGCGTATCATCGTCTGCGGCCAGGGCGCTCCAATCATTGCCGCGCACTGCTAGGGCTTGGCGTAGGGCAGTAAACGGCTGCGGGTTCTCCTCGACGATCCAGCACCATTCCGCTCTCCACTCCTCCCATTTGCTGCGGAGCTCCCCCTCCAGATAGGCCTCTTTCTTGCCGGCTCTCGAGATCCAGGCGATTCCGCCGGCTAGGGGCTCTCCTCTCTCGACCCAGGGCATGAAGAAATGGCGGAAAAGAGCTACGTTTGGGTGGACTCCGACAAAGTTTTCACAGAGATGTGCGAAAACTGCCATGGTCAGAACGACATTGGGGGTGAAGTCAAGGAGGTGGAACCCGTAGGTGTTCATGATGTCACAGAAGAATTCAGAGAAGGGCGGGCAGAGCCTGCAGTAGAAGAACAACGCGAAGAAAGGGTATCCGTTCGGAGCCCGTTCGGAAGCGGCGGCGGAGAGTACCTTGGTGCGCGGATGCGCTCGTGTCTCCGTCGACCAGAAGAGGTAGTACCACTCCCTCAGCTCCTTCATGGCGAGCTCGGGGGGGAAAGTGGCCCGCTCCTTTCGCAGTGGCTCGAGCCGCAGCGCCTCAGCCGACTTCACACCCTTCCCGGCATTCGGAGCCATGGCGGAGGTGGTGGGGGAGATCGAAGACGTTTGTGGCGCTGGCGGTGATGGGGGGCGGAGCGCTACTCTTTCTTGGCCTTGGAAGAAGGGTGGAGCAGCGGAGATTTCTAAGATTGGAAGTAGCAACGGGCAAGATGGGGGAACTGCCCCTGTTTCCTCTGCTTATAAAGAGGGAGCGGGCGGACGTTCCGCTTTTCCGAATAAAGAACCACCCACGATCTCTCCCACGACGCCGCATTCAACGCGTGCCGTTGGGGGAGAGCGCGGTGGATACGGAGTAAGATACGGCATGGACCCAGGCCGCGCGTGCCCGTGCCCTGTTTTGGGCCTGGCCCAACAGCGCTCGGCATCGTGTGTGGCCCAGGGCCGGGGGCTCCTGTCGGTGTACTAGAGTAGGGGTACACTAGTATCCCGAACTGGTGCACGGGCAGTCGCAGCGCCCCGCGGCAAGGCTTGCCGGGTGCCCGCCAAGGTCCTCCGTGGTTCCTTTGGAGCCATTCAAGAACAAAGTGTTCAAGTCAAGGAGACAAGGCCCCGGCAAGAGGAGCTTGCCGGGAAGGAGACAAGGCCCCGGCAAGAGGAGCTTGCCGGGAAGGCCAACCGAGGCATTTCAAGGAACTTGCCGCGACATGCTACGCGTCCCGGCAAGGCCCGGCGAGTGACAAGCTTCCGGGTGCGACAAGATAACGACCGCGGCAAGGCGCTTGCCGCGGCAGGCCACCACTCTGTACCCACACTCCAGCGCATCCGTCAACGTGTCGCCATGGGACCTTTCCAGGCGCGCGTGGCGAGAGGCCGTGCAGCCAGCGGTGCGAGGTGGCGAGCGGCGCTGACAAGATTGCCATCATGGCAAGCGGTGGCGCCCCGGATGGTCCTTTTTATGCACTGTTTGGGCGACACAGATGGGCATTTAATGCCTTTGTCCCCTGCCGTCAGGGTTAGGTAGGATACACTGTTCAAGTAGGTGTACCAACCAAAATTCTTTTCCAGTTTTACCCTTGCATGCGTTGCCACCTGTCGGTGACCCCTTGAGAGTATAAAAGGAGGCCCATGCGCAACGTAGAAGGGGTTCGAAGCATTCGAAACCAGAGAACACCCACGCTCTCGAGCAAGAACTCAATACAACCACAAGGCAGCAGTAGGAGTATTATCTCTCCGGAGAGCTCCGAAGCTGGGTAAATCGCTTGTGTGCTCCGCCTCGATCCGCTCTTCGTGCGATCTCCGCCCCCCACCGGACCGAAAGGGGCTCCGATCCCATAGGTGTTTGTTCCCACGACAGTCTCCTATGTTGTCACTTTCATATACTACTGGGAAATTTTTCATCATAGAACTTGGCTTGTATATTCCAATGATGGGATTCCTCAAATTGCCCTAGGTCTTTGTGAGCAAGCAAGTTGGATGCACACCCACTTACTTTCTTTTTGAGCTTTCATAAACTTATAGCTCTAGTGCATCCGTTGCATGGCAATCCCTACTCACTCACATTGATATCTATTGACGGGCATCTCCATAGCCCACTGATATGACTAGTTGATGTGAGACTATCTCCTTATTTTTGTCTTCTCCACAACCACCTTCTTTTCCACCTATAGTGCTATGTCCATGGCTGATGCTCATGTATTGCATGAAAGTTGAAAAGGTTTGAGAACATTAAAAGTATAAAACAATTGCCTGGCTTGTCATCGGGGTAGTGCATGATTTGAATATTTTGCGTGATGAAGATGGAGCATAGCTAGACTATATGATTTTGTAGGGATAAGCTTTCTTTGTCCATGTTATTTTGAGAAGACATAATTGCCTTGTTAGTATGCTTCAAGTATTATTGTTTTTATGTCAATATTAAACTTTTGTTTTGAATCCTACAGATTTTAACATTCATGCCACAATAAAGAAAATTACATGGATAAATATGTTAGGTAACATTCCACATCAAAAATTCTATTTTTATCATTTACCTACTCGAGGACAAGCAGGAATTAAGCTTGGGGATGCTTGATACGTCTCCAACGTATCTACAATTTTTGATTGCTCCATGCTATTATATTATCTGTTTTGGATGTTTTATATACATTAATATATTATTTTATATTATTTTTGGCACTAACCTATTAACCTAGAGCACAGTGCCAGTTCCAGTTTTTCCCTATTTTTGAGTTTCATGGAAAAGGAATACCAAACGGAGTCGAAATGGAAGAAAACCTTTGCGATGATTTTTCTTCGACCAGAAGACAACCAAGAGAATTGGAGATGAAGTCGGAGGAGCCACGACGTGGCCACAAGGACAGAGGGCACGCACAGGGGGTAGGGCGCGCCTCCCACCCTTGTGGGCCCCTCGTGCACCTCCTGACCTTATTGTTTCGCCTATATATTCCCATATGTCCCCAAACCACCAGAGGCATCCACAAAAACATTTTCCCGCCGCCGCAACCTTCTGTTCCCGTGAGATCCCATCCACGGACCTTTTCCGGCACCCTGCCGGAGGGGGATTCGATCATGGAGGGCTTCTACATCAACACCATTGCCCTTCCGATGAAGCGTGAGTAGTTTACCACAGACATACGAGTCCATAGATAGTAGCTAGATGGCCTTTTCTCTCTCTTTGAGTCTGAATACCATGTTCTCCTTGATGTTCTTGGGGATCTATTCGATGTAATACTTTTTTGCGGTGTGTTTGCCAAGATCTGATGAATTGTGGATTTATGATCAGCTTATCTGTGGCACCCCGATCCGCATGGATTAGGGGCCTTCGCATGTCAACCCAGGATAACACCTGACGCATGACAGGTACATGATATGCCAATCCAGATACAAAATATTCAATAATTACATGACATAGTGCAGTACATCATTGATGAATACAATGTGTGGCATAGCTCTAAGGCTATCTAAATCGCGGCGGTAGTCTTTATTTCGCGGCTCGACGACTCTGGCTGGGCTCCACAACTCACAGGACTAGCAAGGTTACGACCTAGCGCGAGAAGTCTCCTCCTGCAATCTGGCCACGTGCAAGGCCAGGTGAGTACTTTGAATGTACTCGCAAGACAACCAAATATATAGCATCCAAACAAGTAGATGACAAAGCAAGTACCGAGCGCATGAAAGAATTTACCTCATACAATAACTAAGCATGGCATGATATTAACAAAGATCATGGATCAAACTAAGCATTGACATATCACAACATATGGCAATAACATAACATGGCATATCATAGCATTTCATCACATAGCATGGCATGGCATAGATGTATCTACAAGGCATGGATATATGCATGAAACTATGCGGGAAAGTAAGCTACCATTTACCAACCATGGAGAATGAAAGTAGTATATTGTTCATCAATCACTTACTCCGCCACGGCCCCTTTGGGCCAACTCATGACTCATCGAGATCTCATCTCGTGATCATGCTCGAAACAACTCTATGACTTCTCACGACTATTTCATAGTCTGAGTCGCCACATTCTTTATATCACATTCTTAATCACATATTCATTATATTAGGTTTGTCCTCCATTTCGACCAATACCCGATAGTGTGACCTAGTACGAACTTGTGACCATATCCGAGGACGCGACTATTGATATATTAAACACACTCTGCAGAGGTTAGCACACTGTACCCACACCACAGAACCCATGGCCTCGTGCTCCCATTCGGGTGGACCAACGGCGTTCTAACGAAACCGATCTATTGCCCAAACACTCTCCCGACCACTCCGACCAAATCCCCTTTGGGCTAAGTCATGGGTGGCCCCGATGCCACTCTGGACATCCAACCACCACCATCGTGGCAAAACAAAACCATCCGCAATGGGCACATGAGCTTAATACCAAAAATGCGCACACAAGGTTATTGCCACCTACCAGGCCAGGGTAGCGCGCGCACATAACCTTCCCTAGTGGGAGGCACTAGCAAGAGGCATGACAATAGACCGCATAAAGGCCTACCCATAAGGCAAGTGTGGCTGCACTGAAAAAGCTCGGTTTGGTGGCACTATAACTTGATCCCATCGATGACGGAGGAGGTTGTTGTTATTAGATCATTCTTCTTAACCACTACATCATCATCACCATTTTGAACATGAATAACATGAATGCATTAATGAGCATGTAACATACAAATGCATTAACAACCAAATAATACCAAGCTTCTCAATTGACAGCTAGAGCATATGAGGCAAGGCAATACATGATACAAGCATATCAGCAATGTAACATGATCATATTAGCAATGATAAACATGGCATGAGACTAGATCAAAGCATCAACATGATATAATCGAATAAAAGTATTCTAGGTAACATGGAAAATGATTGAAGTAAAGGCATGACATGGCAAACAATACGAACATATAGCACACATTACATAAATGCATACGGAAACATAATATGAACATACTGCAGCTACACACCCACACAGGGTGCAAGATAAGTCAACATGCAAGTCTGGGGCTCATGATAAGAGGTTGGCTTGCCTGGGGATCGAGGAATACTCCGGGAAGAAGTGCGGTCACCTTCACAGAAGAATTTTCCCGAAAAAGATTCCCTCTCAAAGGGACTGGATATAGGGCAAGGGAAAAATGGGTATCTTCAGAATGTGCAAACATTATGAAACTAATACCATCAGAAAGGGCCCGACGAATAATGAACATGAGCGCTGGAATCACCTCAATCAGAGTTACGGTTGGAAAGTTGTGGCTATTCGTTCGTTACATAGAAAACAAACAGAAAACAATATGTTTCTGTCCTTAACGGGTGAACGTTCACAAAGTAACTGGTTCGGTGCTAGAGGCTGAAAATAGAAAACATATTTTGCAGAAATACGTTTTCAGCATAGGGAGACGGCTTCACGGGAGTACGCGTGCACTTATCCGACGTGGCGAGCTGGGCCACCCCCTTCGCACGCTGACAGGTGGGTCCCGCGCCTCCTTCTCTCTCTTCCTCTTCTTCTCCTTTCTTTCTTCCTCTGCTCCCTGGCGCGACGGCGAGGGCGCCGACTTCGGTGAGGCCACGGTGCTTTGGTGAGCTCTCCGACTAGGGAACGGTGCGGGTGAGGTAGCCGGTGAGAACCGCGTCTAGGGGTGGGCAGTACGGCGGCGGGGTTGGCTGGAAGGCGCGACGACGAGCAGAGATAGGCGGCAGGGTCGGTTCGTAGGCCGGCTCTGGTGGGGGAAAGAGGTGAGTGGTGAGCCAGGGAGGGTCGGTGGGGTGTGTTGCGCTCCTCCATGGGCCTGACTGGGCGCGGGGGAGCTTTGGTGAGGGAGGGGGCGGCGGAGCAGAGGTGGGAGCTTGCTGGAAATCCGAGTGCTCCGGGGAGGAATTCGGCTGGGCGAGCTTGCTGGAGCGCACCAGAGGTAGAGGGGAGGGTGTAGAGGGGACTTGTGCCGCTCGAGGAGGGGTTCAGGGGCTATAAATAGCCGAGGCGAGGAGTACCCGAGTTGGTTGCCCTCGGGCGAGTCCAGCCGAGGCCCTGCCGCGCATAGTGGTCACCGGGGGGAGCAACGAGGTGGAGCGGACGAAGGTCACGGAGCATCACAACGCTAAGGGGCACGGGGTAGAAGAGGACAGGGAGGAGGAAGATGACATGCTCACGAGAGTGCACTGTGCCGCGACTGGGATGACTCATCGGGGAAGAAAATAGAGGGGGAGAGGGGTCCAAGGAGAAGTGGACGTCGAGGCTGAGCTACTGGACATGGTTGGACAAGCCAGGGCTAGCCAGAGTAGGCCTGCCGGCGTCAACAGTGGCTAGACCACCATTTTGGGCTGACACCACCCGTGGTCACCACCAACAAGGTGCGTCCTGGTCTCCTCCTGGTTGCCAACTCATTTCTACAGTGTGGCTCACTGCTCAAATAGAGGAGGTGTGAGTCTGGAATAAGCTGGAAGGCTCTGGAGTTGGAGGAAATTGGAAAAACAAGTTCCAACAGACAACTGCTTGATATAAACATTGGGCAGTGCATAGCTCTATTAGGCATGGGATTTTGGTGAGTGTGGTCATCTACTAAGGTGACCACCGAGCCAAAATATCAGCCCAAGAAGATGAGGCTAGCTGGTCCTTGTTGTGCATTATGCCCAACTGGACAGACACAAACATGAGGATGCTGGGGAAAACCTAACCTACTGTGACAAACACGTATCATTAGAGACTGTTGGAAAAGTTTTAGCTCATTTTGATGATCCATGTTGGTACTTCCTTCATAGACAAGCAACCTGAACAGAAACTTGAGAAAAATGCAGGGAAAGATTGGATACATGGATTGAGCTGATTTTTGGTTTGCAGTAGCGATTTATCAATATAAACCACCCTGCCAAATTTCAGCTAAAAAGGATTTAGGAATCTAGCACTTCCTTTGCCAAATTTCAAACAAGGCAAAAACTTGCACTACAAAAAAAATACACTTCCGTGATGATACGTGTTTGTCACGGTTGGTCACGTTTTCTGTCATGCATGTACATCCATGACGATTTTATGACAGAATCAAGATAGTCATACCTCGTAGAAGTGTTCCATGACATTACCAAAATTATCATCACGAAAGTGTCCACTTCCATGATGATAAATCGCGCGTCACAGAAGTGCTTTCATCAAGGGTGACCAACACGTGGCATCCACCGTAACGGAACGCCGTTAAGCTATTGGGTCTGGTTTTGGATCCGATAACCCGTTAACGACAGGCACCAATGGGGATTTTCCACGTGTAAAATCATCGTTGGCTGGAGGAAACACGTGTTACCTCACCGTTGGGACATATGTCATCCACTCATTGGACAGGAGGCGCCTATGATAGGTCGACACGTGACACGGCCCAACAGTGGCCCATTCCGGTGAAAAAGTCTGGCCTAGTAAAAATTAGCAGGCCAGCCCATATAAGGCCTACTTGTGTCAGGTCCATTTAAGCCCACGACCCATACGAGATGTGCCAATTCGGCCCGTCAACGGCCCGTTAAAGATTTGACACCATTGCAGCCCATCGTCAGCTCGAGCCCGTTAACAACCTGCTATATATTTGGGCTCAGTATCGGCCCGATGTGATTTCGGCCTGTTAACAGCCCATTCAAGGGATGGGCCAATTTTCAGGATGTATATCTTTCGGCCTTTTAGCGACCCATTTAAGTGTTGGGCTAATTTCCGGCCCGGTGTGTCTTTCAACCTGTTGACGGCCCATAAATCAGTTGGTGAAAGGATCGAGAAGAGGTGTCTAGAGGGGGGTGAATAGACCCACAACACACAAAGTTGGCAGTTTTGAAGTTTTTCAAGTTGAGGTGGTAGATTAACACAATTTCAAGCATACACAATACAATTCAAGCAAGCATGCGAAGAGTATATGAGCAGCGGAAAGTAAAGCATGCAACTTGCAAGAAAGTAAGGGATGGGATTGGAGTGTGCAAACGCAGTTGGAGACACGGAGATTTTTGGCGTGGCTCCGATAGGTGGTCCTATCGTACATCCCTGTTGATGGACACTTCAACCCACAAAGGGTAACGGTTGCGCGAGTCCACGGAGGGCTCTACCCACGAACGGTCCATGAAGAAGCAACCTTGTCTATCCCACCATGGCCATCGCCCACGAAGGACTTGCCTCACTAGGGTAGATCTTCACGAATTAGGCGATCTCCTTGCCCTTACAAACTCCTTGGTTCAGCTCCACAATCTTCACGGAGGCTCCCAAGTAACACCTAACCAATCTAGGAGACACCACTCTCCAAAAGGTAATAGATGGTGTGTTGTTGATGAACTCCTTGCTCTGTGGTTCAAATGATTGTCTCCCCAACACTCAAGTCTCTCTCATAGGATTGGATTGGTGGAAATATGATTTGAATGGAAAGCAACTTGGGGAAGGCTAGAGATCCAGATTCATATGGTAGGATTGGAATATATTGGCCTCAACACATGAGTAGGTGGTTCTCTCTCAGAAAATGAATGCTGGAAGTGTAGGCATGTTCTATGGCTTTCCTCATGAATGAAGAAAGGATGGAGGGGTATATATAGCCTCCACACAAAATATAACCGTTACACACAATTTACCAAACTCGGTGGGACCGAATTAGAAAACTCGGTTGAACAGATTTAGTTCATAATGTGACCGTTAGGCATTTCAGTGGGACTGATATGATAAACTCGGTGGGGCCGATGTGCAAGGGTTAGGGTAAAAGCTCATCTCGGTTTGACGAATTACACAAACTCGGTGGGACCGATTTTGGTAATAAGTGAAACACAGAGTTGGTCAGGCAAACTCAGTGGGACTGATTGCGTATTCTCAGTGAGACCGAAATTATTGCAATAGGCGATAGAGAGTTTGCAAGCCCATCTCGGTGAGACCGAGATCCCATCAGTGAGACCGAAGTGACTAGGGTTTCTGGCAGTGGCTATGTCAAACGAATTTGGTGGCGCCGGATGGATCAAATCGGTGGGGCCGAGTTTGAATTTTGGTTTGGGACATATGTGGATATGAGAAAGTGGTTGATGGTTTTTGGAGCATATCACTAAGCATTTTGAGCAAGCAAGCCATTAAGCAACACCTCATCCCCTATTAATAGTATTGGCTTTTCCTATGGACTCAATGTGATCTTGGATCACTAAAAGTAAAATGTAGAGTCTTGAGCTTTAGAGCTTGAGGCAATCCTTTGTCCTTAGCATCTTGAAGGAGTTCCACATCCTCCTGTCCATGCCACTCCACTGTTGGACTTATCGAAAATACACTGGATAAAAGTATTAGTCCAACAAGAGATATGTTGACATTAATTACCAAAATCACTCATGGAGCACTTGTGCTTTTAATCTCCCCTTTTTGGTAATTGATGACAACATACATCAAAGCTTTAGATAAAAATATAGAGAAAGGCAGGTAAAGCTTTGGAATGACATGTAACATGCATAGGCTCCCCCTACATGTATGCAATCATGTAAATATGGAACATAAGATCATGTGAGTGAATAATCATGATAGATCAAGCAATGAGTTACATGTATCTTGGCTATATGCATCAAAGCAAAATGGTGTGAATATAGGAAATGTACCTTCATGCTCATGAGTCCTTCTTGCAAACAATATGTACATCAGCAAGAGATCCTCATGCACATGCGTGTGATACATATACTTACCTTGTGGTCTTGAGCTAGCTCTGGAAGAGATGAAACTGAGTAAACAAGGCTAGACAACAAAGAAACATCTACTAAGCAGAGCAAGAGCAGCAACCCACAAGAGTACCAAGATTAGGATGGCATGTAAGGAGTGAGTACTAGGTACTCTATCTGAGTGTAGACATGTCCCCAAAGGTAAAGATATACAATGAATTCGAAGATTTCCTTCCCTTAGATGTCTTGCTCCCCCTGAATCTTATATCGGATACTAGGAGAAGATAAGGAATAGAAAATGAGAGCAAAGCAAACACACAAACAACATGAACATGTCTTTCCCCTCTAAAGACATGTGGCTTCTCTCCTCTTTGAATACCAAGCATCCGGGGTCTCTCTTTGATGTGATTATTTATCTCTATTTCCCCCTTTTTGGTATGATTAATCTTTGATGTGAGCTCTCTCTCCCCCTTTGACATCAATTTCCAAGAAGGGTTCTTCTGGAGTGTGAGTCAAAATAAGTTTAGTCCTTGAGTCACATAGCAAAGTATGAGGGAAAAATAAGGTGCTGGTAGAGGATAAGAATCATCGAGTGGAGCTGGAACAAAATGTGCAGATGCAAATGACAAAGTGTCTCTTCAGCATTTGAAATCGGTAGCACCGAGTTGTTGTCTTCGGTGGCACCGAGGTGATTCGGTTTGACCAAAGGAAACAAACCGGTGTGTCTGAGTTCAATATAGAGATAAAGCACTTGTCATCTCGGCTCACTAAGCAAATAAGATCTCACAAGGATTTGCAGGGAATTTACTAAAGGATTTGCAATGAATAGGATGCAGGGAATGCAAGACAGAAACAAAAAGAAAGTAAATCTAGATGAAATTTTTTTTCTAAAAAGGGAAACAAATATGCAAGAGACTAATGCAAGAACAAGGTGAAACACTGGAGAACTTCATTTAGATTTGGTCGGTGACAAAGTCACCTATGTTAGAGTACATTGACTTAGTAGTCAAGTGAAGACACTTGATCATAGGTCATACTCATCGTTTAAGCTCAAAATGGGGTTGCCATTTTTTGTTTAAGCATTTTGATCTATTCTCATCTTGTTGAGCTGCTTTGACCCATGACTTGCGGTAAAGCTTCTCTAAGATGGAATAGCATACCTTGGGTGGTGGTGTTGATCTTGATAATGTAGTTGAACTTGTGTGGGGTGCTCACGGTTGATGTAGTCCATTGGGAGCACCACTTGTAATTGGAGTTCATCTACTTACATGGGTTAGATTTGAAAGGAGGAGCACTTGTGTATCCAAAGTGTCAATCATGAGATATGATACCAAAAGAAATTTGATATATATAAATTGTCAAAGGATATGTTTGACGGATTTCATGCTTCCTTGCCTTCAACCACCATATTGTAGAGATTTGATGATGTAGAGTTTGCTCAAGATGTGGGTGAGTTGCAATCTCATAGATTTAGAATCATCCAAGTACCTACAAGGGTTAGATAACATACAAGGGTGCAAATATATCCAAGACATATGATTATCATCATAAGAGAAATATCAAGAATTAGTCATAGGATCATGACTTGCATGTATCCAAATGGAGTTCCTACTCCAAGTTTGAAGCATCAATGATGTTCAATTCACCTCTCAACCGGCAAAATACTTTCTCATCAAGCGGTTTGGTGAATATATCCGCCAATTGCTTATCGGTGCGAACATGCTTAAGATTAATGTCACCTTTAGCAACATGATCTCGAATGAAATGATGACGAACCTCAATATGCTTAGTTTGAGAATGTTGCATGGGATTGTGAGCAATCTTAATAGCACTTTCATTGTCACAAAGCAATGGAACATGTTTCACATATATCCCATAATCTTTAAGAGTTTGGGTCATGCAAAGTAATTGAGCACAACATGAACCTGCGGCAATGTATTCCTCTTCGGCGGTGGATAAGGATACCGAGTCTTGTTTCTTTGAGGACCAAGACACAAGAGATCTCCCATGAAATTGACAAGTACCCGAAGTGGACTTTCTATCGACCTTGTCTCCGGCATAGTCCGAATCTGAGTAGCCTACAAGATCAAAAGAAGACCACTTTGGATACCAAATGCCAAAGTTTGGTGTATGTATCAAGTATCTCACTATCCTTTTCACAGCCTTAAGATGACATTCTTTAGGGGCCGCTTGATATCGTGCACACATGCACACACTTAGCATAATATCGGGGAGGGAGGCACATAGATATAACAATGAACCAATCATAGAGCGGTAAACTTTTTTATCAACGGGTTCACCATCTTTAGTAAAGTCCAGATGTCCACTAGTAGGCATGGGTGTATTCATACCTTTGCATTCTTGCATATTGAACTTCTTGAATAAGTCCTTGGTATACTTCATTTGAGAGATAAAGGTTCCCCCCTTAGTTTGCTTGATTTGCAACCAAGAAAGAACTTGAGTTCACTCATCATAGACATCTCAAATTTCTCCGACATTAGCTTTCCAAACTTCTCACTAAAATGAGGGTTAGTCGAACCAAATATAATATCATCAACATAGATTTGGCACACAAGTAATTCTCCATTAACCCTTTTAGTGAAAAGAGTACAATCAATTTTTCCGATCTCAAAGCCTTTTTCAACAAGGAACTTGGTCAAGCATCTATACCATGCTCTAGGAGCTTGTTTAAGACCATAAAGAGCCTTGTGAAGTTTGTAAACATGATTGGGTTTCTTAGGATTAACAAAGCCGGGAGGTTGTTTAACATAAACTTCCTCCTCAATTTCACCATTTAGAAAAGCACTTTTAATGTCCATTTGGTAGAAGGTGATATCATGGTGATTAGCATAGGCAAGTAATATGCGAATGGACTCATGTCTAGCAACGGGGGCATATGTCTCACCATAGTCCATACCTTCGACTTGAGTGTAGCCTTGGGTGACGAGACATGCTTTGTTGTGAACTACTTGTCCATCTTCATCTTGCTTGTTGCGAAACACCCATTTGGTACCGATGATGTTGTCGTTGTTGTCGGGCTTCTCGACCAAAGTCCATACTTCATTTGTCTCAAAGTTGTGTAGCTCTTCATGCATGGCATTTATACAATCCGGATCTTCCAATGCTTCTTCAACCTTCATGGGTTCAATGCTAGAGATGAATGAATAATGTTCACAAAAATTATCCAAACGAGATTTAGAGCGAATGACTCTCCCGGTTTGGATATCATTGTAGATTTGCTCGACGGGATGGTCTTTGGCAACTCTTGCTCGAACTCGTGAGAGCTTTTGTTTTGTTCGGGGTGGAACATCTTCTTCATCATCTTGTTCTTCCTCTTAGCCTTCTTCATTGTTGACGTTGTCGTTCTCTTGTCATGGTGGAGAAGGAGGTTGATGAGGTTCATCTTGGTGGACTTCCTTGTTTTCTTCATCTTGGTGTGTCCCACTTGTGGATGCTTCCATATCTACTCTTGGTTCACCTTGTCGTGAGGTAGAAGCTTCCACTTGGACGGACGAGGTACTCTCCTTCACCTCCGTTGGACGGATCTTGCCAATTGACAAGTCTTGGATTGCTTCTGAATGGTCTTTGTCTCCTACATCGATTGGGCGAGCCGTTAGATTCATCAAACTTCACATCTACCGTCTCTACAACCTTTCGGGTGAAATTGTTGTAGACACGGTAAGTGTGAGAGTTTGAGCCATAACCAAGTAGGAAACCTTCATGAGATTTGGGAGCAAATTTAGAACAATGATGCTTATCAAGAATGTATCCCTTTGAGCCAAATACTCGAAAGTATCCAACTTGGGGTTTGTTACCGGTGAGGAGCTCGTATGCCGTCTTGCCGAGTAGCTTGTGAATATACAAGCGATTTGTTGCATGATAAGCTCTCTCAACCGCTTCCGCCCAAAAGTGTTTTGGTGTCTTGTATTCATCAAGCATCATTCTTGCCATTTCAATGAGCATCCAGTTCTTCCTCTCAACAACTCCATTTTGTTGAGGTGTGTACGTAGCTGAGAACTCGTGTGAAATCCCTTCTTCATCAAGAAAGGTGTCCACATTGGCATTTTTGAACTCAGTTCCGTTGTCGTTGCGAACCCTCTTGATCTTCACTTAAAATTGATTTTGGGCCTTCCTAGCGAAGTTCTTGAAGATCTTTTGGACCTGCAATTTATCATCAAGAAAGAACACCCACGTAAATCTTGAAAAATCATCAACTATAACTAGACCAAATGAGTTTCCACCGAGACTTTTGTAGGCATTGGAACCAAAGAGATCCATATGAAGTAGCTCGAGCGGTCTTCTCATGGTCATGATGTTCTTCACGGGGGGGCTGCCTCCAACCTATTTTCCTGCTTGGCAAGCGCTGCAAAGTCTATCCTTATCAAATATGACTTCTTTAACACCAAGGATATGATCACCTTTAATAAGCTTGTCAAGGTTTCGCATGCCCATATGACCTAACTCTCTATGCCACGACCAGCCTTTAGAAGATTTAGCAATTAAGCAAGTTCTAGGTTGAGCCTTTCTAGTGAAATCAACAATGTATAGATCACCTCTACGTATGCCGGTAAAGACCATTTTATGATTATCTCTATGAAACACTTGGCAATCTACTTCCGTAAATAGGACAATGAAACTGAAATCAGCAAGTCTAGATACAGAAAGTAGATTATAGCCAAGAGATTCAACGAGCATAACATTTTGTATGGAGCTGTCTTGTGAGATGACCACCTTATTGAGGCCAACCACCTTACCCTTTGAGTTATCACCAAAAGTGACATACTTTCGAGGGTCGTCGTTTTCAGCAAGCTCATGAAACATATCTTTATATGAGGTCATGTGATCGGTACATCCACTATCAAGGACCCATTCCTTTCCTCCTGCCATGTAGCCGCGAAGATAGCCATAAGACCAAAGTGTCTCATTGCATCATCAAGATCATAGTCACTATCATCATCCTCATCATAGTATCCATGTTCAACATCGTCATGTGGTGGATCAATTCCTAGAGAGAATGATTCATTAGATGAATGATCATGACAATAATCATCTTTATGAAATCTAATGGCTTCGGAGATAATATTGCTAATGATTCCAACATCTCCTTTGGCACGCATAAGGTCACGAAGCTCAAATAGACAAACATAAAACTTAGGATCACTAGTACTCATTTTATTCAAGGCAATTGACTTATGAAGAATCTCATCTAGATTTTGCAAGGAATAGTTTGGAAATCTTTCCTCAAGAAATCTCCATATAGAATAAGCATAATCAAGAGTAGGCAAGTGACCAATCAAATTTCTAGGCAATCCTCTAATGATAATATTGATAGTTCTAAGATTGCGAATCATGTCAAGATCCTCATAATGGGTAGAATGCAAGGGATCAACAATGGGTGCACAAGGGTTGGTAATATACTTGCTCAAATGATATTCATTGAAAATCTCAAGCATCTCATTTTTCCACTCATGAAAGTACTCTCCATCAAGTATAGGCACTCTATCTCTAAGACGCCCCAACGTAGACTCATCCATCTTACTCCAATGGTGATTAAACCAAAGCAATAAAGAACAAAGCTCTTATACCAATTGAAAGGATCGAGAAGAGGTGTCTATATGGGAGGTGAATAGACCCTCAACACACAAAGTTGGCAGTTTTCAAGTTTTTCAAGTTGAGGTGGTAGATTAACACAATTTCAAGCATGCACAATACAATTCAAGAAAGCATGCAAAGAGTATATGAGTAGCGAAAAGTAAAGCATGCAACTTGCCAGAAAGTAAAGGGATGGTATTGGAGTGTGCAAACGCAATTGGAGACACGGAGATTTTTGGCGTGGTTCCGATAGGTGGTGCTATCGTACATCCAAATTGATGGAGACTTTAACCCACGAAGGGTAATGGTTGCGCGAGTCCACGGAGGGCTCCACCCACGAAGGGTCCATGAAGAAGCAACCTTGTCTACACCACCATGGTCATCGCCCACGAAGGACTTTCCTCACTAGGGTAGATCTTCATGAAGTAGGCGATCTCCTTGCCCTTACAAACTCCTTGGTTCAACTCCACAATCTTCGCGGAGGCTCCCAAGTAACACCTAACCAATATAGGAGACACCACTCTCCAAAAGGTAATAGATGGTGTATTATTGATGAACTTCTTGCTCTTGTGCTTCAAATGATAGTTTCCCCAACACTCATCTCTCTCTCATGGGATTGGATTTGGTGGAAAGATGATTTGAGTGGAAAGCAACTTGGGGAAGGCTAGAGATCAAGATTCATATGGTGGGACTGGAATATCTTGGCCTTAACACATGAGTAGCTGGTTCTCTCTTAGAAAATGAATGCTGGAAGTGTAGGCATGTTCTGATGGCTATCCTTACGAATGAAGAAAGGGTGGAGGGGTATATATAGCATCCACACAAAATCTAACCGTTACACACAATTTATCAAACTCTATGGGACCGAATCAGAAAACTCGGTTTGACTGATTTAGTTCATAATGTGACCGTTAGGCATTTCCGTGGGACCGATATGATAAACTCGGTGGGACCGATGTGTAAGGGTTAGGGTAAAACCTCATCTCGGTTTGACCGATTACACAAACTCGGTGGGACCGATTTTGGTAATAAGTGAAACATAGAGTTGGTCAGGCAAACTTGGTGGGACCGATTGCGTATTCTCGGTGAGATCGAAATTATTGCAATAGGCAACAGAGAGTTTGCAAGCCCATCTCGGTGAGACCGAGATCGCATCGGTGAGACCGAAGTGACTAGGGTTTCTGGCAGTGGCTATGTCAAATGAATTTGGTGGCGCCGGATGGATCAAATCGGTGGGGCCTTGACTTTTGGTCTGGGACATATGTGGATATGAGAAAGTGGTTGAGGGTTTTTGGAGCATATCACTAAGCATTTTGAGCAAGCAAGCCATTAAGCAACACCTCATCCCCTATTAATAGTATTGGCTTTTCCTATAGACTCAATGTGATCTTGGATCACTAAAAGTATAGAGTCTTGAGCTTTAGAGCTTGAGGCAATCCTTTGTCCTTAGCATCTTGAAGGGGTTCCACATCCTCTTGTCCATGCCACTCCACTGTTGGACTTATCTGAAATACACTAGATAAAAGTATTAGTCCAACAAGAGATATGTTGACATTAATTACCAAAATCACCCAGGCAGCGCTTGTGCTTTCAGTTGGGACATTTGTAGTCAGACCTGAGTTTTGGCATTTTGGCGACCCATTTAAGCGTTGGGGCAATTCCCGGCCCTGTGTGTCTTTCAGCCAGTTGATGACCCATAAATGAGTTGGGCCATTTGTAGTCGGACCTTAGTTTTGTCCTTTTAACGGCCCAAGCCCTTCATGGTCTAATACTAGCCCAGTTTCTCTTTCTGCCTGCTAAAGGCCCACAACACAGTTGGGCCATTTACAACACGACCTGACTTTCGGCCTCTTAGCGGCCCATGCTCTTCATGGTCTAGTACCGGCCCGCTGTCTCTTTTGGCCTGCTAAAGGCCCACAGTATAGTTGGGCCATATGTAGCCCGACCTTAGTAACAGCCTGTTAAAAGCCCGTGAAATCAAATGGGCCCACTTGTTGTCTGCTTCTACGTCGGCCTGTTAATGACCCGGGAGGTAAGAGGGCCGAGCATTAACATTCCGCCTAGTAACGGCCCATTAAATTAATGGGCCCACTAAAGTTTGTACATGTATTTAGGCCAAATTAAATAATTTGAGCCCATTATGACGAGCAATTGTATACAAGACCAAAACCGATGAAGCAAAGGTACGGCATACAGGGAAAAATGTTGTACATCCAGAATATATTACATGAAATTACATCCACTAGGCAATCAAAGATTGATGCCAGTGCAAATAAATGAATAGAACCTATCGTGGGAACGAACACCTATGGGACCGGCGGACCGGGCCCCTTTCGGTTCGGCGGGGGGCGGAGGTCGTACGAAGAGCGGATCGAGGCGAAGCACACGAGCGATTTACCCAGCTTCGGAGCTCTCCAGAGAGATAATACTCCTACTGCTGCTTTGTGGTTTGTATTGTGTTCTTGCTCGGGAGCGCTGAATGCTACGGTACACTCTAGCTGCTAACGAGACCGAGCATGAGCGTATTCTGGCCTCGAACCCCCTTCTACGTTGTGCATGGGCCTCCTTTTATATGCTCAAGGGGTCACCAACAGGTGGCAACGTAGGCGAGGGAAAAAATGGAAAAGGAGTTGTGGTTGGTACAACTACCTGAACAGTGTATCCTACCTAACCCTGACGACAGGGGACAAGGGCATTAAATGCCCGTCTGTGTCGCCCAAACAGTGCAGAAAAGGGACCGTCAGGGGCGCCACCCCTCGCCACAATGGCAATCTTGTCGGCGCCGCTTGCCACCTCGCACCGCTGGCTGCACAGCCTCTTGCCACGCGCGCCTGGAAAGGCCTCAGGGCGACACGTTGGTGGATGTGCTGGAGCACAGGTACAGAGTGGTAGCTTGCCGCGGCAAGCGCCTTGCCGCGGTCGTTGTCTTGTCGCGTCCGGAAGCTTGTCGTTCACCGGGCCTTGCCGGGACGCGTGGCGCGTCGCGGCAAGTTCCTTGAAATGCCTTGGTTGGCCTTCCCGGCAAGCTCCTCTTGCCGGGGTCTTGTCTCCTTGGCTTAAACACTTTGTTCTTGAATGGCTCCAAAGGAACCACAGAGGACCTTGGCGGTCACCCGGCAAGCCCTGCCGCGGGGCGCTGCGACTGCCCGTGCACAAGTTTGGGATACTAGGGTACCCCTACTCTAGTACACCGACAGGAGCCCCCGGGCTTGGGCCACACAAGGTGCCGAGCGCTGTTGGGCCAGGCCCAAAACAGGGCACGGGCACGCGCGGCCTGGTTTATGCCGTATCCCACTCCGTATCCACCGCGCCCTCCCCTAACGGCACGCGTTGAACGCGGCATCGTGGGAGAGATCGTTAGTGTTTCTTTATTCGGAAAAACGGAACGTCCGCCCCCTCCCTCTTTATAAGCAGGGGAAACAGGGGCAGTTCCTCCATCTCGCCAGTTGCTACCTCCAATCTCAGAAATCTCCGCCGCTCCCCCCTTCTTCCAAAGCCGAGAGAGAGCTGCGCTCCGCCCCCCATCGCCACCGTCCCCACCAACGCCTTCGATCTCCCCCACCACCTCCGCCATGGCTCCGAAAGCCGGGAAGACCGCGAAGTCGGCCGAGGCACTACGGCTCGAGGCGCTGCGAAAGGAGCGGGCAATCTTCCTCCCTGAGCTCGCCGCGAAGGAGCTGAGGGAGTGGTACTACCTCTTCTGGTCGACGGAGACGCGAGCGCATCCGCGCACGAAGGTACTCTCCGCCGCCGCTTCCGAACGGGCTCCGAACGGATATCCCTGCTTCGCGCTGTTCTTCTACTGCGGGCTCTGCCCGCCCTTCTCTGAATTCTTCTGCGATATTATGAACACCTACGGGTTCCACCTCCTTGACTTCACCCCCAATGCTGTTCTGACCATGGCAGTTTTCGCGCATCTCTGCGAAAACTATGTCGGAGTCCACCCAAACGTAGCCCTTTTCCGCCATTTCTTCATGCCCCGGGTTGAGAGAGGAGAGCCCTTATCCAGCGGAATCGCCTGGATCTCAAGAGCCGGCAAGAAGGAAGCTTATCTGGAAGGGGAGCTCCACAGCAAATGGGAGGAGTGGAGAGTAGATTGGTGCTGGATCATCAAGGAGAACCCGCAGCCGTTTACTGCCCAGCGCCAAGCCCCAGCAGTGTGCGGCAATGATTGGAGCAACCTAGCCCCGGAAGATGATAGGTTGAAGGTTGCCGTCACCCGGATGTTGCGCCTCAGGCTTGCCGGGCTCACTGTAGGCGCCGTTGGCACAGATTTTCTTCGCCGCCGCATTGCCCCCTGCAGGAGAGGAGGAGAATCGCCTGGGAATTCGGGGGTCCGGCAGACATTATGAGGCTGCGCCCGGGCCTCAACTTCAACTTCATGGCGCTAGAAGGAGGGTCTTCTTCTTCCCCCCGGGAGCTTCAGCGGCAAGTGACTTGCATTCTGCTGCGGCTGCTGCTTCCCGGTAAATCTTGTCGGTGCAGATAAGAGCATCCTTCTTGTTGCCAGGGACAGAGATGACACTTATCGGGCCTGGCATCTTCAGTACGTTGTATGCAAAGTGAGAGGCTGCCATGAATTTGGCGAGCGCTGGACGGCCGAGTATCCCATTGTAAGGCAATGGAAAGTCAGCAACGTCAAAAGTGACCCTCTCAGTCCTGAAGTTCAACTCGCTGCCAAATGTCACCGCAACGTGATCTTTCCCTTCGGCTTGCTCCTTCCCGGATTGATTCCTTGAAATGTGTCGGTCTCTTCGAGCTCGCTGTCAGGGATCTGGAGTTTCTGGAGTACCGCGGAGGAGATCAGGTTCAAGCCGGCCCCGCCGTCAACTAGCATCTTAGTGACCTTGAGGTTGCGGATGGTTGGTGAAACCAACATTGGCAAGCACCCGACCGCAGTTATGCGATCAGGGTGGTCCTCAATATCGAAGATGATAGGCGTGATGGACCATTTCAGAGGCTTGCGTGACTCGACGGGTGGTTCTGCCGCATTGACTTCCCGCACCCACTGCTTGAGCTGGCGGTGTGAAGTATGCAGAAAAGCACCGCCGTCAATGCACAGGACCTCTATGGCTTTCTGGAACTCCTGCTCATCGGCCTCATCGTCGTCCATATCTTCATCGTCGTCGTCGTCTTCATCCTTGTCGCGGCCGCGGGGAGGTCTGTCTCCTTGCCGCTGTTTGGCCTTGCCACGGCGTCCTCCCCGGCCGGGACATTTCTTGCCGGATCCTCCAGTACCTTCTTGGGCCTTCTCCTTGTGGCGCCGCTCGTACTCAGCCTTTTGCTGCTCAACAAGCTGCTCGACCTTCTTGCAGCTCTAGAGATCATGGCCCTTGGTGTGGTGGATCTTGCAGTACTGCTTGCCGGAGCCGTCCTGCTTGTCGGCGGCCGCCACAGCTTCGGCTTCCTTGGCGCCACCTCCGTTGCCGGACTGCTCAACGACTAGCACATCTTTACCTTTCTTCTTCCTGTTGTTCCACCGCCGGTTTTTCTTTGCCGGGGCAGCATCCTTGCTGTCAGATCCCCCTGCTCCTGTATTCTCTCCGGGGAGTTTCCTCCCTTCCTCAGCACGTGCACACTTGTCAGCCAGGGCATATAGCTCACTGACGTCTCTGATCTTGCACATCGCCATCTCCTCCCGCATCCTGCGGTTACGCACGTTCTGATGGAACGCGCTAATGACCGCGGCAGGGTGGACATCTGGGATGTTGCGCTATACTTGGCTGAATCTCTGAATATACTTGCGCAGGGGCTCTCCTTCCTTCTGGGCGAGCAGATGAAGGTCGCTCTCTTGGCCATGAGGCTTGTGGCCGCCTGTAAAGGCGCCGACAAACTGATGGCACAGATCCTCCCATGAGGATATGGAGTTGTCCGGCAAGTGCATGAGCCAGGACCTGACATTGGGCTTGAGCACCAGCGGGAAGTAGTTGGCAAGGATCTTGTCTTCGTGCCCCCCGGCAGCTTGCACCGCGATGGTGTAGATGCTGAGGAACTCCGACGGATGCAACTTGCCGTCGTACTTCTCTGGTACGTCTGGCTTGAAATTCTTCGTGCTGGGCCACTAGACTTGCCGCAGCTCACGAGTGAACGCAGGGCAACCTACCGCGTACGGCAAGTCGCCTGGTTCCCCTGGCGCATGCATGTCGACAGTGGGCCCAGCGCGCTGGTCCGATTGACGCCGCACTTCTCTTCGACGCTCGATGCGAGTACGAGCGTCTTCTTGCTGTCGTTCATGAAGAACTTGGCGCTGATCGCGACGAGCTCGTGGATCTGATGACACGATGGAGTCAGTGTCGAGGTTGACCCGGCGAGTCGGCGATCTTGGCCTTCGGGGCGGAGAGTGTACGGTGGTTGCACCCCCACCGGTTTTGTCGCCATCGGCTCGCGCCTGGCAATCTTGCCGCGGCTCCGATGCATTCGGCTGCCGTGGAGTGTCACCGTTGGCGAAGCCGATGAGACTCTGAATGGTGGCCCTCCATTCGTCGATCTTGTCCGCCGTTGGAGGGTAATCCAGGAGCAGTTGAGCTCGTGCCAAAGCTTCTTCCGAAGTTTTGGGTGGCGGTGGTGAACGGTGCGAGGAGCGGGATATGCTCGGACTTCTAACTATGTTAGAAGGAGCAGGATCCCGTCCAGGCGACCGTGTCTTGCTCGTGCCAGCATGTTGGTGCGCGTGCTGGTCTTGAGCATCCCGAGATCCACCAGCTCGATCTCGGTCCAACGAACGTATGGTACCGCGAGTACCATGACATTGTCGGTCCCGCGCCTCCTGAGATGGGCGCGGTGCATGTACGGACGCCGAGGTTTGCGCAGCCTTGTCCTTGGACCTGGCGGCAGCGTGAGCTCCCTCGTCGACGCCCGTTCCTCCGCCGACGTCTACCCCACCACCCGTTTGCTTCGGTGGCGGTGGGATCGACGTGGACAGAGCAGCCACCTCTGAAGCCTTCTTCTTCGGTGGCATGTCGATGAAGATGATGAAGAAGATGAAGATCTATCTCGCGTGAACGCCGGATCGGGTTCACACAACCTCGACGCCCCCTACCTGGCGCGCCATAGATGTCGTGGGAACGAACACCTATGGGGCCGGCGGACCGGGCCCCTTTCGGTTCGGCGGGGGGCAGAGGTCGCACGAAGAGCGGATCGAGGCGAAGCACACGAGCGATTTACCCAGCTTTGGAGCTCTCCGGAGAGATAATACTCCTACTGCTGCTTTGTGGTTTGTATCGTGTTCTTGCTCGGGAGCGCTGAATGCTACAGTACACTCTAGCTGCTAACGAGACCGAGCGTGAGCGTATTCTGGCCTCGAACCCCCTTCTATGTTGCGCATGGGCCTCCTTTTATATGCTCAAGGGGTCACCGACAGGTGGCAATGTAGGCGAGGGCAAAAATGGAAAAGGAGTTGTGGTTGGTACAACTACCTGAACAGTGTATCCTACCTAACCCTGACGGCAGGGGACAAGGGCATTAAATGCCCGTCTGTGTCGCCCAAACAGTGCAGAAAAGGGACCGTCAGGGGCGCCACCGCTCGCCACGATGGCAATCTTGTCAGCGCCGCTTGCCACCTCGCACCGCTGGCTGCATGTCACGCCCAATATGCGACCCTATCCAAGAGGAACTCGAAGGTCCCACCAAGGATAGACCCGCATATTGAAACGCTTTTGCAAGGTGGATAACATTACATCAACATTACATAAATAGATGGGGATACATACATAAGGCATACAATGCCACATGAATACAACAATACAACATACAAGAACAACATCCGACTACGGATGAATCACAACCAGAAACTCAAACGACATCCACCCAGGCTGCCGATCTGGAACCTATCCCCTGATCGAAGAAGAATCAGAAGAAGAACTCAACGCAAGCAAGCATCACTCTCGCGTCAGGATCATCGCAAAACCTGTACCTGCAACTGTTGTTGTAGTAATCTGTGAGCCACGAGGACTCAGCAATCCCATTACCATGGGTATCAAGACTAGCAAAGCTTAATGGGAAAGGAAGGGGTAAAGTGGTGAGGTTGCAGCAGCGACTAAGCACGATATGGTGGCTAACATACGCAAATGAGAGCGAGAAGAGAAACAAAGGAATGGTCGTGAAGCTAGCAATGATCAAGAGGTGATCCTGAACTCCTACTTACGACAAACATAACCCAGAAACCGTGTTCACTTCCCGGACTCCGCCGAGAAGAGACCATCACGGCTACACACACGGTTGATGCGTTTTAATTCGGATCTGGTGTCAAGTTGTCTACAACCGGACATTAACAAATTCCCATCTGCCACATAACCACGGGCACGGCTCTCGAAAGTTTAAACCCTGCAGGGGTGTCCCAACTTAGCCCATGACAAGCTCTCGCGATCAACGAAGGAATAGACCTTCTCCCAGGAAGACCCGATCAGTCTCGAAATCCCGGTTTACAAGACATTTCGACAATGGTAAAACAAGACCAGCAAGACCGCCCGATGCGCCGACAATCCCGATAGGAGCTGCGCATATCTCGTTCTCAGGGCAACACCGGATAAGCTAAGCGTACAGGTACCAACGTAACCCAAGTTGCCAAGGGATGGTCCCGCACGGTGCTCTAGTTTGGACCAACACTTAGACAAGCATTGGCCCGGGGGGCTATAATAAAGATGACCCTCGAGAGCGCGACTCCCAAGGGAAAAGTAGGTGGTGGTGAGGCAAATGGTAAAACCAAGGTTGGGCCTTGCTGGACAAGTTTTATTCAAAGCGAACTGTCAGGGGGGTCCCATAAATCACCCGACCGCGTTAGGAACGCAAAATCCGGGAACATAACACCGGTATGATGGAAACTAGGGCGGCAAGAGTGGAACAAAACACCAGGCATAAGGTCGAGCCTTCCACCCTTTACCAAATATATAGATGCATTAATAATATAAGAGATATTGTGATATCCCAACATAACCCTGTCCACCATGGAGAAATCTTCAACTTCACCTGCAACTAGCAACGCTATAAGAGGGGCTGAGCAAAGCAGTAACATAGCCAAACAACGGTTTGCATAGGAAAGGTGTCAAAGGTTAGAGGTTCATGGCAATATGGGATGGCTTGATAAACAGGTAATAGGTAGCGCAGCATAGCGATAGAACGAAGCAACTAGCATAGCAATGATAGTAGTGAGATCCAGGGTAGCGGTCATCTTGCCTGAAATCCCGCAAGGAAGAAGAACGAGTCCATGAAGAAGATAAAGCCACGAAGACGAACCAAGCATAGATGAACGAATCCTCACGATCGCAACAAAACGGGAACTATCGAGAACAAGCACACAACATGGTAAACACACCACACATGAACAAGACATGATGCACAACAAGTATGATGCATGACAAAGCTACATGAAGCTACTCATGGCAAGAGATGATGCAAACAAGAACAACACATCAAGGCAAGTTTAAATGAGGCCGGAAACAACATATAACAATTCCGGTAAGTCCTCATATGCAAATTTCGAAATTGGTCCAGAACTGAATAAACCTTATGTTCAAGTTGTTAAACAGCAAGTTAAGATGCACCACGATGATCTACACGAGATTCTAGTCAAGTTACATATAAAGTTCATTAGATTCGGAGCTACGGTCTAGAAGATATGAGCAAAACAAGTTAAGCATGGCATTGATGCAAAATGCACCCAAACATAATCAAACACTTCAAAACATGGATGCAACATGATAATATGAAGCTACATGCAAAATCAAGCAAGTTTCATATAGAGCACACTCAAAACTGAGCAACGGTTCAACACGTGCACACTATACAAGTCATAGCAACAATCTGTCCATAACAGCAACTAGGCATATTGCAAGCATCAAAACAATATGCTACAACACCCCAACATAATAACAAAAGGCATGAGCATGAGGTACAGGTAAAGCACAACAAAACATGAACACTGAGCTAACTCCAGAAATCAATAGAACATGCTCCAAAACACATGGTAAGATTGCAAATAATAACAGTTTCAGACTTTGCAGAAATAACATCAGGTTGCAATGTTTAGAGCTATCAAACAACACGTTACAGGAACATATCATGGCAAACAAAGGCATGGCATGAACCTACTAATAGCATATATCAAAAGTCCCTTACTGACTATGAGCCAAAAAGGATCATAAGATATGATGGCACCCATGTAAACATGGCAAGTTATATTACAGATTCAAACATGGCAGGAACAACAATAAGTAGGCATGTTGGTGAGCTTGAACCACTCACTACAGAGCAATACATGGCATGTCAAGGCAACCAACAGTAAGAAGGCATGTTTATGAAGCTAGGAATGGCAAGAGCAAGGTCATAGGGTGCATGGATCACTAGGAAAATACATGGAAACAACTGAACTTAATGTAAACAGGCTGACAGCAACATTATGAAGCAACTTTGGAGCAAGATATGAACAAGCTACAGCAACCTATAAATGCAACCAGGGGCATGGATGGATAGAGGATGACATGTAGATCAAAACATGTTTACAGAACATCTCCAGATAATGCATAGAATGATTAGTAGCAACATGTTTATATAGCATCACGAAATAACAGATTCAGCCTAGCAAAACAGCAACAGCAAGTACACTACTTAACAAGCTCGATTCACTCACCACAAGTCATTGCATGACAATATAAGCATAGCATCATCAAGAAGACATGTTTGTGAAACAAACCAAGGCAAGAACAAGTCCAAAGCATGCAAGGATCAACTATAGCAAGCTTGGCCAAATTGAATAACACATAAACAATCTGCCAGGAAACATTTTGAAGCAAAAGTAGAGCACTCAAATGACATGCTAGACTACTCCATAATTGCAAACAAGGGCATGAATGGATAGACAATAACCATATGTTCAAAACACCCTTACTGAAGTATCTCTAAATATGCATGGATCTCTCTGTAGCATCAAGTTTACATGGCATCAAAATAACAGCTGAACAGGGACTAAAATCAGCAATATCACGAAGCCTAGTTTGAATGCTTGTGCTAGTCACCACATTGATCACAAAAATACATGGCATACACCCCTAGAAAGATGGCATGGCATAGATCAACATGTAGACATCAACCTCATAGGATGCACACATCAATCATGGCAAAAATGACAAATGAGCATGTTATAACAGTTTCAGCAGGTTAACATCAAGATGCACTCTTCCAACAGCATTTCGGGCACCAAGATGAGCTCAAATGAAAATGATGCAATGGAATGAAATGAAGTACTCGTCGAGGCGAACAATTTGACATATTACACGCACAAAACGGAGCAGTGTGCATGGAGTTACGATGCGATGAACATGGCATGATTATGTGAAATACTCGGGACTTAGGCGTTTTCGGGGGTCAACCTCGTGGATCCGGATCCAGATCGGGGCGGCATGTGACCCGAGGCGGGCTGGGCTCGCCGGAGACGAAGAGAGTCGCGGTGGCCGGGGCAGGAGAAGGTCGCCGGAGGTCGGGGATGACCGGGGAGCTCGGGGCGGCGCCGGACCTGGGCGGAGGAGGTCGGGGCGGCACAGGGCGTGGGCGGCCGGAGCGGACCCGGCCGCGGCGGCGCCGAAGGGGCACGGGCTGGCGGCGGCTCCGGCCGAGCGAAGGGGCGCCGGCGGGGCTCGGGGTCGCCGGCGGGGAGGCGAGGTGGCGCTGGGCGGCGGAGGCCGGGGCACCCGAGCGGCGGCGGCGGGAGGAGCTGCCGGCGGCGGCGGGGCGGTGCCAGGGGCGCGCGGCGGCGCGGCGCGAGGCCGGCGGCTCGCGGAGCCGACCCGGGCCCCGATGGGCAGCGGCGGCGGATGCCTCGGCCCCGGGCGGGTCCGAGATGGGCCTCGAGGGCCGCGGCGAAGTGGGGCGCGGGCATGGGCGACGTGGCGCGACGCCACTGGCCGGGAGCGGCGGCGGAGTGACGTGTCGCCCCGGGATTGGTCCGGGCGACGTGGAGGCTGGACATGTCTGGCGGGGATGGACATGTCCGGCGGCGTGAGGAAGACGAAGCTAGGGTTTGCACCGGGATTTCGGGGAAGATGCACATATTTATAGGTAGAGGGAGCTAGGAGAGTCCAAATGAGGAGCGGTTTTCGGCCACGCGATCGTGATCGAACGGCCGAGAGAATAGAGGGGAGTTAGATGGGTTTTGGGCCACTTTGGAAGGGGTGTTGGGCTGCAAAGAGAAGGGGGCTTTTGCGGTTACCCGGTTAACCGTTGGAGTACCAAACGACCTCCAAATGGCACGAAACTTGACAGGCGGTCTACCGGTGCTATATCAAGGCCGCTTGGCAAACCTCGGTCCATTCCGAGAACGTTTAACACCCGCACACAGAAGAGAGGCAAAAGGGGGCGTCGGGGAACATAGGAGTGCCGGATTGCAAAATGGACAACGGGGAAAATGCTCGGATGCATGAGACGAACATGTATGCAAAATGAAATGCACATGATGACATGGCAAAATGCAACACGCAAGCAAATGACATGGCAAAGACGACGAATAACTAGCATACCCCTGGCGCATCGAATCCAGGGCGTTACACTGCAAAACCTCTTGCCACGCGTGCCTGGAAAGGCCTCAGGGAGACACGTTGGTGGATGTGCTGGAGCGCAGGTACAGAGTGGTAGCTTGCCGCGGCAAGCGCCTTGCCGCGGTCGTTGTCTTGTCGCATCCGGAAGCTTGTCGTTCAGCGGGCCTTGCCGGGATGCGTGGCGCGTCGCGGCAAGTTCCTCGAAATGCCTTGGTTGGCCTTCCCGGCAAGCTCCTCTTGCCGGGGTCTTGTCTCCTTGGCTTAAACACTTTGTTCTTGAATGGCTCCAAAGGAACCACGGAGGACCTTGGCGGTCACCCGGCAAGCCCTGCCGCGGGGCGCTGCGACTGCCCGTGCACAAGTTCGGGATACTAGGGTACCCCTACTCTAGTACACCGACAGAACCTAACGATCTACAACATCACAATCTACAACCTCAGTACGGATGATGCCCGTAAGCATGTGGGCAAGTTCTTGCTGCTTTGCTACACTATCTCTGAAAACATTTATCAGTTGTTGTTGCGCACGAATGTGCACCTCTGATTCCTCCACCATTTCCATCATTGCTTCAGCCATTAGTTGGTTCACAAACATACATTTTTTCCGTTGCATTCGAGACAAAGGAAACTGAACAGATTCAGATGGTGATTTTGGCAGGCGTGTATTATTGATAGTGGAGAGTGTCTCGACCACTACATCGTAACATGAATTAGGAGGGGAACCAAACAGATTAATCATGAGTTATTGCCATATTACCTGGCCTAGATTTCTTGGAAAGAAACAATGGGGTTGCCTTGCTGTTTTTAGAGTTTGTCTTCTTATCTTTAGTAGCCTGCACCAAATTAACACACTAGCATTGCTATCATTGGCCAAGCCAGATAATAGGAAAGCAACATTGACACAATGAACGTTTCGGCAACTAGCCTACACCAAATTAACACAATATGGCACAGCTATCATCAGCACGGTAAGGTAATATGAAAGCAACATTGACACAATGATTGAATGGGCAACTAGAGCAGCACTACAATTCAGTAATGTGCATGATGTGAGATAGTACACTCATGCAGCTCAGTATGCAAAACTACCAGGCAGTTTTCCTTACAAAAATCAACATTGGCGCCTTTAGCATTTTGCTACAACTAATTTTAGATTAGATAAAGGTTGGATTCACGCTGATTAACAAAATACATGCTGATGTAGAAATATAGTGATATACAATAGCTACTTACATCAGCATTGGAGCACAGAGAATTCCCGCAAGATATTTTCCTCGAATACAATCACAATGGAGGAAGTCTTCTATTGTTTAACCATATTTGCTAAAAGAGAGATGGGTAAGAAACATGTAGAAAGTATTATCAGAATTCTATAAAATTTAATGATGCAAGGATACGCATACACTTCTAAGAATGGAGTTGACATTCTTTTGCTGGACTGGAGAGGACTAGTTCTTTGACCACTGGAATCTGCTTATTATCAGTGGGAGTTGGGTTTCTCTATGCTGGAGCAGTATCTATGAAAAATGGAGTTGGTTTATTATCTCCTGGAGTTTGGATCTTTTGCAAACACCTGGTTTGTAACCCTTCAGATTCTAACATAGCCGTCTTCCCCTTGCATGCCTTATATAGAAGAATGGTGCTTCAATTATAAAACATGCTACAACAGAGATGGAATAGGTACTGAAGAATAGAAAGGCATGACATATTGACATGTATTCCCTCCATCCGGAAATAAATGGATGGGTCTAGGCGTATTTCAGTTCTAGATACATCCAGTTTTATCCATTTCTGTGACATGTAATCCGGACGGAGGGAGTATGATGTAAGAGCTAGGGATACGATAGGACAACACAGTAAAAAAAACACTGAAAACCCACTGTAGAACCAAAGTATTCAAACCCACTGATACGAGATAGTACACTCATGCAGCTCAGGATGCAAAACTACTAGGTACTTTTCCATACAAAAATCAACATTGTGGCCTTTAATCATATATTTTGCTACAATGAAATTTAGATCAGATAAAGGTTGGATTCATGTCGATTAACAAAATACATGCTGATGTAAAAATATAGTGATATACAATAGGTACTTAGATCTGCATTGGAGCATAGAGTATTCCTGCAAGAATCTTTCCTCACAGACGATACTAGTGCAGAAATTCTTCTATCTGTTAAGCTTATTTTCTAAAAGAGAGATGGGTAAGAAACATGTACAATATATGATTACCATGCTATAAAATTTCATGATGCGACAAGATGCACACGCTTCTTAGATTTGAGTTGACATATTTTTGCTGGACTGGAGCGGACTAGTTCTTTGGCCACTGGAATCTGCTTATATGAGTAGGTGTTGGGTTTCTCTGTGCTGGAGCAGTATCTATAAAAACTGGAGTTGGTTTACTATTCCTGGCGTTTGGATCTTTTACAAAGACCTTGTTTGTAACCCTTCAGATTCTAACATAGTCGTCTTCCACTTGCATGCTTTGTATAGAAGAATGGTGCTTCAATTATAAAACATGCTACAACAGAGAGATGGAATAGGTACTGAAGAATAGAAAGGCATGACATATCGACATGTATTCCCTCCATCGGGGAAAAAATGGATGGGTCTAGGCGTATTTTAGTTCTAGATACATCCTTTTTTATCCATTTCGGCAACATGTAATCCGGACGAAGGGGGTATGGTGTAAGAGCTAGGGATACGATAGGACAACACAGTAAAAAACACTAGTTGAATGTAAAACTGTATGCTAGCGGAATATGTATAGAAAAAACTAAGGCAAAATACACGTGTATGATTGGGAAACTAAGATGGCATTGCAACAGACCACTAGAACAACACTTCAATGTAAAAAACATTGTACGGTAGACAGATGAAGTACATACTGATGAATAACAATGCATAAGATATTCAGAAGCATGATGTCCAAATTAAGCAGATGGCATTGCGATAGAGTAGAATGACAGTACTTGAATTTGAAAACATGTTATCATGAATGGAATAGGTACTGAAAAACTGGAAGGCATGACATATTTACATGCATGATCAGCATGATAAGCACATGGCATTGCAACAGAGTAGATACACTCCAGGACATTATATGCATGTTGTACCCATATCACGGGCCAACTTAGAGCAAGGACCTTGTGGGGTGAAGAGGATTATCATCTTTCTGCAAGTCTTCTGAAGAACTGCCTTTACATGTTCCATCATATTGGGTATCATTGACATCAAGTTTATTGGCCGTTACATTGCTCCCTGAGGTTCTTGTGGATGTATCAGTGTGTGCAATTATATCTGACATGCATGGAAGACAACTGGTAGTTAGATTTATGTAATGAGTGCCTGTAGGAGACAACATAAATAGTAGGACTGGGGTTAACTAGCAGCAACAGGTCTCAAAAACTAAAGGGAGAACACAGATGAAAGATACAAAATATGTATCGTTTGTACTCGAGATTAACTAGATGGCACACAAAAGTATTAAAGAACAACATAGGTAATACAAGAAGTGGTATAATACTATAATCACCAGCCTGTGGGATAGCATTGGCTGATGGATGATAACTATGGAATAGCGTTACCTAAAGAACAAGTCTCTTAGCTGAACTATGGAACAGCTTTAACTCATGAACAAGACCCGTAAGAGACCAGCATGAATATACAATGAAATGTGATAATCTATTTTCCATGCTTAGATGAATAATAAAGCCATAAATGTTGCACACAATTAAGATGTGGGTACAACCTATCTGGCCACCATCCATAGGAGTGAGCATTATGTGCTGACTTGTCGATGGCCCTGCAGTTGTTGTGGCTATCCATGTCAGGCATGCGCATTCGATGCAGGGAACTATTGAGTGGGGACTATAGCTCCATTCTGGTGTATGCTTCCCTTGTTGGAGCAGCTGCGGTGAGTCGGAAGACGGTGTGGCTGAAGATGCAAAAAATGCATAATGTTAAGAATGACACATCTCTTTGATCCGAAGAAATACCCTAAGAGATCAATAGCAAGGTACGAGAGTGGTCACATGTCTGTTGACTGAAGACTAAATTGGGGTCACACGATTTTATTTTATTTTGCTATTATCCGATCTACGCCAGATGGCTTGATGGCCGTCTTGTGCCTCCCGGCTGACACTGTTCAGAATCTTCCCCGAAGAGCCAGCGACCAACGGCAGAGCAGCCTGCCTCTGCCATCCATCGCCCCGACCAAAACCCCGCTCCCCGCCCGACCGCACTGCCGTGGTTGCGCCACCCCCGGGCCAATCCATAAATACTCTCCGCCATCCAGATCCGGCGGCGGCAGTACCTTCAACCCACGCAACTCTAAGATAGCCATCTAAGCGCTGCTTCCACGGCAAACTTGCGCCCCCGCACCCTTACGTTAGACACCAGCCAACCGATAGCCTAGGAGCTCTGTCGCTTCGAGGGGTGCTGCTTCCCATTGGGAATAGATTGGCCCAGAATAAAAATTCAGACAACTAATGCCTAAATAAAGTGATTTGAGATGAGGGTGTGACCTATCTGGCAGCACCGTGAAGTAGGCAGCTCCAGCTGTCGAGTCAGTGAGGCTGGCGCGGTTGCGGTGTTGACCGGTGGCAGGGAAGCAGAGATGTCGCGGCGGTCGATGGCTACGGGGAAGCAACGCCGGGACTCTGGGCGGATCCGAAGTTGGAGCCGCTCCGGCGCCGTGAACAACGGCCAAGGTGAATCGGCTCCGGTACGGTTCACGCGGTCGTCGTCGAGGCGCCTCCAGCAGCACGGAGTAAGAGGCACACAGCCCAGTGCATGACCGCAAATGGACAACATCTCCGGCATTAGGGAGGAGGGCGGCTATGAAATTGGTGCGGTGGGGGCGCCATGGAGGAGGGGCTAAGGTTTCGTGGCTCGGGAGAAGGGAGCTTCCGGGGAGAAGGTGATTTGGCGCCCACGAGGTATGAATGGGGAGGGAATTGGGAGGGGAGTGGAACCATGTCTTACAGACGCATTTGTCTGAAATGGAGGGGGGTTACAGTTCTACCCCTGCCTTTAGGCTTCTCAGCTTGGGTCTGTGTACTGAGGGTCGGGGATAGTCGAGTAACTTTGCTGCTCCCCAAATAGTGGGCGGGAGCGATTTTTGGCGAGGAGGGCATGTTTTGAAATATAGTGGGCGCGACAATTTCGGGCGAGGAGAGCGTGTTTTGAAATAGTGGGCACGAGCTATTTCGGGTGAGGAGAGGGTGTTTTGCCGACCATGGTTTATGAATTATTCGGCACATGTCATTTCAGCCGAGGAGAAGGCGCACTTGGATGAAGTTACGAACCTACCCTCAATGTACAACGTGCCAATTGATGTGTGTCCCACAAAGGCCGGTAATTTCGCATCTCCCATTTATTTGCTCGGGCGAATTCCACCAAGCAGAGGGTGTTTAACGGTTCGTTCAAATTTTGGGAGAACGAGCATCCACGTCTACCTTACCAAGTCGATTCGATTCAAATTTTGAAATATTAGCTTGCCGATTCTTTTTTAGATGGAGAGATGATGCTCGGGAGTAATGTGTTTTTACATGCTCGTTGCTAGCGATTTACTGTATGACAAATAGTTGACCCACTCAAAAACGGGAATCAAACCCAAAATGAAATATCTTGATTCAATGAAATAGCTCGTTCACCAGGTAAAAATTGTGAACTAAATCCAAAATTGAACACCTCAATCGAGTAGCATGTTGTACAGTATTATAGTACTCCATGAACATGTTGAAAGTCAAATTAATGAACTTGTTTGATATACGCATATCTCCGTTCATGTGTGGATTGCAGACAACATGTTCTCCAATTTAAATACTTGAATGCAAGTTTATATCGAAACATGGTTTATATCAGTCTTTGAATGCAAGTTAAATATTTGAATGCAAGTCTCTCTCTCTCTCTCTCTCTCTCTCTCTCTCTCTCTCTCTCTCTCTCTCTCTCTCTCGCCGACAATCTTCAATTCTGTCGCACGCATCCAACACACAAACCTTGTTGGTCCCTCTCCCTCTCTCTACATGTCTCTCTCTCTTTGTGTGTGTGGGGGGGGGGGGGGTCTTTGTAGTTCGCATGCTTATATACTCCATCTACAGGTCTCTCTCGCACACTATGTATGATTCTGTAGTCCAAGCAAGATATATTGGGTGCACTCATCGTATGCACACAAATTCATTGGCTCGTTGCCCGTAACTCTCTCACGCACCGTTCTATCGTCTCGGAGCTCTTCCCTCTCTCTCTCAAACTCTCCATCTACCTGGGTCACACATACACATGAATATCTCACTCGCACTCGATAGACCCATCTAAAACTCTATCTCTATCCCTCGTTCTCTCTCCATCTCACACGCACACACACACAATCTCATGCCTAGCTAGCCAAGTATGATGGTATCTCACTCAATTTTAGGCACACGCAATCCCCCCCTATATGTATATGACTAGCTAATCTTAGTCTCCATCACAAACATGTGCATGGTCTATCTCGCTCAGGGCATCTTTCTATCGCGCACGCACCTCCCTCGATACCCCACCCATATAGTCCCCTCATGATCTTGAGGGGATCTCTCTATCACAAACACACCCTCTCTCCTTCCCCATGCGTCCATGTTCTCCATGTGTCCCTCTCGACCTTTGTTCCTTGTTGGCCAGACCTCTATTGGACATGTGCTATAGGGGTGTGTCTCTCTGTTGCAAACAATCACGCACTAGCTATCTCGGGGATGCATGCGTGATATGTTTGCATAAGAAACGAAAAAACACACACACTCTCTAATTTATCGTTTGTTGTCACTTTCTCTTTCACATACATACACTTTTTGCACACTCCCTCATTCTCCTTCACATGCACTTGATCTCTCTCGACTTAGGAACTCTCTTTGGTCCATAGCGTATAGATTTATTGAAAAGTCAAACATCACAAAGTTTGACCATGTACGTGGAGAAAAACATTTACATCTAGAACGACAAACATATACCATTAGGTTCACCATGAGATGTAGTTTCGTATCACACACACACAATCTCATGCATAGCTAGCCAAGTATGATCGTATCTCACTCAATTTTAGGCACACGCAATCCCCCCCTATATACCATTAGGTTCACCATGTCTCTCTCTCTCTCTCTCTCCTCTCTCTCTCTCTCTCTCTCTCTCTCTCTCTCTCTCTCTCTCTCTCTCTCTCGCCGACAATCTTCAATTCTGTCGCACGCATCCAACACACAAACCTTGTTGGTCCCTCTCCCTCTCTCTACATGTCTCTCTCTCTCTTTGTATGTGTGTGGGGGGCGGGGGTCTTTGTAGTTCGCATGCTTATATACTCCATCTATAGGTCTCTCTCGCACACTATGTATGATTCTGTAGTCCAAGCTAGATATATTGGGTGCACTCATCGTATGCACACAAATTCATTGGCTCGTTGCCCGTAACTCTCTCACGCACCGTTCTGTCGTCTCGGAGCTCTTCCCTCTCTCTCTCAAACTCTCCATCTACCTGGGTCACACATACACATGCATATGTCACTCGCACTCGATAGACCCATCTAAAACTCTATCTCTATCCCTCGTTCTCTCTCCATCTCACACGCACACACACACAATCTCATGCCTAGCTAGCCAAGTATGATGGTATCTCACTCAATTTTAGGCACATGCAATCCCCCCTATATGTATATGACTAGCTAATCTTAGTCTCCATCACAAACATGTGCATGGTCTATCTCGCTCAGGGCATCTTTCTATCGCGCACGCACCTCCCTCGATCCCCCACCCATATAGTCCCCTCATGATCTTGAGGGGATCTCTCTATCACAAACACACCCTCTCTCCTTCCCCATGTGTCCATGTTCTCCATGTGTCCCTCTCGACCTTTGTTCCTTGTTGGCCAGACCTCTATTGGACATGTGCTATAGGGGTGTCTCTCTCTGTTGCAAACAATCACGCACTAGCTATCTCGGGGATGCATGCGTGATATGTTTGCATAAGAAACGAAAAAACACACACACTCTCTAATTTATCGTTTGTTGTCACTTTCTCTTTCACATACATACACTTTTTGCACACTCCCTCATTCTCCTTCACATGCACTTGATCTCTCTCGACTTAGGAACTCTATTTGGTCCATAGCGTATAGATTTATTGAAAAGTCAAACATCACAAAGTTTGACCATGTACGTGGAGAAAAACATTTACATCTAGAACGGCAAACATATACCATTAGGTTCACCATGAGATGTAGTTTCGTATCACACACACACAATCTCATGCCTAGCTAGCCAAGTATGACGGTATCTCACTCAATTTTAGGCACACGCAATCCCCCCCTATATACCATTAGGTTCACCATGTCTCTCTCTCTCTCTCTCTCTCTCTCCTCTCTCTCTCTCTCTCTCTCTCTCTCTCTCTCTCTCTCTCTCTCTCTCTCTCTCGCCGACAATCTTCAATTCTGTCGCACGCATCCAACACACAAACCTTGTTGGTCCCTCTCCCTCTCTCTACATGTCTCTCTCTCTCTTTGTATGTGTGTGGGGGGCGGGGGTCTTTGTAGTTCGCATGGTTATATACTCCATCTATAGGTCTCTCTCGCACACTATGTATGATTCTGTAGTCCAAGCTAGATATATTGGGTGCACTCATCGTATGCACACAAATTCATTGGCTCGTTGCCCGTAACTCTCTCACGCACCGTTCTGTCGTCTCGGAGCTCTTCCCTCTCTCTCTCAAACTCTCCATCTACCTGGGTCACACATACACATGCATATGTCACTCGCACTCGATAGACCCATCTAAAACTCTATCTCTATCCCTCGTTCTCTCTCCATCTCACACGCACACACACACAATCTCATGCCTAGCTAGCCAAGTATGATGGTATCTCACTCAATTTTAGGCACATGCAATCCCCCCCTATATGTATATGACTAGCTAATCTTAGTCTCCATCACAAACATGTGCATGGTCTATCTCGCTCAGGGCATCTTTCTATCGCGCACGCACCTCCCTCGATCCCCCACCCATATAGTCCCCTCATGATCTTGAGGGGATCTCTCTATCACAAACACACCCTCTCTCCTTCCCCATGTGTCCATGTTCTCCATGTGTCCCTCTCGACCTTTGTTCCTTGTTGGTCAGACCTCTATTGGACATGTGCTATAGGGGTGTCTCTCTCTGTTGCAAACAATCACGCACTAGCTATCTCGGGGATGCATGCGTGATATGTTTGCATAAGAAACGAAAAAACACACACACTCTCTAATTTATCGTTTGTTGTCACTTTCTCTTTCACATACATACACTTTTTGCACACTCCCTCATTCTCCTTCACATGCACTTGATCTCTCTCGACTTAGGAACTCTCTTTGGTCCATAGCGTATAGATTTATTGAAAAGTCAAACATCACAAAGTTTAACCATGTACGTGGAGAAAAACATTTACATCTAGAACGGCAAACCTATACCATTAGGTTCACCATGAGATGTAGTTTCGTATCACACACACCCAATCTCATGCCTAGCTAGCCAAGTATGATGGTATCTCACTCAATTTTAGGCACACGCAATCCCCCCCTATATACCATTAGGTTCACCATGTCTCTCTCTCTCTCTCTCTCCTCTCCCTCTCTCTCTCTCTCTCTCTCTCTCTCTCTCTCTCTCTCTCTCTCTCTCTCTCGCCGACAATCTTCAATTCTGTCGCACGCATCCAACACACAAACCTTGTTGGTCCCTCTCCCTCTCTCTACATGTCTCTCTCTCTCTTTGTGTGTGTGGGGGGGGGCGGGGGTCTTTGTAGTTCGCATGCTTATATACTCCATCTATAGGTCTCTCTCCCACACTATGTATGATTCTGTAGTCCAAGCTAGATATATTGGGTGCATTCATCGTATGCACACAAATTCATTGGCTCGTTGCCCGTAACTCTCTCACGCACCGTTCTGTCGTCTCGGAGCTCTTCCCTCTCTCTCTCAAACTCTCCATCTACCTGGGTCACACATACACATGCATATGTCACTCGCACTCGATAGACCCATCTAAAACTCTATCTCTATCCCTCGTTCTCTCTCCATCTCACACGCGCACACACACAATCTCATGCCTAGCTAGCCAAGTATGATGGTATCTCACTAAATTTTAGGCACATGCAATCCCCCCCTATATGTATATGACTAGCTAATCTTAGTCTCCATCACAAACATGTGCATGGTCTATCTCGCTCAGGGCATCTTTCTATCGCGCACGCACCTCCCTCGATCCCCCACCCATATAGTCCCCTCATGATCTTGAGGGGATCTCTCTATCACAAACACACCCTCTCTCCTTCCCCATGCGTCCATGTTCTCCATGTGTCCCTCTCGACCTTTGTTCCTTGTTGGCCAGACCTCTATTGGACATGTGCTATAGGGCTGTCTCTCTCTGTTGCAAATAATCACGCACTAGCTATCTCGGGGATGCATGCGTGATATGTTTGCATAAGAAACGAAAAAACACACACACTCTCTAATTTATCGTTTGTTGTCACTTTCTCTTTCACACACATACTCTTTTTGCACACTCCCTCATTCTCCTTCACATGCACTTGATCTCTCTCGACTTAGGAACTCTCTTTGGTCCATAGCGTATAGATTTATTGAAAAGTCAAACATCACAAAGTTTGACCATGTACGTGGAGAAAAACATTTACATCTAGAACGGCAAACATATACCATTAGGTTCACCATGAGATGTAGTTTCGTATCACACACACACAATCTCATGCCTAGCTAGCCAAGTATGATGGTATCTCACTCAATTTTAGGCACACGCAATCCCCCCCTATATACCATTAGGTTCACCATGTCTCTCTCTCTCTCTCTCTCCTCTCTCTCTCTCTCTCTCTCACCGACAATCTTCAATTCTGTCGCACGCATCCAACACACAAACCTTGTTGGTCCCTCTCCCTCTCTCTACATGTCTCTCTCTCTCTCTTTGTGTGTGGGGGGGCGGGGGTCTTTGTAGTTCCCATGCTTATATACTCCATCTATAGGTCTCTCTCGCACACTATGTATGATTCTCTAGTCCAAGCTAGATATATTGGGTGCACTCATCGTATGCACACAAATTCATTGGCTCGTTGCCCGTAACTCTCTCACGCACCGTTCTGTCGTCTCGGAGCTCTTCCCTCTCTCTCTCAAACTCTCCATCTACCTAGGTCACACATACACATGCATATCTCACTCGCACTCGATAGACCCATCTAAAATTCTATCTCTATCCCGTGTTCTCTCTCCATCTCACACGCACACACACACAATCTCATGCCTAGCTAGCCAAGTATGATGGTATCTCACTCAATTTTAGGCACACGCAATCCCCCCTATATGTATATGACTAGCTAATCTTAGTCTCCATCACAAACATGTGCATGGTCTATCTCGCTCAGGGCATCTTTCTATCGCGCACGCACCTCCCTCGATCCCCCACCCATATAGTCCCCTCATGATCTTGAGGGGATCTCTCTATCACAAACACACCCTCTCTCCTTCCCCATGCGTCCATGTTCTCCATGTGTCCCTCTCGACCTTTGTTCCTTGTTGGCCAGACCTCTATTGGAAATGTGCTATAGGGGTGTCTCTCTCTGTTGCAAACAATCACGCACTAGCTATCTCGGGGATGCATGCGTGATATGTTTGCATAAGAAACAAAAAAACACACACACTCTCTAATTTATCGTTTGTTGTCACTTTCTCTTTCACACACATACTCTTTTTGCACACTCCCTCATTCTCCTTCACATGCACTTGATCTCTCTCGACTTAGGAACTCTCTTTGGTCCATAGCGTATAGATTTATTGAAAATTCAAACATCACAAAGTTTGACCATGTACGTGGAGAAAAACATTTACATCTAGAACGGCAAACATATACCATTAGGTTCACCATGAGATGTAGTTTCGTATCACACACACACAATCTCATGCCTAGCTAGCCAAGTATGATGGTATCTCACTCAATTTTAGGCACACGCAATCCCCCCCTATATACCATTAGGTTCACCATGTCTCTCTCTCTCTCCTCTCTCTCTCTCTCTCACCGACAATCTTCAATTCTGTCGCACGCATCCAACACACAAACCTTGTTGGTCCCTCTCCCTCTCTCTACATGTCTCTCTCTCTCTCTTTGTGTGTGGGGGGGGGGGGGCGGGGGTCTTTGTAGTTCGCATGCTTATATACTCCATCTATAGGTCTCTCTCGCACACTATGTATGATTCTGTAGTCCAAGCAAGATATATTGGGTGCACTCATCGTATGCACACATATTCATTGGCTCGTTGCCCGTAACTCTCTCACGCACCGTTCTATCGTCTCGGAGCTCTTCCCTCTCTCTCTCAAACTCTCCATCTACCTGGGTCACACATACACATGAATATCTCACTCGCACTCGATAGACCCATCTAAAACTCTATCTCTATCCCTCGTTCTCTCTCCATCTCACACGCACACACACACAATCTCATGCCTAGCTAGCCAAGTATGATGGTATCTCACTCAATTTTAGGCACACGCAATCCCCCCCTATATGTATATGACTAGCTAATCTTAGTCTCCATCACAAACATGTGCATGGTCTATCTCGCTCAGGGCATCTTTCTATCGCGCACGCACCTCCCTCGATACCCCACCCATATAGTCCTCTCATGATCTTAAGGGGATCTCTCTATCACAAACACACCCTCTCTCCTTCCCCATGCGTCCATGTTCTCCATGTGTCCCTCTCGACCTTTGTTCCTTGTTGGTCAGACCTCTATTGGACATGTGCTATAGGGGTGTCTCTCTCTGTTGCAAACAATCACGCACTAGCTATCTCGGGGATGCATGCGTGATATGTTTGCATAAGAAACGAAAAAACACAAACACTCTCTAATTTATCGTTTGTTGTCACTTTCTCTTTCACATACATACACTTTTTGCACACTCCCTCATTCTCCTTCACATGCACTTGATCTCTCTCGACTTAGGAACTCTCTTTGGTCCATAGCGTATAGATTTATTGAAAAGTCAAACATCACAAAGTTTGACCATGTACGTGGAGAAAAACATTTACATCTAGAACGGCAAACATATACCATTAGGTTCACCATGAGATGTAGTTTCGTATCACACACACACAATCTCATGCCTAGCTAGCCAAGTATGATGGTATCTCACTAAATTTTAGGCACATGCAATCCCCCCCTATATGTATATGACTAGCTAATCTTAGTCTCCATCACAAACATGTGCATGGTCTATCTCGCTCAGGGCATCTTTCTATCGCGCACGCACCTCCCTCGATCCCCCACCCATATAGTCCCCTCATGATCTTGAGGGGATCTCTCTATCACAAACACACCCTCTCTCCTTCCCCATGCGCCCATGTTCTCCAGGTGTCCCTCTCGACCTTTGTTCCTTGTTGGCCAGACCTCTATTGGACATGTGCTATAGGGCTGTCTCTCTCTGTTGCAAATAATCACGCACTAGCTATCTCGGGGATGCATGCGTGATATGTTTGCATAAGAAACGAAAAAACACACACACTCTCTAATTTATCGTTTGTTGTCACTTTCTCTTTCACACACATACTCTTTTTGCACACTCCCTCATTCTCCTTCACATGCACTTGATCTCTCTCGACTTAGGAACTCTCTTTGGTCCATAGCGTATAGATTTATTGAAAAGTCAAACATCACAAAGTTTGACCATGTACGTGGAGAAAAACATTTACATCTAGAACGGCAAACATATACCATTAGGTTCACCATGAGATGTAGTTTCGTATCACACACACACAATCTCATGCCTAGCTAGCCAAGTATGATGGTATCTCACTCAATTTTAGGCACACGCAATCCCCCCCTATATACCATTAGGTTCACCATGTCTCTCTCTCTCTCTCTCTCTCCTCTCTCTCTCTCTCTCTCTCACCGACAATCTTCAATTCTGTCGCACGCATCCAACACACAAACCTTGTTGGTCCCTCTCCCTCTCTCTACATGTCTCTCTCTCTCTCTTTGTGTGTGGGGGGGGGGGGCGGGGGTCTTTGTAGTTCGCATGCTTATATACTCCATCTATAGGTCTCTCTCGCACACTATGTATGATTCTCTAGTCCAAGCTAGATATATTGGGTGCACTCATCGTATGCACACAAATTCATTGGCTCGTTGCCCGTAACTCTCTCACGCACCGTTCTGTCGTCTCGGAGCTCTTCCCTCTCTCTCTCAAACTCTCCATCTACCTAGGTCACACATACACATGCATATCTCACTCGCACTCGATAGACCCATCTAAAATTCTATCTCTATCCCTCGTTCTCTCTCCATCTCACACGCACACACACACAATCTCATGCCTAGCTAGCCAAGTATGATGGTATCTCACTCAATTTTAGGCACACGCAATCCCCCCCTATATGTATATGACTAGCTAATCTTAGTCTCCATCACAAACATGTGCATGGTCTATCTCGCTCAGGGCATCTTTCTATCGCGCACGCACCTCCCTCGATACCCCACCCATATAGTCCCCTCATGATCTTGAGGGGATCTCTCTATCACAAACACACCCTCTCTCCTTCCCCATGCGTCCATGTTCTCCATGTGTCCCTCTCGACCTTTGTTCCTTGTTGGTCAGACCTCTATTGGACATGTGCTATAGGGGTGTCTCTCTCTGTTGCAAACAATCACGCACTAGCTATCTCGGGGATGCATGCGTGATATGTTTGCATAAGAAACGAAAAAACACAAACACTCTCTAATTTATCGTTTGTTGTCACTTTCTCTTTCACATACATACACTTTTTGCACACTCCCTCATTCTCCTTCACATGCACTTGATCTCTCTCGACTTAGGAACTCTCTTTGGTCCATAGCGTATAGATTTATTGAAAAGTCAAACATCACAAAGTTTGACCATGTACGTGGAGAAAAACATTTACATCTAGAACGGCAAACATATACCATTAGGTTCACCATGAGATGTAGTTTTGTATCACACACACACAATCTCATGCCTAGCTAGCCAAGTATGATGGTATCTCACTCAATTTTAGGCACACGCAATCCCCCCCTATATACCATTAGGTTCACCATGTCTCTCTCTCTCTCTCCCTCTCCTCTCTCTCTCTCTCTCTCTCTCTCTCTCTCTCTCTCTCTCTCTCTCTCGCCGACAATCTTCAATTCTGTCGCACGCATCCAACACACAAACCTTGTTGGTCCCTCTCCCTCTCTCTACATGTCTCTCTCTCTCTTTGTATGTGTGTGGGGGGCGGGGGTCTTTGTAGTTCGCATGCTTATATACTCCATCTATAGGTCTCTCTCGCACACTATGTATGATTCTGTAGTCCAAGCTAGATATATTGGGTGCACTCATCGTATGCACACAAATTCATTGGCTCGTTGCCCGTAACTCTCTCACGCACCGTTCTGTCGTCTCGGAGCTCTTCCCTCTCTCTCTCAAACTCTCCATCTACCTGGGTCACACATACACATGCATATGTCACTCGCACTCGATAGACCCATCTAAAACTCTATCTCTATCCCTCGTTCTCTCTCCATCTCACACGCACACACACACAATCTCATGCCTAGCTAGCCAAGTATGATGGTATCTCACTCAATTTTAGGCACATGCAATCCCCCCTATATGTATATGACTAGCTAATCTTAGTCTCCATCACAAACATGTGCATGGTCTATCTCGCTCAGGGCATCTTTCTATCGCGCACGCACCTCCCTCGATACCCCACCCATATAGTCCCCTCATGATCTTGAGGGGATCTCTCTGTCACAAACACACCCTCTCTCCTTCCCCATGCGTCCATGTTCTCCATGTGTCCCTCTCGACCTTTGTTCCTTGTTGGTCAGACCTCTATTGGACATGTGCTATAGGGGTGTCTCTCTCTGTTGCAAACAATCACGCACTAGCTATCTCGGGGATGCATGCGTGATATGTTTGCATAAGAAACGAAAAAAACACAAACACTCTCTAATTTATCGTTTGTTGTCACTTTCTCTTTCACATACATACACTTTTTGCACACTCCCTCATTCTCCTTCACATGCACTTGATCTCTCTCGACTTAGGAACTCTCTTTGGTCCATAGCGTATAGATTTATTGAAAAGTCAAACATCACAAAGTTTGACCATGTACGTGGAGAAAAACATTTACATCTAGAACGGCAAACATATACCATTAGGTTCACCATGAGATGTAGTTTCGTATCACACACACACAATCTCATGCCTAGCTAGCCAAGTATGATGGTATCTCACTCAATTTTAGGCACACGCAATCCCCCCCTATATACCATTAGGTTCACCATGTCTCTCTCTCTCTCTCTCTCTCCTCTCTCTCTCTCTCTCTCTCTCTCTCTCTCTCTCTCTCTCTCTCTCTCTCTCTCTCTCTCTCTCTCTCTCTCTCGCCGACAATCTTCAATTCTGTCGCACGCATCCAACACACAAACCTTGTTGGTCCCTCTCCCTCTCTCTACATGTCTCTCTCTCTTTGTATGTGTGTGGGGGGCGGGGGTCTTTGTAGTTCGCATGCTTATATACTCCATCTATAGGTCTCTCTCGCACACTATGTATGATTCTGTAGTCCAAGCTAGATATATTGGGTGCACTCATCGTATGCACACAAATTCATTGGCTCGTTGCCCGTAACTCTCTCACGCACCGTTCTGTCGTCTCGGAGCTCTTCCCTCTCTCTCTCAAACTCTCCATCTACCTGGGTCACACATACACATGCATATGTCACTCGCACTCGATAGACCCATCTAAAACTCTATCTCTATCCCTCGTTCTCTCTCCATCTCACACGCACACACACACAATCTCATGCCTAGCTAGCCAAGTATGATGGTATCTCACTCAATTTTAGGCACATGCAATCCCCCCTATATGTATATGACTAGCTAATCTTAGTCTCCATCACAAACATGTGCATGGTCTATCTCGCTCAGGGCATCTTTCTATCGCGCACGCACCTCCCTCGATCCCCCACCCATATAGTCCCCTCATGATCTTGAGGGGATCTCTCTATCACAAACACACCCTCTCTCCTTCCCCATGCGTCCATGTTCTCCATGTGTCCCTCTCGACCTTTGTTCCTTGTTGGCCAGACCTCTATTGGACATGTGCTATAGGGCTGTCTCTCTCTGTTGCAAATAATCACGCACTAGCTATCTCGGGGATGCATGCGTGATATGTTTGCATAAGAAACGAAAAAACACACACACTCTCTAATTTATCGTTTGTTGTCACTTTCTCTTTCACACACATACTCTTTTTGTACACTCCCTCATTCTCCTTCACATGCACTTGATCTCTCTCGACTTAGGAACTCTCTTTGGTCCATAGCGTATAGATTTATTGAAAAGTCAAACATCACAAAGTTTGACCATGTATGTGGAGAAAAACATTTACATCTAGAATGGCAAACATATACCATTAGGTTCACCATGAGATGTAGTTTCGTATCACACACACACAATCTCATGCCTAGCTAGCCAAGTATGATGGTATCTCACTCAATTTTAGGCACACGCAATCCCCCCCTATATACCATTAGGTTCACCATGTCTCTCTCTCTCTCTCTCCTCTCTCTCTCTCTCTCTCTCTCTCTCTCTCTCTCACCGACAATCTTCAATTCTGTCGCACGCATCCAACACACAAACCTTGTTGGTCCCTCTCCCTCTCTCTACATGTCTCTCTCTCTCTCTTTGTGTGTGGGGGGGGGGGCGGGGGTCTTTGTAGTTCGCATGCTTATATACTCCATCTATAGGTCTCTCTCGCACACTATGTATGATTCTCTAGTCCAAGCTAGATATATTGGGTGCACTCATCGTATGCACACAAATTCATTGGCTCGTTGCCCGTAACTCTCTCACGCACCGTTCTGTCGTCTCGGAGCTCTTCCCTCTCTCTCTCAAACTCTCCATCTACCTAGGTCACACATACACATGCATATCTCACTCGCACTCGATAGACCCATCTAAAACTCTATCTCTATCCCTCGTTCTCTCTCCATCTCACACGCACACACACACAATCTCATGCCTAGCTAGCCAAGTATGATGGTATCTCACTCAATTTTAGGCACACGCAATCCCACCCTATATGTATATGACTAGCTAATCTTAGTCTCCATCACAAACATGTGCATGGTCTATCTCGCTCAGGGCATCTTTCTATCGCGCACGCACCTCCCTCGATCCCCCACCCATATAGTCCCCTCATGATCTTGAGGGGATCTCTCTATCACAAACACACCCTCTCTCCTTCCCCATGCGTCCATGTTCTCCATGTGTCCCTCTCGACCTTTGTTCCTTGTTGGCCAGACCTCTATTGGACATGTGCTATAGGGGTGTCTCTCTCTGTTGCAAACAATCACGCACTAGCTATCTCGGGGATGCATGCGTGATATGTTTGCATAAGAAACGAAAAAACACACACACTCTCTAATTTATCGTTTGTTGTCACTTTCTCTTTCACGCACATACTCTTTTTGCACACTCCCTCATTCTCCTTCACATGCACTTGATCTCTCTCGACTTAGGAACTCTCTTTGGTCCATAGCGTATAGATTTATTGAAAATTCAAACATCACAAAGTTTGACCATGTACGTGGAGAAAAACATTTCATCTAGAACGGCAAACATATACCATTAGGTTCACCATGAGATGTAGTTTCATATCACACACACACAATCTCATGCCTAGCTAGCCAAGTATGATGGTATCTCACTCAATTTTAGGCACACACAATCCCCCCCTATATACCATTAGGTTCACCATGTCTCTCTCTCTCCTCTCTCTCTCTCTCTCACCGACAATCTTCAATTCTGTCGCACGCATCCAACACACAAACCTTGTTGGTACCTCTCCCTCTCTCTACATGTCTCTCTCTCTCTCTTTGTGTGTGGGGGGGGCGGGGGTCTTTGTAGTTCGCATGCTTATATACTCCATCTATAGGTCTCTCTCGCACACTATGTATGATTCTCTAGTCCAAGCTAGATATATTGGGTGCACTCATCGTATGCACACAAATTCATTGGCTCGTTGCCCGTAACTCTCTCACGCACCGTTCTGTCGTCTCGGAGCTCTTCCCTCTCTCTCTCAAACTCTCCATCTACCTGGGTCACACATACACATGCATATCTCACTCGCACTCGATAGACCCATCTAAAACTCTATCTCTATCCCTCGTTCTCTCTCCATCTCAGACACACACACACACAATCTCATGCCTAGCTAGCCAAGTATGATGGTATCTCACTCAATTTTAGGCACACACAATCCCCCCCTATATGTATATGACTAGCTAATCTTAGTCTCCATCACAAACATGTGCATGGTCTATCTCGCTCAGGGCATCTTTCTATCGCATACGCACCTCCCTCGATCCCCCACCCATATAGTCCCCTCATGATCTTGAGGGGATCTCTCTATCACAAACACACCCTCTCTCCTTCCCCATGCGTCCATGTTCTCCATGTGTCCCTCTCGACCTTTGTTCCTTGTTGGCCAGACCTCTATTGGACATGTGCTATAGGGGTGTCTCTCTCTGTTGCAAACAATCACGCACTAGCTATCTCGGGGATGCATGCGTGATATGTTTGCATAAGAAACGAAAAAACACACACACTCTCTAATTTATCGTTTGTTGTCACTTTCTCTTTCACACACATACTCTTTTTGCACACTCCCTCATTCTCCTTCACATGCACTTGATCTCTCTCGACTTAGGAACTCTCTTTGGTCCATAGCGTATAGATTTATTGAAAAGTCAAACATCACAAAGTTTGACCATGTACGTGGAGAAAAACATTTACATCTAGAACGGCAAACATATACCATTAGGTTCACCATGAGATGTAGTTTCGTATCACACACACAGAATCTCATGCCTAGCTAGCCAAGTATGATGGTATCTCACTCAATTTTAGGCACACGCAATCCCCCCCTATATACCATTAGGTTCACCATGTCTCTCTCTCTCTCTCTCTCTCTCTCTCTCTCTCTCTCTCTCACCGACAATCTTCAATTCTGTCGCACGCATCCAACACATAAACCTTGTTGGTCCCTCTCTCTCTCTACATGTCTCTCTCTCTCTTTGTGTGTGGGGGGCGGGGGTCTATGTAGTTCGCATGCTTATATACTCCATCTATAGGTCTCTCTCGCACACTATGTATGATTCTGTAGTCCAAGCTAGATATATTGGGTGCACTCATCGTATGCACACAAATTCATTGGCTCATTGCCCGTAACTCTCTCACGCACCGTTCTGTCGTCTCGGAGCTCTTCCCTCTCTCTCTCTCAAACTCTCCATCTACCTGGGTCACACATACACATGCATATCTCACTCGCACTCGATAGACCCATCTAAAACTCTATCTCTATCCCTCGTTCTCTCTCCATCTCACACGCACACACACACAATCTCATGCCTAGCTAGCCAAGTATGATGGTATCTCACTCAATTTTAGGCACACACAATCCCCCCCTATATGTATATGACTAGCTAATCTTAGTCTCCATCACAAACATGTGCACGGTCTATCTCGCTCAGGGCATCTTTCTATCGCGCACGCACCTCCCTCGATCCAGCACCCATATAGTCCCCTCATGATCTTGAGGGGATCTCTCTATCACAAACACACCCTCTCTCCTTCCCCATGCGTCCATGTTCTCCATGTGTCCCTCCCGACCTTTGTTCCTTGTTGGCTGGACCTCTATTGGACATGTGCTATAGGGGTGTCTCTCTCTGTTGCAAACAATCATGCACTAGCTATCTCGGGGATGCATGCGTGATATGTTTGCATAAGAAACGAAAAACCACACACACTCTCTAATTTATCGTTTGTTGTCACTTTCTCTTTCACACACATACTCTTTTTGCACACTCCCTCATTCTCCTTCACATGCACTTGATCTCTCTCGACTTAGGAACTCTCTTTGGTCCATAGCGTATAGATTTATTGAAAAGTCAAACATCACAAAGTTTGACCATGTACGTGGAGAAAAACATTTACATCTAGAACGGCAAACATATACCATTAGGTTCACCATGAGATGTAGTTTCGTATCACACACACACAGTCTCATGCCTAGCTAGCCAAGTATGATGGTATCTCACTCAATTTTAGGCACACGCAATCCCCCCCTATATACCATTAGGTTCACCATGTCTCTCTCTCTCTCTCCTCTCTCTCTCTCTCTCTCTCACCGACAATCTTCAATTCTGTCGCACACATCCAACACACAAACCTTGTTGGTCCCTCTCCCTCTCTCTACATGTCTCTCTCTCTCTTTGTGTGTGTGGGGGGCGGGGGCCTTTGTAGTTCGCATGCTTATATACTCCATCTATAGGTCTCTCTCGCACACTATGTATGATTCTGTAGTCCAAGCTAGATATATTGGGTGCACTCATCGTATGCACACAAATTCATTGGCTCGTTGCCCGTAACTCTCTCACGCACCGTTCTGTCGTCTCGGAGCTCTTCCCTCTCTCTCTCAAACTCTCCATCTACCTGGGTCACACATACACATGCATATGTCACTCGCACTCGATAGACCCATCTAAAACTCTATCTCTATCCCTCGTTCTCTCTCCATCTCACACGCACACACACACAATCTCATGCCTAGCTAGCCAAGTATGATGGTATCTCACTCAATTTTAGGCACATGCAATCCCCCCTATATGTATATGACTAGCTAATCTTAGTCTCCATCACAAACATGTGCATGGTCTATCTCGCTCAGGGCATCTTTCTATCGCGCACGCACCTCCCTCGATCCCCCACCCATATAGTCCCCTCATGATCTTGAGGGGATCTCTCTATCACAAACACACCCTCTCTCCTTCCCCATGCGTCCATGTTCTCCATGTGTCCCTCTCGACCTTTGTTCCTTGTTGGCCAGACCTCTATTGGACATGTGCTATAGGGGTGTCTCTCTCTGTTGCAAACAATCACGCACTAGCTATCTCGGGGATGCATGCGTGATATGTTTGCATAAGAAACGAAAAAACACACACACACTCTCTAATTTATCGTTTGTTGTCACTTTCTCTTTCACATACATACACTTTTTGCACACTCCCTCATTCTCCTTCACATGCACTTGATCTCTCTCGACTTAGGAACTCTCTTTGGTCCATAGCGTATAGATTTATTGAAAAGTCAAACATCACAAAGTTTAACCATGTACGTGGAGAAAAACATTTACATCTAGAACGGCAAACGTATACCATTAGGTTCACCATGAGATGTAGTTTCGTATCACACACACACAATCTCATGCCTAGCTAGCCAAGTATGATGGTATCTCACTCAATTTTAGGCACACGCAATCCCCCCCTATATACCATTAGGTTCACCATGTCTCTCTCTCTCTCCTCTCTCTCTCTCTCTCTCTCTCTCTCTCTCTCTCTCTCTCTCGCCGACAATCTTCAATTCTGTCGCACGCATCCAACACACAAACCTTGTTGGTCCCTCTCCCTCTCTCTACATGTCTCTCTCTCTCTTTGTGTGTGTGTGGGGGGCGGGGGTCTTTGTAGTTCGCATGCTTATATACTCCATCTATAGGTCTCTCTCGCACACTATGTATGATTCTGTAGTCCAAGCTAGATATATTGGGTGCACTCATCGTATGCACACAAATTCATTGGCTCGTTGCCCGTAACTCTCTCACGCACCGTTCTGTCGTCTCGGAGCTCTTCCCTCTCTCTCTCAAACTCTCCATCTACCTGGGTCACACATACACATGCATATGTCACTCGCACTCGATAGACCCATCTAAAACTCTATCTCTATCCCTCGTTCTCTCTCCATCTCACACGCACACACACACAATCTCATGCCTAGCTAGCCAAGTATGATGGTATCTCACTAAATTTTAGGCACATGCAATCCCCCCCTATATGTATATGACTAGCTAATCTTAGTCTCCATCACAAACATGTGCATGGTCTATCTCGCTCAGGGCATCTTTCTATCGCGCACGCACCTCCCTCGATCCCCCACCCATATAGTCCCCTCATGATCTTGAGGGGATCTCTCTATCACAAACACACCCTCTCTCCTTCCCCATGCGTCCATGTTCTCCATGTGTCCCTCTCGACCTTTGTTCCTTGTTGGCCAGACCTCTATTGGACATGTGCTATAGGGCTGTCTCTCTCTGTTGCAAATAAGCACGCACTAGCTATCTCGGGGATGCATGCGTGATATGTTTGCATAAGAAACGAAAAAACACACACACTCTCTAATTTATCGTTTGTTGTCACTTTCTCTTTCACACACATACTCTTTTTGTACACTCCCTCATTCTCCTTCACATGCACTTGATCTCTCTCGACTTAGGAACTCTCTTTGGTCCATAGCGTATAGATTTATTGAAAAGTCAAACATCACAAAGTTTGACCATGTACGTGGAGAAAAACATTTACATCTAGAACGGCAAACATATACCATTAGGTTCACCATGAGATGTAGTTTCGTATCACACACACACAATCTCATGCCTAGCTAGCCAAGTATGATGGTATCTCACTCAATTTTAGGCACACGCAATCCCCCCCTATATACCATTAGGTTCACCATGTCTCTCTCTCTCTCTCTCTCTCTCACCGACAATCTTCAATTCTGTCGCACGCATCCAACACACAAACCTTGTTGGTACCTCTCCCTCTCTCTACATGTCTCTCTCTCTCTCTTTGTGTGTGGGGGGGGGCGGGGGTCTTTGTAGTTCGCATGCTTATATACTCCATCTATAGGTCTCTCTCGCACACTATGTATGATTCTCTAGTCCAAGCTAGATATATTGGGTGCACTCATCGTATGCACACAAATTCATTGGCTCGTTGCCCGTAACTCTCTCACGCACCGTTCTGTCGTCTCGGAGCTCTTCCCTCTCTCTCTCAAACTCTCCATCTACCTGGGTCACACATACACATGCATATCTCACTCGCACTCGATAGACCCATCTAAAACTCTATCTCTATCCCTCGTTCTCTCTCCATCTCAGACGCACACACACACAATCTCATGCCTAGCTAGCCAAGTATGATGGTATCTCACTCAATTTTAGGCACACACAATCCCCCCCTATATGTATATGACTAGCTAATCTTAGTCTCCATCACAAACATGTGCATGGTCTATCTCGCTCAGGGCATCTTTCTATCGCATACGCACCTCCCTCGATCCCCCACCCATATAGTCCCCTCATGATCTTGAGGGGATCTCTCTATCACAAACACACCCTCTCTCCTTCCCCATGCGTCCATGTTCTCCATGTGTCCCTCTCGACCTTTGTTCCTTGTTGGCCAGACCTCTATTGGACATGTGCTATAGGGGTGTCTCTCTCTGTTGCAAACAATCACGCACTAGCTATCTCGGGGATGCATGCGTGATATGTTTGCATAAGAAACGAAAAAACACACACACTCTCTAATTTATCGTTTGTTGTCACTTTCTCTTTCACACACATACTCTTTTTGCACACTCCCTCATTCTCCTTCACATGCACTTGATCTCTCTCGACTTAGGAACTCTCTTTGGTCCATAGCGTATAGATTTATTGAAAAGTCAAACATCACAAAGTTTGACCATGTACGTGGAGAAAAACATTTACATCTAGAACGGCAAACATATACCATTAGGTTCACCATGAGATGTAGTTTCGTATCACACACACAGAATCTCATGCCTAGCTAGCCAAGTATGATGGTATCTCACTCAATTTTAGGCACACGCAATCCCCCCCTATATACCATTAGGTTCACCATGTCTCTCTCTCTCTCTCTCTCTCTCTCTCTCTCTCTCTCACCGACAATCTTCAATTCTGTCGCACGCATCCAACACACAAACCTTGTTGGTCCCTCTCTCTCTCTACATGTCTCTCTCTCTCTTTGTGTGTGGGGGGCGGGGGTCTATGTAGTTCGCATGCTTATATACTCCATCTATAGGTCTCTCTCGCACACTATGTATGATTCTGTAGTCCAAGCTAGATATATTGGGTGCACTCATCGTATGCACACAAATTCATTGGCTCATTGCCCGTAACTCTCTCACGCACCGTTCTGTCGTCTCGGAGCTCTTCCCTCTCTCTCTCTCAAACTCTCCATCTACCTGGGTCACACATACACATGCATATCTCACTCGCACTCGATAGACCCATCTAAAACTCTATCTCTATCCCTCGTTCTCTCTCCATCTCACACGCACACACACACAATCTCATGCCTAGCTAGCCAAGTATGATGGTATCTCACTCAATTTTAGGCACACACAATCCCCCCCTATATGTATATGACTAGCTAATCTTAGTCTCCATCACAAACATGTGCATGGTCTATCTCGCTCAGGGCATCTTTCTATCGCGCACGCACCTCCCTCGATCCAGCACCCATATAGTCCCCTCATGATCTTGAGGGGATCTCTCTATCACAAACACACCCTCTCTCCTTCCCCATGCGTCCATGTTCTCCATGTGTCCCTCCCGACCTTTGTTCCTTGTTGGCTGGACCTCTATTGGACATGTGCTATAGGGGTGTCTCTCTCTGTTGCAAACAATCATGCACTAGCTATCTCGGGGATGCATGCGTGATATGTTTGCATAAGAAACGAAAAACCACACACACTCTCTAATTTATCGTTTGTTGTCACTTTCTCTTTCACACACATACTCTTTTTGCACACTCCCTCATTCTCCTTCACATGCACTTGATCTCTCTCGACTTAGGAACTCTCTTTGGTCCATAGCGTATAGATTTATTGAAAAGTCAAACATCACAAAGTTTGACCATGTACGTGGAGAAAAACATTTACATCTAGAACGACAAACATATACCATTAGGTTCACCATGAGATGTAGTTTCGTATCACACACACACAGTCTCATGCCTAGCTAGCCAAGTATGATGGTATCTCACTCAATTTTAGGCACACGCAATCCCCCCTTATATACCATTAGGTTCACCATGTCTCTCTCTCTCTCTTTCTCTCTCTCTCCTCTCTCTCTCTCTCTCTCGCCGACAATCTTCAATTCTGTCGCACACATCCAACACACAAACCTTGTTGGTCCCTCTCCCTCTCTCTACATGTCTCTCTCTTTCTTTGTGTGTGTGGGGGGCGGGGGTCTTTGTAGTTCGCATGCTTATATACTCCATCTATAGGTCTCTCTCGCACACTATGTATGATTCTGTAGTCCAAGCTAGATATATTGGGTGCACTCATCGTATGCACACAAATTCATTGGCTCGTTGCCCGTAACTCTCTCACGCACCATTCTGTCATCTCGGAGCTCTTCCCTCTCTCTATCAAACTCTCCATCTACCTGGGTCACACATACACATGCATATCTCACTCGCACTCAATAGACCCATCTAAAACTCTATCTCTATCCCTCGTTCTCTCTCCATCTCACACGCACACACACACAATCTCATGCCTAGCTAGCCAAGTATGATGGTATCTCACTCAATTTTAGGCACATGCAATCCCCCCCTATATGTATATGACTAGCTAATCTTAGTCTCCATCACAAACATGTGCATGGTCTATCTCGCTCAGGGCATCTTTCTATCGCGCACGCACCTCCCTCGATCCCGCACCCATATAGTCCCCTCATGATCTTGAGGGGATCTCTCTATCACAAACACACCCTCTCTCCTTCCCCATGCGTCCATGTTCTCCATGTGTCCCTCTCGACCTATGTTCCTTGTTGGCCAGACCTCTATTGGACATGTGCTATAGGGGTGTCTCTCTCTGTTGCAAACAATCACGCACTAGCTATCTCGGGGATGCATGCGTGATATGTTTGCATAAGAAACGAAAAAACACACACACTCTCTAATTTATCGTTTGTTGTCACTTTATCTTTCACACACATACTCTTTTTGCACACTCCCTCATTCTCCTTCACATGCACTTGATCTCTCTCGACTTACGAACTCTCTTTGGTCCATAGCTTATAGATTTATTGAAAAGTCAAACATCACAAAGTTTGACCATGTACGTGGAGAAAAACATTTACATCTAGAACGACAAACATATACCATTAGGTTCACCATGAGATGTAGTTTCGTATCACACACACACAATCTCATGCCTAGCTAGCCAAGTATGATGGTATCTCACTCAATTTTAGGCACACGCAATCCCCCCCTATATACCATTAGGTTCACCATCTCTCTCTCTCTCTATCTCTCTCTCTCTATCTCCTGTCTCTCTCTCTCTCTCTCTCTCTCTCTCTCTCGCCGACAATCTTCAATTCTGTCGCATGCATCCAACACACAAACCTTGTTGGTCCCTCTCCCTCTCTCTACATGTCTCTCTCTCTTTGTGTGTGTGGGGGGCGGGGGTCTTTGTAGTTCGCATGCTTATATACTCCATCTATAGGTCTCTCTCGCACACTATGTATGATTCTGTAGTCCAAGCTAGATATATTGGGTGCACTCATCGTATGCACACAAATTCATTGGCTCGTTGCCTGTAACTCTCTCACGCACCATTCTGTCGTCTCGGAGCTCTTCCCTCTCTCTCTCAAACTCTCTATCTACCTGGGTCACACATACACATGCATATCTCACTCACACTCGATAGACCCATCTAAAACTCTATCTCTATCCCTCGTTCTCTCTCCATCTCACACGCACACACACACAATCTCATGCCTAGCTAGCCAAGTATGATGGTATCTCACTCAATTTTAGGCACACACAATCCCGCCTATATGTATATGACTAGCTAATCTTAGTCTCCATCACAAACATGTGCATGGTCTATCTCGCTCAGGGCATCTTTCTATCGCGCATGCACCTCCCTCGATCCCCCACCCATATAGTCCCCTCATGATCTTGAGGGGATCTCTCTTTCACAAACACACCCTCTCTCCTTCCCCATGCGTCCATGTTCTCCATGTGTCCCTCTCGACCTTTGTTCCTTGTTGGCCATTCCTCTATTGGACATGTGCTATAGGGGTGTCTCTCTCTGTTGCAAACAATCACGCACTAGCTATCTCGGGGATGCATGCGTGATATGTTTGCATAAGAAACAAAAAAACACACACACTCTCTAATTTATCGTTTGTTGTCACTTTCTCTTTCACACACATACTCTTTTTGCACACTCCCTCATTCTCCTTCACATGCACTTGATCTCTCTTGACTTAGGAACTCTCTTTGGTCCATAGCGTATAGATTTATTGAAAAGTCAAACATCACAAAGTTTGACCATGTACGTGGAGAAAAACATTTACATCTAGAACGGCAAACATATACCATTAGGTTCACCATGAGATGTAGTTTCGTATGATGTATCTTTGGTATTGTAGATATAAATAACATTTTCATAAACCTGATCAAAGTTTCCAAAGTTTGACTTCTAACAAATTTACATGCACTGCATTATCGAGCGGATGTAATATCTCTTTCCCCCTCTCAGCTATTTAACGCACCACTCAGCCTTATCGGGGCTCCTCTATCTCTCTCAAACTTTTATATCTCCCTGGTTCACACATACACATGTCTCGCCCATGCTATACATATATACCCATCCAACACTCTCCGCCCTTGTTCTCTCTCTATGTGACACGCACCCCCTAAGAACCATAATCCCTCACTCCATCATAGGCGCAAGCACTCCCCCCCCCCCAAATATGATTATCTCTCACAGGAACACACGTATTGTCTCCTTCCATCCATACGTCTACCTCGATATCTCTTAGGGTATCTTCTATCACGCACACACCTTGTCACTCAATCTCCCACCCATGTAGTCCCATCATGGTCTCTAGGGGATCTCTCTATGACAAACATAGACTCGCTCCTCCCCATGTCTGCATTTTCTCTGTATGTCTCTCTCGACCTCTCTCCCTTGTTTCTCAGACCCCTCTTGGTCATGTTCTAGGGGTCATTCTCTCTCGGTTGCAAACAACCACACACTATCTCCTCACCTTGCTTCCGTTGTCGAAGATGCATGTGTGATATGTTTGCATAAGACACACATGCTTTTTCTCTACTTTTATCGTGTGTTGTCCATGTCTCTTTTACACATGCACACACACTTTTTTCACTCACTCTTTCTATTTCAATCTCTCTCTCTAGTTAGGGACTCTCTCACGTCCATAAGCATATGGATGTTTTGAAAATTGAAACCTCCGAAAAGTTTGACCAGGTATATGTGGACAAAAACATTTACATCTGGAACGATCATTAGATTCATCACAACATGTACTTACTTCATACTATCATTTATCATTTGTATTGTAGATATAAGTAATTTGTTTATAAACTTGGTCAAAGTTTCAAAAGTTTGAACTTAAAAAAATGTTGGCACTACATTATCGAACGAAGGGAGTGGCTCTTTCTCTCTCTCTCTCTCTGCTATCTCTCACGGGCCTCCCCTCTCACTCGAACTCTCTATACCGACGAATTGTACGCTCACTGTGTCAGCGTATAGCTCCATATATTGTTCAGTTGACCCTTCAACCAGTCCACATGCTGCCTTGTCAGCTCGTGTTCTCTATCTTCGTGTGCTGGCCCATGTGGCAGTGGGTGAAAATAAGTAAACTAGAGGCCCATCTGACACGCGGTGAAGTAAACAATGTAGAAACTGCTCGGGATAGCATCCCACATGCTAGTAAATTGAGGGCGCATTGAGGACTGATACGTCTCCAGTGTATCTATAATTTTTGATTGTTCCATGCTATTATATTACCCCTTTTGGATGTTTATGGGCTTTATTTTACACATTTATATCATTTTTGGGACTAACCAACTAACCGGAGGCCCAACCCATATTGCTGTTTTTTGCCTATTTCAGTATTTCGAAGAAAAGGAATATCAAACGGAGTCCAAACGGAATGAAACCTTCGGGAGCGTGATTTTTGGAATGAACATGATCCAAAGGACTTGGAGTGCAAGTCAAGAAGCAGCCGAGGCCCCCACGAGATAGGAGGCCGCCCCCTGTAGGGCGCACCCCCCTGTCTCATGGGCCCCTCGGGTGGCCACCGACGTACTTCTTCCTCCTATATATACCTACGTACCCCGAAAACATCCAGGAGCACCACGAAACACAATTTCCACTGCCGTAACCTTCTGTATCCGCGAGATCTCATCTTGGAGCCTTCACCGACACTCTGCCGGAGGGGGAATCGACCATGGAGGGCTTCTACATCAACATCCTTGCCCCTCCGATGAGTCGTGAGTAGTTTACCATAGACCTACGGGTCCATAGTTATTAGCTAGATGGCTTCTTCTCTCTTTTTAGATCTCAATAAAATGTTCTCCCCCTCTCTTGTGGAGATCTATTCGATGTAAACTCTTTTTGCGGTGTGTTTGTCGAGATCTGATGAATTGTGGGTTTATGATCAAGTTTATCTATGAATAATACTTGAATCTTCTCTGAATTATTTTATGTATGATTGAGTTATCTTTGCAAGTCTCTTCGAATTATCAGTTTGGTTTGGCCTACTAGAATGATCTTTCTTTCCATGGGAGAAGTGCTTAGCTTTGGGTTCAACCTTGCGGTGTCCTTACCCAGTGACAGAAAAGGTTGCAAGGCACGTATTGTATTGTTGCCATCGAGGATAACAAGATGGGTTTTATGTCATATTGCTTGAGTTTATCCCTCTACATCATGCCATCTTGCTTAATGCGTTACTCTATTCTTATGAACTTAATACTCTAGATGAAGGCAGTAGTCGGTCGATGTGTGGAGTGATAGTAGTAGATGCAGGCAGGAGTCGGTCTACTTGTTATGGACGTGATGCCTATATACATGATCATGCCTAGATAATCTCATAACTATGCGCTTTTCTATCAATTGCTGGACAGTACTTTGTTCACCCACCGTAATACTTATGCTATCTTGAGAGAAGCCTCTAGTGAAACCTGTGGCCCCTGGGTCTATCTCTTATAATATTTGCTTTCAATCTACTTTTATTTGCATCTTTACTTTTTTCATCTATATTATAAAATACCAAAAATATATCTATCTTATCATACTATCTTTATTAGATCTCACTTACGCAAGTGGCCGTGAAGGGATTGACAACCCCTTTAGTGCATTGGTTGTGAGTTCTCAGTTTGTTTGTGTAGGTGCGTGGAACTTTTGAGGAGCCTCCTACTGGATTGATACCTTGGTTCTCAAAAACCAACGCTACTATCGCATAATACTTACGCTACTATCGCTGCATCGCCCTCTCCTCTTCGAGGAAAACCAACGCAAGCTCAAGACGTAGCAAGAAGAATTTCTGGCGCCGTTGCCGGGTAGGTCTTCGCTCAAGTCAAGACATACCAAGTATCCATCACAAACCCATCTCCCTCGCATTTACATTATTTGCCATGCCTCTCGTTTTCCTCTCCCCCACTTCACCCTTGCCGTTTTATTTGCCCTCTCTTTCCCAATCTTCCTCTCTCTCTTTTGCTTGCTCTTTCGTTTGCTTGTTTGGTTGGATTCGATGCTTATTTATTGCTAAACAGAGAACCTAAGGTCTACGGATCCTCATCCGCTTGCTAATCTTTTTAAGAGATCAAATTACGATGAACCAATTGCTAGTGAGTTTTGTGCACTAGATTATCTTTATGAAGCTTTGCTCAAAATTTGTGAATCTGAAAATTATGATGAAGAAATTTATGAAGAGATTCATGATAACTCCTTGAATAAAAAGCATGATTACAATGATTTTCCTATAAATTCTCTTGATGTAAATTGTGCTAATAATATGCAAAACCCTAAGCTTGGGGATGCTAGTTTTGCTATGTCTACTACTTGTTTCAATGATCATGATTGGGGTGATTTTTCTTATAACCATGAAAATTTATTTAAGCCCCATGATGAATATGAGATTGATAATAGTGTTTGCAATAATATTGAAAGCGGGTTTGGAAGAGTGTCAACTTTAGATCCCAATATTTGGAGTATGTTCAATCTTATGATATTTTTGATAAAAATGGGTTCGGAAAGGTCATGACTTTAGTTAATGTTAATCCCACTATCTTGGAAAAGTGTCAACTTTGCATGCATGTGGATCATATTGAGAATATGTTTTGTGATAGCTATTTTGTTGAAATTACCTATGATCCTACATGTAATTATTATGAGAGAGGAAAATATGGTCATAGAAATTTTTATCTTATTAAATTACCTCTCGTCATGTTGAGATTCCTATCGTCTCTTTCTTCTTCCTTGCGTATACTAGTTTTTGCTTGCCTTGAAAATTTGTTTGCTTATAATATGCCTATGCATAGGAAGTATGTTAGACTTAGTTGTGTTTGTCCCATGTTTCATGATGCTTTATTTGTGCTTCAATTCTTGTCTTTCATTTGAGCATCATTAAAATTATCAATGCCTAGCTAGGGGCGTTAAACGATAGCGCTTGTTGGGAGGCAACCCAATATTTTTCCTTGCTGTTATTAAATAAATCTTGCATCTACCTTCTGTTTAGATGTGTTTTTATCTTTTAATTAGTGTTTGTGCCAAGTAGAACCTATAGGATAACCTACGATGATAGTTGATTTGATTCTGCTGAAAAACAGATCCTTTGTGCGCACGAATATAATTTTGTTAAATCACAGGAACGTGATTTTGCATTGATTCTTTTTGGTGATGTTCAACAAACAAATTTTCCAGGACTTCCTATTTTGGTAGGATTTCTAGAGTTCCATAAGTTTGCGTTAGTTACAGATTGCTACAGACTGTTCTGTTTTTGACAGATTCTGTTTTTCGTGTGTTGTTTGCTTATTTCAACGCATCTATGGCTAGTAAATTAGTTTATAAACCATAAAGAAGTTGGAATAAATTAGGTTTAACAGAAAAATAAATAAATAATGAGTTCATTTCAGTACCTTATGTGGTGGTTTTGTTTTCTTTCACTAACGGAGCTTATAAGACTTCCTGTTGAGTTTTGTGTTGTGAAGTTTTCAAGTTTTGGGTAAAGCTTTTATGGACTATGGAATAAAGGGTGGCAAGAGCCTAAGTTGGGGATGCCCATGGCACCCCAAGATATTCAAGAATAGCCAAAAGCCTAAGCTTGGGGATGCCCCGGGAAGGCATCCCCTCTTTCGTCTTTGTTCATTGGTAACTTTACTTGGAGCTATATTTTTATTCGCCACATGATATGTGTTTTGCTTGGAGCATCGTGTATTATATTAGTCTTTGCTTTTTAGTTTACCACAATCATCCTTGCTTTACACACCTTTTTGGAGAAGCCTATTTGATTAGAATTTGCTAGTATACTCTACGTGCTTCAGTTATATCTTTTGAGCTTGATAATTTTTGCTCTAGTGCTTCACTTATATCTTTTAGAGCACGGTGGTGTCTTAATTTTGAAAAAATTACTAGTCTCTCATGCTTCACTTATATTATTTTGAGAGTCTTTTAGAACAGCATGGTATTTTCTATGGTTATAAAATTGGTCCTAGAATGGTAGGCATCCAAGTTGGGTATAATAAAAACTATCATAGGAAGTGAATTGGATGCTATGATCAATTTGATACTTGATAATTGTTTTGAGATATGGAGGTAGTGATATTAAAGTCATGCTAGTTGGGTGATTATGAATTTAAAGAGTGCTTGTGTTGAAGTTAGCAAGTCCCGTAGCATGCATGTATGGTTAAAGTTGTGTAACAAATTTGAAACATGAAGTGTACCTGGCTTGTGCATCCTTATGAGTGGCGGTCGGGGACGAGCGATGGTCTTTTCCTACCAATCTATCCCCCCTAGGAGAATGCGTGTAGTACTTGATTTTTGATGACTTCTAAATTTTTGCAATAAGTATATGAGTTCTTTTGACTAATGTTGAGTCCATGGATTATACGCACTCTCACCCTTCCACCATTGCTGGCCTCTCTTGTGCCGCGCAACTTTCGTCGGTACCATACACCCACCATATGCCTTCCTCAAAACAACCACCATACCTACCTATTATGGCATTTCCATAGCCATTCCGAGATATATTGCCATGCAACTTTCCACCGTCCCGTTTATTATGACACGCATCATCATTGTCATATTGCTCTTTGCATGATCATGTAGTTGACATCGTATTTGTGGCAAGGCCATCTTCATAATTTTCATACATGTCACTCTTGATTCATTGCATATCCCGGTACACCGCCGGAGGCATTCATATAGAGTCATACCTTGTTTAAGTATTGAGTTGTAATCTTGAGTTGTAAGTAAATAAAAGTGTGATGATCTTCATTATTAGAGCATTATCCCAGTGAGGACAGGATGATGGAGACTATGATTCCCCCACAAGTCGGGATGAGACATCGGACTTTATAAAAAAGGAAAGAAAAAAAAATAAAAAAAGAAAGGCCAAATTAAAAAAGGAAAGGCCCAAAAAGGAAAACAAGAAAAAGAAAAAAAGGAAAAAAAATGAAATGAGAGAAAAAGAGAGAAGGGACAATGCTAGCCTCATCGGTACCGTGCATTGCCCTTTCTCACATTGAGAGTTGGTGCAAACTTTGCCGGTGCATCCAAACCATGTGATACGATACGCTCTATCACACATAAACCTCCCTATATCTTCCTCAAAACAGCCACCATAGCTACCTATTATGGCATTTCCATAGCCATTCCAAGATATATTGCCATGCAACTTTCCACCGTTCTGTTCATCATCATCATGACATACTTTACTTCTGTCATATTGCTATTGCATGATCATGTAGTTGACATCGTATTTGTGGCAAAGCAACCATGCATTATTTCTCATACATGTCACTCTTGATTCATTGCACCATCCCGGTACACCATCGGAGGCATTCATATAGAGTCATATCTTGTTCTAGTTTCGAGTTGTACTCTTATGTTGTAATCAATAGAAGTGTGATGATCATCATTATTAGAACATTGCCCAAAGAAAAAAAAGAAAAAAAGAAGAAAGGCCCAAAAAAAAGAAAGAAAAAGAAAAAAAGGGAAATAAATAAAAAGGGCAATGTTACTATCTCTTTTTCCACACTTGTGCTTCAAAGTAGCACCTTGTTCTTCATGTAGTGACTCTCATATATTGTGCTTCAAAGTAGCACCATGATTTTCATATAATGAGTCTCATAAGTTGTCATTTTCATACTAGTGGGAATTTTTCATTATAGAACTTGGCTTGTATATTCCTACGATGGGCTTCCTCAAATGCCCTAGGTCTTCGTGAGCAAGCAAGTTGGATGCACAGCCACTAGTTTTCTTTTGTTGAGCATTCATTTATAGCTCTAGTGCATCCGTTGCATGGCAATCCCTACTCCTCATGTTGACATCAATTGATGGGTATCTCCATAGCCCGTTGATTATCCTCGTCAATGTGAGACTTTCTCCTTTTTTGTCTTCTCCACACAATCCCCATCATCATATTCTATTCCACCCATAGTGCTATATCCATGGCTCATGCTCATGTATTGCGTGAAGGTTGACAAAGTTTGAGATTATTTATGTATCAAACAATTGATTGGCTTTTCATCGGGGGTATAGAAGTTGGGAACATCTTTGTGTGACAAAAATGAAGCATAGCCTAACTATATGATTTTGTAGGAAGGAACTTTCTTTTGCCATGTTATTTTGAGAAGACATGATTACTTTGATTAGTATGCTTGAAGTGTTACTATTTCTTTTATCAATATGAACTTTTATTTTGAATCATTTGGATCTGAACATTCATGCCACCATAAAGAAAATTACATTATGAATTATGCTAGGTAGCATTCCACATCAAAAATTCTCTTTTTATCATTTACCTACTCGAGGACGAGCAGGAATTAAGCTTGGGGATGCTTGATACGTCTCCAACGTATCTATAATTTTTGATTGTTCCATGCTATTATATTACCCATTTTGGATGTTTATTGGCTTTACTTTACACTTTTATATCATTTTTGGGACTAACCTACTAATCGGAGGCCCAGCCCAAATTGTTGTTTTTTTGCCTATTCAGTGTTTCAAAGAAAAGGAATATCAAATGGAGTCCAAATGGAATGAAACCTTCGGGAGCAATCTTTTTGGAACAAATGCAAACCTGGAGACTTGGAGTGGAAGTCACGCAACAACCGCGGCGGCCACGAGGGTGCCCGACACGCCCCTAGGGCCGCCCCCACCCTCATGGGCCTCTCGGGCGTCCACCGACCTACCTCTTCCTCCTATATATACCCATGTACCCCGAGAACATCAAAAGAGACCACGAAAAACTATTTCCACCATCGTAACCTTCTGTATCCGCGAGATCCCATCTTGGAGCCTTCACCGATGCTCCGCCGGAGGGGGGATCGATCACGGAGGGCCTCTACACCATCTCCAAGGCCTCTCCGATGAGTTGTGAGTAGTTTACCACAGACCTTCGGGTCCATACTTATTAACGAGATGGCTTCTTCTCTCTCTTTGAATCTCAATACAATGTTCTCCTCGATCCTCTTGGAGATCTATTCGATGTAACTCTTTTTGCGGTGTGTTTGTCGAGATTCGATGAATTGTGAGTTTATGATCAAGTTTATCTATGAGAAATATTTGAATCTCCTCTGAATTCTTTTATGTGTGATTAAGTTATCTTTGCAAGTCTCTTCGAATTATCAGTTTGGTTTGGCCTACTAGATTGATCTTTCTTGCAATGGGAGAAGTGCTTAGCTTTGGGTTCAATCTTGCGGTGTCCTTTCCTAGTGACAGCAGGGGCGGCAAGGCACGTATTGTATTGTTGCCATCGAGGATAAAAAGATGGGGGTTTTATCATATTGCATGAGTTTATCCCTCTACATCATGTCATCTTTCTTAATGTGTTACTTTGTTCTTTATGAACTTAATACTCTAGATGCATGCTGGATAGCAGTTGATGTGTGGAGTAATAGTAGTAGATGCAGGCAGGAGTCGGTCTACTTGTCACGGACGTGATGCCTATATACATGATCATGCCTAGATAATCTCATAATTATTCGCTTTTCTGTCAATTGCTCGACAGTAATTTTTTCACCGACCGTAATAGTTATGCTATCTTGAGAGAAGCCACTAGTGAAACCTATGGCCCCTGGGTCTATCTCTTATCACATAAGCTTTCAATCTACATTTATTTGCATCTTTACTTATCTATATCAAAAAATACCAAAAATATATTTATCTTATCATATTATCTCTATCAGATATCACTTTCGCAAGTGTCCTTGAAGGGATTGACAACCCTTTATTGCGTTGGTTGCGAGTTCTTGTTTGTTTGTGTAGGTGTGTGGGACTTTTGAGGAGCCTCCTACTGGATTGATACCTTGGTTCTCAAAAACTGAGGGAAATACTTACACTACTATTGCTGCATCACCCTTTCCTCTTCAAGGAAAAGCAACACAAGATCAAGACATAGCAAGAAGGATTTCTGGTGCCGTTGCCGGGGAAGTCTTCGCTCAAGTCAAGACATACCAAGTACCGATCACAAACTCATCTCCCTCGCACTTACATTATTTGCCATTTTCCTCTCGTTTTACTCTCCCCCACTTCACCCTTGCCGTTTTATTCGCCCTCTCTTTCCCAATCTTCCCTCTCTTTACCGTTTGCCTTCTTGTTGCCATGGCCGAATCAAAAAGAACTAAGGGTCCTTTACAGGGTTTTAGTACCTTGGATAGTCCCTCTATCCTCTCTAAGCTCATAAATAATGATGATATGGAAAGACCCACCGGTGTTACCAATGAGAGTTTGAATAATTTTTATGAAGATGACTCCGGAATTTTTCGTTATTTACTTGATGAGTCTTTAAAAGATGCTTGGGATAGGTTATTAAGGATTCGGGCTAGCTATGTACCACAATATCAAATTGAGGTTTACTTAAAAAGTTTCTATGTTGGCTTACCCGCTTCTTTCAAGCAAGTTCTAGATTATATTTTTGAAGGAGGTTTTCTTGAAGGGGGTGCTATAGATACCTATGAAAGAATGAAAACTATATTTGGGCACCCCATGAATGATAAGGTTGAATCTACCACCCTCTTATGCTTTTATCAAAACGAAATTATCAAATTAATGAAGGCTAGCTTAGATGCAAATTTCCGTAATGTGCTTAATAATACTTCCTCCATTAATGGAAATGTGCTTTCCCAAAATAGAAGGATGAATGCCATAGAAAGGAAATTCTCTCTTTTCTTTCCAAGTGCCAAAGAGGGCACTACTTAGATCTATCCTCGCTTTTATGCCTAGCTAGGGGCGTCAAACAATAGCGCTAATTGGGAGGCAACCCAATTTTATTTTAGATTTTTTTATTTTTGCTTCTGTTTAGTAATAAATTTTGCATCTACCTTATGTTTAGATGTGTTTTCATGTTTTAATTAGTGTTTGTTCCAAGTAGAACCTATAGGATAACTTATGGTGATAGTTAATTTGATTCTGCTGAAAAACAGAAACTTTGCGCGCACAAAAATAATTTTAGTAATTCATAGGAACGTGCTTTTGCGTTGATTCTTTTTGATGTAGATCAGTAGATAAATTTCTCAGGACTTCCTATTTTGGTAGGATTTTTAGATTTCCAGAAGAATTCGAGAGTTACAGATTGCTACAGACTGTTTTGTTTTTGACAGATTCTGCTTTTCGTGTGTTGTTTGCTTATTTTGATGCATCTATGGCTAGTATGTAGGGGTATGAACCATAGAGAAGTTGGAATACAATAGGTTTAACACCAATATAAATAAAGAATGAGTTCATTACAGTACCTTATGTTGTGGTTTTCGCTCTTACACTAACGTAGCTTATGAGATTTCCTGTTGAGTTTTGTGTTGTGAAGTTTTCAAGTTTTGGGTAAAGATTTGATGGACTATGGAATAAGGAGTGGCAAGAGCCTAACCTTGGGAATGCCCATGGTACCCCAAGATATTCAAGGATAACCAGAATCCTAAGCTTGGGGATGCCCCGGAAGGCACCCCCTCTTTCGTCTTCGTCTATCGGTAACTTTACTTGGAGCTATATTTTTATTCGCCACATGATATGTGTTTTGCTTGGAGTGTCTTGTATGATATTAATCTTTTCTTTTTAGTTTACCACAATCATCCTTGCTGTACACACCTTTTGGGAGAAGCCTACTTGTTTAGAATTTATTAGAATACTCCATGCGCTTCACTTATATCTTTTGAGCTAGATAATTTTTGCTCTAGTGCTTCACTTATATCTTTTATAGCACTGCGGTGGCTTAATTTCGAAGAAATTGTTGATCTCTCATGATTGACTTATATTATTTTGAGAGTCTCTTAGAACAGCATGGTATTTGCTATGGTTATAAAATTGGTCCTAGAATGATGGGCATCCAAGTTGGGTATAATAAAAACTATCATAGAAAGTGAATTGGATGCTATGATCAATTTGATACTTGATAATTGTTTTGAGATATGGAAGTGGTGATATTAGAGTTATGCTAGTTGGGTAATTATGAATTTAGAGAATACTTGTGTTGAAGTTTGTGATTCCCATAGCATGCACGTATGGTGAACCGCTTTGTGATGAAGTTGGAGCACAATTTGATTTATTTATTGTCTTCCTTATGAGTGGCGGTCGGGGACGAGCGATGGTCTTTTCCTACCAATCTATCCCCCTAGGAGCACGTGCGTAGTACTTTGTTTTCTGACTTGTAGATTTTTGCAATAAGTATATGAGTTCTTTATGACTAATGTTGAGTCCATGAATTATACGCACTCTCACCCTTCCACCATTGCTGGCCTCTCTTGTGCCGCGCAACTTTCGCCGGTACCATACACCCACCATATGCCTTCCTCAAAACAACCACCATACCTACCTATTATGGCATTTCCATAGCCATTCCGAGATATATTGCCATGCAACTTTCCACCGTCCCGTTTATTATGACACGCATCATCATTGTCATATTGCTCTTTGCATGATCATGTAGTTGACATCGTATTTGTGGCAAGGCCATCTTCATAATTTTCATACATGTCACTCTTGATTCATTGCATATCCCGGTACACCGCCGGAGGCATTCATATAGAGTCATACCTTGTTTAAGTATTGAGTTGTAATCTTGAGTTGTAAGTAAATAAAAGTGTGATGATCTTCATTATTAGAGCATTATCCCAGTGAGGACAGGATGATGGAGACTATGATTCCCCCACAAGTCGGGATGAGACATCGGACTTTATAAAAAAGGAAAGAAAAAAAAATAAAAAAAGAAAGGCCAAATTAAAAAAGGAAAGGCCCAAAAAGGAAAACAAGAAAAAGAAAAAAAGGAAAAAAAATGAAATGAGAGAAAAAGAGAGAAGGGACAATGCTACTCGAAAACTCAAAACGGTGCCCGGGCTCATCTGCTCCCTCTCAGCAAAAAATTCAAAACAAATACTAGAAAAATTCAAAAAATTCCAATTTTTTTTGTGGTGGTAGATAATTTGACGCGTGAGGTAGGCCCCAAAATTCAACTTATTTGGACATCTGAGCAGCTCTCGGAAAAAAAGACAAATCAGGTCAAAACAGTGCATGAACAGTAAACATTTTTATAGACCCTGATTATGTCTTTTTTGCCGAGAGCTGCTCAGATGCTCAAATGAGTTAAATTTTGGGGCGCACCTCACGCGTCAAATTATATACCACCACAAAAAAATTGGAATTTTTTGAATTTTTCTAGTATTTTTTTTGAATTTTTTTCTAAGCGTGGGTGCAGATGAGCCCGGGTGCAAATTAGCTGCACTCCAATGCTACTATCCTTTTTACCACACTTGTGCTTCAAAGTAGCACCATGGTCTTCATGATAGAGAGTCTCCTATGTTGTCACTTTCATTTACTAGTGGGAATTTTTCATTATAGAACTTTGCTTGTATATTCCAATGATGGCCTTCATCAAAGTGCCCTAGGTCTTCGTGAGCAAGCGAGTTGGATGCACACCCACTTAGTTTCTTTTATTGAGCTTTCATACATTTGTAGCTCTAGTGCATCCATTGCATGGCAATCCCTACTCACTCACATTGATATCTATTAATCGACATCTCCATAGCCCGTTGATACGCCTAGTTGATGTGAGACTATCTTCTCCTTTTTGTCTTCTCCACAACCACCATTCTATTCCACATATAGTGCTATGTCCATGGCTCACGCTCATGTATTGCATGAAAGTTGAAAAAGTTTGAGATTACTGAAGTATGAAACAATTGCTTGGCTTATCATCGGGGTTGTGCATGATTAAATACTTTGTATGATGAAGATAGAGCAACAGCCAGACTATATGATTTTGTAGGGATAACTTTCTTTAGCCATGTTATTTTGAGAAGACATGATTACTTTGATTAGTATGCTTGCAGTATTACTATTTCTTATGTCAATATGAACTTTTATTTTGAATCATTTGGATCTGAACATTCATGCCACAATAAAGAAAATTACATTGAGAATTATGCTAGGTAGCATTCCACATAAAAATTCTGTTTTTATCATTTACCTACTCGAGGACGAGCAGGAATTAAGCTTGGGGATGCTCGATACGTCTCCAACGTATCTATAATTTTTGATTGTTCCATGCTATTATGTTACCCGTTTTGGATGTTTATGGGCTTTACTTCACACTTTTATATCATTTTTGGGACTAACCTACTAACCGGAGGCCCAACCCGAATTGCTGTTTTTTTGCCTATTTCAATGTTTCGAAGAAAAGGAATATCAAATGGTGTCCAAACGGAATGAAACCTTCGGGAGCGATCTTTTTGGAACAAATGCAAACCTGGAGATTGGAGTGGAAGTCACGCATCAACTAAGGCGGCCACGAAGGTGCCCAGCATGCCCCCCACCCTCGTGGCCCCTCAGGCGTCCACCGACCTACTTCTTCCTCCTATATATACCCATGTACCCCGAGAACATCACAAGAGACCACAAAAAACTATTTCCACCGCTGTAACCTTCTGTATCCGCGAGACCCCATCTTGGAGCCTTCGCCGGTGCTCCGCCGGAGGGGGACTCGATCACGGAGGGCCTCTACATCATCTCCAAGGCCTCTCCGATGAGTTGTGAGTAGTTTACCACAGACCTTCGGGTCCATAGTTATTATCTATATGGCTTCTTCTCTCTCTTTGAATCTCAATACAATGTTCTCCTCGATCTTCTTGGAGATCTATTCGATGTAACTCTTTTTGTGGTGTGTTTGTCAAGATCCGATGAATTGTGAGTTTATTATCAAGTTTATCTATGAGAAATATTTGAATCTCCTCTGAATTCTTTTATGTGTGATTAAGTTATCTTTGCAAGTCTCTTCGAATTATCAGTTTGGTTTGGCCTACTAGATTGATCTTTCTTGCAATGGGAGAAGTGCTTAGCTTTGGGTTCAATCTTGCGGTGTCCTTTCCCAGTGACAGTAGGGGTAGCAAGGCACGTATTGTATTGTTGCCATCGAGGATAAAAAGATGGGTTTTATATCATATTGCATGATTTTATCCCTCTACATCATGTCATCTTTCTTAATGCGTTAATCTGTTCTTTATGAACCTAATACTCTAGATGCATGCTGGATAGTGGTTGATTTGTGGAGTAATAGTAGTAGATGCAGGCAGGAGTCGGTCTACTTGCCACGGACGTGATGCCTATATACATAATCATGCCTAGATAATCTCATATTTATTCGCTTTTCTATCAATTGCTCGACAGTAATTTGTTCACCCACCGTAATACTTATGCTATCTTGAGAGAAGCCACTAGTGAAACCTATGGCCCCCTGGTGTATCTCTTATCATATAAGCTTTCAATCTACTTTTATTTGCATCTTTACTTTTCCAATCTATATCATAAAATACCAAAAATATATTTATCTTATCATATTATCTCTATCAGATCTCACTTTCGCAAGTGGCCCTGAAGGGATTGACAACCCCTTTATTGCGCTGGTTGTGAGTTCTTGTTTGTTTGTGTAGGTGCGTGGGACTTTTGAGGAGCCTCCTACTGGATTGATACCTTGGTTCTCAAAAACTGAGGGAAATACTTACGCTACTATTCCTGCATCACCCTTTCCTCATCAAGGAAAACCAACGCAAGCTCAAGACATAGCAAACTACTACATGCAAGAGGAGGACGATAGGACGCTGGCCTTCTTGGACCGCACGATAACCTTGGACGACATTGTTCAGAAACACGTTGAGCTCGTCGCCAATGCCGTTGCTCCTCACACGTCGGTTGGTGACCCGGTGCACTAGGGCGTGAGGATGTCGTTGATGGATCCGTATGTATCTTTATCTTTCCGTCAAATCCATGTAGTAGTATATGGTACTACTAGTAATTATCTTACCTTTCGCATCAACTTCGTAATTTTTGTACGTACTCCATGCATGAACCGCACCAGAACCAAACTTCTCATTACTCTAGAAAAAAATGTTATTTCTATCTATCGGTCGCGCCATGGAGCAGAACCAAATTTTACTAGTTACATGTTCAAAAGGAAAAGCCTACCGTGTTCGCATCGCACCCCCACACGGTTGGGGCTGCATATCGCTCAAGGGGGAATGCATGCTGTATTGCATTTTCACTTACAAGTGGGACCGCAGTTGAGCAAACCGACTATCGGCAAACCCCCACCCTGCCCACTGCGTGATGGCTGAGAAAACAGGAGGGAGAAGAGATGGTTGTACCACGGACTCCAAGAAAATTGGTGTCGGATGGGACTCATGTGGGTGGCGTGTGCCGTACTGCTAGACATGAATGCTAGTTATCGCCCATGCCACCCCACTATATCTAGCCTATATCGAGGTGCTGGTTACATAGAACAAATTTCCTGGAGTCCGTGCTCAGCCCTCCTCTATCTCTCTTCTCAGCCAGCCAGCAGACACGCGGAGCCTATCGTCTGTTTGCTCATATGCGGTCCCACATGTCAGCGAAAACGCAAGAGGACCCACTGAACCTGCACATCTCTCACCTCGACGTACTGGTGATGAAAAACAAATCCAATAAAGATCTTTGGTGGCCCCTTTTGGAGTTACTCAAGAGTAGTAAGATTCTATTTACAGTTTAACCAAGGATGCACATCACGTGGCTTCAACTACCACTCCATTTTCTTGCATGACACGACCAGGATGCTGGATGTCCCACGTGTCGGCAAAAGGAGGAAGAACTCGACCAAATCTTCGGTTGTGCTCTCGGATTAAACTAGTTGTGCTAACTTAAAATTTTATTGTGTAGAATGGATGCAAGTTTTGGTATTGGGAAGAAGAGTACTCCCTCCGTTTCTTTATAGTCTGCATATAAGATCTAGTCAAAGTCAAACTTTGTAAAGTTTCACCAACTTTATATAAGAAAATATCAACATCTACAATACTAAAGATATATGGTATGAAAATTAATTTCAAGATGCATCTAACGATATTGATTACATATTATGAACCATGATATTTTTTTCTATAAACTTAGTCAAAGTTAACAAAGTTTGACTTTGACCAAATCTTATATGCAGACTAAAAAGAAATGGAGGGAGTACATCGATATATTGATAGAGCGCAAAGTAGATATTCTAGCACTTTTAGCTAGCATAGAGGCTAGAGATGAGACAAGTGCACTTGTTGATAGAATAGAGGCTAGACATGACACTAGATGCGAGGAAGCAACGTCTACTTCTTTACACTCGAAGAAGAAAGAAGCACACAAGATTGAGCCTCCGTAGATCAACAATGAATGCATCAAGAAGGCACTAATCCAACTTACAGGAGCAGTTAGGGAAGTTGGATATCTTCTAAAATGTATTCTTGTGGTTCTTGTTTTTTTGGTCTTGCTTTTCTAGTCAAATTTTGGTGATGTATTTCCATGTACTAATAATCAATGATGAAAAAAAGATATGTGTTTGCAAAGAAAAATGTATGCGGCCAGGATGCGTCCGCGCGTTGGGCGCACGGCCACCGCATCCAAGAAATGGCCCGGACACGACCCCATTGCCCTACCAAAACAAACAGAATCCGAGCAAAACGGAGGTCTGTTTGGGGTCGTGCGTTGGAGTTGGCCTTACAAGTGGGCCCGCAGTTGAGGAAACCGACTATCGGCAAACCCCCACCTCGCCCACTGCGCGATGGCTGAGTTAGAGAAACGACGAGGTTGAAGCGATAGATGTAGCACGGACTCCAAGAAATATGGTGTCAGATGGAAGTCGTGCTGGCGGCATGTGTTGTACTCCTAGACGTGAATGCTTGTTCTGGCCCATGCCACCCTACTCTATAGTAGTATCGAGGATTCGAGGTGTTGGTTACATACAGCAAACACATTAACATATGGCCGACCTCACACTGTGGCCAAATTTCCTGGAGTCTGTGCTAGGTTAAAAAATGTTCTTTGTGAGGGTGGGTGGGTGGTCTGAAGTTTAAAACTTGTTGTTTTACATATACATAGACGTAGAGATAGTGCAACAGTTCTGAAAGTTTGAACCCAAACATCAGAATGCAATTTCTACTAGACTCATCCGAGGACCTAGGATGATGGGATTCTCAGCTACAATAAAAAGACCTGCCTGACGCGCGAAGCATGTGAAGCTAGTACAAATAGTGCACTATTGTTGATTGGCCTCATCTGATAACATGTTGCAATGCACGAACAACTATGTATTCGGAACATATTTTTTTGCCTCGTCGCAGCACCCACTCAAAGAAGCGACTCGAAAGCCATTCATAAATTTAGTAAGTTTATCACAGGCATATCATTTTATTACATACAACAGATCATCAACCCACACTGACAACGATGATACATTATAAATACTAAAGTTTTCATCACACAACAAATAACAGGCAATGAAATGAACTTCAGCTCAACCACTCGTCGGCATTGGAAACGATTGCTTTGAACTAGAAGTGATTCTCGGGGAAGGGCCAGCTACTGTCAATCTCGAGACCAACGCATGACTGATTGTCCAGGCTGAAGCGGCCTACTATATCACGACCAGGGTAGGGAACCACCAAAATGTTCGAGGTATAGATACAGTTGCTTCTCATAAATGGTAGTAATGTTGTGTCAACAGCAGCTAGATTGCCTTTCACCATCATTGGATAGTTTTGTCCAAGGAAGAGCGAGTTTTCTACAAGACTATCAATACTGTACCAGGGAGAAGGTGTTGGCTCTATCACACTAGTATCCATCCCAAATACCCTACAACGGGTGTTGGAATAGGTCCGGAGAGTGCGACCATGGGAGACAACACCTGCTTCCTTAGTAACATCAGGAGTGCCCTGTATACAGACAAGAAGAGGTGATCCATCGGAATAAATTGCCAGGCGCCACTGAGTTTATGGGTCCTGCTCGTCCTCATGCTCATGATCATCAGCATGATCATCTCCCCCTTGGTTATAAAATTTTTCAAGTATAGGTGGTGGCATGTTCACAGGACCTTGGAAACACAAGAATAACGTTAATTAGTAAAGGGAAACTTGCTAACCCGCATGCATGTGGATGAAACAATTATAATTACGGTGGAAGACAAACGTACTGAAACTACGAGCATTCCATGCAAAAATAGTGCCACGAGTGGTGGCAGCAAACACAAGACCCTCGTATTGAATTGCATCATAGTACACATCCGTGTATAGAAATTGATTTTCGAGCAATATCCATCCAATCGAACCACGAAGGACGGAAACAAGCTTGTCGAAGATAGCAACAACTCCATAGTTCCTATAATGCCAAGAGCGGTTGGGAACTCGACAAATTGCTATCTTCCATAGATGATAGCCACCATGATCGTATTTGAACGTACATAGATCATCTGTGTGCTCAACCTCAGGGCACTCTGAGATTTTTGGAAGTGGAATCCGCTGACGAGTGTACACATTCACAAGTTCCCACTCACAATTGTACCCAATATAAACAACCCAATCTCCATTTGCGCTAGCCCAGGCCTTACCCTTAAGCGATGGCATCTTGACATCACACGTATCATTATCAAGCGGCATCAACTTGCACAAGGCGAGGCCTCCGTCGTCCGCGCCCATGCGAATAGGCTTATAGCAAAGAAGATAAGGGAGATCAAACCGCTCTTGGACTCTTGGGTTCCTTGTAATTGATGTTATTAGTTGAGTCAAGAATGGTCTTGAATGAACCTGCCATGCTAGCCGAGGTGATGACGTTGCACCGATCAATGAGTTCTCCACCACGTCATCTTTTGGATTGGGGCAAGAATAACGGGGTCGTTTCTGGCTTGTCCCTCCATGGAGAAGATGATAGAACAATGGCAGAAGGAAGGGTGAAGGAAAATGGAGGAGGGAGGAAGAGCATGCGACATCAGTTCCAAATCGAGAGAGGAAGGCGAAGAGGCGGTGGATGGTTGCCATGGTACACGATGAGGCGCCCCAGCCTACATAGACGTCTGTTCGGAAATTGTACAAAAGGACTCATCGTCGTCTCAGTGACATATTGGAACGGGACCGCATGTCAACGAAACATGGTTTGTAATTTCTTGTGCAAAATGCGATCTGGCCGCGTTGGCCCGAAGTGCCGCATTATTTCTCGACTTTATTTTTTAATGGCGTGCCGTTCAATTTTGAAGCACGACTAACTGGTACTGTATGCAGAGAAAATATAAACTACTCTACCACTACTCCACCTCTAGTACTAGTAGTATAAAAAAGATATATAGGCTGGAGCTTCAGCACTTTCTTGCTAAGGGCTGCCCACTTGCTTCTCACACTATCACCCTCTCTCCAGATCTAAAAAATACGGCCTCTCTCTCCCTCCTCACCGGTGGTCACGGATCCACCGGGGAAGAAAAGGACATGCAGCGTTGATGCACTCGTCGTCGGCGAGCGAGGTCAAGCACTGACGACAAGGCCATCCTCTCAGACCTAGCACCCGCGCGGGATGGCCTTCGTCCCCTATCTCGCTGTCGTAGTGTGTGCAGAGGACGACGTCCACGAGCGAATCCACTTCCCGCTGACCCTCAGGTATGGTACCTCTTTTCTAACCATACCCTTGTTCTATTGCCCCATCTGCCACGTCGCTGCATGTGGATCTTTTTCCACTCCACCTTCTTCCCAATTTGCTATGCTTTGCTCTGCTGGTCACGCAGATGAAAACCTTAATTTGCACTATTGAAGGAAACCCTACTTCTTGCAAACTAATCCATGTCTGGGTTGAATAAGGAAAGGAAGGGAGACTGTACTCTCCAAGAGAGTAGCATCAAACCCGCATCCAGGTTGAAAAGGGGAAAATCAGTAGCTAAGGAACGATTCTCGTGTCTCTTGGTTGAAGAAGGGTAGAAAGGCATGACAACGCAATAGAGAATGACCAGGTCGATCTGTTTGTTATCCTCACATAGGAAAAAGGTGGTGAAAGAGAACAAAAATGGGACGTAATCCACATATGCTGCCTGGATATTTGTTCGTCTGGGCAACCATACCTCCCTCACCACTCTATGCGTCCGTGGAGGTACATCATACTGGTGTGTCCACTGTCTGAATTGGCCTCCCGTGCTCTTATTGCCACTTTTTTGCTGTTAGTATAACGCTAGCTGTCAAGTCAAGAAATTCTACTACTAAAGTGATGCCACATTTAACTAATTAATGCCGCACTCAGTCTAATGCCACCGATAAATTTAAGCAATGCCATTTAATGTCACTTGATTATTTCAGGGTTAGCTGTTGATTGTGGATGTATTAAAGATTTTTCAGCTAAGGCATTCTAATGCTGTTGCACAACCAGTATACCAATGATGAATCTTGTTACTACGTTTAGATTTTTGCACTGTTAATGCTTACAGATTACGTACCTCACTTTCATGATATAAGTCAATTTTTTTGTACAGTGTAAAGAGGAAAGGTCAAGAGTGGGCACCTCCTCCTCTGGCTGTTCTCTTGATTTGTTCGATCAACTTTTTATGTTTGACCAATTATCAAGATTGGGATAGCAAATTTTAGGTCCCCTCGAGTTAGAAATGATATTTACCTTGAAGGTACATGGTTTGCAATTTTTTTATACTCAAATTAGTTAATAATGCTAGTTACCTTCAGAGTTTGGTATTTGGTTTAATGCTCATGCACAACTAGTATACCAATGCTGAAACTTGTTACCTTTACATTTTGTATTGTTAATTCTTATAGAAATCTTCCAGTGCTAGAGTTTATTGAAATATGTTCAGTAAAACCATTATACTGTACCCTGTAATAAAATAACTACTCTACTGTTGCACTAGCCACTATATTAGTGTATATTTGTACTATTCAAATGGTGTTTCATTAGCGTATGGACATAAATAAAGTGTGGCAAGTTTTCCCAGATATGTTCTCAAGAAAACTACTACCTGTTTTTCTAAATACTAGACGTTTGGGTACTTTAAATTGAACTGCAAAAATGTCTTATGTTAAGGAACAGAGGGTGTAGAGTTCACTCACATTATCCCGGTAAAGCTAGTCACACCTTTGTTAAAATTAATGTTCATTATGTTCTCGGAGGAGTTCTATATGTTTGTCTCTAATGCTTGTCGACTACATACCTGACATCATGATGTAATGTTAAGTCATTTACTTTTGTATAGTGTCATTGAATTGTCAAGGCGGTGATGGCATTTTAGTTTAGTTGAACTGCACAAAATATGCTTAAAAGAAGAGGAAAGATCAGGAATCGATCATTTTTTCAGAAAGAACTGTATATGCCTTCCGGACATCAGCCGATGTAACCTTATTTATTCCTTGAAACAGGTGGTTAGAAATAGTCTTGCTACCTTTTCCCATTTTGAAATTGGAATGCTTAGATTTTTGAGTCCATGCTTCAACTAGTGCCACTTTTATAGTAATCACACTTTCAATATCTATGCAAACAGGGATGCTCAATTTTAGTGGAATTGCACAAAAAGTCCAAATGGTTCAACATTAGGAGCATGTTTTCTTCCAAACCTTTATATCCAATTGGTGGCAATATGAGCTGTTCATTACGAAGGTACATGGTTTGCTACTATCTTGCTACTCTTTTTGTACTGTCATTAGATAGTAATACTAGTGATTTGCATGTGAATTTATTGGCGGCGTGGACCTACATTGGAGGTGCAGGACAGGATTCAATGATTGGATGCTCAATTTCGATTGTATCGATTTCATCTCTTCCATCACTGCGAACATGGATATCCTTGGTCTGATGAAGAATAGGCGCTATATTTCTGCTCTGAACCAGCAAATCAATTCAGTATGAAATTGTCTAGGGCAAAACATGACTGTATCAAAACATGACAGATGCTAAGCGGAAGAGACGTGTTTAAACCGAAAATACAACGTGGGGCATATGTTTACTAGCTTCTTGATATTTGTGCAGACAGATATGTCTACCCGTTGCTATTTGGCAAACAAACAAAGTGACCGCAATTTTGGTTGAACTGCACAAGAGAATAGTATAGTCACTGCATGCATTGCCATTTGAAAATAGACCCAGAAAGATTGGACAGTCACTTCATGGACTGCAGAAAAGTAGTATTGTACTATTTATTGGCCAACACTAGGTGCTTCATTGCTTTGGTCTGATTATACAATGGGTATCATTTTGCCTAAGTTAAAGTTTGTATTCTGAAAATAGTCTTGTCGTGTGATCGAGAGAAGACCAAATCATATTGCAGTGGATGTTCCTCCATCATGTGTAGTTCATTCTCATGGTTCCAGCTGTTGGTGAAACCACTTACGTTTGCTAGAGAAATTGTATACTTCACAAACAAATTTGTCTTTCAGTCTGTACTAAATGTTGGCCAAGAGAAGCATCCATGTTAGTAGGAAGAACAGATGTTTTTCTAGATCTTTACTTTTGGAGCTACATATTTGTATATGATCTGTGAATCATTGAGATGCATTAACATGTTGATCTTATGTATGGGAATTGTAATAGTTGGTTTTGAATTTGGGCTACTAATGTGAACATATTACAATGTTAGGCCCGTGATTCTCATGTGAACATTTTGAACGGGTCGTCTCTTACTGTTGTGCAAAGCATGATACTTATTTCTGTGTTCTCAGTGTTTACAAGTTACTAACAGTTCTGTATTTCTGTTCGCTCAGTGTTTACAAGTTACTGATCGATCACTAGCTAGCCTACTAATGTGCTCCTGGCAGTTTTAGTTGCGACGCAAGATCCGGAGTGGCAATTTTTTGAATAAAAATGCCTACCTCTGAAGAAACTGACAAGTTGGTCTGAAGAAAATGCCATGCGAAACTGAAGAAACTGCCAGCAAAAACGTTCACAAATGCCTTAATTCCCAGCTAACGTTCATCAGCTAATGCGATCGTACACGTACACCATCGAACCTACTCGTTCCTACACATACACTATCCGGCCTACTCGGTCCTACACGGATAAATAGCGGATCACACACGTACTACCTCCTTTCTGGTTTGCAGGGTTCAATTCAAGAAATGACCTACTCGATCCTAGACGAATAAATAGTGGATCACGCACGTACTAGTACCTCCTTTCCGGTTTGCAGGGCTTAATTCAAAAATCTCACCAAACAAGGTGCTCCCTCTGTCCGGGTTTATTAGTCCCATGAGCCAAAGCAGCAAGACCAAGGCATGGCAATAATTAACTGCATGCAAAAGTTTAAGCCTAATTAATTCCAGCGATTTAAGTGGCTTCATGCTTGCCCTCGGCTGCGACTCGTTGCATGCTGCTCCGCGTACTGGCTCCGAGCGATTCTGAGTGGCTACATGCAACCGGCCGTAATTAAGGCAGCTAACTGATGCGAAAAAAGATGCGCTTTAATTGTTGCGGGCCTTTTAAATCTGTGGAATCATTATTGACAAGGAGGGAGTACCTCATCGGGATGATTCGAGTGCACTCGTTTGACCATCATGCTAGCGTGCTACCCAGCACAAACGGGACGGGACGACACAGTCATAATTTCAGTTTTTCTAGTTTTCCACGGCAAGCTGGCGTGCTAAGCCATGCCTGCTTATGCATTGAATTCTGATAACCGTCGTGTTTCCCATGACACGCTGGTTCGCCTACCTTCCGCCTATAGGTACTGTTTCCCCGGCCTTCTCCGGTGGCATCATCACCCAACTTGCCCTATCATCATAAGCCCCCACCAGCCCGACGTCGCTCGCCACTAAACCTCGCTCTCGCCACATCCACCATGCCCCTGCCCGTCCGCAATAGGCGACACCGGAGGCGGTCACCGCCAGAACTAGTGTTCAGTTTTTCACCGGAAGGCAGACACAGGGAGGAGGCATTCTATCGGTCTTTAGATGGCAATGCAGAGTATGAGGAGTTGTTGGTATGCGACCGCCTGGTGAAGGAGCAGCGTATCACCGATTTGCGCCGCCAGCGGGACATGGAGCAGCACTGCACCGACACTCTGAATCGCGAGCAGAGTGCCCGCAACTGGGCCGACTACGTGGATGCAGGTGCCCGGCAAATAGCCCTGGAGGCTGTCGGGCATGCACGCGTTCGCGACGCTGATTTTTACTACCAACTCGTCAAGTGGTTTTCCCGCTTAGAAGCCGAGGCTTCGGTGGACCACGCCGACATGGAAAGGGCCAACGCGTGCGAGCAACACGCCCTATCGCACCTCTGGCAAGTCCAAGGCGAGGCGGAGGATGCCGGTGCTGGCGTTTAGTGTGTACCGCAGATGGCGGCCGGCATCGTCTGTTTAGCTAAGAGTAAGTTAGTACTTGTACGCTACTAGAGTATTAGTGGGAGTAGAATGTTAACTTGGCTATGATGGTTGTCAACATGGAAGTTCTGTACTCTATATCTGGATCAGACCTATTACTATGCTCTGAATGTTGAACTTTCCGTTTGAACATATGGAATGGGCTCTTATTTTCTAAAATGGGTTGTATTTGTCCGCCATGGGTTTAGAGGCTGACTTGTGGGCCTACCAGGTTGACGCGTACACAATCATGAGATGATTGTACGTGGAGAGGATGACAGCAGGGACCTGCCAAGGTCATGGAAGTATGCAAGCAAGTGCCTCCTTATTTCAAGCCAATAAAAAAAGATTCCTCCTAATGGATTTCTGACATCTGGGTCCCATGTCGTTGTCAACATAGTCATTAAACGAGAGAATTGCACAACGAGCGGCTGACGCCAGGGACCCAGCAGCTCGCCCAGTTATTTTTGTTTTGGGTTAATTTGATAAATGCCACTCCAAATCTGGTGATTCTGAGAAATGCCATTGCAATTTCAAAATTTGAAAAATGCCATTTCATGCCATTTCCAATGGCATTTTTTGAAGTCTAGAGTGGCATTTTTCAAAGTTTGCAAATTGCAGTGGCGTTTTTCAAAGTTTGCAAAAATTGCAGTGGCATTTTTCAAAGTTAGGAAATTGCAGTGGCATTTTTATGAATCGCCATAATTGGAGTGGCTTTTATCTAATTTGTTTTTGAGATGGAAGCAGGGTGTCAACTGGGCTGTGCGGGGCACTCTGGCCTGTCTAGACATGCTTTTCTTTTATGTTTACCATCCAGTAGTTTTTTTTCTTTTTGGAAATGGCTAGCCCAGTTTTTTTGTGATTTGTCAAGTAAGTCGCTTTGTCAGGCTTGTTGGGCTGCAAATATTTCAAGACTAGGAGAGCTTCATTCGGCTGGCCGAGAAAATGGCAAATCAGTAATGAGAAATGGGCTGTACCTTTTTAAAACACATCAAACCAGCAATTAGTTTCAACTTTCTTTTTGTTTTCATTTCAAGATTTTAAATTGCATTGATTTTTATGTGTGGACAACTTGTTGGATTTTATATTGATATACATTTATTTTTAAAATCAGTTTGAATGTGACTCGAAATTTCGGGATTAAAAACAGTTCGGACCGCACCGAAATATGCAAAATTTCGTATAATTTTTTAACCGTGGCAACAATATGGGCTGTAATGCTAACAAAAAGAAGATGGGATCCAAAAAACCTTAAGAATTATCAAATGGGCTGTAAATTATTAAAAATAATGGCATATGGGATGTATGTTGTTTTCCACAGATTTGAGGCTTTCCTAAAAAAAAGGTTGATGCACAAGCAGTGACTGTTGGATGTCCATCCAATGGCCGTCGTGCTTCTCCAATCTCTGCTCTTCCTGCTCCAGCCGCTCAAACAAGCACCAACGGGACTTCCTGCTCCCTCCTCTTGCGGCCGGCTGTGCTGCCGCGCAGGCCTCACCGCCCCAACATACTCCCATTGCAGGCCTAGCCGTCCCTCTACTCACCCACAAATGCTGTTATTCTCCGGCGATGGCAGACGAACCAGTAAACCCTCGTACAGTCGTACTCCCCTCCGCGTGGGAAACAACTGCCGAGTCTTACCTGGATCCGTGTCGTTCCCTTCCTAGGCCTCGCTGTCGTCCACCGCCCTGGTGCTCTCGGCGCGGCGTGGTCAACATGGTTAACGACTGACATGCATCTGAAGTGGACTGTACGTGGAGCGGCTGACAGCTGGGTCCACGGCCGCATGCAAGGAAATGCCCCCTTATTATGCGCAGAATAATGATTCCTCCACCTGACATCTGGGACCCACCGAAAGGGCTTCTATATTTCATGAAAAAACGTCACCGCTGCTGACAGCTCGGACCCACCAGCTATATCTTCACACGCAAGGAAGTGCCTCCTTATTATGCACCAAAAAATGAATAGTCCCCCTGCTAGCTGGGACTCGGTATAGTGGGAGGCTGACCTGTGGGCTACTAAGTTGACGGGGATGGAGGGCTTTGTCAACTTAGTCAATATGAACGATTCTAGCTCCAGTGACCGTACGATGTCCATCCAACGGCCGTAGTGCTTCTTTAACCTCTGGTCTTCTTGCTCCAGCCGCCCAAAGCAGCGCCGGTCGTGCCGCCTGCTCCTGCCTCTTGTGGTCGGCCGTGCTATAGCGGAGGCCTCACCGCCCCAACTACTCCCACCGTTGGCTAGGCCATCCCTCCACTCACCCACACCCCCTGTTATTCTGCGGCGACGGCAGCCTCACACCGCAGCCAAACCAGTGAACCCTCGTACTCCTCTTCGCGTGGGCATCCACTGCAGCGTCTTCCCCGGCTCCGTGTCATCCCCTTCCTAGGCCTTGCCATCGTCCATCGGCTTGGTGCTCTTGGTGCGGCGTGGTCAATGTGGTTAATGACCAACTTCCATCGGAAGAGTACTATACGTGGAGAGGCTGACAGCTGGGTTCACGGCAGCCGCAAGGAAGTGTCTCCTTATTATGCGCAAAATAATTATTCCTCCACCTGATAGCAGGGACCCACCGGACGAGCCACCATATTTCGCGAAAAAAAAAGTTTCCCCCTAACTGCTAGGACCCACCAGCTACATCTTCGCACGCAGGGAAGTTCGTCAGGGCAAAAAACGATTCAGCCCCCTGACTGCTGGGACCCACCGACTACATCTTCGCACGCAAGGAATTGCCTCATAGTCGGGACCCACCTGGTCAAAGCATACGTAGCGTTGTCATTCTGGTTGTGGACGTGTACGTAGTCGATGTAGAGGCGCACACATGTCGTAGTAGAGGCGCGCATGTGTCTAGTAGAGGCGCACACGTAGCATGTACATGTATGTATAGCGGCCAGGGTGCAAGAAAGAAAATACGGCCACGTACGTACATATGGGTGGGGTCTCAAGCTCCTACTCGCTCATATGTACGGCCAGGGCTCGTGTACATCGCTGGGTTGGAACGGAGAAACTGCGTCATCGTCGTGCTCATGGGGAGGCAACAGAATGCGTCATGTTCATCGGGAGGCAACGGAACGCGTGGGAGCCAACCGGCTTGGACGGAACAGCCAATGGAAACGAGGCATGGCGTACCGCAGAACGGAGGAAACGGCCTTGTGTTCGACCGGCCACGGTCAAAACGGGATCCTGTTCATCGAAAGGGGTCTAGCATATCGCAAAATGGAGGAAACGGACTTCTGTTGGACCTCTACGGTCGAAACGGGGTCCTATTGATCGGGAGGGGTGTGGCGTACCGCAAAACGGAGGAAACAGACTTGTGTGGGAGCACTAAGGTCGAAACGGGGGTCCTATTCATCGGGAGGGGTGTGGCGTACCGCAAAATGGGACTCCATAGGATACTGTTCATCTCCACCGTCGACCTCCTCCAGCCTCCACGAGCTACTGTTCATCCACCATCGACCTCCTCCAGCCTCCACCTGCGACTTTTCATCCACGGGCTCCTGTTCATCCAGCCTCCACCGCGCGCTACTCCACAGGCTACTATTCAACCAGCCCCCTCCACGGGGTCCTGTTCAACCACCCCTCCACGGGCTACTGTTCATCTAGCCCTCCACCGGCTACTGTTCATCCAACCCTCCACGGGGTCGTCCTGTTCATCCAGCCCTCCACGGGGTCCTATTCATCCACCCCCAACCAGCTCGATCGGGGTCCTGTTCATCTAGCGACAACACCACGGGGTCTTGTTCATCCACCCCCACCGAGAACTGTTCATCCTAACCCCTAACAACTCTCACTATTCATCAAGGGAAGGAGGCAGCAGGGTTCGATCGGCTTCAGTTAACAGCAAAGGAATCACTCGGGTTCAGTTAACAGCAAGGGATTGATCACTCTATTCAGTAACGTAGCTAGTGCAATCACTCGGTTTCGATTAGAGCCCAACGCCTCGCTCGGGTTCAGTTAGAGCCCAACGCCTCGCACACACACACATACGTGTACGAGAGAAACGCGCATCGCTCGGCCCCCGGCCACCCACCATAACCGGGAACTCCCTGAAATTTTCCCCGCCTTCACTTCTACCACGGTTTTTCCGTCATGGACGGCTCAAAGAATGTCATGCAGCTGCGTCTCCGGCCTGCCCAGGACGAAAAGCCCATTTTCTTTCATGATTTTTGTCATAGAAGTTGGAGCCCACCACATCTATGATGATACCGGGTTTTGTCACAATTATCATCATAGAAGTTTCATAAGTATGATAGAAAAAAATTTGTTCCTCCCAAAATGACATGGATGTGTCTTTTTTTGTAGTGTTGCATTGGATCATGTGCCAAAATTTTGAACTGTGAAACATGAGATTTTGATGGAACTAGTGAAGCTATAGCAAGGACAGCCTCCACAAATTATTTGGGATTTTTCCTGGCTATAAAATGGTAGTTCCTTTAGAAAGTGGCAGAAATGCAATATTTTTATGAGAGCTCAATATGGTCACAAAGAATATCTCCACAAATTTTCAGGAGCTTTGGAGACAGATAGATATTTTCCTGGATTTAATTCCTTTAAATAGTAGAAAAAGGAGTTAATTTGAAATGAAAAATATTGCAAATGACTTGGCTATATTTTTACATATACAGGGTTTATGGGTGTAGGAGGATCTCTGAGGATATTTGGAGGTTCAACAGAGCAAAGGACATGAGGGCTCGTTTGTAATCACAAAGGCAAGAATCAAATTCCCACATTTGGAATTAGGGTTTGAATATGTTTTGGTGGAGTTTGAGAGGATGCAAATGAGGTCTTGCCCATAATCAGAGACATGGACAAGGTTTTGAAAGGTTGAAAATTGCCTGGATTCTCAGGATCATCTAGCAAAACTCCGGAGAAAGATTTTGAAAAGAGTGCTAGGAAGGAATAACATCGCAAAAATTGATAACCCAATTTTTGGGCTGTTACAAACCTTCGCCCCTAAAGAGAATCTCGTCCTCGAGATTCCTAGGGTTATAGCAAGAATGATATTCACTCCTGGGAAAAACCTCTAGGTTACCTGTTAACCCTTTGGTGGATATAAATGAGTTGGGCACCGATAATTGGTGTACCCAGGAAGGGATACGGATATCGCAAGGCTATCTCCACGGCTAGGGGCAACTCAAGATCAAATTCCCAAAAATGTTGGAGGCACCCCCAATAAACAGTGGTTTCTCCTACTGAAAGGTGGGTCCGAGGCCCACTGGCAGCCTCCTTCTTATACCTCCAGCTCTCAGCTTCTTTGTTGCTGCTCCGCGTGCGGCCTGGCGCAGCACTGAGCACCATAGTACTATAGTCTGCAGCGTGCATGGTGCCGATGCAGAGGACACTCACGTCGCGGGCCATCACCTTGTAGGCAATGCTCACGGATTCGCCTCCTGCATGCCAGTGATCGAGCGACGAGCGGTTCTCTTGGACATCCCGCACCATACACCGGGGTCGGGCTATAAAAGACGACAGCGTGGCTCTTCTCCAACTCACACCATGCAGCTCTAATACCTCTTCGGTTTGGACGAGATCAAGCCAAGCTCCTTCAGCGAGGCGGTGTTCTTGGTGGGGTTGCGGTGGTTCCTCGCTGCGATGTTGGGCACACTGATCAGCACATCCATCATCCTACTGGTGCTCATCAAGCATGAGCGAGCTCGAGGCAATGCGCATTCGGGGGTGGGGGCTCGAGATGCGGGGGATGGTGGGCTGGGTGGTCCTCCGCCATGCTTACTCCTCTACCGCTTCAGGCCGATGGAGTAATCGTGTACTGCGGTGAGGCGGGATGGCGACTTGCCTGGCGTCAAGCAAGGCAGTGATGGTGGTGGTGTCGGATCTGGGTGTAGGTGAGGTGGCTTCGCCAGCTCAGGAATCACACTGATGGTTCCACGGAGGAAAAACTTCACGGATAGCTCCATGAAGAGTAGGTATCGAGGTAGAATTAGAGTTGGAATCTGTATTGGGGTAGTTGTACTAGATCGAGTGAAATAGAGTTTGCAGTGTTCCTCCGGAAATGCAATTGCGGCTATGGGGAAAAAATCAGATGGAAACGCCTCTTCGAGGATCTGGATCTGGAAATCTGGCACACGGAGTATGGACAGATAGAGATAGGGATGTGACTTTGCATTTCCCCCGAGTACTGCTCAATCGTACTCGTGGGTGAAGCTAGTATGAGTGCATTATGCAGTACATTCTAAACCCACAAACAGACATATGCAACTTACATGCAAAGGAAAAACAGATCAGACAAATCATACTAAGGTGTTTTAATTCTAGTGAGTATATGTACTCCTGGTATACATACACCTACACCAGCGCACATTTTATTAGACTCGGGACGAGACAATGTTGTTTAGTGTATGTGCTCTACTGATTAAAATCTTGTTATAAACACATTTCCAACCCTGTCAAACATTTTTGCTTGACAGAGAGACAATCAAAAACAAAACCAAAGAGCAAGAAAGCATACATAAAACAGAGCATATGGGTTATAAACAGTACAAACATACAACAAGGCATGAAGGCGCTACACGCTAAAAGAAACAACTCACTCCGGGATACATGGTTCTATTCTTCTATCGAAGATGAACCGACAGACTGGACTAACTCGCAAAATCGCGTGACTACGCGATTGGGTTACACAAATGTCTAATCTTTCTAGGGCTCTCCAATGGGACGCAGGTTGAGCCAATCTCAATCTTCATCGTCAGATACCTCTTTAGGTTGGGGTTAAACGGCTTGGGACGGGGCTAGAGCTTGCCCAAGCAAACCTTGATAGCAAAGACGGTAAATGGCCTTGTTGATGGAGTCGCAGTTGATGATACCTGGCCTCAGCGAAGGCACCGAATGAGAACATAGCACCGGGTTGGATGGCATAGGGTCGGTGGCTTGAGATGCGACTTGGCGAGCCTCGCGGTATGCTTCCGTGACAACCCGAGTAGCATCACGGTCCAAGGCTCTAAACTCGGCAATCATCATAGTATTCATCATCCCGTGGGCAGTGATAAATTGCACAGGCGAACGATTGCTAGGTCGTATTCCTGGATAGTGATGGGATGCTCACTTCCTAATTATGTCACAGCGGGGAAAAAGCAGAACTCTCACTTCTTCACCACCTGCGGGAACTGGGATCATAGGTGTATGATAGCCTCCACCACTACAAGAAATATGTCAACTAGTGACCTTCTGTCAGTGACCCTGGAAGAATTGGTCATAGATCTATGACCATTTGAGACCAATTGGTCAAAAGCTGTTCGGGGGGCTCCAAACCCTAAACCATTGCGACCATTTTGGTCAGAAAGGTCGTAATTTCCTTACACGAAATGGTCACAAAGCAAACAGGGCAGGTCCGCTGCCTTATTTCTAGTTGTTAACGACCAATATAGATGGTCATAACCTTGTAGATTGTGGTGGGTTGTGATGACTAGGCGCCATCTCATCAGTTTTGCCTATGTGTCATGTCCAAGTGTCAATTTTTGCCCTAGGTTGTGAAGCAACCTATATTTCTGTTATTCCAAAAATTCCCAAAAAATTCTCATAAATTGTTTGGATCATATCTTCATCAAATATGTCAAAAACCTTCCTTGCCTAGTTCAAAAATTACTCAACAATATTCATTTTCCTATCCTGTTCAAAGCAGCACTTTGTGAAGGAAGTACCAATTTGGCATGTCCAAATTGTATCCATTTTCTATAGTGCTTTCCTATGCCCAAATAACCATCCTCCACCAAATGCCAGCTCAATCCATTCATTGTTTTGAGCCCAGCTTCAACATTCATATTTATGTCCAGTGTGGTACTTTGCAAAGCAAGTACCACCTAGGCTCCTCCTTTTGAGCTGAAAATTTGTGAAGACAGTCTTCTTAGTAACTGATCATCCTCAGCCAAAACTCACGCCCATTAGCCATGTGCATTTCCTGTACCACAAATCAAACACTTGGCTGCTTATTCATGTTTGAGCATCGATCGGTCTCCTCGTGAGAATCTTATGTTGTGATTTTCTTCCTAGCACTTACCTGGGGAGTGCCCAACCCACTAGACATGCCTAGGCCGCCCAGAACACATGGCAACGCCACGGTCACGCGGTGACCACGCGGCGGGCATGCGAGCTTACGCACTCTAGAGTTGGGGCCCTCGGCCACCGTCCAAACCTCGATGTCTCGCCATCAAACCATGTATTTTTGATTAAATAGATACTTATTTAGCTTGAAATGATTTTTGGAAAAAAATAAAGAGCAAACTATGAGGCAGCTGCAGTTCAAATTTGACCCGCTTCCAGCTGAATCGACGGGAATTTGTCTTTTTCACCAGAGGTGGATCAAAACTTTTGACACCCAACCATTTTGTCAATTGTGCATTAAATATGGCCTAGTATTTTATAAAATTTATTAGGTCCAATTTTGCAACAAATATATGGTAGGTCCTTCACAAAAAAAAACTCATTTCGGTCACTCGGAAAATGGAAAATGAATTTTCCGTGCAAAGAAAATGAAAACTCCCTTAGGAAACATTGTTTGGAATTCCAAGATGCACCCTTGTGCACAATATGAGATCATTTGAACAAACTATGCCATGAATGTGGCCATAAGATTGATCATTTGGCTTGAAAGCCATGAATCTTCACACTTGATAGCTCATTTCTGAGAACACTTTTTTTAAATAATTACCGTATTACAAGTTTATTATTTTTCCTGGAAACTTGGTCACATATAATGACACAATGCGAAGGTTTTCCAATTTTTTGATTTTTTTTGAATTTTTTATGCCTGTTTCAAAATGCGGTCAAAACGGCGGGCTTGACCGTTCCTAGCTAGTGGATGAATCTTGGAATTTTTTGGTGTTTCTCTGATTAAATAGATACTTATGTACCTAGAAATGATTTTTGGAAAAAATAAAGAGCAAACTACAAGGCAGCTACAGTTCAAATTTGACCCGCTTCCAGCTGAATCGGCGGAAATTTGTCTTTTTCATGAGAGGTGGATCAAAACTGTTTACACCCAACCATTTGGTCAATTGTGCATTAAATATGGCCTAGTATTTTAGAAAAATGATTTGGTCCAATTTTGCAACATTGGCAGGTCCTTAACAAAAAAAACCTCATTTGGGGCACTCGAAAAATGGAAAATGAATTTTCCGTGCACAAAAAAATGAAAACTTCCTTAGGCAACATTGTTTGCCATTCCAAGATGCACCCTTTTGCACAATATGAGATCATTTGAACAAACTATGCCATGAATGTGGCCATAAGATTGATCATTTGGCTTGAAAGCCATGAATCTTCACGCATGACAGCTCATTTCTGAGAACACTTTTTTGAAATAATTTCCGTATTATAAGTTTATTATTTTTCCTAGAAACTTGGTCACATATAATGACACAATGCGAAGGTTTTCCAATTTTTGGAATTTTGTTTGATTTTTTATGCCCGTTTCAAAATGCAGTCAAAACGGCGGGCTTGACCGTTCCTAGCTAGTGGTTGAATCTTGGAAAACTTTTGATGTTTCTCTGATTAAATAGATACTTATGTACCTAGAAATGATTTTTGGGAAAAATAAAGAGCAAACTATGAGGCAGCTGCAGTTCAAATTTGACCCGCTTCTAGCTGAATCGGCGGAAATTTCTCTTTTTCACCAGAGGTGGATCAAAACTTTTTACACCCAACCATTTTGTCAATTTTGCATTAAATATGGCCTAGTATTTTAGAAAAATGATTTGGTCCAATTTCGCAAGAATTATTTGGGAGGTCCTTCACAAAAAAAACCTCATTTGGGGCACTCGGAAAATGGAAAATATCTCTTTTGTGCATTGAAAACAAAAACTCCCCATATCAACATTGTTTGTCATCACAAGATACACACATGTGCACAATATTCCTTCATTTTAACAAAGTATACGTGGTTAATATGTTGAATGTTTTCCCTAAATAAGAGGATAAAAACTATAAGAGAAACATAAGCTGAATTTTGATTGATGGAATTCGTTGTGGCATGGATCGATGACATGGCAAACATCCGTCCATCCATCCATCCACACATCCATCCATCCGTCCATCCAACCCACTGCAGCCTCTCCCTCTCTCACACGCACGTGAACCCTAGCCGATCCAGATCCCTCCCCGCCTCACTCCTCTCCCCCGATCCAGATCCCTCCACCGCGGCCCACCTCTCCCCTCGCCTCCGCCACCCACCTCTCCCCTCGCCGCCGGTCTGCAACCGTCTGCACCCTCCCCTACCATCCACTCATCACAAGAAAAGATAAGAAGAAAGGACGACTCTCCCGATGCCAGATCCAATCCTCCTCTCTCCCTCCTTGCCCCGGCTCCCTACTCCCCTCCCCTTCCAGATCGCCGCCACCACCTCCCTCCTCCTCCCTCGCCCTGGCTCCCTGCTCTGCCTCAACGGGCCGGTGCACCGCCATGACCGCAACGAGCCCAATCCCATCGCCGAGCCGAAGCTCAGAACATCGCCACGGCTCCCTGCTTCGCGGCGGCCAAGGCGGCATGGGAGCTGCGGGATGAGGACGTGCTGCGGCGCCGCACCGGCACGCTGGACGCCGACGTCCACTGCCTACAGGGCTCCCTCGCCCCCCTTGACCCCTCCACACTCGACAAGGTCCGCGCCCCTCCCCCCTTCACCCTCTCCCTCTCTCCCTCTCTCTCTATCTCTGCCTGATTCGAAACTCGATCCCCATCGCCGCGGCCCTCACTCTGGCCAGCTCCCGAGGAAGCACCGTGTCCTTAGGGCATGCCTTCTCCGCGTCGCTGCTGCCTCGCGCGCGCGTGCCAATAGATGCGGGCTCCGCGTGTGTGTGGCATCGGAATCTGCTCCGTGCACCGCTGTAGCCTATAGCATCAGCTGGAACGGTACTGAATTTCAGTGTGTGCATGTGCACTGTGCTTTACGACCGTGCTCCTGGTCTATCTGCTGCCTGCTGAATTTTGGTGCCTCTAGCGTCTGGAGTCTGAACGAATCTCCTGTAAACAAGCCTTTTTCCTTTCTTCAGTTGCAATCAGGTGACTGAAATTAGTCCATGTTTGTTTTCTTCATGTGTGTGCGGCATCGGAATTTAGTACTTCCATGTATTGTTTCAGCATGTGCACAAATGGTACTCTAGTTGCTTAAGTGAGAATCGTCGTTCCAGTTCCTGTTATGTTACAGCTGCTTATCTTACTAATATATGTACTATTTGTCTTATGTTCTTGTTCGTATTCAGTTAGTGGCTCCAATGTGGTCGATGGCGAGTGCATCGGGGATTCATGGTTGTCTTCAAGAAGGACAAGACCAGGGCCTCCAATGGATCAGTCAGTGCTCCACTGCTCCTCTTCTTCCTAACCATTTCCTGTCTGCCTGCCGTCACATGCAATGGATACTTGTCGCCTCCTTCTTAATTAATACACATGGATCTTAAACCAATTGTATCTGGAATTCAGTTGTAGGAAAGTGTCTAATCTGAAACAAGGCATGGGTGGGAATTCGTTTGGGCTAGAGTACACTGCAATATGTTTCTTGTATGCTTTACCCACTGTTAGATTACAGTACTACTACTAGCCTATATATGCAACTTGTCTACAGTAAAATTATTTGACTTGTTAAAACTGCCACACATAGTACCGCTACTAGTCTATATATGCAACCAGTACCTATGTTTCTCAATATAAAGACGTTTTGGTAGTTTAAATAATGGTGGAGTGATAGTTACAGTAGGTTTGAATCCCAATTTTTCTGTGGTAGCACAACAACTGTTGTGTCACTCCTTATGTTAGCCGTGTTATTCTTCTGACCTAGCCGTACAGACACCTATGGTGCATAGCTAGCTGGCTATAGCTTCATCCTGCTGGCCTTTTTTGGACATTGTGACGTTGGTTCTCATTTCACCTCATTTTATTGGTATATACCTGCAGAATTGTTTCCATACCAAGGGCTATGTTATTGTTTGAATTTCAGTTTTGTTCTGGTAATACAGAATGTGCTCTGTTGGCTCTCATTTTACCTTGTTTTATTGGTATCTATACCTGCAGGTGGAGCAGCGGGTGGGGGAGCGAAATCAGGCGATGGCCAGCAAGTCAAGGCCGTCACAATGGTCGGCATGCACCACAAGGAGGAGGATGGCCTCTTCACCTACTCCGGCCCCGTCCTCCCCGACTCCTGGTCATGCCCCTGTGCACGATAGCGCCCTCCCTCTTCTACTTCTACTACCTACTATTGCTGTTGTTGCTGATTGGTCTATGCATGGTGGGTAATCCATCAATATTTATTTGCTACTATGTGAGCTCTGTTTCTCTGCATGCGAGTGTGCTGTTTGTGTAGTGTGGATGCTTGGTCCTTGTGGAGATCGTCTAATAGACGCAATTCCTCTATGTTAATATTATGAGAATGGAGTAGTGCATTTCGGTTGAACATGTGTTCTAGATTTTTTTTGCTAGTAAACATGTGGTCTAGATGATTCTACATTGTTGTTTCTGATGTTACACTAGGTTTATCTATGCTGCATTGCAAATTTGCAATGATGTTTGTTGCCCAAGAAACTAGCGAATTAGAGGCCTGAGATTTCAATAGTTTGGGGGAGAAACCAATGAATTCAGATTTGAGTGAGAAATCCATTCTGGTTTCAAATACATAGGTTTATTTTTTGTAACTATGCATAGATTTGTAACAATGAGCATAGGTGGTTATACGTTGTTGTGATGATGAATATAAATATTAATAAGTGCTCATGCATGCATGTGGACCTCTTATTGTAGTAGCTGGTATCCTTGATGCGTGTATCTCCGTCTCTTTACTGTTTTCCTACAACCATAAATCATGATCTGTTTTGTTAGATCTGTTCTGCTGGTGCTTACAATTCTTTTCATTTCTATGATCAATTTAGTTAGAGTTGCACATGTCAGTATACTATATACCAAAATAAATCCTAGCTAGTGAGAACATTTTAGTCACTCCATGAACACATACTGGTTAATGTTAGTCATACTATTTATGTACATCTCATTTGCTGTCAATTCTTGCTTATAAGTTATTGGATCCCTCATTGGCTACTGTTTGATGTTCTGTACACATTCTTATTCTTATATGTTCATTCTTATTTTTTTCACAGGTGAAGTGCAAATCCAAGTTCGAAGCTGTGAAGAATATCAACAAAGACTAGCATATTATGTGTTGTAAATGTAGGCAGTAGTAGGCTTACTGGGTTGTAGTATACTGTAACGTTTGTAATAGACTAGTGCCGTGTTGTTTTGGACGAATTTCATTTGCTATTTGGATTGTTTGAAATAATGATTGTGTATGTGATTTGAATACCCGTCAAATGGAAACCTGACAAGGGGGTCCAAGTTATAATGGTTGTTTGATAGATTTTGAATTTTTTTTGTGTGGGGCCAATTTGATTGGTGGGACCAGTGGAAAAAAAGGAAAAAAATAAAAATTAGTAGAAGGCTGCATCTTAGGAAAAAGGCCAAATTAATGGCCCAAGCCCATGTAGCTAGTGAAAATTAACAAGAAAAAATACATTAAAAATGCTGAATTGTTGGGCTAGGCCCATGTAGAAAACTGAATTGGACCGGGCTAAATCTTGTGCCACATCAGCTTGCCACGCTGGATGCCTACGTGGCCTGGGGAGGTTGCTAGTGATCAAAACGCCATAGTAGACGTATCTTGGTCATAAACGTCTACGACCATTCCAGAAGAAAGGTCGCTATAGTCAGTTTACGACTGCCAGCTTTTGACCTTATGTTTTTGGTCACAAAAAGGTCACAGATTGAAAACAGTGACCATTCAGTGACCAATAGTGCTGGTCACAAGTTGACATATTTCTTGTAGTGCACAGCAGCGGCCTAAATGGCCAACTCAGTAGTAGGCATGGGTCTGCCCTCAAAAATCAAGGACTGACTATCTTCCGCGGGACCTTGGCAGATATGTACTCTTGCAACGTATGGTGAAGGTGAGGGATGGGTTCCGACTGGAACACTAGGTAATTAGGGCTAGCATTACAGCCAAGGGCTTTGGTGAGCATATCTGCAAGGAGAGGTGGAAAGCTACCATGATTGACTACGAAGGTTCGGGTGTAAAAGGTGGGTGCTTTGAGAGAGCTAGCCACGACTTCCGATCTGGGGCTACTAGCTAGGGTTCTCGGTGGGGATATGGCTTACTGAGCTGGGAGTGTTACGGCTAGCAGGACAGGGTTTTATAGTCAACTATGCCGAGACACACCCGCATGGCGTGGCCCCTTTCCCTTAATGGCGAAGGGTATGCTATGCAGCCGACCAAAAAGGATAGGGTTGCGGTCCAATCCACGGAAAACTAGGTGGGGGACAGCAGGGTAGGAATGCGTCAATTCCGACTGCGCCACCTGTTGTTCAACAATGACCATGCCGGATGCAGGCATGGGTCAAATCTATTAGGGTCATTACGAGTTGATGGTAGTGCTGGTATAATGCTAGGGTAATCCTATGCCAGCCTGGCTGCTCTAATACCATCTTCCTGTGGCACGCAATCCGCATGGAGCAGGGGGCCTTCGCACATCAGCCAAGGATAACACCTGACGCACGACAAGTACATGATACATCAATCCAGGTACAAAATATTCATCAATTACATGACATAGAGCAGTACATCATTGAGGAATACAATGTGTGGCATAGCTCTAAGGCTATCTAAATGGCAGAGGAAGTCTTGATTTGGCGGCTCCACAACTCACAAGACTGGCAAGGTTACGGCCTAGCGCGACAAGTCTCCTCCTGCAATCTGGCCATTTGCAAGGCCAGGTGAGTACTTTGAATGTACTCGCAAGACAACCAAATATATAGCATCCTAACAAGCAGATGACAAAGCAAGTACCAAGCGCATGCAAGAATTTACCTCATAACAATAACTAAGCATGGCATGATATTAACAAAGAGCATGGATCAAACTAAGCATTGACATATCACAACATATGGCAATAACATAACATGGCATACCATAGCATTTCATCACATAGCATGGCATGGCATAGATGTATCTACAAGGCACAGATATATGCATGAAACTATGTTGGAAAGTAAGCTACCATTTACCTCCCATGGAGAATGAAAGCAGTATACTGTTCATCAATCACTTACTCTACCACTACCCCTCTGGGCCAACTCATGACTCACCGAGATCTCATCTCGTGATCATGCTCGAAACAACTCTGTGACTTCTCGCGACTATTTCATAGTCCGAGTCACCACATTCTTTATATCACATTCTTAATCACATATTCATTATATTAGGTTTGTCCTCCATTTCGACCAAGACCCGATAGTGTGACCTGGTACAAACTTTTGACCATATCCGAGGACGCGGCTATCAATAGATTAAACACACTCTCAGAGGTTAGTACACTGTACCCACACCATAGAACCCATGGCCTCGTGCTCCCATTCGTGTGGACCAACGGCGTTCTGGCGAAACCGATCTATTGCCAAGACACTCTTCCGACCACTCCGACCAACTCCCCTTTGGGCTATGTCATGGGTGGCCCCGATGCCACTCTGGACATCCAACCGCCACCGTCGTGGCAAAACAAAACCGTCCCCAACGGGGACATAAGCTCAATACCAAACATAGGCACACAAGGTTATTGCCACCTACTGGGCCAGGGTAGCGCGCGCACATAACCTTCCCTAGTGGGAGGCACCAGCGAGAGGCATGACAATAGACCGCATTAAGGTCTACCCATAAGGCAAGTGTGGCTGGACTGAAAAAGCTTGGTTCGGTGGCACTATAACTTGATCCCATCGATGACGGAGGAGGTTGCTATTATTAAATCATTTTTCTTAACCACTCCATCATCATCAACATTTTGAGCATGAATAACATGAATGCATCAATGATCATGTAACATACAAATGCATTAACAACCAAATAATACCAAGATTATCAATTGACAGCTAGAGCATATGAGGCAGGGCAATACACATTACAAGCATATCAGCAATGTAACATGATCATATTAGCACTGATAACATGGCATGAGACTAGATCAAAGTATCAACATGATAAAATAAAATAAAAGTATTCTAGCTAACATCGCAAATGATATCATGAAGTAAAGGCATGACATGGCAAACAATACAAACATATAGCACAAATTATATAAATGCAGACGGAAACATAATATGAACATACTGCAGCTACACACATAGGGTGCAAGCAAAGTCAACATGCAAGTCCGGGGCTCATGATAAGTGGTTGGCTTGCCTGGGAGTCGAGGAATACTCTGGGAAGAAGAGCGGTCACCTTCACGGAAGAATTTGCTGGAAAAAGATTCCCTCTCAAAGGGCTGGATATAGGGTAAGGGCAGCATGGGTATTTTCAGAATGTGGTAACATTATGAAAATAATACCATCAGAAAGGGCTCCATGAATAGAGAACATGGGCGCTGGAATCACCTCATTCGGAGTTTCGGTTGAAAAGTTGTGGCCGTTCATTTGTTAGGCAGAAAACAAACAGAAAATTGTACGTTTTTGTCCTTAACGGGCGAACGTTCACAAAGTAACTGGTTTGGCGCTGGAGGCTGAAAATAGAAAACGTATTTGTGTAGAAATACATTTTCAGCATAGGGAGACGGCTTCGGGGCGCCTCCACTTATCTGACGTGGGGAGCTGGCCCACCCCCTTCGACCGCCAACAGGTGGGTCCCATGCCTCCTTCTCTCTCCTCCTCTTCTCCTCCTTTCTTTCCTCCTCTTCTCCCCGACGCGACAACAAGGGCATCGGATCTGGTGCGGCCATGGTGCTCCGGTGAGCTCTCTGGCCAGGGAACGGCGCGGGCGAGGTGGCCAGTGAGAAACGCGTCTAGGGGAGGGCAGTATGACGGAGGGGTTGGCTAGGAGGCACGACGACGAGTGGAGACAGAGGGCGGCGTGGTCGGGTGGTAGGGCGGCTCTGGTGGGGGAAAGAGGCGGGCGGTGAGCCAGGGAGGGTCGGCGGGGTGTGGTGCGCTCCTCCATCGGCCTGACTCGGCACGGGGGAGCTTGGGTGAGGGAGGAGGCGGTGGAGCAGAGGGGGAGCTTGCCGGAAATCCGAGCGCTCCGGCGAGGGAGTCGGTCGGGCGAGCTTGCTGGAGCGCACCAGAGGTAGAAGGGAGGGTGTAGAGGGGACTGGTGCCGCTTGAGGAGGGGTTCAGGGGCTATAAATAGCCGGGGCAAGGAGCACCCGAGCTGGTTGTCGCCAGGCGAGTCCGGTCGAGGCCCTGCAACACAACGCCAAGGGGCATAGAGGTCCCAGGGGCGGGAACGTGATGAGGGGGAGCGGAGGAAGGTCACGGAGCAGCAAAACACCAACCGGCACGGGGTAGAAGAGGACAGGGAGGAGGAAGACGACGTGCTCACGAGCGTGCACTGTACGGTGACGGGACGGCTTGTCAGGGAAGAAAACGGAGGGGAGAGGGGTCCAGGGAGAAGAGGGCATCGAGGTTGAGCTGCTGGACATGCTTGGAGAAGCTAGGGCTGGCCGGAATAGGCCTGCCGGCATCAACAGTGGCTAGACCACCATTTTGGGCTGGCACCACCCATGGTCACCACCGACAAGGCGCGTCCTGGCCTCCTCCTAGTTGCCAACTCATGTCTACAGTGTGGCTCACTGCTCAAATAGAGGAGGTGTGAGTCTGGAATAAGCTGGAAGGCTCTGGAGTTGGAGGAAATTGGGAAAACAAGTTCCAACAAACAACTGCTTGATATAAATATTGGGCAGTGCATAGCTCCATTAGGCACGTGATTTGGGTGAGTGTGGTCATCTACTAAGGTGACCACTGAGCCAAAATATCAGCCCAAGAAGATGAGGCTAGCTGGTACTTGTTGTGCATTATGCCCCACTGGCCAGAAACAAAGATGAGGATGCTGGGGGAAAATGGCTAAGTCGGATGCGCTGAGTTTTGGTGGAGGGTGATGATATAATCATTAGAGAATCCTGGAAAAGTTTCAGCTCATTTTGATCATCCATGATGGTACTTCCTTCATAGACAAGCAACCTGAACAGAAACTTGAGAAAATTGCAGGGGAAGATTGGATACATGGATTGAGCTGATTTTTGGTTTGCAATAGTGATTTATCAATATAAACCACCCTGCAAAATTTCTGCTAAAAAGGATTTAGGAATCTAGCACTTCTTTTGCAAAATTCCAGAAAAGGCAGAAACTTGCATTGGATCATGTGCCAAAATTTTGAACTGTGAAACATGAGATTTGGATGGAACTAGTGAAGATATAGCATTGAAAACATCCACAAATTATTTGGGAATTTTCCAGTCTATAAAAGGTAGTTCCTTTAGAAACTGACAGAAATGCAATATTGGCTTAAAATAAGAAAAGGCAATTTTCCTTATTTAAATGTGGCCAATATTTTTGTTAGAGCTCGATATGGTCACAAAGAATATATCCACAAATTTTCAGGAGCTTTGGAGACAAATAGATATTTTCCTTGATTTAATTCCTTTAAACAACATAAAAAGGCATTAATTTGAAATGAAAAATACTGCAAATGATTTGGCAATATTTTTGCATATCGAGGGTTATGGGTGTAGGAGGATCTCTTAGAATATTTGGAAGTTCAACAGAGCAAAGAAAATGAGGGCTCCTTTGTAATCACAAAGGCAAGATTCAAATTCCAACATTTGGAATTAGGGTTTGAGTATGTTCTGATGGAGTTTGAGAGGATGCAAATGAGGTATTGCCCATAATTAGAGACATGGACAAGGTTTTTATATGTTGAAAATTGCCTGGATTCTTAGGATCATCCAGCAAAACTCCGGAGAAAGATTTTGAAAAGAGTGCTAGGAAGGAATAACAATGCAAAAATTGATAACACAATTTTTGGGCTATTACATTATCTATGAATATTATTTGAATCTCCTCTAAATTCTTTTATGCATGATTTGATATCTTTGTGACTCTCTTCGAAATATCGGTTTGGTTTGGCCAACTAGATTGGTTTTTCTTGCAATGGGAGAAGTGCTTAGCTTTGGGTTCAATCTTGCGGTGTCCTTTCACAGTCATAGTAGGGCCAGCAAGGTACGCATTGTATTGTTGCCATCGAGGATAAAAGGATGGGGTTTTCATCATATTGCTTGAGTTACTTCATGTACATCATGTCATCTTAGTTAATGCACTACTCCGTTCTTTATGAACTTAATACTCTAGATGCATGCTGGATAGTGGTCGATGTGTGGAGTAACAGTAGTAGATGCAGACAGGAGTTGGTCTACTTGACACGGACTTAATGCCTATATTCATGATCATTGCCTTAGATATCATCATAACTTTGCACTTTTCTATTAATTGCTCAGCAGTAATTTGTTCACCCACCGTATTATTTGCTATCTTGAGAGAAGCCTCTAGTGAAAGTTGTGGCCCCTAGGTCTATTTTCCATCATATAAGTTTCCGATCTACTATTTTGCAACCTTTTACTTTCCCATCTATAAACCAAAAATACGAAAAATATTTACTTTATCTTTTATCTATCTCTATCAGATCTCACTTTTGCAAATAACCATGAAGGGATTGACAACCCCTTTATCACAATGGGTGCAAGTTGTTTGATTGTTTGTGCAGGTATTCGGTGATTTGTGCATTGTCTCCTACAAGATTGATACCTTGGTTCTCAAACTGAGGGAAATACTTATCTCTACTTTGCTCATCACCCTTTCCTCTTCAAGGGAAAAACCAACACAAGCTCAAGGAGTAGCAGTGCGCCTGGCCAAATAAGGCCAGGGAGCCTCTCTTCAGTCCATGCTGGCCCTTGGTACGTGGTGGAACCCTTGGGGGACTTCCGAAGTCCAGAAATTTCCGAAAGCTTCTGGAAGCTTTCCGGCACAATACAGAAAAAAGTGAAACTTTTTTGGAAACCCTGTAAGCAACTTTGCATATATAAATGTTTACCTCCGGACCATTTCGAATCTCCTCGTGACGTCCAGGATCTCATCCGGGAATCTGAACAACATTTGGTCACCAACATGCATATCCCAATATTACTCTAGCTTCACCGAACGTTAAGCGTGCGGACCCTATGGGTTCAAGAATCAGGTAGACATGACCGAGACTCTTCTCTGATCAATAACCAATAGCGTAACCTGGATGCTCATATTTGTTCCTACATATTCCACGAAGATCTTTTATCGGTTGAACCACGATGTCAAGGATTCGGTTAATCCCGTATGCAATTCCCTTTGTCTGGTGATATGTTACTTGCACGAGATTCGATCATCGGTATCTGCATACACTACTAGGGAAAAGCCTAGCAGTAGTGTGGGGGTTTACATTAGCAATAGCGTGGGCACCAGCGCTACTACTAAGGCGCTACAACTAAACTTTGGCAGTAGCGTGCTTGCAAAACTGCGTTGCTGCTAATAGCAGCAGCGCCTCTATTCAGTGTGCGCTGCTGGTAAACACACGCTATTGCTACGTGCATGCCCCATGCTACTGCTAAATTTTCCTGTATTTTTTCTACAACATATTAGCACCGTATTTGTACAGGTTTTATACAGTAGTCTCATCATATGATTTTATGATCATGATGATTTATTACATTAGTGGATGAAACAGACGTGGATTAGATTCAAGAGGAGGCAACATGGTGCATATCCAAAGTACTACTAATCCAAACTTGATCACTTTAGTTTGGATTAGTAGTATTTTCGATCTGCACCATGTTGTCTCTACTTGAATCTAATCCACTGTTGCGGTTAAAAATCGTCTTCTTTAGTTCAAATTTTTTTGCAATTTTTTTTGTCGAAATGGGGCGTGTAATATATCGTTGGAAAGCTCTTGACATCCACATTACAATCTTATAATTTGTTTTTGCAAAAAAATAATGATTTAACAGCAGTTTTGAAAAAAATGTTTTTTTCAAAACCGAAAACGCGAATCATATTTTCGACTTAATTTTCAAACATTTTGTCAGAATTGAGCAAATGAGATGGCGTTGGAAAGCTTGTGAAAATCCGCATCTTCCATATATCTACTATTTTTTCAAATTCTATATGATTTAAAAGTAATTTGAAAAACGGTGAAATTCTGGGCGAAATGTTTTTTCACTGTTTTTTGCAAACGGTTTGTCGGATTGATGCAAGTGATACGACATTGGAAAGCTATGGAAAATGTGCAACTTTTGTGTATAGAAAGTTTTTTGTAATTCCTTACGGTTTAAATACGAATTTAAATATGGTTAAAATTGGTATTGAACACGGTTTTTTTAAAGTTTGTCGAAATGGGGCAAATAATATACCGTTGGATAGCTATCGAAAATGCAAAACTTAGTCATGTTGGGCGTTTTCTCTACCTCGCAATGGTTTAAGAGTAATTTGGAATACGGCAAGACGGATCCTGCTGTTTTCCCGTCTGAAAAACAGAGTATTCGTACTGATATGTGTGTGTGTTTGTACTGAGCTATTTTTGGTAGAGTAATTTTGAATTATTCTGAAAAAAGAGTACTTGTACTGATGTTTGCATGGGTTTGTACTAAGCATGTTTTCACTAACTAGCTTTTGCTCTGTTTTTGGGTAATATTTTTGCTCATAAATTTTCAACGCTTTATTGTATCGTCGCCCCTGTACTTGCATGGTTTGTATCATCAAACTGAATGATATTTTATTTTAAAAATGTTTTGTTTTGTTTCTTTTTTTTTGAACTCAACATTTTTTTGACAACGATGTTCTGAACTTCTCTCATTTTACGACTTGTACTGAGGTACTTACTAAGCAGGATTTTCATGGGGTTTCTTTTTTTGCTTAAATTTTTTACAATTTGAATTTCTGCCATTTCTTTTATTCCGAATGGACCACCATTTTTAACTCGTACTGAGGTACTTACTACGCCTGAAACTGGGGTGGCTGTCGCGTGTGTTTTTGTGTGTTTTTTTAACTAACATTTTTTTCAACATTGTTCTGGACTTCTCTCATTTTACGACTTGGACTTTTACCATTTGAATTTCTGTGGTTTTAGGTTTATTCCCAAACTTATCTAGGACATCGTGTTGAACTTACAATTTTTTCAACAATGGACGGCTATTTTTTGAGTTTTTTTGTAGAACTTTGCACCGAACTTGCATAGTTTATATCGTTGAACTGAATGCTATTTTTTTCCCAAAAAATGTTTTTGCGTGTTTCCCTTTTTTGGATGTCAAATTTTTTTTGCAACGATGTTTTAGACTTGTGCTTTTACCATTTTAAACTTTTACTATCTTGAATTATCATGTGTGGATGAGCACTTGAACTTATAGAATTTAAAGTTTTTTGTTTTAATTCTTATTTGTTTTCTTGTCCGAACTTATGGAATCATCATCAGTGAACCTACATGGTTTCTGTAGCTGAACTAAAATAAACTTTTACCCAAATAGATGTGAACACTAAGACATTTGTACAACAAAAACTGAATCTAATGCCAATATTGAACTTGCAGGTTCCATACGCAAGCTAGCTACTGATCCTAAAATTAATCACCACCACAAGAACACAATAAAGTTCTCCAAATGTTTGCTTAAGGAAGAGCTAGCTGCTGAACCCAACCACATTTACCACCGGGAGCAGCCAACTAGTAGTTTGTATAGGGATTTAGCGACATCGGCAGCCGCCATCTCGCACCTGAGAATCAAACCAAATATTCAGGCGAATAAATAAGTGCACAAGAGATATTTCTTTAGCTAGAAATTTTCACGGAACAGGAAAACCAAACTTTTCAATGAACTTTTCTATGTTTATCTGTTCGAACTTGCAAACTTTCCGAACTAGTACTTAGCTCGCTTGTCATTTTTCACTTCATGATGGGATCAAAAGTGCACAACATATACAAACATTAACACAAGGATCAATTGGAGCAAACAACAGAACACAAAACTAAATAGATAAATATGCACCAAAAGTAGCATCTCTCGAATGGGCCATTATGCAGGCATCACCGCCGGCAATAATTGGGGCACCGGAGAACCTGCACTGCTGGATTTGTCGAGAGAGAATTGAGGGCAACACATCCCCGTGCCTTTTTTCTGCAGCAGCCACACTTGGTTTACCAACTCTCACACACACAAAACTGATAACAAATTGGCACACGACCTGATGACAAGAGTACACACGAACTGATAACAAGAGCACACCGGTTATTAACATAATATATAAATCCATTTTGGAAGATGAACCGCTAGCTGTTCACGCTAATGTATTACATAGCAAGACTGCTACTACTACTACAGATTAAATGTTGTATACATGTACCCTATACTTACCTAAACATTGTCACTTTGATGTAATATTTTTTGTTCTGTGTACTGACATCAAGAAAGAGTATAGAAAGATATGATCTACAATCCAGAACACACTTTCCAATAGCCAACAGATAAAGACATGAGTTTTCATGAATAAAATGTTTACTATTGCCATGGCCAACAAATCTTTTCACAACAATATGATGGATGAGGCAGTAATATAAGGCAAGACATTTGAAGGATTGCCCACACTAAAATAAGGAATTGCACTGAACTTAAAATAAGATTTGCACTGAACTAATATTGATTCTTTCTTTGCCATATTATACCAAATACCAAACAACAAAAATTGGTTCTCATAAGCATTTCAACAAGCACCTATAGACCATCAATTATTCTCATATAAGTATGGAATCGAATGGAGCAGCAGTATATAAGAAAACAAAAATCATGGAACATGGCGATAAACATCTGTGCTCACAATGGCAATGTGTTTGTACTACCGAAACAAACCTGAAAGATGAACCAAAGGGGAGCTCCTTCACCTGCAAGATGAAAAGAAAATGCACACTAAGGTGACCTGAAGAACCACCAGATGTTGAATTGAATATACACAAGAGAAGGAGATGAACGTCCAGGGGAAGGTGGAGAAAAGCTAGCACCTCCTGAGATGTGGCATAGAACAGTTTAGCGCTGTGTTGTTGAACGGCCCGAGCTGGTGGCTCTGAATGGCCGGGGCGCTGCAGCAACAGAGCATAAGACATAAAACTTTCAGTAACTGGATGGCAATTAAGCAAAGTCAAAACATAGTTTTGCTAATGTTCTGGGTTAACAGGACAATATGTAAGAATTAGTGGTCATGGCATGCACTAGCTTTTTGAATAAAAAAGTTCCTAGAGAAGATATAGCTTCCTCCCCACCCTTGATGAACTATTCTTTCTTGAAATGGCGGCCATTTCACTTGAAACTATCTACCATGATTACCTATTGGTGCCTAGTTAATTCATTAGCTGATGGTGCTACTCTTAGAGCCTTTAGAAGGCCAAACATGCGTACATGAGATCGTGTTTCTACATGCCAATAATCCCTCTTTTATAGTTGTTTGGATAAAGTCACTGCCAATTCAACAAATCCTTCTCATGAACTTCTAATACAGAGCGTGTTTAATTTCATACTGAGCACAAAGCATAACTGATGCCACAGCGGGGCTGTTAGCAGAATACACAGCCCACTGCCGCATTTTACAAAAAAAAATCATTACACACACTGAACTTACTGGGAGATCGCAGTGAACTGAAGGGATTCAAACCTGCAGCAGAACTTGGCAAGAGGCCAACTATGGATCCCGCCGCGCAGGAGGCCATGTACCGATGTTAGTTTACATACTGAACTGGCACACCTAGTTTGTGTTTTCAGGAAATAAAATAGATGATAGTTAATTATGATGATGATATCGCAACATTTCTTCCCACAATAGGAAATTTATCTCCTGAATCTTAACAGAGTGAAGCCCCAAACCTGTCAGAGCTTATGCAAGCACTACAGCAGTACAACCACAAAGTATGCAGATTATAAGGTGGACTTGTCAAGTTGGCTTCTCTGAACTTGTTTTTTTTTGTCTGAACTATTCTGAGTTTTTATGTCAATATATAGTAGTCAGCATATAACAACATTTAGCAACAGCAAATTGGGCAGCAAATTACAATACAAGATGAAATGTAAAAACAATACAAATTGGGCAACAAACGAGGAGTTGCATGCCTATCAATTCAGAACTAAGATCACCAATCTTTTTGGCTATAGCCCAAGTCTGATTGCACATAAAAATCTCATCTAAACATGGAAGGGATGAAGGGAGCACAAGGTGCAGTACGATACAGAATAAATGACTTTCAGACAAACTACTAGACCTGATTATTTTTGCAAAGAAGTCATACCATTTCAGCAGTGGTGGAGGCATCACTGCTGGCAATACTTGGTGCATAGGAGAACCTGCACTGCTGGATTTGTCGAGAGAGGACTGAGGGCAACACGTTCCCATGGCTTTTTTTCCTGGAGTAGTCTCTCTCGGTGAGTGAAAATGCACAGGGAGCAAGACCAACCATTAACATGATTAGTTAAGATCCTCAATCTGAATAACCTTGCATATTCTATGGTTAGCACCTAAAGTACATGTCACACACGAAAAATGCTCCAAGTATTGTAAGCTATAGCAATTAGCAAGCAAGAAGGCAGCTACAATTCTTGCAAGCATAAGAAAATACATAGAGTCACCCGAATTTGAATCACACTAGTTCATTTCATGTTCAATTATTTACCTCCGAACATTTGCTGTCTCTCATTTTGAACTGATGTGAATTTCTTTCGCCGAAACCGCAACCAAATTTATGTGTACTAAACTACCATTTAATAGATAAACCTAATTATGTCTCTGACAGATACTGAACTGTTTTGTGAACATATAGCAAAGTTAAATTTCATAAACACAAGCATGCTCGGCAATCTATTTTTCCTCTTGATATGTAGAGGGACACACCTTATTCTTACAGTCAGATTCATACATCCGGGAAAATAAGTGGATATAGGAGCTTCGGGACAAGGTACATCAGTACAAGTTTTTGTACATCTTCTTGTTGCGTTGAGAAATGGCTTGTATGGCGGCACCGTAATCCCATCGATAATGCATCAGAGTTGACCATGTAGGCACACACTCTACACATGAGCTTGGACGAAACAAACGCATGAACGTCTGAGATGGGTGCTCACCAAAAAGCAATTCATCCTCGCAGCTCCCCGCATATGGATTTGGACTGAAGCACCTTCATCATCGAACTGTAGGGGACCTGCGGCGCGAGCTCGGGGGCAGGGGAGCGCGGTGCCATCAGCGGCCAATGGAGGAGGGCGGTGGCGCGAGCGGCACCCAAGGGAGAATGGCGCCGGCGCTATCCGGGGGTGCGTAGGGCGGGGGAAGTAGGAGGCTGGCAGCGCGACGGCGGGGGAGGGAGGAGGCGGAGCCAGGTGGGGAGGGAGGGGGTGGTGCGTGGTGGGGGAGGGAGGAGTTCGCGCGCCGGAGGGGAGGTGGCGACGCACGGCGGGGGAGGGAGGGGGCGGTGCACGGCGAGGTAGGGAGGGGGCGGCGCACCGGCGGGAAGGGAAGGGCCAGCGCACTGGCGAGGAGGGAGGGGGCGGCGCATGGTGGGGGAGGGAGGAGGCGGAGTGCCGGCGGGGATGAAGGGGGAGGCGCGCTGGAGGAGGAGTCGGGGATCGGGAGGGAGGTGGTGGGTTCGATCGCCGTGGCTATATATATATATATATATATATATATGTATGTATATATATATATATGTATATATATATATATATATGTATGTATATATATATATATATATATATGGTGGGTCTATTATAATAACACCCCTTAAGCCTTATTCTAATAACACCTGGCTTATTCTGCACATCCCCCACCAGAGCGTCGCCGCCCCTCTCCTCCCCGCCTTCTACCGCGGCAGCGGCCTGGGAGCACCGCCGCCCCTCCCCTCCCGGCCTTCTTTCGCGGCAACGGCCAGGGAGTGCCGCCGCCCCTCCCCTCCCGGCCTTCTTCCATGGCAGTGGCCTGGGACCGATGTCGCCCCTCACCTCCCCGATTTCTCCTGCGGCGGCAGCATGGGAGCGATACCGCCCCTTACCTCCCGGCCTTCTTCCTCGGCGGTGGCCGGCAGCGATGCCGCCCTCCCTTCCCGGCCTTCTTCCGCGGCAGCGGCCAAGAAGCGCCACCGCCCGTCGCCTCTCGGTCTTCTTTCGTGGTAGCAACCGAGCAACGCCTCCCCCGCTCGCATATCGGCCTTCTTCCGCGGCAGCAGATCGGTAGCGCCACCACCGATCTCCTCTGGGCCTTCAAGTAGCACAGGATTGAGGGGAGGGTCTTCAATTACCTGTACTTCATCAGATGTGGATTGGTGTTGCCTCGACATCACACCAAGTCGAGCAAGGAGGACTGTGCGCAAGATTCCTTCATCCACGACAGCTTCTTGGATTAAGGCTGTAACGACCTTAAGAGCAAATCCACCTTTACCACTCACCTTGAGCAACATCAATGCCACTCATGAACTTCTGAAGGGCAAGTGGACTGCACGGGTGAACGCAAAAATTCTACAGAGGGACGAGAAGGGAGCTTCTTCCTGCAAACGCAAGGAAGCACTCCAACACGAGGTAAGCAGTACACTTCCTCAACTATCTCAGTTTACTTATTCCAAACAAAGCAGTACAGTACGCCTCCAAAAATGATGCAGTGTGGTTACTTCAGTTTGTCGAGGAAAAAATGTAGTGCAGTTGCTTGTTAATGCAGTACGCTTGCTGGGACATGCAGTACAGTTGTATAGGCTCATTATGGACAATGATGCAGTGCGGTTACTTTAGTTCGCCTTGCAGGGTGATGCAGTCAGAGTGCACTAGTTCGCAGTACTATTTCGAACACATTGCAGTTTGCATGATTCAGTTCATTTAACCTGACCATGCAGCTCGGCCATTTTGTGCGGGAAATGACGTTCGGCGGATACCAAATGCCGCGCATAATTAACAACCGTGAGAACAACAATTTTCAGAAGAGTAAAACTTCTTTTGAAAGAGACGCTGGCTGGGTTACACCTGAGATTCCTTGAGGATTCTTCACAACAACAAACAGGGTGCAATACTCTCCGGAAGAGGTTTTTTCCAAGAAGAATAGGTAGTTGAAGATGACGACAATGTCACCTTCATGTGGGAGGGCACTCAACGACAGGATAATGAAGATGATGACGATGAAGATGAGCCAATAACACTTCTCAACCCAGAGTACAAGCACGAGTTCACTACATTTGGACAGCATGTCCGAACAGACAATGATGATGCAGTGGAACATGATGTTGTAGCAGATGATGATTATGATGATGTGCTGTCGCTCCAAAATTTTCAAACTAATCCAGTGAGACATCACCACAACAGTGGATTACCACCGCGTCCACCTGCTGCACCACAAAACAGAGCTCACTGTCCACCTGCTACACCACAAAACAGAGCTCCAAGTAGACCTATTGCATCAACTTCGACAATGCGACCACCAAGGGAGCCTCAGTCAAAAGTCAATGGCAGGTACAGATCCTCCTCACTATTGCCGCCACAAGATCCTCAACTACACAGATCTGCTATAACCCCGCCATGTCCAATACAACCGGGCGAGCTACAAATGCCATCGGATGAACGGCATTACACACATGTAAGTTTATGTCCTGAAAAAAATTGTAGTCCATTCAGATAACATTGAAGTGCACACTAATATTTCTTGTGAGGTTTGGCCTAACATCTAATACAGTCGATTCTTCTGAAAACTTAGGAACATTGTAGTGCTTTATTAATCTCGTATGCACTCCTCGTATTTAAACAGAAAAGAACACTTTATCTCATAGAGCATGTACGACAAAGCATGGGACTTTTACAAGACTTATGCAAGATATGCAGGGTTTGGCATACACAAGACGGCAAAACACAAGACAAATGCCTACATCGTCTGCTCAAGAGAAGGGGCGCACAAGCAGACTGTGTCATAGTATAACTGGAAACGTGAGAAGACATCAAAAAGGATTGGCTGGAAGGCAAAAATAAGAGTCAAAAATAGGAAGGATGGCAGATTTGTGATAGAATGGTTGAACTAAATCAAAATCACAAGATTCTAGAAAGCCCCGAGATGCTTCTGCATATGCACTTGCACAAAAGAGATGATCCTTTGATTGACCAGCTGGTGAAGGACATGCAGCTGGACAACCACACACACGCACAGATGATGACAATGCTGTCGCGTATGTCCGGTGGTCTGCAGTACATGGGACATACTAGCCGTGACTGGGTCAACAAGTAAGCACGTCACAGAGCATATCGCTTAAGCATTCTGTCGTTAATTATTTCCACTTCTATGAGATGAGTTTGCGTTGCGTTTGAAATGCAGGAAACAGAAGTTTGCCAGAGAAGAGTCCTAAGATGACTTCAAGAAACTTCTGGATTTCTTTGAGAAGATGCAAAAGATAAACCCAGAGTTCTTCTATGATTATGACGTTGATGCAGATAACCGTGTAAGTAATGTCTTTTGGGCCAACGCAAGTTGCAAAGGATTGTATGAAGATTTTGGGGAATGTGTTACATTTGACACGACATATAAAACTAACTAATCCACGTGCCACTGGGAGTCTTCGTGGGAGTGAACCATCATCTACAGAGTACCATATTTGATGTCGCCCTTGTGCGAGGTGAAACGATACCGTCGTTCGAGTGGGTTTTCAAGACACTCTTGAGGTGTATGAACAACAAGCCGCCAATCTGCATGCTCACATGTACAAAAAAACAACACATATATACTTATGTTTGTTTTGCACACTTCTATTTATTCTGTCTTTCTTACACACAAATAACTTAATGAAAAAACACTATTTGTACCTTTTCAGACCAATGTTCTTCGATGAAGGCAGCATTAAAAACTATCCTCCCAGATACATTGCATAAGTTGTGTTGGTGGCATATCATGAAGAAGTACAAAGACCACCTTGCTTTGTTGTATAAGGCGCACGAGAAACTAAAGTATGACATCAATGCAGTGATGAACCACCCACTAATGCCATCAAAATTTGAACAAGCATGGAAGGACCTCATTCAAAAATACAACTTGCAAAATGACGAAGTGATGAATTCGCTGTGGGATGACACACACGAGTGGATCTCAGCTTACTACAAAGAAATTTTCTATGCTCGGATGACTTCCATGCAGAGAAGCGAGAGCATGAACCGCATATTGAAGAAAAACTTTGTCAAAGAGAAGCATGATCTCCATCTGTTTGCTCAACAGATAGACAAGTGCATCAGACTAGGAAGGTCGTCGAGCGCACAGAGACAGTAGCAAATGAGGTAAATAAAAATGTCCATCAAAAACTGCTAAATATAACTACAAAAACAAACAAATTTTTCATTTATCTGATTCATAACGCTACATTTCTGATCATGCAGTCGGAGGTAAAGACAACAACCCAGTTTGGATTCAAAGTTCAGCTATCAAAAGTGTATACAAGGGTAGTTTTTGCAGATTTCAAAGAAACACTCTACCGCAGCGCTGCATTCGGAGTAGAACGGTGCCCTAAGAACCCGACAAAGTACCTTGTACACCACTACAACAGATCAGATGCATTTGACTGGGCAAGGCATAATTTCTAAGTGGTTGCCGATGAAGAGAAAGGTGTCTACGAATGTGAGTGCAAACCCTGCAAACACACAGGTGCGGCTCGTTAGGAAAAAAGTCCTAATTTCTGATAGTCATGCATGAAACCTCACTTACTGAACTATAGAAGTACACATGCATGAGTACTTCACAAGACCAAGTGAAGTTCACTTCCTTAAGAATGAACAAATAAAAAAAAAATGTGTTTATTAATTTCATACAGTTCACTTACAAAACAAAGAAAATATGTGTTGTCTGCAGGGCTCTTTTGCGTCCATGTGTTATGCATGCTTTCTCATCTGAGATTACTCAAGATTCCTAAGGTGTACATCATGAAAAGATACACCCGGAACACAAGATCAAATGCAACGTTTGACAGAAGAAACTACGAACAAACAACACGAGATGGAAGCTCGCTTTTTGGTCGTAGGAAATTGCTGACAGAAACAGCAGTGGACCTTGCAAACAGAGCGACAAGGTCCGATGCTGGGTGCCATAGAGCGTTGTCTGGTATGAGGGCACTGATCGAGGAAGTTGATGCGCTCAACGAAGAAGAAGAAGCGGCAAAACTAAAGCAAGTAGAGAAATCCCAACATGACAATAATGCCGTGCAATAAAAAAAGAAACAATTCTTGCACCTCTTGTTTCAAACACAAGAGGAAGGAAGAAAGGGGGTGACACAACCCAAAAAAAGATCATGCAAGGAGAAAAATGATGACAAAAATAGTAAGCCACAGCCTGAGCTGGACAGTGATGGTCACCCACTGGGAATACATAGGTGCAAGACATGTAATGAAATCAGCAGCCACAATTCCAGGACATGTAAAAAAAAGAGATGAACAAGAACACCATGGACATGGTGATGCACAACGAAACAGAGATTTCGCCGACAACACTAAAAAATGGACGAAACCCAGACATTGCAATATCTGCAAAAAGAGGAAGAGACACAATTCAAGAACCTGCCCTAAAAGAACAAGATCAGAAAACGAAGAAGACGAAGAAGATGAAATCACAGAAGAAGATGGTGACACAACTGAAGAACAAATGGCTTATGAAGAAGCAGATGAAGAAGAGGAGGAGGAAGAACAAGGTAGTGAAGAGGATGAAGAATGTGAAGAAACCGAAGAAAGAGTGCCTTATGAAAAAACAGATGAAGACGAGGAGGAAGAGGAAGAAGAGAGTGAAGAGGACAAAGAACACGATGAAACAATGCCCACAAGACCACCAAACAAAAGATAGAAAGCACAAGGGAATGATGTTGTACAGAAACAACTGCGAATGACACAGCATAAAAAAACCCAGGCAGGAGCACGAAAGGATGCAGTTCACAGCGTTGGAAAACAAAAGTGCGAGGAGCAAAGAAGGACACAGTTCACAACATTGGAAAACAAAATCCGCCATCAACCAACACGCAAGGAGCAAAGAAGCATGTTCAGAGCACTGGAAAACAAAATCCACCATCAACCAGCACACGAGGAGCAAGGAAGACTGCAGTTCACAGTGCTGGAAAACAAAAGCCGCCATCAACCAGCACGCGAGGGGCTACAAACACAACGGTGCAAAGACAAGAACCAACAACACCGCCATGGAAAACCAAAGAAAGTGTGACATTAGACACGCTCGAGTCACCGCGAAGAAGCAACAGGTTAACGATCAAATAGATGAAGTTCAATAAATTAATAATATACATAGAAATTTGCATATCTGTATGACTTATGTATCAGTTTAAATTCTGTGTAAACACAAATTTCCCACTGACTATGAGTTCTTCAACTAATCCATATGAAGAGAAATGATGTATAGGGTAAACCATATTGAGAGAAATGATGCATAGAGTAAACGTTGACATATTTTGATCCATAACACATAAAAAATGCAGTTAGCTCACAGGCAGCATGAAGTTCTGACTTATAATTCAATCGGTTCAGATCACAAAAGTACTTAATAGAAAACACATCAAAAGTTGAAGCGTTCGATATGCAAAAGTACTTATTATAATCAACCTCATAACCTTAACCAGTCACGTCAAACGTGATTCTAACCATACGATCCTCGAGTTCAAAGAAGTTGAGGACAACAACTTGCTCAGACTTCAGGCCACTGTCAATGACAAATTCCTTCCAGCCTTTCTACAGATACAACCGCCCATCAACACCTACACGGTACTTGGCTGGTTTCAGGTGTCCATTGCCAAGAACAACTTGGAGAATTCCCTTCTTCTTCAGCCGGAGATACCTAACAGCTCGTTGGGGAATTTTCTGCAAAAAAAAATTAAAATTGTTTGAGGATGATACTAGCAGTACAATTCTCATACTGTGCACAGAGCAGTAAAAACCTACACATAGTACAAACACGAGCTAGATGAAGTGCACAATAGTCCAACAAGCAGTACAGATAAAACGTAATTTAATATGCAGTAGGGAACTTGAATATGCAGTACGCTTCAAACTATCATGTAGTTCTCGAGACTAGCTACATTTAGTACACACTGTACAAACCAGGAAAAATTGTGGAAACTAGTAGTGCTCATCTAATACCTAAGCAGTTCACATATTGTATCCATGCAAACTAAAACACAAGCTCCATGCACACAAGCAAAAAATAAAAACAAGAAATAAGTACACAGTGCAGTACACTTCAATAAAACAAAAAAGTGCGTTCCTAAAATACTAGAAGTTTAGACTAGAATGGAATTATACAAAAAAATAGAAAACACAAAGAAAAAAATCAGATCTAGCGAAAAATACCATCTTGTAGTGAGTCGCCACGTCTGTTGGCATAAGCTTATGGACAAAAGGACTTGTGCGGCCAAGGCCATGGCGAAGCAGGGCGGAATAGAACGTAGCAACGTTATTGTGGCCCATATCCAATCCTTCCGTGAATATTGTGCCATATGCAAGCTGCTCCGCTTGCCCAGCTTGGCACAAGACCTTGCCCCCTGGCGAGCACGACGGACCTGCGAACAAGCTGAGCAATCGCAGTGCGTCGGCACACCACAACCATGACCGCAGCAGGAGAGATTCGCGCAGGGGCCTGGAGCCATCGCAATAAAAACCTAGAAAATGAAAAGAAATAAAGAGAGGCTGGAGAAAGGAGAGAAGTTGCGGCCAGAGGAGAAATGAACTGCAAAGGAAGGGTAGAAGTTGGCCTACATTTATAGAAGAGGAATGCAAAAAGGTCAAAACTGAAAATTAAACGAGAGTTAATGAAAATTATGTTACCAAGAATGAAGGAGAATCAATGAAGGCTTATGTTACCAAAGAAAAAGGACCCCCCAAAAGGTGTACTTTGACTGCAACACTTCCCACGAACTAACCGCAGATCATTAAATATTTATATTTCTAAAAAAATTATAATCCGCAGACCGTTCTAAATAGAAGTGATTGTAGTTCTTCGTAGTAATACCAGATAGTTCACAATATGTTTGCATGAAGTGCAGTACATGCTCAAAATGAAGCGCAGGAGAAGCACTTTCGTGCAGTGCACAACACATAGACTTAGTGCACGTAATGCAGTCTGTAAATACAAGCAATGCAGTCCGCAACGTTGGTACAAGCAGTCACAACATTGGCACAAAAAAGGATGCATGCAGTACAAAATGCGTACACCTGCAGCACGAGACTCTGACGAATGCAGTGTACACAGACCCAACAAAGCAGTGCACACCAGTACACTAGAAAAAGGATGCGTAAGAGGAAAAACAATAAAGAAAAATGCGACCAGCATGCAATGCACAAAAAATGTGTAGTGCAGAATGTGTGCACATGCAGTACACAAACCGGAATGCAATGCAAGATGATTTACTAAGCAGTGCAGGCCCCTACATTTGAAAAATATACCTAAGAGGGAAAAATTAAAAAAAATGACCTCCCAAGTGCAACCGGCCCCAGCTAGTCTCGTAGTAGGTCTGTGCCCACATCAGGAGAGTCATTCTGAGCCACGATGCATGGGGCCGGGCACACATGGGCCCACAGGTCAGAGAGGATAGAGAAGCGAGTGACGTGTATAAGTGCCCAAATAAGTAACCAGAGGAGTTCCATATAGCTGCCTCGCCAACGCTTATAAATAGGTCGAGCACGCTCTTCGCGGGAGAGGTGGAACTAAACGATACCGCTCACACACAGCGCACCGGGAGCCAGCCGTGCTGACAGACTTACTTGGGATGAATGCGTTTTCACTCCTCTAACACAGGCCCAACAGGCTAGAGTAGTTAAAATAACACGACCACTAAAAAATCAATAAGTACGAACATAAACATTAAAGAAAAATGATAAACATTTTTTAAATGATATAACAACCACAAAAAATGTGTGTGGACACTGCCAGAAACTACAGTTCGCTCTCATAAATAAAATGCAGGAAGTTCAAACTCAACGTACAAATGCAGTCCGCCACCTACAACAATGCAGTTCGTCACGTGGAAGCACGAAGTATTGCTACTTCTGAAATGCAGTTCTCTTTCTGCTGCATTGCAGTAGGGCTAAAAATGAAGAGTGCAGCACTGTTAGTTAAGCAAAGCAGTCCAGTACCCCTATCAAACACTACCCTCCATCCAAATCACCATCACCTATAAAAAAGAGAGAATAAGAAAGAACTCCATCAAAAAAGTAATGTGCATACATCTGTATGAATCCTGATCCGATGGAATATAGAATATGAAGAATAATAACTTGCATGTAGTACATTGATGTCTACTACACAACCTTCTTCTTGTAGACGTTGTTGGGCCTGCAAGTGCACAGGTTTGTAGGACAGTAGCAAATTTCCCTCAAGTGGATGACCTAAGGTTTATCAATCCGTAGGAGGCGTAGGATGAAGATGGTCTCTCTCAAGCAACCCTGCAACCAAATAACAAAGAGTCTCTTGTGTCCCCAACACACTCAATACAATGGTAAATTGTATAGGTGCACTAGTTCAGCGAAGAGATGGTGATACAAGTGCAATATGGATAGTAGATAAAGGTATTCGTAATCTGAAATAATAAAAACAGCAAGGTAACTAATGATAAAAGTGAGCGTAAACGGTATTGCAATGATAGGAAACAAGGCCTAAGGTTCATACTTTCACTAGTCCAAGTTCTCTCAACAATAATAACATAGATAGATCATATAACAATCCCTCAACATGCAACAAAGAGTCACTCCAAAGCCACTAATAGCGGAGAACAAACATAGAGATTATGGTAGGGTACGAAACCACCTCAAAGTTATTCTTTAGGATCGATCTATAAAAGAGTTCATACTAGAATAACACCTTAAGACACAAATCAACCAAAACCCTAATGTCACCTAGATACTCCATTGTCACCTCAAGTATCCATGGGCATGATTATACGATATGCATCACACAATCTCAGATTCATCCAACCAACATAAAAGTACTTCAAAGAGTGCCCCAAAGTTTCTACCGGAGAGTCAAGAACGTGTGCCAACCCCTATGCATAGGTTCCCAATGTCACGAAACCCGCAAGTTGATCACCAAAACATACATCAAGTGGCACATGATATCCCATTGTCACCACAGATAATCACGGCAAGACATACATCAAGTGGCACATGATATCCCGTTGTCACCATAGATAATCACGGCAAGACATACATCAAGTGTTCTCATAAAAGACTCAATCCGATAAGATAACTTCAAAGGGGAAAAATTATTCATCACAAGAGAGTAGAGGGGGAGAAACATCATAAGATCCAACTACAATAGCAAAGCTCGGGATACATCAAGATCGTGCCATAGAGGAACACGAGAGAGAACACGAGAGAGAGTAGTTCAGCTCCGAGGGTGAACTACTCCCTCCTCGTCATGGATAGCGCCGGGATGATGAAGATGGCCACCGGTGATGGGATCCCCCTCCGGCAGGGTGCCGGAACGGGCTCCCAAGAGGTTTTTGGTGGCTACAGAGGCTTGCGGCGGCGGAACTCCCGATCTATCTTCTATTCTGGAAGTTTTAGGGTACAAGAGTATATATGGGTGTAGGGGGTACGTCGGAGGAGATACGGTGGCCCCACGAGGCAGGGGGCGCGCCCGGGGGGATGGGCGCGCCCCCCACCCTCATGGGCAGCCCGTATCTCCCCTAACGTGCACTCCAAGTTCCCTGGGTTGCTTTCCTTCCAAAAATAACTTCTCCAGTTGATTTCGTTCCGTTTTGACTTCGTCTGATATTCCTTTTCCTCGAAACACTAAAATAGGCATAAAACAGCAAGTCTGGGCTGGGCCTCCGGTTAATAGATTAGTCCCAAAAATAATATAAAAGTGGATAATAAAGCCCAATATTGCCCAAAATAGTAGATAAAGTAGCATGGAGCAATCAAAAATTATAGATACAATTGAGACGTATCAAGCATCCCCAAGCTTCATTCCTGCTTGTCCTTGAGTAGGTAAATGATAAAAAAGAATTTTTGATGCGGAGTGATACTTTGGCATAATTTCAATGTAAATATTCTTAATTGTGATATGAATATTTAGATCCGAAAGATTCAAGACAAAAGTTCATATTGACACAAAAATAATAATACTTCAAGCATACTAATCAAAGCAATCATGTCTTCTCAAAATAGCATGGCAAAAGAAAGTTCATCCCTACAAAATCATATAGTTAGGCTATGCTTCATTTTCGTCACACAAAGATGTTCCCAACTTCTATACCCCCGATGACAAGCCAAGCAATTGTTTCATACTTAAATAATCTCAAACTTTTTCAACCTTCACGCAATACATGAGCGTGAGCCATGGACATAGCACTATGGGTGGAATAGAATATGATGATGGGGATTGTGTGGAGAAGACAAAAAAGGAGAAAGTCTCACATTAACGAGGATAATCAACGGGCAATGGAGATGCCCATCAATTGATGTCAACATGAGGAGTAGGGATTGCCATGCAACGGATGCACTAGAGCTATGAATGCTCAACAAAAGAAAACTAGTGGGTGTGCATCCAACTCGCTTGCTCATGAAGACCTAGGGCATTTGAGGAAGCCCGTCGTAGGAATATACAAGCCAAGTTCTATAATGAAAAATTCCCATTAGTATAAAAAGACAACTTATGAGACTCACTACATGAAGAACAAGGTGCTACTTTGAAGCACAATATATGAGACTCACTATATGAAGAACAAGGTGCTACTTTGAAGCACAAGTGTGGAAAAAAAGATAGTAGCATTGCCCCCTTTTTTTTGGGCCTTTTTTGGCCTTTCACTTTTTTTGTTTGGGCAATGCTCTAATAATGATGATCATCACACTTCTATTGATTACAACATAAGGATTACAACTCGAAACTTAGAACAAGATATGACTCTATATGAATGCCTCCGGCGGTGTACCGGGATGGTACATTGAATCAAGAGTGACATGTATGAAAAGTAATGCATGGTGGCTTTGCCACAAATACGATGTCAACTACATGATCATGCAATGGCAATATGACAAAAGTAATGTATGTCATGATGAAGATGATGGAAGTTGCATGGCAATATATCTCGGAATGGCTATGGAAATGCTATGATAGGTAGGTAGGGTGGCTGTTTTGAGGAAGATATAAGGAGGTTTATGTGTGATAGAGCGTATCGTATCACGGGGTTTGGATGCACCGGCGAAGTTTGCACCAACTCTCAAGGTGAGAAAGGGCAATGCACAGTACCGAAGAGGCTAGCAAAGGCGGAAAGGTGAGAGTGTGTATAATCCATGGACTCAACATTAGTCAAAAGAACTCATATACTTATTGCAAAAATTTAGAAGCCATCAAAAATCAAGTACTACGCGCATACTCCTAGGGGGATAGATTGGTAGGAAAATACTATAGCTCGTCCCCGACCGCCACTCATAAGGATGCACAACCCAGGTACACTTCATGTTTCAAATTTGTTACACAACTTTAACCATACGTGCATGCTATGGGACTTACAAACTTCAACACAAGCATTTCTCAAATTCACAATTACCCAACTAGCATGACTTTGATATTATCACCTCCATATCTCAAAACAGTTATCAAGCATCAAACTTATCTTAGTATTCAATTCACTCAAAAGAAAGTTTCACATAACTTGAACACTAAGTATATTAACATTAAGCAAATTACCATGCTATCAATGGCTCTCAAAATAATCTAAGTGAAGCATGAGAGATCAATAGATTCTTTAAAACAAATCCACCATCGTGCTCTAAAAGATATAAGTGAAGCACTAGAGCAAAAAATTATCACGCTCAAAAGATATAAGTGAAGTACTATGAGCAAAACTATCAAGCTCAAAAGATATAAGTGAAGTACTAGAGAAAATGACAAACTACTCCGAAAGATATAAGTGAAGATCAATGAATAGCTAAATAGTTATGTAACTATGTGAAGACTCCCTCTCATTAAAGAATTTCTGAGCTTGGTATCTTATTCAAACAGCAAGCAAAACAAAATGAAATGATGCTCCAAGCAAAACACATATCATGTGGTGAATAAAGATATAGCTCTAAGTAAAGTTACCGATGAACGAAGACGAAAGAGGGGATGCCTTCCGGGGCATCCCCAAGCTTAGGATCTTGGTTGTCCTTTGAATATTACCTTGCGGTGCCTTGGGCATCCCCAAGCTTAGGCTCTTGCCACTCCTTATTCCATAGTCCATCGAATCTTTACCCAAAACTTGAAAACTCCACAACACAAAACTCAATAGAAAACTCGTAAGCTCCGTTAGTATAAGAAAATAAAACCACCACTTAGGTACTGTAATGAACTCATTATAAATTCATATTGGTGTAATATCTACTGTATTCCAACTTATCTATGGTTCATACCCTTCGATACTACTCATAGATTCATCAAAATAAGCAAACAACACATAGAAAACAGAATCTGTCAAAAACAGAACAGTCTGTAGTAATGTGTATCAAACATATACTTCTGGAACTCCAAAACTCCTACCAAATTAGGAAGTCCTAAACAATTCGTGTACCAATCCCGAGCAAAAGGAATCATATCGGAAGCTCGTTTCTGTGAATTAAAAAAACTAATTTACTGGGTGCAAAAGTTTCTGATTTTCAGCAGGATCAACACAACTATCACCGTAAGCCATCCTAAAGGTCTTACTTGGCACTTTATTGAAACAAAAGCTATAAAACATGATTACTACAGTAGCGTAATCATGTGAACACACAAAAAAGTAAGGTTAAGTATTGGGTTGTCTCCCAACAAGCGCTTTTCTTTAATGCCTTTCCAGCTAGGCATGATGATTTCAATGATGCTCACATAGAAGATAAGAATTGAAACATAATGGGAGCATCATGAAGTATATGACTAGCACATTTAAGTCTAACCCACTTCCTATGCATAGGGATTTTGTGAGCAAACAACTTATGGGAACAATAATCAACTTGCATAGGAAGGTAAAACAAGCATAACTTCAAGATTTTAAGCACATAGAGAGGAAACTTGACATTATTGCAATTCCTACAAGCATATATTCCTCCCTCATAATAATTTTCAGTAGCATCATGAATGAATTCAACAATATAACCAGCACCTAAGCATTCTTTTCATGATCTACTAGCATAGAAAATTTACTACTCTCCACATAAGCAAAATTCTTCTCATCCGGAATAGTGGGAGTATCATAAGAGACTTGAACACTAAAAATAGTTTCCACATTAAAAGAGTAATGTTCAGAGAAAGGGTAATCATAATAATGACAAGATTTGTAAATATAATCATCACTACTTTTTATAGCATAAGTTTCATCACAATAATCATCATAAGTAGCAACTTCGTTCTCATCATAATTGATTGAAACCTCTCCCAAGATAGTGGAATCACTAAATAAGGTTGCCACTCTTCCAAATCCACTTTCATAAATATTATAAGATTCAACATCCTCCAATATTGTGGGATCACTACTTCCTAAAGTTGACACTCTTCCAAACCCACTTTCATAAATATAATCATCATAGGTAGAAGGCATGCTATCATCATAACTACTTTGCATATCAAAACTTGAGAGGCTAAAAATATCATCATTAATAAACATAGCATCCCCAAGCTTGGGACAAACATTAATTGCAGCAAATATATTCTCAAATATGTCATCCTCATCAAACATAGCTTCCCCAAGCTTGGGCCTTTTCATATCATAAGCATAATCACTCTCATCATTAAAGATATTGATAGCACCAATAGTATAGCAATTATCATCATCACAATGAGTAATAGGAGCAACATGATTTGGGAGGGATACCTTTCTACCTTTGTTGCTCCTTCTTTTCTTTTTCTTCTTCACATTATGTGTGGCTTCAACCTTCCTCTTTGAGCTCCTTATTGATGAGATTGGTTGAATAGAAAGCTCCTCCTCGTTACATGATTCATCATAAGAAATAATAGGAGGATATTGGGAAGTCCCTTCCCTTTCATTAGTATTCTCGTCATCTTCTATTTGCTTTCTTTTCTTTATGTAATTGGCAATATAAGGATTTTCAATGCAATTCTCCACACAAAACATATAAATTTTCTCTAGATCAAAATGAAGAACTTTATCAAGGGCAATTTTTGGAATATCCTTAGTTATATGTTTCATTTCTTCATAACCCAAAAGAAGGCTAAGCTCTTTATTATGCTCAAGGGTAATCAAATTATCACAATATTTGGACACGACTTGATCATGAAACAAATAGCATTGGAGCTTTAAATGACCATGTTCATTGCAAAGTTCACAAGGGGCATGAAAAATATTGAATCTTTCAGCACATTCATCTAGCTCTTCTTGCAACAATTTGGTTTCTAAGTACTTATGCCTATTGCAATATATATCTTCTCTATTTGGTGTGTTCATGCAAACATGCACTCCACAAAAGTTGACATGCTCATCATTCAAAGATTTAGTGCCAAACAATTTAGAGATTTCTTCTTCTAGCACTTGAGCACAATTATCCTTTCCATCATACTCACGAAAGATATTAAAAAGGTGAAGCGTATGAGACAAACTTAACTCCATTTTTTTGTAGTTTTCTTTTATAAACTAAACTAGTGATAAAAAAAAGAAACAAAAAGATTCGATTGCAAGATCTAAAGATATACCTTCAAGCGCTAACCTCCCCGGCAACAGCTCCACAAAAGAGCTTGATGTCTACTACACAACCTTTTTCCTATAGACGTTGTTGGGCCTGCAAGTGCACAAGTTTGTAGGACAGTAGCAAATTTCCCTCAAGTGAATGAACTAAGGTTTATCAATCCGTAGGAGGCGCAGGATGAAGATGGTCTCTCTCAAGCAACCCTGCAACCAAATAACAAAGAGTCTCTTGTGTCCCCAACACACCCAATACAATGGTAAATTGTATAGGTGCACTAGTTCGGCGAAGAGATGGTGATACAAGTGCAATATTGATAGTAGATAAAGGTATTTGTAATCTGAAATAATAAAAACAGCAATGTAATGAATGATAAAAGTGAGCGTAAACGGTATTGCAATGATAAGAAACAAGGCCTAGGGTTCATACTTTCACTAGTGCAAGTTCTCTCAACAATAATAACATAGATAGATCATATAACAATCCCTCAACATGCAACAAAGAGTCACTCCGAAGCCACTAATAGCGGAGAACAAATGTAGAGATTATGGTAGGGTACGAAACCACCTCAAAGTTATTCTTCTTGATCGATCTATAAAAGAGTTCGTACTAGAATAACACCTTAAGACAGAAATCAACCAAAACCCTCATGTCACCTAGATACTCCATTGTCACCTCAAGTATCCGTGGGCATGATTATACGATATGCATCACAAAATCTCAGATTCATCCAACCAACATAAAAGTACTTCAAAGAGTGCCCCAAAGTTTCTACCGGAGAGTCAAGAACGTGTGCCAACCCCTATGCATAGGTTCCGAATGTCATGAAACCCGCAAGTTGATCACCAAAACATACATCAAGTGGCACATGATATCCCATTGTCACCACAGATAATCACGCCAAGACATACATCAAGTGTTCTCATAAAAGACTCAATCCGATAAGATAACTTCAAAGGGGAAACTCAATTCATCACAAGAGAGTAGAGGGGGAGAAACATCATAAGATCCAACTACAATAGCAAAGCTCGGGATACATCAAGATCGTGCCATAGATGAACACGAGAGAGAGAGAGAGATCAAACACATAGCTACTGGTACATACCCTCAGCCCCGAGGGTGAACTACTCCCTCCTCATCATGGATAGCGCCGGGATGATGAAGATGGCCACCGGTGATGGGATCCCCCTCCGGCAGGGTGCCGGAACGGGCTCCCGAGAGGTTTTTGGTGGCTACAGAGGTTTGCGGCGGCGGAACTCCCGATCTATCTTCTGTTCTGGTAGTTTTAGGGTACAAGAGTATATATGGGTGCAGGGGGTACGTCGGAGGAGCTACGGGGGCCCCACGAGGCAGGGGGGCACGCCTTGGGGGGGCGCCCCCCACCCTCGTGGGCAGCCCGTATCTCCCCTGGCATGCACTCCAAGTTCCCTGGGTTGCTTTCCTTCCAAAAATAACTTCTCCAGTTGATTTCGTTCCGTTTTGACTTCGTCTGATATTCCTTTTCCTCGAAATACTGAAATAGGCATAAAACAACAAGTCTGTGCTGGGCCTCCGGTTAATAGGTTAGTCCCAAAAATAATATAAAAGTGGATCATAAAGCCCAATATTGCCCAAAACAGTAGATAAAGTAGCATGGAGCAATCAAAAATTATAGATACGTTGGAGACGTATCATACATGTTGTGAACATAGGCAGTTCTGTCAAGGTAACGAAGAAGTGCACTTAATAGGAAAATTCACCGAATACACAATTATCACATTTTCTAACAGTTGCGTGCATACCTGAAGTTGTCACAAAAAAAGAGGCGACGACGTTCCGGATTTCCAACACAGTAAGACAGCCTCCTCATAGCAGAACCTCTCTGTAGTTGCCACATAACTAAAAACATAGCCCCTCCATGCTACCACCAAGCTCCACCACTCCCATGTCCTATCACAGAGAGCAGAGGAGAGCAGAGGAGAAAACACAACTGCTTCGTCCCTCCAAAAACCCATTGCAGCTTCTTCTCACCACTTCCTTTCACTAACCTCTCTCTCCAGAACAAACGCAACAGAGCAGAGGAGAGCCATGGCGGATGCACCTCTGTACAAGCAGCCCCACAGGTACACCAGGGAGCTCCACGACATCGACCTCCATGGCAAGCACAAGCTCCACATTGTTTGCACAAGCAATGGTCAAGACGTGGACAAGATGTTGTCCACGCTCAGTAAGAAGCTCGACGGAATGCCTGTCAAACTAGTCGGCATTGATGTCGAGTACATGCACTATGTGAAGCTACAGCGGGCAGCAGTGCTCCAGCTATGCGTAGAAAAAGAATGCTTTGTCTACCACATCTCTGCAGATAAAGACAGGTGAGAATAATTATCAATCTGTACTATTGCTTGTCAAAATTGATTTTAAATTTTCTTCATCGCAATTCCCATTATATAAACTCTGGTTCTCATTTTTTTTAAACCTGGCATAGGAATTCATTAAAAGGTTTCATCTGGCTCCATGTAACTCATGCGTTCAATTCTTGAATTAGATGATCTAGCAATCCACGCAGTTTTATTTTGTTTTACCAAATACAAATTATCTACCCGAACAATAGAAAACTACACTATTAATGCCTACCTTCAATCCTGTATGAATTTGGAGGTAAAAAAGATAACAATCCAAACTGTTTAAAACATGTATGAAATTCAATTCAAGACAACAAACATGCACAAAGTATTATCAGCTACTCACTGCAACAGATTCAGCAGATTCATATTGCACTTCAGTTTCAGAAAAATCAAAACAACATTGGTAGTTCTCAAAAATAAATGGTACTGTATCACTATATTCAATTTATACAAACATCTTGCAGGCCAATGGAACTAAACAAATTCCTCATGAATGATGAATACCCCTTCGCCGATTCGCCATTGAAGGAGGCAAAAACAAGCTGAAACTATCTAGCTTGGAGATCAACTCCGACAACTACATTGATATTCAGGTGGAATGGAGAGATCCATACAAGAAAAAAGAATTTGACTCTTTGGCTGATGTTGCCAGCAGGCTGATCGACATTCACTACCATGACATGAAGAACAAAATCAACCGCAAGGAGGACCATACTCTGCGGGCGTTTTGCCCACTGCCAGACAAGCTTATCAAGTATGCAGCAGTAGATGCATTTGCAACCTATGAGTCATGGAGAATCATCTATGATGTCATAACGGGACTAGACAGGGAAAAAGAGAAAAAGAAGCAAAGAACAAGAGCAAGGCCGTAATCCGATACAACAACTAGAAATGAACAGGGCTATGTTTAGTTTCATTTTACTTTAGTACTTGTGTTGTTCCTTGTTTCCTATCTGCTAGCTTTTGCTTATGTTCGTTGCTTCATGTCGAATGTTTCTTTGTAAAACAATGTCACTGCACTAGGTAATGATTGTTGACTATGTATTAGAACAAGTATACAGACAAGGTGAAAAATATGATGTGTGATACGAAAACATACCAATATCTGATTCAGAAACAACCTTCAACAAAAAAATTAAGTACTCTGACTGCAACTCATAACATAAAAAAGAAAGATGAATGTAGTGCACATTGGTAAATATAAGCAGAGCGCCAAGTGTGTACATGCAGTCCACAATAGTAATTAAAGAAAGGCCATTAATATTCATATTTCTGAAAAATTATAATACGCATACCCATCTAAACAAAGGGGAATGTAGTTCATGAGAATAGTATCAGGCAGTTCACAACTTGTGTACAAGAAGTGCAGTACATACCTAAATGAAGCGCAAGAGGAACTGCAGTCATTTTTGTGCCTTCCACAAATATAGACTTAATACGTGTACTGCAGTGTGCAATGTTGGTACAGGCAGTGCAAATGATATAATTTGTACTGCCACAAATACATGAAGTGCTAAAAAAAATTCTTGCAATAAGAAAAGATTAAAAAAAATTGACCAACCAGGTGGAACCATGCCCCAACCAGTCTTGTAGTAAGTTTGCACCCACAATAGGCGAGTCCGTTCTGAGCCACGATGCATGGGGCCAGCCACACATGGGCCCATAGGTCCGAGAGGAGCGCCGTGTATAAGCGCCCAAACAAGTAACCAGAGGAATTCGACACCTTTGCCTGGCCAGGGCTTATAAACAGGTCGGGCGCTCCCGGCGGGCAAGGTGGGACTAAACGTTTAGTGCGCACGCATACAGTAAGACAAGGCCGACTTGGGCCGAATGCATCTTACACCCCAACGGGCCCAACACATTATCATAGCCCAAAAACCAACAAGCACCATGACCCACAACAAGCACGCAGCACCAGTTCCCTCGCACGTAAAAATAAAAACTGTACGATGACCACAAGAATGCAGTTCGGTATGGGAAGAAAGATGTGTTCTCAATTAAGTATTGCAGTTCGCTTAGATGTTTTTTTTTCAAGCAACAGCGAGCACTGTCACTTGGCGGTTGCCACGACGAACTAAAACAGCAACCACAAGAATTGTCGGTTGGTGGTTGCCACGCCCCTAAGATAGACAGGGGGCGATGGGGTATGACGGACTCGCCTCCGCATGCGGCGCCGTGGCACGCCGCGTCGCTACCTGCTCCGGCTCGTTCCAGACTTGGCCTCGCAAGGGGGTGGGGAGGGGGGGGGTCACGACCCCCTTCCCCTCTGCTCCGCCTCGCGCTAATGCATGCAGTGCGAATGGATTACAAGCGCAATGCGGTTATTCTGTTTTCCATCCAAACTACGCATGCAACCCAGAGCCACATCCCTAAGATAGACAGGGGACGACGGGGTGTGACGGACTCGCCTCCGCATGTGGCGCCGCGGCATGCCGCGCCGCCGCCTCCTCCGGCTCGTTCTAGGCTCGGCCTCACGGGGGGTGGGGAGGGGGGTCACGAGCCCCCTCTGTCGTGGTTCTAAGTTTGACAGTAGAAAGGGGGTAGGTATGGAGAGGCAAGATCTTAGCTATGGAAGATGTACACACGATGTTTTAAGAGTTCAGGCCCTTCTCGGAGGAAGTAACAGCCCTATGTCTCGGTGCCCGGAGGCGGTCGGTTGGATTATGTGTGTTGTGTTACAGAGGGTGCGAACCCTCGTCCCGGAGGAGGGGGTGGCTTATATAGAGTGCGCCAGGACCCCAGCCCACCTCCATTACAAGGAGCTTAATGTACATAAAGTAAGAGCGTTACTGGTAACGGCAGTCTTAAGTACTCTTAATGCTCATGAAGACTACGGAGTGAATGCCCGGCCATTGTGCGTTCTTCTGACTCCTGGTCTTCGATGTAGTCGAGTCATTCCCCATACGGTCAAGTGAAACTGGGGAATGACTGTCGAGTGATTATACCGTCGAGTGGATTCTTGGTCTTCTTATCTTCTGGGGTAGTGACCTTGGGTAGGATGTATATGTCAGGCCTATGACCCTACCCCAGGTCTGTATCCTCATCAGTAGCCCCCGAGTGGATTAAGGTGCGAGTGCAAAATAGGTTGAAATTGAACTTGTCCTGAGCTTTGGGATCTCGCGAGTGCTTTCTGCAAGTCTGAGCGCCCGCGTCGATGTTTGGTGTCGACTCAGTCACCTTGATCAATTCAGTGTAAAGTCGAGTGAATTGTTGACCTTATGTGCCGAGGGTCGTGTTGGCGCGCAGGATCCTGGGCGCGATTGCCTGCAGTGTATCCCGGATTCTGCGAGATACGAAATTTCAGGGAAGCGCGCCAGGCGGAGAGTGCCGAAGCGGGCGGAGCAGATAAACAGTGATTCCTCGATTCTCATGCCACCTTTTTCGCCACGCACGCTGCACGCGACTGTTGCGGGATTTGACGGGCTCGCATGGACCCATGCGTCAGTCACTCGGAAACGATCTCTTATAAGGTGGCCGGACCAAGGCATATGTATTGTGCACATCTTCTCTTCCTTCTTCTTTCTCCGCTTCTCCGCCGCACCTTACTCTTCAGCTTCGACGCCGCCGCCTCGACGCCATGGTGAAGGACAAGACGGCGGCGCTAGAGCGCACAAAGAAGACAAAGGAGGTGGCGAAGGCAAGGAAGTAGCAGCGCGGGTCGTCATCGCGTGCGAGACTGCCGCCGGGCTGGATCCAGGGCGATTGGATCTGGTCTTCAATTCGGCAGGCGGACCTGGACGAGCTAGCGGAGTCGGGGTTAATCGCCAAGGGAGCGGCAAGGCTGCCAGAGGGGGAGAAGAGCCCTCAGCCTCAACCGGGTGAGTGCGTTCTGCTCGCCACCCACGTCGATCGTGGCTTTTCGCTTCCCCCGCACCCTTTCTTTCGGGGGTTTCTGAACTTTTTTGGTGCTCAACTCCACCATTTATCTCCCAACACCATCACGTATTTAGCTGCTTTCGTGTCGATGTGCGAGAACTTCTTGGGGCGTCGACCGCACTGGGATCTTTTCAAGCACATCTTCACCATTCGTTCCCAATCGGTAAAAAAGGCGAAGTCGAGTGATTCGAAAACCCATGTCATCCAGATGTGCGGGGGTTTAGGTATCCAAAAGAGGAAAGGGAGTGTTTTTCCTGCTATGACTCTTCCCGATTCCGTTAGAGGCTGGCAATCGACTTGGTTCTATTGCCAGGATGTCGTGGCTCTAGGTCAGTCAACCGGCCTCCCCCACTTCTCATTTGACCGAGTCCAGACTCCTGCTCCGCTGAAAGTTACGACTGGCGAGACCATGGGGACGAGGATGTTGGTAGATAGGGTGGTTCAGCTTATCAATGATGGTGTTAAGGGTCTGGATCTCCAGGCCCGGGATCACCCGATGTGGCTGTATTCCGGACCGGACGAGACCGCTCGGGTCCATCCAGAAGAAGTACCATCTGCAACAGTAGCTTTGTGGCTGAGGAGCATCACAGGCAATCAGGACAATCCCGGAGGATCTAGGCGAGTCATTCCCTTTAGCAACAACAACCCGCCCGACAAGGTATGCTTTTCGCTACGACTGTTTCTCATTCATGCTCCGACTACACTTGAGATTGACAGACTCTCATTCGACCAATTTGTTCTGCAGGTGTTCACTGAGATGCATTCGATGCCCAATGGCGGGCAGGCTTTGGAGCAGGCCCAGGAGGGGGAGGACAGCACGGAAGATACTGACGAGTGGGATTCTCAGGAAGATGACGAGGAGGAGGAGAGCGAGGAGTCGGACGAGGAGGAGGAAGTCGACTCGCCGCCATGCTCCGAACATCGATCCAAACAGCAGCATGACCTGGCCGGCGGGCGCGGGAAAGGTGTGGGTCCGAGTGCCAATACTCAGAAGCGCACTCGGACGTCGAATCCGGAGCCGACGGAGAAGGTGGCCAAGCAGCCTAAAGTTGCTCCCTCCAAGGCCCGGAAGACACTGATGCGCATCAAGATGGACGTCCCCGTTGCCTCAGGGTGGGTATCTTGTTTGTGTTTCCGTAAGTCGATTGAAGATTTTCTTGATCTGACCGACCAATCCTTGTGTCCTTCCAGCCCCACCTCTGCTGCCACTGACATGGACGTCGACAAGGCACGAGGAGACGAAGAGGCCACCTCACGGGCTGGTAAGTTCATTCGACTGAGTTCTGTTTAGTCGAGTGTATGGCCCATTGACTGAAAACTTGACATTTCTCTTCTTATGTAGCTCCACAAGATATCGATGTGCTTCCTGATGATGATGAAGAAGAAGTGCCTCTACAGGAGAGGAGGAAGAAGAGTGGAAGCTCAAGCAAGAAGAAGCTTTAAGTCCAAGTCCCTCAGTCGACACCGGCGCCTGAAGCGATAGTCCGGACCGACGTCACATTCGCTAACCCGTTGGCGACTGATCGTCCGTCACGGTCGACTGCGCAGACACCTGCTGCACCGGTGCAACTCCACTCCTCTGACCCGGCAGCTACTTGGACCCCTCTGGAGCCATCCCTCTTTGCTACATATCAAACTCCAGACGACTCGCCGGGTGCTGCTAGGGAAGCTCTTCGCCAAGCAAACCTTGTCATGGAGCAGTTGAAAGTGATGCATGAAGCCAGTCAGATAGCTTACAATGCTAGCACTGCTCTTCAGACCAATGTTCAGGTCAGCAAAATTCCGACTGAAATGTTTGAATGTCGCATTATATCTGATCACCCACTGGGTGTTCCTTCGTTTAGAACCCAGGAAATCTTCAATTCTGCACTTTTAGAATCAGTGGGGGCACGTCGAGTGCACCCACTGGGTGTAGTCCCCGAGACCACGGTCGCCTGCTGGCAGTCGACTGAGGTCTAATGATGTGTCTCTCTTTCTTTCTTTTTTTGAACTCATGCTGAGTATTGATCTGATCCAGTGGGGGCACACTAAGTGCACCCACTGGGTGTAGTCCCCGAGACTACTGTTGAAAATTTCATTCGGCAGTAGTCTTAGAGTAATTCTTTGCTTTCACTCGGTGCTTCAATCTGTCGACTAACATGTCTGTCTTTCTGGCTATAGAGGTCTTGTGATCTTGGAGCTCGGCTCACCGAGTTAAAGAAGAAACATATCAGCGTTGAACTTGACCTCGAACTTGCGAAGAAGAATCTGAAGACTGCCCAACAAGAAACGGCCATCATGGGATGTAATCACTCGACCATCCTGTCTGTTTTGTAGCTTCATACTTCACGCTAGTTTTTCCTTCAGTCTCTTTGAACTGAGTGATTTCACATGAGCAGATGTGCGTAGTGAAAATCGTCAACTTCAGTCTCGTCTGAAGAGTGTTGTTTCTTTAGAGAGGATGAAGGAGGCTTTGGAGCAGAAGGATCTGGATCTGGCAGCCGCTCAGAAGGAAGCATGCGAGAAGACGAAGCTTGCGGACCAGAAGCTGGCTTTGGTCAGCAAACTGGAGGAGGAGAACGCGAAGCTGAAGGCTGCCATCTCAGACGCCAGTCAGGAAGTCGAGAAACTGAAGAAGGACAAGGAAAATCTAACCACGGAAGTTGGCGGCCCTAAGACCAAGACCGACAAGCTAGAGTCCTATATGGAGCAACTCGCCGCCAAACATGTTCTGAAGCTTGAAGGTATGATCAGTCGACTCATCACTTTGTTGCTGATTGAACTTTGTTATCTCGTCGTTGATTCATCACTTTTTGCAATGGGACAGAACTGTGTCAGGACTTTGAGGCTGAAACTGGGCGGGTCAAGACAGGTCTCGACCCCATCAACTGTCCAATGAAAGATGAAGTTGCGATGAACTCGCTTCGACTGGAATCATGCTTGGACGGTGCAGTCGACTATCTGGCTCGACTAAAGGCGGCGATGGCCCGAGTGGACGCCGAGCTCTGGCCTCGGGAGGAAATGTCTCAAGACCTCGAGTCCTTGATGACTCGGCTAAACCAGATTCTAGGTCGAGTGCAAGAGTGGATGAAATCTTCTGCCCGCTGTGGTGCTGATGTCGCTTTGTCTCTGGTCCGAGTGCACTGCAAAGAGGCTAAGGAAGACAAGTTGGCAGCTCTCAAAGTGGCAAACACTAAGAAGCACTCCTTCCAGGACTTCATGGACACTTTCCTCAAGGTAGCCACTAGCACCGCCGACAGAATCGACCTTGATAGCTTCTGCGACCCGGCCAGTCCTTCTCCTGCCGAGTGACAAAAAACATTATGCTATCACTTTTATTTGCCTCGGAATGCTGAGTGAATTTGTAACCGTTAAAACTCCTTCGGTCTTGATGCCTGAGCACTTTATTCTGCAATGAAGAAACTTTGGATTTGTCATCTCATAAATTGCATCTGTCTTCGAACGAAAATCTTTTTTCCTTCGAATCGTTGTCTGTTTGCTTGATGCAGCTTCTGGAGAAGGATGGCCAGTCGACTGATCGGGTGGTCCTTGAGCAACCTTGATCAGCTCATCAGCGAGGCGTTCAGCAATGATCTTGGCGTTCTAGTCGACTGACCGGGTGATCTTCGAGTAGCATTGATCAGCTCATCAGCAAGGCACTCAGCAATGGTCTTGATGTTCTAGTCAGCCGATCGGGTGATCCTTGAGTAGCATTGATCAGCTCATCAGCAAGGCACTCAGGAATGGTCTTGACATTCCAGTCGGCTGATTAGGTGATCCTTGAGTAGCATTGATCAGCTCAACAGGAAGGCATTCAGCAATGGTCTTGACGTTCCTGTCAACTGATTGGGTGATCCTTGAAAAGCATTGATCAGCTCATCAGCAAGGCACTCAGCAATGGTCTTGACGCTCCTGTCAACCACCTGGTAAGGTTTTTCAAACTTAGGCGAGCACTGGCCTGCAGCTAAGCCTCCGAGTGGGAGGATTGCTCACCACCCGGTAGGATTTTTTAAACTTAGGCGAGTACGGGACTGCAGCTAAGCCCCTGAGTGGGAGGTTTGCTCACCACTCGGTAGGATTTTTCGAACTTAGGCGAGTACGGGACTGCAGCTAAGCCCCGAGTGGCAGGTTTGCTCTCCACTCGGCAGGATTTTTCGAACTTAGGTGAGCGCTGGGCTGCAGCTTAGCCTCCGAGTGGGAGCTCGATAGGATTTTTCAAACTTAGGCGAGTACGGTACTGCAGCTAAGCCCCTGAGTGGGAGGTTTGCTCTCCACTTGATAGGATTTTTCGAACTTAGGCGAGCGCTGGGCTGCAGGTAAGCCTCCGAGTGGGAGGTTTGCTCTCCACTCGGTAGGATTTTTCAAACTTAGGCGAGTATGGGACTGCAGCTAAGCCCCTGAGTGGGAGGTTTGCTCTCCACTTGGTAGGATTTTTCGAACTTAGGCGAGCGCTGGGCTGCAGCTAAGCCCCCGAGTGAGAGGCAAACTCATCACTCGGTAGGATTTTTATCACTTAGGCGAGCACTGGGCTGCAGCTAAGCCCCCGAGTGAGAGGCAGACTCATCACTCGGTAGGATTTTTATCACTTAGGCGAGCACTGGGCTGCAGCTAAGGCCCCGAGTGAGAGGCAGACTCATCACTATGTAGGATATTTATCACTTAGGCGAGCACTGGCTGCAGCTAAGCCCCCGAGTGAGAGGCAGACTCATCACTCGGTAGGATTTTTATCATTTAGGCGAGCGCTGGGCTGCAGCTAAGCCCCCGAGTGAGAGGCAGACTCATCACTCGGTAGGATTTTTATCACTTAGGCGAGCGCTGGGCTGCAGCTAAGCCCCCGAGTGAGAGGCAGACTCATCACTCGGTAGGATTTTTATCACTTAGGCGAGCACGGGGCTGCAGCTAAGCCCCCGAGTGAGAGGCAGAATCATCACTTGGTAGGATTTTTATCACTTCGTCTTACACGAAATAGATTCACAGCTAAGGTAACTCATACAAAAGAAATAAACAACAATCATTCGGAAGAAGTAAATTATGTCTTTTGATAGTCAAACTAGAAGGTATTTCTTATTACATCTCATCATTCTAAACATTTAAGAATAGAAAGGGCGGAGCAGATCCGCATTCCAGGCGCGTGGCTCATCTTTATTATGTTCGACGTTGAAGAGACGGTATGCTCCGTTGTGGAGCACCTTGGTGATGACGAAAGGGCCTTCCCAAGCAGGAGCAAGTTACTGAGGTCTTTGCTAGTCCACTCGAAGAACCAGGTCTCCTTCTTGAAGTGCTCGACCCCTCACGTTTCTAGCGTGAAATCTATGCAAGTCTTGCTGATAAATGGTCAACCGGATCAAGGCCATCTCTCTTTCATCTTCCAAGAGGTCGACTGCATCTTGTCTAGCTTGTTCTGCTTCTTCTTCTGAGAAGAGTTCGACTCGAGGTGCATTGTGGAGCAAATCACTGGGGAGCACGGCTTCAACTCCATAGACTAAGAAGAATGGAGTCCTTCCAGTCGACCGGTTAGGGGTTGTCCTCAACCCCCACAACACGGATGGGAGCTCATCGACCCAGGCTCCCGCTGCATGTTTCAGGTCACGCATCAACCGAGGCTTCAATCCTTTGAGAATCAATCCATTCGCCCGCTCGGCCTGTCCATTCGACTAAGGACCGAAGCGTAGTCGACTCTCTTGCCTTGGGAGGCGCAAAAGGCTTTTAATTCTTCAGAATCGAAGTTCGAGCCATTATTCGTGATGATGCTGTGTGGAACGCCATATCTGAATATAAGTTCCTTGATGAAACTCACAGCTGTGCTTGCTTCAAGGCTTTTGATGGGCTTGGCTTTGATCCACTTGGTGAACTTGTCGACTGCTACCAGCACATGAGTAAATCCACTCCTGCCTATCCTCAAAGGTCCAACCATGTCCAGTCCCCAGACAGCGAAAGGCCAGACGAGCGAAATTGTTTTTAGAGCCGACGCAGGTCTATGAGACATGTTGCAGTAAAACTGGCAGACTTAACACTTGTCCACTATTTCCTTAGCCATCTCGTTGGCCCGCGGCCAGTAAAATCCAACTCGGTATGCTTTGGCCACGATGGTCCGAGAGGACGCGTGGTGACCATAGGTCCCCGAGTGAATATCATTGAGGATCACTCGACCTTCCTCTGGCGTGATACAATTCTGGCAAACTCCAGTTGCACTTTATCTGAACAACTGCCCCTTTGTCACAGTAAAGGCCTTAGATCGCCAGACGACCTGTCGATCCTCTTCTTCTTCCTCCGGAAGTTCTTTCCTAAGAATGTATGCGATGGACGGCACTGTCCAGTCAGGAGTGATGACCAGAACCTCCATGACTAAGTCGACCACGGCTGGGATGTCAACTTCAGTCGGATCTGTAGCACTCTTGGGCTATGGCGACTCTTTTGTGAAGGGATCCTCCTGAACCGAAGGTGAATGAATATGTTCCAGAAACACATTGCGGGGGATGGCCTCTCTTTTGGAACCTATCTTCGCCAACTTTTTGCAGCTTGATTTTTCAATCGGGGCACATGGTGAAGCTCCAACCCCTCAAACTTCTTTTCCAGCTTCCTGACAGCATTGCAGCAACCAGTCATGGCTGGACTTCTGACATCCCATTCCTTCATCACCTGGTTAACCACCAAATCTGAATCGCCATACACCATGAGGCGACGGGCGCCGAGTGAGATGGCCATACGCAACCCATATAGAAGTTCTTCGTATTCTGCTTCATTATTGGAGGAATCAAAGTGAATCTGGAGAACATAATTGAGCTTTTCTCCACGGGGGGACACCAATACTACTCCAGCACCTGACCCGTTTAGCATCTTGGAATCGAAGAACATAGTCCAATGTTCCGAGTGAACTTGAGTCGGTAGTTGCTGTTTAATCCACTCGGCAAGGAAATCTGCGCTTGCTTGGGACTTAGCTTTCTTTGCCCCAAACTTGATGTCCAGTGGAAGGAGTTCAATCGCCCATTTTGCTACTCGACCAGTTGCATCTCTGTTATTCAGGATCTCAGACAACGGTGCGTCGCTGACGACTGTAATAGAATGATCAGAGAAGTAATGTGCAACCTTTTTCATGGTCATGTAAATTCCATAGACAAGCATCTAATAATGAGGATAGCGCTGCTTGGACGGACTCAAAACTTCAGAGAGATAATAAACTGGGCGTTGAACCTTGTACGCTTTTCCTTCCTCTTCTCGCTCGACCATGAGTATTGTACTGACGACTTGTCCAGTGGCTGCAATGTCAAGCAGTAAAGGCTCTTTGCTGATTGGCGCATCGAGCACTGGCTGGGTGGAAAGCAGGGCTTTGAGCTCTGCAAACGCTGCATCAGCTTCTTCAGACCACTCAAACTTATCAGATTTCTTCATCAATCGGTAAAGAGGCAAGGCCTTTTCACCGAGACGAGAGATGAATCGACTCAAGGCGGCCAAACAACCAGTCAGCTTTTGAACGTCATGCACTCGCACGAGGCGTTTCATTCGGAGGATGGTATCAACTTTTTCTGGATTCGCGTCGATCCCTCGTTTGGAAACGAGAAAACCGAGCAGCTTTCCTCCAGGAACTCCGAATGTGCACTTTGACGGGTTCAGCTTGATATCGTACCTTCTTAGGTTGGCAAAGGTTTCTGTGAGATCAGTCAATACGTCGGAACCTTTGCGAGACTTGATCACGATGTCATCCATGTATGCCTCCACATTCTGACTGATTTGGGTGAGTAGGCACTTCTGGATCATTCTCATGAACATGGCTCTGGCATTTTTATTTCATCAGGACCAGTCGGATCTGATGATACCCGGAATAAACATCTAAAAAAGACATGCGCTCACACCCCGCAGTCGAGTCAACAATCTGATCGATACGGGGGGGAGGGAAGTGATCTTTCGGGTAGGACCGATTGATATGCTTGAAATCAATGCACATGCGAAGTGAATTGTCCTTCTTGGGGACCATGATGACATTGGCAAGCCACTCGGAGTAGTAGATTTCATGGATGAACTCTGCTGCCAATAGTCGAGCCACTTCTTTGCTGATTGCTTCTCTCTTCTGAACGGCGCACCGCCGAAGGTGCTCTTTGACGGGTTTAACCTTGGGGTCGACACGCAAATGGTGCTTAGCCAGTCCTCTGGGTTTCCATGCGAAGATGTCCCAGTTCTCATGGAGGAACTAGATGAGCGCTTCTTCCTATTTGCTGTCGAGCATCGATGATATATGAGTCGGTGCAGCATTGGGATCAGTCGGGTGAATATGAATCGGCTTTGTTTCACCACTGGACTGAAACGCAGAGTCTGTCGCTGGCTTCTTGGCTCGGAGCAAATCACTTAGATCCGCACTCTTCTGATACTCTTGGAATTCAACCGTTGCCATCTGTGCATCGGCGATTTTGGAACCTTTCTGGAAACACTCTTCTGCTTTCTGTCGATTGCCAGTGATCGTGATCACACCTTTGGGACCAGGCATCTTCAGCTTGAGGTACACATAACACGGTCGAGCCATGAAACGCGCGTACGCCGGTCTCCCTAGGATGGCGTGATAAGCACTCCAGAAATCTACGACTTCAAATGTCAACTTTTCTTTTCGGTAATGCTTGGAGTCACCGAAAACCACATCGAGAGTGATCTGGCCGAGTGACTCGGCCTTCTTTCCGGGAATAACGCAGTGAAAGCTCATGTTGCTCTCGCTAAGCTTGGACATCGGGATGCCCATCCCCTTCAAGGTTTTAGCATACAGGATATTCAGGCCGCTACATCCGTCCATCAGCACTTTAGTCAGTCGAGTGCCACCAACCACTGGGTCGACCACCAGCGCTTGCCTCCCGGGGGTGACTACGCGAGCAGGATGGTCTGACTGATCGAATGTGATGGCTGCCTGAGACTATTTCAGGTATGTGGTCATTGTCGCCGGAGCAACCATATTCACTTCTCTGTTGATGACCTTCAACCGACTCTTGCTCTCAACATCGGCAAAAATCAGGAGGGTGGAATTGACCTTGGGGTAACTGTCGTCTTCCTCTTCCTCCTCATCTCTGTCCAACTCCTTGTCCTTCTCATTGGGCTATTTCTCCCGGAACTGTTGGATCAGGAGTCGACATTGTCGAGTGGTGTGTTTTGGGTAAATCAAATTACCTTCCTCATCTTTCTTCATGTGGATGTGACACGGAAAGTCCGGCACATCGTTTCCTGCTTGATCTTTCACCTTCTTAGGAGGCCAGGGCCCCTTAGGTTTTCCCTTAAACTTTCCTTGAGCTACTGCTGCGATCTCCCCAGGTGCCGCTGGTTCGGCTTGCTTTTGCTTCCGACTGGAACCACCTCCACCGGCCTCTTGGCTGACTGGTTTAATCTTCCCGCTTCGGAGTTGATCCTCTTCTTCTCCGTTAGCATACCGGGTGGCTATCTCCATCATCCGGGTCAGAGTCATATCTCCGGTCCGACCGAACTTCAGAACCAATTCTCGATACTTGACGCCTTCTTTGAAAGCGCACACCGCCTGATGCTCCGAAACATTCTCCACGGTGTTATGCAAAGTTGTCCACCTCTGAATGAATTCCCTCAAAGTTTCATTCGGCTTCTGCACACAATGCTACAACTCGGGAAGCCCTACAGCCCGCTTGCACATGCCCTCAAAGGTTCGTACAAACACTCGAGATAGCTCTTCCCAGCTGTGTATACTGTCTGGGGCCAACTGAGTCAACCACGGTCGGGCTGACCCTTCCAACATTAGAGGGAGATGCTTCATTGCTATTTTGTCATTTCCGCCTCCAATCTGCATAGACGCTCGGTAATCTTCAAGCCAAGTTTCAGGCTTGGACTCTCCGTGAACTTACTGACTCTTGTTGTCAATCTGAAGTTGGGAGGAATCACTACTACTCTGATGGCTCTACCAAAACACTTTGGGCCTGAAACATGTAATCTGCTGCCACTCAGACGATCTTTGCCCACATCTTCTCTGTGTGCTCTATTCGGTCGACCAGGCCTTGAACGAGAATGGATCTCGCATCAAAGCCTGGTTCTCTTGGGTCGATTGGAACTCTGCCCTCGTCCCTATGACGGTGTCTGTCATCGTTCTGCCGAGGCACATATGAAGCACTCCTCAGAGGAGGCGTTGGCACTCGGCGACGATTGTCGCAGTCGAACTCATGATCGTACTGCCCTCGACCTTCACACCGCGGAGGCGATCTTGGGCTATGGGCCGTTTGAACTGTATCTGCCACCACGGATCTGCTGTGTATCCTATTCCGCGACTGAGACACCGCAGAATTCTGCTCTCCTACCGCTCGGAGCAGGGCCCTGATCTGCTCCAACACTCGGCCAACCTCTGACTGAGAAGGTTGAATCGACTCTGCAATTCGGGCCACAGCAGTGAGGTTCTGAATCGGAGTACGGTATACCTTAGGTGGAGGTGGGAAAAGTTGTCGTCGACTGGAATCAGGAACTCGATCCCGAGCTCGCTCGTCGAGAGCGTGCTGCAGGTTCTCCATTCGAGTGCGCTCAGCCAAGTTAGACAAGCGCGCCTCCTCCAAGGCCTGAGCCTCGGGAGTTTCCCCAACAATGGGCGTGTGAAGTGCGTCCATTTTGCGACGACGAAGATCCTCTCTCTGCTGCGAAGAGAGAGGTTCGGGACGGTACTCCTCGTGGACACGTGATGGATCGCTGCCAGCTCCATCGCCGTCCTCACGGTGAAAGCCAGGCAGGCTACACGGGCCATTGACCATCAGGACTTCAGCCCCAGGATCGCTGCTATCGCACTCGGACGACGTCTCCGCAGATCCAGCCAACAGATCAAACAGGCCGTGGAGGGTTTCGTCGGGCTTGATTGCCGCGACTTGATGAGTGGTCGAACGCCGAGCCACCGGGTGCTTCACCCACCGCTGAAGCAGCGATCGACCACATCGCTTGCAGCGGCGCACAACGGGGAGGGAAGATGTTGCCGGAGTCGACTGATACTGGGTCGAAGGCTGCCGAAGAAGGAGGCCACGAGCGCACGCACGAAAGTGCATCGCCCCTCGCACGGGGAGCACCTCGACATCAAGCGGAGCTTCCTGGAGCCATGCTGAGTCATCGGCGACAAGAACGAGCGCGCCAAGACGGATCTCGCGGCCCACAACCATCTCACCGCCGGAAACCATGATGACGATCGGAAAATAAACTTGCAACTTCACCAACAAGTCGCTAAGACACCTGCCCCACGGTGGGCGCCAACTGTCCTGGTTCTAAGTCTGACAGTAGAAAGGGGGTAGGTATGGAGAGGCAAGATCTTAGCTATGGCGAAGATGTACACACGAGGTTTTATGAGTTCTGGCCCTTCTCGGAGGAAGTAACATCCCTACGTCTCGGTGCCTGGAGGCGGTCGATTGGATTATGTGTGTTGTGTTATAGAGGGTGCGAACCCTCATCCCAGAAGAGGGGGTGGCTTATATAGAGTGCACCAGGACCCCAGCCCACCTCCATTACAAGGAGCTTAATGTACATAAAGTAAGAGCGTTACTGGTAACGGCAGTCTTAAATACTCTTAATGCTCATGAAGACTAAGGAGTGAATGCCCGGCCGTTGTGCATTCTTCCGACTCCTGGTCTTTGATGTAGTCGAGTCATTCCCCATATGGTCGAGTGAAAGTGGGGAATGGCGGTCGAGTGATTATACCGTCGAGTGGATTCTTGGTCTTCTTATCTTCTGGGGTAGTGACCTTGGGTAGGACGTATAGGTCAGGCCTATGACCCTACCCCAGGTCTGTATCCTCATCACCCTCCCCCTCCTCGGCCTCGCGCTAACGCACGCAGTGCGCTTGGTTGACAGGCACAGTGCGGTTATTCTGTTGTCCACCCAAACAACGCACGAAACCCTAGAGCAAAACCCCTAAGATAGACAGGGTCGACAGGGTGTGACGGACTCGCCTCCGCAAGCGGCGCCGCGACACGCCGCCTCGCCGCCTACTCCGGCTCGTTCCAGGATAGGCCTCGCAAGGGGTAGGGAGGGGGGTCACGACCCCCTCCTCCCCCCCTGCTCAGCCTCGCACTAATGCATGCAGTGCGCTTGGTTGACATGTGTAGTGCGGTTATTCTGTTTTCCATCCAAACAACGCACACAACCCCAGAGCCACGCCCCTAAGATAGACAAGGGATGACGGGGGTGTGACGGACTCGCCTCCGCATGCGGCGGCGCGACACGCCACGTCGCCGCCTGCACCGTCTCGTTCCAGGGCCGGCCTCGCAGGCGGTGGGGAGTGGGGTCACGACCCCTCTCCCCCCTGCTCGGCCTCGCGCTAACGCACACAGCGTGCTTGGTTGATAGGCGTAGTGCGGTTATTCTTTTTCCATCAAAACAACGCACATAACCCCAGAGCCACACCCCTAAGATAGACTGGGGGGCGATGGGGTGTGACAGACTCGCCTCCGCATGCGGCGCCGCGACACGCCGCGTCACCGCCTGTTCTGGCTCGTTCCAGGCTCGGCCTCGCAGGGGGTGGGGAGGGGGTCACGACCCCCTCCCCCCTGCTCGGCCTCGCGCTAACGCATGCATTGCGCTTGGTTGACAGGCGCAGTGCGGTTATTCTGTTTTCCATCCAAACAACACACGCAACCCCAGAGCCACACCCCAGAGCCCGATTTAAACAAAAAGGAAAGTTGTGCTGTAAAAAGAACTTTAGCCATGATGCAATTCTGTTATACACATGAATGCAGTGCCGTGGTGCAAAAAAATTGCACGAATAAAAAAAGGTGAAAAAACAGAACAACTAACAAAACATCATGGGGTGCAAAAAAAGCAAAAACCACACATAAAAACAAAAAAACAGGGTTCACATATATATTAGGAATTTATATAAAATAAAATACACACAGTTTCATCCACATACGCTGCTGCCAAAAAGCAGACGAAAGGGCAGGAAAAGTGACCTTTTCATACACACTATCTACCTTAGACTGCAGACAGTACAAGCCATAATCCTAGTTGTTGTCCATACACACGTCTTTAACCAGAAAAATAATGCCAAATGACTCTTACTGCGACTGCGACGGCGACCGCGACCGCGACCGCGAACTAAGCCTGAGGCTTGCAGTCAGATCTCGTAGCTTAGGCAGCATGTCTTCATAATACAACATGTTCAAACGATTGAACAGCAGCTAGAAAATGTACTCCGCCATCCAATCTTCAACAGCATGCTGAAAAAAATTCAAACAATGCAGATCAATGATTGAAAAAAAGGTTGTCATAAGAACGAAATGTGAAAAAATTAAAAAACAAAAACAGTAACAAAATAGAAGAAACACGGAAGACATTACATAGGATTTGAGAATTCTCTCAACCAGACGCACACCATCATACACCTGTGTCAACCTGAGAACATAGATTCCACACTCGTTTGTTCCCTGCGCTGGCACCGTCGGGTAAGAGGGCTTCTCTACCAATTTAACCCAGTCAGGGTCATCCCTGGAGTTATACAACTTTTCACCATAAATTCTCTTCATCAGCTAAGTCATCCTCCTCTTCTGGCGAAAAGTGGAAAGATAGCACAAAGTAAAAAGAAACAAACATCGCAGATCAATAACTATTAGACGAAGCAAAAGTTCAAGTTATTCTCAACCTATAGACAGTCCCTCTTTTAAATGCATGTGAGGTCATTTCGCTTTGTTACTCTTTTAGACAAAATGGGTGTGTTTGGACAAAAAATGCAGTTCTGTGTCGCATATGTTGCAGTGCACAATATTAACAAGTGTGGTGATATGTGTACTAACAATGCATGTGCAGTTTGAAAAAATATGCATTTGGAGAAACACAAAAAAAAGCTTTCCACTTGGCTAAAAAATAACATACCAGTTCAGTGCAATCTGAATGGTAGTTTGTCCTGCGCCACTTTGTCGTGAAATCAGGATGGCCAGCGTACTTCCTAGTATCATGGATATCAATGGTCTGGTGATGTTGTTTCATCGTGTATAATGAATAATGACCATCCTTGGAGCGCGGCATCATAATCTGCCGCATCAAAAAACAAATGGAACAAAAGTTCATTCGACACGTAGCATTAGGACCACTGCTTCAATAACTATAAAAAGAAATGCAACAAAGAAGAAAATAAAAAAGATGGACTCATCAATTTTGCGTCCAACAGGTTTTAGTCGCCAACAAAAACCTTGAACTGCTTAACTGCATCTTCTAAAATGAATTGGTTATGCACAACTGGCAACAGAGGGTGTCCATCCTCGTCTTTCTTCACATTGGTTTCCATTTGAAGAACATACTGGATAGAAAAATAAAAAAAAGAACATGAAAAAAAGTAAAACATGCATGAACGCATGGACATAAAATAATTCAGTACAAGAGAAAAAATGCACCAAAGCAAAAAAACATGATAGCAGACACATTTACCATGATAAATAAAGGTGACAGTAGCACACGTTCACCAGAATGATAAACTGAACTCATTTCAGCGTCTTGCTTCTAGTACTTAATGACATAATCCATGAGATATGAGTCCATTAAAGCTCCTTTGCCAAAATGTATTAATGATATAGCCAACTTTGACTGATTCAACATCACCAAAGGGATTATTCACCATAAAGAACATGTTTCTGCAGTAAACATACACAGATGGGATCAAAAAATAAAGTTAAAAAGAAAACACAAAAAATGGATGAAGAGCACACACATAAAACTTACTCGCTGTATTTGCTTACAAAATCTTTGCTGAGAACGAGATCCTTTATTATCCTCGCCTCATCAATATATCTGAACCTCAGAGGCCTCAATTTCTCTAAAGAGCCTCTCAACTTAAAAGCCCTCTCACCTGCCCTCTTGTTCGAGAATACTCCAGCCTCATCTACGCGAGGACAATTGATAGCTGCACTCCTAGTCCTAGTGACGGGTCGCAATAGCGTAACAAAATCATCATCATCAACATCAACTACCTCATGTAGAGAGCAGGTCAACAAACAGAGCCACATCTGTGTTCAAACCATCTCCAGTCAAAGAACCAGAATTATGTGGAGAGATTTCAATCGCACAATCCTCCATAACTACCTCAGAACCCTGGGACTCAAACAGTGATGTACAGCCTCCATGAAGACCCCCATCAAAACCTAAAAACAGGGAGAAAAAACATGGAAACACTTAGCACAAAAAACAAAACCAAAAAATATTAAATGCATCTCAATAATAAAAAAATGCAATTCACTAAAGAAGAGGATGTAGCCCAGTTGTCAAGAACAATGCTACCCACTTATAAAGAACAAAGCAGCCCACTTACCTATAACAATGCAGCTCACATGTCTATAACAATGCAGCTCACTTGCCCGAAGCAAGCAATAGACAAAAAATAAATAAGGGCAATAAAGAAGTTCAATAAAAAAAACCTTTATCTGCAAAAATTAAAAGTGATGATAAATCAAGGCAAAACTTTGTTGATGTGAGCCAACTATAGAGCATGGCCTTTCTGATGTAGCCAGTGTGCTCCCCCCCCCCCCAAACTGAGCAACTCGAAAACCATCCCAAGTCTGCAAGAATTGAAACATATAGAATCCACAATCATGCCTGCAATAAAAGAACAAAAACCATCAGTTTCACATAATTAAATATAAAAAGAATAGTAGATCAGTATGATGGAGTGGGATTGTAAGGAACATACCCATTTGGCTGAAGTGGACAATGACATGTTTCAACACAAATCCATCAAGTGTAGGAGGAGTTAGCGGCTCATCAGAACTTGAGCTACCTTTTTCCATGCAAGCTTGATATTTATAACCATCCTCCTAAAAATCCTGATTGCATCAGAGCTACCAGGTTTATTGAGCGAGTCAGAAATTCAAACCGCTTTTCTTTCAAATTTAAGGCAACTGCATAATAATGACCAACGCCATCCCTCATCTCTAGCGGATCAAATGTTGCAAACATGACCTGTTGGAAGAAAAAAAACTATTACAATAAGAAGAAACAGAACACTATAAAATCAACACACACAAAGATGGTTTTAGAGACATAAAAACGTTACTCACCATATCTTTTGTATCAACACGCTCCTCAGCTTTAGAAGAGAACATCATTTTAACACTCCTGCCTAGTAGCACCATGCCAAATACTTGTCTGCCAAAACAAAACCCAAAAAGAAATAGTGCTCAAGCAAACAGGTCATGACACGAAATCGGAAAAGAAAATCAAAAAATTAAACAAAAATTTCTGCATGCTTACACAAATATGGTACGGGACAACTATCATCGGAGATCCCTTAAATTTGTCTAATAATAAAGAAACCCGAGATCTACGATGCCTGTAGTGAGCATCCCTTTATCCCAAAAAGATTGACCAACTTCGCAAGTGGTAATATCAACCACCTTAGTTCTAAAAGCAATCATGTCCCTGATTTTTTTACGAAAAACTGAAAGAGAAGATAATAAAGAAATAACAACAACAAAAAAGGGTAAATACTGAAATTAGAAAACACATATGAATAAAACAATTTTTAAAAAGGCATATTTCTTCTTTTTGTCCCTCCGAGCCATCGTAACAACAGTGTACAACTCATTGTATCTTCTCACAAGAGCTGGATCAATGCTTGACGGTGTCACAACAGGAAGTTCGTCATCTTTAATAAAAACATGAAGTTCACTTATCCAAAGAAATGAAGTTCAATATTAAGATAAGGAAACAAAACTACAATACATCAGGAACATCAGCAACAAAAGATGAAGTTTCACTTATCATTAAACATCTAATACAACTACAATAGTAATTGAAAAATGAATGAGAAAAACTTCAACCTCTTTGTTTGAAACAAAACTCTTGCTTTCAGTGTCAGAATCTTCATGTTGTTGTTCTTTAGAGCTGACCAAAACATTTACTTGGCTAGGTTGCGACGAATTCACCACGACTTCACTAGACTACCCTTCTATAACAACATCAGCATTCTCTGGGTTTACTACAGTATGGTCAACCACAACGTCCTTAGATACTTCAGCTACATGAGGCTCCACTCTAAATACATCAGGAACATCATTCGGTGCCAGACAAATAGGATAAGCGGCAACTCTACCAACAAGAACGACATTCTCCAGTGGCTTTTCAATGCCAAAATCACAATCTTCTTGCCGACTAGGGGAAACAACATCGTGGGATTCCCAAGCTACACAAGGTTCTACATTGTCGATGGCAACCGATACAGAAGCGTCAACACTGCCACCACCCGCAACAGCACAATCCCCCTAGTTCACATCAACATGAACTTCTACGTTTTCATCTCCAAGATGTGATTTTTTATTAAAAAGACACAATGTCACAAATGAGCGTGGGGAATAATTAACACAACAAGACACATGTCACTTATGCAAAAGACTGAAGTACACATATGCAAAACAACTGCAGTTCACTTATGTCAAACACTACAGCCCACATGTGACAAAATAACTACAATACATATATGTAAAAAGAATTGCAGTTGACTTTGTCAAACATTACAGCCCACATATGAAAAAAAGAACTGAACTTCAGTTCTGTTAAATACTGAAGCTTAAACATGTAAAAGACTATGGCCCACGTATGCGAAAAGAACTGCAGTTAACTTCTATCAAAGACTGAAGCTCACACATGTAAAACTATGGAGCTCACACATGTAAAACTATACAGCTCACACATGTAAAACTATACAGCTCACATATGTAAAAGAAATGCATCTGAGTGAACAGAACAACGTACATCAAGCTTATAACAGCAACAAAAAATTATATTATAACCCACTAACAGGAAAAGTAATTCCACTATACCTTATCAGCTACAACACCCGGAGGGGACGACACATCAGCCAAGTACTCATCCTTCCTAGAGCCATTGTAGGAATCTTTGTGCACATCACAAGCAGCAACTCCAGTCTACAGGCATAGAACTAACCAGAAAGGAAAATAAGATGGTAACGGCAAAAAAATAAAAAACTTCAACTATGCACAAGAAGTACACAATTTACAATCGTGAGGTACACAAAAAATACAATAAAATGGGAAGCAAAAAATGCAAGTACAAGAAGAGAGGCACATGGCAGAACAGACACGGCAGAAGTACTTGTACCTGACCAATTCCATCGTCCTTAGATACATGGACACCAGAAGATTCCACCCCAGCCTATCACAAATAAAACAATGAGGAGTCCACAGACTACACAAAAGAGGTTCAAATGCACAAAAAACCTATTACGTACATTATCAGCACCGACGCTAGTGTCCTGACGGTTCATTTCATCCAAAATATCCTCAACATCCTTCTCATACCGAGCGCATTTTTCTTCCTTTGAATGTTTCAACTGAGCATACGAAGACCGAATATCCGTCATTCAATCTTCAAGCTTTGAACCTCGCCGCAATCAAAATTGTGCGCAGCAACAATATCTCCATCTCGTGGGCCATGGCCAACAGGGAAAAAAACAACAACTGTTCTCAACCTGTCACCAGAGGTTGGCAAATCTTCAATTAACTTCAAAACCTTCAAAAGAAGCTCATCTATCTCCTCGTGTTTTTTGCTGCCAACAAATGTCTGTTTAGGAGAGCTTCTATTATCAAACATGCGACGAGCCGTGAAACCATGAGTATGCGGAGCCTCATCATCACAGGCAGGAAGCTGGCTACAGATAGGCTCATAAAACCTAGCATGAGTACTAGGCCCTGCATCAGAGCTACCACATAGAACTGCAGTAGAACGGTTGTACACAATATCACCCGAAGCCTTCCACTACAAAAAATACAATAAGGGAATAGCAGTACACATGTCAGTACTAGAAAGTTCTGATTCATAATGACTGCACCTTTTTTTTCAAAAAAACTCTGATATTAAAAACTCAGATGAATAACCGATAGCTTCCCAACTTTGTAATTTTCCAAATAAATCTTTCCCTTGACAAGCACATCCTCGTTGTATAACTTCATCAGGTCCTTGGTTGTCAGGTATGACACACGTGGCATCAACGTGTGCATAACTGAAAATTTGCGAAGCTTCAAGCAATCAATATACATAATCAAGGGGGCAATGACACAACCCTCTTCACAATTCTGCTTGTTGCCTTCTATCTGCCACCTCACCACAGGTACCTGCAACTCATCAACAACAAGCTGACAAAAGTCCATATGTGCCATAGCCGCATAATCCATGTTCTCTAACATTGCAGAAACCCTACCCAAACAAACTGCAGGCCCGGGGCATAACAAATTCTGATAAAATATCAGGAAGAACACCTTGATAGCAAGATCAAGAGTCACATGATCATCTTCCTCCACCAACACCTTCAGCTTCTCAAGCAAGTCCTTGACACCTATAATTTTTGAACAGTCAAAGCCAAGCTCATCCTTGAGGGCAGTCAATGAGTCATCATGGCCACTGGCAGCAGGCATGGGTGCAGTGTGATGTCCCATAGGTAAACAAAAATGTGATGAACTGCATCACGATTGATTCGAAGAACCCTGCCATTCCCAAAGTCCATTATCATCGTGGCAGGGTCAATCACTCCCATCAGATAGAAAATAAGAATGCATGACATGTTTTTATTTACTATCAGTTCAAAGACAACACCGAATCCAGCATCCCGAACATGACTACAGCGTGCTTCTATCAATAAAGCAGCAGCTTTGCAAACAGTGGGTAGCGACAAACGTGCGGTCTTGTTAAATCAAGAATCATCTCCCTCAGCATCATCTTCAGTTGCATTCCTCTTACTAGACTTCTTCCTCTATGTAAAGGAAAATGCAGTCCACATTAGAAGATTATCCATAAAAAGAGATAGAAAAAACATACATAGAATAACAATGAAGGAAACAAATGCAGTCCACTTCAACAAACATTTGTAACAACAGCCACCTCCCCACCAGATTCAGCACCAAGACCTTCATCGCCATCATCACGGGCACACTTGGGTACACTCTTAGATGGACCACAGTCTTTGCGTCTACTAGTATGAACATCCCACACAAAATCAGCAAGCACAAAGTCGTCATCATCAGGGTTGGGACCTTCACTGACATGTAGTCGCTTGCGCTGATGATCCTTTGCACTAGCTTCGGCAGTTCTCTTACCAAGATTCTTGTTCATGCCAGGTACACATGGACTCCGCCTAGGAGTACCACCTTCCTCAGCAACAGAACTCAACCTCTTCTTCTGCAAAGCAGGACGCTTGTCTTTGACAAATTTGGCACCCTTGGCACCATCTGCAGCTCTCCTCTGCTTCTCCTTCTCTGCATACTCTTTTGAGTCACTTTCAAACCTCAACTTCTTCTTCCTTTTCTTCAATTCATATGCATGAAGCTGTTCCGAGACCATCCACTCCTCCGTAACTTCCTCTATACCATCAATAGACTGACAATGTGTTTCAGACAAGACGGGAAGTCTCTGGTCAAAGCTCACACCAACATCACCCTCTGCAAAATAATGGTCAATCAATTGAGTAACCTCCTCAAACCCGGGCGCCCCAGCATGAAAAACAGACACTACGTCAAAATGAACTTTAACTATGGTCGTTAAAAAGTGCACAAAAAGTGCAAATGCAGTACACTTAGACAAATAAATGTAGTGCTCCAGTCATAAGCTAAATAAAAAATAATGCATTGAACAAAAAACTTGAACAAAACAACAATGCAGTTCACACATACATGTAGTGGAGTTCACATATACATATAAATGCAGTGCTGCATACACTAACTTCACATTTGTTCCCAACAAAATGCCAGACTAGATACAGCAAGGCAACACCAATTTGTACAAGATAAAGTAAGCAGCATACACACAATTAAACGAAGCATTCACATCCAAAAATAGCAGAAATTTATAAGAACAATCCATTCCAAAACTCACAAGACACATGTGAAATTGACAACAGAAATAGGGATACACAAAAAATTGGAAAATTAAAAATAAGAAAAAACAAACAAAAACATACCAGAAGGAGGAGCCACACTTATGGGAGAAGATTCAATTGGTGAATTCACTTGATGTCCCGCCTCACCACCATGATCCTTACCACCAGGACACCGAGAGACAATTGTGGTATCATTATGACCACTGCAATCACCTACTGGATTCAATAAAAACCAGAAACAGAAATTACAAAACATCACATGACAAATAATGCAAAGGAACGCTGACAACTAACACAATATAAACAAATATGCAGGATGAATTAGGAAACTAGATAAACATCAAACAAAATAAACAAAGCCAAACTAAGCAGATCTCGGGTAGGGGGGGGGGGCAAGTTGTGCATCTGAGGATCAATAGTAACAATGGAGAAGGGACACAGTGTTTACCCAGGTTCAGGCCCTCTTAATGGAGGTAAAACCCTACTCCTACTTGATTATACTTGAGGTATAGGGGTTACAAGAGTTGATCTACCACGAGATCGATTCGTCTAACCCTAGATAGCTAGCCTAGCAATGTTATGATCTTGCCTCCGATCTAACCCTCTGGTTTATATAGACATCGGAGGGGCTTAGGGTTTGTACAAAGTCGGTTTTACAGAAAGGAACAATATATCCAGACACCTATACTTGCCATCCATGCATGTGAGAGTCCCCACCGGACATGAGAGATAATCTTCTATCTTGTATCTTGACGGCCCATCAGTCCGGAGGCACCGGATACTTTGGCGGAAGCACTTCGTCGTGCTTCCATCATGGAAGAGCACCGTACCTTGATGGGTACGGTGGTTGAGAAAATTCGGTCTGCCAAGAGTGGACTGAATGAAGCTTTTACCAGCCTATTAACAAGCTTCGAGGTATGCCATGTAATTTTCTAACCGATTTTAATGAAGGAATATGCCTGTGTATAGATAGTAGCCCCTCAGATTCTAATTGGTTTTGAAGAAGCCAGACACAGGATCACATAGTGTTCGGAAGAGGTGACACTCTATTGTACAACAGACTTCCCTACTGGCGGCGAGCGCCCAGTCCGCCTATGTTTCCAAACTTACTCAAAAGCTACGTCTGGCCGATGAAGAGGTTGTCCGCATTAATAAGCGGTTTGACAACACACAAGGTATGCGTTCGTTGAGTATATATCACCAATTGTATATGTGTTAATCGTTTGAAACAGACTAAAAATGTTTTAACTGTGCCCGTAGTTGGCACCGATGAGGTCGAGTCCCTCAAAAGCGCCCTTGCTGAAGCCAAGAAGGAGGCGGAGGCGAGCAAGGTGGCCGCGGACAAGGCGGCCAAAATCTTAGAGGTGGAGCAGAACACCCGCCAACGACATGAGGCGCGGGTGGGTGAGGTTGAAAAAGAGCTCAAGGACGCCATTGCTAGATGCGAGTACTTGGAGCAGACGAGTTCGGACCAGGCCTCCGAGCTCACCAAAGCCTGTGAGAGCCTGAGGGAAGCCCGGGCTGATGCCCAGGATGCTCGCTAGGAGATCCAAGAGGCGAGGCAGATTTCGGCTGGTAAGGCCATTATTATGTAGAGTACATATGCCAGTAGAAGATATATTTTACTAACCCGAGTTAGGAGTTCTCCAGGCACCTTGGCCGACTTGCCAAGGAGCATTGTGGCCGTCGCCGCATTCTTCCGAGCCGAGGAGGGGAACGCAACGGAGAAGCTGTTCTGGTTGCAGTATCCTACGTCGGAGCTTCCAGTGCCCCTGGGCGACCAGATGAAGTAGCTATCCAAGCTGCATAGGGTGGCCGGCCTGGCCACGAAGGACGTAATAGCCCATCTATGGCCGGCCGAAGCCGTACCCAGCAGCCACTTCAGGCTTGTGAAGAGGCTGGTGGAGGCGCTTCCTAGGATTGATGCCCTTAAGCGGTCATCCTGTATTGAGGGTGCACGGATGGCCTTTGCCCGTGTGAAGGTTCAGTGGGCAAAGATGAAAGCCACCGAGATTGCCACCGCACGGCCACTGGAGGGCAAGGAGCACCTGCGGCCGGAGAGGTACTTCGCCGAGGTCCTCGAGGGAGCCTATATTGTAGAAGGCCAGTGCTCTAAGGACATAATATTTGAGTAGTTGTATCCGGTTTGTAAGAGTTATGTAATGAACTCGCAATGTATGATAGTTATGATTATGCTTTATTATCAGTTTATCCTCCTATTTAGCTATTTATATATCTGAAAGTTTACCAGTTGTCGGCTTCACCCCCCATGTAGATACTACAGGGGTGTTCGGGACCGCATGACTGTACCTTATCCAACGTCTTTGTCCGATGTAGGAGGTGTCTTCCAAAGTGAACCATGCAATCAGACTATGCAGTTTTGGTACTTTCATTTTAGCCATAAGTGTCCATTGATGGCCCTAAGTACTAGCCCCTCGTTGCATCATCGGCAATCCGGAGTGCGTGCCTTTGCAATGTGGCTGTTCAAAAAACCCAGCCCCTCGTATAACACAACATAAATCGCGAATGATTCGTAGTATAACACTAAGTCACTGGACCACTGATCCACTCTCTCTTATCATGATAGTTAGTTTTTGACTTTCTCTACTGAGGTACTTGATCGGACGAACCGGAAATACAATCATAGTAGTTCTCCCTTTACTACCTTCGCCGAACTTGCGAAACGTAAGGTGGCAAACATAGGAGCCGGGCAACCAAAGTATAGACCAAAGACATGATTCGGAGCAGATGCATATAATGCAATATCTGGGACGCCGAAGAGTTCCCTGTGGGTGTTCGGACTTAAGAATTTTAGCGGGGCCGAAGACAACCCCTGGTATAAAGACTGTGTCAAGCCATGTATGCCAGTCGACTGTAAGGGGGAGTGCAGATGACAAGGAAAAAATCCAAAAACCCAACCGAGAAGGTGATAAGCATGTGTGTCCTTTATATCTTTTTTGATATGTCGATGACAAGCAATGTCATTCAATATTGGGGTCATATTGCATACCCAGAGAAAAAGGAAAAGATTTACATAAGGAAAAGTCTACCACAGGGCCTAAAAATCATAGTTTGGAAAAGAAACTCCAATGATGCCCTGCCGCACGTCTGCGTCCTTTCTCCTTAGTAGCGAGTCCTTTGAGAGGAGTATTTAATGGTTCAAAAATGCGCCCACCTTAAAAGGGTCTCCTACGACAACCATCCTGCAAGTAGGGCTCTTGATGAAACTGCGTTAAAAGAAAAAGGATATAGCGGCCCAATTATGGTCAAGCCATGTAATGGACCTACTCCGCAGTGTGCCTCCGGCGCCGCCCGAGATATTTTTAGTGCATAATTATGTACACGCGGTACACAAGCCGCGACCTGGTGGGGCGACCGACAGAGGCTAAACTGCTAATCAAGGTCTGGATCCGCTGATTTATGCGCGGTCCGGACTCGCTTGGATGCGTCACTGGCTTTAGTGGCCTATGAACTGCTCGGCTTGATAAGGGTGCTATATGCTACCTCTTGACCACTTCGTTTGTTTTCCTTGAAGAGGAAAGGGTGATGCAGCAAAGTAGCATAAGTGCTTCCCCCAGTTTTTGAGAACCAAGGTATCAATCCAGTAGGAGGCTCCTCAAAAGTCCCAGGCACCTACACAAACAAACAAGAACCTCGCGACCAACGCAATAAAGAGGTTGCCAATCCCTTCACGGCAGCTTGCAAAAGTGAGATCTGATAGTGATAATAAGATAAGATAAATATTTTTGGTATTTTTATGATATAGATTGGAAAGTAAAAGATGCAAATAAAAGTAGATGGAAAACCTATATGATAAAAGATAGACCCGGGGGGCATAGGTTTCACTAGTGGCTTCCCTCAAGATAGCATAAGTATTACAGTGGGTGAACAAATTACTGTCGAGCAATTGATAGAAAAGCACATAGTTATGAGATTATCTAGGCATGATCATGTATATTGGCATCACGTCCGTGGCAAGTAGATCGAAACGATTCTGCATCTACTACTACTACTCCACACATCGACCGACTCCTATCTGCATCTAGAGTATTAAGTTCATGAAGAACAGAGTAACGCATTAAGAAAGATGACATGATGTAGAGGGATAAACTCATGCAATATGATATAAACCCATCTTTTTATCCTCAATGGCAACAATACAATACGTGCCTTGCTGCCCCTGCTATCACTAGGAAAGGACACCGCAAGACTTAACCCAAAGCTAAGCACTTCTCCCATTGCAAGAAAGATCAATCTAGTAGGCCAAACCAAACTGATAATTCGAAGAGACTTGCAAAGATAACTTAATCACACATAGAAGAATTCAGAGGAGATTCAAATATTTCTCATAGATAAACTTGATCATAAACCCACAATTCATCGAATCTCGACAAACACACCGCAAAAAGAGTTACATCGAATATATCTCCAAGAATATCGAGGAGAACTTTGTATTGAGATTCAAAGAGAGTGAATAAGCCATCTAGATAATAACTATTGACCCGAAGGTCGGTGGTAAACTACTCACAACTCATAGGAGAGGCCTTGGAGATGATGTAGAGGCCCTCCATGGTAGATTCACCCTTCGGCAGAGCACCGGCGAAGGCTCCAAGATGGGATCTCGCGGATACAGAAGGTTGCTGTGGTGGAATTAGGTTTTTGTGGTGCTCCTCGATGTTTTCAGGGTACGGAAGTATATATAGGAGGAAGAAGTAGGTTGGTTAACGCTCGAGGGGCCCACGAGGGTGGGGGGCATGCCAGGCACCCTCGTGGCCGCTTCGTTTGTTGTTTGACGTCCACTCCAAGTCTCCTGGTTGGCATTTGTTCCAAAAAGATCGCTCCCGAAGGTTTCATTCCGTTTGGACTCCGTTTGATATTCCTTTTCTTCGAAACACTAAAATTGGCAAAAAAAAAACAGCAATTCGGGCTGGTCCTCCGGTTAGTAGGTTAGTCCCGAAAATGTTATAAAAGTGTAAAGTAAAGCCCATAAACATCCAAAACGGCTAATATAATAGCATGGAACAATAAAAAAATTATAGATACGTTGGAGACGTATCACTATACACTTCGGCTGCAAGGGTCGCGGTGTGTTCTTCAGTACGAAGTGAGCTCTCCATATTATCATTGACTGTAATAACGCCACGAGGTCCGGGTATTTTGAGCTCTAAGTAAGCATAATGCGGGACTAAATTAAAGCGGGCGAAGGCAGTTCGTCCGAGCAGTGCATGGTAACCACTGCGGAAAGGGACGATGTCGAAGATTAACTCTTTGCTGCGAAAGTTATCTGGGGAGCTGAATACTACCTCCAGTGTGATTGAGCCCGTACAACGGGCCTCCACTCCCTGTATTATACCTTTAAAGGTAGTGTTACTAGGCTTGATTCGTGATGGGTCGATCCCCATCTTACGAACGGTATCTTGATAGATCAAGTTGAGATTGCTTCCTCCATCTATAAGGACTCTAGTGAGGTGGTATCCGTCGATGATTGGATCAAGAACCAAAGCAGCCAAACCCCCGTGACAGATACTAGTTGGGTGATCTTTGCGGTCGAAAGTGATCGAACAGGGTGACCATGGGTTAAACTTGGGGGCGACAGGCTCTACGGCATAGACGTCCCGTAATGCGCGTTTGTGCTCCCTTTTGGGGATGTGAGTGACATATATCATGTTCATTGTCTTCACCTCGGAGAAAATTGTTTCTGACCCCGGGTGTTCGGCTGACGGGGCTCATCATCGTCTTAACTTAGGGTCCCTTTTCCCCTTATGTACGGTATTTATTTAACATACTGGCCTGTTTGAGAACCCAAGAACTCTTGTTGGTGTGGTTTGCAGGCTTATTGGTTGTGCCATGAATCTGACAGGGTCTCTCGAGTATTTTATCCAAGCTGGATGGCCCGTCTTTGTTATCTTTGGAAGGTTTCTTCCGCTGACCGGACTTAGGATCGCTGTATCCTGCATTGACTGCCGTATCATCGGTGTCGTCGTTGTTGTTATTCCGACATTTGTTTTTATTGCGGCAAGGCTTAGCATTGTCGTCCCGCACTTCGGAGGTTCTGGGGTCTCCTGAGCTATTGCTTCTACGAGCCAACCAGCTGTCTTCGCCCGCATAGAAGCGGGTCAAAACCGGCAGATCTCATGTAGGGGGGCCCAAGCTGTGCGTCTGAGTATCAATTGTAACAATGGAGAAGGGACACAGTGTTTACCCAGGTCTGGGCCCTCCTAATGGAGGTAAAACCCTACTCCTACTTGATTATAGTCGAGGGTATAGGGGTTACAAGAGTTGATCTACCACGAGATCGATTCGGCTAACCCTAGATAGCTAGCCCAGCAAAGTTATGATCCCGCCTCCGATCTAACCCTCTGGTTTATATAGTCATCGGAGGGGCTTAGGGTTTGTACAAAGTCGGTTTTACATAAAGGAACAATATATCCGGACACCTATACTTTCCACGCATGTGAGAGTCCTTACCGGACACGGGAGATAATCTTCTGTCTTGTATCTTGACGGCCCATCAGCCTGGCCCACATCAGTACACCGGACGCCCGAGGACCCCCTAATCCAGGACTCCAATAGTAGCCCCTGAACCAGTCTTCAATGATGATATATTCGGTGCTCAGATTGTCTTCGACATTGCAAGGCGGGTTCCTTAAAGAATTTACATCGGCTTTCCTCTGTAAAAGAATTGTATCCGGATTTTCACAATAAACACAACCCTTAGCCACAAAGGCAGGACATAAAAAAATGAGAATAGTGTCTTTTACTGACAACTTTTCTGGCGAAGCGTCAGACTTGACCTTTCGGTGTCGGTGTACTAAAATAGGGGCGCTCTTTTGCAGCCCTTATCTGTGCACGGGCAGTCAGAGTTGCACCCGCGACCACACCTAAGCAGGGCAGAGACAGGAAATCAAAGCCGCGGGACGATCAAAGCAACGCCAAGACAGAAGCAAGGTGAAGTGGTTTCCCCCGGCGAGATCCTTGCCGGGGAAGCCCCCACGGCCCCGGCAAGGCCCTTGCCGGGGTAGCCTACCTGACGCCAGCAGGGCACGCCACCCTTGAGCCCTGGTTCCTCCAGCGCCACCAACCGCATTGGGACAAAGGCTCGGGAGGCGCCACCATGATGGCATGCAGATCTTTGTGAAGACAAGGATAATACTCCAAATCAAAAGAGTAGAAGACGACGAACATTGGTGAGATCCTTGTCGAGGAAACCCACAAGACCCTCGGCAAGACCCTTGCCGGGGATGACCGCAACGCCACGGCAAGACCCTTGCCAGGGCCCCGGCAAGGCCCTTGTCGGGGACGTCCGCGAGTCCACAGCCAGGCCCGCACCTGCCAAGCTTCTGCCACCACTCCCATGCAGCTGCCAGCCCACCAGCTGGGCAGGCACCTGCGTGTCGGCACAAGGCTTCTCAGCCAACTCAGCGCATGCCTACGTGGTGGCATGCAAATCTTCGTGAAAGCCCTACCACTGCGCCACCTCAGCAGCCTGCCAGCCTACATGGCACTGACCGCCTCGCTGGCCCAGGCGCGTGTCGAGGCAGGGCAAAGCAGCGGTAAAGTGGAGGGGACACGTCAGGGACGCATTAAATGCACTTTGTCCCGTAATGGCAAGGGATAGGCCTAATCACAGTACCCCGATGCCACTTCCTGTGTGCCACTGTGGCGATCCCCTTGCCTATAAAAGGAGGCCCGAAGCATCTAGGAGAAGGATTCGTACTTTTGGACAAGTTACGCCCATTGTAGCTAGTTTGAGAGCCTCAAGAACACAAATACACACATCAAAGCAGGACTAGGGTGTTACGCATCCCTGCGGCCCGAACTTGGGTAAATAACCTGCGTGCTTGTACTGACTGCTGATCCTGCTCTCCTCACAACCCAGCGCCCCGCAACCATAGTAGGGATCCTTGTGATCCCATAGGTGTCGTTTGCCACCAACATCTTTGGCGCGCCAGGTAGGGGTCGTAGTAGTGAGCATCTGGTTTAGCGGCTAGTAGCACAGCTCTTCATCGCCATGGCTTCCGAGGAAGAGGCGACCAGGCGAGCAGCCCCATTGGCGGATGCGGCGAGCGTTCGCGCGGCAACAAAAAAAAGCTAAGTCGTGCAAGACTTCGAATAATTCCTTCTTATATAAGGTTATCTTCCCCGGAGATCTTTCCTCTATATGGGAAACCTGCACGCAGTGGGGCCCTTCCGTTATCGGCAACGCTCTTGGTCTCTTTCGAGCGGCTGCGTCGAGAGCGGCAGGGTGGCCTTCCGCTATCGGCAACGCTCTCGCTCTGCCTCGAGAACGCTTGGTAGTTTGAGCGGCCATGCTGACAACGGCAAGGTGGTTTGCATAGGCGGCAAGCACGCCCTACCGGCCGCTAAAGGATCCGTCCTTCAAAGCGCAGCGATTTGGGTTTACGCGCCGGCAAGCCTACCCAGTAAGCGTAGGCTGGACGTACAGAGAAAGGTTAAACAGGGAATTAACGTGCATCATATTAAAAGTACTACAGAGTTATATTACACCAATTGTTGCTACGGTTCTAACTAAAGATGTGAATTGTCTTGGTCATGAACCTGAAGCGGCAACAAGAAACGGGGCGTCTAGTCCCGGCACTGGCCCTCCAACCTCTCGATTCCGCCGACGCTGCTGATGATGGGCTCAATGCGCTCCTTGACCCCCGAGAGGTCTGCATCACCCGACAAGCTGTCCAGCGCGGCGTCAAAGTCGAGGTCGGGGTTCCAGAATGCCAACTTGGGGAGAACCTTGGTCATGGCGCCCTGGCAAATCATCCGGGACTCATTGGCCAAGGAGCTCGCCCGGTTGGAGTCGAGCCGTTCCAGGGCACCAAGAACGCCCTCGAAGAACAAGGTCAGCTTGGCGTGGGGGCTCGTGCCCGGTTCCGGGGCATACCTCACTTCCGGCGTCTTCATGTCGGCCAGCTGCTTGGTGGTCCTTTTGGAAACATCGGTGAGGCGGTCGGTCCAGATTTTGTCGCCCTTCATGGAATCTACGTGGTTGGCGGCGCGTTCTTCTGCAGCTGCTTCTCCTCCACCAGGCTCTTGGTCAGGGCTCCTTCCCGGGTCTGGGCCTCCAAAAGCGCCCCCTCAAGGCTCACCAGCTTGATCTTCAGGTCCTTGTTGGTGTCGTTGGCTGTGGAGTGCAGCCCAGCCTTGCTGAGGACCGTGGAATGTGCTTCGGCCATAGCCTCCTTGAGCGTGTTCTTCTCCGAGGACAGCTCCAGGATTTGCTTCGCCAGGCCATCCCGCTCCGCCTCCAGCTCCTTCACCTTGCTGCCGTGGGCTAGGGCCTGGGCATCGAGCGCTTCCGTATGCTTATGCTCCAGCTCTTGGGTCCGCGCCGCGGCAAGCTTCTCGACCTCCTCCTCCTTGCCACGGAGCGTTGCACCAAGCAACGTCTCACGGGCGACAAGATCCTCCTCCTGGGAGTTCAGCTCGGCCTCGTGCTGAGACCGGATGGCCTCGGCCTTAGAGGCCTCCTCCCTGGCTTCCTCCCGGGCCTTCTCAAAGTTGGCCTGCTTCAGGTGGAGTTTCAGGTGGTGCTGCGCCAACTGGTCTTGGGCGGCCATCAGCTCCTCGTGGGTCTGGCAGAACCAGGCTTGCGCCTCGGCGACGCGCTCCGCAAGGTCTGCTTCCACCTTGTGCGCCACCTCCTCCTTGGACTTCGCCTTGTCCAGACGGGCACGGTGGAGTGCCTGAAGCTTCTTGAAGCTGGCACTCGTGGCCTGGAGGAGCCGCTCCTCTTGGGTGCCGCCACCAGCGCTCAGCTCGTCGATGACCTCAAGCCCGGCGGCGGCGAGCACTTCGTCATCAAACACCACCCCCTCGGCTGGCGCCCTGGTGCTTGCCGACCCTGGGAGGTGAACGAACATGTCGTCGCTCACCTTCAGGTACTTGCCTAAGCCGGAGGCAGCGGACGAGGAGGGTTGGTCGTCAACCACCTCCTCCTCGGTAGAGGCTTTGCTGGCCTCCTTCTCGGCAGAGCCCTTGCCGGCCTCCTCCTCAGCAACGCCCTTGCCGGCCTCCTCGGCGGAGCCCTCGTCGGTCTCCCCGGCAAGCCCCTTGGCGGCATCCTCGGCCGTGGTCTCGGCGGCCTCCTTGGTGGCGACCTTCTCTACCTCAGCTATGGCGCCTTCGGCAGCCTCCTCGATGATGGTGTCGGTGTCCCCCTGGGCCGCCGGGGGGTGACCTGGACGCCAAAGGAGGAAATAAGGCAGGGTCAAAGCCAAGGTTTAGGAGAAAAGAAAGTAGAGCAAGGAAGAGCGAATGGCTCCACCCTTGCCGGGCTGGGAAGATGTGGCCCCCTCCCCGCCAACATCTGTTGTCGGGGTGGAGCCGCCAGCACCCAAGTCTACCTCTTCCTCCATGCGCATGGGCACGGTATCTGGCGCCGTTGCCGAGGACACCCCTCGGGGCGGTGTGGTCAATGGGGCCGGCGTTGTGAGGGAGGCCCTTGGTGGCTCCTCCTTCTACCGTTCTTCTCCTACAAACCGTGGCAAGGTCAACAACAAGAGAATCGGGCCTCGGCAAGCGTTGGCAAGGGGTGGATGGTGAACTTACGCTGGGGGCTGAGATGGGGGATGCGCCGCGGGCTGCTGTCCGGGCTGCTCTCCACCACCAGCGGTGCCCTTGAAGTACCCATCGGTGAAGGGTTGCCCGTCAAGGCTTTGGCCCTCTTTGCTGCCCACTGGGCCAGTGTCTCTGCCTCCCTACAAGAACAAGTCGAATCAAGGAGGGCGGCATGATTCGTAAGGATGGAAGCGGCGAGGGGCAGAACGCTTACTCGTCCTCCTCCTCCTCCTCTGCTGCCTTCCTCTTCCCCCTCGGGCAGAGGGACGAGAAGTCGAAACTGATGTCCGTGACGGCGCTTGCGGGCGAGGGGGAGGCGAAGGAGTCCGGAGGGTTTGGATGAAGAAGAGGCGGTCGTCTTCTTCTTCGCCACCGTGATCTTCTTCTTCACCACAGCGGCTTCTTTCTTCGCCGCTGCGACCCTCGTCATGCGCATGGTCTCCCCCGGAGCCCCTTGATGCGCCTCAGCCGTGCCGGGCTAGACCTGCTCGCCAGAGTTGGCCCGACGCAGGACGTGCCTCTTCTGCGTAGCCGGGGGCTCGCCGGCCTCGGCCTCCTCCTCGGATGACCCTTCACCCATGCCTTCGGCAGGGGGGGCCTCGGTGCTAGCACCGGCCGCCTCCTTGACGGACTTAGCCCACACGGCGAGCTCCTCCTCCTCTGCGGCCGCGGCGGCCTCATTCTCCACGCCGCCAGCCTCGCCGGCAAGCCTGGCGAGCTCCGCCTCCATCGCCCTAGCGGCAATATAGTTCAGCTACCCCTGGGTGGTGTCCTGGATGAGCCGCGGTTCGTCGTGGTCGAGTTCTTCAACCAAATTGGTGAAGACCTCCTCCACCTCGCGTGCCGGGGGCTCGACCTAGGCCGGGTCGAGACCGTGCGCGTTGAAGGGCGGCATCATGGCCAAGATTTCGGCCTGCCGGGAGTTGTTGCTCAATGGGACCACTCCCGGCGGCAGCCCGATCAAGGGCCCCTTGACAACCTGGCCAGACTTTGCAGCCTTGCCTGTCCTCCTCACCTTGCCGTCGGCGTACTCCTTGAGCTGGAAGATCCTCCGGCAATACCAGGAGTGCCCCAGCACCGTGAAGTTGTTCTGCAGGCCGGTGCGGAGCCTCGTGATGTCGGTCGCGTTCCTGAAATCCCAGGCCGGCCTCCCCTTCTTGTGCCACGATCATCTCGAGGGTGAGCCCGACCTCTGTAAGGCGGCGGATCCTGGTGGTGGCAATCGAGAACTTCTTATCATTGGGGTCGAGGTCGCTCCAGTTTACACCGCGGGGCAGCGGCTCCCGACGAACGCCCTGGCAGAACTCCGGCGGATCCTCCTCCATGATCCAACACCACCGGCCCCGCCACTCTTCCCACCTATCCTTTGTGGTGCCATCTGGGTACACGCCTCTCTCCTAAATCCTCAGGATCCAGGTGACGGTCCCAGGAAGAGCACCCCCAGGTTGGACGCGGGGGGAGAAGTAGTGGTGGAAAAGAGTCGTGATGGGCATCACCCCGGCGAAGCCCTCGCAGAGATGGGCGAAATATGCCAGGTACACCATGGCATTCGGCGTGAGGTCCAACAAGTGGAAGCCAAAAGTCCGCATGATACCATTGACGAAGTCGAAAAAATGGGGGCAAAGCCCACAGAAGAAGAAGTCGACGAAGAATGGGTACCGTTTCTGGCCGCCCTTCTTGCAATCCGCGGGAAGGGCACGCGTGGCGGAGTGCGCCGGCATCGCCACCGCCCACAACGGCTTGTAGTAGTCCCTGAGCTCGAGGGCGTCGATGGACAACGGGACGAAGTAGGCGGTCTGCGCCCACCACGCCGCCGCCTCGCTCTCCGGCGTATCCTTCTCCCTCGTATCCTCGGCCACGCCTTTGCCATTGCCAGATTTGGGCGCCATGGCGGCTGGGAAAAGAGCGAGAAGCTGGGGGCAGTGGGAAGCACAGCAGCGAGGAGCGAGATCTTGGAAGGGAAGAAGATGGGGACGACGATGGCGATATTGGGAAAAGCACAGGGTGTAAATGAGCCGCGCGCCCGCGGTTATTCCTTTTTATGGGGAAGGCGCGGGCCGCCACTCTTCCCATTTATTGCGACATGACGCATGCCTGCTGGGACCGCCCCACGCATGCCCCCCATGTCAAGCACGCCCCCCATGCCGCGCATTAGATGGTCGTCATGGGGAAGCGCAGCAGAAGGAAAGTTACCGCGATAAAAAACCGCCCCGCCTGCCCGCACACTGTTCTGGGCCTGGCCCAACAACGTGTCGCGCTTATGTGTGGCCCAGGCCCGGGGGCTCCTGTTGGTGTACCAAAATAGGGGCGCTCTTTTGTACCCCTTATTTGTGCATGGGCAGTCAGAGCCGCGCCCGCGACCACACCTAAGCAGGGTAGAGACAGGAAATCAAAGTCGCGGGACGATCAAAGCAACGCCAAGACAGAAGCATAAAGAGCAAGAAGGCGAAGTGGTTTCCCCTGGCGAGGTCCTTGCCGAGGCAGCCCCCACAGCCCCGGCAAGGCCCTTGCCCGGGCAGCCTACCTGACGCCAGCAGGGCACGCCACCCTTGAGCCCTGGTTCCTCCAGCGCCACCAACCGCAATGGGACCAAGGCTCGGGAGGCGCCACCATGATAGATGCAAATCTTTGTGAAGACAAGGATAATACTCCAAATCACAAGAGTAGAAGACGACGAACCTCGGCGAGATCCTTGCAGAGGAAACCCACGAGACCCCCGGCAAGACCCTTGTCGGGGAAGACTGCAACGCCGCGGAAAGACCGTTGCCGGGGACGTCCGCGAGGCCACAGCCAGGCCCGCACCCACCAAGCTTCTGCCACCACTCCCATGCAGATGCCATCCCACAAGCTGGGCAGGCACCTGCGTGTCAGCACAAGGCTTCTCAGCCAACTCAGCGCATGCCTACGTGGTGGCATGCAAATCTTTGTGAAATCCCTACCACTGCGCCTCCTCAACAGCCTGCCAGCCTACATGGCGCTAACCGCCTCGCTGGCCCAGGCGCGTGTTGAGGCAGGGCAAAGCGGCGGTAAAGTGGAGGGGACACGTCAGGGACGCATTAAATGCACTTTGTCCCGTAATGGCAAGGGATAGGCTTAATCACAGTACCCCGATGCCACCTCCTGTGTGCCATTGTGGCGATCCCCTTGCCTATAAAAGGAGGCCCGAGGCATCCATGAGAAGGATTCAGACTTTTGGACAAGTTACGCCCATTGTAGCTAGTTCGAGAACCTCAAGAACACAAATACACACATCAAAGCAGGACTAGGGAGTTATGCATCCCTGCGGCCCGAACCTGGGTAATTGACCAGCGTGCTTTTACTGACTGCTGATCCTGCTCTCCTCACAACACAGCGCCCCGCAACCGTAGTAGAGATCCTTGTGTTCCCGTAGGTGTCATTTCCCACCGACATTCGGCATTTCGAACCATTTTCACACCCCGCCTTCCGTGTTTCGAGGTCACGCCTCATTGGAACCTCCTGTCAAAACAGAGATCGTGCCCACTTAATATGGGATTACATATCAATGATATTTTGGTAATCCAACCGACTGCGGTGCATACCCACATCGGGAACAGACAAGGTTTTAAGGCTAGGGGGCGGGCGCTCGGTATACACGGCTTATATAAACGGGTAAAGATTCATCTTTTCTATCCCATGGCTTCTTCCTTCCTCTGCCTCCCTATCTCCGAGCTCTAGCGCCCGAGCCTCGACACCTCCCACTGTCACCAACCTCTCCAGTCATGTCCGGATCCATCTTTCAGGGCAAGTGGGTGGCCTCCTCCATGAGGGAGAAGGACATCAAGGAGCTCCAGGATGCGGGATACCTGAGTACGGACAACACGTACAGGATCCCTACCAAGAAGCAAGTCATCCCCACACCGGAGCCCGACTAAAGGGTGGTATTTATCCCTCACTTCCTCTGCGGACTAGGGTTTCCACTTCACCCTTTTGTCTGCAGCCTCATGTTCTATTATAGGCTAGATTTTCATGATCTAGCCGCAAACTCATTCCTCCACATCTCGGCATTTATCATCGTGTGCGAGGTGCTCCTCCGCATCCCCCCCCCCCCACTTCGGCTTCTGGCTCAAATTCTTCAACGTGAAGCCAAAGGTGGTAGATGGGTAGCATGCAGACCGCCGAGGTGCGATGGTGAGCAAACTCCCAAACGTCACCTGGCCCAAGGGGGCCTTTGTGGAAATGTAACGCCCCAAGACCGATGCGCCAGGTGTCTTCCAGTTATCCGCCGTCATCGCCATGTGATTTGCTTGCATGTTGCAGTTTGCCATGTCATCTTCTACATTTCATATGCATGTTTTTCAAAACTTGCATCCGTCCGGGTCCTTCCAGTTCTCTCTGTTGTTTGTTCTGAGCCTAGACCACACTCGCACACGCCCGGGACACCTCCGAATATTATTTTATAAGTGGCATAAAAATATTCTCGGAATGGGATGAAAGTTGGTGTGCGGTCTTTTTATAGTGTAGGCAGACCGCTTGCCAAATTTCGTCGCATTCGGTGTCCATCTGATAGCCCAACCGTTATATATTCGGACATTTTCGGTCTTTGAAAACCATTGCCGGGCTGCCATATCTTCTCTCCCCAAAGCCCAAGGCCCATATCCAGAGCCCACTTGCAACCCAGAAACCCCCCTCTGACTGGAGCCGTCGGATCGCGATCGGAGGCTCCGAAACGCTCCAAAACCCCCTCAAACCCTAGCCCCCTGCTATATATGGACCCCCTAGTCCATTTTATGCATCCCCTAGCCTCCACCTACCTCCTATCCCTTCCTCTACCTGCCGCTGCACCTCCCCCAGCCTCCGCCGGCCCTCCCTGCCGCTTGCACCGCCCCTGCCATGGTTGCCTCCCTCCTGATCGAGCGGGAGGAGGACGACGAGCGCCCGCCTGGGCCGCCTCCCCCTCGCGCACGTGGGCCCTGACCTGGGCCGCCTCTGCAACGGCCGCGCCGGGCCGATCCACCACCGACTTGGACCATGGCCCGCCAGGTGAGCCCCGCCAAATCCCTCCCGGGCGTCGTTTAGTCTATCCCCTGCTCACATGTTTTTTTTTCTGAAAATCGGCCAAGTCCCTGATCTGCCATGTTAAGTGAGCATCGTGTGTACCTTGTAACTTTGTGCATGTGACTCCGTTTTGCGTGCATGATATGTGAAAATGTTCATCTCTTGATGATCTTCATGATGGAGTAGTTTGCACGCATGTTAATTTTCATCTTGATGTCTTAATCTTCGTTGCAAAACTGCTAAGTGATATAAACTGCTGGAATCTGTTGATTGTTAACATCATGTATGCATCTTATGAGTGGTGTAACTTTGTCCCCGTTGATCCTATGATGATGATCTTGATATGCGCATGTTCGGCTCTTCATGCTCTACATGTTGGTGTGCTTTGCATTCATGTTAGAGTGCATCTTGGTACCTTAATCTCTGTTGCAAAAATGCATTTTGCTATTAACTGCTAGAAACTGTTATAACTTGCCTATTTGTCATTTTTATATCTTCTTCTGTGATTTTATTTTGAGCAACGTGTCGACATGTTTTAGGAGCATAATCATGCAATATTCACAGTGGTGCAATCCATGTAGTCTTATATGCCCTATAGTGAGTGCATCAAGCTTGTGAAGTGGGCAACTTGATGTTAATGTGCTATCAAGTCTGAATCTGTTATACCATGATGCCATGTTTTCTTGATGCTACCAATTAATAAATGCATAATATGGAGATGCTTAGTTGACATGTTTTGTTTTCCATGTTATGCTCTATCATGACATACCTTTTGATGCCTAATATATTCCCCGAAGAATATGTTTTCACTGCCATGAACATGCCTATATGCTGTTCCAGATTTCTGTTAACTTCATGATGTCATGTTGTGAGATAGCTATTGATTGATCCATGCCTCTTTTGGAGATGCTACAATTATATGATATGAAGTATGCTATGAGTACTTTGTTCACATGCCATGGTTGTTAGTTTTGGATAACATATACATCTGTTCAATGCTTGCAAACATGCTATCATAATGTTGTTGTTTTACATTTGCTGAAACTGTTTCAATATCCAATCTTGTCTTGTTGGTTCCCACTAATCCATGGGACATATGTATATAATGCCATGATGTTATTTTCTCTTTGTTATGTGTAAATTGATTTCATGCCCGTGGTTGCTATGTATAGTTGCTATAGCATCTTTGTTTCATGCCTCCAACATGCCATCTTATTAACTCTGCTCACGCATATGCTCCTGTGTTATAAAGTTGCTTTTTGCATTGATCATATTGGTTTAATCTTGATGCCTATGAACCTGAACCTTCATGATAATTGAATTTTACTATCTGTAAATGAAGTGTGTGTCAAGCTTGTGCTCTTATGATTCCTGTAGCATGTTATTTTGATGATTGCAAAGTGACTAGTTGCTGTTTTGGGCAGATTGTTGTTATATCTTATTTGGAGTATATGTGTTGCATCGTTGCTGCGTTTTGAGCATGCTCTATATGAAACTTGCTTAGAATTGCATGTAGTTTCATATTATCATGTTGCATCCTTGCTTTGAGTGTGTTTGCTTGATGTTTGTATACATTTTTCATCAATGTCATGTTTAACTTGTTTTGCTCATATCTTCTAGGTCATAGCTCCGAATTAAATGAACTTTTTATGTAACTTGACTAGAATTTCGCGTAGATCATCATGATGCATCTTAACTTGCTGTTTAACAAATTGAACATAAGGTTTATTAAGTTCTGGACATTTTTCTAAATTTGCATATGGGGACTTATCGGAATTGTTATAGGTTGTTTCCGGCCTCATTTAAACTTACTTTGATGTGTTGTTCTTGTATGCATCCTCTCTTGCCATGAGTAGCATCATATAGCCTTGTCATGCATCATACTTGGTTTTGCATCACGTCATGTTTATGTGTTGTGTGTTTACCTTGTTGTTTGCTTCTTTTCGGTTGTGCTTCTTCTCGATAGTCCCTATTTTACTGCGATCGTGAGGATTCGTTCGTCTACTCTTGGTTTGTCTTTGTCCATTCATATTCTTCATGGAGTTGTTCTTCTTCCTAGCGGGATTCCAGGCAAGTTGACCGTTACCCTGGATCTCACTACTATCATTGCTATGCTAGTTGTCTCGGTGCTATCGCTATGTCGCGCTTCCTACCACTTGTTTATCAAGCCTCCCAAATTGCCATGTCAGCCTCTAACCTTTTTCACCCTTCCTAGCCAACCGTTGTTTGGCTAAGTTACCGCTTTTGCTCATCCCCTCTTATAGCGTTGTTAGTTGCAGGTGAAGTTGAAGATTGCTCCATGTTGGAACAGGATTATGTTGGAATATCACAACATCTCTTATTTAATTAATGCATCTATATACTTGGTAAAGGGTGAATGCTCGTACTTATGCCTGGTGTTTTGTTCCACTCTTGCCGCCCTAGTTTCCGTCATACCGGTGTTATGTTTCTTGATTTTGCGTCCCTAACATGATGAGGGGTATGGGACCCTCTTGACAGTTCGCTTTGAATAAAACTCTTCCAGGAAGGCCCAACATTGGTTTTACCATCTTCCTAATAACAACTAAAACTTAAATCGGGGATTTTCTCCGGACCCCTAGTATTTTTAATCAACCCTCCCCCCTCCGCCCCCCTAGTGCTCCTCTGAGTGTTAGTCCAAGCCGTCAACCGTCGGTGACCGCCAGGGGCAACTCTGGATTTGGCCTACCGAAAGTTTGGACAATCCGGTGTGCCCTGAGAATGAGATACGCGCGGCTCCTATCGGGATTTGTCAGCACATTCGGGCGGTCTTGCTGGTTTTGTTTTACCATTATCAAAATGTCTTGTGCACCGGGATCCCAAGTCTGATCGGATGTCCCGTGATGGAGGATTGTCTCCGCGAATCGTGAGCTTATAATGGGCTAAGTTGGGACACCTCTACAGGGTATAAACTTTCGAGAGCCGTGCCCGCGGTTATGTGGCAGATGGGAATTTGTTAATATCCGGTTGTAGAGAACTTGACACCAGACTCGAATTAAAATACCCAACCGTGTGTGTAACCGTGATGGTCTATTTTCGAGTGCGTCGAGAAGAGAACACGGTGAACGTAAGTAGTTCAAGATCACTTCTTGATCATTACTAGTTTGCGACCATTTGTGTAGCTTCTCATATTATTCTTGTATTCGTAAGTTAGCCACCATATCATGCTTAGCCGCTTGCTGCAACCTCACCACTTATCCATTCCATACCCATTAAGCTTTGCTAGTCTTGATACCCATGGTAATGGGATTGCTGAGTCCTCGTGACTCATAGATTACTTCAACAGCAATTGCATGTACAGGTAATGCGATGATCATGACGTGAGAGCGATGCTTTCTTGTTTTGGAATTCTTCTTCCGCTTCTTCTTCGTTCAGGGGTTAGGTTCCTGGTCGGCAGCCTAGGCTAGCAGGGTGGATGTCGTTTGAGTTTCTGTTTTTGTTTCATCGTTAGTCGGATGTTGCTCTTATGTATGATGTTGTATTCATGTGGCATTGTATGCCTTTTGTATGTAACCCCAACTATTATGTAATGGTACGATGTAATGATATCCATCTTGCAAAAGCGTCTCCAATATGCGCTTCTGTCCTTGGTGGGACCTCGAGTTCCTTTAGGATAGGGTCGCATATTGGGCGTGACAGGAAACTATGAAGATATGGCAGCAGGAGTGGTTCTACATCACTGAACCTCGCGGCACCAACTGAGCGGCCGCTCCTGAGTTTAGATCTGGGCCCCCAATGTGGCTCGCATCATGGATCAACAAGGGTCTAGACTAGGGGTCGGCCGACGAGGTGATGATGCTGCAAAAGCGCATCAAAAATATGATAGCAAAGAACACTAGCCTCACTGACATGGTTCAGGTGATGTTGTTCTGCCGGACCCTTCCTTGCCAGCGTCGGCCTCTCCATATGTGGGAGTTCAATCCGGAAGGGCTGCGGACCCTGTAGTGATTCTTCGCACGACGCACGAAGATATATGGAGGCTGCTTTTCAAGGCCCAGAAGTCGTGGACGGAGACGATTGACGACATCGGCCTCGATTGTAATCCTCCAGCCTCCCTAGTAAGTTTCAGTTTCCGAACATAACTTAGTTCAAAAAATCACAGGGGTGTATTGAGACTTTCATACTTTAAACAGGGCTGGACGAAGAAGGCGGAGCGGATCAAGTGTCTGACTTCGCTACCCGAAAACCCAGCTGATCCTCTGTTAACGAGGATGCTGGTTTCGGCGCTGTACCAGGCGCTGGAGAAGAAATCCAAGAAGAAGGGCAAGGAGGCCGTCAAGATGGCACCAGAGGGTAAAACCTAGGCTGCCAAAGACATGAGGGGCCGACCCCCATGGAGACTGTCAACGAGGGCCATGACCAATCTGGCCCCCAACCGAACACCATTTTGGAGACCCATACGGCTCCGGAATCGGGCCAGCGACCCCCTTTGAAGGAGGGGGAGTGCCAACTCCACCGGTGACCTCCATCAATCCGGAGGTGCCGAATACTTTGGCGGAAGCACTTCATCATGCTTCCGTCGTGGAAGAGCACCGTACCCTGATGGGTATGGTGGTTGAGAAGATTCAGTCTGCCAAGAGTGGACTGAACAAAGCTTTTACTAGCCTATTTAACAGGCTTTGAGGTATGCGATGTAATTTTCTAACCTATTTTAATAAAGGAATATGCCTGTGCATAGATAGTAGCCCCTGAGACTCTGACCGGTTTTGAAGAAGCCGGACAGAGGATCACATAGTGTTTGGAAGAGGTGACACTCTATTGTACAACAGGCTTCCCGACTGGCGGCGAGCGCCCAGTCTGCCAAAGTTTCTGAACTTACTCGGAAGCTGCGGCTCGATGATGAAGAGGTTGTCCACATTCATAAGCGGTTTGACGAGACGCAATGTATGTGTTCATTGAGTATATATCTCCAATTGTATATGTGTAAATCATTTGAAAACAGACTAAAAATGTTTTAACTGTGCATGTAGTTGGCGCCAATGAGGTCGATGCCAAAGCCAAGAAGGAGGCGGAGGTGAGCAAGGCGGCCGCGGACAAGGCGGTCAAAAGCTTAGAGGAGGAGCAGACCACCCACCAACGACATGAGGCATGGGTGAGTGAGGTTGAAAAAGAGCTCAAGTACGCCATTGCTAGATGCGAGTCCGTGGAGCAGATGAGTTCGGAGCAGGCCTACGAGCTCACCAAAGCCCGTGAGAGCCTGAAGGAAGCCCAGGCTGATACCCAGGACGCTTGCCAGGAGATCCAAGAGGCGAGGCAGATTGCGGTTGGTAAGGCCTTTATTATGCAGAGTAGGTATGCCAGTAGAAGATATATTTTACTAACCCGAGTTCGGAGTTCTCCAGGCGCCTTTGCCGACTTGCCAAGGAACATTGCTGACGCTGCTGCATTCTTCCGAGCCGAGGAGGGGAACTCAACGGAGAAGCTGTTCTGGTCGCAGTATCTTGCGCCGGAGCTTCCAGTGCCCCTGAGAGACCAGATGAAGCAGCTATCCGAGCTGCATAAGGTGGCCGGCCTGGCCATGAAGGATGTAATAGTCCGTCTGTGGCTGGCCAAAGCCGTACCAAGCAGCCACTTCGGAATCGTGAAGAGGCTGGTGGAGGCGCTTCCTTGGATTGATTCCCTTAAGTGGTCATCATGTATTGAGGGTGCTCGGATGACCTTTGCCCATGTGAATGTTCAGTGGGCGAAGATGAAAGCCACTTAGATTGTCACCGAAGGGCCACCGGAGGGCAAGGAGCACTGGCAGCCGGAGAGGTACTTCAGTGAGGTTCTCGAGGGAGCCCGTATTGTAGAAGGCTAGTGCTCCAAGGACATAATATTTGAGTAATTGTGTCCGGTTTGTAAGAGTTATGTAATGAACTCGTAATGTATGATAGTAATGATTATGCTTTATTATCAGTTTATCCTCCTATTTAGTTGTTTATATTTCTGGAAGTTTACTAGTCGTTGGCTTCAGCCCCCATGTAGATACTACAGGGGTGTTCGGGACCGCATGACCGCACTTTATCCAACATCTTGGTCCGATGTAGGAGGCGTCTTGCAAAGTGAACCACGCAATCAGACAATGCGGTTTTAGTACTTTCATTTTAGCCATAAGAGTCCATTGGTGGCGCTATGCCTCGTTGCATGATCGGCAATCCGGAGTGTGGTGCCTTTGCAACGTGGCTGTTCAAAAATCCCAGCCCCTCGTATAACACAGCATAAATCGCGAATGATTCATAGTATAACACTAAGTCACCGGATCGCTGATCCGCTCTTGCTTATCATGACAGTCAGTTTTTGGCTTTCTCTACTGAGGTACTTGACCGGACGAACCGGAAATACAATCATAGTATTTCTCCCTTTACTACCTTAGCCAAACTTGCGGATCGTAAGGTGGCAATCATAGGAGTTGGGCAACCCAACTATAGACCAAAGACATGATTCAGAGCAGATGCATATAATGCAATAGCCGGGACGCCGAAGAGTTCCCTATGGGTGTTCGGACTTAGAATTTTAGCGGGGCCGAAGACAGTCCCTGGTATGAAGACCATGTCAAGCCACGTATGTCAGTCGACCGTAAGGGAGAGTGCAGATGACAAGGAAAAAAATCCAAAAACCCAACTGAGAAGGTGATAAGCATCTGTGCCCTTTATACCTTTATTGATATGTCGATGATAGGCAACGTCGTTCAATATTGGGGTCATATTGCATGCCCAGAGAAGAACGAAAAGATTTTACATAAGGGAAAGTCTACCACAGGGCCTAAAAATCATAGTTCGGAAAAGAAACTCCAATGATGCCCTGTCGCACCTCTGCGCCATTTCTCCTTAGTAGCGAGTCCTTTGAGAGGAGTATTTGATGGTTCGGAAACACGCCCACTTTAAAAGGGTCTCCTGCGACAACCATCATGTAAGTAGGGCTCTTGATGAACCTACATTAAAATAAAAAGGATATATGTGGTCCAATTATGGTCAAGCCATGTAAAGGACCTCTTCCGCAGTGTGCCCCCGGCGCCGCCCAAGGTATTTTTAGTGCGTAATTATGTACACGCGGTACACAAGCCGCAACCTAGTGGGGCGATCGGCGGAGGCTGAATCGCTAATCAATGTCCGGATCCGCTGATTTATGCGCAGGCTGGACTCGCTTGGATGCGTCACTTGCTTTACTGGCCTCTGAACTGCTCGGCTTGATAAGGCCGCTATACACTTCGGCTACATGGGCCGCGGTGTGTTCTTCAGTATGGAGTGAGCGCTCCATATTACCATTGACTATAATAACGCCACGAGGTTCGGGTATTTTGAGCTTTAAGTAAGCATAATGCGGGACTATGTTAAAGCATGCGAAGGTAGTTCGTCCGAGCAGCACATGGTAACCACTGCGAAAAGGGACGATGTCGAAGATTAACTCTTTGCTGTGAAAGTTATCTGGGGAGCCGGATACTACCTCCAGTGTGATTGAGCCCGTACAATGGGCCTCCACTCCTGGTATCACACCTTTAAAGGTAGTGTTACTGGGCTTGATTCGTGATGGGTCGATCCCCATCTTACGAACGGTATCTTGATAGATCTAGTTGAGAATGCTTCCTCCATCCATAAGGACTCTAGTGAGGTGGTATCCATCGATGATTGGTTGGGTGGTCTCTGCGGTCGAAAGTGATCGGACAGGCTGACCATGGGTTAAACTTGGGGGCGACAGGATTTACGACACAGACATCCCATAATGCGCGTTTGCGCTCCCTTGTTGGAATATGAGTGACATATATCATGTTCACTGTCTTCACCTCGGGGGGAAATTGTTTCTGACCGCCGGTGTTCGGCTGACGGGGCTCATCATTGTCTTCACTTGGGGGCCCTTTTCTCTTATGTTCGGTATTTAACTTATCGGCTTGTTTGAAAACCCAACAACTCCTGTTGGTGTGGTTCATAGGTTTATCAGGTGTGCCATGAATCTGACAGGGTCTCTCGAGTATTTTATCCAAGCTGGATGGCACGTATTTGTTACCTTTGAAAGGTTTCTTCCGCTGACTGGACATAGGACCGCTGAAGCCGGCATTGACTGCCATATCATTTGTGTCATCATTGTTGTTATTCCGATGTTTGTTTTTACTGCAGCGAGGCTTACCATTGCCATCCCGCACTTCGAAGGTGCCAGGGTCGCCTAAGTTGTTGCTTCCATGAGCCAACCAGCTATCTTCGCCTGCACAGAAGCGGGTCATGAGTGCCGTTAAGGCTGCCATGGTCTTCGACTTTTCCTGCCCAAGGTGTCGGGCAAGCCATTCGTCATGGATGCTGTGCTTAAAGGTTGCTAAGGCTTCGGCATCCGGACAGTCTACAATCTGGTTCTTTTTAGTTAAGAACCGATTCCAAAGCTTGCGGGCTAATTCGCCTAGCGCTTGATTTTATGACTCAAGTCGTCAGCATCCTGTGGCGGACATAGGTGCCCTGGAAGTTAGCCCTAAAGGCATCTTCCAAGTCTTCCCAGGTTCTAATGGAGTTTTCTGCGAGGCTGTTTAGCCAGTGCCATGCTGGTCCCTTTAGCTTTAGAGGGAGATATTTAATGGCATGGAGATTATCTCCTTGAGCCATATCAATGTGGAGAAGGAAATCTTCAATCCAGACGGCCGGATCTGTCGTTCCATCGTATGGTTCGATGTTTACGGGTTTAAACCCTTCCGGAAGCTGATGTTCCATGACCTCATCAGTGAAGCATAGGGGGTGTGCGGCCCCTCTATATCTCGCAATGTCGTGGCGGAGATCAGCTGACATCTGAGTTCGATACTGATCTCGAACATAGTAACGGTCGCCACGTTGGGCTTCATGGACATTATCTCATGCCGGGGCACACCCCCTTGATCCGTAGATTGACCTGGTCTGACCAGCTTTATTGGCTAGGTCACGTTGCAAGCCGTATGTATATCCCGCGGCTGCAGTCTCCCTGCCTCTTTGGCAAGGGGGTCCGGGTTGGTGTTCGGCTTGATATGCCGCTTTATCCCATCCACGTGGTGGTCGGTCTGGTTGATCTGCCTGATTGTATTTCGACGGTACTGGTTCAAGGACTTCGTCGTTGAATTGAGGCAGCAGGTTGTGCCTAGGGTAACTTTTGACAGGTCGTTCTTGGCCGTATTCCTTAGCGGCCAGGACCATAGTCCACCTTTCGTTCAACGTGTCTTGCTCTTCTTTGAGCTGCTGCTGCTTCCTCTTCAGCATCTGAGCTGTGTCAATGAGCTGTTGCTTAAAGCATTCTTGGTCGAGGGGTTCCTCTGGGACAATGAAGTCCTCATCACCAAGGCTGGCCTCCTCTTCGGATTTTGGCATGTAGTTGCTGTCCTCTGCATCTTTGCTATCAGCATGTCCGGGGCTATATTCACCCTCTTCCATTTCGTCCTATTCGGGTGTGCGCTCGACGGGGTATTTGGGATCTTTGGCATTGTCCGGAGTCTCATTATTTCCGGTGCCGGTATTGCTATCCTTTGCCCGATGCAATCATGAGCGGCGTCGCTGACGTCGGTGCTTTGGTGGTTTACTGACGGGCTTGTCCTCGTCTGGGCTTGGGTTATCCTCGTCGTTCTTCAGAGTGTCCACCATGTACACATCGTAGGTTGAGGTGGCCTTCCAACGCCCCGTAAAGAGTGGGACTTGGCTTTGTTCATCTTCGGCATTGTCCTCCATGCCGTCGATGTCCTCGGACGCATAGTCAAACATGTCGGTTAAGTCCTCGACAGAGGATATTAAGTGGGTGGTGGGTGGGGCTTAAAATTCCCCTCTCTCAGCCCCCAGTCCGAGCTGGGTGCAGTTCGGAGGTAAAGTATTCGTGGTGGTGACAGACTGCATCAAACCCAATGCTTCATTTAGGAGCGGAAGCGGGACCGGGAACTGCGGGTCTGCCGCACTGAATTCGGCATGGGGTGCCTGATCGGATCCGCTAAGTGCAGACCTCGGCAGTTCAGGATGGCTAGCCAGAGCCAGGTCTAAGATTGCGTCTGTGTCTTTGGTAGGAAGCTCCATGAATGAAAGAAGTCCAGCGGAGCTTATGTTCCCGTCTTCGGACAATGAGATCTGTCCTGCATCTAAGGCCGAGGTAGGTGTTGGTGTTAACCCCTGGACGAGATCTGGCAGGGGATCTGAAGAGTCTTCTTGGATGGGACACAGAGTTGCGGCCGAGGCCGCAAACCCATCGAAGACTAGGTCTCCTCGGATGTCAGCAACATAATTCAGGTTTCCAATGCTGATCTGGTGGCCGGGGGCATAACTATCGACCTGCTCGAGGTGGCCGATCGAGTTGCCCGAAGAACAAAGCCTCCAAACACAAAGCCATTGATGAAGAGGTGATCCATTGATCCTTTTGTCGTTGATACAGCAGAGCTATCAATGAAAGCACCAATGTCGGTGTCAAAACCGATAGATCTCTGGTAGGGAGGCCCAAGCGGTGCGTTTGAGGACCAATAGTAACAATGGAGAAGGGACACAATGTTTACCCAGGTTCAGGCCCTCTTAATGGAGGTAAAACCCTACTCCTGCTTGATTATACTCGAGGGTATAGGGGTTACAAGAGTTGATCTACCACGATATTGATTCGGCTAACCCTAGATAGCTAACCTATCAATGTTATGATCCTGCCTTCGACCTAACTCTCTGGTTTATATAGACACCGGAGGGGCTTAGGGTTTGTGCAAAGTCGGTTTTACAGAAAGGAACAATATATCCAGAAACCTATACTTGCCATCCACGCATGTGAGAGTCCCCACCAGACACGAGAGATAATCTTCTGTCTTGTATCTTGACGGCCCATCAGTATGGCCCACATCAGTAGACCGGCCGCCCGAGGTCCCCCTAATCCAGGACTCCCACAGTGAACATACCCTGAACTCCTCCTCCCACTCTTCTCAGCGAAGACATGGCGTTTGCCTGCAGCACAAGGACAAAGTGACACATATATGCAACAAAATCAGCAAAATCTGACGAAACCCTAGATGCGCCTTGCTCTGCCTACAAAGCACACATGAGTACCGACTTTAAATCGAGATAAAATCGCCTGCTTACAGAAATAAAATACATAAGCAAAAAGCACAGCAGCAACAAGGAGAATCACAAAACTAGACGAGGGGACAATCAAGACTGAGGTGAAGGGGAATCTACCACAAAAAGGGGATGAACGGCGGTAGGGGCGGGGGCAGGAACTGCAGGAAAGGGCTGTGGAAGCGGAGCGGCAATGTCGGCGGCGGTGGGCACGGTCTACTTCCGTGGCCGCCGGGCACCTATGGGGCACGGGGGGCCTCTTTTCTGGTTCGGAGAGGGGGTGCGGAGGCCGCGCGCAGAGCGGATCGAGGTCCCGGGCGCGCGGTGGACTGAGAGAGACGGCGGGCGATCTTTTTACCCAGCTTCGGAGCTCTCCGGAGAGATAAAACTCCTACTGCTGCCTTATGTTGTTATTTGATCTTGCTCGAATGCGAGTGCACGGTGGTGTGGTGTCTCTCGAACCCTAATCTTGTGTTCTTCAGATGAACCGAACCGAACCGAACCCCTTCTATGTGCGCATGGGCCTCCCTTTTATAGTCTAAAGGGGGCACCAACAGGTGGCAGCGTAAGAAGAGGGGGTAGAAAGGTAAAAATGCAGGTTGGTGTAACAGTGACCAACAGTGCCCCTACCTAACCGACGGCAGGGGACAAGGGCATTTAATGCCCGTCCGGTCGCCCCAACAGTGCGAGGAGGCGATCGTCAAGTGAGCCACCGATTGCCACGATGGCACCTCTATCAGCTCCGCTTGCCACCTTGCTCCGCATGGCTGTGTAGTGCCTTGCCACGTGCCTTTGGGACGGTCTTATGATGACACGTCGCTGGATGCGCTGGAGTTGGGTTGGCAATCTTGCTGCGGCAAGCGCCTTGCCGCAGTCCTCCTCTTGTCGTGCCGGCAAGCTTACCGGCCCTCGGGCCTTGCCGGGGCGCGCGGGGCGCCGCGGCAAGTCCCCTGGAGGTGCCTCGGTCGGCCTTCCCGGCAAGCTCCTCTTGCCGGGGCTTCTGTTTCCTTCCCGGCGAGCTCTCCTTGCCGGGCCTTGGTTGACCTTCCCGGCAAGCTCCTCTTGCCGGGGGCTTTAGCTTGAGTACTATGTCCCTGAACGGCATTAACGTAGTCGCGGAGGATCTTGGCGGACGCCCGGCAAGCCCTGCCGTGGGTTGCCGCGACTGCCCGTGCACAAGTTCGGGGTACTAAGGTACCCCCCTACTTTAGTACACCGACAGTAGCCCCCGGGCCTGGGCCATACACGGTGCCGAGCGTTGTTGGGCTAGGCCCAAAACAGTGCACGGGCACGCGTGGCCTGGGTCCACACAAAACCGGACTCCGCTTCCACCGCGTCCTCCCGCAACGGCACGCGTCAAACGCGGCACTGTGGGCGACGTGGTTAATACCTAATTCCAGGGAATGCGCAACGTTCGCATCCCCTATTTATAAGCGGAGGGAACGGAGTAGCTCCCCCCACTTTCGCCACTTGTGGTTCCTTCCACCGAAAGCCCCGACGCCCTCCTCTGACTCTTGGATCGAGGACGAAACAGCGTCCCGCCGCCCGTCGCCTCCGCTGTCGCCATTGCTTTCGCCTTCCCCCGCCGCCCCCGCCATGGCTCCGAAGGCCGGGAGGGCTACGAAGGCTGCGAAGGCCGCGAAGGCCGCGAAGTCGTCCGAGGCACTGGAGCTCGAGGCGCTGCGTAAGAAGCAGGCGCTCTTCTCCCTTGAGCTCACCCTGGAAGCGTTGCGGTCGGGGTTCTACCTCTTTTGGTCGACGGAAATGCGGGCGCATCCGCGCACGCCGGTGCTTTCCGCGGAGGCCTCCAAATCGAAGAAGTGCCCCAAAGGGTACTACTTCTTCCCTGTGTTCTTCTATTGCGGTCTCTGCCCGCCTTTTTCCGATTTGTTTTGCGACATCATGAATACCTATGGGTTCCATCTTCTTGATTTCACCCCCAGTGCCGTCCTGACGATGGCGGTTTTCGCGCATCTTTGTGAAAACTTCGTTGGCATCCTCCCCAATGTTGCTCTTTTTCGCCATTATTTTTCCCCTCGGGCTGAGAAAGGGGAGCCACTGGCTGGCGGGATCGCCTGGACCTCCCGGATGGGCATGAAGGAGGCGTACTTGACGGGCGAGCTTCGCAGCAAGTGGAACGAGTGGAGGGCGGAGTGGTGTTGGATCTGTGACGCCGATCCGCCGTCGTTCACCGAGCTGCGCAAGACTCGGGTGGTGCGCGGCGCCGACTGGAGCGCTCTGTCGTCGGATGACGCCAAATTGACGATCGCCACCACCCGAATCCTCCGGCTCCGGCATGCCGGGCTCACAACAGGGGCGGTCGGCGCAGATTTCCTCCGCCGTCGTATCGCCCCTTTGCAGGCAAGGGGGAGGCCTGCCTGGCTGTTCGGCGGCCCGGCGGATTTCATGAGGCTGCGCCCGGGCCTCAACTTCAACTTCACGGTTCTGGAGCTTGACGCGATGCTGAGGGAGACGTTCAAGCACGACGCCAATCATCCAGAGTGGTTCCGGCTGCCGGCGGGCGTCATCCCCTTGTGCAACAACTCCCAGCACGATCGCATCTGCGCAATGATGCCAGAGTGCGATTCGCACGGGGTAAGTGCTAACTGGATAGAGCCCGCCGCCGAGGTCGTGCAGCAATTCTTCGATGGCTTGTCGGAGACGGCAGTCAATTCTGACGAGCAGAAGCTCCTCACCCGCTCCACCACTGCCGATGAGCTGGCGTACATAGCCAGCAGGGCCGAGGAGGTGGCGGCAGCTACTGCCGCGGGCGAGTTTGGCTTCACGTTGGCGGAGGCGGAAGGAGCCGAGGCGGCAAGCCTTGCCGCCTGGAAAGATCTTGCCGGAGATGGAGATGACGAAGGGGAGGCCGCGGCCGAAGCGAGCCAGCCCGCCGAGGGCGCGGGTGGTCGGCCGTATTCTAGCAACTTGCCGCCGATGGAGCCCTCCGCGCAGCCCCAGTTCCGACCGAGAAGGTGTCTCCATCAAGTTGGAGAGCCGGCAGAGGCGCCGGTCGACCAACAGCCGCAGCAGCCGCGGCGCCGCGGGTCGCGCTCGGCCGCGACAAACTTCGTCGCGGCGGGAGGGTCCCAAGCCGTGCCGGAAACTGAGGCGGGGTCTTCCCGGGCCGCCACGCCTGACCTTGCCGCAGCTCTTGGCAAGCGCCAGAGGGAGCCTACTCCTCCGCCACGCCGCGCGGGGCGGGCACCGGAGTTCGACCTTTCCGCGCTGAGCTCTGATGACGACGAGGAGGAGGAGGACGAAGAGGAGTAAGGCTTCCTCCGTATTGCACTCGCCTTTCGCTCGATCCTTGTCGCTGTTTGTCTTGCATCTAATCTATTTTTTGCTTTTGAACTCCTGTTTGGTCTCAGGACTTTGGCGGAGAGGGCGGCGAAGAGGGCCAAGGTCCCCATAGTTGAGGACGATCCTGCTGTGGCAGCGGAAGATACGTCGGAGACGACCTTGACGGATCCGGCCCCTTCCCCTCGTAGCAGCTCCTAGCACAGCCCCCAGCATAAGTGCCTTGATCCACTTCCTATCGTGGGGCGCGCATGGTCGCTGCTTCTTTTGCCGATATCTTGATTATTAGCTCTCTCTTTTTCTTCATACAGAAGAAGAACAGGCCCACCAGGAGCGGTCGGAGGCCGACCCAGAGGTATCGTCGGCCTCGACTACGCCACCAAGGGCTGATTCCCTGATATGGGAGCCATCTCCGGCAAGGATGGGGTCTCTGGTAAGAGGTGGGATCAGTGAGCCCCCGATGGTGGAGCCCATGATCACAGAGCTCAGCGCAGGTAACCTTCCTTGTCGGAAATTTCCCCTCGGGTTCTTCTTCTTCTGGTCTTCTTCTTTTTTTTTGATACCTGCTTGAGCTTCTCCTCCCCCCTTTTCCTGCCTTCAGATCCTCCCTCCGTGGAGCCAATGGAGACCGAGGCCACCGGTGAGGAGGACTCGCGCGGCGATACCGGTGAGGCTGCCGCTACTGAAGAGGAGGCCGGCGCTGGTGGCCCTGCCGACGAAGGGGCCGCCAAGGCTGCTGGCGCCGGAACTGGTGAGGGATCCGGCGATCGTATCGACGACCCGGGGGCCGCGGGAGCTGATACAGAGGAAGGCGTACTTGGACAGCCATGACGAGGAGCTCGCCGCCCGGGAACAATCACTTGGCGGGGCACTCAGGGAGGCAAAAGACGCCTCCGCGGCCGCCGAAGCCGCCAAGAAGGAGTTGGAGGAGAAGGTGGCGCAGCTGGAGGCGGATGTGACAAGGAAGAACGAAGAGCTTGCCGCACTCCAGCGCGACCGCGAGAAGGATGCGCGTGCTCATGGCGACCTGCAGGTCCAGCTCTCCGAGAAGATCAAGGAGCTGAACGCCGCTAAGGATTCGAGCGCCAATCTGGAGCTGAAATTGGCTGCTTTGACGGAGACGCTGGACGCCGCCAAGAAGCGAGAAGATACCCTGAGGAAAGACCTCAAGGGCAACGAGGAGCTGCTGGTGAGGGCTACCGAAACCCAAAACACTTTCAAGGCCACGGTGGAGCTCTGGACGGAAGGCCTCGTCAGCATCGCCATGCTCATCGACGAGGAATTGGCGGAGTTGAACTTGACGGGCTTCGGGTACCCCTCCGAGGAGAACCTCCAGCCTAGCGCCAAGCTCACGCTCTTCTTCAAGGATGTGGTGACGTCTCTCCGGCAGCTCCGGGAAAGGATCCCGAAGCAGCTGGCCAACGAGTCGCGCGCGATCTGCGCCGGGGTCTTGGAGAAGGTATTGGTGAAGGTCCTCTTCCGCAACCCGGGCATTGACCTCTCCCGCGTCACAAAGAAGCTGCCGAAGGGCGCCGATCTTGAAGAACTCAGGGCCATCGTCGCACCCATCATGGACAAGGTGAACGAGGTCAGGAGGGTCGATGGTGGGCGCGCGGATTAGGCCGCCCTTCTTCTTCTATTTTCTTGCCGCTGTTATTTTGGTCACGAGGACAACTTAGTCGGTGTCACAATAAGTCATTCTTGTAATATAACTCTATTCTGGGTACTTCTCGCTATGCTATTCCCTTTACTTTTCTGCGTTCCTTGTATGTTTTTGTCCTACGCTTTGAGGGGACTTGCCGGCGCAAGCACACTTGCTGAGTGCGGAACATCAGCAGCCTGCTGGCGGTGCTGCCCCCGGCAAGAAACCTTGTCGGGGCTAGTTGCGGCGCGCTTGTATTGTTGAGCGGGCTCGAAACAAACCAAGGGCGCAACTTAGCCACGAGTCGATTCCTCCGCGCACAGGTTCTCCATACAAGGCACGGGCGTTCAAGGAACATAACTTAAAAATTTAAAACTGACTATGCTCAAACTTTGGCGACTTAGCTTTTTTTGTCGTCTGCGTCCCGGCAAGGCTAGATTCCTTTGAACGACGCCCGGTCCACATCTTTATCCTCTCACCCCCCTGGTGAACTTGTGGGCGGAGGGATCTTCTTTTTGAGAAGGAAGAATTAGAAGATAATGATATGGAACCTTAAGGTTCGCTATTGCTTACCGGGGGTAAGTGCTGCACAAAGTGTCAGGTATACATGCAAAAAAAAGAGAGGTGCATTAAATTTGACAAAATGTGCGAGGCATATAAACTTTATTTACGCACGGGGTCTGTACCCAGCTTTGTACAAAGTGTTACATGCAACAGCGGCAAGGCTTGTACAAAAGGTGGTTGCCGGAACAGGGCCCGACAACCGCGCCTTATGGGTAAAACTTGCGGAGATGCTCTATGTTCCAGGAGTTGCTCACCGGAATGCCATCTTCGGTCTCAAGGCAGACAGTGCCGGGCCTAGTGACTTGTTTCACCCGATAAGGGCCTTCCCACTTCGGCGTCAACTTGTTGGAATTCTTGGCGGATTGAACGCGCCGAAGAACAAGGTCGCCTTCCTCGAAGCTTCTGGCATTAACTTTGCGGCTGTGGTAGCGGCACAAAGCTTGCTGGTAGCGAGCAGCTCGCACAGCAGCCTGAAGACGATCCTCCTCGAGGAGCAGCGCGTCATCTTGACGCAGCTGCTCTTGCTCAAGCTCATCATAAGCGAGCACCCGAGGCGACCCGTATACGAGTTCCGTGGGGAGAACTGCCTCTGCTCCGTAGGCAAGAGCAAAGGGTGTCTGGCCAGTGGCTCGATTTGGCGTCGTTCTGATCGACCAAAGAACCACTGGCAGCTGCTCAATCCAATTTCTTCCGCACTTGTGTAGCCTGTCGAAAGTTCTGGTCTTTAGCCCGCGTAGCACTTCAGCGTTCGCCCTCTCCGCTTGACCGTTGCTTCTCGGGTGAGCAACAGAAGCGAAGCAGATCTTGGTGCCAAGATCTTGGACGTACTGCATGAAGGTGCGGCTCGTGAATTGTGTGCCATTATCGGTGATGATCCTATTAGGGATTCTGAAACGGCAAACAATCGACCTGAAGAACCTGACTGCTGACTGTGCTGTCACCTTTCTCACTGGTTCCACCTCAGGCCACTTTGTGAACTTGTCGATTGCAACGTACAAGTACTCAAAGCCCCCGACGGCTCGGGGGAAGGGGCCGAGGATATCGAGCCCCCAGACTGAAAATGGCCAGGACAAAGGGATTGTCTGGAGAGCTTGAGCTGGTTGATGAATCTGCTTGGAATGGAACTGGCACGCTTCACACTTGGTTACTTGTGCAGTTGCATCCTGGAGGGCTGTCGGCCAGAAGAAACCTTGCCGGAAAGCCTTGCCGGCGAGTGCTCTTGCGCCAATGTGATGACCACATATGCCTCCATGTATCTCTGCCAGCAGCTCCCGTCCATCTTCCCGGGAAATGCACTTCAATTTCGCTCTGTTGAATCTTCTTCTGTACAGTGTGTCATCGACAAACTGGTACATACTTGATTGTCGGGCTACTCTTTCTGCTGCTTGTTGCTCCTCGGGGAGTTCTCCTGTTTGAAGGAATTGGACGATCTGCTGTGCCCATGCCGGAGCTTGTGGCTCGACGACAAGGACTAAAGGCGCAAATGCTGCTGCAGGAACATCCGCTTCCACGGCCAGAGTCTGAGATTCTGCCGGAGCGTGATGTTCCCCGGCAAGCGTGTCGGGACACAGCTTGTCGGGAGTGTCTGCTTCAACGAAACAAACCCTAGGGCTTGTCGGAGTAGACTGCTTCTCAACGCTCTCTGTGTCGAGCCTGGGGACCTTTTTGGCGGCGGCTCCGGGGAGCTCTACCGGAAAGTAGTCGCCAGTGATCAACTTTCTCTTTCCGCTCTGTCCAGTTGATGGTGTGACAGATGGTTGAGTCAGTTTGAGCACAAAAATTCCTGGTTCCACAGGTAACTTGAGTGCGGCACATTTTGACAGGCCATCTGCAATGTCATTCTGAGCCCTTGGAACATGTTCCATTTGCAAGCCGTCAAAATGTTCTTCTAGCTTTCTCACTTCATCGATGTATGCTTCCATCAACGGACTCTGATAATCTTTGTTGACTTGACGGACGACAAGCTGTGAGTCACCCCTGATAATGAGCTTCTTGATCCCCAGTTCTGCTGCTATTCTGAGTCCGGCAAGCAAACCTTCATACTCTGCAGTATTGTTTGTTGCTTGCTCCTTGGGAAAATGCATTTGGACCACGTACTTGAGGTGCTCTCCGGTGGGGGCGACAAGTAGTACGCCCGCACCGGCGCCTTGCAGCGAAAAGGCACCGTCAAAGTACATGATCCACTCTCTGCTTGCTTCCTTGACGGGGATGCTCCTCTCTGGAGTCTCTTCATCAGGCGTTGGCGTCCACTCCGCTATGAATTCTGCCAAGGCTCGGCTCTGAATAGTTAAAGTACTTTCAAATTTGAGGCTAAAGCTTGACAGTTCCAGTGCCCACTCGACAATCCTGCCTGTTGCTTCTGTATTTTGCAATATCCTCTTCAGCGGAAAGCGAGTGACAATGGTGATCTCATGTGCTTGGAAGTAATGGCGCAGCTTTCTCGAGGCCATGAGGAGGCCGAAAAGCAACTTCTGCACACCAGAGTACCTTGATCTAGCCCCCTGGAGAAGGGAACTGACAAAGCAAACTGGGCGTTGCACTATCTTCTTTTGTTTCTCCTCTGGCACTTGCACAGATCCATCCTTGCCAGAGCCGGAACTTATCGGGGGAGCCCCCTGCTTGTCGCTGGATTCGCTTGCCGCGGCCGCTGGCTCATCATCTGCCTCCCTCTCCGCTACTAACGCAACACTAACCACTTGATTGGTTGCCGCTAGATATAGCAGTAACTTCTCTTGTGGCTTAGGTGCAACAAGTGTTGGAGTGGAGGACAGATATTTCTTCAAGTCTTGCAGCGCAGCCTCTGCTTCCGGAGTCCATTTCATTGGACCCGCCTTTTTCAAGATTTTGAAAAATGGCAGGGCGCGTTCAGCAGACCTGGAAATGAACCTGCCGAGAGCGGCAACGCAGCCGGCAAGCCTTCGTACGTCCTTGACTCGCTTCGGCGCCTCGATTTGCTCGATGGCCTCGATCTTGTCGGGGTTAGCTTCGATCCCCCTCTTTCTGAATGAGCAAGTGGAGGTCACTTTCCTGGCCATGAGGCTTGTGGCCGCCCGTGAAGGCGCCGACAAACTGATGACACAGGTCAGCCCATGAAGAGATGGAACCATCCGGCAAGTGCATGAGCCAAGATCTGACATTGGGCTTGAGTACCAGTGGGAAGTAGTTGGCGAGGATCTTCTCATCGCGCCCTCCGGCAGCCTGCACTGCGATGGTGTAGATGCTGAGGAACTCCGATGGATGTATCCTGCCATCGTACTTCTCGTTCACATCTGGCTTGAAGTTCTTGGTTTTGGGCCACTAGACTTGCCGCAGCTCGCGGGTGAACGCAGGGCAACCTGCCGCGTACGGCAAGTCACCTGGCTCCCCTAGTGCATGCATGTCGACAGTGGGCCCAGCACGCTGGTCAGATTGATGTCGCGTCTCCCTTCTGCGCTCGATGCGAGTGCGAGCGTCTTCGTGCCGCTGTTCTTGGAGAACGTGGCGCTGGTCGCGTCTAGTTCGCGGGTCCGACGACGCGGTGGAGTCGCCGTCGGGGTTGGTCCGGCGAGCCGGCGATATTGGCCTTCGGGGCTGGGAGCGCACGGAGGTGGCTCCCCCAGTGGTCTTGTCGGCGCTGGCTTGCGTTTGGACGCCTTGCCGGGGCCTCGATGCGCTCGGTTGCCGGGGCTTGTCGCCGTGGGCGAAAGCGATGAGGCTGTATATGGTTATCCTCCAGTCGTCGACCTTGTGCGGCGCCGGAGGGTAGTCTAGGAGCAGCTGGGCTCGGGCCAGCGCTTCCTCTGCTGTCTTGGGTGGTGGTGGCGACGAGCGGCGCGAGGAGCGGGATGTGCTCGGACTCCCAATTGGATTGGGAGGTGCGTCACTCCGCCCCGGCGATCGTACCTTGCTCGCGCCAGCATGCGGGAGTGCATGCTAACCTCGAGCGTCTCGCGACCCACCAGCTTGGCCTTGCTCCAACGCGAGCACGGTGCTAGGAGCACCGGGGCGTTGTCGGCCTTGCACCTCCTGGGAAGGGTGCGGTGTATGCATGGTCGCCGACGCTTGCGGGGCCTTGTTTTTGGATCTGGTGACGACGTGAGTCCCACCGTCGGCACCCGCTCCTCCGCCGACGCCCACCCCACCGCCCGTTTGCTCCAGCGGTGGTGGCGGAATCGATGTAGACGGAGCGGCTACCTCCGAAGGCTTCTTCTTTGGTGGCATGTTGATGAAGGCGTTGATGCAGCGCGCGCGGAGACCGGATCGGATGCTCACGACCTCGACGCTCCCCCTACCTGGTGCGCCAAAGATGTCGGCGGCGGTGGGCACGGTCTACTTCCGTGGCCGCCGGGCACCTATGGGGCACGGGGGGCCCCTTTTCTGGTTCGGAGAGGGGGTGCGGAGGCCGCGCGCAGAGCGGATCGAGGTCCCGGGCGCTCGGTGGAGTGAGAGAGACGGCGGGCGATCTTTTTACCCAGCTTCGGAGCTCTCCGGAGAGATAAAACTCCTACTGCTGCCTTGTGTTGTTATTTGATCTTGCTCGAATGCGAGCGCACGGTGGTGTGGCGTCTCTCGAACCTAATCTTGTGTTCTTCAGATGAACCGAACCGAACCGAACCGAACCGAACCGAACCCCTTCGACGTGCGCATGGGCCTCCCTTTTATAGTCTAAAGGGGGCACCAACAGGTGGCAGCGTAAGAAGAGGGGGTAGAAAGGTAAAAACGCAGGTTGGTGTAACATTGACCAACAATGCCCCTACCTAACTGACGGCAGGGGACAAGGGCATTTAATGCCCGTCCGGTCGCCCCAACAGTGCGAGGAGGCGATCGTCAAGTGAGCCACCGATTGCCACGATGGTGCCTCTATCAGCTCCGCTTGCCACCTTGCTCCGCATGGCTGTGTAGTGCCTTGCCACGTGCCTTTGGGACGGTCTTGTGATGACACGTCGCTGGATGCGCCGGAGTTGGGTTGGCAATCTTGCTGCGGCAAGCGCCTTGCCACAGTCCTCCTCTTGTCGTGCCGGCAAGCTTGCCGGCCCTCGGGCCTTGCCGGGGCGCGCGGGGCGCCGCGGCAAGTCCCCTGGAGGTGCCTCGGTCGGCCTTCCCGGCAAGCTCCTCTTGCCGGGGCTTCTGTTTCCTTCCCGGTGAGCTCTCCTTGCCGGGCCTTGGTTGACCTTCCCGGCAAGCTCCTCTTGCCGGGGGCTTTAGCTTGAGTACTCTATCCCTGAACGGCATTAACGTAGTCGCGGAGGATCTTGGCGGACGCCCGGCAAGCCCTGCCGTGGGTTGCCGCAACTGCCCGTGCACAAGTTCGGGGTACTAAGGTACCCCCCTACTTTAGTACACCGACAGGCAAGGGCTGGCGGAGCGAACGGCGACGCGGAATGCAGGATTAAGGACCTTTTGGGGACAGCGGTTCCACGAGCAACGGCGGTTGCTGTGCACGGCGGTGGTTTCGCTCGAGGGGGAGATGCCTCGGAAGCCGCTGCAAGAGAGGAGAGAGGTTTCTTCTCGGTCTCTCCCTGTGAGCGGAGCGATGGGATCGCCTAGGAGGGCCACGTACGAGGCCCGTGTGGGAAAGGGTTACATAAAATGGGTCGGCCCAAAACGGCCCGGCCAAATAAGACGGACTACATTGAAACGAAGAAGTTAACACACGATGCAGTTTCTCTGAATAACAACAAAGTTCAGTCAGTAAAACAAATAAAAACATGCAGTTCGTAAAAAAAGTTAAATTCAAAACAACGCGCGTGTTAAGATAACGCGTCCGGAAAAAAAGTCTACCTTCAAACAAGTGTCATGACAATAAAAAATGTGGGGCCAGGGACTGCAGCAAGTACACGCAAAAACAGATGTTGTACGCAGCTCTGACAAATGAAGTGCATTTGGTTAGACAAAGCAGTGCGGTATCATAAGAAAATACAGCTTCGAAATACATACATGAATAAATAAGCAATGCAATTCTTTTCTTTAGATGATGTAGTCTAGTATTATAAGCAATGTAGTTCCCGGAACGCGGACGATTAAATATAAACATGACAAAAGCCCGTTCGCACAAAAAGTGGTGGTTAAAAAATTTTAGTGATGAAAAATAAAATAAAACCACGTCAAAAGAACATGCAGGTTTGCATACAACAACCCAATCCGAGCGGTTCCATCGCCACAAACCCATGATCACAGATGGAACACCAACCCATGATCTGCACAACCGCATCATCAGCGAGATCGTGCAGTTCATCCAATGCGGCCATCCCACCCCCTCCCCCCCCTTAAATTCAGACCCCTCCAAAGGCCTCGTCATCAACAACAACACAAGCATCCATTGCGCTGCCACCAAATCGCTCCATCATTTAGGTCTCCACAGAAAACACCAAGCCCTACCACCGGCGATGGTGTTCTCCGATGAGCATAGGGAGGTGGAGGCCACGGCAACACCAAGTTGCACGTCATCCACACCAACGACAAGAAGCAGATGGCGACCTCCATCGCATAGTACGAGCGCTACCTCAGGCTCCAGCGCCACAAGATCGTCGGGGTTGATCTCGAGTACAACAATGAGCCTGAATCCACGCAGAAACCCGCCCTCGTCCAACTCTCCATTGGCAAGACTCAGCCGGTGCTCCTCTTCCAACTGAGCACCGCTAATTGGTGCACCATCTGCGACAACTTCCTCCCAACCCCAGGTACACCTTTGTTGGCTTCTCCATCGATGCTGACAAAACCAGGCTAGAGTGCGTCAATCAGGAGGTCGCCAACTTTGTCAACATCCATAAGGAGTGGAGGGTGCACGAGGCTACCAAGGAGTTGTACTCCCTTGCAGACGTCTCTGGCATGCTCATCGACAACTACTACAACAACATGAAGAAGAAGATCACCGACAAAGAACACAGGCACTGAGCCAACCTCCCTCTCTCCATGAGGCACATCGAGTACACGGAAAAGGACGCCTACGCAGCGTTCGAGATATGGAACCGCATTACCCTCACCCAGGACGGGCTTTGTCGTGCAAAGCTGGAGAAGGAGGAGCCCCCCAAGAAGTGCGCCAGGAGCAGCTAGGGAGACTATGCCTGGTGAAGAAGCATACGATGTCGGCCAAGAGTCAACAATGCTGGAATGTTTTTAGATTTATCATCAAATTTTATTTCTGTTGTTTGCTTATATATGGTTAGTTTGCTTGTGATCATTTGCTTTCGCTGAACTTAGTTTGCTTGTCATCCAGAATGCCCTGTAACGATGAACTTTGCTTATGTTATGAAGAACTTTATTTAAATTACAAAATTAGAGTCCAAAATATTAGAACATACTGTAGTGCACATAAAGTATGTGATTCAAGTAGTGCACAAAACGTACGAAGATGCAGTGCACAAATAGGATGCATGTAGTGCAAAATGTGGGCTCATGCAGTACGGCATTCTGATGAATGAAGTACACACAGAACTAACACAACAGTGTACCGTATATTACAAAATAAATACGTAAGAGGGAAAAAACAAGAAAAAATAGATAAGCATGTAGTGCATAAATAGAATGCATGCAGTGCAAAGAATGCACCTGTATGTATAATATGAAAATTGTGATCACATGTTGTACACATACACATGATAAACTCATAGCAAAAATGCTCTTGCATATGTACTGCAAAATGTGGGCACATGTAGTACGGTAATCTGATGAATGAAGTACACACAGAACTAAGAAAAGACCGCATACCATATATTAGAAAAGAATATGTATGAGGAAAAACAATAAAAAAATTAGACGACGATGCAGTGTGCAAACAATTAGACCAGCATGTAGTGCACAAAAATGTGTAGTGCGGAATGTGTACACATGCAGTACACAAACCAGATGAATGCAGTGCAAGATGATTTACTAAGCAATGCACACCCCTACATTTGAAAATATAAATAAGAGGGAAAATTTAAAAAAAATGACGACCCAAGTGCAACCGGCCCCAGCCAGTCTCATAGTAGGTCTGCGCCCACAATAGGCAAGTCGTTCTGAGCCATGATGCATGGGGCCAAGCACACATGGGCCCAAAGGTCCGGGTAGATAGAGCATCGAGCGTTGTGTATAAGCACCGAAATAAGTAATAGAGGAGTTTGATACGGATGCCTTGCCGTGGCTTATAAACAGGTCGTGCGCGCTCTCCACAGGCAAGGTGGGACTAAACGTTAGCGCCCACACACAGCGCACCAGGAACCAGGCATGCTGGCAGGCCTACTTGGGTCGAATGTGCTTTCGCTACCAAAACACAGGCCCAACACGCAAAAGAGAGGCTGCTGAAAATTAAGAAAAATGTGGGGGGGGGGGGCAACCCCCTCGCTCCTGTGCCAAGGACTGCAGCAAGTACACGCAAAAACAGATGTAGTACGCAGCTCTGGCAAATGAAGTGCATTTGGTTAGACGAAGTAGTGGGGTATCATAAGAAAATACAGTTTCGGAATACATACATGAAAGAATAAGCAATGCAGTTCTTTTCTTTAGACGATGTAGTCCGGTATTATAAGCAATGCAGTTCCCAGAACACGGATTATTACATATAAACATGACAAAATCCCGTTCGCATAGAAAGTGGTGGTTAAAAAAATTTACTGATGAAAAATAAAATAAAACCACGTCAAAAATACCTACACATTCGCATACAACCACCCAGTCTGAGCGGTTCCATCGCCACAAACCCATGATCACAGACACAACACCAACCCACGATCTGCACAACCACATTGTCAGCGAGATTGTGTAGTTCATGCGATGCGGCCATCCCACCACCCCCCCCACTCCCCACCTTTAATTTAGACCCTTGCCAAAGTCCTCCACATCCACAACAACACAAGATCGTTGGGGTTGATCTCGAGTACAACAACGAGCCTGAAGCGACACAGAAACCCGCCCTTGTCCAACTCACCATCGGCAAGACTCGGCCGGTGCTCCTCTTCCAACTGAGCGCCACTGAAAGGTGCACCGTCTTTGACAACTTCCTTGCCGACCCCATGTACACCTTTGCTGGCATCTCGATCGATGGTGAAAAAACCAGGCTAGAGCGTGTCAATTAGGAGGTCGACAACTTCGTCGACATCTAGAAGGAGTGAAGGGTGCCCGAGGCCACCAAGGAGTTGAACTCCCTTGCTGACGTCTCCGGCATGCTCATCGACGACTACTACAACAACATGAAGAAGAAGATCACCGACGAAGTATACATGCACTGGGCTGACCTGTCACTTTCCATGAGGCACATCGAGTACGCGACAAAGGATGCCTATGCAGTGTTTGAGATATGGAACTGCATCACCCTCACCCAGGACGGGCTTCGTCGTGCAAAGCTAGAGAAGGAGGAGCCCCCCAAGAAGCGCGCCAGGAGCAGCTGGGGACATTATGACTGGTGAAGAAGCAGACGGTGCTAGCCAAGAGACAACAATGCTAGAGTCGTTTTAGATTTATCATCAAATTTGCTTTCTGTTGTTTGCTTATGTATGGTTAGTTTGCTTGTGATCATTTGCTTTCACTGAACTTAGTTTGCTTGTTATCCAGAAAGGCCTGTAATGATGAACTTTGCTTACCTTATGAAGAACTTTATTTCAATTACAAAACTAGAGTTCAAAATATTAGAACATCTAGTAGTGCACATAAAGTATGTGATTCGAGTAGTGCACAAAATGGACAAAGATGCAATGCACAAATAGGATGCATGTACTGCAAAATGTGGGCATATGTAGTACGGCATTCTGATGAATGAAGTACACACAGAACTAACACAACAGTACACTGTATATTAGAAAATAAACACGTAAGAGGGAAAAACAAGAAAAAATAGACAAGCATGCAGTGCACAAATAGAATGCATGCAGTGCAAAGAATGCACGTGCATGTATAATGCAAAAAATGTGATCGCATGTAGTACACATACACATGATAAACCCAGAGCAAAAATGCTCCTGCATATGTACTGGAAAATGTGGGCACATTCAGTATGATAATCTGATGAATGAAGTACACACAGAACTAAGAAAACACTGCATAGTGTATATTAGAAAACAATACGTAAGAGGAAAAACACAGGCCCAACATGCAAAAGAGAGGCCGCTGAAAATTTTAAAAAAAATGTGGGGGGGGGGGGCAACCCCCCTCCCGTGCCAAGGACTGCAGCAAGTACACGCAAAAGCAGATGCAGTACGCAGCTCTGACAAATGCAGTGTATTTGGTTAGATGAAGTAGTGTGGTATCATAAGAAAATACACTTTTAGAATACATACATGAATAAATAAGCAATGTAGTGCAAGATGATTTACTATGCAGTGCATGCCCCTACATTTGAAAAATATACCTAAGAGGGAAAAAATTAATAAAAATTGACCACCCAAGTGCAACCGGCCCCAACCAGTCTCGTAGTAGGTCTGTGCCCATAGTAGGCGAGTCGTTCTAAGCCATGATGCATGGGGTCGGGCACACATGGGCCCAGAGGTCAGGGTGGATAGAGCAGCGAGCGCCGTGTATAAGCACCCAAATAAGTAACAGAGGAGTTCGATACGGATGCCTCGCCATGGCTTATAAACATGTCGTGGGCACTCTCCGCGGGCAAGGTGGGACTAAACGTTAGCGCCCACGGACAGCGCACTGGGAACCAGCCATGCTGGCAGGCCTAATTTGGCCGAATACGTTTTCGCTACCAAAACACAGGCCCAACACGCAAAAGAGAGGCTGCTGAAAATTTAAAAAATAATTCCCACATACCACAGAAAACTACGACCCAAGTAATAACTAGAAAAAAAACACAGACCACGCATTCTGCAGTTCATTGTAATACGACAATGCAGTTTGCTAGATTCAAGTAAGCAGTATTGTTGCTTCTCAAACACATTCGCATAGATTGAATCAGAATCAATCCACCATCTAACACCAATCACAATATTTATTACTTTCGTTGTTTGATTGGTTGCATAAAAACCTATCCATTCGTGCTCCAGACTGACACAACTCCTCCCCCCATTCCTCTTTTTCTTCAAATCATAGATCTAGGGTTCCTCCCCAGTTGTTCTTTGAAATTCCACTGAACCCACCATGGACTGTTCGTGCGGGTGTTTGGCAAGGATAGCGCCGGTAGCGGACACATGCGTGTACACAGTGGGTCTAGAGCTCACCAACACCGAGTGGCGCAGCATGCTCGGGTGCCTGATGATACCCAACAGGGGGTTCGGGCACCATTTCTTCATCGCCTCACACCCGCAGACCTGTAGGAAAGTTGGGTATGTTTTCCTCCTCACAATTTTTGTCACAATCTAGGCTACAAATCCACGTCTGAATGTATATTTCCATTAAATTGTTCAGTAGTATAACCAAATACAAACATAATTTGTATTGTTGTTCATATTTGTTAGCTATTAAGACTAGATAGTTCCACCTATTTATCTTCAGTACCACACCAGGTATCGACACTACTTAGATCAGAACCCCAACACACGAACAAAAAAGAGGGTCAATAGATCAGTGTTGTAGTTCTCTTAACATGCTAGCGAAATACACTGTAAATGACCTTGCAGTACAAACACATTAAAGTATAATATATGTCCTACTAAAACTAGAGGTCAATTCCGTATATAAGTTTGTTTATACATTGCAACTACTTTATAAAATAGTAGTCATATATATGTACATATTTAAATCAACATAACCAGATCATCTTAAGTATAAAGAAAAACATTTGTTGTTTACTTATAAAAATGATTTTTCCATCCATTCCAACATGCAGAAGCTCCCATCCACAATAAAATTTCCTGCTACGAGTTCAGGGAAGCTTACTTTGGAGACAAAACACAAGAATGGGTATGCAGACATGTGAGCTAAATACCACATCGACTCTGAAGACTGCATCAACATAACTACTGGTTGGAAAGATTTTGTCTCCCAGAATGGCATTGAGGCAGGAGAAGTGGCCATGGTGTTTTTCTAAAAACAAGAAAGACTCCCTTAAGTATACAATATTTGCACTGTAGGGCTGTCTAAGATGAAGCAAGGCATTAGTGGCATATTTCTAATGCTTTGCTTATGTTGTTTCTTTTAAATATTATGTCCATCAGACACTTTGAATGGTGCCTATTTAAAGTATGCAACCTCATCTGCATCATTTTATCACCCTTTTTAGACAGGTTGCTGTTGGCAGAAATGTAGTTCTCTCATACACATAGTGTGGTCCTAAATATAAAAAAATGCAGTCCTCTAAACAGTAACAATATAATGCAAATGGTCAAAACTTTTGTAGTTAACATATGATGTTCAAAAGAAGTCTCATAGTACGCATTTCAAAAAAAATGTCATAATAACTAACAAAAGCATATAATGGACCATCCATTCTAATAGCAGAATAGAAGATTAACCATACTTCTAATGTAGTGCGGAAGTGCATATTATGCAGTCCTCTAAAACACAAAATGCAGTTTAAGAAAAGAGAAATCTCATAAGCTGCCATGACCATTGTAATGCAGCTACAACGAAGTACACTACTAACAAAAATGTAGTGCACTACAACGTATGCCAGAACGACAACAATAAAATTAAAGCAGTAGAAATCCAGACATGTGGGAGACTAACAGAGATGCCAATTTACTCGCACTTCCATAACTCACCTAAAATTGTAAAACCACTAAACTATCAAAAAATACCCCCAAAAAAATTACATGGAACACACGGTCACTTGACGAACAGCATCATCTTTTCTTTAAAAATTGCAATTCAAAAAATGAAGTTTATAGCCGCAATTCAATGAATTCAAACCAATAGTGATAGTAATTACAAGATTCAAAAACGCATCGACGCAAAAAAATCCTAAAAATCAACAAAAACATAGGAGCGGATGAAGCTCACCCGACCACAAAATCAAATTCACAGGAATTGAAAACTAACTCCTAAATTACACAAATTCTGGAGTAAAGGGAGCGATTAAATGAACGATATTAGAGAATTCCTACTAACAAACAACATCCAACCGCCAAAAAGTCGCATCCGACACGAACACGAAGGAACAGAGCAAACCTAGTCCGCCAAATCCCTCGATTTACCCAGATTTTAGACGTCATTGTAGCAAATTACAATGAAAATAGGTCAAATAGCATCCAGGAACAAATTAAATAATCCCGCAACAATCAATTCCACACAGAATACGCGGGTGGCCACTAGAAAATGAAGCAGTTCTCCCGTGTAGCATTGCAGTGCTCATCGTAAACAAAACCGCAGGGACGAGACAAGTGGCCTGCATCAATTTTTCTTCCACACAACAACAAAGTGAGCTGTATAGAAGATTCAACCTTTTCCAATTATAATCTTCCAATTTTTTTACACTTGGCAACAGAGGGAACTACTGTGAGAGAGAAGATCACTGCAGCAACAAAATGACGCATGTTGTAGTAAGGTCACACATATCTGACCACAACCGTCAATGGATGAACTACATGCCACACTGCCGACGGCCAAGGGGACTGCTGGTGGAAGAACCTCGCACGCATAGATGATAAACTGCATCCTTGGTGCGGGCGACATGTACAACACACACGTTGTTGTCGCTGGAGTTTAGAACCACTAGAGAATTGGGGGCCCAAGCTAACCTCCCAGCACAAACCAAGCAAAAATATGAAGAACAAAAAAATGCGTGGCAGATGCATCCGCAAGGGAACAACACGGAGGCCGTTTCTGAGCTGCACATGCACCGTCTATGAGCCCCAAGATGTGCTGGCGAACTGCAAGAGAACGTTGGGGAAGCTGCACATTATGCTTTCCCGAGCTACATGCCAACCATGTTAATGGACCTCATCGCGCTCTATAGGCTAGCGGAGCAGCTGGATCTTGGTGGTGGTGAGGGAACGGGGAGCTAGGGGGAGTACCGTGTGGTTGGGTATGCCACGGCGGGGCGGCGGGGGCAGATCCGCACCAGCATCCGCGCGGGGTGGATGGGGGCAGCGCGCCTGGATCCACACCAGCACCCGTGCGGGGCGCCTTGGGCGGCACGCCTGGATCCGTGCCGGCGGCCTGGGGTGGTTGCTGGATGGTGGTGCGTCGCGGGGCGGTGCCGGGGGTTGGGTGGCATTGTGGGGGCAGGTGGTGGTGTGGTGTGGCGCCGCGGTGGTCGGGAGGGCCATCCCCGTTGTCCCCGGGGTCAGATCCCGATTGGTGATAGGAGGGCCGGGGGGTAGCCCTGAGCGCCAGCGGCGGCCGGGAGGAGAAGGTGAAAGCAGGAGAAGAGAGTCATGGTGGGGATCTGGGGGTGGAGTTGCTGCTCGAGCGGGTGCCCCTCGTAAGGTGGGGAGTTTGGGAGCGACAGCTCGGGGTGGGGCGAGCCATGCGTGAGAAGGTGGGAAGGGTGATGCGGCCGCACGGGTGAGACGCCGCGTTGGAGGCGTGCGGCAATGGGTTGGTGGATCGGGGGGGATGTGGGAGGAAGGTTGACGGGTTGAGGGAGGAGTGGTGGAGATGGGCTGGTGGGGTAGGATCTCTTTTTTTTGTGCGTGCAGTTCACATCGTGTCGGTTGGGTGGGTTAGGTAGGGTGTTATCAGAATAAGCTTTTTTGTTATTAGAATAAGACTTTTAAAGTTGTTATTAGAATAGACCCATCATACAGACGGTCTATTCTGCTAATATTAGCAGAATAACTATTCTGCACACCACTTCCGCACTGCACGCTGAATGCAAGTGCACGTCATTCTTTGAACTAAGTGCGCTGCAGTACTCACACGAGTGAACTTCTCGTCGGAAAAAACTGCACGCGTTATTTTTTCGGTACTGTTTTCGCTCTATTTTTAACCGTTTATTGTAATGAGGTGTGTAATATACTGTTGAAAAGCTATGGATTAGGCGCAGCTTCGACATGTTGAACACTTTTCGAGATTCCACACGGTTTAAGAGCAGTTTTGAAAATGGTGCGGCCCATGACGAGTGGCAGCGAGCGCTTTTTCACGTTTTTTCTAAACCGCTCGTCGGAATGAAGCAAATGATACACCATTGGATAGATATCATCGAGGCGCATCTTTTTCATATATAAAATTTTCTCCAATTCCTTACGGTTTAAGAGCAGTTTCAAATTTTCTAAATCGCGGAATTCTGTTTTTCAAATTTTTGGTACTGTTTTCGCTCCAGTTTTTGAACCGTTTTTCAAAACGAGGCGTGTGATACGCCATTGGAAAGCTACGAATGAGGCGAAACTTTCCTATGTTGAAATATTTTTGAAATTCCTTACGGCTTTAAGTTAATTTTGAAAATCGTGCAGCGGACAATGAGTGGCAGCGGCTGTTTTTCGCGAAATTTTTACAAACCGATTGTTGAAATGATACAAATAATATGCCATTGGAAAGATATCGACGAGATGCAACTTTTTCATGTAGAACACTCTCTCTAATTCCTGACGGTTTAAGAGCAGTTTTGATTTTACCGAAAAGCGGACACTCTGTTTTGTGCGAGACCAAAATCGTCGTGTGTACTACATCGGATAGAAGAACGCACTGCTTTCAGACTAAAAACCGCACTGCAATAGACAGTCAAGTGAACTTCGTGATTTCTTTTTCGTCGGACGTAAATTTCTCGCACAAGTTTTTGATATCTTTTTTCAACTTTTTTTTTGAACGAGAGTGGACAGCAACACTCCCCAAAGTGAACCGCAACATTACCAAAAGTGAACCTCATGAGTTTTTGTTGTCTTTTTTCATACTTCTCACTTTTTACATGTGTAGACCGGGCGAGTGGATCGCAGGGACCGAGCGAGTGAACTACATCTAATAAGAAGAGAGCTTCTTTGAGATGTTCTGATTTTTGTTTACCAAGGGAACCACGAAGGAGTTTTATAACAAAATGCGTCAGAGAACAAAGTGAGCTTCATAATCTGACTTGTGAGCTGCTTCAAGACGAGTAGTGAACCTCTTTTGTAACAATTTTTTTTGAAAACACGTGAAACTATCAGAGACGAGTGTAATTCACAATCGAGGGAACTGAAGCACATGACTTTTTTTATGAGACGAGGTGAAGCGGACTGCACTGATTTTTCAAAATCATTTTTCTCGTTTTCTTTGTTTATCATGTGAACAAAGTGAACTGCTCGTCGGGTTCTTTACAGAATGAACCACATAGCATTTAAAGCGAGCTGCATCATGTATTGAACATTTTGTAGGAAATAACCAACAAAAAAATACTACGGTAGCTGCACTGCAGTTTCCCTCAGTTAAACATCTAGGAGCTGGAATTGCCTTGTACAGAAAAACCCTCACAAAAAACAAAAACAAAAAGCAATCAGGTGGTGGGAACCTCCAGTGCAGCGAGCAGTTTACTCCGCAATGAAAAATCTAACCACACGCAGGGGGTGATGTATTGGAGTCCCTTTCTTAGTGGAAAAATATCAAAAATAAAAACAACCACGCACCATCAAGTGCACAACAAAATATATGAGCCAACAGAACGGTACTGGGTAGAGAACTGCTTACACTCTCCTACTAAATCAACGAACAACAAAACTAAACTGCACTGGGCAGAGAAGTAAATCGACGAAGTTGTTCCTTCTCCTTTTTTCCCTGTGTTTATGCTCTCCTGCCAAAACCACAACAAAGCTGAATCACAAAAAAAACATTGACTGAACTTCAAGCATGTTAGTTTAGGGATTAATTCAGAGAGAAAACTGCAAGTAATCGATGTGCTGGCATACTGCATATCACCTATGTGTGTCATCGCCCTCCTAATGTCAGTGTACTGCAAGCACGCGCACAACCATGGATGCGCGAACACGGATCGAGGAGGATCCCTCGCGTGAATGAAGATGCAGAGGGGGGCGAGAGGCGTCGGCTAGTGGACCCAGCTTGGACACCGTGAGTTGTGGAGGGGTGGTCGCCGGCGAACTGCATGGGTGATGAGAGAGAGCTGCGGCGTAAGCTGAAGTGCACGCCGACCGGATCCAGTGGGGTGACGGCCATGGCTACCCCAACCTCCACGGCAGTCTTCGGCTGTGCTCGGAGCAACGCCATGGATCTCCGGCGGATCTAGAGCTGCACTGCATCACCGCTGGGGGCCAAACTGCACACCCGAGAAGAAGTCCATGGCCGGATCTCGCCAGGATCAGATGATTTCCTGGGGCACCGCCACAGGAGGTAGTCTTGGTGGGCCAGGAGACTTGCCGTAGGGGTAGGGGTAGGGGTAGGAGGTGTTGATGGAGATGGAGGAGTCCAAGCTAGAGAGGTCGTCGTCTCTGTCGTGGGGGTAGGAGAAGGGGGCCCAGGAGAAGATCTGCCGCGACGGCCCTCCACTGTGGGGACTGGTGGAGGCTCGATACCACCATGGGCCTTTGCCCTCCGCCGTTGAGCTCCACCGAGATGAGCCGCTGTCCACTGAGATGAGCGCGGGGCCATGCGGATCCTGCCGGATCCGACACTGCGAGGGGTGCGGTGGTGCCGCGGGGGAGGGTGGAGGTGCGGTGGTGGTTGCGAGGGAGGCTGGCGGTGCGGTCCATGAGGTGGCGACCGAGGTGTGGTGTGGGGGTGACGACACGATGTGGAGGCGCGGTGGGAGGTGGTGGGAGGCGGCGGTGTAGGGTGGGTGGGAATCGGGGGAGACAGTGGTGGCGATCGGGCAGAGGACGGAGGGGAGGTGGAGATCGTGGGGAGTGGGGGAGGGGCGTGGGGAGAGAGGGGAGTTGGTGTGGGCGGGGTTTTTTTGTCGCCGCAGTTCGATGGTTCGTTTGTAGCTATGGGTCGCTCGTCGGTGTTAGCAGAATAAGGATTTGGTGTGCAGAATAAGACTCTAGAGGGTGTTATCATAATAGACCCACCCTATATATATATATATATAACTCATCATGCTCATAATGATATAACAACTAGCACCATCATCATAATAATAACTCATCATCGTTATCATAATAACAAGTCATACTCATCATCATCATAGTCATCTAACCAACCCTAGCTAATTGTTCTTAGCACATGATCATGAGTATTAGCTAGAACCTGCTACCCTCTCTAAGGTAAAATAGCATAAAACAACATAGCCCCTGACTCTCTATTATGGAGAATGGATATTATCCTATCTCCAATTTGTGGGCTTCGCACAATGTTGCTTCCAAGTAGCTCCCTACGATTATTCATAACTTTTTCTATTCTTTGATTGTGAGGTCTTCATCTGTTCGAGAAATCTTGTATGAACAGCAGTGACCCGTAGGCATACTTGGCCGTAAGCTAAGAACATCAATGTGACCTTTCCTATGCATCAGATGAGGCACACAATCCTTCGGTTTTCTGTTGAAGAGCATAATAGTAACGTAGTTAGCAATGTACTTTAGCTTTAGAAGAATGTATGTAAAAGATGCACTAGTGTCATAATAGTAAAAAAATCTTACCATGTCATTTCCATGGATGTTGTTGTAGTTCAACACGTGGACTAGTGGCATGTATTGACCATAATGTGGAGGAGTTTCATAATTCTTATTGAAAGTCTCAACATCTATAATAAATTAGACAAGATGATCTTTCTCCTCGTAAGTTAGTTTAGAGCCATCAGTCCAGTAGGTTTTGTCTACTACTTTCCGTACATTTTTTGAAGAATGAAAATAAGCTGTCAATGGAAATATATAAGCTGTCAACTATTTTTAAATAAACAATATAAATTACTTAAAAATATGTTTGAGAAACTCACATAGAGGTAGAAGTGGAAGTGTGTCAACATCAACCCAAATGTCGATATTATCTTCGCCGATGTCATCTTTAGGATCACCAAGATTGAAGGTGACAAGCATACTCTCCTAAAAACCATACGCCTTGCATAGTGCTGCCCAATTCGAGCAACCAAATGGGAGTAGGTCACCGCATTATATAGCTTTACGTCAAAAGCATAACCATGATGGGTCCTGAGGTCAACTCTCTTTATCTCCATATTCACATGATCCTCAAAATCTAGCTTCTCTATGATGGATGCACTAGTCGAATTGCAGAAAACAAAAATTCCACATTGAAGGAGCAGAATTATGCATAATTATGAAAAAATACTTATCGTTGTTGCATACGTATAAACATCGATGGTCTCGTCGAGCTTAATACTGAAGCTCTGACCATCTTCCAGGTGAGGCCTATTGCACAGACCCCGGTCGTCGCCGCAGTACTCGCACTCAGGATCCTATCATCGTCAGGCATTTCCTATGTTCATAATTCAAAGATTAAACTTCTGAAATTCAATCTATGTACAACAAAAACTAAATTATATCATTATTATTCATCACAGGTTGACTATCGGTCTTTTGAGTCTTTTCTTGAAAACTCTCAGCTCACGTGGTGTATATGGCGGGCACTCCCTCTCTAGTATATTCGACCATCGATGATTATTGCTTCTCCCTTCGTCCCAGAGTGCATTACACCAAAGTGTCTAGCACACGTTAACGAAGGAGAAGCGACCCCCACGACAATAGTCGGGATTCTTCCTCTCTGACATTTTGTGACTGTCAGTGATGGAAGCTCCTACATTCATTTGAAAGTGTATTACACCCAAATTCCTAGCACCTTCGAATGAAGAAGAAGCTCCCCTCACAACAATAGTTGGGATTCTACCTCTTATATTTTGACAGTATATGGTGGACACTCCCTCATAGTTATTTCGACCATTGGTGATGGTCGCTTCCCCTCCTTCTCTTGTGCATTACCAAGGTATATCACGAGAGAAGGAAGAGGAAACGACCCCCACAACAATAGTCAGGATTCTTCCTCTCTCATATTCTGACAGTATATGGTGGACACTCAAGTAGCATCGAGAGACTGAAAGTAAACCCGTGAGATTAATCAACACTCCGGCAAAACATAGGCGACTTGGAGTAACAGATAGATTGATGACCCACAAGTATAGGGGATCTATCGTAGTCCTTTCGATAAGTAAGAGTGTCGAACCCAATGAGGAGCAGAAGGAAATGACAAGTGGTTTTCAGTAAGGTATTCTCTGCAAGCACTGAAATTGTAGGTAACAGATAGTTTTGTCATAGGATAATTTGTAAGGGTAACAAGCAATGAAAGTAAATAAGGTGCAGCAAGTTGGCCCAATCCTTTTTGTAGCAAAGGAAAAGCCTTGACAAGTTCTTATAATGAGAAAAGCGCTCCCGAGGACACATGGGAATTATCATCAAGCTAGTTTTCATCACGCTCATATGATTCGCATTCGTTACTTTGATAACTTGATATGTGGGTGGACCGGTGCTTGGTGCTGTCCTTTCTTGGACAAGCATCCCACTTATGATTAACCCCTATTGCAAGCATCTGCAACTACAAAATAAGTATTAAGATAAACCTAACCAGAGCATCAAACATATGGATCCAAATCAGCCCCTTACGAAGCAATGCATAAACTAGGGTTTAAGCTTCTGTCACTCTAGCAACCCATCATCTACTTATTACTTCCCAATGCATTCCCCTAGGCCCAAATAATGGTGAAGTGTCATGTAGTCGACGTTCACATAACACCACAAGAGGAGAGACAACATACATCTCATCAAAATATCGAACGAATAGCAAATTTACATGACGACTAATAGCAAGACTTCACCCATGTCCTCAGGAACAAACATAACTACTCACAAAGCATATTCATGTTCATAATCAGAGGGGTATTAATATGCATTAAGGATCTGAACATATGATCTTCCACCGAATAAACCAACTAGCATCAACTACAAGGAGTAATCAACACTACTAGCAACCCACAGGTACCAATCTGAGGATTGGGTACAAAGATTGGATACAAGAGATGAACTAGGGTTTGAGAGGAGATGGTGTTGGTGAAGATGTCGATGGAGATTGACCCCCTCCCAATGAGAGGATCGTTGGTGATGACGATGGTGATGATTTCCCCCTCCCGGAGGGAAGTTTCCTCGATAGAACAGCTCTGCCGGAGCCCTAGATTGGTTCCACCAAGGTTCCGCCTCGTGGCGGTGGAGTTTCGTCCCGTAAGCTTGCTTATGATTTTTTACAGGGTGAAAGACTTAATATAGCAGAAGATGGGCACCGTAGGGCCACCAGGGGGCCCACGAGGCAGGGGGCGCGCCTTGTAAGTGTGGGCGCGTGCCCCACCCTCGTGGACAGGGTGTGGGCCCCCTCTGGTACTTTTTTCGCTCAATAATTCTTATTAACTCCAAAAATAACTTTCGTGGAGTTTCAGGAATTTTGGAGGTGTGCAGAATAGGTTTCCAATATTTGCTCCTTTTCTAGCCCGGAATCGCAGCTGCCGGCCTTCTCCCTCTTCATGTTAAACCTTGTAAAATAAGAGAGAATAGCCATAAGTATTGTGACATAACGTGTAATAACAGCCCATAATGCAATAAATATCGATATAAAATCATGATGCAAAATGGACGTATCAACTCCCCCAAGCTTAGACCTTGCTTGTCCTCAAGCGGAAGCCGAAATCGAAAAATATGTCCACATGTTTAGAGATAGAGCTGTAGATAAAAATAAAATATGGACATGAGGGCATCATGATATTTCTTATAATAGCAACATATATAGATTTTTTTCCTATGATTTCTTATGCTCAAGTAACAATCTATCCACAATGTGAAGTAGGAATCATAAACTTCATTGGGAACTAACAAACTATAATCTTAGTCATTGAAGCAATTGCAATTTATCATAACATCGGAAAGAGTCAAGAATAGAGCTTTTCAGCAAGTCCACATACTCAACTATCATTTAGTCTTCTGCATTTACTAACACTCACGCAATACTTATGGTTCTGGAGTTTTAATCGGACACGGAGAAAGATAGGGGCTTATAGTGTCGCCTCCCAACCTTTTACCTCAAGGGTAATATCCACAATAATAGTTCATGCTAACTTACATCCAATTGGATATATATATCAGGATATTTCCAACACGACGTGCTTGCCAAAGGATAAAATGAAAAAGGGAAAGGTGAGGATCACCTTGACTCTTGCATAATGTAAAAGACATAATGTAAAAGATAGGCCCTTGGCAGAGGGAAGCATAGGTTGTCATGTGCTTTTAGGGTTGGATGCACAAAATCTTAATGCAAAAGAACGTCACTTTAGATTTCCACTTGTGATATGAACCTTTATTATGCAGTCCGTCGCTTTTATTACTTCCATATCACATGATCGTATAAAGCTTATTTTCTCCGCACTAATAAGTCATACATATTTAGAGAGCAATTTTTATTGCTTGCAACATGACAACTTACTTGAAGGATCTTACTCAATCTGTAGGTAGGTATGGTGGACTCTCATGGCAAAACTGGGCTTAAGGATATTTGGAAGCACAAGTAGTATCTCTACTTGGTGCAAGGAATTTGGCTAGCATGAGAGGGAAAGGCAAGCTCAACATGTTGGACGATCCATGACAATATACTTTAACTGAGATGTGAGAAAACATAACCCATTAAGTTGTCTTCCTTGTCCAACATCAAGTCTTTAGCATGTCATACTTTAATGAGTGCTCACAATCATAAAAGATGTCCAAGATAGTATATTTATATGTGAGAACCTCTTTCTTTATTACTTCCTATTAATTGCAACGATGACCAAAACTATGTTTGCCAACTCTCAACAACTTTTAAGCCTCATACTCTTTATATCTGAAGTCATTACTATCCATAAGATCAGTATGAACTCTTTTATTCTTTTTATTCTTTCTATTTTCTCCAGATCATAGCAAGATAGCAAAGCCCTTGACTCAACACTAATCTTTATTATATATAGCTGACGGACTCGATTACATAGAGGGATCATAAAGCAAAACTCAAAACTAATTCATACCAAAGCTTTATTCTACTAGATCAAGATAGTACCAAAAGGATCGAACTAAGAAAATGGTAAAGATAGGAGTGTGGTGGTGATACGATACTGGGGCGCCTCCCCCAAGCTTGGCAGTTTCCAAGGGGAGTGCCCATACCCATGTAATTATGTCCTTGGAGGTGGTGATGATGGAGTTGTTGACAATGTAGGTTTCTTCCTTAATTTGCGCTTGAGAATGGAATTTTGCTCCCTTAGATCATCGATCTCCCGCTCAAGGCTTAATACCATTTTGCATAGTTCTTGTTTGTTTTCCTGCAAAAGACGAAAAGGGATAAACTCGATCTTGGGTTTCTTTGCCCTATCAGGGAGGCTTGACTTTTTAAACTCCACATGCATGTCCCCAGGTTGAGGTAACGGGACTTCATCTTCATCTAAGCTCGTCTCCTCCTTTCTCTTAGGCTCATTATCTTCTTCTTCCTTCGTGGTCCAGCCACAATGCTCCAAGTCCCCGAAGACCTTAGGGTCTGCAAGGTAATCAGCCACATAGCTTTCTCCCTCCGAATCCTGGGATGACATATTGCTCTAATCTGCGGCAGAAACAACTCGAAACAAAGACAGAAGATTTTTGCGTGATACGGTGGTCAAAACCTTAGGGAGATTATATAATGAATTTTTACCGACCGAAAGAAGTATCGTGCAAGAAAACGGAGTCCGGAGAGCACACGAGGTGCCCACGAGACAGGGGGCACGCCCTGTAAGGGTGGGTGCGCCCTCCACCCTCGTGGACGCCTCGTGTCCTTCTCGGACTACTTATTATTTTCCTATTTTCTTAAATATTCCAAAATAGAGAAAAATTGCCATTAGAACTATTTTGAGTCGGTTTACTTACCGTACCACATACCTATTCCTTTTCGGAGTCTGAAACTCCGGAAAGTGTCTCTTATGTATTCCTCTGGGGTTACGCTTTCAATAATATTTCTTTCAACATTTATAGGATTACCTGAGATATAAAGTTTGATTCTTTGACCGTTCACCACTGTAGCGACCAGACCTCAAACTGTCTGATCTCTGTGCTCAAGTGTCATCCCTGGATCAGTAATGCTGACACCACACAATACTTGGAGGATTTATAACAGAGTAGCAATCACACACTTATTACATCGAATGTCTCAAGAGAGAACTTATTAAAATAAATATGGCTTAAGGCCATCTAATAATGATAACAGCGGAAGGCTTGGAAGATTAAGCGAGTCCATCACCTCCAACGGCATCACTGAGTGTAGAACCACGACCTAAGCACCTTACTCATCGTCTGAAAAGTCTGCAACATGAAACGTTGCAGCCCGAATACGGGTCAGCACATGGAATATGCTGGCAATGTAACACATAGAGAATAATAATGGAATAAGCTATACTACATGCATATTTGGCTGGTGGAAAGCTCTAATGGTTACACTTTTGCGTAAAGCCAATTTTTCCCTACTGCAAAGGAATAAATTTATTTAACTATCATGGTGGTTGTTAAACATTGAGAATGGTTGACAGCATTCTCAATCCCAATTAAAAGTAATCATTAACAACCCAACAAATATTAATTAGAGTAACATGACGAGATTCACATGATATCCAAGTACTAGATACTCAAGATGTCCATAACCGGGGACACGGCTAACCATGATTAGTTTGTTACACTTTGCAGAGGTTTGCGCACTTTTCCCCACATGACTTGATCTCCTCCGTTTGATTTCTCGCACTTCATGGTGTTTGAGAAACGGATGACCGAGACATAGTCTTTCAGAAGCGCTCGCACCTTACGTAAAGGGTAGACCGTACCAACCTACATCCCCTACATCAGCTAGTCTACCATTGTAAGAGTTCGCACGACTTAGTCAACTATGCTAGAGCCCATAGTAGCATGTGGCTGCACACAGAAGTTCCTAGCATGAATAATCTTATGATCCCTTTGAGCCTGGGTGGCGGTCCAAAGAAAAACAGGCAAATCCTGGAAACCAGGTACCTCAATCCACCCAGATGTGTGTTTAAGTTTCCACCTTAAGTAAACCATTAATTAACAAACTCACATCTGTCATGGATACACTCACCCAATCCACGTGTACTAGCATAGCATGGCAAAATAAGCCAACGTAGAAGTAACTCCCAAGGGTTTGAAAACAAAACAGGTAATAGGTACTACCTCAACTACTCCCAATACCCACAATTTAATTAGATCCTAAGCATGCAATGTTTGAGGATTGATCTAATGCATAAAACTGGGTATGAGAAAAGGTATGATCAAAGTGTTACTTGCCTTGCAGATGATCCGCGAAACCTAGAGACTCGAAGTAACAGGCGGCGCACTCCGGGTATTCTATCGCAAACAAACAAACAAGCATACAATAATTACTCATCTAATGCATAAGTAAAACTTGAATGAAAGATCTAACCAGAAAGTTCAACATAAGAACTCCGGTTTGCAAAAAAAATCAAATCAAACGAAGCAACGGAAGTCAAACGGCAAAAGAAAACAGCTTCGTTTTACTAATCTGGACCTGAGACAAATTTTATAGAAGCAAAAACTTGTTTAAGTTCGTTATTCAGAAAGAGGATTTCAAGACGAAACTCGAGGCGCTTGACTCGCCTCATTCCGATAAACGAGCGAAAAGTTATACTAAATCGAAAATCGGATCAGAAATCGCGATCAGAAAAATCGTGGAATAAATCCGAGAAAAAGAAAAACGACGAACAGGTTAACGAACGAACGTTCGTTAACTAGATCTAATCTGACGAACACGTTCGTTAGAATGAACGAACGAGCGAATGCTCGCTATTTAATCGAACCAAAAAGAAACAGATCTAATACAAAAAAACGGAAACTAAAAAAAATAAACCGCGGCTATATAAGAAAACCGGGCGGTTTTCTAAAGTAAACCACCGGCGACGGCGGCTACCTCGGGCGGCGGGGCGGCGGCTACGGCGAGGCGGGCGGTGGCGGCGGCGGCTCCGGCGGACGGTGTGGGTCGGGTGGCGGCGCGGGTCGGGCGGCGGCGGCGGATCGGGCGGCGGCGGATCGGGCGCGGTTAGGGTTAGGGTTTGGGGGCGTGGGTGGGCCGGCGGCGGGGCTGTTGGGCTGGGGTGGCTCGGGCAGCGGCTATTTAAAGGCTGCCCCCGGGCGGAGTCCCGCTCGGGTCCGGCCCGAGGTCGGTTCGTTTTTTTTTAAATAATTTCGTGCAAAAAAATCAAACGAAAGAAATACTAAACGGACTCCAAAAATCCCGAAATTAATTTTCCCCGGCTTCTAAAATCAAGCCGGACAAGATGAACATTTATTTGGGGCCTAAATACAATATTGAAAAACACGCATTTTTCCTAAATCCAAATAAAAAGGCGAAAAACTCCAAAATAAAATCTTATTTGATTTTTTATTAAATCTTTAATATTTCTTTATTTTGGGAAAGTCATTTTATTCCCTCTCTCAAATTTTGATAGTAGAAATAATTGAAGATAAAATAAATAAACTCAAATGATCCTATTTTCAAAATCTAAGAAAACTCAAATATGAAAATAACGAAATCCCCAACTCTCTCCCTGGGTCTTTGAGTTGCGTAGAATTTCTAGGATCGAGCCAACAATGCAACAAAAATATGATATGCAATGATGATCTATGTATAACATTCCAAATTGAAAATTTGGGATGTTACAAACCTACCCCCCTTAAGATGAATCTCGCCCTCGAGATTCGGGTTGGCTAGCAAATAGGTGAGGGTGGGCCTTGAGCAAATCTTCCTCTCGCTCCCAGGTGGCTTCTTCCTCGGTGTGATGGCTCCACTGAACTTTGCAAAACTTGATGACCTTGCTGCGGGTGACTCGGCTGGCATATTCTAGAATCTTAACTGGTTTCTCTTCATAGGTCAAATCGTTGCTCAACTGAATCGCTTCTAGTGGCACAGTATCTCTCAGTGGTATATCCGCCATCTCTGCGTGACACTTCTTTAACTGAGAAACATGGAACACATCGTGAACACCTGACAATCCCTCGGGTAATTCCAACTTGTACGCTACTTCTCCCATGCGTTCCAAAACTTTGTATGGTCCCACGAAACGTGGCGCTAACTTTCCTTTAACTCCAAAACGCTTAACTCCTCGAAGCGGAGATATGCGAAGATAAACTCTGTCTCTGACTTCATATTCTGTCTCCTTGCATTTCGAATCCATATAGCTCTTCTGCCTTGACTGGGCTACCTTGAGCCTATCGCGAATCAACTTTACTTTCCGTTCAGACTCCTTAATCAAATCCGGTCCAAACAACTGGCGGTCTCCAACCTCATCCCACAATAGCGGGGTTCTACACCTCCTTCCATAAAAGGCTTCGAAAGGTGCCATCTTCAAACTAGTTTGGTAGCTGTTGTTATAAGAAAACTCCGCATATGGCAAGTTGTCATCCCAACTTGATCCATAATCCAAGGCACATGCTCTCAGCATATCTTCCAAAATCTGGTTGACTCTCTCGGTTTGTCCATCTGTCTGTGGATGAAAAGCTGTACTAAACTCTAGTCTGGTTCCCAAAGTTTCGTGCAACTGCTTCTAGAACTTTGAGGTGAATTGGGTTCCTCTATATGATATGATACTCCTCGGAACTCCATGCAAACATACAATCCTGGTCATGTATATCTTAGCCATATTGGCACTGCTGTAGGTAGTCTTTACTGGAATGAAATGATCTACCTTCGTCAAATGATCGACTACAACCCAAATCGAGTCATAGCCTGAACGGGTCCTGGGCAATCCCATGATGAAATCCATGCCTAGTTTATCCCACTTCCATTCAGTTATAGGCAATGGCTGTAACAATCCTGCTGGCTTCTGGTGTTCTGCCTTCACTCTCTGACATACATCACAAACTGCTACATACTCTGCAATATCCTTCTTCATTCCGGTCCACCAGAAAGTATCCTTCAAATCCAAATACATCTTGGTATTTCCGGGGTGGATCAAATACGGTGAATCATGTGCCTCTTGCAAAATCAACTTCTTGATCTCCGGATCACTTGGCACGTAAATGCGGTCCTCAAACCATAAGATATCGTGCTCATCCTCACGAAATCCCTTAGCTTTTCCCTTGCTCATCTTCTCCTTAATAGAAGCAACTTCCTTATCTGTCTTTTGAGCTTCTCTGATTTTATCCATCAAAGTAGACTGAATCTCCAAGGCTGCTACATAGCCTCTCGGAACTATTTCCAAACATAGCTCCCGGAATTCCTCGGCTAATTCCTTTGGTAAATCTTCGGTCATTAGGGTGTTGACATGGCTCTTACGGCTCAACGTGTCTGCTACAACGTTAGCCTTTCCGGGGTGATAATGCAATCTCATATCGTAATCTTTAATAAGCTCCAACCATCTCCTCTGCCTGAGATTTAATTCCTTCTGCTGAAGATGTACTTCAAACTCTTGTGATCCGTGTACACCTCATAGTGGTTCCCAATAAGAAAATGTCTCCAAGTCTTCAGTGCATGCACTACGGCTGCTAACTCCAAATCATGAGTAGCATAATTTAACTCATGAGGTTTAAGCTGTCGTGAAGCATGCGAAACAACTCTTCCCTCCTGCATAAGCACTGCTCCAAGTCCTCAACGTGAAGCATCGCAATAAACTTCGTAATCCTTGCTTTGATCTGGCAGGATTAATACTGGTGAGGTAACCAAACGCTTCTTCAACTCTTGGAAACTAGCCTCACACTCCTCGGTCCATATGAACTTGGTATCCTTCTTCAACAATTCTGTCATAGGCTTCGCAATCTTCTAGAAATTCTCAATGAATCTCCGGTAGTATCCTGCGAGTCCAAGGAAACTTCGGATCTCTCCAACTGTTGTTGGTGCTTCCCAGTTTGTCACAGTGGCAACTTTAGTGGGGTCTACTGCTATACCTTCTCTGGATATAACATGTCCGAGAAATCCAACTTCCTTCAACCAAAACTCACACTTGCTGAACTTGGCATACAACTGATGTTCTCTGAGCTTCTCGAGTACCAAACGCAAGTGCTCCTTATGTTCTTCTTCATTCTTTGAGTAGACCAAAATATCGTCAATGAATACCATGACGAACTTATCCAAAAACTCCATAAACACCTTGTTCATCATGTTCATAAAATAGGCTGGGGCGTTAGTCAGACCAAATGACATAATGGTATACTCATACAGCCCATACCTGGTGGTAAAAGCCGTCTTAGGTATATCCTGCTCCCGAATCTTCAACTGATGGTATCCTGATCGTAAATCGATCTTGGAAAATACCTTAGCTCCTTGCAATTGGTCAAACAAGTCGTTGATCATCGGTAACGGGTATTTGTTCTTAATGGTCACTTCATTCAATCCTCGATAATCAACAACCATTCTTAATGATCCATCCTTTTTCTCCACTAGAAGTACTGGCGATCCCCAAGGCGAAGAACTTGGGCGAGTAAAACCTTTGTCCAGCAACTCCTTAATCTGCTTCTTAATTTCCTCCAAATCATGGGCTGGCATCCTATACGGTCTCTTAGATATCGGCCCAGTGCCTGGCAGTAGTTCAATCAGAAACTCAATGTCTCTGTCTGGCAGCACGCCTGGCAACTCTTCCGGAAACACGTCCGGATAATCCCTTACCACTGGTACTTCCTCCTGCACAACTCCTGATAAGGAATTTACATGTGCCCTCCTCGGCTCATGCCGTGATACATACTTGATTCTCCTTCCTTCAGGGGTGGTAAGAAAAATCGACTTACTGGCGCAATCTATATTCCCTCCATACTTTGATAACCAATCCATGCCTAATATCACATCCAATCCTTGCGATTCCAGAACTATTAGGTCCGAGGGAAATACATAGTGTCCAATCCTTAATGGCAGTCGATCACACCATATACTAGCCATGTATTCTGCTCCGGGTGAGGTTACTAGCATGGGTGACCTAAGGGCTTGGGTTGGTAATTTATATTTATCCACAAATCCCCTTGATATGTATGAATGCGATGCACCAGTATCAAAAAGAACAACTGCAGTAAATGTCTTAACCAAAAACTTACCTATTACTGCGTCTGGCTGAGCTTCAACCTCCTCCACGGTAACGTGGTTCACCTGTCCCCTGTTGAAAGGGTTCGGCTTCTTTCCTGAGCTTCCATTGCCGTTACCATTTTGGGCTTCTAGACATTCATTTGCATAATGCCCAGTTTTACGGTACTTAAAACAAGTGATATGGCTCAGGTCTACCTTGGATGGTGTTGACGGGTTGGTGCGGTTTTGTCCATTGCTTCCTCCATTCCCGTTTCCATTTCTTTGTGCCATTATGATTGTGCGAGCTGCCTCCTCCATGAGTATGCTGAAATTGCCCTCCTGGCTTCGGGGTAAAGCGTATTTTCTGCTGAGCTCCAGAATTGTACTTCTCCTGTCCATTCTTCCTCTTACGATTGTCAATCTGCTGCTGGTTCTCTTCAATCATAAGAGCACGATCTACTAACTCCTGGTAGTTATTGAAGGTGGCCACCATCAACTGCATGCTCAGCTCATCATTCACTCCTTCTAGAAACTTCTCCTGCTTAGCTGCATTCGTAGCAACGTCATCTGGGGCATAACGTGCTAGCTTACTAAAGTCATCCACATACTGGCCAACTGTCAGTCCTCCTTGGCGTAAGTTATGAAACTCACGCTTCTTCATGGCCATAGCTCCTGCTGAAACATGGGTAGTACGGAAAGCTTGCTGAAACTGATCCCATGTGACAGTATCCACAGGGTAAGTGGCTGTAAAATTCACCCACCATGCTGCTGCGGGTCCTTCGAGCTGATGTGCGGCAAACTTCACCTTTTCCCCATCTGTACATCCTACAGTGATCAACTCCCTCCCTATCTTACGGAGCCAATCATCTGCAACAATCGGCTCGGTGCTACTGGAAAACAACGGCGGATTCAACCTTAAGAAATGAGTCAAATGGTCAACAGGTGGTGGTGGTGGTGGGGTTGTTGTTGTTGTTGTTGCCTTGGTTCTGTACCAATGTTTGAATCAAGGCATTCTGCTGCTGAATCAACTGAGTGATCTCCGGCGGGAAAACAAATTCGGGGTCATGTCTCGGAGGCATCTGAGGGTTTATAGAAGAGACGAGAGTTAAGAATAGAATGAGGTCTAGTGAGATAACACTACCCATATGCACATGATACAAAAGCACACAATATCACTCCATTCAATTCAAACAAGGGCATACAACGGTCTAACTATCGTTATAAAAGTGCTTGGACTAAAACTAATTTTTAAATGGGGGAATTTCGACTACTATTATGGTGGTCAACTAGAAAAACTGCTCCGATGAAGACTCCATGATATCTGCTCCAGCTTCATCAACAAATTCATCATCACTCTCGTCGGGATCCGAGTCAGTGTCGTCGATGATGATATAATTATCCGGACAAGTGGATTCGTCATCTTCTCCTCTGGGTGCTGAACCTCCCATGAATACTCCAATCTTCTCCTTAAGGTCGCCGTTCTATCTTACTAGAGCGACGATCTCTTACGTATAGTCTTTACGTGTAGCCTTGAGTTCCTCTTCTAGCTCCTTGATCTTGGTCATAGCCTTCTGCAGATCCTCCATGTCTGCGCACATCTGATTCTCCTGGCGTCGGATGTGTTGGTTTAATTCTTGGATATAAGCTGCGATTGATCTGTCCTTCCTGGTGTTGATCATCTCCCAATGCTCATCTCGGTGCCCACAAATCTGGTAGATAGTATTCTTGAGATTATTGTGGTAAAATCTCCAATTCGTCCCATGGCGATGTGGGCTGCCATGGTCTTTCCTAGGCTCCATGTTGGTGCATCAAAGGAAAACTCTATGGGCTCCTTAACTGGTGCAAATGTCCTCCCTGGAATGTGGACTTGAATCATCCAGCGTTCCTCTTTGGGTAAAGTGGCGTTGAAGGTCCCGGTGAAGCTTGGTACTCCTAGGTTCAGGTATCTAGTGACTTCCTTCAAGTGATAACCAAAAGGTGAGTCTTCATCCGGTTGTGTGAACTTGTTCCTTTCATCCGCCATCCTAAAGAATAGAAAAGATGAGGAGTCAGAAATGAGAAGAAAGAGTAGTGATCTAGGGCTTTAGCTTAGTGGTCGTGTCCTACAGTCAGCGTGTGCTCTGATACCATCTTTGTAGCGACCAGACCTCAAACAGTCTGATCTCTATGCTCAAGTGTCATCCCTGGATCAGTAATGCTGACACCACACAGTACTTGGAGGATTTATAACAGAGTAGCAATCACACACTTATTACATTGAATGTCTCAAGAGAGAACTTATTAAAATAAATATGGCTTAAGGCCATCTAATAATGATAACAACGGAAGGCTTGGAAGATTAAGCGAGTCCATCAGCTCCAACAGCATCACTGAGTATAGAACCACGACCTAAGCACCTTACTCATCGTCTGAAAAGTCTGCAACATGAAACGTTGTAGCCCGAATACGGGTCAGGACATGGAATATGTTGGCAATGTAACACATAGAGAATAATAATGGAATAAGCTATACTACAAGCATATTTGGCTGGCGGAAAGCTCTAATGGTTACAGTTTTGCGTAAAGCCAATTTTTCCCTACTGCAAAGGAATAAATTTATTTAACTATCATGGTGGTTGTTAAACATTGAGAATGGTTGACAACATTCTCAACCCCAATTAAAAGTAATCATTAACAACCCAACAAATATTAATTAGAGTAACATGACGAGATTCACATGATATCCAAGTACTAGATACTCAAGATGTCCATAACCAGGGACACGGCTAACCATGATTAGTTTGTTACACTCTACAGAGGTTTGCGCACTTTTCCAAACATGACTCAATCTCCTCCGTTTGATTTCTCGCACTTCATGGTGTTTGAGAAACGGATGACCGAGACATAGTCTTTCAGAAGCGCTCGCACCTTACGTAAAGGGTAGACCGTACCAACCTACATCCCCTACATCAGCTAGTCTACCACTGTAAGAGTTCGCACGACTTAGTCAACTATGCTAGAGCCCATACTAGCATGTGGCTGCACATGGAAGTTTCTAGCATGAATAATCTTATGATCCCTTTGAGCCTGGGTGGCGGTCCAAAGAAAAACAGGCAAATCCTGGAAACCAGGTACCTCAATCCACCCAGATGTGGGTTTAAGTTGCCACCTTAAGTAAACCATTAATTAACAATCTGTCATGGATACACTCACCCAATCCACGTCTACTAGCATAGCATGGCAAAATAAGCAAACGTAGAAGTAACTCCCAAGGGTTTGAAAACAAAACAGGTAATAGGTACTACCTCAACTACTCCCAATACCCACAATTTAATTAGATCCTAAGCATGCAATGTTTGAGGATTGATCTAATGCATAAAACTGGGTATGAGAAAAGGTATGATCAAAGTGTTACTTGCCTTGCAGATGATCCGCGAAACCTAGAGACTCGAAGTAACAGGCGGCGCACTCCGGGTATTCTATCGCAAACAAACAAACAAGAATACAATAAGTACTCATCTAATGCATAGGTAAAACTCGAATGAAAGATCTAACCAGAAAGTTCAACTTAAGAACTCCGGTTTGCAAAAAAAGTCAAATCAAACGAAGCAACGGAAGTCAAACGGCGAAAGAAAACAGCTTCGTTTTACTAATCTGGACCTAAGCCAAATTTTACAGAAGCAAAAACTTGTTTAAGTTGGTTATTCGGAAAGAGGGTTTCGAGACGAAACTCCAGGCGCTTGAATCGTGTGATTCCGATAAACGAGCGAAAAGTTATACTAAAACGAAAATCGGATCAGAAATCGCGATCAGAAAAATCGCGGAATAAATCTGAGAAAAAGAAAAACGACGAACAGGTTAACGAACGAATGTTCGTTAACTAGATCTAATCTGACGAAGACGTTCGTTAGAACGAACGAATGAGCGAACGCTCGCTATTTAACCGAACCGAAAAGAGACAGATCTAATACAAAAAAAAAACGGAAACTAAAAAAAAACCGCGACTATATAATAAAACTGGGCGGTTTTCTAAAGAAAACCGCCGGCGACGGCGGCTACCTCGGGCGGCGGGGCGGTGGCTCCGGTGAGGCGGGTGGTGGCGGCGGCGGCTCCGGCGGACGGCGCGGGTCGGGCGGCGGCGCGGGTCGGGCGGCGGAGGCGGATCGGGCGGCGGCGGCGGCGGCGGATCGGGCGCGGTTAGGGTTAGGGTTTCGGGGCGCGGGTGGGCCGGGGCGGGGCTGTTGGGCTGGGGCAGCTCGGGCGGCGGCTATTTAAAGGCTGCCCCCGGGCGGAGTCCCGCTCGGGTACGGCCCGAGGTCGGTTTGTTTTTTTTTTAAATAATTTCGCGTAGAAAAATCAAACGAAAGAAATACTAAACGGACTCCACAAATCCTGAAATAAATTTTCCCCGGCTTCTAAAATCAAACCGAACAAGATGAACATTTATTTGGGGCCTAAATGCAATTTTGAAAAATGCGCATTTTTCCTAAATCCAAATAAAAAGGCGAAAAACTCCAAAATAAAATCTTATTTGATTTTTTTAATTAAATCTTCATTATTTCTTTATTTTGGGAAAGTCATTTTATTCCCTCTCTCAAATTTTGATAGTAGAAATAATTGAAGATAAAATAAATAAAATCAAATGATCCTATTTCCAAAATCTGAGAAAACTCAAATATGAAAATAACAAAATCCTCAACTCTCTCCGTGGGTCCTTGAGTTGCGTAGAATTTCTAGGATCGAGCCAACTGAAGGAAATATGCCCTAGAGGCAATAATAAAGTTATTATTTATTTCCTTATTTCATGATAAATGTTTATTATTCATGCTAGAATTGTATTAACCGGAAACATAATACATGTGTGAATACATAGACAAACTTAATGTCACTAGTATGCCTCTACTTGACTAGCTCATTAATCAAAGATGGTTATGTTTCCTAACCATAGACATGAGTTGTCATTTGATTAACGGGATCACATCATTAGTAGAATGATGTGATTGACATGACCCATTCCGTTAGCCTAGCACTTGATCGTTTAGTATGTTGCTATTGCTTTCTTCATGACTTATACATGTTCCTGTAACTATGAGATTATGCAACTCCCGTTTACTGAAGGAACACTTTGGATGCTACCAAACGTCACAACGTAACTGGGTTTTATAAAGGAGTACTACAGGTGTCTCCAAAGGTACATGTTGGGTTGGCGTATTTCGAGATTAGGTTTTGTCACTCCGATTGTCGGAGAGGTATCTCTGGGCCCTCTCGGTAATGCACATCACTATAAACCTTGCAAACAATGTAGCTAATGAGTTAGTTACGGAATGATGCATTATGTAATGAGTAAAGAGACTTGCCGATAACGAGATTGAACTAGGTATTGGATACCGACGATCGAATCTCGGGCAAGTAACATACCGATGACAAAGGGAACAACGTATGTTGTTCTGCGGTTTGACCGATAAAGATCTTCATAGAATATGTAGGAGCCAATATGGGCATCCAGGTCCCGCTATTGGTTATTGATCGAGAATAGTTATAGGTCATGTCTACATAATTCTCGAACCCGTAGGGTCCGCACGCTTAAGGTTTCGATGACAGTTATATTATGAGTTTATGAGTTTTGATGTACCGAAGGAGTTCGGAGTCCCGGATGAGATCGGGGACATGACGAGGAGTCTTGAAATGGTCGAGACGTAAAGATCGATATATTTGACGACTATATTCGGAGTTCAGAAAGGTTCCGAGTGATTCGGGTATTTTTCGGAGTACCGGAGAGTTACGGGAATTCGCCGGGGAGTATATGTGCCTTATTGGGCTTCAAGCGAAAGAGAGTGGAGAGGTTGGGCGCCCCCCAAGGCCTAGTCCGAATTGGCCTAGGGGGAGGGGCTGCGCCCCCTCCTTCCTTCTCTTCTCTTCCCCCTTTCCTTGACTCCTACTCTTACTACTTGGAAGGGGGGGAATCCTACTCCCGGTGGGAGTAGGACTCCTCCTTGGTGCGCCTCCTCCTAGGCCGACCACCCCCTCCCTTGCTCATTTATATACGGGGGCAGGGGGCACCCATAGACACACAAGTTGATCTACGGATCGTTCCTTAGCCGTGTGCGGTGCCCCCCTCCACCATATTCCACCTCGGTCATATCATCGCGGAGTTTAGGCGAAGCCCTGCGCTCGTAGAACATCATCATTGTCACCATGCCGTCGTGCTGACGGAACTCATCCCCGACGCTTTGCTGGATCGGAGGCCGGGGATCATCATCGAGCTGAACGTGTGCTGAACTCGGAGGTGCCGTACGTTCGGTGCTTGGATCAGTCGGATCGTGAAGATGTACGACTACATCAACTGCGTTGTCATAACGCTTCTGCTTACAGTCTATGAGGGTACGTGGACAATACTCTCCCCTCTCGTTGCTATGCCATCACCATGATCTTGCGTGTGCGTAGGAATTTTTTTGAAATAACTACGCTCCCCAACAGTGGCATCCGAGCCTGGTTTTATGCGTAGATGTCATATACACGAGTAGAACACAAGTGAGTTGTGGGCGATACAAGTCATACTGCTTACCAGCATGTCATACTTTGGTTAAGCAGTACTGTGAGATGAAGCGGCCTGGACCGACATTACGCGTACGCTTACGCGAGACTGGTTTCACCGTTACGAGCACTCGTGCTTAAAGGTGGCTGGCGGGTGGCTGTCTCTCTCACTTTAGCTGAATCGAGTGTGGCTACGCCCGGTCCTTGCGAAGGTTAAAACAGCACTAGCTTGACGAACTATCGTTTTGGTTTTGATGCGTTGGTAAGAACGGTTTTTGCTAAGCCCGTAGCAGCCACGTAAAACTTGCAACAACAAAGTAGAGGACGTCTAACTTGTTTTTGTAGGGCATGTTGTGATGTGATATGGTCAAGACGTGATGCTATATTTTATTGTATGAGATGATCATGTTTTGTAACCGAAGTTATCAGCAATTGGTAGGAGCCATATGGTTGTCATTTTATTGTATGAAATGCAAACGCCCTGTAATTGCTTTACTTTATCACTAAGCGGTAGCGATAGTCGTAGAAGCAATAGATGGCGTAACGACAACGATGCTACGATGGAGATCAAGGTGTCGCACCGGTGACGATGGTGATCACGACGGTGCTTTGAAGATGGAGATCACAAGCACAAGATGATGATGGCCATATCATATCACTTATATTGATTGCATGTGATGTTTATCCTTTATGCATCTTATCTTGCTTTGATTGACGGTAGCATTTTAAGATGATCTCTCACTTAAAATTATCAAGAAGTGTTCTCCCTGAGTACGCACCGTTGCCAAAGTTCGTCGTGCCCAGACACCACGTGATGATCGGGTGTGATAAGCTCTACGTCCATCTACAACAGGTGCAAGCCAGTTTTGCACACGCAGAATACTCGGGTTAAACTTGACGAGCCTAGCATATGCAGATATGGTCTCGGAACACGGAGACCGAAAGGTCGAGCGTGAATCATATAGTAGATATGATCAACATAGTGATGTTCACCATTGAAAACTACTCCATCTCACGTGATGATCGGTTATGGTTTGGTTGATTTGGATTACGTGATCACTTAGATGACTAGAGAGATGTCTGTCTAAGTGGGAGTTCTTAAGTAATATGATTAATTGAACTTAAATTTATCATAAACTTAGTCCTGGTAGTATTTTGCAAATTATGTTGTAGATCAATAGCTTGCGTTGTTGCTTTCATATGTTTATTTTCCCAGAGAAAACTGTGTTGAAAGATGTTAGTAGCAATGATGCGGATTGGATCCGTGATCTGAGGTTTATCCTCATTGTTGCACAGAAGAATTATGTCCTTGATGCACCGCCAGGTGACAAACCTATTGCAGGAGCAGATGCAGACGTTATGAACATTTGGCTAGCTCAATATGATGACTACTTGATAGTTTAGTGCACCATGCTTAACGGCTTAGAATCGGGACTTCAAAGATGTTTTGAACATCATGGACCATATGAGATGTTCCAGGAATTGAAGTTAATATTTCAAGCAAATACCCGAGTTGAGAGATATGAAGTCTCCAACAAGTTCTATAGCTAAAGGATGGAGGAGAATCGCTCAACTAGTGAGCAAGTGCTCAGATTGTCTGGGTACTACAATCGCTTGAATCAAGTGGGAGTTAATCTTCCAGATAAGATAGTGATTGACAGAGTTCTCTAGTCACCATCACCAAGTTAGTAGAACCTCGTGATGAACTATAGTATGCAAAAGATGACGAAAATGATTCCTGAGCTCTTCGTGATGTTGAAATCAACGAAGGTAGGAATCAAGAAAGAGCATCAAGTGTTGATGATTGACAAGATCACTAGTTTCAAGAAAAGGGCAAAGGGAAAGAAAGGGAACTTCAAGTAGAATGGCAAGCAAGTTGTCACTCCCATGAAGAAGACCAAAGCTGGACCAAAGCCTGAAACTGAGTGCTTACACTGCAAAGGAAATGGTCACTGGAAGCGGAAATGCCCTAAATATTTGGTGGATAAGAAGGATGGCAAAGTGAACAAGGGTATATTTGATATACAGGTATTTGATGTGTGCCTTACTAGTGTTTATAGTAGCCCCTGAGTAGTTGATACTTGTTCGGTTGCTAAGATTAGTAACTCGAAACAGGAGTTACATAATAAACAGAGACTAGTTGAGGGGAAGTGACGATGATTGTTGGAAATAGTTCCAAGATTGATATGATCATCATCACACACTCCCTATATTTTCGAGATTGGTGTTAAACCTAAATAAATGTTATTTAGCGTTTGCGTTGAGCATGAATATGATTTGATCATGTTTATTGCGATACGGTTATTCATTTGAAGTTAAAGAATAATTGTTATTCTGTTTACATGAATAAGACCTTCGACGGTTATACACCCAATGAAAATAGTTTGTTGGATCCCAATCGTAGTGATACACATATTCATAATATTGATGCCAAAAGATGCAAAGTTAATAATAATAGTGCAACTTATTTGTGGCACTGCCTTTTGGGTCATATCGGTGTAAAGCGCATGAAGAAACTCCACAAAGATGGATTTTCGGAATCACTTGGTTATGAATCATTTGATGCTTGCGAACCGTGCCTTTTGGGCAAGATGACTAAAACTCCGTTCTTCGGAACAATGGAACGAGCTACTGACTTGTTGGAAATAATACATACTGATGTATGCAGACCAATGAGTATGAAGGCTCGTGGCAAGTATCGTTATTTTTTGGCCTTCACAAGATGATTTGAGCAGATATGGGTATATCTACTTGATGAAACATAAGTCTGAAATAGTTGAAAGGTTCAAAGAATTTCAGAGTGAAGTGGAAAAATCATCGCAACAAGAAAATAAAGTTTCTGTGATCTGAACGCGGAGACGAATATTTGAGTTACGAGTTTGGCCTTCAATTAAAATAATGTGGAATACTTTCACAGCTCACGCCACCCGGAACACCATAACGTTGTGGTGTGTCCGAACATCGTAACCGCACTTTATTGGATATGGTGCGATCTATGATGTCTCTTACTAATTTACCACAATTGTTTTGGGGTTATGCATTAGAGACAGCTGCATTCACATTAAGAGGGCACCATCTAAATCCGTTGAGACGGCACCGTATGAACTATGGTTTAGCAGTAAACCTAAGCTGTCATTTCTTAAAGTTTGGAGTTGCGATGCTTATATGAAAAAGGTTTTCAACCTGATAAGCTCGAACCCAAATCGGAGAAGTGCGTCTTCATAGAATACCCAAAGGAAACTATTGGGTACACCTTCTATCACAGATCTGAAGGCAAAACATTGGTTGCTAAGAATGGATCATTTCTAGAGAAGAAGTTTCTCTCGAAAGAAGTGAGTGGGAGGAAAGTAGAGCTTGATAAGGTAATTTGTACCTTCTCCCGAATTGGAAAGTAGTTCATCACAGAAATCAATTCCAGTGATTCCTACACCAATTAGTGAGAAAGCTAATGATGATGATCATGAAACTTCAGATCAAGTTACTACAGAACCTCGTAGGTCTTCCAGAGTATGGTCTGCACCAAAGTGGTACGGTAATCCTGTTCTGAAAGTCATGTTACTAGACCATGATAAACCTACGAACTATGAGGAAGCGATGATGAGCCCAGATTCCGTGAAATGGCTGGAGGCCATGAAATCTGAGATGGGATCCATGTATGAGAACAAAGTGTGGACTTTGGTGGAGTTGCCCAATGATCGGCAAGCCATATTGTATAAATGGATCTTCAAGAGGAAGACAGACACTGATAGTAGTGTTACTATCTACAAAGCTCGACTTGTTGTGAAAGGTTTTTCGACAAGTTCAAGGTGTTGAATACAATGAGATTTTCTCACTCGTATCGATGCTTAAGTTTGTCCGAATCATGTTAGCAATTGCCACATTTTATGAAATCTGACAAAAGGATGTCAAAACTACATTCCTTAATGAATTTATTAAAGAAGAGTTGTATATGATGCAACCAGAAGGTTTTGTCAATCCTAAAGGTGCTAACAAAGTGTGCAAGCTCCAGCGATCCATTTATCGACTGGTGCAAGCCTCTCAGAGTTGGAATATACGCTTTGATGAGTTGATCAAAGCATATGGTTTTATACAGATTTTTTGAGAAGCCTGTATTTACAAGAAAGTGAGTGGGAGCTCTGCAGCATTTCTAATATTATATGTGGATGACATTGTTGATTGGAAATGATATAGAAATTCTGGATAGCATGAAAGGATACTTGAAAAAGAGTTTTTCAAAGCAAGACCTCGGTGAAGCTGCTTACACATTAAGCATCAAGATCTATATAGATAGATCAAGACGCTTGATAAGATTTTTCAATGAGTACATACCTTGATAAATTTTTGAAATAGTTCAAAATGGAACAGTCAAAGCAGGAGTTCTTGCCTGTGATGCAAAGGTGTGAAGTTGAGTAAGACTCAAGACCCGACCATGGCAGAAAATAGAAAGAGAATGAAAAGTCATTCCCTATGCCTCAGTCATAGGTTCCATAAAGTATGCTATGCTGTGAACCAGACCTATTGTATACCTTGATCTGAGTTTGACAAAGGAATACAATTTTGATCTAATAGTAGATCACTGGACAGCGGTCAAGAATATCCTTAGTGAGGACTAGGAAGATGTTTCTCGATTATGGAGGTGATAAAAGAGCCCATCATAAAAAGTTACAACGATGCAAGCTTTTACACCAATCCAGATGACTCTAAGTCTCAATCTGGATACATATTGGAAGTGGGAGCAATTAGCTAGAGTAGCTCCGTGCAGAGCATTGTGGACATAGAATATTTGCAAAATACATACGGCTCTGAATGTGACAGACCCGTTGACTAAGCTTCTCTCACGAGCAAAACATGATCACACCTTAGTACTCTTTGGGTGTTAATCACATAAGCGATGTGAACTAGATTATTGACTCTAGTAAACCCTTTGGGTGTTGATCACATGACGATGTGAACTATGGGTGTTAATCATATACAGATATGAATATTAAAGTTAAATCACATGGCTATGTGAACTAGATTATTGACTCTAGTGCAAGTGGGAGACTGAAGGAAATATGCCCTAGAGGCAATAATAAAGTTATTATTTATTTCCTTATTTCATGATAAATGTTTATTATTCATGCTAGAATTGTATTAACCGGAAACATAATACATGTGTGAATACATAGACAAACTTAATGTCACTAGTATGCCTCTACTTGACTAGCTCAATAATCAAAGATGGTTATGTTTCCTAACCATAGACATGAGTTGTCATTTGATTAACGGGATCACATCATTAGTAGAATGATGTGATTGACATGACCCATTCCGTTAGCCTAGCACTTGATCGTTTAATATGTTGCTATTGCTTTCTTCATGACTTATACATGTTCCTGTAACTATGAGATTATGCAACTCCCGTTTACCGGAGGAACACTTTGGGTGCTACCAAACGTCACAACGTAACTGGGTGATTATAAAGGAGTACTACAGGTGTCTCCAAAGGTACATGTTGGGTTGGCGTATTTCGAGATTAGGTTTTGTCACTCCGATTGTCGGAGAGGTATCTTTGGGCCCTCTCGGTAATGCACATCACTATAAACCTTGCAAGCAATGTAGCTAATGAGTTAGTTACGAAATGATGCATTACGTAACGAGTAAAGAGACTTGCCGATAACGAGATTGAACTAGGTATTGGATATCGACGATCGAATCTCGGGCAAGTAACATGCCGATGACAAAGGGAACAACATATGTTGTTATGCGGTTTGACCGATAAAGATCTTCGTAGAATATGTAGGAGCCAATATGGGCATCCAGGTCCCGCTATTGGTTATTGATCAAGAATAGTTCTAGGTCATGTCTACATAATTCTCGAACCCGTAGGGTCCACACGCTTAAGGTTTCGATGACAGTTATATTATGAGTTTATGAGTTTTGATGTACCGAAGGAGTTCGGAGTCTCGGATGAGATCGGGGACATGACGAGGAGTCTCGAAATGGTCGAGACGTAAAGATCGATATATTGGACGACTATATTCGGAGTTCGGAAAGGTTCCGAGTGATTCGGGTATTTTTCGGAGTACTGGAGAGTTACGGGAATTCGCCGGGGAGTATATGGGCCTTATTGGGCTTTAAGGGAAAGAGAGAGGAGAGGTTGGGCGCCCCCCCCCCCCAAGGCCTAGTCCGAATTGGACTAAGGGGAGGGGCTGCAGCCCCTCCTTCCTTCTCTTCTCTTCCCCCTTTCCTTGACTCCTACTCCTACTACTTGGAAGGGGGGGAATCCTACTCCCGGTAGGAGTAGGACTCCTCCTTGGTGCGCCTCCTCCTAGGCCGGCCACCCCCTCCCTTGCTCCTTTATATACGGGGGCAGGGGGGCACCCATAGACACACAAGTTGATCTACGGATCGTTCCTTAGCCGTGTGCGGTGCCCCCCTCTACCATATTCCACCTCGGTCATATCGTCGCGGAGTTTAGGCAAAGCCCTACGCCGGTAGAACATCATCATCGCACGCCGTCATGCTGACGGAACTCATCCCCGACGCTTTGCTGGATCGGAGCCCGGGGATTGTCATCTAGCTGAACGTGTGCTGAACTCGGAGGTGCCGTACGTTCGGTGCTTGGATCGGTCGGATCGTGAAGACGTACGACTACATCAACCGCGTTGTCATAACGCTTCCGCTTACAGTCTATGAGGGTACGTGGACAATACTCTCCCCTCTCATTGCTATGACATCACCATGATCTTGCATGTGCATAGGAAATATTTTGAAATTACTATGTTCCCCAACACCAACAATGCAACAAAAATATGATATGCAATGATGATCTATGTATAACATTCCAAATTGAAAATTTGGGATGTTACAACCACCTTCGGATTTGTGCCTTCGAAGTTGTTGATTTTTATGGCACCTAAACGATAGACCTCCTCGATAACGTAAGGATCTTCCCATTTAGAGAGAAGTTTTCCTGCAAAAAATCTTAAATGGTAGCTGAAAAGCAACACATAATCACCTACGGTAAACTCACGCTTTTGTATTGTTTTGTCATGCCATCTTTTAACTTTTTCTTTAAACAACTTGGCATTGTCATAGGCTTGGGTTCTCCATTCATCAAGTTAGCTAATGTCAAATAACCTCTTCTCACCGACAAGTTTGAAATCATAATTGAGCTCTTTAATAGCCCAATATGCCTTATGTTCATGTTCGAGAGGTAAGTGACATACTTTTCCATAAACCATTTTATATGGAGACATACCCATAGGATTCTTATATGCAGTTCTATAGGCCCATAAAGCATCATCAAGTTTCTTGGACCAATTCTTTCTAGATTTATTAACAGTCTTTTGCAAAATTAATTTGGGCTCTCTGTTACTCAATTCTACATGACCACTAGACTGTGGGTGATATGGAGATGCAATTCTATGATTAACATCATACTTAGCAAGCATTTTACGGGAAGCACCATGAATAAAATGTGATCCACCATCAGTCATGAGATATCTAGGGACTCCAAACCTCGGAAAAATAACTTCTTTAAGCATCTTAATAGAAGTGTTATGATCAGCACTACTAGTTAGAATAGCTTCTACCCACTTAGTAATGTAATCAACAGCACCTAAATTTGTGTATATCCATTAGAGGCAGGAAAAGGTCTCATATAATCAAAACCCCAAACATCGAACGGTTCAATAACAAGAGAATAATTCATAGGCATTTCTTGACGTCTACTAATATTACCAATTCTTTGACATTCATCACAAGACAAGACACACTAACGGGCATCTTTGAAGAGAGTAGGCCAATAAAAACCGGATTGCAACACATTATGCGCAGTTCTATCTCCAGTGTGGTGTCCTCCATATGCCTCGGAGTGACACTTGCGTACGATTTGTTCATGTTCATGCTCAGGCACACAACGTCTAATAACACCATCTACTCCTTCTTTATAAAGGTGTGGGTCATCCCAGAAGTAATGTCTTAAGTCGTAAAAGAACTTTTTCTTTTGCTGGTATGTGAAACTAGGTGGTATAAATTTAGCAACAATGTAATTAGCATAATCAGCATACCATGGAGCAATACGAGAAGCATTTATGACAGCTAATTGTTGATCAGGAAAGCTATCACCAATAGGTAGTGGGTCATCAAGAACATTCTCTAACCTAGACAAGTTGTTTGCAGCGGGGTTCTCAGCTCCCTTTCTATCAATAATATGCAAATCAAATCTTGGAGCAAGAGGACCCATCTAATAAGTCTAGGTTTAGCATCTTTCTTTTCCATAAGATATTTAATAGCAGCATGATCAGTGTGAATAGTTACTTTAGAATCAACAATATAAGGTCTGAACTTATCACAAGCAAATACAACTGCTAAGAACTCTTTTTCAGTGGTAGTATAATTTCTCTGGGCAGTTTCTAGAGTTTTACTAGCATATTGAATAACATTTAGTTTCTTATCAACTCTTTGCCCTAGAACAGCACCTACTGCATAATCGCTAGCATCACACATAATTTCAAAGGGTAAATTCCAATCAGATGGCTGAACAATAGTTGCAGAAATCAAAGCTTACTTAAGTATTTCAAATGCTTCTACACAATCATCATCAAAAACAAAAGGAATATCTTTTTGCAATAGATTAGTCAGAGGCCTAGAGATTTCAGAAAAGTCCTTAATGAACCTCCTATAAAAACCGACATGACCAAGGAAACTTCGTATACCTTTAATGTCCTTGGGACACGGCATATTTTCAATAGCATCAACTTTAGCTTTATCTACTTTAATACCTCTTTCAGAAATTTTATGCCCCAAGACAATGCCTTCATTAACCATAAAGTGGCACTTCTCCCAATTCAAAACAACACTAGTATCTTCGCATCTCTGCAAAACTCGATCAAGGTTGCTCAAGCAATCATCAAAAGAGGATCCATAAACGGAGAAATCATCCATGAATACCTCACAAATCTTTTCACAAAAGTCAGAGAATATAGCCATCATGCATCTTTGAAAGGTAGCAAGTGCGTTACATAAACCAAAAGGCATACGTCTATAAGCAGAAGTACCGAAAGGGCAAGTAAAAGTAGTCTTTGTTTGATCGTCCGCTAACACAGGTATTTGAGAGAAACCAGAATAACAATCTAGAAAGAAAAAATGTGTATGTTTGGATAGTCTTTCTAGCATTTGATCAATAAAAGGTAAAGGGTAATGATCTTTCTTAGTAGCTTTATTTAATTTATGAAAATCAATTACCATCCTATAACCTGTAATAATTCTTTGCGGGATCAATTCATCTTTATTATTAGGAACAAGAGTAATACCTCCCTTCTTAGGGATACAATGGACAGGACTTACCCACTCACTATCAGCAACAGAATAAATTATAGTTGCCTCAAGGAGCTTTAGTATTTCCTTCTTACCACTTCTTTCATCTTAGGATTTAAGCGTCGTTGATGATCTCTAACTGGTTTGGCGTCTTCGCCCAATTTAATTTTGTGTTGGCATAGAGTGGGACTAATGCCCTTAAGATCATCAAGAGTATATCCAATAGCAGCACATTGCTTCTTCAGAGTTTTCAATAATCTTTCCTCTTCCTGCTCTGAAAGGTTAACACTAATAATAACAGGATATATCTTCTTTTCATCAAGATAAGCATATTTAAGAGTATCAGGTAATGGTTTAAGCTCAAACACGGGATCACCCTTGGGTGGAGGAGGATCCCCTAGGATTTCAACAGGTAAGTTGTGTTTCAGAATAGGACCATGTTTAAAGAATATTTCATCTATTTCCCTTCTTTCATTCATAAACATGTCATTTTCATGGTCTAGCAAATATTGTTCTAACGGATCAGTAGGAGGCACGGCAATAGAAGCAAGACAACTAATTTCATCCTTAATAGGCAATTATTTATCATGGGGTTGTCTATGAAATTTAGCAAAGTTAAATTCATGTGTCGTATCCCCCAGACCAATAGTAACAACATCCTTTTCGCAATCTATCCTAGCATTAACATTATTCAAGAAGGGTCTACCAAATATAATGGGACAAAAGCTATCTTGTGGGGAACCAAGAACAAGGAAATCAGTAGGATATTTAACTTTCCCACACAAGATTTCAACATCTCTAACAATCCCAAATGGTGAAATAGTATCTCTATTGGCAAGCTTAATTGTAACATCAATATCTTCTAACTCAGCAGGTGCAATATCATGCATAATTTCTTTATATAAGGAAATAGGTATTGCACTAGCACTAGCACCCATATCACATAAGCCATGATAACAATGATCTCCTATTTTAACAGAAATAACAAGCATGCCTACAACAGGTCTATGTATCTTAGCATCGGGTTTAGCAATATTAGCAGCTTCAACACAGAAATAAATAACATGCCCATCAATATTATCAGCCAAGAGATCTTTAACCATAGCAATACTAGGTTCAACTTTAATTTGATCAGGAGGTGTATATGTTCTAGTATTACTCTTATGAACCACAGTTGAAGCTTTAGCATGATCCTTCATCCTAACAGGAAAGTTGGTTTCTCAACATAAGTTGTAGGAACAATAGGATCATTATTAGTGATAATCTTTTCTTCAACTATAATAGGTGCAACTACTTTTACTTCAGTGGGAGGATTATATTTAAACCACTTCTCCTTAGGCAGATTAACATGAGTAGCAAAAGATTCACAGAAACAAGCTACTATCTCAGAGTCAAGTCCATATTTAGTACTAAATCCACGAAAAGCATCGGTATCCATAAAAGACTTAAAACAATCAAACTTAGGTGTCATACCTGACTCCTTACCATTGTTGGAACCCCACTCTTCAGAGTTGCGTTTAATTCTTTCCAATAAGTCCCACTTGAATTCAATAGTCTTCAGCATATAAGAACCAGCACAAGAAGTATCGAGCATGGTGCGATCATTGAGAGAAAGCCGAGCATAAAATTTTTGAATAATCATTTCTCTTGAGAGCTCATGATTGGGGCATGAATATAACATTGACTTAAGACTCCCCCAAGCTTGAGCGATGCTTTATCCTTCACGAGGCCAGAAATTATATATTTAATTACGATCACGATGAACAAAATGCATAGGATAGAACTTCTGGTGAAATTCCAATTTCAATCGTTTATAGTCCCAAGATCCCATATCATCACATAGCCTATACCATGTCAATGCATCTCCCTTCAAAGATAAAGGGAAGACCTTCCTCTTAACCACATCATCGGGCATACCTGCAAGCTTAAATAATCCACAAACTTCATCCACATAGATAAGGTGTAAACCGGGATGCAATGTTCCATCTCCTGCAAAGGGATTAGCTAGTAGTTTCTCTATCATACTCGAAGCAATCTCAAAGTAAACATTTTCAGTAGGTTCAGTAGGTTGAGGAGAAACTCTTTGCTCTACTGGTCGAGGCGAAGATACCCCGAACAATCCCCTCAAAGGATTAGTTTCCATAGTAACAAGTGACATTAAATTTCAGCACACTATATAAATGTTTCCTTACCAAGTTCCACTCACCAAAGGCGCTTCACTCCCCGGCAACGGCGCCAGAAAAGTGTCTTGCTGACCCACAAGTATAGGGGATCTATCGTAGTCCTTTCGATAAGTAAGAGTGTCGAACCCAACGAGGAGCAGAAGGAAATGACAAGCGGTTTTCAGTAAGGTATTCTCTGCAAGCACTGAAATTGTAGGTAACAGATAGTTTTGTGATAGGATAATTTTTAATGGGTAACAAGCAATGAAAGTAAATAAAGTGCAGCAAGTTGGCCCAATCCTTTTTGTAGCAAAGGACAAGCCTGGACAAGTTCTTATAATGAGAAAAGCGCTCCTGAGGACACATGGGAATTATCGTCAAGCTAGTTTTCATCACGCTCAAATGATTTGCGTTCGTTACTTTGATAATTTGATATGTGGGTGGACCGGTGCTTGGGTGCTGTCCTTTCTTGGACAAGCATCCCACTTATGATTAACCCCTATTACAAGCATCCGCAACTACAAAATAAGTATTAAGGTAAACCTAACCATAGCATGAAACATATGGATCCAAATCATCCCCTTACGAAGCAACGCATAAACTAGGGTTTAAGCTTCTGTCACTCTAGCAACTCATCATCTACTTATTACTTCCCAATGCCTTCCTCTAGGCCGAAATAATGGTGAAGTGTCATGTAGTCGACGTTCACATAACACCACTAGAGGAGGGGCAACATACATCTCATCAAAATATCAAACGAGTACCAAATTCACATGACTACTAATAGCAAGACTTCACCCATGTCCTCAGGAACAAACGTAACTACTCACAAAGCATATTCATGTTCATAATCAGAGGGGTATTAATATGCATTAAGGATCTGAGCATATGATCTTCTACCGAATAAACCAACTAGCATCAACTCCAAGGAGTAATCAACACTACTAGCAACCCACAGGTACCAATCTGAGGTTTGGGTACAAAGATTGGATACAAGAGATGAACTAGGGTTTGAGAGGAGATGGTTCTGGTGAAGATGTTGATAGAGATTGACCCCCTCCTGATGAGAGGATCGTTGGTGATGACGATGGTGATGATTTCACCCTCCCGGAGGGAAGTTTCCCCGACAGAACAGCTCTGCCGGAGCCCTAGATTGGTTCCGCCAAGGTTCTGCCTCGTGGCGGCGGAGTTTCGTCCCGTAAGCTTGCTTATGAATTTTTTTCCAGGGTAAAAGACTTCATATAGCATAAGATGGGCACCGGAGGGCCACCAGGGGGCCCACAAGGCAGGGGGCGCGCCCTGTAAGGGTGGGCACGCCCCCACCCTCGTGGCCAGGGTGTGGGCCCCTGCTGGTACTTCTTTCGCTCAATAATTCTTATTAACTCCAAAAATAACTTTTGTGGAGTTTCAGGACTTTTGGAGCTTTGCAGAATAGGTTTCCAATATTTGCTCCTTTTCCAGCCCAGAATCCCAGCTGCCGGCGTTCTCCCTCTTCATGTTAAACCTTGTAAAATAAGAGAAAATAGCCATAAGTATTGTGACATAACGTGTAATAACAGCCCATAATGCAATAAATAGCGATATAAAAGCATGATGCAAAATGGACGTATCATAGACCATCTCAATTTACTCACTGGATGACTATCGAGGATGACGGTTATCTTCTGGGTGTCATCGAGCGGCACGTCGGTGATCTTCCCTGCATACAAATAAAAATAACTATGTGAGCTATGCTTGATACGCTATCCAAATTTTTTGAATGTCATGTATGGAGCCCCAACAGATTTAAAGTCAACCCAAAATATCGTTTAATTCTCTTTCTAGCAAATTTGGGGCAGTCGATATTTACTATATATTCTAGAAGAAGTCATGCTCAAATTCATGAAAAAAATCCGACATGAACTCTGCTAAAATAGGACATATTGAATGCCTGAAATTTGCCAAAATGGAAATGAATCAACACTCTGGCAAAACATAGGCCACTCGGATTTTCCCTGCGATACAAAGATGTCCATACACACACAACAATTTTTAAACTTGAAATTCTATCCGAATCAATTATGATTTTAAAAAAAATAGCTTCACATTGTCACAGCTACTCTTCTACTACTACTACATCTATAAAAACATCTATGAAAACTTCATTTTCATATTTAAGCAACCACATAGAAACTAGGTCTCTCTCCTCTCTCTCTCTCTCTCTCTAAATTTGGCAATGTGAGATTGACATAACTAAATACCCTTGTTCTACTCCATTCAAAACTTACTAAAAATTTCTATATTGAAAGTTTTCTACACCTAAAAATTTCTATTACTAAGTTTTAACTAAAAATGTCTATTACTATAATTTATTTTCTATTTATTACTAAACTTTCTATTCTATTACTAGCTATAATCTCTACCAACTAAGTGTCCAATACATGTCTCTACCAACTAAATTTTAACTAATTTAGTAAACTAGAAGGTTTAAAGTATAAACTGTAAACTAATTTACTAAACTACAAACTAAATTAGAAGATGGAGGAGGAGGCGACTGGAGGAGGAGGGAGGAGGGGCAGCAGCTGGAGGGGAGTGTGGGGAGGCGGAGGTTGGAGGGAGGAGAGCAGCGATTGGAGGGGGAGGAAGGAGGGAGGAGGAGGAGGATGGAGGAGGTGTTATGGACGGAGGAGGGGAGGCAACTGGAGGAGGAGGAGGAGGGAGGGAGGGAGGAAGGGAGGAGGGGCGGTGGTTGAAGGAAGGAGGGCGGTGGCTGGAGGAACAAGGGAGGAGGAAGGAGGAGGAGAGAGAAGGACTCTTAGCGGGGATGGTGGACGGCGGCGCGCGGCGACGGTGAGAGCGAGAGTGAGCATAGGAGAGTGAGGTGGACGGTCGCGTGTGGGGAGATAAGGATGTGTAGTAGTAGCACGGGGCCACAGACCCGCCGCTACGGCTAAGCCAAGCCCACGGGGGCCGCAACGCCTCCCGGGAGCTTGCCATGGTAGTAGCATGGGACAAGAACAGGCGCTACACCTATGTGGTTAGTTGTAGCGTGTGATAGGTAACCCGCGCTGCTACTATGGCGAGACCTGAGGGAACCCTAAACCCATCTAAAGAGGTAGCGTGGGCTTATAGCCCACGCTAGTACTAATAGTGTTTTAGTAGTGCGGGGCATATGCCCATCGCTACTACTAATTAGCAGCAGCGCGTGATATAAACCCCCGCCACTGCTAAGCATCTATCTATAAGGTTTTTCCTAGTAGTGATACCTAGTTCAATCTCGTTACCGACAAGTTTCTTTACTCTTTCCATAATACAAGATCCCGTGACTAACTCATTAGCCACATTGCTTGCAAGCTCTTTACGATTTTGTATTACCGAGAGGGCCAGAGATATCTCTCCGTCACACCTACTAACAAATCCCAGTCTCGATCCATGCCAACCCAGCAGACACCTTCGGAGATACCTATAGAGCATATTTATGATCATCCAGTTACAAAGTGACGTTTGATAGCAAACAAGGTATTCCTTTGGTATCTAGGAGTTGCATGATCTCATGGTCTTAGGAATAGATACTTGACATGAAGAAAGCTATAGCAATAAGCTCAAGTGATACGATTGAATGCTAAGCTTACGGTTGAGTCTTGTCCATCACATCATTCTCCTAATGATGTGATCGTGTTATCAAACGACAACTCATGTCTATGGTTAGGAAACCTTAACTATCTTTGATCAACGAGCTAGTCTAGTAGGGGCTCACTAGGGACATAGAATTTATTTATGTATTCACACTTGTATTTAAGTTTCCGGTCAATACAATTCTAGCATGAATAGTAAACCTTTATCATGAACAAGGAAATATGATAATAACCAATTTATTATTGCCTCTAGGGCATATTTCCAACACGATGCACGTTCAAATGACACGACGACGGCCTGTTCGTCCGTCTGTCGCTGAGGGAGTCCTGGACTAGGGGGTGTCCGGACAGCCGGACTATCATCGTCCGCCGGACTCCAAGACTACGAAGATACAAGATTGAAGACTCCGTCCCGTGTCCGGATGGGACTTTCCTTGGCGTGGAAGGCAAGCTTGGCGATACGGACATGTAGATCTCCTACCATTGTAACCGACTCTGTGTAACCCTAGCCCTCTCCGGTGTCTATATAAACCGGAGGGCTTTAGTCCGTAGGACATAACCTCCATTACAACAATCATACCATAGGCTAGCTTCTAGGGTTTAGCCTCCTTGATCTCGTGGTAGATCCACTCTTGTACTACCCATATCATCAATATTAATCAAGCAGGACGTAGGGTTTTACCTCCATCAAGAGGGCCCGAACCTAGGTAAAAACATCGCGTCCCTCGTCTCGTGTTACCATCTGCCTAGACGCACAGTTCGGGACCCCCTACCCGAGATCCACCGGTTTTGACACCGACATTGGTGCTTTCATTGAGAGTTCCTCTGTGTCGTCACCGATAGGCTTGATGGCTTCTTCAATCAACAACGGCGTCCAGGGCGAGACTTTTCTCCCCGGACAGATCTTCGTATTCGGCCTCTTCGCACTGCGGGCTAACTCACTTGGCCATCTGGAGCATATCGAAAGCTACGCCCCTGGCCATCAGGTCAGGTTCGGAAGCCTAAACTTCACGGCCGACATCCGCGGGGACTTGATCTTTGACGGACTCGAGCCATAGCCGAGCGTGCCGCACTGTCACGATGGGCATGATTTAGCTCTGTCGCCGGACAGTGCCTTGGTGGCCGCACACGAATCCGCTCCGGCCCTCAGTCCGGAGCCGATCGCCCAGATCGAGGACCGGTGGCTGGACACCGCCTCGGGGGCTGCAACTTCCGCGGCGATGGAGCCGAACTCTGACCTTGTCCCCTATAAAGCTCGTGACTCTGAGGTGCCGGACTCCGAACCTCCTGCGCCCCTGCCAATCGAATCCGAGTGGGCGCCGATCATGGAGTTCACCGCGGCGGACATCTTTCAGCACTCGCCCTTTGGCGATATCCTAAATTCGCTAAAACATCTCTCGCTATCCGGAGAGCCCTGGCCGGATTATGGCCAGGATGGTTAGGATGCGGACGACGAAGAAATTCAGAGCCCACCCACCACCCACTTTGTAGCCACTGTCGACGATCTAACTGACATGCTAGACTACGACTCCGAAGACATCGACGGTATGGACGACGATGCCGGAGACGAACAGGAACCAGCGCCTACAGGGCACTAGAAGACCACCTCGTCATATGACATATACATGGTAGACACCCCAAAAGATGGGGACGGCGAAGAAGCAGCGGAGGCAGATTCCTTAAAGAAACAGCCCAAGCGCCGGCGTCAGCGGCGCCGCTCTAAATCCCACCACAGCAAGAATGGAGATTCCGGCACAGGAGATAATAACACCCCAGACAGTGCCGAAGACAATCCCCTCCAGCAAGATTTAGTGCAGGAGGATGCAGAAGCAAGCCCTCGTGAGAGAGCGGTAGATGAAGAGGTTGAAGATGATAATTACATACCTCCCTCCGAAGACGAGGCAAGCCTCAACGACGACGAATTCGTCATGCCCGAGGATCCCGTCGAACAAGAGCGTTTTAAACGCAGGCTTATCACCGCGGCAAATAGCCTAAAGAAAAAGCAGCAGCAGCTTCAAGCTGATCAGGACCTGCTGGCCGAAGAGTACGAACTCGAACACCCCTCCAAAAGCTACCCAAAACGCAAGTTGCTCCCCCGATTAGAGGAGGAAGCATACATACCTTCATCACCAACGCACAATATGGCCGACCGACTACCCCGTGGTCGAGACAGAGAGGCATCTAGGTCCTCCACCAAGACCGTACCCCGGCATCGCTCCAAGAGTACGAAGCCAAAAGGGAACGCGCCGGACTTGCGAGATATATTGGAGGACAAAGCAAGGCAATCCAGATCCATCTATGGATCACATGGGCGCCCCACGACCCATGACGAATACCGTCGTGCCGGATACAATAACTCCGGCCGGGCCGAACACAGCAGACAACGCTCACTCGAGCTACGTCGTGATATTGCCCAATATAGAGGCGCCGCACACCCGCTATGCTTCACTGATGAAGTAATGGATCATCAAATCCCTGAAGGGTTTAAACCCGTAAACATTGAATCCTACGATGGCACAACAGACCCCGCGGTTTGGATCGAAGATTATCTCCTTCACATCCATATGGCCCGTGGCGACGATCTCCACGCCATCAAGTATCTCCCACTCAAGCTTAAAGGACCAGCTCGGCATTGGCTTAACAGCTTGCCCGCAGAGTCAATTGGGTGTTGGGAAGACCTGGAAGCCGCATTCCTCGACAACTTCCAGGGCACATATGTGCGACCACCAGACGCCGATGACCTAAGCCACATAATTCAACAGTCAGACGAATCGGCCAGACAGTTCTGGACACGGTTCTTAACAAAGAAAAATCAAATCGTCGACTGTCCGGATGCAGAGGCCCTAGCAGCCTTCAAACATAACATCCGCGACGAGTGGCTAGCCCGGCACCTAGGACAGGAAAAGCCGAAATCCATGGCAGCCCTCACATCTCTAATGACCCGCTTCTGTGCGGGAGAGGACAGCTGGCTAGCTCGCAGCAATAACCTCAGTAAAAATTCTGGCAGTCCGGATACCAAGGACCACAATGGCAGGTCGCGTCGAAGCAAAAATAAACGCCGCATTAACGGCGACGACAAGGAGGATACGGTAGTCAACGCCGGATTCTGAGGCTCTAAACCCGGTCAGCGGAAGAAGCCATTCAAAAGAACCACTCTGGGTCCGTCCAATTTGGACCGAATACTTGACCGCTTATGCCAGATACATGGCACCCCCGAAAAGCCAGCTAATCACACCAACAGAGATTGTTGGGTATTCAAGCAGGCAGGCAAGTTAATTGCCGAAAACAATGACAAGGGGCTGCACAGCGACGACGAGGAAGAGACCCGACCACCGAACAATAGAGGAAAGAAGGGTTTCCCCCCACAAGTGCGGACGGTGAATATGATATACGCAACCCATATACCCAAGAGGGAGCGGAAGCGTGCACTAAGGGACGTATATGCGATGGAGCCAGTCGCCCCGAAGTTCAATCCATGGTCCTCTTGCCCGATCACTTTTGATCGAAGAGACCATCCGACCAGTATCCGCCATGGCAGATTCGCCGCATTGGTTTTAGACCCAATTGTCGATGGATTTCACCTCACGAGAGTCCTGATGGACGGTGGCAGTAGCCTGAACCTGCTTTATCAAGATATAGCGCGCAAGATGGGCATAGACCCCTCAAGGATTAAACCTACAAAGACGACCTTTAAAGGCGTCATACCAGGTGTTGAAGCCAATTGTACAGGCTCAGTCATACTGGAAGTGGTCTTCGGATCCCCGGACAATTTCCGGAGCGAGGAGTTAATCTTCGACATAGTCCCGTTCCGCAGCGGCTATCACGCTCTGCTCGGACGAACCGCGTTTGCAAAATTCAACGTGGTGCCGCATTACGCATACCTCGAGCTCAAGATGCCAGGCCCTCGTGGAGTCATCACGGTCAACGGAAATACGGAACGCTCCCTCCGAACGGAGGAACATACAGCGGCTCTCGCGGCAGAAGTATAGAGCAGCCTTCTAAGGCAATTTTCGAGTCCGGCTGTTAAACGGCCGGACACGGCCAAACACGCCCGGAGCAACATCAACCAAGACCACCTGGCGCGTTCCGATCACGCGTAGCAATGCGGCCCCAACCCCAGCCCTCGCATGATTGCAAGACCAACCCTCCGCGTACATCATTATGCTCTGGAGATACCATGGGCTTAAGGGGAGGGGCACGACCACAACAGACCCAGAGTGTGGCTCGACCACACCAGGGGCTCCCAAGTGTGTCGCTCTTTTTATTTTTCTTTTTATATACAGGACTCCATTTACTAGAAGCCCTGTCCGGCGGTGGACCCGCCGAACTCACGATGCAACGGCCAGGGAAGAAAGAAGGCTGCGGTTAACACTCAGGTGGTCTCCATTATGAGCATTAAATTCGATTATATACACCAGTCCGCAGCCCACCCCTGGAGGGGGACATGCTTATTTAGTCCAATCCCTTGCTTACCGCACTATTTGTATCCTTCCGCACTTATAGCAGAATTCCCTGAATAAATAATGCAGCATTTCTTGCCTGTTATTGCATTACTTTACACATATGTTCATTAATGACATCTCGCACCTGTATATTTTGGTACGGCCGAATACACAAGGGTCTTATGTTCCCCGCATTATGGTGTGATAAGTCCGAACACTTTCACAAGTGCGGCACCCCAAACTTATAGAATTATATGAATCGGCTCTGAATCATGTCTTGGGTCAATAGTTGGGTTTGCCCGGCTCCCACGTTTTGGTGCCTTACGTTCCGTTCTGTCGGCTAAGGTGGCACTGGGAGAACCACTGCGATTGCGCCCCGGTTGAGCTGGCTGAGCGCCTCAGTGGAGAAAGCTAAAACTGACTGGCATGATAAGGCGAGAGACTGGTCGCTGTTCGAGAGGTCTTTTCGGGTCCTTAAAGACCTATGCCGCTTCGAGCGAAGTACCGGATAATGTCTGACGAAGGCGTGGATAGCGCCCCGAGTTCGGTCTTCCGAATACTAGGGGCTTCGCCGAAATTTAAAATTATAGAATTCTATGGCTAAGTGAGAGTGTTCAAGCATTATAAGTCCGGTCGCCTTGTTCGTTGTGTTGAGCGCCTCCCTAGATGGACCCAAAAATGGGAACAAGAGTGCTCAAGTTTATCCCGAACACCCCAGCACTTGTGGCTAGGGGGCTAAAGCCAACGACTTGCCATCTCTCAGATTTTATAAACGGCCGCACAGAAGGTAATATTTTAAATTAAACAAGCGTTGCGTAGCGCATATGAACAAGGTTTTCAGCGCACAGAATAATACATAACGAGTTTACTCAATAATTACATCTCTGGGGCACTCATCCAGAATATTGCGGGCACCCTTCAGGACTGTCTTATAGTACATTTCGGGCGTACGATACTCCTTGCCCGCTGGCGGCGGGTCAGTAAGAAGCCTCTCCGCATCCAGCCTTCCCCAGTGCACCTTTGCGCGGGCAAGGGCCCGACGAGCACCTTCAATACAGGCGGAGCGCTTGACGACATCCACCTAGGGGCACGCATCCACCAGCCGCCGCACGAGGCCGAAGTAGCTCCCAGGCATGGCCTGTCCAGGCCACAGCCGGACTATAAGGCCCTTCATGGCCTCCTCAGCTACCTTGTGGAGTTCGACCAGCTGCTTCAGCTGGTCGCTAGGGGGCACCGGATGGCCGGCCTCAGCGTACTGAGACCAGAAGACCTTCTCCGTTGAGCTCCCCTCCTAGCCATGGTAGAATGCGGCAGCGTCGGATACACTGCGAGGCAGATCTGCAAACTCCCCTAGAGAGCTCCGAATTCGGGTAAGTGCCAGGTAGTTTACATTAACATGCTTGCTTTGCATGAAAAATGCCTTACCCGCCGCTATTTTCTTCATATCCTCAATTTCCTGAAGGGCCTTACGGGCCTCGGCCTTGGCGGACTTGGCACTTTCGAGAGCCGAGGCGAGCTCGGACTCTCGAGTCTTTGAGTCGCGCTCCAAACTCTCATGCTTCTCCATGAGAGCCTGGAGCTCTTGCCGCACCTCCGCCACCCGTGCCTCCTGCTTTTCTCGCTCTGCCCGATCCGCGGCCGCATTGCATTCGGCCGCGGACACAGCCTCCTTCAGGGCTGCCACCTTGTTTGTGGCCCCTGCAGTATCCATGTTATCCTTGTTATTTTCTTATTGCAACCTAAATCCTTTTCTGTAAGGTAACTTTTCAAAGTGGTGTTACTCACCTTCTTTATCCTCGAGCTGCCTCTTGGCACGGCCAAGCTCTTGCTCGGACCGCTCGAGATCCTGCTTCAACGCACCGACCTCCGCAGTCAGTGCGGCAGAGGTCAGCAGCGCAGCCTGCAAACCCATATTGACATACTTTTTTAGCAACCCTGCGTATATCTTTTTAGATCCTCAGTCTGGCTTTTCTTTCCGAACACCGAACCGAGCATCAGGGGCTACTGTCTATGCGGTATTACATTACATAATTTTAACTTCTTACCTCAAAGCCTGTTAGAAGGCTGCTGCAGGCTTCGGTCAGCCCGCTCTTGGCGAGCTGAACCTTCTGAATCACCGCACTCATGATAGTGCGGTGTTCTTCCTCGATGGAAGCGCCTTTGAGCGCCTCCAACAAGTTGTCCGGCACCTCCGGTTGGACGGGGGCCGCCGGTGTCGCGGTCTTGCCCTCCTTGCGAAGGGGCCGCCCGCCGGACTCTGGAACCACTGCAGGTTCCGGCGTAGAGTCCAGCGCAAAGTCCGGGAGGCTGCCTTGCGGCGCCTCCGGAGCCTCCTCCTGATGGGTCCCCTTCCGGGATCCCACCTCGACATCCTCATCAGCACGAGGGGTGGAGGCAGTCGGGATGGAATCCACATCCGACGGAGCCAACGACCCGCTTGATGAAGCGGGGAGATCATCATCGGCCGGACTTCAGATAGTATGCAGCATTAGAAGGACACTATGTGACACAAAAGAAATTGCAGATCATTCATGGATCCGGATACTTACGATCTCGCCTGAGGCCTGGGCCTTGAGGGCCACTCTTCACCGCCAACATTGGTGTTGGCGGAGCTGTCCGGGGGAATAGTTCTTCCCCTCTTGGACCCTTCGGCCTCCCTTGTTGGGGAAGCCTTCCTCTTCCTCTCTCCCTCCTCTGGGAGAGAGTATTCTTCCTCCTCCTCATCTTCGGGGGAGGAGTCCGCCTCGGAGTCGTCAGACACCTGAAAACGGGAACTCTTTCGAGTTCCCGTGGCCACCTTCTTGGCCTTCTTCTCCGGCACCACGTGCGGTGCTGGAACCAGCAACCCCACTAGACGGGCGTCCACTAGGTCTTCTGGCATGGGAGCTGGGCAGATGAGCTGCTCGGCCTTCTTCATCCACTCCTGTCAAAGGAAAAGGGAGATTAAAACCCGCTTAGGGTCGAACTATTAACAACAAGTGTCCCGTAAAGGGGTAGAATCACTTACCTCGTCAGCTGGATGCTGCGAGTGGAATCCGCGATCTTCCGTCACGGATGCGGGGGCTTTGGTGCCCTTAAACAGCACCCTCCAGGCGCCTTCGTACGTTGTGTCGAAGAGCCCGCTCAGCGCCTGGTGCTATTCCGGATTGAACTCCAACAGATTGAATGCCCGTTCTTGGCATGGGAGAATCCGGCGAACGAGCATGACCTGGACCACGTTAACCAGACTGAGCTTCTTGTTCACCAGCTTCTGGATACAGGCTTGGAGTCCCGTCAGCTCCTTCGAATTACCCCACAGCAAGCCCTTCTCTTTCCAGGAGGTGAGCTGCATAGGGATTCCAGATCTGAACTCGGGGGCCGCCGCCCACGTAGGGTCGCGCGGCTCGGTGATATAGAACCACCCCGACTGCCACCCCTTGACGGATTCCACGAAGGCCCCTTCGAACCAAAGGACGTTGGGCATCTTGCCCAACATGGCGCCTCCGCACTCCGTTTGAGTGCCCTTCACCACCTTCGGCTTGACATTGAAGGTCTTGAGCCATAAGCCGAAGTGGGGCTGGATGCAGAGGAAGGCCTCGCACACGACGATAAACGCCGAGATGTTGAGGATGAAGTTCGACGCCAGATCATGGAAATCCAGGCCGTAGTAGAACATGAGCCCCCGGAAAAAGGGGTGAAGTGGAAAGCCCAGTCCGGGGTGGGGATGAGTTGTCCCTCGTCGGGCAGCCGGTGCGCGACGTCGCCAGAAAGGTACCCGGCGCTGCGTAGCCTTGTGATGTGCTCCTCCTTAACGGTGGAGGCCAGCCATTTGCCTCCCGCTCCGGACATGGTCGGAGAAGGTCGAGGCGAGATGCGCGAACTTGGGCGCTGGAGCTCAAGTACGCGGGGATGGATAAGCAAAGGATGAAGAAGGCGTAGGAGAAAAGGTGAATCCTTATCCCTTATATATAGGCGGACGTAAACTATGCGTCCCCACTAGCCTGGTAAAACTCGCTTATCTCCCAAGTGCCACCATCAATGGCGCGGTTGGGTTACCCACGTCTGTATTGATGAGAATCCCGGAATAAGGGGAACACGATCTCTGCTTCGACAAGACGTGCCAAGGAAACCGCTTCGCTAAACGCGCTGAGGTGGTATAATAAAAAACGATTCAAGTAAAGGCTTGGTAGTGGTGTGACGTCGTGCCGCAAAATACGTCAGTAGATTGAGCTTGTGTACATTTTATTCTCTCTACGGTGGAATGTGGAATTTATTTTGCAGAGCCAGACACTATCCTGGTGTTCACGATCTTCTTTGGATTATTTGGAGGAGGAACCCGTCTTGCAATGCCGAACATTATGCGCGCCGGACTCATCGTCATTGAAGCCAGGTTCAGGGGCTACTGAGGGAGTCCTGGACTAGGGGGTGTCCGGACAGCCGGACTATCATCGTCCGCCGGACTCCAAGACTACGAAGATACAAGATTGAAGACTCCGTCCCGTGTCCGGATGGGACTTTCCTTGGCGTGGAAGGCAAGCTTGGCGATACGGATATGTAGATCTCCTACCATTGTAACCGACTCTGTGTAACCCTAGCCCTCTCCGGTGTCTATATAAACCGGAGGGCTTTAGTCCGTAGGACATAACCTCCATTATAACAATCATACCATAGGCTAGCTTCTAGGGTTTAGCCTCCTTGATCTCGTGGTAGATCCATTCTTGTACTACCCATATCATCAATATTAATCAAGCAGGACGTAGGGTTTTACCTCCACCAAGAGGGCCCGAACCTGGGTAAAAACATCGCGTCCCTCGTCTCCTGTTACCATCCGCCTAGACGCACAGTTCGGGACCCCCTACCCGAGATCCGCCGGTTTTGACACCGACAGTCGCCCACATTGATGGCACGGGGTTGCCAAGGCTATTCGTCCCTATATAAATCGCTGCCCCGGCCATAGCCGTGGTCATCCGTCTCTGTTCCCTCTCCGCACCACTCCGAACATAGATTCCTCCCCCGCCAAAGCTCTCTAGGACGGGCTGACGTCGGACTAGAAGAAGAAGATGGCGGTCATTGCTGCCGGCTGGCTGGCCGGCAGGCAGCCGGAGGGTGACGACGTCCTAAAAGAGGATGCTTCCACCAATGAACCGGCGCCACCCTCCTCCTCCTTGGCGCCACCCTCGCCTGTGCATTGCAACATGCCCATTGGCGAGGCACGTGCCCATTACAGGGACATGGTGCGGGAGGAGCAGTTCCGGGAGGTGCAGGTCGACGCCGCCTACAACAACCACCTCCTATAGGAGCACGTGCAGGCGGAGGAGCAGCTCGCCGCCGGCAGGGCGGTCGCGCTGGACGCGGACCTGTCAGAGGAGGAGGCGCTACTCGAATCCTACCGCTCCACCCGCGAGATCCGCCTCGCCCGCTGGCGATATCGTCAGCGGATGGTGGAGGTGGCGGCCGCCTACAAGGAGAGCGACGGGGCGAGGCGGTGTTCGGTGAGACCGACAAGGAGGAGGAGGCCATTGCCGAGTCTGCGCGCCGCCGCGACGACCAAGAAGTCGGCACGTCTGTGGGGGCGCCGCCGACAGCGAGAAAGAGTAGTCCACGGTAGGTCGCCGCCGCTCGTGTCCCAGGAAGGCCACTGCTCCTCCCCTTCCGTCGACACCAAGCTTGATGGGCTCAGCATCAGCGGCCGATTAGTCGCCTAGCGGTGACTTGGAAGTAGACAACTTCACTTCTCGGGTCTTCAGAGGCGGAGGTTACCGCGGCGGAGCTAGAGAGCTCTGAGGCAGAACTGAGACGTGAAGCTTCAGTTCTCGAGGCTCATGGCCGAACAGGGGAACGGCCATCGGCGACATTTAGATTAGGTGTTAATTATACCTTTAGAGCTGGACTAGCACCGCTTTGATGTAAATGTAATGAGAACAGTCATGTTTATATAATATCCGTCATGTTTATATGAAATCTAAACTTGTTTATATGAAATTCGGACGTGTTTAAACGAATTTCGTCCAATTAATTTGAGTTGTTGTTAAAACGTATGCTGCTGCAGTTGGTGGCGGGACACGGATGCGGGAGGAAATTTACGGAGAGATCCCCTTAGGTTAGACAAACCTGACTTTATTGTTTTCGGATCACAAGCTTGGCTACAGAAACGGAATCATATGCGTATTAGGTTAAACAAAAACCTGACTTATATATAAGATTGCAGAGCAGTACAGATCGATAGTGTCACTTTCTGCGTGGATCACGCTACGATTTCGATTTCCCGGACATCTTTCATCCCCACGTCACTGCGGGAGGCCTCTCCCTCGCCGCCACGAGTTACTTTCAAACTGGCACACTTTGCCAGCTATTACGGAGCGCAGATCGATCCATATCTTCCAATCGCTCCAAAAGTGATCACAGCAGGTCCAGTAGTTGTACCATCGGATCCTTGTGATGGGCACTGAGACGCTTACACGTGCCACTCGTTCAGCAACCTTTGGTAGCTTCTCTCGCGGGGTTGTGCAGCTGGTGAGCCTTTGTTAGGCCTGTACAATGCAAGGTGCTTGGGAGAGGTGCTTATAGAAATAAGTCAGTTTTTTTTAAGCACCGGTGATTATTTGTACAGAGCATACACTTAATTAGGCATCTTTTTTATAGAAATAGGCACCGAAGCTTCAGAAAAAGCCAGTTTATTTTTCTAAACATCTCCCTCAACACTTAGCATTGTACAAGGCCTTATCTGGAGACTCTTTGGCCTAGTTAACCCGCTAGATAGCTTGATGGAGATGGTTAAAGTACTACTCCATCCGTTTATTATTATAAGATGTTTAGGATATTTTCATACAAACTATATACAGACTAAAATGAATAAACAAATGCACTAAATATGTTTACATACATCCGATTTTAAAAAAAAGTTAGAACATCTTATAACAGTTAACAATGATAGTGAATGAAGGATGTACTTGCGTAATTGTGTGATGATATCCTTATGTGTTTTCAGATACACAATCGCAGAGTTCATGAAACGCATCATTTATCCTGTCCCAAAGGGATTCCTCGCCTCCTATCGGCGTCGCGGCAGGTCTGCCTCGGCTCCCGTCGCCTTAGGTCATGGAGGCATGATGGACCTCCGGCCTTGCCGGCGATAGGGCTCCTGCTCTTTTTGTGTACGTTTAGGGTTTGTGTCTTGCTTCGAAAGGTGAGGGGGAGGCGACTCTGTGAAGATGCAATAAGGTTCTTTCACCTAGCCTCAACCCGGTGCGTCTAGTGCAGTAGCGTAGCCAGCTTGATGAGCCAGGGTGGTCCAACAATGAAAATTTTCATGTAATTCTATCTATTTTTTTAAAAAAAAATCTACCCTATACATTGGCTATGGGGAAATTTCAGGGTGGTCCTTGGACCACCCTGTCCAACCCCTAGCTATGCCACTAGTCTAGTGTCGTCGGAGGGTGTGTCTCCAGCGTATCTCACTGGATTCGGTAGGCGTTTGTCTTCGATGGCTCTATTTGGATCCAGTGTTTGTTCATCTGCATTTGTGTGTCTATAGATTGAATATTTTTTATCTACACATCTCGTCATCGACCATAGTTATTGTTTTGTTGCGCTGGTCATGTTGGACCTTAACATGACGACTTTCTAGTTTTGTACTACAACAAGATTTGACTGGCTCCGGTAAGGAAGGGGCGATGACGGTGTTGCATCTTCGGCTCGCTCCAATGCTTGTAATCATTGCTAGGTGATCTATTGACCTGAATATTTAATGATGAATAAATTAAAAGAATTTGCAAAATAAAATAAAATAACTAGGACATCTAATGCTTGAGCAGTACACTTTTTCTAAAATAAGACGATGCTACAAAAAAATCCCTATGGTCAGCCCTATGTCATTTCTATTCCAATGATTTCTGAAAAAAAGAGTTATTCGAATGAGATCATCTATATCTATATCTAAGCTAGGTATTTACCCGTACGTTGCTACAGAGTATAAATATTCTACTACATTAACCCATAATTTACCTATCTATATTACATGATTGCGTAAACATATGTGAATCCAGTCCGTGATTTTATATTGTAATCACTTTTTACTTACCAAACAAAATATAATTTATTTGGTAAGTCAACAAAGATGTGACTGTTAAGGTGAATTTCAAGGAATGTTCATTAGGAAAAATAGTTAACTGCGTGTGCTTGCAATAGGGACATCAGATATATGCCTTTAGAATTTACATGCATGTATCCATCATCATTTTTTAACGAAATGTAGTCAATTTTTTTCTACCATTAAGTCAAACACTCCTCTTCTTCCACACCCTAGTATCATCATCTCCCCAAACAATGTTCACCACTTCAGTTTATACCTCATCCGGCTCACGCCCGCACATTGAATTTTAAGCATGAAATCACATAGTTGTTAACCTCAGATAGATTCACACATGGAGCAATTACAAGATTTCGATAAAGAAGAAAACTTATTTGTGAATTATGAGTAAACTTATCGTTCCTCTCATATTTTCTTGCTCCCTTGAGCTCGTTCTTCCTAGCTGAATGCCCGTGTGTTGCCACATAATAAAAACTAAATAAAGCAATGAAACAATTTATCTAATTAAGAATTGTGTGTTGAACATCATGGCATGTGGTTTCCATTCATATAGAAGCAAAATGATCATGTCCGCTCCTCCTTCCGTCACATGCAATCCTCATGTCTCCTTAGACGTCATATACTAAAGCGACATCTTTCTCTTTACCCTTCAGTCCCCTCCACTTTCATTATCAACATCGTCTGTAACTCTCTTTGTAAAATCTCGTGTTTCCACATTTTTTTATCAATTTGAAATGTTCTTTTGATCTCTTTTGTTGAAAATCAATCATTTTAAAGGGGAACTTAAGTTAAGTACCTCTCAAAATTGTATAAACATGAACTATGATGAAACAGAAGAACAAAATCTTATTTATCAAAAAACATAACCCTCTCTATCCCAAACCCAAAGAAAAAAGAAGACTCAAAAGAAGATAAAGTTACTGCAAAATATCTGAATTGCAGGCCACGTCATAAAAAGCTTTACACTCTTACAGGCCAAAGCATATGATGTAATCACCTCCAAGTTCCAATTTTACCTTTAGCCTAAGACATGCTTTCTAATCTCATGTAGCTGAAGACCAAAGCTCCAACCATGACTAAAAATTAAGAGCAATGTAATGACTTAGGAATTAAGTAGGACAACTAACATGTCTGGTTAACAGAAAATGTCGATAATAGAAAAGGATGATGCCACACTACTATCGCACATAATATGTAAAGTTCAGATTGTGTATGTGTTTTTAGGTCAGCACACAATATTTGTTTGACACTTTCAGCTTGTAGTACATTAGAATTAGCCTTAACCTTATAGTACAGAACAATTTCACATCGTGCACAACCTGCTTTGTAGAGGTATGCATACAATTGCGGATGTACATCATACACTTATGGATTCCTATTTTTTGACAGTTTCATCCACATTTTTTTCTAAGCATAATTGGCCATATTAAAATCTTAAAATCAGCTTTAGTTTGTCACAAGTTTTGAAAGAGAAAGAGAGAAACGGAAAATACATAGCTTAGGAGAGGGAGATCTGTACCAACAAGGAAAGATGGTGATATGCCTCATTCGTGATTGATTCCTTCCCGATGATTTTATTCTGCTAACAAATACTTGTTAAACATGACTGATAGTCCCTTTTGATTGATTCATTCCTCTTTTTTGCGGATATCCTTTCTTTTGAATGTGATTGGGTTACCAGGATTGACATTGACTACCCACCGTGAATTGAGTCCTTCTCGTGTGACCTTTATTGCTTTACTAACTACTACCAAAGATATGATTGATCAAATTTGGTAGTCCATATAGAAACCAGATTAAATAGAAAACCAGATGGATGGATAACCAGATGGATGGGGGATAGAAAATGGTGGGAGGTGGGAACGTACAAAGGGAGTTGAACAAAGGGGTTGGACGAAACATAAGACTTTTAGGTAGTAGAGATCTATACCAATATTAGCTATTTGCCCGTGTGTTGCAATAGGGCCATACATATTCCAGTAGTATAACATCAATCGTGTCTATCTATAGGATACTCATGCAAACAGGCAACATTGTTGACTACTGTTTCACCACTCAATCACACTCTTCTTCTTTCACCACTATTCCCACCTCTTGGTCTCCCTATTACATGTAGCCTCCCTAGTACAATCTCTCCACACAGTTGTCAATAGCGCATCCGGGTCGCATCCTCAACCCCTTCCACCCTCACCCACACACAGTGGAATTTCAAACACGCAACCATGTACTTGGGGTATATTTCAAAATGTGCTTGTCTTAGAAAGGCGTTATTGGTGGAGGTTTTGATATTTCAAGATCTCCTATATTGCCTCCTAAGTTGTGATTAGAAAGAAGCCAAGGATCAATAGAGTCATATTATTCCAGAGGTCGAAACAGTACAATAGAAAAATATTCTGGAGGTTAAAGATTTGTACAAATTCATCGAAAACTCATGCATGCTACCACATCGAATTCCTTTATCAAGATTACACTTCCCCAAAATACGGTTAACATCTAACTTTTCCAATAAATGTATGACAGCTCCATGAAAATAAAATGAGCAATGCTTCGTGGACGATAATATTGGACAATTTGCGGACGACAATTAAATGCAGCGGACGAATCTTGTCTATGGCTGAGCAAGGCCATTGGATTCTCTAGTCATGCACGGATCGCCCAAAGTTTATCGTGTGTGGAGTAGTTTCAAAATAAAATTGGACTAAACCATTTGCATTGTGATTCAATTTGGTGAACTTTGCACCTCAAAGCTCTAGGCCGAACAATATGTGAGATAGCCTTAGAATATGCTTACCGGTATTCTATTGCTTACCTGAATGACGAGGAAATGACACTTTTTTCTTTTAGAAAATCAGAGAGGCTCTTTGCAGCTCCATTGCAAGACAATGAAACGTTACATAGTTCAGTCTTATACTCCCACCATTCCTTGATATAACGTGTATAGATTTTTGAGAAAAAAAATCCGAAATATAAGGTGTATTGTGTTGCACAACTCATTTGGATAATTTTTTTTGGGTTTTGATTACGTTTCCTTATATCAGGAAAGCTCCTCTATTTTCTCATATCAATTAATTAGGTGGAATCTCTCCCAAAACTTGTGAAAATTTCCCTCCACATGTGTTCGTTAGTTTCCGTGCCAAAAACTATACACCCTGTATTTAGGAACGGAGGGAGTACAAACTTAAAAGCAGCTGAAGCTGTCCAGAAAGCAAAATAATATTCCTAAAAGCAATAAAAAATGAAATGCTCACACAGGAGCCCATATGTTGGAGCAAAAAAGAGCACACATTACACTGGAACCCATACAGTCGGCCTTCCTATAGGTGTATTATGTGATACTGCAGGCCAATGGTAAGGGAAAGGCGCCCTTGTTGCGTCGTGTTGTTCGATGTAAGGAAATTTAACTCCAAACTGAGCTATCTGTAGCCACAACTCAACATAAACAATTGTAGCTAAAACTCATGATTTTGGGTAGGTATGAAGCACATCTGGACAACACCTAAGGACTCACCTTCTACCTAATCTGAAAATCCTGAACCCACCAGCAATAACCTCACCAAAAGATAAACATTGCAACATGGACACATAATTAGTTACGACAGAAGAAAAAAAATTACATGTAAGTTAGGCAACTCACACTAACAAACTACTGAACAAAATGAAGAGCAGACGAGCAAGCATACGCGCAAAGGACAATTTGTTGTGTCGCAATGCCGCTTCTAGGTATTTGTTGCCGGCCATTGATCGATTAATCATCTCATATGTGTTTCTTACCAAGTATAAGATGCTCCAAATTCTATAAAAACAAGATGGATGAGTGAATTCCCTAGATGGACCCGAGGTGACTAATCCTAGGATGAGCCCGACTGCTCAAGATACTGGCACATACATGTCAATATTCACAACATCAACCTGAACAAGATAAGTTGCAGGATATGTGCAACAGATAAAACCAATAGCAAAATGTTGTTGAAAAAAATTCTCTTCCCAGCAAAGATACATACCCTATGCCAATAAAACAATATGACCTGATGCAAGTTTATTCATTTGTAATGTCATCTACTCCAACTGAACAATCCTTCTAGTATCTGAAACTACATGAGCAGATCAAATGAATCATATTGTACTCATAGAGCATAAAGCATCCACCTACCAGTCAATTCACCTTGCCTCCGGCGCCATTGTCATCTCCATCCATCCATGAGCAAGAAGCAGTAGTGAAAGCCCATCATCTCATCCTCCTCCACACTACAAAAGCCATTGCCTGCTCTTATTGTTGACACTCTTCCACCAACCTCACAGTGGATGCCCCGCGCCTACGCTGCTCTGCCCTCCGCGCACTCGTTGCCATGGGAGAGTTGCACTGGCGCTGCTCGCTCTCGATGCCACGGCGAGGGAGTTGATCATAGTGAAACAGAAGTTCACTCGAAAATGAGAATCTTCAGATTCAAAAATGTTTTGCTTCTTACAGACAACATGGTGGGAATAATCTAATCTATTATTCTTCATCATTCACATGCATCCAGATAAAAGGTCGTGATGAGTATATCACTATAGCAAGACGTCGGTTGTTAAGCTAATTCCCCACCATGTACACATATAGGTCTCTAATGTAAACAAGCACTGGACCAAAGTCACATAATTAACCCGTTTGTATGCTTCCACATTATGATGAATATAAATCATCAAATTCCGCCCAAGCACAAAGCAACTCAAAGCAATTCACCGGCAAATGCAAAACTAAAATGTATTTAAGGGGGAATTGGTAGCAGTTAAAGCATGCAGGTGTTACCAACTTTAGGCATCCGGGTTAATCCAAGCCAAGGTGGAAGCAGACATTGGTACGAGAGAAAATTAGTCATCTTCAAGTGGCGATGCCCTGATCTCTTTTTGATTGTGGTCGTCACGTGGATCCGTGTTGTTACTTGCATATAGTTCTCCTGAGGATTTTTTCCAGAGCGGCCCCCCACATCATCATGCCTTCGCCGATGAAGCCGTGCACGAGCACCATGGCATGGCTGCCGGTCTTCTTCTCATCCTGGTCCATAGCTGTGGTGGGGATGGCTGCGGCGATCTTGTGCTTGTGAGGATGGTGCAATGCCGATGGTGTGTTGCCTTTTTACCATACAAGAGAGAGTTTATGGCCTTATACATAAGAGATTCGGCGGGTTTATGGCAGAGATTGATGATTATTTGGTTACCGCGAGTTTATAACCTTACCATACGTGAATTAATTGATTATCATAATTGTCATATTTGCGATTTTCGTGAGTTTGCGGCCTTACCATACGTGAATTGATTGATAACATAATTACCATATTTGGGATACGCTTGGTTTTCACGCCAGATGAAAAAAAATAGGAGTGAAAAACTGGTGGAAGGGGGAGGAAAGTCGATGGAAGGGCAAGGAAGATCGATGGGGTTGTGGGTTCTCGTACGTGGAGGGGTGGACGAAAGGTGGGACGACTTAAGAGGGGAGAGGGAACGTTACATTTGTTTTAGGTAGTATATAGATAGATATAGGATATAGTTAAGAAGAACCATAGAGGCAAATTCAACAAATCTCGGCCATCAAATCATGTCAATCCAACGATTTATATTGCTTCCATGGCGAGCGCTCAACATGTTTAACATGCAGTTAATATCATATCAAAAATCAACATCCACATTATCCATGTAATTTATTGGTATTAATATCTTTTCTAATATCAATGTGCAATTATTTTTCTCTCAAATATGAACGTGTATTGCACGTACGTATTTACTATCTTACAAAATAAACAGTGTTGTAGCTAGTATAACATAATAATTAATTAAGATTTTCTTACTTCCATTGGGGCGAGCTGATCAGCGCCACTTGCAGCTTGGTCCCATGTTGCTCCTTGAAACGGCCCTCGACGCGATTTATAATGTATAAAGCCAATATGCCAAACCACGATACGTGATGTTTAGGAGTCTTTAAAACTAACAAGTATATATTTTTGTTGAGGGTAACTAGTAACTGTGTATACGTACAATGCACATAATACTGTAGATATTAATTGTATTACACATGAATATTAGGCAAAATATAAATTGCATATTAATATTAGATAGGATATAATTACTTCGTTAATGTTGACGTTGATATTAGGCATGATATTAATTAATTGAGGATGCTATACATATTTAACGCAAAATACCAGAGTGACGAACACTGTTGGATAGATGTGGTTGAACATATGAGATTTGTTGGATCTCGGCAACTCGCTTTTCTTATATTAATATAGATATAGATAAAACTAGAAATACATGATAAAACAGCAAAGACGTAGAAATGCATCATAATACACTAGCAAATGCCGCTAGTGTCATCAAGGAGAAGCACGAGAGCTTTGTCAGGACCACTGGTAACCGCGCACTCCGCCACCCACAAGGCTGAAGCACACTGCCAACACATGCCTCAAGAATGCTTGCCGGTGCTTGCGGGACAGCCCCCCCCCCCCCCCCCCCCCTCCACACACACACACAACAAAGCTTGCAACCATCGACCGCAAAAGAAAGGCTGCTTATAGGCGCCGGCGCACCGGCCGAACTGTTCGGCCGACCCAGCCCCAGCCACCCGATAGCACGATTAAGGGCCATTAGATCTAATTCCCTGCTTCGCCTTACTCCCAGTTATTCCCCTGGAAAAAATGTACAACGCCCACAGCGATGTTCGACACCCCGCCATCCCCCAGCGACCAAGCTTGAAGAACCACCACGGCGTCCCCGTCGCTGCTTGGCGCCCTTGCCGGGCCGGCACAGCTCGCCCAGGGCGCTCGCCAGATGCAGCTCAATGTGTCTCGCACCCCCTGGATGCAGCTCCGCCGCCCGCGCTTGCCATGGATGCAACTTCGCCGCCCCCCGCGCTCGCCATGGACGGATCCCGCCCTCGCCTCCCGCACGCCATGGATGCAGCTCCGGCGATTGACTGGTTCCAGTAAATAGAATTGCCCTGTTGTACCATTTTTCGTTGTCGGTCGTAGAAAAATGGAGACACGGTTGTAGCATCTTGCTGGACGCATGACGTTCGTAGCCGACAGTTAACTGGTTCCAGCAAACAACGATGCCTACTGTAGCAATAAATGATGCCGGAAGTAGCAAAAAACCGGGGTGCATTTGAGGCGCTGGCTCCAGCAAAAATGCCTCGTCGCCGGCTCCAGCAAAAATCATTGATGAATGTAGCAAAAATCATTGGTGCTTGTAGCAAAAAGAAAAATACCTCACCAATTTCTCATGAACAATGAAAAGAAAAATGCAGTGGTAGCAAAAAAAACTCGCCGGTCGTAGCAAAATTTGATGACGATTGCAGCTAAAAAAGACCAGCCAATTCTCCTGAACGATGAAGAAAAAGATGGTGGTAGCAAAAAAAAACTCATCGGTTGTAGCAAAAATTGATGTCGGTTGCAACAACCACAGTGGCTGGTTCCAGCAAGGGTGGCCGTTTGTTCCAGCACGCGGCGACAACGGCCTGGCGGAGCTCTCCACAGCCGCGGCTGCAACCAGATGCGTGGTGGCTCCCCCATCGTACATCACCGAGGTCGCCGCGGCTCGCCGTCGCCATGACGCAAAAAGAAGAGATGGGATCGAGAGACGGGGATAGCAGAGACACCCGCGTGAGAGGATAAGGCTAGCGGGACGCAGGCGTGGGCCAGCCAGCTCACCTGGGCCGCGGTAGTGCCACCCCCTGCATGAAAGGATCCAACACGATCTGAATGCATGCGCCCGACACGAACGCGGCTGGCTGAAATGCTCGGCCGGCGCACCATAGGGAAACATTTTCCTAAAAGAAATGGGTGACTTCCCTAGGAGGGGGCCCACCCAGACACAGTGTGTATGGTTGCGCATAGGAAGAACCAACCAAAGGCAGGGGCAACGCCCCGCCCCTATGCTGGACACTGGGCATGTGCCACTGACCGTCCGATGACACGGAACACCACATGATGAACCGATCAGCTTCCCGATAGTTCTGGCCACTCCAGATTTACACAGGGAGCCACCCAGGACCTTCGGCCAGCGGGCTCGGTAGCACCGGTTATCGCTGCCTCTAGTGTTCCCCATTACGAGTCCACCGCTCACAGCGGCAGTAGAACCTAGGAGGGATTCAGCCCTTCGGTGGTGGCCCATGTAGGCTCAACTAGGATTGAGAGACGGGAGGCAAAGGACAAGTCGGCCCCAAGCTTTCTCTCCGTCGGAAGCACCATCCACCGCCACCACGCCCACTGCATTACAGCGGCGTCGCACCACAAAGGCAAGGTCGGCCATGACGGAAGCCCGCAGGCCTGCGGTGCCAAGATCGGGCCCGACAACCTATGCCACCAACGCACCACCCCGTAGCGTGCCGAGGAACACCACCACTCCTCGGTGTTGACCCAGGCAGATCTAACGCGAGCAGCCGTCCACCGCCATACGTGTTGGGTGAATAAGCCGCGGTGGCGCACTGGGCTCGATCAACTCGTGTATGGGCGCGAACTGGACGTGTCGGGTGCGCCCGGTCCGTGGGGTAGGCGTGCGTGTAGGCATGCATGTGCTGCATGGGCATGTCCGTTCAGGCGAACACCGCATGTGTGTGTGCGTGGCGTAGCTGTTGGCGATCGGGGACATGGCGATCACGCTGGTCCGTTAATGTCTCAGCGCGGGGAGCGTGCACGCGGAGCGGGCCGGACAAGGTAGTGTAGTGCGTAGGTGCGTGCGGGTCATGGCCTGGCATTGCGGCGATCGTTGTACTGGTGTGGTGTGGGTTTTGAGTTCGTGCTCAAGGAAGGCGTTCGTGCGCCGGGAAAAACACCACCGTGTCCCTGTCCTCCCTTTCTTCTTCCTTCTCCTTCGTTGGTTCGCGCCATGAGATCAGAGAGAGAGAGCTCAGTGAGAGAGAGGAGAGCTGGGGCTAGGGTTTTGCGCCAACTGGCATCAGAGCCATGTGGAGATCGGAGCTCGCTGATACGTCTCCAACGTATCTATAATTTTTGATTGTTCCATGCTAGTATGTTACATGTTTTGGATGTTTAATGGGCTTTACTATACACTTTTATATTATTTTTGGGACTAACCTATTAACCGGAGGCCCAACCCAAATTGTTCTTTTTTGCCTATTTCAGTGTTTCGCAGAAAAGGAATATCAAACGGAGTCCAAACGGAATGAAACCTTCGGGAGAGTTATTTTTGGAACAAACGCAATCCATGAGACTTGGAGTAGACGTCAGGGAAGAAACAAGGTGGCCACGAGGGTCCAGGGCGCCCCCTACCACCTGGGCGCGCCCCCACCCTCATGGGCCCCTCGTGGCTCCCCTGACCGACTTCTTTCACCTATATATATCCATATACCCTGGAAACATCCAGGAGCATAATAGATCAGGAGTTCCGCTGCCGCAAGCCTCTGTAGCCCCCAAAAACCAATCGGGACCCTGTTCCGGCACCCTACCGGAGTGGGGGATCCCTCACCGGTGGCCATCTTCATCGTCCCGGTGCTCTCCATGACGAGGAGGGAGTAGTTCACCCTTGGGGCAGAGGGTATGTACTAGTATCTATGTGTTTGATCTCTCTCTCTCTCTCATGTTCTTGATTTGACACGATCTTGATGTATCGCGAGCTTTGCTATTATAGTTGGATCTTATGATGTTTCTCCCTCTCTACTCTCTTGTAATGGATTGATTTTTCCCTTTGAAGTTATCTTATCGGATTGAGTCTTTATGGATTTGAGAACACTTGATGTATGTCTTGCATGTGCTTATTTGTGGTGACAATGGGATATTCACGTGATCTACTTGATGTACGTTTTGGTGATCAACTTGCGGGTTCAGTGACCTTGTGAACTTATGCATAGGGGTTGGCACACGTTTTCGTCTTGACTCTCTGGTAGAAACTTTGGGGCACTCTTTGAAGTACTTTGTGTTGGTTGAATAGATGAATCTGAGATTGTGTGATGCATATCATATAATCATGCCCACGGATACTTGAGGTGACATTGGAGTATCTAGGTGACATCAGGGTTTTGGTTGATTTGTGTCTTAAGGTGTTATTCTAGTACGAACTCTTTGATAGATCGAACGAAAAGAATAGCTTCGTGTTATTTTACTACGGACTCTTGAATAGATCGATCAGAAAGGATAACTTTGAGGTGGTTTCATACCCTACAATAATCTCTTCGTTTGTTCTCCGCTATTAGTGACTTTGGAGTGACTCTTTGTTGCATGTTGAGAGATAGTTATATGATCCAATTATGTCATTATTGTTGAGAGAACTTGCACTAGTGAAAGTACGAACCTTAGGCCTTGTTTCGTAGCATTGCAATACCATTTACGCTCACTTTTACCACTTGTTACCTTGCTGTTTTTATATTTTGAGATTACAAATACTCATATCTACCATCCATATTGCACTTGTATCACCATCTCTTCGCCGAACTAGTGAACCTATACAATTTACCATTGTATAGGGTGTGTTGGGGACACAAGAGACTCTTTGTTATTTGGTTGCAGGGTTGTTTGAGAGAGACCATCTTCATCCTATGCCTCCCACGGATTGATAAACCTTAGGTCATCCACTTGAAGGAAACTTGCTACTGTCCTACAAACCTCTGCACTTGGAGACTCAACAATGTCTACAAGAAGAAGGTTGCGTAGTAGACATCAAGCTCTTTTCTGGCGTCGTTGCCGGGGAGGTGAGTGCTTGAAAGTATATCTTTAGATCTTGCAATCGAATCTTTTTGTTTCTTGTTTTATCACTAGTTTATTCTATAAAAAAAATTACAAAAAAATGGAACTAAGTTTGCCTCATACGCTTCATCTTTTTAATATCTTTCGTGAGAATGATGGAAAGGAAAATTGTGCTCAAGTGCTAGAAGTAGAAGTTTATAAAATGTTTGGCACTAAATCTTTGAATGAGGAGCATGATTGCAATGTTGTTAGTATGAACTCTTTGAATATCCATGGTACTAATGATGATTGCACTAGTCATGATGAAAATGTCTCTTATAAGCATGTCAACTTTTGTGGAGTGCATAGAGCTTGCAAGTACACACCAAATAGGGAAGATAGATTTTGCAAGAGGCATAAGTATTTAGAAACTAAATGGTTTCAAGAGAGGCTAGATGTGTGTGCTAAAAATTTAAAATTTCTTAGCCATACTTGTGAACTTTGCAATGAACGTGGTCATTTAAATCTCCAATGCAAATTGTTTCATGATCGAATCGTGTCCAAAAATTGTGATGACTTGATTTCCCTTGCGCATCATAATGAACTTAGTTTACTTTTGGGTTATGAAGAAATGAAACCTTTAACTAAGGATATTCCAGAATATAACCTTGAGAAATTTCTTGATATTGATGTAGAGGAAATTTATATGTATTGTGCGGTGAATTGCATTGAAAATCCTTATATTGCCAATTACGTAAAATCAAGAAAACAAATAGAAGATGAAGATAATACTAATGAAAGGGAAGAGACTTCCCAATATCCTCCTATTATTTCTTATGATGAATCAGGTAACAAGGAGGAACTTTCTATTCAACCAATCTCATTAATAAGGAGCTCAAAAAAGAGGGTTAAACCCACACATGATGTGAAGAAGAAAAAGAAAAGACGGAGAAGCAAAGGTAGAAAGGTATCCCTCCCAAATGATGTTGCTCCTATTACTCATTGTGATGATGACTATTGGTGCTATCCATACTATTAATGATGAGAGTGATTATGCTTATGATATGAAAAGGCCCAAGTTTGGGGATGCTATGTTTTATGAGAATGACATGTTTGAGAATATATTTGCTGCAATTAATGTTTGTCCCAAGCTTGGGGATGCTACATTTAATGAATATGATATTTTTAGCCTCCCAAGTTTCGATTAGCAAATTTATTATGATGATAGCATGCCTCCTATTTATGATGGTTATATTGATGAAAGTGGGTTTGGAAGAGTGTCAACTTTAGGAAGTAATGACCCCACTATTTTGGATGGTGTTGAATCTTATAATATTTATGAAAGTGGATTTGAAGAGGTCATGACTTTATTTAATGATGAATCCACTATTTTGGAAGAGGTTTGAATTGATTATGATGAGAACAAAGTTGCTACTTATGATGATTATTGTGATGAAAGTAGTGATGATTATATTTATAAAATTTATCATGATTATGATTACTCTTTTTGTGATCATTACTCTTTTAATATAGAAACAATTTATAGTATTCGAGTCTCTTATGATACTCCCACTATTCCGAATGAGAAGAATTTTGCTTATGTGGAGAGTAATAAAATTTCTATGCCTGTAGATCATGAAAAGAATTCTTTATGTGATGGTTATATTGTTGAATTCATTCATGATGCTAATGAAAATTATCATGAGGGAGGAACATATGCTTGTAGGAATTGCAATAATATCAAGTTTCCTCTCTATGTGCTTAAAGTTTGGAAGTTATGCTTGTTTTGCCTTCCTATGCTAGTTGATTATTTTTCCCATAAGTTGTTTGCTCACAAATTCCCTATGCATAGGAACTGGGTTAGACTTAAATGTGCTAGTCATATTCTTCATGATGCTCCCTTTGTGTTTCAATTCTTATCTTTTATGTGAGCATCATTGTCATCATCATGCCTAGCTAAAAAGGCATTAAAGAAAAGCGCTTGTCGGGAGACAACCCAATATCTACCTTTACTGTTTTTGTGTGTTAACATGATTATGCTACTGTAGTAATCATGTTTTATAGCTTTTGTTTCAATAAAGTGCCCGGTAAGACCTTTTGGATAGCTTACGGTGATAGTTGTGTTGATCCTGCTGAAAATCAGAAACTTTTGCGCCCAGTAAATTAGTTTTGCTAATTCATAGAAACGTCCTTTAGATCTGATTATTTTTGCTCTGGATTGGTACACAAATTTCTCAGGTTTTCCTAATTTGGTAGTATTGTTTGAGTTACATAAGTATTCGAATGATACAGATTACTACAGACTGGTCTATTTTTGACAGATTCTGTTTTCTATGTGTTGTTTGCTTATTTTGATGGATCTATGAGTAGTATCGGAGGGTATGAACCATAGATAAGTTGGAATCCAGTAGATATTACACCGATATGAATTTAGAATGAGTTCACAACTGTACTTAAGTGGTGATTTATTTTCTTATACTAACGGAGCTTACGAGTTTTCTGTTGAGTTTTGTGTTGTGAAGTTTTCACGTTTTGGGTAAAGATTCGATGGACTATGGAATAAGGAGTGGCAAGAGCCTAAGCTTGGGGATGCCCAGGGAACCCCAAGGTAATATTCAAGGGCAACCAAGATCCTAAGCTTGGGGATGCCCCGAAAGGCATCCCCTCTTTCGTCTTTGTTCATCGATAACTTTACTTGGAGCTATATTTTTATTCACCACATGATATGTGTTTTGCTTGGAGAGTCTTGTATGATACCAGTCTTTGCTTTTTAGTTTACCACAATCATCCTTGCTGTATACACCTTTTGGGAGAGACACCCATGAATCGAAATTTATTAGAATACTCTATGTGCTTCACTTATATCTTTTGAGCTAGACAATCTTGCTCTAGTGCTTCACTTATATCTTTTTAGAGCACGGAGGTGGTTTTATTTTGTAGAAATTATTGATCTCTCATGCTTCACTTATATTATTTTGAGAGTATTAAACACTATGATAAATTTGATACTTGATAATTGTTTTGAGATATAAAGGTGGTAATGTTAGAGTCATGCTAGTTGGGTAATTATGAAATTGAGAAATACTTGTGTTAAAGTTGGCAAGTCCCGTAGCATGCACGTATGGTGAACGTTTGTGACAAATTTGAAGCATGGGGTGTTCTTTCATTGCCTTCCTTATGAGTGGAGGTTGGGATCACGCGATGGTTAACTCCTACCAACCCTTCCCCTAGGAGCATGCGTAGTAGTACTTTACTTCAAGGGCTAATAAACTTTTGTAATAAGTATATGAGTTCTTTATGACTAATGTGAGTCCATGGATTATACGCAATCTTACCCTTCCACAATTTGCTAGCCTCTATGGTAATGTGCATTGCCCTTTCTCACCTTGATACTTGGTGCAAACTTCGCCGGTGCATCCAAACCCTGTGATACGATACGCTCTATCACACATAAACCTCCTTATATCTTCTTCAAAACAGCCATCATACCTACCTATTATGGCATTTCCATAGCAATTCCAAGATATATTGCCATGCAACTTTTCACCGTTCCATTTATTATGACACACACCATCATTGTCATATTGCTTTTGCATGATCATGTAGTTGACATCGTATTTGTGGCAAAGCCACAGTTATAATTCTTTCATACATGGCTCTTGATTCATTGCATATCCCGGTACACCGCCGGAGGCATTCACATAGAGTCATATTTTGTTCTAAGTATTTAGTTGTAATTCTTGAGTTGTAAATCAATAAAAGTGTGATGATCTTCATTATTAGAGCATTGTCCCAAGTGAGGAAATGATGATGGAGACTATGATTCCCCCACAAGTCGGGATGAGACTCCGGACTTTATGAAAAATAAAAGAGGCCAAAGAAGCCAAAAAAAAGAGAGGCCAAAGAAGCCCACCAAAATAAAAAAATAAAAAAATGAGAGAAAAAGAGAGAAGGGACAATGTTACTATCCTTTTTCCACACTTGTGCTTCAAAGTAGCACTATGACCTTCATGATAGAGAGTCTCCTATGTTGTCACTTTCATATAATAGTGGGAATTTTTCATATAGAACTTGGCTTGTATATTCCGATGATGGGCTTCCTCAAAATGCCCTAGGTCTTCGTGAGCAAGCAAGTTGGATGCACACCCACTTAGTTTGTTTTGTTGAGCTTTCATACATTTATAGCTCTAGTGCATCCGTTGCATGGCAATCCCTACTCCTCATGTTGACATCAATTGATGGGAATATCCATAGCCCGTTGATTAGCCTCGTCAATATGAGACTTTCTCTTTTTTTTGTCTTCTCCACACGACCTCCATCATCATGTAATCCACCCATAGTGCTATATCCATGGCTTACCCTCATGTATTGCGTGAGAGTTGAAAAAAGCTGAATCGCGTTAAAAAGTATGAACCAATTGCTTGGCTGAAACCAGGGTTGTGCATGATGGGAGTATTTTGTGTGACAAAAATGAAGCATGACCTAACTATATGATTTTGTAAGACGTGATTACTTGTTAGTATGCTTGAAGTATTAGTGACTTTGGAGTGATCGATCCGAAAGAATAGCTTCGTGTTATTTTACTACGGACTCTTGAATAGATCGATCCGAAAGGATAACTTTGAGGTGGTTTCATACCCTACACTAATCTCTTCGTTAGTTCTCCGCTATTAGTGACTTTGGAGTGACTCTTTGTTGCATGTTGAGAGATAGTATATGATCCAATTATGTCATTATTGTTGAGAGAACTTTCACTAGTGAAAGCATGAACATTAGGCCTTATTTCCTAGCAGTGCAATACCGTTTACGCTCACTTTTACCACTTGTTACCTTGCTGTTTTTATATTTTCAGATTACAAATACTCATATCTACCATCCATATTGCACTTGTATCACCATCTCTTCGCTGAACTAGTGCACCTATACAATTTACCGTTTTATTGGGTGTATTGGGGATACAAGAGACTCTTTGTTATTTGGTTGCAGGGTTGTTTGAGAGAGACCATCTTCATCATACGCCTCTCACGGATTGATAAACCTTAGGTCATCCACTTGAGGGAAATTTCTTACTGTCCTACAAACCTCTGCACTTGGAGGCCCAACAACGTCTACAAGAAGAAGGTTGCATAGTAGACATCACTCACCGGCGATGTCCATCATCCCGTACGCCGGCGGAGCGGGCAGCTCACTACCGCAACCGGTGTCGATGCTCACCAGTGAGAACTACACCGCATGGGCCATCATGGTCGAAGAAGATCTCGATGCGGCTGGGCTGTGGGAGGCACTGGAAGTGCCGGAGGACGCGACGACGGTCGTGATCGCGAAGAAGGACAAGCCGGCATGGGCGTATCTGCTCGGTGCACTCGCGGAGGACCTGCTGCTGCCGTTTGCGTCGAACAACACTGCGGCGGAGGTGTGGGCGAGCCTCAAGGCCAGGTTCATCGACGTGGATCATGTGCGGGCGGCGCGGCTTGGCACGCTCCGAGGCGAGTTCGAGTTCCTGTGCATGGCGGACGGCGACACGCTGGATGGTTTCGCCGGCAAGCTTGGAGCCATGGCGGCGCGCTTCGCGGGGCTCGGCTCAACGCTGGAGGACGCCGCACTCGTGAAGAAGCTGCTCGACTCGGTGTCGGACTGCCTGTACGCGGCGGTGGCCGGGATCGAGCAGTTCTGCGATGTCATGACGATGGCGTTCGAGGAAGCGCTCGGGTGGCTGAAGGCCTTCGACGAGCGGCTGCGGCGAGGTGGACAGGCAGGCGGCGAGTGAGCGGACGGCGCGCTGATGTACACGGCGAATCAATGGCGGGCGCGTGTGCGGAAGCACGGTGGGGCTCGCGACGACGATGACGTGCGGAGCGAGGCGTCGGGAAACGGTGGCAACAGGTGCGGCCGTTGCTACAAGTGCGGTGAATGCAAGCATTTCAAGAGGGAGTGCCCACTGCTGCAAAAGGCACCGGCGGCGGAGTGCACGCGGCTGGCGGACGGCGTCGTCGAGGACGATGGGCTTCTCCGAGTCGCGGCTTAGGGAGGTGTAGTGTTGGCTGAATAAGCCGCGGTGGCGCACTGGGCTCGACGAACTTGTGTATCACTAGTAGAAAAAGGGTCAAACGTGAAGCACATTAGTGTCGGTTTGTATTAGAGCCGGCACAAATGTATACATTAGTGCCGATTCCAACGGCTAGCCGGGCCGCTCTCATTAGTACCGGTTCGTGGCTAACCTTTAGCACCGGTTCGTGCCACGAACCGGTACTAATGAGAGTGGTGGCAGGATGTTGTCAGTCTGGGCCCCCTCCAGCACCTTTAGTACCGGTTCGTGCCATGAACCGGTACTATAGGTCCTCCTGCATATAAACCCTTCATCCAGCTCGCTCTGTTCTTCCCCCTTTCCCCTCTCCTCTCCTCTCTGTTCTTCCTCTTCTCCCCTCGAGCTCATCACACATTTTGCCGAAATTTTGTCAAGATTTGAAGGCCCCCATCCATTCAAGTGATCACAAAGGTTAGTAACTTTGTCCTTTCATCTCTCATTGCTAGATTAGCTCTTGCAATGCTTTATATAGTTATTAATTTGTGAGTTTAGTAGTTTGGGAGGAAATATATATATATATATGTGCTAGTATTTGATTTATATGCAATTTGAGGTCAAAAATAACACTTAGTTTGCATATGTAGGTGTGGTTTACTTAGTGCCTTCTAAATCTCCGTTGTAACCACCGTCGATCGCCCGCACCGTCCCGTCGCCGGCACCACCTTGTGGTGAGCCTCTTGTTCATGAAATTTTATATAAAAAATTGATGTTTGTGTGTTTTGGATATATAGTTACTCGTATAATAATTATCTTACCCGTACGTTGTTTGTTATACATAATGCCATGGTTCTAATATCCGTCCCCGTCGGCCCTCGTCTTTGTTATGATTCGGATGTGGTATATTCTCTTTTAAAACTATTTGTTGCATTTCGTGTTTATGACAAATTATGCCCATCAAGTTGACATAGATATTTTTATCTAGGAGGTATGTGAACCGGAAATTCCAACCGACCCTATTGTCGAGAGGTTAAATTTAGTTGAAAGAGAAAACGACAACTTGAAAGAAAAATTGAAAAGAATTGAGGGAGAGAAGATGGAATTGGAGTTGCATGTTGCCAATGTCGTCGATGATCACAAGATCAAGATGGATGAAATGCGCTTGAAGATAGAAAGATTAGAAAATATGCCATCGATAGTGAGGCTTGGTATCATTATGTTGTTGGATCAATTGTTACCTTAGTTGCGATCTTGATCGCATTAGTTGTTGCACTTAAATGCTTTAGCTAGAGAGTTATTTGTTTGTTGCATTTAAGTGTTGTATGAACTTTATGTATGAACTTGTATTAATTTGGTCTATTCGGTGTTGTGTAATGAAGATGAGCCGGCAATGGATGTACTATGACCGATGCTCTCCCCAGTTCGTTGAGGGCGTGCATACTTTTCTGCTTGCGGCTGAGGCAAACAAGCGGGCGGATGGTTTTATGCCTTGTCCATGTGCTGGCTGTAAGAATGGTCGCAATTACTCTACGTCAAGAACCATTCACGTCCACCTGTTTGAGTCCGGTTTCATGCCCCACTATAATGTTTGGACCAAGCACGAAGAAAGAGGGGTTATGATGGAAGACAATGAAGAAGAAGAGGACGACGACAGCTATCCTGGCCATGGGTTCCCTGAATACGATGATACAACAATGGGGGAAGAAGCTGAGCCGGTAATGCGGGAAGAAGCTGAGCCGGCAATGCGGGAAGAAGCTGAAGAAGAGGCATCAGATGAGCCCGTTGATGATCTAGGTCGGTCCATTGCCGATGCAAATAGAAACTGCGCAAGTGATTTGGAGAAGAAGAAGTTACAGCGCATGTTAGAGGATCACAAAAAATTGTTGTACCCGAATTGCATAGGTGACAAGAAAAAGCTGGGCACCACACTGGAATTGCTGCAATGGAAGGCAGAGAATGGTGTATCTGACAAGGGATTTGGAAAGTTGCTGGTAATGATAAAGGATATGCTTCCAAAGGACAACGAATTGCCCGAGAGTACGTACGAAGCAAAGAAGGCTGTCTGCCCTCTAGGGTTAGAGGTGCAGAAGATACATGCATGCCCTAATGATTGCATCCTCTACTGCGGTGAGTACGAGGATTTGAACGCTTGCCCGGTATGTGGTGCATTGCGCTATAAGATCAGCCGCGATGAGCATGGTGATGTCGAGGGAGAGCGCCCCAGGAAGAAGATTCCTGCCAAGGTGATGTGGTATTCTCCTATAATACCACGGTTGAAACGTTTGTTCCAAAACAAAGAGCATGCCAAGGCGATGCGATGGCATAGAGAAGACCGTAAGAAAGACGGAAAGTTGAGAGTACCCGCTGACGGGTCGTAGTGGAGAAAAATCGAAAGAAAGTATGGGAAGGAGTTTGCAGATGACGCAAGGAGCGTATGGTTTGGTCTAAGCGCAGATGGCATTAATCCTTTTGGGGAGCAGAGCAGCAACCATAGCACTGGCCTATGACTCTAGGTTTGTATAACCTTCCTCCTTGGTTGTGCATGAAGCGGAAGTTCATTATGATGCCAGTGCTCATCCAAGGCCCTAAGCAACCCGGCAACGACATTGATGTGTACCTAAGGCCATTAGTTGAAGAACTCTTACAACTGTGGAATGGAACAGGTGTACGTGCGTGGGATGAGCACATGGGGGAAGAATTTTACCTAAAGGCGTTGCTGTTCGTGACCATCAATGATTGGCCTACTCTCAGTAACCTTTCAGGACAGACAAACAAGGGATACCGCGGATGCACGCACTGTTTGGATGATACCGACAGTATATAGTTGAATAGTTGTAAGAAGAATGTGTACCTGAGACATCGTCGATTTCTTCCGAGCAGGCATCCCGTAAGAAAGAAAGGCAAGCATTTCAAAGGTGAGGCGGATCACCGGACGAAGCCTCGCCACCGTACTGGTGCTGATGTACATGATATGGTCAAGGATTTGAAGATGATATTTGGAAAGGGTGCTGGCGGACAACCTGTTCCGAAGGACGCTGACGAACGCGCACCCATGTGGAAGAAGAAATCTATATTTTGGGACCTGCCATATTGGAAAGACCTAGAGGTCCGCTCCGCAATCGACGTGATGCACGTGACGAAGAATCTTTGCGTGACCCTGCTTGGCTTCTTGGGCGTGTATGGGAAGACAAAAGATACACCTACGGCACGGGAGGACCAGCAACGTATGCACGGAGAAGACGACATACATCAGGGTCATGCAAGCTACGCTCTTACCAAAGAAGAGAAGGAAATCTTCTTTGAATGCCTACTCAGTATTAAGGTACCGTGTGGCTTCTCGTCGAATATAAAGGGAATAATAAACATGGCAGAGAAAAAGTTCCAGAACCTAAAGTCTCATGACTGCCATGTGATTATGACGCAACTGCTTTCGGTTGCACTGAGGGGGCTTCTACCAGAAAACGTTCGATTAGCCATTGTGAAGCTATGTGCATTTCTCAATGCAATCTCTCAGAAGGTAATCGATCCAGAAATCATACCAAGGTTACAGAATGATTTGGTGCAATGTCTTGTCAGTTTCGAGTTGGTGTTCCCACCATCCTTCTTCAACATCATGACGCACGTCCTAGTTCACCTATGCGAAGAGATTAACGTTTTGGGTCCTGTATTTCTACACAATATGTTCCCCTTTGAGAGGTTCATGGGAGTCTTAAAGAAATATGTTCATAACCGTGCTAGGCCAGAAGGAAGCATCTCCAAGGGCCATCAAAATGAGGAGGTCATTGAGTTTTGTATTGACTTTATTCCTGACCTTAAGCCGATTGGTGTTCCTGAATCACGGCATAAGGGCAGACTGGATGGAAAAGGCGCGCTAGGAGGGGAACAAATAATATGTATGGACGGACATTCTCTCACTGAAGCACACTATACAGTTCTACAGAATTCCACCTTGTTGGCTCCGTATATGGATGAACACAAGAATTTGCTACGCCCCAAACACCCGGAGCGGTCTGATGACTGGATTACACGTGAACAAACCAGGAGTTTCGCCAGCTGGTTGCAGACACGTACCATGCATGACACCTCTATTGAAGATGACCTGTACTTGCTGTCCCAGTTACCATCTTCGAATATAATGACTTTCAAAGGGTACGAGATAAATGGTAATACATTTTACACAATCGCCCAAGATAAGAAGAGCACCAACCAAAACAGTGGTGTCCGCTTTGATGCAGAAACCAAGACGGGAAAGGAAACATATTATGGTTATATACAGGACATATGGGAACTTGACTATCGACATGGTTTAAAGGTCCCTTTGTTTCGGTGCAAATGGGTCAATATGACACGAGGCAGGGTAACGGAAGACCCGCAGTACGGAATGACAAAAGTGGATCTCAACAATCTTGTATATGCAGACGAACCATTCGTCCTGGCCAATGATGTGGCATAGGTTTTCTATGTGAAGGACATGTCTACCAAGCCAAGAAAAAGAAAAGATAAGGAAGCGAATGCATCGTACAATGAGCCAAAGCGGCACATAGTTCTTTCTGGGAAGAGAAACATCGTGGGAGTGGATGACAAGATAGACAAGTCAGAAGATTATGAAAAGTTTGATGAAATTGCTCCATTCACAGTGAATATTGACCCAAGCATCCCGTTAAATGATGAAGATTTTCCATGGTTACGGCGCAAAGGGACACACGCGAAGAAAAAGTTTCACACCCAAAGATCTGGGATATGATCGGCTTCACTATCATCACTTTCTTCTGTGTTTCACACCCAGGAGGGAATGTCTGTAATAGTTAGGGTAGTTATGTGTTTTGGCATTTGAAACGCGAAGAAATTTTATGTGCAAACAAATTCGTTTCATGCATTTACTGATTTTTTCCAGCTAAATGACCCTGAAATTGAAAAGCGTTTCAAATGAACTCAGAAAAGGTTGAAAGTTGGCATGGTATCATAATTTCATACAAATAGCATGTGCAAGAATGTAGAGAGGGTTACGACAAAAACTGGATGCACTTCGTGTACAAAATGGACAATCTCTTTCGAAGTATCAGGGTTTCTGACGAAAACTGAACTGTTACAAAGGCATTTCATTTTTTAAATAACCTAAGCATTACTAAATTGAATATAATGATAAAACACATTAATATTAAACATAAGAAAAAAGAATCACTGAAAAACGTTTTTCAAAGTTAAGTTATTCACAAACTAGTGATTCACACTAATTTCAAATAATTCAAAATTTAAACTATTCAAATTGGAAAACTACGGGCACTAACAGAAAGTTTCTAATTTTTTGTACCTAAAGCAAAAATATTCACAAAGAAACTCTAAATACACAAAAAAACACAAAAATAAATAAAGCAAAAAAATAAAAAAAATAATGCAGAAAAGAAAAAATTATAAAAAAATGTTGGGGCGCTGCCCGGTGGGCCTGCCAGACCTAGGGTGTGCAAATGCAGGCCCAGAAGGGCCAGCAGGCTCACAGGGCAGCGCGCCCATAGTTAGGCCCAGAAGCCTGCTATATAGAGGAGTTCGAAAGGGCAGCCGCGGCTGGGTTTATAAACCAGTGCGACTGCCCTTCGCTCGGCGAGGTGGGACTAAACATAGCGCACCGCGGGTGGCAGCGCACGGCCATTAGTACCGGTTGGTGGCTCCAACCGGTACTAAAGGCGGGGCCTTTAGTGCCGGTTGGTGCCACGACCCAGTACTAAAGGGGTGCGGTTCCCGCCGCTTGGCCTGGCCAAAACAGGCCTTTAGTACCGGTTGGTGGCTCCAACCGGTACTAAAGGTGCCCTCTATATATACAACATGTCCGAAAATTTCGTTTTCCCTCTCTGTTTGTTCCTCTGTTTCCGTCTCCGTCGCCATCGCCGCCGCCGCCGCCCTCGATCGTCTCCTCGCCGCCCCCGTCCCCGTCGCCGCCCCAGTCCCTGTCGCCGCCCCCGTCCCCGTCGCTCCCCTCGTCTCCGTCGCCGCCCCGGGCCCGTCCCCGTCGCGCCGTCCCCGCCGTCGCCGCCCCGGCCGTCGCCTCGCCGTCGCCCCGGCCGTCGCCTCGCCGTCGCCTCGCCGTCGCCCCGCTGTGAGCTCTCCCCCTCTAACCCCTCTCCCTCGCCCCCGGCGGCCACCATGGGCGCCGCCCCTCCCCGAGCCCATACACACACACTCAAGCATGCATGATGAACACACACACACGTACATATGTATGAATTAATGCATGTATGTATTAGTATATACGTATTTTGTATGTTTAATTAGTTTAGATTATTTAGATTATTAGTTTTTCACTATTATATATGTATGAATGCATGTTAGATGGATATAATTAGTGTTTAATTAGTATGGATTTTTTTATATAATGTTGTTTTTCAGTTTTTTAATGGATGTATAGAAGTTGTGTTTTCTGTTTTTAGTGTTAGATGCTTAATTAGTATGAAATAGTATATAGATTTTTGACATATGCAATGATAGCATAATTAGTGTTATATAGAATGTTAGAAATTTTAGTTATCAAAATCCAATCATTAAAAAAATGTTACTTTTTGCGGGCATATAGCTAGTATTTGTTCTCGACGATGCCCGGCCCACATCCTCGTCATCGACCCGTCCGCGACGACGTCCAGCCGACCCATGTCCGGGACTGGGCTCCGCCGGGCTGGCACTGGGAGGTGCTGCCTGTAGGGGCGCGCCGCTTGATGAGGAACCCAGCCCCGGGTCCCGTCGTTGACCCTGATCTCGTTTGGTGGCGTTCGCGTGGGCCAGTTTCGGTGCGGAGGGACCCGGCCCCGCCGGAGGTGGTACGTCGCCGTGTCAGGGAGGAGGACGAGCACGTCCATCGCTACATGGTTGCGTTAGAGGGCGGCAGGTTCTCCAATACCTGGCAGTTTCTTCAGGGATCTCACTTCAGCTATGATCCTGTGAGGGTTCCTTCTCTTTGGGTGTCCACCGCCCGCGCCGCAGGAACCGCGAGTGTCCTAGATTCTTCTATAGTATTCGATCTTTATTAGCTACCTAGCCAGTGATGTACTATTCAATATTATATATTATTCGAGATGATGTATTCGAGATTATATCTATTATTCTAGACGATGTATTCGAGATTATATCTATTATTCGAGACGATGTAATTTGAATACTAAATTGTTTTATATTTCTTTCGGATTAGTTAAATAAAAGCTATGACATACAATACCGACATAGAGGGAGAACAGACCATGTTCGATATGATACGCGGGCCAGATGATGATCAGAATGAAGAAGATTATGACGGCTTCGAATTTCTAAACAACACCGGAGAGGGTGATATGATATTCGATCGCGACGACCGAATTGATGAAGTCATGAACTACGATTATGACGATGACGAAGAACATGTTGATCCTGAAACAACAAAGACCGGCGAGGTATATATATTTATATAAGCAGGCATCTAGTGATCATCACATGTTTTAAATGACTTGAAGATATATTAACGAATCGATATTTGTTCCTTCAGCCATCCGGATCGAGCAAATCTTCAGGCAAAAGGACGAAACGAGGCCCAAACAAAAAGTTGAAGCAGGGCGTAAGGTACAATATCGAGGCATGCAGCCCTACTGGCGAACCATTAGCGCCTAAGAAGATTGCGGACAAGTTCGTTCGTCAGTGCGGAGTTTTTGTGAAGGACCAACTCCCGATCAAACTTCAAGAATGGAGAGAGCCAGCAAAGCCACGTCCAGATGTTACTTTTGTCGACAAGAATCAAAAAGATCTGCTTTGGGATACTCTCATGGAACATTTCACCATACCAGATCATTTCACAGAAGCAGATGTGCAGAAAGTCAAGGACGCTGCTCTTAGGAAGATGGCGGTTGCATTCAAGAACCACAAGAATCGTGAATGGAACAAGTACGTCAAGGGAGGAAGGAAGACTCCAGTATTCAAGGGAACACTAGAGAACCAACGTGCTCAATGGGACGATTTCATGAAATTCAAGGATTCGGAATTAGCTAAGGAACGGTCGAGAATAAACAGGAAGAATGCCAAAAAAAGGATAAGTTCCATAAGCTGGGGCCAGGTGGCTATGCGGTGGCAATGCCTAAGTGGGATAAGTCTGAGAAAGAGATGGAGGATGCAGGTGTCACTCCGGTTACTAAGAGCTGGCCCCCCAGGGTCAGGACTTGGTTCTAGGCGCATGGGGGGGGGAGTTGGACCCGGAGACAGGCAATGTTTCGACGAGGGCAAGTCTGAAGGGAGCCGACGATGCGATACTTGTTGCAATAGAAGAGGCACGATCGGGGGTGTTCCAGCCCAACAGAGAGAACGACGAGCTTATGCGTGCCTTGGGAAATCCTAAACACCCGAGAAGAACACGAGGCAAGGGCGATATTCCGTGGTATGAGGGGTTTTCAGAATGGAACACTGACTACAGAACCCGTGCGAGAAAGAAGATTGCGGAGGAGAAGAAGAGGAAGATGGAGGAGGAGCAGAGGAAGCGGGACTATGAACGCCTTCAAGGCCTAGAAGCAAGTCAAGCGGAATTGGCAGTCAAATTCCAGCGGCAGCACGAGAAGATCGACTCACTTACCCAGCAAAGGGGGTCTCAGCAGCTGCAGTAGCTAGCGGATGATCCAGCATTGGATAGCACCGGCCCATCCATGCCGAGAAGCAGCGTGGGTTCCGTCCCGGACGACGCAATGCTGGGTAGATACCCCGTGGATGACATCACGGAGAACACTAACTGCGAGCTACACGTCAAAATGAAGAACATATCCATGAAGGTGGCGGACGGCGTTGCTTTTACAAATCCCCCCGAGGCAACCTTCCATTGCAACCCGATTCCAGCGGGCTATGCTCGTGTCTTGGTTGATGAGGTGGTGGACCCACCATATTCGGAGCTACAGCTTGACATTCCTGGAGGTGACGGCGAGCGCTTTCTCGGAGAGGCCAAACATCATATCATCCTATGGAAAAAGGATTGCATCATCTTTCGAAGGCCACCGACACCGCGTCAGCCGACTCCTCGTCGAAGTCCGCCACCGAGTCAGCAGACTCCCGCTCTTGCAAGTCCACCAAGTCCGGCAAAGTGTCAGGCCACTCCTCCTCCAAGTCCGGCAAAGTGTCAGGCCACTCCTCCTCCTCCAAGTCCGCCACACCGCCAGACGTCCACTCCTCCTCCAAGTCCGGCACAACCTCAGGCCACTCCTCCTCGTCCAACTCAGCCCCGTCAGCCGTCTCCGCCGCCTCAGCAATCGTAGAAGAGACACCCCGCAGCTATGGTGTGTAGCGGTACGAGTCAAGGTAGTATAGGAAGTACAGGCGGAGGCAAGCGATATAAATATGGTCCAAGCCTCACGCCTCTTCCGCAGAGGGCTTATGACAGGTCCGAGGAGGAAATCGCAGCCATATCGAAGGCTGAGGTGGAAGCCCATTTTGCACCAAAACCGCCACCGCCGCCAAGGGAGAAAGTGCCTGAGGAAACGATTGACCACTTCATTCGTATGGCTCAACCACCAGCTCCCAAGCCTGTTGACATAGACTATGAGCGCCACATCAGGAAGTTAAATCGAGCATGTCTACAAAGGGAGGCGAGCACGTCTACACCGGGATCGAGCAAACAAGAAGCAGCTGTCAAAAAATGCGGGAAAACCATTCCCCAGCTGGGAGAACAGGCGGCGCAATCGATCCCCTCGCTTGTTGTGCCAACAACACGTGACAGTATGCGCGCCCAATATTATTGTGGGCAAACAGTGCACTTTCCCGAGGTGGGCAATGTGGTAATAACGGAGGAGCATATAATGCAGGCTCAAGTTCTCAACATCACTGTTGGACAACTCCTCGAGATCGAGCCCATGCCTTTGCTTAGAGAGGATGAAATAAAACGGAAATATGTTCGGGGCCAACCTTTGGTCGAGCCAGACAAGGTCAAGAACCTCCCAACGAGAATGTATGAATTGCATCAATGGTACATGAACATTACCAAGATTTCAGATCGATTGTCCCTCATGGTGAATGTCAAGGAGGAGCATTACTTCCATGCGAAAGTTGTGTCCGTTGAGTATACTGAACTGTTTCAGTTATACAATCAAGACGCACTCGACAAATCTATCGTCAGTTGCTATTGTCTGTAAGTGATTTCTTTCTGTAATTTAAGTCTCAAGCTAGCTGTAGTGGTCCTTTTGATCAATCATTACCTGTAATTATCCTCACTATATTCTTTTCTGTGGTATTATGCAGGATGAAGATGTATGAAATGAGAAAAGGTGGACGCTTTGGCATTGGGTTCATTGACCCAAACACCGGTAATGAATACACATGGCTAATAAATCCACGTCAGCAAAAGAACGTAGAGGACAACATGCTAGAGTTCTTGAAACGCCTCAAATACAATGAAGATATACTACTTCCTTACAACTTCCAGTGAGTCACACTGTCTTGTACTACAAATTCTCTGTTTTTGCCTACTAGCTAGCTACATGTTTTTGCTTACATATGCCCGCTTAATTAAGACATGCAAACGTGTGTGCATGCAGATTTCACTGGGTCTTGTGTATCATTAAAGTTGACGCCGGAATAGTTGAAGTACTGGACTCACTACTCTCAGAAAAAATTGACTATAACATCTTGTTTGGGATAGTCAACAGGTAATTTCAATCATTATTAACTATATATCTTGGCCTATTTAGTTCGTCATTTCATGATATGAACTATTTAATAACCCCTTTATTCATTTTCTTTGTCGGCGGGCAGGGCTTGGGCAAGGTTCATCAGCGTCACGGTGGGAAAAAAAGCTTAAATGGTTTCGACCCAAGGTAAGTAATTAAGTAGTACTAGCTAGCTAGCTAGCTGCCATCTCTTTAATTATCATGCTTGATTAATTATTATCTAATCAAATTCCATTCTCGTAAAGGCCCTGAAGCAGGCGCAGGGGACTGATCTGTGTGCATTCTGCGTTTGCGAGAACATTCGCATGATGGCGTCCGAAAGGAGCAGATCTCAAAGACAGGAATTGGTACGCTTGTCAGAACACTATTCACAATTTTTACACCATTATCGATATCTAGTCACACAACTAATACACATGCATATTGATCTCCTTCTTAACAGTTCAAAGAGGTGTGGGAGAAGCTCCTAGAAACGGAGCGCGTCGAAGCACTTCAAGAGTAAATAGCGGGATTTTTGCTCGACCAGGTCATAACCGAAGGGAGAATACTATTACCCGCTACCGCCCCCATGAAAACCACTTCCAATTGTCATCGTGCTCCGAAGGCACCAATTAGGCTAATGCTACTGGTTCCGAAGGCAACATGCATATGTAGGAGAAATTGTATATAGCTATACATGTGTGTATGTGTGAATTAATTAATATGGTGGTTTGTGAGACATTGATGATATATATATGCATGATTGGTTCTACTAGAAATTCTATATAAATATATATATATATATATATATATATATATATATATATATATATGCATGACATGTACAGTGTGTAGTATTATAAAATACCAGCAAACGAAAAAGAATTAAAATGGAAACACAAAATTAAATGAAAAAGAAATCATAAAACTAAAACCCCCCCAAACCTTATAGTACCGGTTGGTCTTACCAACTGGTACTAAAAGGCTCCAGGTCCCCCGGAGCTGGCTCGTGCCACGTGGTTGCCCTTTAGCACCGGTTCATGCTGAACCGGTACTAAAGGGAGAGGGGGGCTTTAGTGACCACAATTTAGTGTCGGTTATGGAACCGGTACTAAAGGGCCTTACTAACCGGTGCTATTGCCCGGTTCTGCACTAGTGTATGGGCGCGAAATGCACGCGTCAGGTGCGCCGGGTCCGCGGGGTAGGCGTGCGTGTGGTGCATGGGCATGTCCGTGCAGGCGAACATTGCATGTGTGTGTGCGTGGCGTAGCTGTTGGCAATCGGGGACGCGGCGATCACGCTGGTACGTTGAGGGCTCGGCGCGCGGAGCGCGCGCCGAGCGGGCCGGACCAGGTGGTGTAGTGGCAGGTGCGGGCGGGTCGTGGCCTGGCGTTGCTAGGGTATAAGAGGCGCTGCGATGATCATTGTAATGGTGTGGTGTGGGTTTTGAGTTCATGCTCAAGGAAGGCGTTCGCTCCACCGTGTCCTTGTTCTTCCTTTATTTTTCCTTCTCCTTCGTTGGATCGCGCCACGACAGCAAAGAGAGAGCTCGGTGAGAGAGAGAGAGGTGAGCTAGGGCTTGGGTTTTGCGCCAACAATAGGCACCATAGACGGGACAAATGAGGGAAGGTGGCCAAGGGAACCGCCCCGTCACTGTCACTAGAGCCTGCCTGGGGTTCGGTGGCTGGCGATGCACGCGAAGCCACATAGTACAACCACCGAAGCCACCATTGCATGGATAGTGATTACTACCTCCGTCCTGGTTTATGAGCCTCTTTTGTAATTTGTGCCAAATTTTGATCAAATATTTAACTAATAAAGTGTTAATGCATGTCAATAAAAATTATATCGTTGGATTCGTATTTGAACCTAGTTTTCAATGGTATAATTTTTTGTGACATGCATGAAAATTTTATTAGTTAAATTTGTGGGCAAAATTCGGCACAAAATACAATGAGCACCAATAAACCAGGACGGAGGTAGTAAAACAAGATAAGCTCAAATGTCTTATGGTCGAATATTATCACAAGCTACCAAGATAAATTAATTAGTTTAGAGCATAAAAGATAATATTAGTGGGGTACGCTGTCTATTTTTAGGACACGACAGGTCTGATGTCAACGTTCAAAAAAACATTGCTGGACGAATAATGGTGTGAGCTCCGCAGACCGGCCGTTCGTTTTTTAGGAATAAACTGGAAAGTGCGCGATGCACGTTTTCGATGGAGGGAGCTATTTTCCCGTCAAAATACTGTTTTCTTGTGGGTCATTTCGTATTAACACTCTCGTCATCAATCTAGGACGTGACTTGGCCCTTTATTCAGAGAACATCACACTTCGTGGCCCGTAAACTGTACCATTAAACTGATCACACACATCATTCAAAGTCTCACTGTTCTACTCCAACAATGGTGCGTCGAAAAATATAGAAAACACAAATGAGACGTATATTCATTCTCTCTCAAAACAAAGATGTATATTCACTAAGAAACACTTGATTTGTAACCTAAATAAATTCAACAATCGGTGGGCTCATCCCCGACTACTCAGCCCCAACAACCAGACATATTAAAGTTACAAAAATACCTTGACTGACATTTGCTGGACGAATAATGGTGTGAACTCTGCAGACTTTTGGAGATTTATGAATAAAATGCAAAGTACGTGATGCACGTTCTTGATGGCGATAACTGTTTTATTCTTGGTCATCTTAATTGGCACTCCCATCATAAATCAAGGAACCTGAGTTGTCAACTTAACCAGAGTCATGCCACTGTGTCCTAAGAGCATCTCCAGCCGTTCGGCCCCCCAGAGCACCGAAAAAGAGCGGCCTGGGGGCGAATCGGCGCTAGATTGGCCCCTGGGGTTCGGTTCGCTCCTAGTCATAGGCCCACGGACGCCGCGGGTTCGGCGAAGTTTGTTTCATTTTTTTTTCAAACTCGGCGAATTTCGCAGAAACCTGGCCATACTTCATCGAAATTTGTACAAAAACCGTAAAAACATGCAAGAACTACGCCTAACTTAAAAAACAAACTAAAAAGCCTAGCCACCGCCGCCGTCATCTACATGCCGAGAAACCTGTAGAAGCGGGTGTAGTCGCCGTCGCCGTCGTCGTCGTCGTCGTTGCCGCGCGCCTCGCCTGCGGCGTCCCTGCTGCAGCCCTGGCCGGGGTCGCCGACACATGGTGGGGCGCTTGACGGCCCGGCCTCACCCTCGTCGTCGCTGTTGATGATGATAACGCCGCCCTCCTCGGGGCGGCGACGGGCCTCGGCGCGGCTACTGGCCCGGGTCTCCAAGTACGCCCGGCGCTAGCGGGGCACCTGCTCGCGGACGTAGTCCTCCTTCGCTCATTTAGGGCGGACTCGTCGTCGGGGGCCACCATGTCGACGTGCTCCGGCTTCACGGGGAGCAATCCCGGCTTGGGCTTCGGCCGGACCAGGTGCAGGGAGCGCCTCACTGGTGCCGTCGCAGGTGGTGAGGGCTCGTTGATGACGAGGGCGCCGCTGCGAGCGCGACGCCCGAGCGGTGTCCCCTCCGGCTCAGGCCTGGCGGGGCGGAGGGCTGGCGAGCCGGAGCCCAACGACGAGGACGACCCCGGCTTCATTCGCCGCAGCATCCAGAAACTGCCGCGCCGGCGAGAGAAGGACGACCGCGTCGGGTACTCCAGCCACGGCACGTTGCCGGTCTCGATGTAGTCGAGGACGGCGTCGAGGGTGCGGCCGGGGATGCCCCACCACTCGTGCCATCCTTCGGCATTGAGGCGGCCACGGGGAATGATGCCGTTGACGAAGGCGATCTGCTCCTCGCGGCGGCGCTGGAAGTACAGCGTCCACAACATTTCGCTATCGAGCGCGTACCTCGGCTGGTTCCGCTGCACGTCCGTCAGGGAGGAGCGGACGCGGGCGATCTCCGCCCGTCGTGCCGCCACTTCGGGTACTGGCGGCACCGGGACGCCGCCGGCGCTCAGTCTCCACGCCCCTAGCATGCGCATGTCAGGGGGCGCCGGGTACTCGGCCTCGTAGAGAAGGCGTGCATCCGGCTCTTGGAGGTGTCGGCGGCCGAAGCCGTTTGCCACTGCACCGTAGCCTGGGAACCTCTCGGCCATGCTTTGCTCGTCGGCGGGACGAGAGTGGGGGAGGTTGTGGTGCTCGCCGGCGGGGAGAAGGCTTTTGCGTGAGGGAGAGGGGGAGGCTGTGGCGCTCACCGGCGGGGAGTGGGCGCCTTTTATAGCCGAAGCGGGGCGGCGGGGAGGTGGCATGCGGGAGGACGCATGGAGGAAGCGGGCGGGACGTGCGTCGGCGGCGTCTTCACTGGGCCGCCCGTGAGGCATCAATGGAGGCTGACCGGAGCGGCAGCACGACAGCCTTGGCATTGATTCCCATGGGAACCGAGGCGATGAGGGCGACGAAGCGGCCGTCTCGCTGATTCGGTGGGCCCACGACTGTTTCGCGCCAAAACACTCGCCCCAGCGCGTCGGGTTTGGCCTTGGCCCGCCGGCGCTGATTTCGGCCCAAGGTGAAAAACGGGCTCCTGGGGGCGCGATTGGGCCGTTTTTTGGGCGCCGGCGCGAAAAAAATGCCTGGGGAGGCCGTGTTGGGGGCCCCGCTGGAGATGCTCTAAGACCATGGAGGCGTGGTGGATCCAGGTTCTTGCCGACGGGAGGGCCCTGTTTTTAGGTGTTTTTTAGTTTTGTTAGAGTTTGTTCCATGCTCAGGAAAACGAGGCGACGGCGGTTTCTGAAGATGGAATAAGATTCTCCCTATCTAGCCCCGCCTTGTCGGTGCTTTTTGTGTTGTCGGAGGGCATGTGGAGGTGTTCCTCCGATGGATCTTAGGACATTCAGTCGGCATTCATCTTCACTGGATCTACTTCGATCCAGTCATCGTCCGTATGTATCTACATGTTAGATCCTTTCGATCTACGCTTCTCATCATTGCTGGCGGTTACTGTTCTGGTGCTGGTCCTATGAGGCCTTAGCATAACTACTTCCCGACTGTCTACTACAACAAGGTTTGCCCAGCTCCGACGAGGAAGGAACGATGATGAAGACACGCGTTCAGCTTGCTCATGTGCTTGTAGTCGACGCTGGGTGGTCTATGAACCTAGATGTTTTTTACTTCTAGTGTTCTTTGCACTAACTTGACAGTCGATGAATAGATCTGAAGTTTCTCGCAAAGAAATACCATTCTCAACCGCCACACACATCATCCCGTTAGGTTTTATCGGACCCAGCGCATGAAAACTTGTGCCTCGGCTCAATCAAAATTCCGAATTTCAAAGGCAACCTTTTGATGCTGCTAATTTGGACTAGGCTTAACCAAAAACCGCCTATTATCCTAATAACAATTCAAAAACCTTATTTGTGTAGTTAATTTCGTTGACTAGCTTTGTTGCTACTTTAAAACCGAGCCCATTTACGGGTGCAAACTTTAAAAGGTAGTAGACCAAAACCATTTTGTGTCTCATCGCGATGAACATGTACTAGGTATTGGATGGCACTGTGAGGGGGGCACTTACTTCTGAACAAGATAAAGCGTTCTCGGCGGCCAATGTATTGTTTGGGGGTGCCATGATCAGTGTGATGGGTGACAAGTTGGTTGATACATATTTACATATGTGGGATGCCAAGGAACTGTGGGATTCCCTTGAGTCCAAGTTCGGTGCTGAATTGTATGATATAAACAAGTTCAATGATTACATAATCGTTGATAACCATTCCATCATCGAACAAGCTCATGAGTTGTAGTGGGTGGAAAGGAACTTGAGCTCCTTAAGTTTATGTTGCCCGACAAGTTTGTTGTTGGGTGAGTTGTTGCTAAGCTTCTTCTTGGAGGGACTTTATCAAGAAGAATCTCCTTAGTGGATCTTGTGGTCTCAAAGATGGGTTCAAGTTGGCCACCTATAGCTTAATCAGTGACATACCACATCCTATATACCTAAGAAGTTCATCCCCACTACTTAATTTATCTAAACATGCAGCCTATCCATGTCAGCATCTAGCCACATCAGCAATCCACTAACAAATCCAAGAAATCATCTAATGCAATTTTCATTTCTTTCATGTGTGGTTCTTTTTTCCATCCATGACTGACGATGCTTTCCATAACTCATGAATGAGTCTACGGATTTTCCCTTACAAAACCATTAAAATCCACCAGTAGCCAACTGCGCCCATTTCGCCCGCCGCACCACGAACCTTTCTCCATTCCCACTCCTCTCTTGATCCCTCCATCTTCATCTTTGCGTCCTCGTATCTTCTCACATAGCCAGCTACTCAGGATGCAACACACCTTCGCCCTCACCTCCTACCACCCATTTGAGCCTTGCAGCGGGGACAGTGGTTGCTGACGGTCTACCGCCGAGCCATGCTATCCACTTACCACTGCAAAGCGGATCCTATGTACGCAGTCGCGCCCTGCCCAGAGAAGTCACTGGACAAGCCATCCATTCTCCATATCCCATGGGAAAGGTGGGAGGAGCCCCAGACTCTAGAAGTTTGAAAAAAAGTTGCAATTTTGATTTTTTGCCTTCATGAGTTGGAAAATTAACAGGCGAAACTTGAATCCTAATTCCTTGCAGTGGCTCTTTCGATCTGTGTCTATGGTGTTTCCTTAGGTAATAACACTCAACATCAGATTGAGTCATACCCCAACTCGCCACTTGTGGTGGCGCCCAAGAATTAATCCTCTCCAGCCGCAGCGAGACACAGGAGGGAGATTGGCGCACGCGTGGCTCGATGATGCAAGCACACATTCCTCCCATACTGCCTTGGGGGTGTTCACGGCTGCCGCAACTACATCGTTGTGCATAGTTTCATTGCTGCTGCTACCGTGAAGTCTAGGTTACAACTCGTAAGCCATGACCATCGTCTTATCCATGGACTCCCCCCCCCCACCGCAATTATTTGTAGTACTATTCATGGAGACATAACTGTCGACTAAAATGTGTTTTGCAGTAACGTACATCATCTTTTGATGTGCTAAAAAGTTTTGCCATGAATAAATGGACTGATTTGTGTAATGTCAATGGGAATTTATGCATGTGCTAATATTCGATGTTCCATGGCACAAGTTAACAAGAAAGCTGCTCCCCTTAATTTTTAGCCTCATTGTGCCCTCAAAGGAACCCTATGTTAGTAGCCTCTCTATCTCAATCTATTTTTTTGTTAAATGTATGCACAACAACACAAGACATCAGAAATTCCCTTGATTCTCTTGAGGGTACATAAGTCACTGTCTTCTTTCATGCTTCTGGTAGACAAAATATGAACATTGAATGATAGCTGGCAAACAAAATCACTCAAGCAATTTGGATGTGGTGTGTTAGTTCGTGTATTCTAATGATGACCCCAAGTATAGGGGATCAATCGTAGTCCTTTCGATACGAGTGTCGAACCCAACGAGGAGCAGAAGGAAATGACAAGTGGTTTCAGCAAGGTAATTTCTGCAAGCACTGGAGTTGTTGGTAACAGGTAGTTTGATGGATAGATAATTTGTAATGAGCAAGTAACGGTAACGGTAGGTAAAGTGCATTAAGGTAGCCCAATCCTTTTGTGGGAACGGACATACCAAAACGGTCTCTTATAATAAGCAAAGCGTTCTTGAGGGTACACGGGAATATCATCTAGTCACTTTAGTCATGTTGGTTTGATTCGTGTTCGCTACATTGATAATTTGATAAGTGGGCGGACCGGTGCTTACGTGCTGTTTACTTGAACAAACCTCCTGCTTATGATTAACCCCCTCGCAAGCATCCGCAACTACGAGAAAAGTATTAAGATAAAATCTAACCATGGGATATAACTATTAGGTATGACCCGCCTAGGAGGGGCCGGGTTATACCTATGATGATTCATGAAGCCCAAGTCACAGCTTGAAGATGGCGGTTCAATTAAGGGCCCAAAGCCCAAAGGCGACTTAAGGCCTGTAGAGATAAACCGCCATATGGGAATAACTTGTATTGTAAGGCAGGAATAGTTAGAGACCGAGCCGGACACTATTTTATGAGCCGCCCGGGACTCTATGAACCGCTGGGCGTCGACCTCTATATATAAAGGGACGACCCGACATCAGATCGAGAACTAGGTCAACCGGATTCGCTCCCTGGTAATCGAGACATAAGCAATCCCACTCAAAACTGGATCGTAGGCTTTTACCTTCACCATAAGGGGCTGAACCAGTATAAATCCTGTGTCCTTTGTCCCGATTAACCCCTTTAAGCGTCCTAGTTGCGATGGCTCCACGACTAAGTCCTTTCACTAGGACATCTGATGTGACAATTCCATGAGAGTTGGCGCCCACCATGGGGCCAGTGCACGGTGGATTTGAGTTCTTGAAGGGCACCTTCGAAGGGCTCAAGGGATACGTTGTGGGCCGGATGACTAAGAGTCGTCGCGGCAAGCTCTACATCGATGACGCAGGCTGGGGCCCCGACGCCGGCTCAATTGAGTATGGGTACCGGGTCCCCTTCGACGGAATCCATGTCTTCATCGGCAAGGTCGGCGAGCCGGGCCCTGAGCCGGAAATCTGCACCGACATCGTCGAGACGGCTCAGCGTGCGAGACCCACCCGGGCTCAGCCTACCGTGAAGCGTGCCTTCGTGGGATGCATCCATGGAGGAGGACTCTCTAAAGGATCTGTATCTGGCGGTGAGACGGCCATCTACTCTGATGGTGAGTCTGTCCACGGATAAGACGGATTCGTTGTATCAATTGCAAGACGGGGGGCTTGGGGGCTATTCCGATGGCAGCAGTATTCCGAACCCCTTTGAGCCGCCTAGCAGAGTTGGTATCTTCAAGGCTGGCACCCAACCCGTTCAAACCTCTATGGCTGCGGCAGTGATAACCTCCGGATCAGCGACAGCCGGGGCAGGAGGCCCTGTGCGCCCACTGGCTCAGGTGCTGATGGATCTCATGGATAAGATAACAGCTCTATTAACCGCCGCAGTCAACCCGGCGGATCAAGCTCAACATGATGGGGAAGTGGCGCAGTTAAAGCAGGATATAGTGCAAGCTAAGGAAGACCTGGCGGCGGAAGACGTCAGGATGATCGCAGAGCGGGCGGCTCTGGACACTCAAGCTCAGCGGATTCAGTCGCAGGCTTTCCAGCTCACAATGGACCAGAACGCGTCAAATGAGGTCATGAGGAGAAGGTTCCAGAAGACTCAATCCCGCCTGCCTCCGATTTATGACCCTCAAAACCTCTTTCGTTCACCCGGTGCAGGGCCCAGTAACCCGCTGGAGGTAAACCGGGTTACGACGCCCGGGGCTGGGACGCTAGTTCAGCCACGGGTGATGGAACCTCCTCGTCTGAATACTACTCCACCTCAATATGTTCCGACACCACTGGGTCATTATTCTAACCCTTTAGAGAACATGATCGCTGCGGCAGCACGATTGGCGGCTCTCCCGGTGGATGGCGACTCTCCAAGGATGGTTGAAACATGAAGGGTCAGAGAACTTCTTCAGACGGCTTTGGCGCAGCAGGAAGAGTACTCTTAAAGTCGAGACAGGATTCATTCAACCCCTCGCCCAAGCCGGAGCCCGAGTTATAGCAGGCACATGGATTCGGCGGCCGTTTCAAGCAACGCTCGGCGCCGTGACCAGCCAGGCGGGCATGACCCAACGTGCGATGGAGCTCCTAACTTTGGTCAGGACAGGATACGCCAAGAGGCTGAGCGGGCGGCTCAGCAGGCAGCTCAGCGGGCGGCTTACCAGTCTTTTCCAGTTTATCCGACGACTTCTATTGAGGCAGGCGTAACCACTAGGACTGGAGGTGTCCCTTGTCTGGTGCCGGCTCTGCGTAATGAGCGTTTGCCCAAGGATTTTAAGGGGCCTCGAAAGGTGCCTAATTACACGGCCGACTTACAGCCCGGGGCATGGATTGAAAGCTATGAGATGGCCATGGAACTATTGGAAGTCAGTGACGCTGCAATGGCTAAGTACTTCACCATGATGTTGGATGGAACGACCTGCACTTGGTTGAAGGGGCTGCCCCCTAATTCCATCGGTTCATGGGCAGAGTTAAAGGCCCGGTTTATTTAGAACTTCAAATATACCTGCAAGCAGCCCATGTCAATTATGGATTTGACAAGCAAGAGGAGGGAGAGTCCATGACCCATTGGGTACACCGGGTCAAGGCCATAATACATTTGTCTGATAAGATGGATGCTGGCTCTGCAGTCTTAATGTTGGAGAAAAATTGCCATTTTACGCCTCTAAAAATGAAGCTGGGGCGGCTCAAACGCGATTGTAATGACATGGGCCAGCCGATGGCGACTCTAGTCAAATATGCCGATTCCGATAGTACCAAGGATCCCGAGTCTGACGATGAGAAGACATGGAAGGGAAATAAGAATGGCAATGCCAAGGGTCCTCATCATAAACCGGCAAATCAAGGAGGCAATAATAAATGTAAGGCTGATGGTAGCTCAGAGTTTGTGGCTAACACCAACGCGTAGGGCGACAACCAATGACGTAAGGGGAGACCACCCCCTCGGTTCGGCGGGTAAGGTCCTACTCTTGAGCAGTTGCAAAATGAGCCCTGTCCAAGGCACAACAGTCAGCAAAAACCAGCCACTCACCTATGGAAGGACTGTATGATCATGAAGGCTTTCAAGAACTCTAACATGTCTGATAGCAATCAAGGGCCGGGCAGAGGCTCAGGTGGCAGCGGTTTTCATGGCCCGGGCGGTGGTTCAAATTCCGATTTTCAAGGCACTGAAGGTAATCAAGGTAGTTATAATCAGCAATATGGCCAGGGAGGTCAGCAGCAGCAGCAATCTGGATATTAGAGTAATCCAAAGCAGTTAAATAGTGGACAATATCATGTGTTTACCACCAGTTTGTGCAAACGGGACCTGAAGCTTCATATGAGGGCTGTGAACGCTGTTGAGCCGGCAGTTCCTCGTTATTTGAGATGGTCTGAGCAGCCTATCCTATGGGGCAGGGAAGATCGCCCTCCCCGGGTTGACAATCTGGGTCACGTGGCCTTGGTGGTGGCACCTCAGGTTGGTGGATATAAATTTAGTAAGGTGCTCATGGATGGAGGCAGTAGCATCAACATCCTCTATTATGAGACTTTTCGTCGCATGGGGTTAACTGATAAAAACCTGAAGAAGTCCAACATTGTTTTCCATGGAGTGGTGCCTGGCAAGTCGGCGTACCCAGTGGGTAAGATTAAACTAGAAGTGGCCTTTGGAGATGAGCATGATCCTAGGGCTGAGAAGTTAACTTTTGAGGTGGTTAAAATCAAGAGCCCATATCACGCCCTATTTGGACGGCTGGCTTATGCCAAGTTCATGGCACGGACGAGTTATGTTTATCTGCAACTCAAGATGCCGAGTCATAAGGGCACCATCACAGTGCATGGGAGTCAGAAGATAGCCTTGGAATGTGAGGAAGGTGATGCTGCTTACGCTGAATCTGTTTGTGCAACAGAGGAGTTGAAGTTTTACAAGGACAATGTTGACCCGGTGGATATGACGTCTTTGAAGAAGCCAACCATAGAACATGAGCCGGTGATGAAGTTTAAGTCGGCCGATGATACCAAACTTTTTGATTTTGTTCTAGACGACTCATCTAAGCAATTCAGTATCAGTGCTAATCTGGATCCCAAATAGGAAAGTGCGCTCATCGAGTTCATCCGTGAGAACCGGGACATCTTTGCATGGAAACCTTCTGACATGCCGGGTGTACCGAGAGAACTCGCTGAGCACACTATCAATATTGATCCAAAATTTAAGCCGGTCAAGCAGTTTCTTCGACGGTTCAATGACGAGAGGCGTAAGGCCATTGGTGAGGAAGTGGCCCGGCTCTTGGCGGCTGGGTTCATTGTTGAAGTTTTTCATCCAGAGTGGTTGGCTAACCCGGTGCTGGTGGTTAAGAAGAACGGCACCTGGCGCGTGTGTTTGGATTACACAGACTTAAACAAGGCTTGTCCAGATGATCCCTTTGCTCTCCCTCATATTGACCAAATCATTGATGCTACGGCGGGTTGTGAGCGTTTGAGTTTTTTGGATGCTTATTCTGGTTATCATCAGATCAAGATGGCGGTTAAGGGCGAGGAGAAGACGGCTTTTATTACTCCGTTTGGAGCCTTCTGCTATGTGTCTATGCCTTTTGGGCTCAACTGTGCTCAGGCGACTTATCAGAGATGTGTACAGAACTGTCTTCACAGTTAGATTGGGCGCAATGTTCATGCTTATGTGGACGAGATTGTGGTAAAGTCCAGAGAGAAGGAGACCTTGATAGATGATCTGAAGGAAACCTTTGATAATCTCCGGGTCTACAAGATGATGCTTAACCCGGCCAAGTGCATTTTTGATGTGCCAGCAGGCAAGCTTTTGGGTTTTCTGGTTTCTAACAAAGGCATTGATGCTAACCCGGAGAAGATCAAGGCAATTACCTCTTTGGCTAAGCTGGCATGTATCGATGATGTTCAGCGGTTGGCGGGTGGTATTGCCGCTTTAATCCGGTTCATAAGCCGGTTAGGTGAGAAGGCCATACCGCTGTATCAGATGATGAAGAAGACAGATGACTTTGTCTAGAGTGATGTTGCTAATGTTGCCTTTGAATATTTGAAGAGACAGCTAGCTGAGTCCTGTCAGATGTTGGCTTCCGGCAGACCCTAAGGTTCGAACTCTGGGGTGCGCTCGAAGATCTTTCCCCTACCGATCTACGTCCGATCGCCTTGTGAGAATCTAAGCTAAAACGATGAACATCACAAGGGACACGAGATTTATACTGGTTCGGGCAACCATTGTGGTGTAATACCCTACTCCAGTGTGTGGTGTGGTGGATTGCCTCAGGGGCGGATGATGAACAATACAAAGGAAGAACAGCCTCGTGAGAGGTGTTCTTGAGCTGGTGCGATGAACTGCTTGGGTGAGTTCGATCGCCTCTCGGTCTAATGAGCACTCTCCCAGATGCCCTCTACTATGTGGTGGCTAGCCCTATTTATAGAGGCCCTGGTCCTCTCCACAAATATTGAGAGGGAAGGGCGCCAACAACGGCCATTTCGAAGGGGAACATCTAGTACAAGTTATCCTGACTAAAGTTGGTCTTCGGCTGCCAAAGGCACTGGCGATGACGCCGTCTTGGGCTCCACGATGACCTCCATCCTGCCGCTTTGCTGGTCTTGGTCTCGTTGCACTGAAATGACAACCTTTACCTGATGCCTCGGTACTCCACGCCTGTGCTTGCCCCCTTTACATCAAAGAGGAAACAAGGACACTGCGCAGGCTGGCGCCCGCCTGGTCTCGATCGTCATGGCTTGCGTCATGAGCACCTCGCGAGGTACCCTGCCTTGATCTCTTCGTCTTCTCGCGAGCCTGCCTGGCGAGGACGTTCCTGAGGAAGCCTTGTGTTGTCCGCCCCGCGAGGCTTGGCCACTCGCGAGGGTCTTGAGTATTGCGCTGATGAAGATGGGCCGTACTGGGCCACCACTTGAGCCATGCTGCAGGCCGCAAGCAGGCAAGTTTGGGGAGCCCCGTTCCCAGAACGCCGACCGTAGCCCCCAGGCCCAAGGCGTGCTTGGACTTGGCTTAGCGAAGAAGCGAAGGGGCAAGTGCGGAGCGCCGCGGGCCCCATCAGCCTGTGGCCTTGGGCGCCGCGTGGCGGTTCATTGGACGTGGGCGCCTCCGCTTCCCCATGCTCCCTCATTGTGCGCCTGGCTAGGCGGCCACGAGACTTGTACACAGTTATCCTCCCTTCGCAGCCTGCGTGCTTCTTGTTCCGTTTTCCTCCTCGCGCCTCTGCTTCCGCCTCCAATCCATCTTGAGTTCTTCCCCCTTCCCATTGCCATGGCGCCAACGAAAAAGAATAAGGGGAAGAAACCTGCGCCTTCAACCAGCGCGCCTCCGGCGGTTGCTCCCGCCGTCGATAAGTCGCTCATACTCAACCTGGAAGCCCTGGAGAAGGTTTGCTCCGCGCTTGCTTCCAGCTTCAATGAGTGCAGGAATACGACGGTCTGGCCCACGTCCCATGCCTCCTTCGACAGGATCGTCACAGATGTCCGATTCTTTGTCGACGCCTTGTGGGCGGGCCTGGTTCCCCCCTTTTCCGCTTTCTTCAATGCGGTGCTTTCCCATTACCAGATCCACATGATGCATCTTGTCCCCCAATCCATTACTCTACTTGCTGTCTTCGCCTTCGTCTGCGAGGCCATGGTGGGGATTCCTCCTTCCGTTGCCCTTCTGCGCCACTTCTTCTCGCTACGCTTGTCTGAACCTTTCCGGTGTTCGGGGTGCGTGAGCTTCCAAGCCGTGCCGGAGACGGCCGCCTCAGGGATCGATTTTAGCCTCCCACCTTCCACGAGCGGGTTCCGAGAGCGGTGGCTATATGTGGACGTTGGGGTGCCCAGCCCCCTGCTCGCGCACCCGATGCTGCCTGCTATTCCCAGTCCCGGTTGGGATCACGAGGAGCTTACGAGCCCCCAGCTCGCTTTCACTTGGCATCGCTTCGAGAGGCTGAGGGAGCTCGGGGTGACGGCGCCCCGGGTGGTGAAGGAGTTCCTCCAGCGTCGCATCGCCCCTCTCCAGCGCCATTCCCGCTCAATGTGGGCTTACTCTGGTCGCCAGGACCGTATGAGGCTCCAGGAAGGGGATCTCGCGCCTGAGACGCTGAAGAAGGTGCTGCAGGTCCTGACGGGCGACCCCTCTCCTGGTAGCGTTCGTCATGGAGGCGCCCTGTTGTATCTCTGCACGAATAGGCTTGACTTCGTGAGGCAGATGCCCCGCTTCGACGAATGGGGGCTGCGCCCGGCTGACCTCATGGGGCCCCGCGAGAACCCGGTTGCTCTGGTCCTTCCCCCGACCGCCCGCGCCGACCTTGCCTCAGGAGTCGCTGCAGGGAGGCAAGCATTGGCAGGAGTTGGGGGGCCTGATGTCGAGGTGCTGATGTCGCGTGGGGCTCCCGAAGCGTCATCTTCCGGAGCTGATGGTACCCCTCGCGATGTGGTGGCTGATGAGGGAGCGCGACCTGCCGCTCCCGAGGCCGAATCCCCCGAGGCCTAGGCAGGCCACCAAGAGGTGGCACCTGATCGCTCCCCTTAGGCTGGTGCCCTTGATGCAGGCCGTCCTGATGCTTTGGCTTCTATGTCGCGCACCAGCCCTCACGTCACGAGCTTGGGCCGGTTCCGCATAGATTTCGAGGCCCTTCTCAAGAGGAAGGATGCTTTCGGTAGTGACGATCGCCCGTACCGCCCATTGAAGCACAGGAAGTACTTCGCCATGGACGAGTAAGTCTCTCCTTCTTGTGGTTCCTTGCTGGCCGCTCCGTTTGCTGACTGCGGCCTTTCAGGATCCCCTCTGACGAGCCCGCAGAGCCAGCTGAGGAGACGCGTCCTCCAGCTTCTCCTCCATCACCGACGTCGACTGCCCCGAGCCTGCGTGCCGCCCTTGGTGCAAGCTTGGCTGGAGAGGTAGGCCGGCCTGCGGCGCACCTTGATCCTGTCGGCGCGCCGCTCCTCCCTCGTGAGCTCTCCTTGGCCACATCCAGCTTGCCCCGAGCTCCTCCACTGTTCATAGGCGGCGAGTGGCTGAAGTCGATCTTCGGGTCCTCAGCGAGAGGTGGGTTGATGCCTGGCTGGGTCCCTTGCGGGGCCTGCCCGGCGCTTGTAGGGGCGCCAGCCCCCAGCCCCCTGCCGAGAGGGGGCGAACCACTCCAAGGTCCTCCGCCAGCATCGATGGCGGAGGATGGTGCTGACGACGTGCTTGGGCGTGCGCGGAAGCGCAACGCTGTCCGCCAAGAGTTCCTCCAGAGGGCAGTCGATGCCGTGAGCCAGCTCGGCGCAAAGCTGGCGATCGAAGACGCGCGTCTCGAAGCTGAAGGTTTGAAGCTGGTCGAGGAACGGCGCAAGCTGTGGGTGGCTGTTGGTCTCAGGCGCCACCAGCGCGATCTCGAAAATGCCAAGGCCGAGGCATCCCTGGCGGCCTCTCGGGAGGCCTGCTCTCGGGCCCTTGAGGAGGCTCAGGAGGCAGATAGGCGACGCGAAGCTGCGGAGGAGCGGGCGTGGGAGCTCCAAGACTGGTGCAACTCCCTGGAGCAGCAGGTGGAGCTGCGCCGAGCCGCCCTTGCGTTGCTGAAAGGGGGGCCCGCCGAAGTGGAGGAGCTCCAGAGGCGCGAGGAAGTGCTGATGATGGAGGTTGCCGAGCACAACCTCGACCTGGAGCGGTTGGAGACGAGGGAACGCCAGGTCAACCAGGCGGAGGACGACGTCGGCGCGCGGGAGGCTCGAATCTAGGAGGAGATCGACCGTCGCGTAGCGGAGGCTCGCGCCGGCCTTGAGCGCGAGTATGAAGAGTGGCTGGAGTTCGTCAAGGTTGAAGCCACGGGCAGGACGGCTGCCCTCAGGACCAGGTTGAGTGAAGCCACACAGCAAGCTGAGGCCACTGCTGTCGCACTAGGCTCGGCGCAGCTTGAGCTGGCCTCCTCCCGCGCTGAGCTGCTCCTTCTTCAACGGCGGGTTGATGATGCCGAGGCCGTCGCGCAGAGGAATGCGGATGAGATCAGCCAGCGGCAAACGTTGGAACACATGCACGGCCCCATGCTCCGGACGCTTAGGGAGAGGGCCAACGCAGCCTTGGGCAACATCTGTGAGGCCGTTGCCGAGGAGCCGCATGTAACCAACTACGCCGGCAATCTCTAGTTCTTCACCGATGTGGTGACGCATATGGAGAACTGCTCCGAGAGGTCCCACCAGCTGGTGGAGGAAAGGGGCCGCGGCCTGCTCGCGCGGGCATTCTCCCGCATCTTCAGCCATCTTCAGAATATTGACCCCCTCTTCGACTTCGATGCCGCCATTGCCCCGGTGCCCGAGGCCGTCCGCGGCGACATGGCGCGGTGGGTGGAGGACAATGTAGATGTGCTCGTCCGGGCCTTCACCTCTGATGACGACGGGGTGATCGCTGCCGCTGACAAAGGCGACGTGGTGAACGGCGGTGAAGACGGTGCCGGCAACGGCGGTGGAGAAGCTGGCGGCAACGACGGCGGCGCTAGCGACGCCTCTAAGGATGCCCTGGAGGACGTGATGAGCGACATGTCTGTTTGATCCCGTGCTTCCCCCTGCTGTTTGTCCTGCACAGAGAAAGGCTCGGGCGTGGCCCTAAAGGTCATGAGAGCATTTTGGGAGGGGAAGCCCCTCATGTAAAAAGATTGTTGCCCACGTGTTGTTGAGATCATCACCGGATGGGCGCCTGCACGTTGCCATGGTTCTCGTGATGTGTTGGTTGCTGTGGTTTTACCTTCGTATTGGCGAGCCTAGAGTGGGCTTGCAGTGTCTGTCCAAGGGCCTCATGAGGGTCCCGTCTGACCAAGCGGCGAGAGCCTGGCTGGAGCGAACGCCGGCCGCAGGACGGCGGGCGCACATGCTGGGCCCTGCCCTACTCGCGAGGGGCCCGCGAGAGGGAGGCAGCTAGTGTGAATTCCAACTTGAACAGAGGACGAGAAAGCACACGAATAAGACGTGACACCCCTTCCCGCATACGCAAACACAAATTCAACTTCAACTTAGATCCGAAACGAGAGAGCTTGTTCGCACGAAAAATGAAGCAAGAGCAAAAGGCTGCGTCCGGCACCTAGTCTAGTCTTCGACGTCTTCTCACCAGTGCGGAGCTAAGTGCTGCCACTGGGCATGGGAGGGAGCCCCCGAGGCCCGAGGGCGGCTCTCCGGAGACTCCGGGGCGTGTATAGCCCCAACTCATTATTACGTGAGAGTGTCACGGGCGGCGAGCTTCACAGGCACTGGGCCTTCTTCACAGGTATTGGCCTTGCTTCATATTGCCAGATGAGGGACCCGCCTTGCGCCACCCTTGACCCTATCGACGGCAACCGGAAACCAGGACGACGCCAATGGGGAAAAGGGGACGCCAGCGGTTCCCCCGACGACCACGGGTCCTCTGCCGGGGTCAGGCCCTGGGCACCTCCCTGGCAGAGGGCCTACCTCCGAAGAACACCTCGCTCCGCACGCCGTGGGGAGGAGCCTGGCTCCCGACCCCTCTCCTGCTGCCCCCAGTGCCCTCCTCCTGAGGGAAAGGAGATTGCCGCACTGGGGCAGCCGTCCGCTGCGGTGACCTGAACCTCCTTCGACCCATGGTTAGCATAAGCCTGCTCCTGAGGAATTAGCGGTACCCGGTAGTTGTCGAGGCTCCCGTGAGGCTCCTGAAAGAGCTTGGCTTCTGGCGCCTCTTCCTCCCAGCCTGACCCGAGGAACGAGCCGTGGTCTTCCTCCAGCGCGTACCCTCGACCACCATGTGGGGCACATAGGCCTCCGGGATCACCGCCCTAAAGGCCTCGCCGTGGTGCTCTGCATGCCATGCAGTTCGACTTGAAGCTCCATCTTGGGGATGGTAGGGTGGCGGCCCGCTAGGACCAAAGGCAGCGGTGCGCATACCCTCGCTTACCAGGGGCGGTGCCGGCGCAGCTTGCTGCTCGGCGCTGATGGCCAGGCCGGTGTTGATGAAGCCTTGAGGCGCGACCGGGGGCGCGTGGGCGCGGATCGGTCCGCCTCGTGATCCTCCCGGGGCCTGGGGTGGAAGGCGGACGCAGAACGGGGGAGCCCCTGACGCAGCGGCATCCGAGAGCTCGGCGACGCATTTCAGCAGCACGTCGCAGCCGCTTTCTTGCAGTCTGCACTGCAGCAGCTCTCGCGCCACCGTGAGCGCGGCCTTCATGTTTGCCTGCTCCCTCGGGTGTGCGGCGCCGTGGCCGCAGCATGGCTTGAGGCCCTCGCTGCCGATCGTACTTGCCGTGGAGTGAGGGCTGGGGACGCCTGACCGCGCCGCCCGCGCCCCGTAGCGTTCTGCGGGGCGCGGGCTGCCTGAGGTGCGGGGCTGAGGTCACCTTGGGCAGGCGGCACGGCATGGGCGGGCCATGCCGCCCAGCGGTCGGAGTTGGCCGTCGGGTCGCCAGACATGGAGGCGGTGAAGCGGCAGAGCGTAGGATGGATGAAGGAAGATTCCGGCGCACCCCTACCTGGCGCGCCAAATGTCGGATGTTGGGTTCCGGCAGACCCTTAAGGTTCGAACTCTGGGGTGTGCTCAAAGAACTTTCCCCTACCGATCTGTGCCCGATCGCCTCGTGAGAATCTAAGCTAAAACGATGAACAACACAAGGGACACAAGATTTATACTGGTTCAGGCCACCATTGTGGTGTAATACCCTACTCCAATGTGTGGTGTGGTGGATTGCCTTAGGGGTGGATGATGAACAATACAAAGGAAGAACAGCCTCGCGAGAGGTGTTCTTGAGCTGGTGCGATGAACTGCTTGGGTGAGTTTGATCGCCTCTCTGTCTAATGAGCACTCTCCCAGATGCCCTCTACTGTGTGGTGGCTAGGCCTATTTATAGAGGCCCTGGTCCTCTCCCCAAATATTGAGCGGGACGGGCGCCAACAATGGCCATTTCGAAGGGGAACATCTAGTACAAGTTATCCTGACTAAAGTTGGTCTTCGGCTGCCAAAGGCACTGGCGATGACGCCGTCTTGGGCTCCACGGTGACCTCCATCCTACTGCTCTGCTGGTCTTGGTCTCGTTGCACTGAAATGGCAACCTTTGCCTGATGCCTCGGTACTACACGCCTATGGTTGCCCCCTTTGCATCAAAGAGGAAACAAGGACACTGCGCAAGTTGGCGCCCGCTGGCGCCCGCCTGGTCTCAATCGTCATGGCTTGCATCATGAGCACCTCACGAGGTACCCTGCCTTGATCTCTCAGCCTCCTCGCGAGCCTGCCTGGCGAGGCCGTTCCTGAGGAAGCCTTGTGTTGTCTGCCCCGCGAGGCTTGGCCCCTCGCGAGGGTCTTGAGTCTTGCGCTGATGAAGATGGGCCGTACTGGGCCACCACTTGAGCCACGCCGTAGGCCGCAGGCAGGCAAGTCTGGGGACCCCCGTTCCCAGAATGCTGACAAGTCCTTGCTGCTCCCATTGATAAGGAGCCATTATTGTTATATGTGGTAGCTAACACATGTGCCGTCAGTGTGGCCATTGTGGTGGAGCGCAAGGAGGCTGGCAAGGGACATCCGGTTCAACGGACGGTTTATTACATCAGTGAAGTGCTTACTGATCCAAGCAAAGGTATCCACATTGGCAGAAGCTCGTTTATGGGGTGTTCATGGCAAGACGGAAGCTTAAGCAATATTTCCTGGTTTATCCCATCACTGTGGTCAGTTCTGCTCCTTTGGGAGATATCATTCTAAATAGAGAAGCCGCAGGACGAGTCGCCAAGTGGGCCATTGAACTTGGGCCTCATGGTTTAAAATATGTGCCACGCACTGCTATCAAGTCTCAAGCACTGGTGGACTTCATCAACGATTGGACAGAGCTTTAGATGCCTAAAGAGAAGCCGGACAACACGTATTGGACTATTCACTTTGATGGGTCCAGGCAGTTGGAGGGCTCGGGGACTGGAGTTGTTTTAGCTTCCCCTCGAGGTGACAAATTTTGTTATGTACTAAGGTTGATGTTTCCCTCTGCTAACAATGCAGTTGAGTATGAGGCCTTGCTCCATGGTCTTCGGATGGCTAAGGAGATGAGCTTAAGCCGGGTAAGGTGCTTTGGCGACTGAGACTTGGTGGCTCAACAAGTATGAGGCAAGTGGGATTCCAAGGATCCCCTCATGGCGGCTTATCGCCGTGAAGTTGATGCCATTGCTAGACACTTCAAGGGTTACCAGGTGGAGCACATTCATCACAGAATGAATGAGGCGGTTGATGCTTTAAGCCGGCTGGGGTCTCAGCGTGAGCCGGTGCCACCTAATACCTTCTTGGATATTCTGCATAGCCCTTCTGTCAAGTTGCCTATAGAGGAAGACTTGTTTGTTCCTGACCAGGAAGCGCAATTGGTGGCGGCTCTTCACATCATCCCAGATTGGACAGTACCATATTTGGCTTAAATGACCCGGGGCGAGCTGCCTGAGGATGAAACTTTGGCCAGGCAGATAACCCGGCGGTCTATGTCAATGGCAATTACCAATGGCGAGTTGCATCATCGCAGTGTCACTGGGGTGTTTCAGCGTTGTGTCTCTCCTGAGGAAGGTCAAGAAATTCTTCGTGAGATTCATGAAGGAGATTGTGGCCATCATGCCGGTTCAAAGTCCCTTGTGGCCAAGGCTTGTCGTTATGGTATTTATTGGCTGAGGGCTCACGCTGATGCGGAGGATCTGGTCAGTAAATGTGATGGTTGTCAGAAGTTCTCAAGACGTGCTCACGTGCCGGCTCAAGAGTTGAGGATGATTCCAATTACTTGGCCGTTTGCAGTCTGGGGGCTCGACATGGTTGGGCCTTTCAAAAGGTCCAAAGATAAAAAGACCCACCTCTGGGTGGCGGTTGACAAATTGACAAAGTGGGTTGAGGCAGAGCCAGTTAGTAAGTGTGATGCAGCCACGGCGGTTCAATTCATGAAAAAGGTGATCTTTAATTTTGGCTTTCCACACAGCATTACAACTAACAATGGTACTAATCTGTCCAAAGGTGCCGTGGCAGAGTTTTATCAATGTGAGCATATTCGGCTTGATGTTTCATCAGTATCTCACCCCCCATCCACTGGTCAAGCTGAAAGAGCCAATCAGGAAATCTTGAAAGGCATCAAGCCCCGGCTTTTGGTTCTTGTGCAACGAACGCCGGGTTGTTGGGTCGAGGAGTTACCTTCTGTGATATGGAGCATCAATACTACCCCCAACAGGTCTACGGGTTACACGCCTTTCTTCATGGTTTATGGAGCAGAGGTGGTTCTCCCTAGTGACATCCGTCATGACTCACCCCGTGTGGTGGCTTACATTGAAACTGATAATGAAAAAGCCCGTCAGGATGCACTTGACCTGCTAGATGAAAAGCATGACTTGGCAGCAGCCCGCTCGGCGATTTACCAACAGCACCTGCGCCGTTATCACAGTCGCCAGGTTAAGTCCAAAACCTCTCAAGAAGGTGATTTGGTGCTTCGGCTCATCCAGGATCAAACTGATGCACACAAGTTATCCCCACCTTGGGAAGGGCCCTTTGTGGTCAGCAAGAACTTGAGCAACGGGTCATACTACCTTATCGACGTTCGAGAGCACAAAGACTCACGTAAGTCAAAGGAAGAGACCCGCCGGCCGTGGAATATCGCTCATCTTCGGCTTTACTATACCTGAGCCACCGGCTCTCATGATGTACATATTTTTATGATGTATATATTATGATAAGTAATAAAGCAGGACCTCTGTCCTTTTCATCCTCAATGATCATATGTCTTCATCATCATCATTTCAAGCGACCAATTGGGGGCTAGTCGTATTCAAATCTAGCTTAACACTCTTGGTCCGGCTCATAATCGTATTCGAATCTAGCCGTTCAACCTCATGATCACTAGGGTCTTCCTGTTCAAACATAGGTCGTATTCTAACAGAAGAGAACATAGTTGTCGGTACCCTCTTGATCGGCACACTGCCAAACTCACTAAGGGGCTTCTTGATCATATTCAAATCATAGCTTAACCCCTTGGGTCCGACTTTGATCGTTTTCGAATCCGAGTAGTTAAAAAACTCTCAAGGTCATTTGGGGGCTTCCTGTTCAAACATAGGTCGTATTCGAACCAAAGAGAACATAGCTATCGGTACCCTCTTGATCGGTGCAACGCCAAAGCCACTGGGGGATACATGATCGTATTCGAATCCTAGCTTAACCCCTTTGGAACGGTTTACTGATCGTATTCGAATCAGAAGCCTCGATTTTTTCTTTCTATTTGGCTTAAGTTTTGTTTGAAAGCAACCTTTGTTTTGTCTTGGGACTTTTTTGTTCAAAGATCTAAGTGTAAGTGTGGTTTAAATTTAACCCGGCTTCATTTTGGACGATAAGTCACCAACATATGACAATCATCATATATTTGGAAGTGTTGTTTCCAAAGATTGGGTTATCACCCTTACTGTTCGGGTCACATAAACCGGCAGTACAAGTTCAAAGATCACAAGGCAGGTCAAAGACTTTCTTAAGCATAAGGAAAATAGACGATATGTATAAAAAGGGGCGAATATAAAATGGTGGCTTAACAGTTTTGAGCACCAAAACATGCACGAAGGCACGACAAAGCAAATTCATTTCTACCCTATTACATGACTCCCCGAGTCCAAATGATTAAGTTGTTTTTCAGTAGGCTACAAATATGAGCCGCCCGGCGGATCAATTCTCTTGTTGACCTGAAGCTTCCGGGTCAGTCCGCTCCGCTTCTTCGCCCTGTTCCCTGTCCTGGAAGGTTGATGATGACCAGTCAATGCCATTCAAAGCTTCAAATTCAGCTTCATCATCAATTAGTTCGGCCGGGTCAACGTTAGGGGCGAAGGTATGCTTACGAATTGGTGGGATCAGGCTGGTCACTTCATAATGTGGCATTGGAATCCTTCGGTTCTCCGCGTCATAACCCAACTGGTACCTGGTGAGATCCTCCTCATCAGCAATTAGTGTGGCCACAGGGCGTATTACCTTCACACAAGCGACGAAGTCCTCCTGTTCAAATGGCGTGCCATCCTCCTTAAGGCTTGGATACCCAATGGCGATTTTGGCCCGGCTTAAGGCGGCCACGGCTCCGGCTCTTGCAGACGACCACCTTAATTCATTGAATCGTTGGGACAGCACAGAAAGCTTCCTTAGCACATCCACTAGGAGGGTGGGAACTTCATTTGACAAGGCCATTATGGCTAAGGCACGCTGAGATCCGGCGTAGAGTTGTTCCACCAGCGTGTAAACCGCCTTCAGCTTTATCAGCATGTCTTGGTTAAGATTTGAAATCCTGGGGCCTGCATAACAATTTCAGATGAGGTAATGACAATATGATCTCTAGAAAGATTCAAATATTTGACACTTGCTGGGCGACTTACCAAAGATTGCTGAGACCATCTGAGATACATGGCGTTTTAAGTCGGATAATTCGGCTGTCACCTTTTCAATACCCGCCTTTGCTTTCTTAGCCCGATTGGTCAAGGCGATTTTCTCTTCAGCCCGGGCCTTTTTCTCCCCTTCAATGTCTTTTTTTTAGTTTCTCTTGTTCAGATACACTGAATTCAAATTTGGAGTTGGCTCTTTGGGTTTCAGTCTCCTGTGCTTCCAGGCGGTTCTTCAAGTCGACACTTCTGATTGAAGTTGAGTGGCGGTCGCATGTACAAATACTGGGTCAAAATCATGACTGTTAGCATACAATGTTAAGTCCATAGCCTTTTGCAAGCAACAGCACTTGGCACTTGGGGGCTAATGTCTACCAAATAATTTCATCTCGGTGGCGGTTCATGAGAGTAAGTCCCAAATACCTTGCAAGCAAGAGTACTTGGCACTTGGGGGCTAATGCATATTGTTGTTCAATCTACACAAGTACTATATTCTATACCAGCAAGCGAAGGACCGACTTATTCATATTGATTGAACCAGCCCTTGGGGACTACGGATTAAGCCGGATTTTTACAGGTTTGACCAAAGGATATTACTAATGCTTACATGTATGTTCTAAGTCTAGAGCATATTCATCATAACCAATAGACATGGGGGCTAGCATATTAAGGATAATTCAATGAAGGGAAGAAATTATACCTCAAACTTCTGGTGCATTTGCTTCACCATATCAATTTTGACGTCATGGCTGCTGTGTACTTGGCTAAGATAGCCAGAAAAAACTTCCCAAATACTCATGTGAGTATAATCAGCAACATCAAACCTGACCTTGCGGCGTTCCAAGTGCTCCTCCTTGGCAGAACACTTGGCCAGCACAGTAGATCTCCCTGGCTCAGTGTAGCCGGTCTTGGTAATCTCAACATCAGTGTCTTGGGGATCGTCTGTCTTGGCCGGGCTAGAGACTTCCGGGTTTTTAGAGCCATCGGCGGCTTGCTCCGCAGGCGGGTCAACGGTTGGCGTTAGCGTGTCATGAGCTGGTTCAGGTGATGGCTCATGAGTAGAGGCCTCAGGCGCGGCCGTCCTAAGTTCCGACTCTTTGAAGATCGGCTCTTCGGCCGGCTTGTTTTTGTTTGACTTTTTGCTGGGCTTTGCTTTTCTGTTGCATAAGATCAAAAGATCAGTACAAATATAAAGAATTGAGTTGCCGAAGGAAAGTGAAGTTTCCTGATAATTCGAGTCAGAGGAGTTGAGTGGTTGATGAGTGAGACCCGCCAAAGGATAAAAGGGATTTAAATCGGAGGTGACCTTGTTCCGGCGCTTTTTTGGTGTATTTGGTAAGTCGGAGGAGAGTTCCGCGTTTTTCCTGGTCCGGGTCTGTCTCCGGCTCTCATGAATCTGTCGCTTCAAAAGAAATTGAGGATCTTGATAAGCTAAGGGATGTGAAAATCTTACTTTTCGGGTTACTCTTCGGACTTTTTGCCTTGACAAAGGCTCTGAGTCGGAGGAAATAATAGTTAACTCTTCATCTACCCCATGACTCATTCCCGTGTCATCCTGATTATAATTGGTATCAATAAGGTGATTAAAAAATGAGCCAAGAGAGTCAAGGGCTACCTCTAACTCAGAAGAGTCCTCCAGTTGAAACAGCTTAGAAGTGCTAGACTTTTTTCTTCTTTTCTTCGTGGCCTCTTTCCTGGCGGCTCTCTTGGCCTTCTTGGATCTCTTCGCAGCCTCATGATCATACTTAGCCTCCCAGAATTTATCATCTGCATGTGAAAATCAGCAAAGGTTTGAGTATAGACAAAACATCAAAGGATGAAGGTAATTTATTCAGATTGGCGGCTTACCGCTGGAGACGAGTTAGCTTCGCAGAAGGGGCTTAAACCCACCTTACCGCAATCTACTAGGCTTTCATTCAGGAGTGACTTTGTCATGTCATCAATGACGTGGTCAGGTAAATCCTCACAGCTATGCCGTAGAGGGTCATTCTTCTTGCCCGTGTAGGTGCACATCAGACCGGGCCACAGCTCAACGGAATGATCCGCCAGGCAAGCCAAACCTGGACCAAGTCGATACCATTTAACCCATTCCCCAATAGAGCCTTGATTTTAGCCATGGTGGGGGCGAGCGTCTGGCGTTCGGCGGCTGTCACCTTATCACGAAGCGGATGATTGCAATCAAGATGCAGAGCACGAAAACTGGGCAGAGGGTTCTCATCAGCCGGCGAAATGTCTTGGCAATAGAACCATGTCTGGTTCTAGTCTTTGGGGTGACTTGGTGGATTCACATATGGAAAAATGACGTCTCTTCGTCGTTGAATTGAGAGCCCGCCAAGTTCCAAGCTAGGTCCATTGGCACATTCATTCTGGCAGTTCAAATAAAATAACTCTCTGAAGAGTAATAAGCTGGGTTCTTCTCCAAGATACACCTCACTGAACACTTGAAAGTTGCAAATATTGGACACGGAGTTGTGTCCGATGCCTTGAGGACGGAGGTAAAAAAAGTGTAGGACTTCTCTGAAGAATTTTGAGCCGGGTGGTGAAAAACCCCGGTTCATATGGTCAGTGAAGACGATGACCTCCCCCTCTTTTGGCTGAGGTTTTTCTTCTGTGGGGTCAGGAGCACGATATGACATGACTTCCTTCTTTGGCAGATAGCCAGTCTTCAAAAAGTCCTCAAGCGTACTATCTGTGACAATGGACTTGAGCCAATTGCATGAAGTGGGTTGTTTGGGCGGCATTGTAAAGGAAGCCTAACAAAGAGTAAAGTTTCCGGTTCAAATTTAAGCCGGAGAGAAACATTATAGTGCATATTCAAGATGGCGCCTTATAAAGGGGCCTAATGGTATGTGGCTAATTATGTCAAATTATTTAACCCGTCATGAGTGCCATGAGCAGTCAAGTTATCTAAGCTGCCATGAGTGCTTAAGATTATCAATTGAGCATTGCAAATTTTAAGCCGGTGATAAGAGTCGCCGTGGCTAGGTGGATCTAACAAAATACAGTTTTTGCCTAAGTGTTACACAAACAAGTTTCACAGGCTGCAGCTATTATTTTGGATCAACGGCTGTTCAGGAAAAGAAAATATTCTAGACCTAAAAAACTAGTACAGATGAGTTCGTGAGTTCTAATAAGGCCTCTTTACATAAAAAAGGGATCCACTAGTATAAAAAATGGACACAAAACAACTACCGCTTGAGTTCTATATTACTTTTGGATCAAAAGAGGCTGTAGTGGAGGAACTACGAAGAAACAGTAAAGAACATGAAGAACAGGCAGAAACCCTAATGCAGATCTAATGTGCGGGAAAGCAGGAACTTACAGCTGCAGATCTACTGCGGAGGGTCGCCACCGTTCTTGGATCGACTCAGGTTGATGCAGCGGCCAAAGCTGAGGAAGACGAGTGTTCTACGACGGTGGCAGAGGTCGAGCGGTAGAAGGGTTGCGAGAGGTGGAAGATGATGGAAAGGGGGAGAATGAGGAAAGACCGGTCGGGCCTATTTATAAGGAAAGGCTCTTAAGTGGGCACGAAAAACAAGGAGGCCAAAAATATGGTTATCCAGGTACCAGGACGCCTCGATTCTCAGGATGGTCATTAAGATAAGGATCTGTTGAGGTATGTTGGACAAAGTGCGAATTAAAGACACATGACGTCATGACAGGTTACCACAGATCCAAAGGATGACGTCATGGCGGGTTACGAAACCTTTGTACAAATAAAGAGCAGAAGATTTTTTCTAAAGTGTTGAAGATTGACATGAACCAGTTCAAATCAATCTGGGGCCTAATGTTGGGGATATAACTATTAGGTATGACCCGTCCAGGAGCGGCCAGGTTATACCTATGATGATTCATGAAGCCCAAGTCACAGCTTGAAGATGGCGATTCAGTTAAGGGCCCAAAGCCCAAAGGCGACTTAAGGTCTGTAGAGATAAACCGCCATATGGGCATAACTTGTCTTGTATGGCAGGAATAGTTAGAGACTGAGCCGGACACTATTTTATGAGCCGATCGGGACTCTATGAGCCACTGGGCGTCGACCTCTATAAATAAAGGGATGACGGGCGGCGGTTCAGGGCAAGTAACATCATATCCAGAAATAGGTCAAGCGGATTCGCACCCTGGTAATCGAGAAATAAGCAATCCCACTCAAAACTGGATCGTAGGCTTTTACCTTCACCGTAAGGGGCCTTACCAGTATAAATCTCATGTCCTTTGTCCCGATTAACCCCTTTAAGCTTCCTAGTTGCAATGGATCCACGACTAAGTCCTTTCACTAGGACATCTGACGTGAAAATTCCACGACACATAGCATTAAACTTTTGGATCCAAATCGGTCCCTTATGAAGTTGCACATAAACTAGGGTTTAAGCTTCTATCACCCTTGTAACCCATCATCTAATAACTACTCCACAATGCATACCCTTAGGCCCAAATATGGTGAAGTGCCATGTAGTCGATGTTCACATGACACGACTAAGGGAATCACAACATACATATCATCAAAATATCAAACACATACCAAGTTCACATGATTACTTGCAACATGACTTCTCCCGTGACCTGAAGAACCAAAGTAACTACTCACAAATGATAATCATGCTCAAGATCAAATGGGTATTAAATAGCATAATGGATCTGAACATATAATCTTCCACCAAATAAACCATATGGTAATCAACTACAAGATGTAATCAACACTACTAGTCACCCACAGGTACCAATCTGAGGTTCTGATACAAAGATTAAACACAAGAGATGAACTAGTGTTTGAGAGGAGATGGTGTTGTTGAAGATGTTGATAAAGATTGCCCTCCCAAAGATGAGAGATTTTTTGGTGATGATGATGACGATGATTTCCACCTCCGGGAGGAAAGTTCCCCCGACAGAATCGCTCCGCCGGAGGGCAAAACTGCTCCTGCCCGAGTTCCGTCTCGAGACGGCAGCGCTCCGTCCTGAAAGTGCTCCTCTTATTTTTTTTTCTAGGTCAAAATGACTTATATACCAGAAGATAGGCACCGGAGATGGGCCGAGGAGGGCACAACCCACCAGGGCGCGCTTGGGCTCCTTGGCATGCCCAGGTGGGTTGTGCCCACCTGGTGGGCCCCCTCTGGTAGTTATTTTCTCCATTATTTTTCACACATTCCAAGATAATTCTCCGTAAATTTTCAGCTCATTTGGATATGTGCATAATAGGTAACTCTGACGTAGCCTTTCCAGGTTCAGAATTCCAGCTGCCAGCATTCTCCCTCTTGGTGTAAACCTTGCAGATTATGAGAGAAAAGGCATTAGAATTACTCCATAAATCATTATTATGCATAAATACATTGTAAAATAATAGTAGGAAAACATGATGCAAAATGGACGTATCATCTAACTCTGAACTTTGTTCTCATTTTCATTTTCTTACTGAAGAATACTTCCCACACACACAATAATATGAATGTATTCCGTGATGCAATCTATTTATGGATGTATCTTTTATGAATAACAGAAGTATCTTGATGTTTATAGGTCGGTTTTTCTTTATTCTACCGCTTCCCTTCAATTATTTTCATGTGCAGTGTTACTTGGCTTGAACATGCATCCATACTACTACTGACTATCTTACTTAAGTGTTGTCTAATATAAGAAAAATGAAGGAAGGTGAGCATATTTTCCCCTACCATAGTTATATACATGGTGTCCAATGGTATTTCCATGCATCCCTGTTTCTGTAACTGATTTAGCTTTTTATAAGGTAAAACCACTTGAAAAGTTTAGCACCATATTCATTACACACATGCTGACTTATCGATTGAGGAGTAGCACGAAAAATTGAGTAAGAAATGTTTAATTTGCACTCGATATATTAGTAATGTGTTATTTGATTGGATTGTCGTGTAGAATACTTTTTGTATGAACATTCACGAGTTGCTTTAGATGTTAACATAAAACAACTTCAACTTGAAAATTTCACACTCAGGCATGGATGAGAATGCAGATGGACAAAATTAAATTTAAAATTATAGACAAATGTAGTATTTCAATTCTTCTCCATTTCTTACTCTGTCACAAATCTCAACTACAAATTATCTTGAATGGATGAACCTTGAGACCGCTCAACTATTGTTTCTACGCAAGCTTGGCAGCATCTTGATGATTCCATTTTTTTAAAGGTAATCACCTATTAATGGATTACTTTGTTAGTTTCTTCTATAGAGTTATGCTATCCATATATGTTTAGATGGTGAAGGAATATTACTCTATCAGGACTAATGAAATATGTTACCTCCTTATGTAAGATGGATCAAAGTAAATGTACATGGGATCTCTAATGGATATTGTGCATAGTCACGACTTGGGTTAATAACTAGGTGGTGATGTTTTAGATGTAGCTTGATAGTATTTTTCCCTTGGAGAAGAAGCAGAGATGGTAGCTTATACAAAATCTTTAAAGAAGTTGGTTCGATGGGTGTTCACAATATAATCCTACATTTTGATTGTTTGTCTGTTGTCCAAGCTTTGAATCATATAAGTATAAGGAATTATCTTACCCTTACCTATGTACTATTATAGCCATGTATGATTGTAATCATTTTTGTTGAAGTGTAATCATTTTTTCATTTTTTTCATTACCCTGTTGATCTTTTTTGTAGAAGGAAGTATCTTTGTTGAAGTGTAATCATTTTTTCATTACCCTGTTGATCTTTTTTGGAGAGTCAATTTGTAGAGTAAAACATTAAATTTTAGGCAACATTTTCCTGAACCATGCGGGCAATCATATAATTATTTCAAAAGCTTTGTACCCTTTTGGCGGTTCAACGGTGCGAGTAGAGATTAATGCACTTTTGAGCTGCATAAAAGCTGCAGCACAATCTTCATCAAAGTGAAAAGGAACGTGTTTTTGCAAAAGGTTAGTCAATGGTTTGGACATTTTAGAAAACTTTAATAAACTGCCTATAGAAACCTGCATGCCCAGGGAAGCTTTTAATTCCACTTGTATCCATTGGGCAAGGTAGCCAGCTAATAGCTTCCACTTTTGCCTTGTCCACTTCTATTCTTCTTCTTGAGATTTTATTGCCAAGCACTACACCCTCCATCATCATGAAGTGATATTTTCCCAATTGATTATAAGATTAGTGTCCTCACACCTCTGCAAAACTTTGTTTAAACTGTGCAATAATGACCGAAGGAAGTTCCAAATCCAGGAAATTATCCATAAACACTTCGTAGGACCCTGGGACCAGCACTATGTAGATCTACCAACCTCGGGTAGCCTCAAAATAATATAGAGCCTAAGGCGCCACCTTCACACAATGTACACACTACTACAGGATGCTGCTAAGGCGACACTACAATCAGAGATCCTTCGAAAAAACTGTGTGCAATGTATTAACCACAAACAAAGATGTAAAAAACCCATCAAATAAGATGCAAAACGCTTGCGACGGTGGAGCCATCAAACATGGTTATTATAGTTGTGTGTGCGATGTGTGGCATACGGTTCACTCGAATGAACTATTTGCGATGAGCATAACAGCAGAAATGGTCAGACAGATGAAGGTGTGTGCAATATACAGCATACAGTTCACTTGGATGAACTATTTGTGATTAGGCAATAGAATAGAAATAGTCATCCACATCAAGGTGTGTGGGATATACGGCATATAGTTCACTCCGATGAACTGTTTGCGATTAGCCAACACAACAGAAACATTTCAACTTAACAAGATGTGTGTGATACACGGAAACATGTCAGTAATCAAGAATATGTGGGAAGACCGATAACAACACAAACGATTCCTGTTAACAAGCTGTTTGTGTTGTGACCAAATGACTGCTGGTATACAACTATGAGTGATTGATGAAATCATCACCAACAGGTTCCATTGTTTAGTCCGTGTGCGATGTGATTTGCTTTGTCCACACAACATCTACGCTCTGTCTACAGAGCATCAACATATATACTTTTAAAAATAGCATTGCATAACCAAATTAAGCAAACAATTACATAAGTGACTACACACTAACATTTCCACACACCAAAGTAAGCAATTACATGCATACTAAAGTAGGAGAAACGAGCATGTAATCATCTACGTGTTGTTGTATCGACGTGATACGTCTCCAACATATCTATAATTTTTGACTGTTCCATGCTATTATATTATCTGTTTTGGATGTTTTATATGCATTAATATGCTATTTTACATTATTTTTCGGACTAACTTATTAACCCAGAGCCAAGTGCCAGTTTCTTATTTTTTTCCTTGTTTTTGTGTTTTACATAAAAGGAATATCAAACAGAGTCCAAACGGAATAAAACTTTCGCGATGATTTTTCTTGGACCAGAAGACACACGTAGGACTTGGAGATGAAGTCAGAGGAGTCCTGAGGTTTCCATAAGCCACTGGGGAGCACCCCATGGGGTGGCGCCCTAAGGGCTTGCGGGCCCCTCGGAGCTCCTCTAACCCTAATTCTTGGCCTATAAATTCCCAAATATTCCCAAACGACTAGAAGCATCCACCAAAATACTTTTCTGTCGCCGTAACCTTCTGTACCCTTGATATCCCATCTAGGCACCACTTCCGGCACCCTACCAGAGGGGCATTTGATCACAGAGGGCTTCTACATCAACTCTATTGCCCTTCCGGTGAAGTGTGAGCAGTTTACCACAGACCTACGGGTCCATAGCTAGTAGCTAGTGAAGGAAATATGCCCTAGAGGCAATAATAAAGTTGTTATTTTATATTTCCTTATTCATGATAAAGGTTTATTATTCATGCTAGAATTGTATTTATCAGAAACTTAAATACATGTTTGAATACATAAACAAATAACGTGTCCTTAGTAAGCCTCTACTAGACTAGCTCGTTGATCAAAGATGGTTAAGGTTTCCTAACCATGGACATGTGTTGTCATTTCATAACAGGATCACATCATTAGGAGAATTATGTGATGGACAAGACCCATTCGTTACCTTAGCATATTGATCGTTCAGTTTATTGCTATTGCTTTCTTCATGTCAAATACATATTCCTTCGACTATGAGATTATGCAACTCCCGGATACCGGAGGAATACCTTGTGTGCTATCAAACGTCACGACATAACTGGGTGATCATAAAGATTCTCTACAGGTGTCTCTGAAGGTGTTTGTTGAGTTAGCATAGATCAAGATTAGGATTTGTCACTCCGAATATTGGAGAGGTATCTCCGGGGCCTCTCGGTAATACACATCATAAGAAGGCTTGCAAGCAAAGTAACTAATGAGTTAGTTGCAAGATGATGTATTACGGAACGAGTAAAGAGACTTGCGAGTAACGAGATTGAACTAGGTACGAAGATACCAATTATCGAATCTCGGGCAAGTAACATACCGATGGACAGAGGGAATTAAGTATGTTGTCAAACGATTCAAACGGTAAAGATCTTCGTAGACATGCAACTAGTTTTGCATAAAGGTGGCTTGCGGGTGTTTGTTTCTCCTACATTACTTGAATCGAATTTGACTATGGCCGGTCCTTGAAGAAGGTTAAAACAACAAACTTGATGAAACACCGTTGTGGTTTTGCTTAGTTAAGAACGATTCTTGCTAGAAGCCCGTAGCAGCCACGTCAAACTCGCAACAACAAAGTAGAGGACGTCTAACTTGGTTTTGCAGGGCATGTTGTGATGTGATATGGTCAATATATGATGTGATATATGTTGATGTATGAGATGATCATGTTTTGTAATATCGACATCTGGTAGGAGCCTTTGGGTTGTCTCTTTATTGTATGAAGTGCAAGCGCCATGTAATTGCTTTACTTTACGTTAGTGATAGTTGTAGAAGCAATAGTTGGCATGATGACCTCGACGCAACAATGCTATGATGGAGATCAAGGTGTCAAGCCGATGACAATGGAGATCATGACGATGCCTTGGAGATGGAGATCCAAAGCAGAAGATGATGATGGCTATGTCATGTCACATATTTGATTGCATGTGATGTTTATCCTTTATGTATCTTATTTTTCTTAGAACGGAGGTAGCATTATAAGATGATCCCTTCACTTAATTTCAAGATAAGAGTGTTCTCCCTGAGTATGCACCGTTGCTACAATTTGTCGTTTCGAGACACCACGTGATGATCGGGTGTGATAGACTCTACGTTCACATACAACGGGTGTAAGACAGTTTTGCACATGCAGAATACTTGCATTAAACTTGACGAGCCTAGCATGTACAGACATGGTCTCGGAACACTGGGGACCGAAAGGTCGAACATGAGTCATATAGTAGATATGATCAACATAGAGATGTTCACCATTGATGACTACCCCATGTCACGTGATGATCGTACATGGGTTAGTTGATTTGGATCATGTATCACTTAGAAAACTCGAGGGATGTTGATTTAAGTGTGAGTTCATTAGTAATTTGATTAGTTGAACTTAATTTATCATGAACTTAGTCTTAATAGTTTTGCATATCTATGTTGTAGATCAATAGCTCGTGATATAGCTCCCCTATATTTTTGATATATTCGAAGAGAGAACTAAGTTGAAAGATGATGGTAGCAATGATGCGGACTAGGTCCATGATATGAGGATTATCCTCATTGCTGCACAGAAGAATTATGTCGTTGATGCACCGCTAGGTGACAGACCTATTGCAGGAGCAGATGCAGACGTTATGAACGTTTGGCAAGCTCAATATGATGACTACTTAATAGTTTAGTGCGCCATGCTTTATGGCTTAGAACTAGGGCTTTAAACACGTTTTGAATGCCATGGAACATATGAGACGTTCCAAGAGTTGAAATTGGTATTTCAGACTTATGCCCGTGTTGAGAGGTATGAGACCTCTGACAAGTACTTTGCCTACAAGATGGAGGAGAATAGCTCAGCCAGTGACCATGTACTCAGAATGTCTGGATAGTACAATCGCTTGAATCAAGTGGGAGTTAATCTTCGAGATAAGATAGTGATTGACAGAGTTCTCTAGTCACTATCACCAAGCTGCCAGAACTTCATGATGAACTATAACATGCAAGGGACGACGAAAAAAATTCCTCAGCTCTTTGTGATACTGAAATCAGCAAAGGTAGAAATCAAGAAAGATCATCAAGTATTGATAGTTAACAAGACCACTAGTTTCAAGAAAAAAGGGCGAGAGAAAGAAAGGGAACTTTAAGAAGAATGGCAAGCAAGTTGCCACTCCCGTAAAAAGCCCAAAGTTGGACCTAAGCCTGAAACTAAGTGCTTCTACTGCAAAAGGAATGGTCACTAGAAGCGGAATTGCCTCAACTACTTGGCGCATAAGAAGGATGGAAAAAGTGAACAAAGGTATATTTGATATACATGTTATTGATGTGTACTTTACTAGTGTTCGCAGTAACCCCTGGCTATTTGATATCGGTTCAGTTGGTAAGCTTAGTAACTCGAAATAGGAGCTCAGAGACTAGTTAAAAGCGAGGTGACGATGTGTGTAGGAAGTGATTCCAAGGTTTATATGATCACCATTGCACACTCCCTCTACCTTCGGAATTAGTGTTGAATCTAAATAAATGTTATTTGGTGTTTGCGTTGAGCATGAATATTATTAGATCATGTTTATCACAATACAATTATTTATTTAAGTTAGAGAATAATTGTAGTTCTGTTTACACGAATAAAACCTTCTATGGTCATACACCCAATGTGAATGGTTTACTGAATCCCGATCATAGTGAGACACATATTCACAATATTGATGCCAAAAGATGGAAAGTTGATAATGATAATGCAACATATTTGTGGCACTGCCGTTTAGGTCATATTGGTGTAAAGCGCATGAAGAAACTCCATGCAGATGGACTTTTGGAATCACTTGATTATGAATCTTTTGATACTTGCGAACCATGCCTCATGGGCAAGATGACTAAAACTTTGTTCTTCGGAACAATGGAGCGAGATAAGGACTTATTATAAATAATACATACCGATGTATGCGGTCCGATGAGTGTTGAGGCACGCGGCGGGTATCATTATTTTCTTAAATTCATAGATGATTTGAGTAGATATGGGTATATCTACTTGATGAAACACATGTCTGAAACATTTGAAAAGTTCAAAGTATTTCAGAGTGAAGTGGAGAATCATCGTAACAAGAAAATAAAGTTTGTGTGATTTGATCGCGGACTGGATATTTGAGTTATGAGTTTGGCCTTCATTTAAAACAATGTGGAATTGTTTCACAACTCACGCCACCTGGAACACCAGGTGTGTCTGAACATCGTAACCCCACTTTATTGGATATGGTGTGTTCTATGATGTCTCTTACCGATTTACAACTATCGTTTTGGGGTTATGCGTTAGAGACAACCGCATTCACCTTAAATAGGGCACCATTTAAATTCATTGAGACGACACCTTATGAACTATGGTTTGGCAAGAATCCTAAGCTGTTGTTTCTTAAATTTTGGGGTTGCGACACTTATGTCAAAAGGCTTTAGCCTGATAAGCTCAAACCTAAATCGGAGAAGTGTGTATTCATAGGATACCCTAAGGAAACAAGTGGGTACACCTTCTACCACAGATACGAAGGCAAGATTTTTGTTGCCAAGAATGGATTCTTTCTAGAGAAGGAGTTTCTCTCGAAAGAAGTGAGTGAGAGGAAAGTAGAACTTGATGAGGTAATTGTACCTTCTCTCAATTTGGAAAGTAGCACTTCAGAGAAATCCATTCCCGTGATACCTACACCCACTAGAGAGGAACTTAATGTCGGATTTAGGGATCCGGCAAACATTGAGAGGTTCGAACTCTGGGGTGCATGCGGAGATCTCAACCTGCCAAGCCTGCCTACTCGCGACCCTCCTAGCCTAGCGCATCGAGCTTAAAGAGACACAAAGACACAGAGATTTATACTGGTTCGGGCCGCCGTTTTGGTGTAATACCCTAATCCAATATAGTGTGTTGGATTGCCTCGAGGGGCTATGGATGAACTAGTACAAAGGATGAACAAGCCTCAGGAGGTGAGGTGTTCTCGAGCTGGTGTGGTGCCCTACCCGTTCTCCTCTCCATCCCCTTCCTATGGTGGTGGCTAAGTCCTATATATAGTGGCCTTGGTCCTCTTCCCAAATATGAGCGGGAAGGGATTCCAAAACTATGGGATTTGAAAGGGGAAAAGTAGTACAGTCTATCCTGACAAAAGTAGTCTTCACCTGCGAAAAGCCTCTGGTCGTGACGCTGCTGTGGGCTCGGTGATGACCTCCGTCCTGCCGTCCTGGCAATCTTCGTCTCATTGCACCAGAATGGCAACCTTTGGCTGATTCCTCAGGACTCCACGCCTATGGCTTGCCTCCCTTGCACCGAAGAGGAAACCTGCGCTCTGCACCTGCCTCGTGCCCGCCTGGCCTTGGTCGTCATGGCTCACGTCAGCCCAGCCTCATGGGATAACTGCATAGAACTCTCCGCCCCTTAGGAGCCCTCCTGAGGAGACCACTCTTTCAGGGGTCTTGGCGTCGTCCGCCTCGCAAGGCTTGGCCTCTCACGAGGGTCTTGTGGTGTTGGTGTTGAACCTAGGCCATACCAGGCCGTCGTCAGAGTCACGTGGTCGGTCGCAGGCAGGCAGGACTAGATACCCCAAAGTCCAGGACGCCGACAGTAGCCCCTGGGCCCAAGGCGCGCTCGGACTTGGATTCCAGGCGAAGCCAAAGGGAAAGTGCAGAGCGCCGCAGGCCCTAACCGCCTGTGGCCTTGATAACGCATGGCGATTGATTGGACGTGGGCAACTCCATTTCCCCATGCTGCCTCAGGAACTACTCCCGTCTGACAAAAAGGGGTGCCTCCTGCCGCCAGGATTTCATTGCTCCTTCTTCGTCTTGCTCCAGATCCCCTTCTCCCCACAGCGGAAGAGCTCACCAGATCTGCCAAATTTCCACCAAATCTTCTGCTCAATGGCCGCCGAGAAGACCACGACTTCTTCCTCGGCTGCCGGCTCCGCCTGGTACGAGCCAGGGCTGCTGGCGCCCTGCGTGACCGAGGAGAAGCTCCAGACCACGCTCCTTTTGATGGCGAGCGATGACAATGAGTGGAAGAAGACCATGCTCCGGGTCGCCACCGCTGCACGAGAGCCCGCGGCCAGCAACTTCTTCCCCTTCTTCACGCACAACGTCTTCTCGGGGCTAGTACCTCCATTCTCCCCCTTCTTCTTCACCATCCTTCACCACTATGGTCTCCACGCGCTCCACATCCATGCCAACTCCATCCTCCTTCTGTCCCCTTCCGCCTTCTATTGTGAGGCGTTCATGGGGGTGATGCCCTCCGTCGCCCTGTTCCGCCATTTCTTCTACCTTCACAGGACACGCGACAATCTGGTCGGGTGCATCGGCTTTGTTGCAGCGCGGGGTGGCAACGCAATCTCCCATGCCGGGAAGAACGTGGAGGATGCCGTGAAGAGGTGGGTCCTCATGGATGCCAAGAGCTCCCAGAGAACGCTGACGCTGTCGACTGCATTCTCCGTCTCCGAGAAGTGGTGGCGTTCTGAGAAGATCACCGACCCATACCTGACGCTGTTCATGAGGAAGATGGGTAAGGAGCTAAAGAGCGCGAAGCTGACGGGGGCCATGCTCATCAGGGAGTTCCTGAAGTAGCGCATCACGCCACTTCAAGACCGCCCCCGCCCCTTGTGGAAGCTTGGTGGTGATGACGAAAAGATCCGCCTACACCAAGATCCCCTCCCGAGGAGGAACTAAACAAGGTGCTGGTCTACCTGACGGGGAAGGACCCGAGCGACCCTCCAGAGGACTGGCTTCTGCTGTACTGCCTAGTGGATGCCGCGGAGGTTGTCGCAGCCATGCCTGTCTTTGATGAGCTCGGGTTCGTGCGGCTGGGGTCTTCCTTGCCGCCTACTACCTTGGTGCACCTGTCCTCCGACGGCCAATCCTTCGAGGCCATCGAGGATGAGGTTATCGAAGAATCCTCTGCCCCAGAGCGGAGGGAGCTCCTGCGCGACCTTCCTGATGATGATGATGACGACGAGCCCCCGGTGGTGGAGGTGTCACGCCCTCCAGGAGTCACCACGAGGTCTGGGTTGGCCTCCTCGAAGCAGCCCAAGCGAGGAGTCATGAAGAAAAGCAGGTCCGCTCTAATCCCTTAGGGCAGCAGCCCACCTTCGCCGACACTGTCCCGAGCAGCCCTAATCGGAAGCTCTCCTGCTCCCAAGAGCTCGGCGCCAGCTGCTCCACCCCAGCGCCCGCTGCTGAGCATGAAGAGGAGCTATGCCTTTGTTGATCAGTAAGTTTCTCCCTTAACTTGCTTGTTGGTTCTTGAAGTGGTACTGAGCGCCTTCTCCTATCGTTAGGCAGCAGCCATCGAAGAAGCAGAAGGAGGGTACGGAGGTCGCCGTGATCGCAAGCTATGGAGCGGCCTCCGCGGCCCTGGTGAAGAAGAATGTCGCAGCCCCGCAGCCCTAGGGACGACGCCAGCTCCGGAGGACGTGGATGCCCGTCCTCAGGAGGTGCCGGTGCCCTCAGCAGGCCTGACTCCTCCAGCACCTAGCCTTACCACGGGTGCTGAGGACAATCAGCCTTCGGAGCCCCCGGTCCTTCCTGAGGCTGAGATTTCTTCCGCCTTGACGCCAAGGGCGTCTCCTCCCTTGCCCAATGCGTGGCCGAGTCATGCTGTTCCCGCTCCCTCCGGGACCCTGGAAGAGGCAAGGGCGGCGCTGGACCTCCTCCAGGGTGAACTTTCAGGGCCCGGATTGTCGTTCGGCGCAAGGATGTCTGGGGCTGATCTCTGGTTGGCTCAAGGCTGATGCGTCTGTCCGCGCGGCCTGGGGATCTGCGGAGGAGGCCCAGAAGGCGCTTGGGGTGGCCGCCACGGTGCGCGAACTGGCGTGGCAGGAGGCCACATAAGCAGAGAACCGATGCTGCATGGCGGACGCTGATCTGAAGGCTCTCCAGGACCAGCAGGCCGCCCAGGCCAGCCAGCTCCAGGAGCATGAGGAGAAGTTGAAGGCTCAGGAAGCTGCCATCGCCAACCAAGATACTAAGGTGAATAAGACAGCCTTAGAGGAGGTTGGAGAGCGCGGCCGCCTGACGAAGCTGAAGGAGGAGGCGGAAGCTGCCCAAACGGCCCTGGCCGAGGCCAAGAAGGTGGCCTCCATGGAGCGCGACACCCTTTCCTCCCTTGAGGCGCGCTTCCACAAGGCCCAGAAGGCGCTCTTTGGGGATGACACCTCGAGGGAGGCGGTGGTGACGACCCCGAGGGAGAGCCCTGCTGCTCTGCTTCCTGAAGGTGTGGCAGTGCTTGAAGATGCTGTCAACGGATTTGCATCCTTGGTGCAAAGCGAGGCGCGCTTGCTTTCTTCCTCGGGTCTGACGAGCATCTTCAGCCATCTTTATCTCTAGGATGCCAGCTTCAACTTCTCCTCCTTCCTTACTCCGGTGGACGACGACTCGCAGGATTTTGCCGCTGCCGCCGTGAAGAGCTTCGTGGACGCCATGCTGAGCAAGTACCTGGTTGTTAGTCCTCTGACTAAAGCCGGTGGGACAAGCGACGCACCTGGCGATGAGGCTTTGTTGGCGGGCAGTGGTGACGCCCAAGTCTGAAGAGGTGGCTCGGCGATTCTGCTTTTTCTCGTTTATCCTGCATCATGCGACATGCCTCGGGGAGGAATTTTAAAACTATCTGTTTGGAACAATATCTCTTGTAATAACTAGATTATGCTCCTTCAGCTTTTCCATTTGCTTTGTTATTCTGCGTCGGCAGAGCCCGGCCCTACGCATACCTCAGCCGTTGTTGGGTCATCCAGATCGCCAGGATGAGCCCAAGAGGTGAGGGGCTACGTGACCAGTTAGGCTCCTGAGTCACGATGCTCAGGAGTCCTCGACGTGCGAAGAACTTAGGAAAAGATGCAGGGACAAGCCTTGGTGTTCTGCGTCGACAGGGCCCGGCCCCGGGCATGCCACAGCCGTCGTTGAGTCGTCCGGATCACCAGGACAAGCCCAAGAGGTGAGGGGCTACGTGACCAGTTAGGCTCTTGAGACGCGATGCTCAAGAGTCCCCCTTGACATCCGAACGGCTTGAAAAATAAGTGTGACAGCTAGGTCTTGGCGTTCTGCGTTGGGAGGGCCCGGCCCCGCGCATACCTCAGCCGACGTTGAGTCGTCCGGATCACCAGGACGAGCCCAAGAGGTGAGGGGAAACGTGACCAATTAGGCTCCTGAGACGCGATGCTCTGGAGTCCCCCTTGACGTACAAACAGACCATCATACCTTTTCCTCGCCGATCTCTCTCTTGGGAGGGGTGCGTGAAGAACAGGCCCGTGAGGCCTGGCGAGGTGGGGTACACCAGGCGTGACCTGAGCGTAGCCCCCGTGCCCAGCCCCCTCGCGCTACCTTGCCAAGGGAGAGCAGCGTGGTGAGGCTAGTCACTGAGCCCAGGAGGTGACATGAACGCGTTTCCTGAAGTTATTGCATGAGAAGGCCAGACACCAACGAGCCCAGGAGGTGACGTGAACGGGACCAGCCGCCATACAAAGCTCAGCCGCTGGATTTATCGACGCTGTAGGGACGGACCCGAGCACAGACGCCGTGCCCAGTCTTCTCATGCAAAGATCCTAAAGAAAAACAACTGGCGCATGGTTCCCGTGGCCACGGGGGCACCAGGTCGGGCGCCCTCACTCATCCACCCACGATTAGCCCATGCGCGAACAAGGCACCAAGAGCCACGGGAGGTGACGTACACGGGGCTAGCCCGTGAGCCAGAGCTCAGCTACCTGGGTTTAGCGACGCTGCAGGGACGGACCCGAGCACAGGCGTTGTGCAAGTCCTTAATCATGAGGCGGTCGTGGGGGGGCTCGCAAGGGCACGAGACGTTCTTAGCGACGAAGCGCCGGTCAGGCAGCCAATAATTCAAAAGCAGCTTGCAAAGGATTGTAACAGGCTCTGATAAATGAAGGGATACATGCCGTAGGGACGGACCCACATGGCCTAGGGATGATGCAGCCCAAGGGGCGCCCCCAAACTGAACGAACTACGGAGATGTCACCTGGTACCATCGCTGAAGAGTTGTTGAAGTAGCCAAAAACGTGCGCCACTGAAGCCGCTCCGGTGCCAAGCCCGGGGAGGCTCGGAGGGACCGAAAGGCTCCTGTAGGTGCTCCTCCATCTTCTCCAGGATTGCCTGGTGCCTGGCCTCGCAGGCCGCCCGAGCGTCCCTCATGAAGCTCTGGAACACCTCAGCCGCGCCCGCCAGGCCAAAAGGCATACAGACGTAGCTGTGAGGCGGACCCTCGCATCGGCCGACACGAGACAATCACATGAGCTGTCGAGACACGGCCCTGTTGAGCTCGGGGATGTCGATGCAGACGCAGAACTCCTTACCCTTGCTAGGGTAGTGAGCTGCATCACGTGGTAGGCGACGATCGCCTTGCAGAACCCGTCCTTCCTGAATCTCCTTGACTGCCCTGCTGATGAAATCCTGAATGCCTGGTGCCACTCGCCTGCTGCCTTCTCCTGGGAAGCGTGCTCCGAAGAGCGCCTCCACATGGTGCCCGAGCGCCACTCTCGCGACATTGTCCAGGTCTGAGGCCCTCCAAAGGAGAGCCCCCGAGCCCAGCATGAGAGGGGCGCCGGGCGAGCCTTCCTATGCGATGGGTGAAGGTGTCGCGTCCGGAGATGCGAGACTTAGCGCTGCGTCCTCGAGTGATGATCCCTCACGAGACCCCTGGCTCAGTTGCAGCTTCTTCATCTTGGGGGCTACCTCAGGAGGGAGGGCTCCATCTTCGTCTTCGGGGTTCTCAACTACTACAGCCTGGAAGGCGCGCTCGAGGGAGCACACTGCATCCTTCTCTTGGCAGGTGACCGTGATGATGCCGTGATACGTCTCCAACGTATCTATAATTTTCGATTGCTCCATGCTACTTTATCTACTGTTTTGGACTATATTGGGCTTTATTGTCCACTTCTATATTACTTTGAGGGACTAACCTATTAACCGGAGGCCCAGCCCAGAATTGTTGTTTTTTGCCTATTTCAGTCTTTCAAAGAAACGGAATATCAAACGGAGTCCAAACGAAATGAAACCTTCGGGAACGTGATTTTCCAACCGAACGTGATCCAGGAGACTTGGACCCTACTCCAAGAAGTGCCAGAGGCGGTCATGAGGGTGGAGGGCGCCCTCCCCCTGGGTGCGCCCCTACCTCGTGGGCCCCCTGACGATCCACCGACGTACTCCTTCCTCCTATATATACCTACGTATCCCCAAACGATCAGATCAGGAGCCAAAAACCTAATTCCACCGCCGCAACCTTCTGTATCCACGAGATCCCATCTTGGGGCCTGTTCCAGAGCTCCGCCGGAGGGGGCATCCACCATGGAGTGCTTCTACATCATCACCATAGCCCCTCCAATGAAGTGTGAGTAGTTTACTTCAGACCTTCGGGTCCATAGCTAGTAGCTAGATGGCTTCTTCTCTCTTTTTGGATCTCAATACAATGTTCTCCCCCTCTCTCGTGGAGATCTATTCGATGTAATCTTCTTTTTGCGGTATTTTTGTTCAGACCGATGAATTGTGGGTTTATGATCCAGTATTTTCTATGGAAAATATTTGATTCTTCTCTGAATTCTTTTATGTATGATTGAGTTATCTTTGCAAGTCTCTTCGAATTATCCTTTTTTGTTTGGCCAACTATCACTACTAGGAAAAGGCCTATAGATGGGATGGACACTAATGGCGCACCTGTCAGGTGGTGCGCCATTAGTATATACTAATGGCGCACCATGTTTTGGTACGCCATTAGTGTGGAAGACACTAATGGCGCACAGGAACATGGTGCGCCACTAGAAACAATTTCTTTTATTTTTCCTAACATTCTAATGGCGCACCATGGCACAGTGCGCCATTACTAGTGCTAACTAGTAATGGCGCACTGGCCACACCGTGCGTCATTAGAATATATATATTTTTTTTTATTTTTTTGCAAAACTTCTAATGGCGCACCAGAAGCTGGTGCGCCATTAGTAACCAGGGTCGACCCCCCGCCCCACCGGCCGCCGCCGCCGACCCCCACACCCTCCCCCACTCCATCGCCGCCGACGTCCCACCGCACCCTCCCCCGCTCCACCGGCCGCCGCCGCCAACCCCCGGCCCGCACCCTCCCCCACTCCACCGCCGCCGCCGACCCCCCGCACCCTCCCCCACTCCACCGCCGCCGATGTCCCACCGCACCCTCCCCCGCTCCACCGGCCGCCGCCGCCGACCCCCGGCCCGCACCCTCCCCCACTCCACCGCCGCCGCCGACCCCCCGCACCCTCCCCCACTCCACCACCGCCGACGTCCCACCGCACCCTCCGCCGCTCCACCGGCCGCCGCCGCCGACCCCCGGCCCGCACCCTGCCCCACTCCCCCGCTGCCGACGACCACCCGCACCCTCCCCCACTCCACCGCCGCCGACGTCCCACCGCACCCTCCCCCGCTCCACCGGCCGCCGCCGCCGATCCCCGGCCTGCACCCTCCCCCACTCCACCGCCACCGACGTCCCACCGCACCCTCCCCCGCTCCACCGGCCGCCGCCACCGAACCCCGGCCCGCACCCTGCCCCACTCCCCCGCTGCCGACGACCACCCGAACCCTCCCCCACTCCACCGTCGCCGACATCCCACCGCACCCTCCCCCGCTCCACCGGCCGCCGCCGCCGACCCCCGGCCCGCACCCTCCCCCACTCCACCGCCGCCGCCGACCCCCCGCACCCTCCCCCACTCCACCGCCGCCAACGTCCCACCGCACCCTCCCCCGCTCCACCCGCCGCCGCCGCCGTCCCCCGGCCCACACCGTCCCCCACTCCACCGCCGCCGACGACCACCCGCACCCTCTCCCCCGCCGCACCCTCCCCGGCCCGCTCCACCGTCACAAATCAATGCAATTAAAAATGCAAAAAAAATTGATTATATTTCCAAATAACAAATTTGATGATATTTTCAAATAATAAATTTGATGATATTTTCCATATTCATAAATATTTTCAAATAACAAATTTGATGATATTTAAAAAAAATTATTACTATTTTTATAAAAAAATATTACTGTTACGATTTAAACATGTTTGAACTTATTTAAATGCAAATAAGTATCAAATAGCATTTTAAATGCATAAATACAAAAAATGTGGAGCCTGGGAATCAAACCCAGGACCTCCTAGTGTGTGCTGCGTGCTGACCAGTCGGGCCACTGGGCTTGTTCTGATGGAGTGGGGGTTATGTGGAATATAACCTGACCAGTCGGGCTAGTAAATTCTAATGGCGCACCGGGGTGGGGTGCGCCATTAGAATGGTTGTACTTATGGTGCACTAGGTGTGCGGTGCGCCATTAGATCCCTCCCCCCAGTTCACCTGTTCCCCTCTCACTGTTGCCTTCCTCCCTCCCTCGCCAGATCCACTCGACCCAACCGTACGCCGCCGCCCCCTTGCTCCGCCCCCTCCGTTCACCGCGCCTGCACGCCGTTCGCGACGCTGTCGCCGCTGTGGTCTTGCGCTGCCCCGACGCCGCCGCCCCGACCCCCGCGGGACTCCACCCCCGCCGCCCCAGCGCCCCCCGAACAGGATCAGCCAACCGCGCGCCGCTCGCTCCTCTCCTCTCCTCCTCCCTCCGACGAGCGAGGGCCTCCTCCGGCTCCTGCAGCATCCGGCGAGCGTGGCCCCGACGCGCCCAACTCGCCTGCCCCTGCCGTCCTCCACCACCGGCCCCTGCTCTCCTTCCACCGCGGCGAGCGACGACCCGGACGAGCTCGGACCCCGACCCCGACCCCTTCGCCGACCCCGATCCCGACCCCTCCGGCGACTAGGTACCTCTCCTCCTTCCTCCTTCCTCCCTCTCTCCACCATTCCCCATTCCTTCCAACCGATGCTCCAAAAGGAATTTCAAGACAGAAATCACATGCTCCAAAAGTTAGGATTCACGATTCAAATTGCAATAGATTATCTGCAGTAGATCAAACTGCAGTAGATTACTCAATATTCTTGCCATTTATTCATAGGTTATAAATATTGACAATAAATAAGAATGAATATTGACCATTTTTTGCTGCTAGCACATGTTGAAGTGTACCTGATGATGCTTCTGTAGAAAATTCAATCTTCCTCCTCAGGCATGTGTTGTGTGACCTGAAAAAATATAAATGTGTTGTGTGCCATGTGTTCGTAATTCAGTAAAGTCAAACAAGCACTGGATTTAGGCATGTTGCTTGCTGAATTTTCGCACTGCGTTTTTGTAACTAGGGTTTATCTTGGGTAGGACCAAGAGATGTCTAGGGACAATATTTTGGCCATATGGTTAACACACTGAATTTTTGTTTTTTTCTTCTGAGATAGCTAACGGTTCATTCCATTCTTTTGAGATAGCTAACAAAAGGAAGAATACAACAGTGAGGCAAAACCTACTTACACCAAAACTATACTGGAGTAGTATTTCTTAATGATACAAGTTGATGAATAATGTAGCAATGTGAGTGTATGATGTATTGCCATCCATTCACTGAGTTTTTTTGATAGTGTGTTAACTGAATTTTTTTGACAGTGTGTTAACTGAATTTTTTTGACACTGTGTTAACTGAATTTTTTTGACAGTGTGTTAACTGGCCACTTATCTTCATTTCAAAGCCCAAGTTGCATCCCTTTAGATTGACAGCTGGACAGAAGGTATCTTCTACTACATTTGGAGTATGGTTCTGGCTCACACTGTAGTTGTAATTCTACTATAAATTTGCACTATAAATCTATTGAAATTATACTGTTAATACACTTCAATTACATGTCTACTGTATTTACTTCCTCTTCTATACCTTGTACTAGAAGTCAGCAAAAGAATATCAGTTCTACTTTGCCCCCTAGTAGATCTGGTAGAGTAAGAAACTCCCCTTATAATGATGCTTTTCTCTAGAAAAAATGATCTTAGATTTTTTTATGTAATTCTTTGTGGTATTAAGATGGAAACCTGGGATACTATTTCTGTTAGGAGATGGTGTTATATTAAGATGCATATATTGTTATGTTACGCAAATTGTATCATCTTGCCACTTAAGTCAGCCTTCCCTTTAAGCAGAAAATTCAGTTAGGAGCTACTATTAGGAGCTACTATCAAAAACTTGAGCTACTGTCAAAAAATTCTGTTATGGCATCTAGAATTATGTCAGTTTTGTTTTGTAACTAGAAGACCAAAGTGTTAGGAATTCTGTCCAAACTGTAGTTTTCAGTATTCTATCCAAACTTAAAACTGTTAAAAAGCATGATGTTTCTTGGATTTCTGTAATGATGATGATGATGGAACACATGGTCTTGGATTTCTGTAATGATGATGGAACATTATAAAGCATTGTACTCCAGTGTGTATGAAGGATACAAAAAATTTAGCAACTTCTCTGATTTTATAAAGTTGTTCTTATGGGTGAAACTTCACTTGTTTTTAGGCTAGTGCAGGGTGTTGCTTTATTGTGATGCCTCTGAATTACTTGTGATCACATTGAGAAAGACTTGCAAAGATGATGATCATCTTTTACAGAAAACAATTTCTGTAAACACGTCAGTAACTTTGCTAGTTTGCTGGGTTTTGTCTCCGACCATTGTGTCGTGATGAATTTGCAGGTACCCCGAGAGGCCCTTGAGTTTGCCGGAATGTCGATTAACTTCCGTTCCGGCAAATTCGGGCACTCCATATGTCCTATTTTCAGCAGAAGGTCATGCTGAAATTTTCCGTGAATTTTAGCATGAGTTTGCTAAAAATAGGACATATGGGGTACTTGCGACTAAGCATGTTTTATGATCTGTTGTAAGGGTACTAATTGGTCTCTTCTACTGCTTATCAGAGATGGGGGGAAGCCGCCACCGTCGCTCTGCCACACTGCAGTACGAGTTGGATGCTTCCGAGTTCTTCAGTATCATACTTGGGACTTCATTATCATCCATGACGCAGGTATATAAAACAAGAGATCTCCCCTTCACCCATCTCATTATGATATCTGTTGTTTGCTACATCACTCATTGTCCCAAACTGCAGAGGCTGCCTAACAGTTTTATGAACATGCTGGGTGAAGATCCGCCAAATAATGTGAAGCTGCGACAGGCCGGCAGCGGGTTTTGCAGGCAGTGGGATGTGGAGTTGGTGATCAAGGAGGGCCACATGTACTTGTCTCCTGGGTGGGAGAAGTTCTACCATGCCTACGACCTGCGGCTGGGGTACTTCCTTCTCTTTAGGTACGACGACGACGCCACCATGCTCATCGTGAAGGTGTTCAACGCGACTATGTGTCGCATGCACTACGCTGACGATGATGATGCCAGTATGTTCTGCCTCTTCTTATTCCTCTACATTTGGCTTTGTCTCACATCGATTGTTAACGGTCATTGTTGCATTTGGACAGGTAATGGGAGCAGCAGCAGCGACACTAGCTACAGCCAGAGCAGCAATGACTATGGCTGTAGCAAAAGCAATACCGATTTTGGCTTTGGCGAAAGCAGCAGCGATTCTGGCAGCAGCATAGATAACAAGAAGGATGATCCGGACTGGAGTGCGGGAGAAGAGGAGCAGAGTGGGGATGAGAAGCTGCAGGATGACGATGGGCATCAAGCTGAGGATGACCTAGCGCTGGTGGTGGCTGACCAAGGGCAAGAGATGGTGGTGGCTGACCATGGGCAAGAGATGGTGGTGGCTGACCATGGGCAAGAGATGGAGGTGGCTGAGGATGACCTAGCGATGGTCGTGCCCGTCCTGCCTGAAGGTGGCCTCGCGATGGTGGTGGTGCCTGACAATGACCACGCACCAGTGGTGGCGCCGGCGATCCCACAGCTGGGCGACATGACCACGCCAATTGTGGTAGAAGACTACATCCCACTGCCTCCACCGCCTCGCCGCTCTTGGCGCATCAGACTGAGGAAGGAGAAGGAGAAGAACAATGATAACTGAACTATGTCAAGTATGTCAGATCTTCAAAATGATATATATATATATATACTTAGTTACCTATGTTATCTCTAATATGCTTAGTTTCCTATAGGTTAGCTTCATTTTACCTGAGTTGGCTCTAATATGCTAACTTAGAGCTTACATGCTTAGTTTCCTATAGGTTAGCTCCAAAATAACTTACGTTAGCACAAAATGATCAAGTTTACATAATAAGCTTATAGTCTTTTTCTTATTCTTCTTCTTTTCCAAAATGACATAGGTTAGCTTCATTTTACCTAAGTTGGCTCTAATATGCTAACTTAGAGCTTATATGCTTAGTTTCCTATAGGTTAGCTCCAAAATTACTTATGTTAGCACAAAATGATCAAGTTTACATAATAAGCTTAGAGTCTTCTTCTTATTCTTCTTCTTTTCCAAAATGACAAAGGTTAGCTTCATTTTACCTAAGTTGGCTCTAATATGCTAACTTAGAGCTTATATGCTTAGTTTCCTATAGGTTAGCTCCAAAATTACTTATGTTAGCACAAAATGATCAAGTTTACATAATAAGCTTATAGTCTTCTTCTTATTCTTCTTCTTTTCCAAAATGACATAGGTTAGCTTCATTTTACCTAAGTTGGCTCTAATATGCTAACTTAGAGCTTATATGCTTAGTTTCCTATAGGTTAGCTCCAAAATTACTTATGTTAGCACAAAATGATCAAGTTTACATAATAAGCTTATAGTCTTCTTCTTATTCTTCTTATTCTTCTTCTTATTCTTCTTCTAGTGTTCTTCTTCTTCTAGTATTCTTCTAGTCTTCTTCTTCTTCTTCTTCTAACTTCTTGTTCATCATTTTGCAGATTTGATTTAATTCACGGAAGCTTGCATGGATGGAGTGCTTCTTTTCCATTTGTGTTTTTATTTTGTATCAGTGTGAAACTTTTGTGAATTGATGGATAACGGTGTTGGATGAACAATGTGAAACTTTTGTAATATGTAACGATGGAACTATGTGTTGGCTATGTATGTATATATGAAGGAACTTGTGTGTTGGCTATGACTGTTATATGGATGCTTGTTGTATATATATATGTGTTGGATATCTCATATGTGAAATAGTGACCTGAGATTAAGAGAAAACAAAAAAAAATAAAAAAATGTTACTAATGGCGCACTACCATGTGGTGCGCCAATTGTATAGCAGACACTAGTGGCGCACTGTGGGCAAAACTAATGGCGCACTACATGGTGCGCCATTAGTATACCAGATACTAATGGCGCACCAGTGGTGCGCCATTAGTAAAAAATACTAGTGGCGTGATACTAATCGCGCACCAGTAGTGCGCCATTAGTAGGCAAAATTGGTGCGCCATTAGTAGGCCTTTTCCTTGTAGTGCTAGATTGGTAGTTCTTGCAATGGGAGAAATGCTTAGCTTTGGGTTCAATCTTGCGGTGACCTTACCCAGTGACAGAAAGGGTTGCAAGGCACGTATTGTATTGTTGCCATCGAGGATAACAAGATGGGGTTTTTATCATATTGCACGAATTTATCCCTCTACATCATGTCATCTTGCTTAAGGTGTTACTCTGTTTTTAAATACTCTAGATGCATGCTGGATAGCGGTCGATGAGTGGAGTAATAGTAGTAGATGCAGAATCGTTTCAATCTACTTGATTTGGACGTGATGCCTATATACATGATCATTGCCTAGATATACTCATAACTATGCTCAATTCTATCAATTGCTCAACAGTAATTTGTTCACCCACCGTAGAATATCTATGCTCTTGAGAGAAGCCACTAGTGAAACCTATGGCCCCCGGGTCTATTCTCATCATATCAATCTCTATCACTTTATTTACTTGCTTTGTTTTACCTTTCCTTTTAATTTTTACTTTGCATCTATCTATCAAAAGTACCAAAAATATTATTTATCATCTCTATCAGATCTCACTATCGTAAGTGACCGTGAAGGGATTGACAACCCGTAATCGCGTTGGTTGCGAGTTGCTATCGTTTTGTGTAGGTACGAGGGACTTGTGCGTGGTCTCCTACTAGATTGATACCTTGGTTCTCAAAAACTGAGGGAAATACTGACGCTACTTTGCTGCATCATCCTCTCCTCTTCGGGGAAATCCAACGTAGTGCTCAAGAGGTAGCAAGAAGAATTTCTGGCGTCGTTGCTAGGGAGGCTCACGCAAGCAAGTCAACCATACCAAGTACCCATTGCAATCCCTATCTCTCGCATTACATTATTTGCCATTTGCCTCTCGTTTTCCTCTCCCCCACTTCACCCTTGTCGTTTTATTTGCCCTCTCTTTCCCAATCTCCTCCTCTCTTTCCCATTTGCCTTTTTCTCGTTGCCTTTCTGTTTGCTTGTGTGTTGGATTACTTGTTGCCATGGCGCAAGATAATACCAAATTGTGTGATTTCTCGAATACCAATAATAATGATTTCCTTAGTACTCCGATTGCTCCTCTTAATAACGATGAGTCTTGTGAAATCAATACCGCTTTGTTGAATCTTGTTATGAAAGATCAATTCGCCGACCTTCCTAGTGAAGATGCCGCTACTCATCTAACAATTTTGTTGATTTGTGTGATATGCAAAAGAAGAAAGATACGGATAACAATATTGTCAAATTGAAGTTATTTCCGTTTTCACTTAGAGATCGTGCTAAAGTTTGGTTTTCATCTTTGCCTAAAAATAGTATTGATTCTTGGAACAAGTGCAAAGATGCTTTTATCTCTAAGTATTTTCCTCCCGCTAAGATTATCACTCTTAGGAACGACATCATGAATTTTCAACAACTTGATCATGAGCATGTTGCCCAATCTTGGGAAAGAATGAAATTGATGCTTCGCAATTGCCCTACTCAAGGTTTGAATTTATGGATGATAATACAAATTTTTTATGCCGGATTGAATTTTGCTTCTAGAAATCTTTTAGATTCGGCCGCGGGAGGCACTTTTATGGAAATCACGTTAGGAGATGCTACCAAATTGCTTGATAAAATTATGGCTAATTATTCTCAATGGCACACCGAAAGATCTTCTAGTAAAAAAGTGCATGCTATAGAAGAAATCAATGTTTTGAGTGAAAAGATGGATGAACTTATGAAGATGTTTGCTCCTAAAAATACTCCTCTTGATCCTAATGATATGCCTTTATCTACTTTGCTTGAGAATAATAATGAATCTATGGATGTGAATTTTGTTGGTAGGAATAGTTTTAGAAACAACGCTTATAGAGGGAATTTTAATCCTAGGCCTTATCCTAGTAATCCTTCTAATAATTATGGAAATTCCTACAACAACTCTTATGGAAATTTTAATAAGATGCCCTCTGAATTTGAGAGTAGTGTTAAAGAGTTTATGGATTCACAAAAGAATTTTAATGCTTTGCTTGAAGAGAAACTGCTTAAAATTGATGATTTGGCTAGGAATGTTGATAGAATTTCTCTTGAAATTGATTCTTTAAAGCTTAGATCTATTCCTCCTAAGCATGATATCAATGAGTCTCTCAAAGCCATGAGAATTTCCATTGATGAGTGCAAGGAAAGAACCGCTAGGATGCGTGCTTCCAAAGATGCCTTTATTAAAGCGTGTTCTTCCAATTCCTATGAAAATCAAGATGAAGATCTAAAGGTTATTGATGTGTCCCCCATTAAATCTTTGTTTTGCAATATGAATCTTGATGAATCTGAATATGATCTTCCTTTACCTAGAAGGCATTCTAAGAATCCGGAGTTTCTAGATCTTGATGATGAATTTGATGATAGTGAGATTGAAATAAATAAAAACCGTGATGTTGAACCCACTATTTTGGATCTCAAGGAATTTAATTATGAAAATTTCTCTTTGATTGGTTGTATTTCCTTATTGCAATCCGTGCTAGATTCTCCTCATGCTTATAGTCAAAATAAGGCCTTTACCGAACACATTGTTGATGCTTTGATGCAATCTTATGAAGAAAAACTTGAGTTGAAAGTTTCTATCCCTAGAAAACTCTATGATGAGTGGGAACCTAATATAAAAACTAAAATTAAAGATTTTGAGTTTCATGCTTTGTGTGATTTGGGTGCTAGTGTCTCTACTATTCCCAAAACTTTATGTGATTTGCTAGATTTCCGTGATTTTGATGATTGCTCTCTAAACTTGCATCTTGCGGATTCCACTATTAAAAAACCTATGGGAAGAATTAATGATGTTCTTATTGGTGCAAATAGGAATTATGTGCCCGTAGATTTTATCGTTGTTGATATAGATTGCAATCCTTCATATCCTATTATTCTTGGTAGACCTTTCCTTAGAACGATTGGTGCAATTATTGATATGAAGGAAGGGAATATTAGATTCCAATTTCCCTTAAATAAGGGTGTGGAACACTTCCCTAGAAAGAAAATAAAATTACCATATGAATATATCATGAGATCCACTTATGGATTGCCTACCAAAGATGGCAATACCTAGATCTATCCTTGCTTTTATGCCTAGCTAGGGGCGTTAAACGATAGCGCTTGTTGGGAGGCAACCCAATTTTATTTTCTGTTTTTTATTTTTGCTTCTGTTTAGGAATAAATAATCCATCTACCTTCTGTTTAGATGTGGTTTTATCTTTTAATTAGTGTTTGTGCCAAGTAGAACCTATAGGATAACCTACGATGATAGTTGATTTGATTCTGCTGAAAAACAGAAACTTTGCGTGCACGATTATAATTGTGTTAAATCATAGGAACGTGCTTTGGTAGAATTTTTAGAGTTCCAGAAGTTTGCGTTAGTTACAGATTGCTACAGACTGTTATGTTTTTGACAGATTCTGTTTTACGTGTGTTGTTTGCTTATTTTGATGAATCTATGGCTAGTAAAATAGTTTATAAACCATAGAGAAGTTGGAATACAGTAGTTTTAACAACAATATAAATAAAGAATGAGTTCATTACAGTACCTTGAAGTAGTCTTTTGTTTTCTTTCTCTAACGGAGCTCACGAGATTTCTGTTGAGTTTTGTGTTGTGAAGTTTTCAAGTTTTGGGTGAATTCTTTTGATGGATTATGGAACAAGGAGTGGAAAGAGCCTAAGATTGGGGATTCCCATGGCACCCCCGAGATAATCCAAGGACACAAAAAAGTCAAAGCTTGGGGATTCCCCGGAAGGCATCCCCTCTTTCGTCCACTTCCATCGGTAATTTACTTGGGGCTATATTTTTATTCACCACATGATATGTGTTTTGCTTGGAGCGTCTTGTATTATTTGTGTCTTTGCTTGTTTGTCTACCACAATCATCCTTGCTGTACACACCTTTTGAGAGAGCCATATATGAATTGGAATTTTTTAGAATACTCTATGTGCTTCACTTATATCTTTTAAGCTTGATAGTTTTTGCTCATAGTGCTTCACTTATATATTTTGAGCGTGCTAATTTTTGCTCTAGTGCTTCACTTATATCTTTTAGAGCACGGTGGTGGATTTGTTTTGAAGAAACTATTGATCTCTCATGCTTCACTTAGATTATTTTGAGAGTCATTAATAGCATGGTATTTTTCTTAATGTTAATATACTTGGTGTTCAAGATATGTGAAACTTTCTTTTGAGTGTGTTGAATACTAAGATAAGTTTGATGCTTGATAATTGTTTTGAGATATGGAGGTGATAATATCAAAGTCGTGCTAGTTGGGTGATTATGAATTTGAGAAATACTTGTGTTGAAGTTTGCAAGTCCCGTAGCATGCACGTATGGTTGAAGTTGTGTAACAAATTTGAAACATGAAGTATACCTGGCTTGTGCATCCTTATGAGTGGCAGTCGGGGACGAGAGATGGTCTTTTCCTACCAATCTATCCCCCTAGGAGCATGCACGTAGTACTTGATTTTTGATGACTTCTAAATTTTTGCAATAAGTATATGAGTTCTTTTGACTAATGTTGAGTCCATGGATTATACGCATTCTCACCTTTCCGCCTTTCCTAGCCTCTTCGATACCGTGCCTTGCCCTTTCTCACCTTGAGAGTTGGTGCAAACTTCGCCGGTGCATCCAAACCCCGTGATACGATTCGTTCTATCACACATAAACCTCCTTATATCTTCCCCAAAACAGCCACCATACCTACCTATCATGGCATTTCCATAGCCATTCCGAGAAATATTGCCATGCAACTTCCACCATCATCATCATCACATACATTACTTTTGTCATATTTCCATTGCGTGATCATGTAGTTGACATCGTATTTGTGGCAAAGCCACCATGCATTATTTTCCATACATGTCACTCTTGATTCATTGCACCATCCCGGTACACCGCCGGAGGTGTTCATATAGAGTCATATCTTGTTCTAAGTTTCGAGTTGTAATCCTTATGTTGTAATCAATAGAAGCTAGTGTGATGATCATCATTATTAGAGCATTGCCCAAATAAAAAAAAAGAGAGAGAGGCCAAAAGAAAAAAAAGAAAGGCCCAAAAAATATATATAGAAAGGGCAATGCTACTATCTCTTTTTCCACACTTGTACTTCAAAGTAGCACCTTGTTCTTCATGTAGTGGGTCTCATATATTGTGCTTCAAAGTGGCACCTTGTTCCTCATGTAGTGAGTCTCATAAAATTGTCCTTTTCATACTAGTGGGAATTTTTCATTATAGAACTTGGCTTGTATATTCCTACGATGGGCTTCCTCAAATGCCCTAGGTCTTCATGAGCAAGCGAGTTGGATGCACACCCACTAGTTTTCTTTTGTTGAGCATTCATAGCTCTAGCGCATCCGTTGCATGGCAATCCCTACTCCTCATGTTGACATCAATTGATGGGCATCTCCATAGCCCGTTGATTAGCCTTGTCAGTGTGAGACTTTCTCCTTTTTTGTCTTCTTCACACAATCCCCATCATCATATTCTATTCCACCCATAGTGCTATATCCATGGCTCACGCTCATGCATTGCATGAAGGTTGAAAAAGTTTGAGATTATTTAAGTATGAAACAATTGCTTGGCTTGTCATAGGGGGTATAGAAGTTGGGAACATCTTTGTGTGACGAAAATGAAGCATAGCCTAACTATATGATTTTGTAGGGATGAACTTTCTTTTGCCATGTTATTTTGAGAAGACATCATTGCTTTGATTAGTATGCTTGAAATATTATTATTTTTGTGTCAATATGAACTTTAGTCTTGAATCTTTCGGATCTGAATATTCATATCACAATTAAGAAGATTTACATTGAAATTATGCCAAAGTATCACTCCGCATCAAAAATTCTTTTTTATCATTTACCCACTCGAGGACGAGCAGGAATTAAGATTGGGGATGCTTGGTACGTCTCCAACGTATCTATAATTTTTAATTGCTCCATGCTACATTATCTACTGTTTTGGACTATATTGGGCTTTATTTTCCACTTTTATATTACTTTTGGGACTAACCTATTAACCGGAGGCCCAGCCCAGAATTGCTGTTTTTTGCCTATTTCAGTGTTTCGAAGAAACGGAATATCAAACGGAGTCCAAACGGAATGAAACCTTCGGGAACGTGATTTTCCAACCGAACGTGATCCAGGAGACTTGGACCCTACTCCAAGAAGTGCCAGAGGTGGTCACGAGGGTGGAGGGCGCCCCCCTGGGCGCGCCCCCTACCTTGTGGGCCCCCTGATGCTCCACCGACGTACTCCTTCCTCCTATATATACCTACGTATCCCCAAACGATCAGAACAGGAGCCAAAAACCTAATTCCACCGCCGCAACCTTCTGTATCCACGAGATCCCATCTTGGGGCCAGTTCTGGAGCTCCTCCGGAGGGGGCATCCACCACGGAGGGCTTCTACATCATCACCATAGCCCCTCTGATGAAGTGTGAGTAGTTTACTTCAGACCTTCGGGTCCATAGCTAGTAGCTAGATGGCTTCTTCTCTCTTTTTGATTCTCAATACAATGTTCTCCCCCTCTCTCGTGGAGATCTATTTGATGTAATCTTCTTTTTGCGGTGTGTTTGTTGAGACCGCTGAATTGTGGGTTTATTATCCAGTATTATCTATGGAAAATATTTGACTCTTCTCTGAATTCTTTTATGTATGATTGAGTTCTCTTTGCAAGTCTCTTTGAATTATCCTTTTTGGTGTGGCCAACTAGATTGGTAGTTCTTACAATGGGAGAAGTGCTTAGCTTTGGGTTCAATCTTGCGGTGACCTTACCCAGTGAAAGAAAGGGTTGCAAGGCACGTATTGTATTGTTGCCATCGAGGATAACAAGATGGGGTTTTTATCATATTGCATGAATTTATCCCTCTACATCATGTCATCTTCCTTAAGGCGTTACTCTGTTTTTAAATACTCTAGATGCATGATGGATAGTGGTCGATGAGTGGAGTAATAGTAGTAGATGCAGAATCGTTTCGATCTACTTGTTTCGGACGTGATGCCTATATACATGATCATTGCCTAGATATACTCATAACTATGCTCAATTCTGTCAATTGCTCAACAGTAATTTGTTCACCCACCGTAGAATATCCATGCTCTTGAGAGAGGCCACTAGTGAAACCTATGGCCCCCGGGTCTATTCTCATCATATCAATCTCTATCACTTTATTTACTTGCTTTGTTTTACTTTGCATCTATCTATCAAAAATACCAAAAATATTATTTATCATCTCTATCAGATCTCACTATCGTAAGTGACCATGAAGGGATTGACAACCCCTAATCACGTTGGTTGCGAGTTGCTATTGTTTTGTGTAGGTACGAGGGACTTGTGCGTGGTCTCCTACTGGATTGATACCTTGGTTCTCAAAAACTGAGGGAAATACTTACGCTACTTTGCTGCATCATCCTCTCCTCTTCGGGGAAATCCAACGCAGTGCTCAAGAGGTAGCATGCCGCCACTCCCTGGCATCTTGAGGACGTTGTAGCCATGGTGTGTGGCCGTTATGAACTTGGCCAGTGCTAGGTACCCTAGGATGGCGTTGCAGGGCAGGCGGATGTCGGCGACGTTGAAGTCGATGAGCTCGGTGTGGTAGTTGTTGCGCTCGCCGAAGGCGACAGGGAGGCAAACATGCCCAATCGGATGTGTCTATCTATTGGTCACTCCTAAGAATGGCTTGGTGGGGTGCAGCTGGTAGTAAGGCACCTGGAGCCTGTCGAACATCTGAACAGAGAGGATGTTGAGCCCTGCTCCGCCATCGATGAGGGTCTTGGTGACGGTCACATTGCTGATGACGGGGGAGCAGAGCATGGGGAGCGCGCCAGCGGTGGCCGTGCACTTGAGCCGGTCTGAGGAGTCGAAGGTGATGGCGCACTTAGACCACTAGGGAGGGTGAATCGCTTTGGGCTTCGGGAGCGCTGCATTCACCTCGCGCGCAAACTGCTTGAAGACACGGTGGGAAGCTGGGGCCTGTGAACCGCCCAAGATGTAGGCAATGGCCCGAGGCTCCTGGAAGCCCCCAGCCCCCTCCTCCTGGTGGTGATCTTCGTTCCTCCTTGGCGATGGAGGCAGAGGAGGCAAAGCTGCATTGCCCTGAGGGCGGCCTCACGAGGCCGGTCCCTCCAGTTGCCCTCGCGAGGCTGATCCTGCTAGCGGTCCTCACGAGGCTGGTCGCGCCACTCCTGACGGCGGCCTCGTCCATCCCAGCGTCCTCCACCTCGGCCACCACCGCGACTGTAGCCTCAATCATTGCGCTCGGGGCGCCGACCGAGGCACCCGTCGTGGAGAGCCCTGAGCTCCTGGCAGTCGCTGGTGTTGTGGCTATAGACGTTGTGGAATGCGTAGAACGACCGCTTGTGCTTGGATGACTCAGGGTGGTCGCAGCCGTGCTTGGCCTCTGGCTCGGCCGCAAGAACGGCTGGCCCCTTGCGCTTCGTGTCCTTGGTCTTGGTCTTCTTGTCTTCTTGATCAACATCAGGGAGCTCGAGAAGGGAGAGGTGTTCCTCCTCAGCCCTTGCACACTTGTTCGCCATGTTGAACATCTCTAGAGCGGTGCAGAGATCCTCGTGGATGGCTAGCTCCTCCTTCATCTTAATATCGCGGACGCCATCGGTGAATGCGGAGATGATGGCCTCGTCAGACACCTTGGGGATCTTCAGGCAGACGTTGTTGAAGCGATGGATATACTTATGTAGGGTCTCTCCAAGTTGCTTCTTGACACGGTGTAGGTCTCCCGCGGCTGGCGGACGATCATGAGTGCCCTGGAAGTTGGTGATGAAGCGGCTGTGCATCTCCTCCCAGGAAGAAACCGACCCCTCGGTCAGGTTCAGGAGCCAAGAACGCGCGCCATCCTTGAGGGCCATCAGGAACCAGTTTGCCATGATCTTTTCATCGCCATTGGTCGCCTCGATGCTCAGCTCGTAGAGCTATAGGAACTCGGCGGGTTCTGTGGTGCTGTCGTAGCATGGAGGCAGGTCAAGCTTGAACTTGCTCGGCCAGACGATGTTGCGGAGCTCCATAGTGAACGCGCGGCATTCTGTCGTGGCCACCGGAGGTCGTCGAGGGGGTGGAACGTAGTACTGGTGCATGCGCATCGCCCCCTCCTGTGGCAGCGCACGAGCCTGGTCCTGGGGCGCTGGAAGCAGGTGTGCTTCTCCTTGGGGATGTTGCACCACCTGGCAGCTCACGTCGTCCCGAGCTGGTGTCGGGCGTTCCGGGTCGCGCCGTGGAGCCATACGCCTCGGCTCGATGATTACACCCTGGGCCGGAGGTGGCGGAGGAGCTCCGTGCGCAACATCGCCCGCTGCAGGTGGTTGCTGAGGCAGCGAGCGAGCCGGCCCGTCGGAGCCCCCGTGTGCGATGCTGATGAGCTCGGCGATCCGCTCAAGCCACTCCTCGTAGAGATCACCCACCGGACGGTAACAAAGAACCTCACGCGCTGTGAGCAGAGCGGCCTGCGTGTCCACCTGTCCGCGGCGTGCATGGGATGACGAAGCTACTGGGGTCAGTGACAGAGTGGCGGTGCGGCCGTCACGGCGCACCGACGGGTGCAGCAATGAAGCTTGCTGCTCATGGCCGGCAGGGCGCATGGCAGCGTTGGACACCGAAGATGGAGCGCGGCGGGCACAGCCGTCACCCGCCGGAGCTGTCTGAGCGACGCCGGTGGCGACCGCAGCCCGACGTTCGGTGCGAGCCCTGCGCGCGTTGGCCATGGAGGTGTCGGAACGGTGGTGAGTCGAACAACGGAAGAGAGGATCCGAAGCACCCCTACCTGGCACGCCAAATGTCGGATTTAGGGATCCGACAACCCTTGAGAGGTTCGAACTCTGGGGTGCGTGTGGATATCTCAACCTGCCCAGCCTGCCTACTCGCGACCCTCCTAGCCTAGCGCGTCGAGCTCAAAGAGAGACAAAGACAGAGAGATTTATACTGGTTCGGCCACCGTTGTGGTGTAATACCCTAATCTAGTGTGGTGTGGTGGATTGCCTCGAGGGGCTATGGATGAACTAGTACAAAGGATGAACAAGCCTCAGGAGGTGAGGTGTTCTCGAGATGGTGTGGTGCTCTACCTATTCTCCTCTTTGTCCCCTTCCTATGGTGGTGGCTAAGTCCTATATATAGTGGCCTTGGTCCTCTTCCCAAATATGAGCAGGAAGGGATTCCACAACGGCGGGATTTGAAATGGGACAAGTAGTATAGTCTATCCTGACAAAAGTAGTCTTCGCCTGCGAAAAGCCTCTGGTCGTGATGCTGTGGTGGGCTCGGTGATGACCTCCGTCCTGCCGTCCTGGCGGTCTTGGTCTCGTTGCACCAGAATGGCAACCTTTGGCTGATTCCTCAGGACTCCGCGCCTGTGGCTTGCCTCCCTTTCACCGAAGAGGAAACCTGCGCTCTGCACCCGCCTGGCGCCCGCCTAGCCTTGGTCGTCATGGCTCACGTCAGCCGAGCCTCATGAGATAACTTCATAGAACTCTCCGCCCCTCAGGAGCCCTCCTGAGGAGACCACTCCTACAGGGGTCTTGGCATCGTCCGCCTCGCGAGGCTTGGCCCCTCGTGAGGGTCTTGTGGTGTTGATGTTGAAGATGGGCCATACCAGGCCATCGTCGGAGCCATGTGGTGGACCGCAGGAAGGCAGGACTGATACCCCCAAGTCCAGGACGCCGACAATTAATGATGATGATCATGAAACTTTAGATTAAGTTTCTATTGGACCTTGTAGGTCGAACAGAGGATGTTACGCACTAGAGTGGTACGGTAATCCTGTCCTGGAAGTCACATTACTAGACCAAGACGAACCTACAAACTATGAAGAATCTATGATGAGCCCAGATTCCGATAAATGGCTTGAGGCCATGAAATCTGAGATTGGATCCATGTATGAGAACAAAGTGTGGACTTTGGTGGATTTTCCCGATGATCGGCAAGCCATTGAGAATAAATGGATCTTCAATAAGAAGACATACACTAGTAGAAAAGGGGGCAATGGTCCAGGCCGGTCCAGCCCATTAGTCTCGGTTCAATCCAGAACCGGGACCAATAGGGGCATTGGACCCGGTTCGTGAGCCCCGGGGGCCGGCCGGGCCACGTGGGCCATTGGTCCCGGTTCGTCTGGACCTTTTGGTCCCGGTTGGTGGGACGAACCGGGACCAATGGGCCTCGCTCCTGGCCCACAACCATTGGTCCTGGTTGGTGGGACGAACCGGGACCAATGGGCCTCGCTCCTGGCCCACAACCATTGGTCCCAGTTGGTGGCATGAACCGGGACCAAAGGCAACCCTTTAGTCCTGGTTCATGCGACCAACTGGGACCAATGGTGGTGCCTATATATACCCCCTCGCGCAAGAGCAGAGCACACTGCTCTGTTTTTTCTGGCCGAGGGGGAGAGGGCTTGATGGTGCTCTAGCTCACCTCCTATGCACACAAGGTGTTCGATGGAATGCCCGAGCCACACTACTTAAGGTTTCTCCTCTCCAAGCTCGACCGCCAAGCTCCATTTTCCTCAATATTTGTCTAGGTTTAGCGGTCCGTCACGCCCCGTCCCCATCTTCACCGTCGTCGATCACCCGCGCCGATCTCATCGCCGGCACCACCGTGGTGTGCCTCTTGTTCTTATCTTCTTTCTGAAAGGAAAAATATTCTTACTTGTATGTTTAGATAGATACTTGTATTATTTTCTTACTTTTATTATTGCATCTTATATAGTGCAATGGTTTTGGTATCCGCCCCCGTCGGCCCTCGTCCTGTCTATGATTCGGATGTGGTATATATTATATTTCATAACTATTGGTTCATTTATTGTTTATGACAATTATGCCGACCAACGTGACATAGATTTTATTTATCTAGGAGGTTGTTGAACCGGAAATTCCAACCGACTCTATTGTCGAGAGATTAAATTTAGTTGAAGAACAAAACAATTTGTTGAAGGAAAAAAATAGAAAAATTGAGGAGGAGAAGATGATATTGAAGTTGCATGTTGCGGATGTCGTCGATGATCACAAGATCAAGATGGATGCAATGCGCTTGAAGATTAGAAAGATTAGAAAATATGCCATTCATACCGAGGCTTGGTATCATTATGCCATTGGATCAGTTGTTACATTGGTTGCGATTATGATCGCATTTGTTTTCGCATTGAAATGTTTTACATAGTTTCAGTGTACGGTTTAATTAATTTAGATGCTCTGCAGAGCTTTATGTTGTTAGATGAGAACTATGTATGTACTTTGGTTTTAATGTGATGATGAACTTCTATTAATTTGGTCACTTAATTATCTATTCATGATGTTCTCTAATGATTTTTGACACACTTAATTATATATAATGCACGCAGATGAACCGGCAATGGATTTACGGTTCAAGACACACCTCCGAATACATTAAGGGCGTGCATGATTTTCTCGAAGTGGCTGAGGCGAACAAGCAGAATGGTTTTATGTGTTGTCCATGCCCTATATGTGGGAATACGAGGTCTTACTCTGACAGGAAAATCCTCCACACCCACCTGCTTTACAAGGGTTTCATGCCACACTATAATGTTTGGACGAGGCACGGAGAAATAGGGGTTATGATGGAAGACGGCGAAGAAGAAGAGTACGATGACAACTATGTGCCCCCTGAATACGGTGATGCTCCTGAAGATCAAGAGGAACCAGACGATGTGCACGATGATGCTGCAACGGGCAAAGCTGCTGAAGATCAAGAAGAACCAGACGATGTGCCCGATGATGATGATCTCCGCCGGGTCATTGTCCATGCAAGGATGCAATGCGAAAGTCAAAAGGAGAAGATGAAGTTCGATCGCATGCTAGAGGACCACAAAAAAGGGTTGTATCCCAATTGCGAAGATGGCAACACAAAGCTCGGTACCGTACTGGAATTGCTGAAGTGGAAGGCAGAGAATGCTGTGCCCGACAAAGGATTTGAGAAGCTACTGAAAATATGGAAGAAGAAGCTTCCAAAGGATAATGAATTTCCCGACAGTACATACGCATCAAAGAAGGTCGTATGCCCTCTAGGATTGGAGGTGTAGAAGATACATGCATGCCCTAATGACTGCATCCTCTACCGCGCTGCGTACAAGGATCTGAACGCATGCCCGGTATGTGGTGCATTACGGTATAAGATCAAACGAGATGACCCTGGTGATGTTGACGGCGAGCCCCCCAGGAAGAGGGTTCCTACGAAGGTGATGTGGTATGCTCCTATAATACCACGATTGAAACGACTGTTCAGAAACGGAGAGCATGCCAAGTTGATGCGATGGCACAGTGAGGACCGTAAGAAAGACGGGAAGTTGATTGCACCCGCTGACGGGTCGCAGTGGAGAAAAATTGAGAGAAAGTACTGGGATGAGTTTGCAAGTGAGCCAAGGAACGTATGGTTTGCTTTAAGCACGGATGGCATTAATCCTTTCGGGTAGTAGAGCAGCAATCACAGCACCTGGCCCGTGACTCTATGTATGTATAACCTTCTTCCTTGGATGTGCATGAAGGGGAAGTTCATTATGATGCCAGTTCTCATCCAAGGCCTAAGCAACCCGGCAATGACATTGCTGTGTACCTAAGGCCATTAGTTGAAGAACTTTTACAGCTGTGGAATGGAAACGGTGTACGTACGTGGGATGAGCACAAACAGGAGGAATTTAACCTAAAGGCGTTGCTGTTCGTGACCATCAACGATTGGCCCGCTCTCAGTAACCTTTCAGGACAGACAAACAAGGGATACCACGCATGCACGCACTGTTTACTTGACACCGATAGTATATACCTGGCAAGCTGCAGGAAGAATGTGTACCTGGGCCATCGTCGATTTCTTCCGACCAACCATCAATGTCGAAAGAAAGGCAAGCATTTCAAAGGTGAGGCAGATCACCGGAAGAAGCCCGCCATGCGTACCGGTGATCACGTACTCGCTATGGTCAATGATTTACACGTAATCTTTGGAAAGGGTCCCGGCGGACTAGCTGTTCCAAGTGACGCTCGGGGACACGCACCCATGTGGAAGAAGAAATCTATATTTTGGGACCTACCCTACTGGAAAGACCTAGAGGTCCGCTCTTCGATTGACGTGATGCACGTGATGAAGAACCTTTGCGTGAACCTGCTAGGCTTCTTGGGCGTGTATGGGAAGACAAAAGATAGAGCTGAGGCATGGGAGGACCTGCAACGTTTGCACGAAAAAGACGACATGCCTCCAAAGTAGTATGAAGGTCCTGCCAGCTATGCTCTTACCAAAGAAGAGAAGGAAATCTTCTTTGAATGCCTGCTCAGTATGAAGGTCCCGACTGGCTTCTCGTCGAATATAAAAGGAATAATAAATATGGCAGAGAAAAAGTTTCAGAACCTAAAGTCTCATGACTGCCACGTGATTATGACACAACTGCTTCCGGTTGCATTGAGGGGGCTTCTACCGGAAAACGTCCGATTAGCCATGGTGAAGCTATGTGCATTCCTCAATGCAATCTCTCAGAAGGTGATCGATCCAGAAATCATACCAATGCTAAGGAGTGATGTGGTGCAATGTCTTGTCAGTTTCGAGCTGGTGTTCCCACCATCCTTCTTCAATATCATGACGCATGTCCTCGTTCATCTAGTTGACGAGATTGTCATTCTGGGCCCTGTATTTCTACACAATATGTACCCCTTTGAGAGGTTCATGGGAGTCCTAAAGAAATATGTCCATAACCGCGCTAGGCCAGAAGGAAGCATCTGCATGGGCCATCAAACAGAGGATGTCATCGGGTTTTGTGTTGACTTCATTCCTGGCCTTAAGAAGATAGGTCTCCCTAAATCGCGGTATGAGGGGAGACTGACTGGAAAAGGCACGCTTGGAAGGGACTCAATAATATGTAGGGACGGATATTCTTGGTCTCAAGCACACTACACAGTTCTACAGAACTCTACCTTGGTGACCCCGTATGTCGATGAACACAAGAACAATCTGCGCTCCAAATACCTGGAGCAGTGCGACGACTGGATTACATGTGAACACATCAGGACTTTCAGCAGTTGGTTGGAAGCACATATTAGAGGTGACAACACTGTTTGTGATGAGTTGTACTTGTTGTCCAGGGGACCATCTTTGACTGTATTGATTTGGAAAGGATATGAGATAAATGGGAATACATTTTACACGATTGGCCAAGATCAAAACAACACCAACCAAAACAGCGGTGTCTGCTTTGATGCAACAACCGAGAGGGGAAAGGACACATATTATGGTTACATAGTGGACATATGGGAACTTGACTACAGACATGATTTTAAGGTCCCTTTGTTTAAGTGCAAATGGGTCAATCTGTCAGGAGGCGGGGTACAGGTAGACCCACAGTACGGAATGACAACAATGGATCTGAAAAATCTTGGGTACACTGACGAACCGTTCGTCCTAGCCAATGATGTGGCACAGGTTATCTATGTGAAGGACATGTCTACCAGACCGAGAAAGAGAAAAGATAAGGAAGCGAATACATCATACGATGAGCCAAAGCGCCACATAGTTCCTTCAGGAAAAAGGGACATCATGAGAGTGGAGGACAAGACAGACATGTCTGAAGATTATGAAAAGTTTCATGAAATTCCTCCCTTTAAAGTCAAGGCTGACCCCAGCATCCTGATAAACGATGAAGATTATCCATGGTTACGGCGCAATAAGCAAATGAGACAAGCGAAGAAAAAGTGTAGACTTTCTCCCGCAACTATTATGATGATACCATGCCAACTTTGTAACTGACGAGTATGATACCATTGTCCGTTTTGTACATGCACATGCTATGTGTGGGTCAATTTATGATACCATGCCAACTTTCAACTTTTTCAGAGTTCATTTGAAATGCTTTAATGTCTTATGGTTCGACCCTCGTAATAATTAAAAATAGCAACAATAAGTATTTTGTTGTAAGTAGAAACAAAATAAAATAAATAAAGCAAGAAAGAAAACAAAAAAACAAAAAAAGTGTTTTCAAATTTGAAAAGTAATGGCACTAACGAAAAGTTTATAATTTTCCTAAAACTAAAAGCAAAAAGAATTAAAAAATAAAGCAAAAAACAAAAGAAAATAAATAATGCAGAAAATAAAACAAAAACAGGAAAAAATAAAAGTAGCAACAATAAGTAAAGAAAAAATGCCTCCTACTGGGCCCCCACGGCCTGAATACGACATGAAACCCTACTATGGGCTAGGATTCAGGCCTGCGGTAGGCCCAATAGGCCCACCAGGCAAAGTTTAGCAAGTAGGCCTGAAAGCCTGCGGTCGAGAGGAGTTCGAGAGGGGCGCGGCAGTGGGGCTTATAAACCACTGCGCGCCCCTCTCAACAGAGAGGTGGGACTAAACTTTGGCCCCGATGACACAGGGACCTTTGGTCCCGGTTGGTGGCACCAACCGGTAAAGGGGGGGGGGTATTGGTCCCGGTTGGGGCCACCAACCGGGACCAAAGGTCGCCGCTTCCCGCCCTCTGGGCTGCCGAAAAAGAGGCCTTTGGTCCCGGTTGGTGGCACCAACCGGGTTTAAAGGGGGCATTGGTCCCGGTTGGTGCCACGAACCGGGACCAATGCTCTTGCTATATATACAGGACTTAGCAGTTTTTGCCAAAACCCATCTCTTTCTTCTCGCCCCAACGCCTCTGCTCCTCGTCGCCATCGCCGCCGAGCCCTGCCCCGACGCCGTCAGGCTGGTCCAGCTTGCCGTCGCCACCGCCGAGCCACTGCCCCGACACCGTCGCCACGCCCGCCGCCCCTGCCGGCCCCGACACCATCGTCGTTGCCGCGCACGCCACCGGCCATTCCCCGACCCCGTCCCCGTCGCCGCGCGCGCCGCCCCTTCCCCGACCCCGTCGACGTCGCCGCGCGCGCCGCCCCTTCCCCAACCCCGTCGCCGTCGCCCCGACCACACGCCGCTGCCTTCGGTCCGGCCGCCGGCGCCCTTTCCTCTTTTTTTTATATATGCGGAAGTTTATATATGCAAAAATTTATATATGCAAAATTTTATACATATATGCAAGTATATATGTATTTTTTTCATAAGTGTATTTTTTTTGTTCATTGCATTTTTTCATATATATAATGTATATATGTATGTGGTAGCTATATATATGATGAATGGATGTGGCTATATATGTATGTATGAATATAATGTTCATAGCATTTTTTTGTTTATGTATGTTTTTTCATATATGTATTAATTTTATATTTAGGTTGTTAGTAGATATCGATTTTAGGTTAGTGCATTTTAGGTTAGTGTAGAGGAGAAAGTAAAATAAGGAAAAGGAAGAAAAGAGGAAGAAGGAAGAAGGAAGAAGAAGAAGAAAAAGAATGAGAGGAAAAAGGAAAATAAGAAGAGGAAGAAAGGAGAAAAAGAGGAGAGGAAGAAGAGGAGAAATAAATAAGAAGAGGAAAAAAGAAGAAAAAGAAGAGGAGAAGAAGAAAGGAATAGAGGAGAAAGAAGAAAAAATAGAAGAAAAAAATGCTATTTTTTCTTCTTCTCCTCTATTCCTTTCTTCTTCTCCCCTTTTTTTCTTCTTTTTTTTTTCTTCTTCTTCCTTGTTCCTTCTTTCTCTTTTCTTCCTTTTCCTTAATTATTTTCCTTTCTCGAGGGAGAAGAAGAAAAAGAAGAGGAGAAGAAGAAAGAAAGGAATAGAGGAGAAAGAAGAAACTTCAACACGAGCTAGGGGGTGGTACCGATACCCCCTCCCCGATAACATTATTTTCCCATGTATATGTATGTCACGTTGTTGTCGATATAACCCCCTCTAGATAAATTCGACATGAGGGGCGGTCGATAGATATACCCCCTCTCGACCGTGATAACATATACAACTGCAGCACCCGCCTCGGCCCTCTCGCTCGACCAAAACTCTCGAGGACACCCAAACCCTAGAGAGAAAACGATGTTGGTCTCCTACCCCCTCCCGCCGCGCCCCTACCCGACAAATTAACTCTCTCGAGGCCACCCAAATTTATCCAGTTAAAAGAGTGTTGTCGTCGAGGCCACCCCAAACCCTTGAAGCGTTGTGTCGAGGCGACCCCAAACCCTAGAGAAACAGCGTCGAGGCCACTAACATGATTCCTTATTGTGATTAGCTAGCTAGTTCTACGTTTGCCACTAATATATATATATATATATATATATATATCCATCTGTACCATGTTTGAATAATAATTGACATGTTGTAAATATTTGCAGAAACTATGGAGCACTCCCGAGACGAAGAAACAGAAGCGATGTTGGGGGACATAATCGCACAAGGAAGTGATGAAGTTGCGTCATTTCTCAACGAGACCGATGGTCAAGAAGGACTGGGTGAAGAAGAGGGCTATGTTCATGATGGCATCGATCCATTAATGCCGGTACAAGAAGAGGACTATGTTCATGACGGCTCCAGTGACACAATGGAGGTACAAGAAGGAGACCGTGCTGACTGCTCCGGTCACCGAACCGAGTCCGGCCAGGTATATATATATTAGTTAAGCCCGTGCTGACTAGTTAATTGATGCATCCATTGTTTTGGTATATGTACACATATTAATTACTCTCGTCTTTCTTCCTTATAATTTCTAGCCCTCCGGATCGAGCACAATTTCGGTAAGGAGACGAGGCCCGAAGAAAAAGTTGAGCTCGGATGAAAAGTTTGAGATCATAGAAATCGTGCCCGACGGCGAACCGATTGAACCCATCCGGACAAGGAAGGCATTTTCTGCTTAGTGCGGGGTTCTTGTTAGGGACAAGATCCCGAGCAGCATCTAGCAATGGTATAAGCCTACTAAGGAGGAAGACCCTGAGGTGTCTTATGTCAATGATATGCAAAAAGAAGATCTTTGGACTGAGCTGAAGGCAAATTTCACCCTACCGCCAGAGGAGGATCCGGAGAAGCTAGTTAAAGAGCAATTAATCAAGTCTTGCGCTCTTAAGAAGATGGCAAGCCTAATGAGGAGGTGGAGGAAAGAGCTAAACCAGTTTGTCGAGAAAAAAAATACACCAAAATTCATCGGAAAATCTGAGAAGATCAAAGATCACTGGCCCGCATTTGTGGCCCACAAGACATCGGAAAAGAGTAAGAAGATGTCAGCGACAAACAGGCAAAATGCTGCGAAGAAGAAGCTTCACCATCGCACGGGGTCAGGTGGCTACCTCAAAGCCCGGCCTAAGTGGTCCAAGGCTGAGCATGATCTGCTTGAAAAAGGGACCGAACCAGAGACAATGCACTGGCCAGACTGTTGCCGGACTTGGTTCTTCGGGGCTGGCGGAACCTTGGACCCTGTAACAGGGAAGTGTCAGTGGACGGACGAGCAACTGCAAACACCAGTCAAGAACCTTCGACACTATATCGATGCAGTGCAGCGAGGGACGTTCCTTCCAAACAGGGAGAAGGACGAGCTCACAATGGCCCTTGGGAATCCTGAGCACCCTGGACGGACACGAGGCACGCCAGGCTCTATTCTGTGGAAGGTTGGTGTTCCGAACACAGGGGTTACAAAACCCACGAGAGGAGGAAGAAACTGGAGCAGGACCAAATGCGGGCGCTGCACGAAAGGGTAATGGGGATAGAGGAACGAGAAGAGGTACGAGAAGCAGCAGATCGCAACAAACGACCTACCGAAGCTTCCCCCGAAGCTACCCCGCCATCGAGAAGCAGCGTGGCTTCCACCGAGCTGCTTCAGCCGGAGCATGTCTTGACGGCTCCTGCCAGCTATCCCGTGGATGGTATCACGGAGTCTCAAAATTGCCACATTATGCCACGATGGATGAATTTGAAGGTCAAGGCGGCTGTTGGCCAAGTTTATCCTAGTGGACCCGGCACAACTTATCACTGCCAGCCGATTCTAGAAGGATATGCTAAGGTGATGGTGGATGAAATAACAGAGGGATTTGAGGACCTCGTGCTTGAGCACCCTACTGGTGAAGGGGAGACTAGGCTGGGTTCTGCTCTGAAGACTCCATGCCTATGGCGGAAGGAGCTCATCAACCTTCTGAACTGGACGCCTCCGCCTCCTCCTCCTCCTCCGGCGAGTCAGGGCACTCCGCCTCCTCCTCCTCCTCCGGCGAGTCAGGGCACTCCGCCTCCTCCTCCGGCGAGTGACAATCAGGGCACGCGTGGCGGCACTCCGCCTCCTCCACCGCCTCCTCCTCCAGCGAGTGACGATCAGGGCACGCGTGGCGGCACTCCGCCTCCTCCGGCGCGTGGCGGCACTCCGCCTCCTTCTCCGGCGCGTGGTGGCACTCCGCCTCCTCCTTCTCCGCCTCGCCAGCAAGGGCGGAAGAGACCCGCCGCCGCCCCGGCTGCTCCGGCGCGTCGTAGTCCTTCTCCTCCGCCTCGTAAGCAAGCACGAAAGAAGACAGACGCCGCAGCTGCTCCGTCTGCTCCAGCGTCTAGCAGCACAAGAAGAGGAGAGAGGCAATACAGATACGGTCCACCTCTAAAGCCTCTAGAGAAGTTACTGTACGAGAGGACGGAGGAGGAAAACAATACGATCGTGCAGGCCCACGTGAAGGAGTTCTTTGAAGGGGTGAAAGCAAAGAGACATCCACCTCCGGAGTAGAAGGTAGATCTGGTGAAAGCAAAGCGCACTCTCGATGCCCTGAGGAAACCACCAAAGTCTCCGCCGAGAACCAACTATGAGCGCATTACTGAACAGACATATCTCCAAGCCAAGCGGTCGGGAACTACTGTCAGTGATAAAAGGTTAAAAGAACAAGCAAAGGGGAAAAAATTGCCCAGCTCGACGAACAAGCACAACAATCGTGCCCCCCGCTCAATGTGTCTAATGCTCCGGGGACGGTGCCCGGTTATGGCAATCTTGAAGATTACCTGCCTGACGATGCACTTCCTGATTTCATGGAGGTGGACGAACACATATACGAGTACGGGAAGCCTCTCTTCAAAGATGAAAAATCTCTGACAACAATGATGCGAAGATTCCATAGTTGGTACATGAAAACCTGCAGAGAGTCTGAGGGGAAGAACAGTTTGTATCTGAACATTAAAGAGGAGCACGACCTCGTTTCAAATGATCTGTTGTGTGTTCCATTTGAGGAGTTCTTCGTGTTCTTCATCAAAAGGCCCTCGATAAATTAATGGCCTTTTACTACTGCTTGTAAGTACTATTTCTGTCATTAGGTCTCTATATATAGCTCGGCTCTTTCATTGCATGTATTTATAATTAATTATCCTCAATATATTATGCAGATTGAAGATCGTCGAGTACAAAAAACAAGAAATTTATGATATTGGGTTCATTAACACAAATATCATAGATGTATTTCTTGTTGAAAAGAACGTCAAAGAGGCCGAGGACAACTTGCTACAATTGTTGATCAAAAATCAAAACAAAGATACCATACTCTTTCCTTACAATGGCCCGTGAGTGTTACTGTCGTGTGCATATTCGGTTTCCCTTATTACTCGAGCGAGGTTATAGTAATGTAATTGATGAGTTATGCATGCGTGCGCAGGTACCACTATATTCTTCTGGAGATTAAGCTTGAGCATGGACTAGTAACCGTCTTAGACTCGAGACGGAAAGATCCCAGCACCTATGCGGACATGACTGAAATGCTTAGCAAGTAAGTTCAATCGATCATTATCGCACCATATCGGCAACTTTTTGTTCATTTCCTGATATCTCAAGTAATAATAATTATTTTATTTGTCTTGTAGGGTTTGGAAACAGTTCACCGCACAAGCTCCGGGACTGCCGAAGGAGCTGCGATATACATACCCGAAAGTAAGTACTACTATCTAGCTAGTTGTGCGCATCTCCCGTTGATTCTATAGCTATACTTTCATCAATGCCATTTATAATGCTTCATTATCAGTTTGATTGACCTCTATTTCTCGTAAAGTGCTTGTGGCAGGAGGAAGGGAATGATTTCTGTGGATACTACGTGTGCGAGTTCATCCACACCGCGACTTTGAAAAACAAGCGGGGCTACTCTAGAAGACAATATGAAGTGCGTAAGCAATAATATTCACAATTTCATTTTATTATACCATCATTTCTATTGAGTTTCATTCATATATATGTATTAATTAACCCCCTTCTTCAAATTAGACGTGGCAGATGCGGGATGAACTCCTAGAACCAGATCGCATGAAAGTAATTCAAGAGGAATTGGCGGGATTCTTTCTTGAACACGTCATCAGTAAAGCTGGAGAATACCATGTGGAAATTGATTTCAAATGCTAGGGGTTTTTAATTAAGAGATCTTATACATATTGTAAATGTATGTAGCCAATAGCGTCGGATACATCAAACGAAAACTTGTTGTTCGACCAATCTCTCGAAGAAGGAGAGGTCGATCGATCACTTCTCTCGGTATGCATGCCGAACTTCTGTACTGAATGGTTCTCTCGATCACTTATGTATATATAGTACGTAGTGTCGACCAAGCACGGACATAAGAGAGGACACTTCTCTCTATTAATTAGCTAGCTAACACAATATATGAAACACCTAAATTAACCCCCCAAAACCCCCAACCCCCTCCTTTAAAAAAAACAAAAACCCCAGCCACTGGAATGCAGATGCGTGGATGCCTTTTGGTCCCGGTTGGAGCCACCAACCGGGACCAAAGGCCCCCTGACTAGGCTCGGCGCACAGGGCCACGTGGAGGAACATTGGTCCCGGTTCGTGTTTGAACCAGGACTAATGGGTGGAGGTATTAGTAACGACCCATTAGTCCCGGTTCATGAACCGGGACTAAAGGCCCTTACGAACTGGGACTAATGGATGGTTTTCTACTAGTGATACACTAATGGTAATGTCACTATCTACAAAGCTTGACTTGTCGTGAAAGGTTTTTGACAAGTTCAAGGGGTTGACTATGATGAGACCTTCTCACCCGTAGCGATGCTTAAGTCAGTCTGAATCATGTTAGCAATTGCTGCATTTTATAATTATGAAGTTTGGAAAATGGACATCAAAACTGCATTCCTTAATGGATTTCTTATAGAAGAGTTGTGTATGTTGCAACCAGAAGGTTTTGTCGATCCTAAAGGTGCTATACCTTGATAGATCAAGATCTATAGAGATAGATCAACATGCTTGATAAGACTTTCACAAAGCACATACCTTGATAAAGTTTTGAAGAAGTTCAAAATAGACCAGTTAAAGAAATGGTTCGTGCCTGTGTTACAAGCTGTGAAGTTGAGTAAGAATCAAAGCTCGACCGCGGCAGAAGATAGAGAGAGAATGAAAGTCATTCCCTATGCCTCAGGCATAGGTTCTATAAAGTATGCCATGCTGTGTACCAGACCTATTGTGTGCCTTGCCATGACTTTGGCAAGGGGGTACAATGGTGATCTAGGAGTAGATCACTGGGCAGCGGTCACAATTATCCTTAGGTACCTTAAATAGGACTAAGGAAATGTTTCTCGGTTATGGAGGTAATAAAGAGTTCGTTGTAAAGGGTTACGTCGATGCAAGATTTAACACCGATCTAGATGACTCTCGGTCTCAATCTAGATAAATATTGAAAGTGGGAGAAATTAGCTAGAGTAGCTCCATGCAGAGCATTGTAGACATAGAAATTTGCAAAATACATACGGATCTGAATGTGACAGAGCCATTGACTAAATTTTCTCTCGCAAGAAAAACATGATCACCCCTTAGTACTCTTTGGGTGTTAATAATATGGCGATGTGAACTAAATTATTGACTCTAGTAAACTCTTTGGGTTTTGGTCACATGGCGATGTGAACCATAGGTGTTAATCACATGGTCATGTGAACTAGATTATTGACTCTAGTGCAAGTGGGAGACTGAAGGAAATATGCCCTAGAGGCAATAATAAAGTTGTTATTTTATATTTCCTTATTCACCATAAAGGTTTATTATTCATGCTAGAATTGTATTGATTGCAAACTTAAATACATGTGTGAATACATAAACAAAGACTTTGTCCCTAGTAAGCCTCTACTAGACTAGCTGTTGTTCGAAGATGGTTAAGGTTTCCTAACCATGGACATGTGCTGTCATTTGATAATGGGATCACATCACTAGGAGAATGATGTGATGGACACAACCCATCCGTTAGCTTAGAATATTGATCATTCATTTTATTGCTATTGCTTTCTTCATGTCAAATACAAATTCCTTTGACTAAGAGATTATGCAACTCCCGGATACCGGAGGAATACCTTGTGTGCTATCAAACGTCACAACATAACTAGGTGATCATAAAGATGCTCTACAGGTATCTCCGAAGGTGTTTGTTGACTTGGCATAGATCAAGATTAGGATTTGTCACTCCGAGTATTGGAGAGGTATCTCTGAGCCCTCTCGGTAATACATATCATAAGAAGCCTTCCAAGCAAAGTAAACAATGAGTTAGTTGAAAGATGATGTATTACAGAACGAGTAAACAGATTTTCCGGTAACGAATTGAACTAGGTATGAAGATAACGACGAACGAATCTCAAACAAGTAACATACTGATGGACAAAGGGAATTACGTATGTTGTCATAACGGTTTGACTGATAAAGATCTTCGTAAAATATGTAGGAGGCAATATGGGCATCCAGGTTCCGCTATTGGTTATTGACCGTAGAGGTGTCTCGGTCATGTCTACATAGTTCTCAAACCATAGGGTCGGCACGCTTAACGTTTGTTGATGATATAGTGTTATATGAGTTATATGATTTGGTGACCAAATGTTGTTCGGAGTCCCGAATGAGATGACGGACATGACGAGGAGTCTCGAAATCATCGGGAGGTAAAGCTTGATATATAGGACGACTATATTTGGACACTAGAAGTGATTCGGGTGGTACTGGGTACTTATCGGGTCAGCACAAGGGGTTCCGGGCAGCCCCGGTAGGTTATTGGTCCTTATAGGCAAAACGGGGAAGAGCACACTAGCCCACAAGGGGCTAGTGCACCCCTCTACCCCCTTCCCATGCACCAAAGGAGGGAGGGAAGGAAAGGGGAGGCACCCAAAGGCAACCATCTCCCTTTCCTTTCCCCCTCATGTTCAAATAAGGAAGGGGCGGGGCTAGGCAGGTGCCCTAGGGCAACCCCTGGCCACTTGGGGCACCCTAGGGGCTGCCTCTCCTCCGCCCACCTATATATATATGAGGGAGGGGGCGCCACAACAACACACAACATTGTCTTAACCGTGTGCGGCGCCCCCGTCCATCGTTTACTCCCTCGGTCATCTTTTCGTAGTGCTTAGGCGAAGCCTGCGGAGATCGCATCACCATCACCATCACCACGCCATCGTGCTGCCGGAACTCATCTACTACCTCGCTGTCTTGCTGGATCAAGAAGGCGGAGGACGTCACCAAGCTGAACGTGTGTAGAACATGGAGGTGCCGTGCATTCGGTACTTGATCGGTTGGAGCTCGAAGAAGTTTGACTAGATCAACCGCATTGTTAAACGCTTCCACTTAAGGTCTACGAGGGTATGTAGACACACTCTCCCCTCTGGTTGTTATGCATCTCCATGGATAGATCTTGCATGTGCTTAGAATTTTTTGTATTCCATGCAACATAAGCCAACAGCTAGATGGCTTTCTCTCTCTTTGATCCTCAATACCATGTTCTCCTCGATGTTCTTGGAGATCTATTCAATGTAATCTTCTTTTGCAGTGTGTTTGTCGCGATCCGATGAATTGTGGATTTATGATTAGTTTATCTATGAATATTATTTGAATCTTCTCTGAATTCTTATATGCATGATTTGATATCTTTGTATTTCTCATTGAATTATCGGTTTGGTTTGGCCAACTAGATTTGTTTGTCTTGCAATGGGAGAGGTCTTAGTTTTGGGTTCAATCTTTCGGTGATCTCACCTAGTGATAAAGTAGGGGTAGCGAGACACGTATTGTATTGTTGCCATCAAGGGTAAAAAGATGGGGTTTTCATAATTTACTTGAGTTTATCCCTCTACATCATGTCATCTTGCTTAAGGCGTTACTCCGTTCTTATGAACTTAATATTCTAGATGCATGCTGGATAGCGGTTGATGTGTGAAGTAATAGTAGTAGATGCAGGCAGGAGTCGGTCTACTTGACATGGACGTGATGACTATATTTATAATCATTGCCTTGGATATCGTCATAAATTTGCGCTTTTCTATCAGTTGCTCAACAGTAATTTGTTCAACCACCGTATTATTTTCCTTCAAGAGAGAATCCTCTAGTGATACCTATGGCCCCTGGGTGTATTTTCCATCATATATTTTCAGATCTATAAACCAAAAAACCCAAAAATACCTCGCTCCAATTTATTTACTTTTGTTTTATGTTTTACTTATCTTTTATATCTATCTCTATCAGATCTCATATTTGCAAGTGACCTGAAGGGATTGGCAACCCCTTTATCGTGTTGGGTGCAAGTGTTTGACTGTTTGTGTAGGTGCATAGGTTGGAGACTTGCTTGTATATCCTACTGGATTGACACCTTGGTTCCTTGGTTCCTTGGTTCTTAACTGAGGGAAATACTTATCTCTACTTTGCTGCATCACCCTTTCCTCTTCAAGGGAAAAACCAACGCAAGCTCAAGAAGTAGCAGGAAGAATTTCTGGTGCCGTTGCCAGGGAGATCTACATCAAGCCTACCAAGTACCCATCATAAACTCTCATCTCTTTCATTACATTATTTTCCATTTGCCTCTCGTTTTCCTCTCCCGCAATTCTAAAACGTTTTCAGGAAAACACAAAAAGATTTTCGTTTTTATTCGCCCTTCTTCCGTTTGTCTTTTCATTTGCTTTTTGGTTGCTCGTGTGCTAGATTTCTTGCTTTGTGACGATGACTCAAGAGAATACCAAGTTGTGTGACTTTTCCAATACTAATAATAATGATTTTATAAAAAGTCTGATTGCTCCCACCTCTAGTGCAGAATCTTATGAAATTAATGCCGCTTTGCTGAATCTTGTTACGAAAAATCAATTTTCCGGCCTTCCTAGTGAAGATGTCACATCCCATCTAAATACTTTCATTGAGTTGTGTGATATGCAACAGAAGAAAGATGTGGATAATGATATTGTTAAATTGAAGCTATTTCCGTTCTCACTACGAGATCGTGCTAAAACTTGGTTTTCATCTTTGCCTAAAAATAATATTGATTATCGAATAATTGTAAAGATGCTTTTATCTCCAAGTATTTTCCTCCCACTAAGATCATCTCCCTCAGGAACAATATAATTAATTTTAATCAACTTGATCATGAATATGTTGCACAATCATGGGAGAGGACGAAATTGATGATAAGAAATTGCCCTACTCATTGTTTAAGTTTATGGATGATCATACAAATTTTAATGTCGGATTGAATTTTGCATCTAGAAATCTTTTAAATTTTGCCGTGGGAGGTACTTTTATGGAAATCATTTTAGGATAAGATACTAAACTCCTAGATAATAAAATGGCTAATTACTCTCAATGGCATACCAAAAGATCCTCTACTAGTAAAAAAGTGCATGCGATTGAAGAAATTAATGTTTTGAGTTGAAAGATGGATGAACTTATGAAATTGTTTGCTAGTAAGAGTGCTCCTATTGATCCTAATGATATACCTTTGTCTACTTTGATTGAAAATAATAATGAATCTATGGATGTGAATTTTGTTGGTAGAAGCAATTTTGGTAATAACGCGTATAGAGATAATTTCAACCCTAGGCTGTTTCCTAGTAATTCCTCTAATAATTGTTGTAGTTCCTACAACAATTCTTATGGAAATTATAATAAGATGCCCTTTGATCTTGAGAACAATATTAAAGAATTTATTAGTTCTTAAAAGAATTTCAACGCTATGGTTGAAGAAAAATTGCTTAAGATTGATGATTTGGCTAGGAATGTGGATATAATTTCTCTTGTCATTGATTCTTTGAAAATTAGATCTATTAAACGCAAGCACAATATTAATTAATCTCTGAAAGTTATTAAAATTTCTATTGATGAGTTCAAAGAAAGAACTGCCAGGATGCATGCTATGTGAGATTGGTTTGTAAAAGCGTGTTCTTCTAATTTTTGTGAAAATAATGATGAAGATCTTAAAGTGATTGATATGACTCCTATTGAATCTTTTTTTCTAATATAAAAATTGATAAATATGGGACTGGAGATGAGTCAACTTTAGCTAAAAGGCGTCCCAATGATTCGGAGTTTATAGATCTTAATGCAAAAATTGATAACAGTGGGATTGGAGAGGTCAAAACTTTAAGTAGCAATGAGCCCACTCTTTTGGATTTGAAGGATTTTAATTATGATAATTTTTCCTCAATAGATTGTATTCCTTGTTGCAATCCATGTTGAATTCTTCTCATGCTTATAATCAAAACAAAGCTTTTACCAAACATATTGTTGATGCCATGATGACATCTTTTGAAGAAAAACTTGAGTAGGAAGTTTCTATCCCTAGAAAGCTTTATAATGAGTGGGAACCTACAATTAAGATTAAAATTAAGGATTATGAGTGCCATGCTTTGTGATTTGGGTGCTAGTGATTCCACGATTCCAGTGTGATGTGCTAGGTTTCCGTGAATTTGATGATTGTTCTTTAAATTTGTATCTTGCGGATTCCACTATTAAAAAACCTACGAGAAGCATTAATGATGTTCTTATTGTTGCAAATAGGAATTATGTGCCTGTAGATTTTATTGTGCTTGATATATATTGCAATCCTATATGTCTTATTATTCTTGGTAGACCTTTCCTTATAACGATAGGTGCAATTATGTATGTGAAAGAAGAAAACAATAGATTTCAATTTATGTTGAGGAAGGGCATGGAACACTTTACAAGAAAGAAAATTAAGTTTCGATATGAATCTATTATGAGAGCTACATATGGATTTCACACCAAAGACGACAACACTTAGATCTATGTTTTATGCCTAGCTAGGGGTGTTAAACAATAGCGCTTGTTGGGAGGCAACCCAATTCTATTTTTATGTTTTTGGTTATGTTTTGCAATAAATACACATTATTACCTCTGTAGTAATTGTGTTTTGGTGTTTTAGTGTTTGAGCCAAGTAAGACCTTTGGGATGGCTTACGGTGATAGTTGATTTGATCTTGCTGAAAAACAGAAACTTTTGCACCAAGTAAAACAATTTTAAAAAATCATAGGAGAGTGCTTTTGATCTGCATTTTTACACAAGATTGATATACAAATTTCCTAGGTTTTCCTAATTTTTTAGAATTTTTGGAGTTACAGAAGTATTCTAAGTTTACAGATTGCTACAGACTGTTCTGTTTTTGACAGATTCTGTTTTCTATGTGTTGTTTGCGTATTTTGATGAATATATGGGTAGTATCGGGGGGTGTGAACCATGGAGAAGTTGGAATACAGTAGATATTACACCAATATAAATAAAGAATGAGTTCACAATAGTATCAAAAAGTGATGATTTATTTTCTTACACTAACGGATCTCATGAGTTTTGTGTTGTGAAGTTTTCAAGTTTTGGGTAAGGATTTGATGGACTATGGAATAAGGAGTGGAAAGAGCCTAAGCTTAGGGATGCCAAAGGCACCCCAAGGTAATATTAAAGGACAACCAAGCATCTAAGGTTGGGGGTGCCCCAGATGGCATCCCCTCTTTCGTCTTCATCTATCGGTAAATTTACTTGAGGCTATATTTTTATTCACCACATGATATGTGTTTTTCTTGGAGCGTCTTGTATGATACGAGTCCTCTCTGTTTAGTTTGCCACAATCTTTCTTCTGTACACACCTTTTGAGAGGGACACGCATGAATTGTGAATTTATTAGAATACTCTATGTGCTTCACTTATATCTTTTGAGCTAGGTAATTTGCTCTAGTGCTTCACTTATTTCTTTTTAGAGCACGGCGGTGGTTTTATTTTATAGAAATTGTTGAACTATCATGATTCACTTATATTATTTTGAGAGTCTCTTTAAACAGCATGGTAATTTGCTTAGGTTATGAATTTGGTCCAAATATGATGGGCATCCAAGAGGGATAGAATAAAAACTTTCATATAAATAGCATTGAATATTATGAGAAGTTTGATTCCTTATGATTGTTCTGAGATATAAAGATTGTGATATTAGAGTCATGCTAGTTGATAACCCACAAGTATAGGGGATCAGTTGTAGCCTCTTTCGATTATTAAGAGTGTCAAACCCAACGAGGAGATAAAGGTAGAACAAATATTCCCTCAAGTTCTATCAACCACCGATACAACTCTACGCACGCTTAATATACTCTTTACCTAGAACAAGTATTAAACTAGAAGTACTTTGTAGGTCTGATAGGATATATTTTCAAGATAATAAAGAGAAATTAAATAAAAACTAGGGGCTGTTTAGATAAAGAAAAAACTAAATTAGTTTTAATAGAGAGCTTTTTGTCACAAGAAAGTTATTTGTCCCTAGGCAATCGATAACTAGACTGGTAATCATTATTGCAATTTTATATGAGGGAGAGACATAAGCTAACATACTTTCTCTTATTCGATCATATCCACTTATGATTGGAACTCTAGCAAACATTCGTAACTACTAAAGATCATTAAGGTAAAACCCAACCATAGCATTAACGTATCAAGTCCTCTTTATTCCCATATGCCATCACCCACTTACCCGTGTTTGTGTTTCTATCACTCACACAATGCAGAAAATAAGCAAACCATGAACATATTGCAAACCCTATAGCAGGGACACACTTGCGCAGCATGGAGAGCACCATAGGACAACACCAATAATAAAACATGCAACTCAAACCAATCACGATCATCAATGAACCCATAGGACAAAACGGATCTACTCAAAGATCATTGGATAGCCATACATCATTGGGAAATAATATATAGCATTGAGCACCATGTTTAAGTAGAGAATACAACGGGGAGAAGGGGTGTCACACCGCTGCATAGAGGGGAGCGAGTTGGTGATGACGGCAGCGAAGTTGTTGGTGTAGATCGCCATCACGATAATGGCCCTGGCAGCGTCCCAGCGTCACCGGGAGAGAGGGGGAGAGATGCCCCCCTCCTTCTTCTTCCTCCTTGACCTTCCCCTAGATGGGAGAAGGGTTTCCCCTCTGGTCCATGGACTCCATGGCGGCGGACGGGCGAGATCCCCTCCGAGATTGGATCTCTCTATGTGTTTCCTTCTGTTTATGCACTGGATCAATCTGTTAGTCCCAAAAAATGATATAAAACGTTGCCAAAAGTATATGAAAGTTGTAAAACATTGGCATGAAACAATCAAAAATTATAGATACCACAGAGACGTATCAGCATCCCCAAGCTTAATTCCTGCTCGTCCTTGAGTAGGTAAATGAGAAAAAAGATAATTTCTTATGTGGAATGCTACATAGCGTAATCTTGATCATATAATCTAATCTTGGCATGAATATTAAGACACGAGTGATTCAAAGCAATAGTCTATCATTTGACGTAAAGACAATAATACTTCAAGCATACTAATAAAGAAATCATGTCGTCTCAAAATAACATGGCCAAAGAAAGTTATCCCTACAAAATCATATGGTCTGGCTATGCTCCATCTTCACCACACTAAGTATTTCATCATGCACAGCTCCAGTGTCAGCCAAGCAATTGTTTCATACTTTTATGTTCTCAAACTTTTTCATCTTTCACACAATACATGAGCATGAGCCATGGATATAGCACTATAGGTGGAATAGAAGGTGGTGGTAAGGAGAAGAGAAAAAAGGAGAAGGTCCCACATCAACTAGGCAAATTAATGGGCTATGGAGATGCCCATCAATCAATATCGATGCAAGTGAGTAGGGATTGTCATGCAACGGATGCACTAGAGCTATAAGTGTATGAAAGCTCAAACTGAAAACTAAGTGGGTATGCATCCAACTTGCTCGCTCATGAAGAACTCGGGCATTTGAGGAAGCCCATCATCGGAATATACAAGCCAAGTTCTATAATGAAAAATTCCCACTAGTAATATATGACATTGACAAACTAGGAGACTCTCTATCATGAAGAACATGGTGCTACTTTGAAGCACAAGTGTGGAAAAGGATAGTAGCATTGCCCCTTCTCTCTTTTGTCTCATTTTTTTATTTATTTGTTTGGGATTATTTGGCCTCTTTTATTATTTTTAAAGTCCAAAGACTCATACAAACTTGTGAGGGAATCATAGCTTCCATCATCCTTTCCTCACATGGGACAATGCTCTAATAATGATGATCATCACACTTTTATTTACTTACAAATCAATATTACAACTCGATATCTAGAACAATATGACTCTATATGAATGCCTCTGGCAGTGTACCAGGATGTGCAATGATCTAGCGTAGCAATGCCATCAAAAAATGGACAAGCCACAAAAACATCACGCTAGCTATCTTACGATCATGCGAAGCAATATGACAATCATGATGCGTGTCATAAAATTGGGAGGGTGGAAGTTGCATGGCAATATATCTCAGAATGGCTATGGAAATGCCATAATATATAGGTATGGTGGCAATTTTGAGGAAGGGTAAATGGTGTGTTTAATGCACCGGCGAAATTTGCACGATACTAGAGAGGCTAGCAATGGTGGAAGGGTGAGAGTCGTATAATCCATGGACTCAACATTAGTCATAAAGAACTCACATACTTATTGAAAAAATTTACTAGCCATCAAAACAAAGTACTACACGCATGCTCCTATGGGAAGGGTTGGTAGGAGTTAACCATCTCGCGATCCCGACCTCCACACAAAGGATGGAAATCAAACAATAAATCATGCTCCCAATTCATCACATAACGGTTCACCTTACATGCCTGTTATGGGAATCACAAACTTTAACACAAGTATTTCTACCAATCCACAATTACTCACTAGCATGACTCTAATATCACCATCTTTATATCGAAAACTATTGCAAGGAATCAAACACATCATATTCAGTGATCTACAAGTTTTAATTAGGATTTTGTGACTAACCATGTGAATGAACAATTCCTGACGACTCTCTAAATAGATATAAGTGAAGCAAGAGAGTTCAATTCTTTCTACAAAAGATATGCCCACGCTCTAACAAATATAAGTGAAGCCAAAGAGCATTCTACAAATGGCCATTTTCTATGTGAAGAAAAACAGGCAATCCAAACTCCAAATGATATAAGTGAATCACATGAAGCATTCTATAAAGCCATAATCAAAAGATATAAGTGAACTGAAAATAGCATTCTATAAATCAACCAAGGACTATCTCATACCAGCATGGTGCATTTAGAATAAAAATAAAAAGCACACAACACTCCAAGATTTATGCATATCATGTGATGAATAAAAATATAGCTCCAAGTAAAATTACCGATGATCATTAGAAGAAAGAGGGGATGCCTTCCGGGGCATCCCCAAGCTTAGTTGCTTGGTAGTACTTGAATATTACCTTGGGGTGCCTCGGGCATCCCCAAGCTTAGGCTCTTGCCAATCCTTATTGCTTCATCCATCATGATCTCACCCAAGACTTGAAAACTTCGATCACACAAAACTTAACAAAACCCTTGTGAGATCTGTTAGTATAATAAAACAAATCACCATGCTGCAAACCCATTCATATTTTGTTTCCACATTGTAGCTACTATATTATAACTTATCTATGGCTTATACCACCGATAAAATCGATAGTTTCATCAAAACAAACAAAAAAATGCATCAAAAACAGAATATGTTTTAAACAAGATAGTTTGTAGGAATCTGAACACTTACTATACTTATGTAACTCCAAAAATTCAAAAAATTAGGACAAAATAAACAATTTGCGTAGAAGTATTGTGCAAAAGTTTGAGAAACATTCGACATTCCAGTAAAAAATGAAAATTCACGCGCTACAACCAAAGTTTATGTTATTGTACTGCACAAACCAAACAAGCAATCTAATCATCCTAAAGGAAAATCTTGGCACATTATTTTTATAATACAATGGATTTGTACATGGGGATAATTATTTTTGTTGAGAAGTTCCTGTAATCAAGGTTTGCAAAGCTTCCATGGGCATGAACAAAGTTCAAGGAGCTCTCCCACTTCAACGGTGCTCGTCCTTCTTACTTTCACTTCTCTTTTTAAAAAAGTTTTAGGTTCCCCTCTATATTTTTTGTTTTTAATTTTTTAAAAGCACACAACAGAATAAAATGACTCTCTAAAACTTCTGGGTTGTCTCCCTGGCAGCGCTTTCTTTCAAGCCATTTAGCTAGGCATATAGTGCTCAAGTAATGGATCCACCCGGATCCCAAGGTATATCAAAGACAATTTTAATTAACAACGATTTGTGATTTAGTAGTGAGAACAATGTCGTGGGAAACGAACACCTATGGGGCAGGGCCCCTTTCGGTCCGGCAGGGAGCAGAGGGCGCATGAAGAGCGGATCGAGGCGGAGCACGCGAGCGATTTTTACCCAGCTTCGGAGCTCTCCGGAGAGATAATACTCCTACTGCTGCTTTGTGGTTGTATTATGTTTTTGCTCTAGAGCGTGGGAGTGATCTGGTTTCGAATGAGTCGAACCTCCTCTACGTTGCGCATGGGCCTCCTTTTATAGGCTTAAGGGGTCACCGACAGGTGGCAACGCAGGCAAGGGTACAAATGTAAAAAGGGTGGTTGGTACAACTCCTTCTACAGTGGATCCTACCTAACTCTGATGGCAGGGGACAAGAGCATTTAATGCCCGTCCGCGTCGCCAAACAGTGCAGAAAAGCGACCGTTAGGGGCGCCACCGTTCGCCCCGATGGCCTTCTCGTCATCTCTATTCGCCACCTCGCACCGCTTGGCTGCATAGCTCCCTGCCACGTGTATCTGGAACGATCTCAGGGCGACACGTCGACGGATGCGCTGGAGTATGGGCGCAGAGTGGTGGCTTCGCCGCGGCAAGCGGCTTGCCGCGGTCGTTGTTTTGTCGCGTCCGGAAGCTTGTCGCTCGCCGGGTCTTGCCGGGACGCGCGGCGCGTCGTGGCAAGTTCCTTGAAATGTCTTGGTTGGCCCTCCCGGCAAGCTCCTCTTGCCGGGGCCTTGTCCTTCCCGGCAAGCTCCCCTTGCCGGGGCTTTGTCTTCTTAGTTAAAACACTTTGTTCTTGAATGGCTCAAATAGGAACTACGGAGGATCTTAGCGGGCACCCGGCAAGCCTTGCCGCGGGGCGCTGCGACTGCCCGTGCACAAGTTCGGGATACTAAGGTACCCCTACTTTAGTACACCGACAGGAGCCCCCGGGCCTGGGCCATACACGGTGCCGAGCGCTGTTGGGCCAGGCCCAAAACAGGGCACGGACACACGCGGCCTGGGTCCACACCGTATCTAACTCCGTATCCACCGCGCCCTCCCATAATGGCACGCGTCGAACGCGGCGTCGTGGGAGAGATCGTGGGTGATTCTTTATTCGGAAAAAGCGTAACGTTCGCCTCCTCCTCTTTATAAGCAGGGGAAACAGGGGCAGTTCCTCCACCCTCGCCACTTGCGGTTCCTTCCTCAGAAATCTCCGCCGCTCCCCTCCGCTTCCCAAAGCCGAAAGAGAGCAGCGGTCCGCCCCCCGTCACCGCCGTCGCGGCCAACGCCCCCGCTCTCCCCCACCGCCTCCGCCATGGCTCCGAAGATCGGGAAGGGTGCGAAGTCGGCCGAGGCGCTGCGGCTTGTGGCGCTACGGAAGGAGCGGGCACTTCCCCCCCCCCCCCCGAGCTCTCCGCGAAGGAGCTGCGGGAGTGGTTCTATCTCTTCTGGTCGACGGAGACGCGGGCACATCCGCGCACGCAGGTACTTTCCGCCGAAGCTTCCGCTTTGAAACGCTGTCCAAAAGGATACCCCTTCTTTGCACTATTTTTCTATTGCGGGCTCTGCCCGCCCTTCTCCGATTTCTTCTGTGATATCATGAACACCTACGGGTTCCACCTCCTCGATTTCACCCCCAACGCCGTTCTGACCATGGCGGTTTTCGCACATCTCTGCGAGAACTTTGTCGGGATCCACCCAAACGTAGCCCTTTTTCACCACTACTTCATGCCCCGGGTCGAGAAGGGAGAGCCCTTAGCTGGTGGGATCGCCTGGATCTCGAGAGTCGGCATGAAGGAGGTCTATCTGGAGGGGGAGCTCCGTAGCAAATGGGAGGAGTGGAGAGCGGAGTGGTGTTGGATTGTTGATGAGAACCCGCAGCCATTCACCAACTTGCGCCAAACCCGAGTAGTGCGCGGCGGCGATTGGAGTGCCCTGGCGGCGGACGATGCTAGACTAAAGATCGCCACCACCCGGATCTTGCGGCTCAGGCTTGCCAGGCTCACCGTTGGTGCTGTCGGCGCGGACTTTCTTCGCCGCCGCATCGCCCCTCTGCAGGAGAGGGGGAGACCCGCCTGGCTGTCCGGGGGTCCGGCGGATATCATGAGGCTGCGCCCGGGCCTCAACTTCAATTTCACTATTTTCGAGTTGGATGGGACGCTCAAGGAACTGTTCAAGCACGACCCCACCATACTGAGTGGTTCAGGCTGCCGCAGGGCATCGTCCCATTGTGCAACAACTCCCAGCTTGATCGCATCCGCGCAATAATGCCAGAGTGCGACTCTCATGGGATTATCCCAACTTGGCAGGAGCCCGCCGACGACGTCGTGCAGCAATTCTTCGACGACTTGGTGGAGGTGGCGGTCCACGCCGACGAGCAGAGGAGCCTCACCCGCGACACCACCGACGATGAGATGCGGTGCATTGCCACCAGGGCGGAGGAGGCGGCGGCGGCCGCCGCCGCGGGCGAGTTCGGATTTACTATGGAGGAGGCAGAGGCAGCCGAGGCGGCAAGCCTTGCCGAGCGGGAGGAGCTTGTCGGGGAGGGAGAGCCCGAAGCCGAATCATTCTAGTCTGCCGAGGGCGCAAGCGACCAGCCGTCTTCAAGCAACTTGCCGCAAGCGGAGCTCCCAGTGCAGCCCCCAGCTCAACCAAGAAGGCGCCTCCGCAGGACCGGAGACATAGCAAGGCGGCAGACGGGCCAACAGCCGCCGCACCACGGGACACGCTCCACCGCGACAAGCACCGTTGCCGCGGGAGCATCTCACGCCGCACCGGCAACTGGAGCGGGGTCTTCTCGAGCCGCCGCTTCGGATCCTGCCGCAGCTCGCGCCAAGCGTCCAAGGGAGCCTACTCCTCCGCCTCGTCGCGCTGAAAGAGTACCGGACTTCGACCCCTCCGCGCTCAGCTCCGATGAGGAGGAAGAAGAGGAGGAGGAGTAAGAATTTCTTTTTGTTGTACTTATATTTCTTCGATTCTTGCTATTTCTTGTCTTGTATCTGATCTGCTTTCTTCTGAACCTTGTTCCTTTCCAGGACTCTGGCCCAGAGAGCGGCGAAGAGGGCCAAGGTCCCTGTGGTCGTCATCGAGGACGATCCTGCTGTGACAACAGAGGGCGCGTCCGAGACCACCTTGTCGGACCCGACAATCTCTCCCCGAAGCAGCCCCCAGCGCAGCCCCCAGCGTAAGTACATAATTTTACTTCCCGCTGTCAGGCGCGCATGGGTGTTCTTTCCTTGCTGATATCTTGATTGTTGGTTTGCTTGTGTAGGAGCAGAACAGGCCCACCAGGAACAGCCAGAAGCCGCCCCTGAGGTGCTATCTGCTTCCACTACGCCGCCAAGGGATGACTCCCCGGCAAGGGAGCGCTCTCCGGCAAGGGAGAGGTCCTCGGCAAGGGGCAATTCTCCGGCAAGGGACGGGACCAGTGATCCCCCGGTGGCGGAGCCCATGATTACAGAGCCCAGCACAGGGAATCCTTCTTGTCAGAAAACTTCCCTTGGGTTCTTCTTCTTCTGATCTTCTTTTTTGGATATTTGCTTGACTTTTTCTCCCTCTTCCTGTCTTCAGATCCTCCCTCGACGGAGCCGATGGAGAGCGAGGCCACCGGCGAGGAGAACGTGCATGGCAATACTGACGAAGCCGCTGCCACCGAAGAAGAGGCCGGCGCTGATGATCCTGTCGACGAAGAGGCCGCCAAGGCTGCTGGCGCAGGAGCTGGCGAGGGGTCCGGCGATCGTACTGACGACCCGGGGGCCGCAGGAGCGCAAGGCGCTACGCCGACCGCCGATCCCTCTACCGCTGACACAGCGCCAGGCTCCGAAGAGCCCCAGCCCGGCGCCTACTTGAAGGCCGGCAACGGTGTCTTCGTCAAGCTCCCCTGGGCGTCAAGCTCCAGGGCGCCGGTCGAGGGAGAAACTTTCGACGGAGAAGTGCTCGCCTCCGCTGGGCTGACAGTGGTTGACGCGCCAAGAAGCAGCAGCGGCGAGCCTGAGGAGGAGCAGCTGCTCCGGAAGCTGGTGTCGCTCTACCGCACCCGACAAGCCAAACTGGAGTCCCGGGAAGCGCTTGTCGCGAAGGCGGGAGTGGACATTGAGAAGCATGCTGAGGAGCTCCAGAGCCGCAACCAAGAGGCCCTCCGGTCCATTGCAGAGGAGAGGGCGCAGCTTGCCGAGGCGCGGAAAGCCTTCCTCCTCGAGAAGGCTGAAGCCGAAGAGCAGCAGCGGCTTGCCGCCGAGGAGATGTCCGTGCGAGAAGGCGAGCTGACGCAGAGGAAGGTTAACTTGGACAGCTATGAGGAGGAGCTTGCCGCGCGCGAGGAGACACTTGGCGGGGCCCTCAAGGAAGCGAAGGATGCTGCTGCAGCTGCCGAGGCCTCCAAGAAGGGGCTGGAGGTGAAGGTGACGGAGCTAGAAGCCACTCTCAAGGCGAAGAATGAAGAGCTTGCCGCGCTCCAGCGCGAGCGTGAGAAGGATGCCCTTGCCCATGGCGAGCTGCAGGGTCGTCTCCTCGAGAGGGGCAAAGAGCTGAGCGCTGCCAAAGATTCAAATGCTGATCTAGAACTGAAGCTGGCCGCGCTGACTGAGACACTGGACATCGCCAAGAAGCGGGAGGAGGACTTGGAAGGGGAGATCAAGGCCAACGAGGCGCTGCTGACGAGGGCCGCCGAAACCCAGAACACCTTCAGGGACACCGTGGAGCTCTGGACGGAGGGCCTCGTCAACATCGCCGCAGTTATTGACGAGGAGCTGGCACAGCTGGAACTGGAGGGTTTCGGGTACTCCTCCGACGAGAACCTCCAGCCCAGCGCCAAGCTCACTTTGTTCTTCAAGGGCGTGGCGACGGCGCTCCAGCAACTCCGGTAAAGGATCCCTAAGCAGCTGGCCGATGAGTCGCGCACGATCTGTGCCAGAGTCCTAGAGAAAGTATTGGTGAAGGTGCTCTTCCGCAATCCAGGCCTCAACCTCACCAACGTCCTCAAGAAGCTGCCGGCGGGTGCTGATCTTGAAGAGCTCAAGGCCCTTGTCGCACCCATCGTGGACAAGGTGAATGAATTCAAGAGGGTTGATGGTGGCCGCGTAGATTAGGCCGCCCATTTCTTATTTTTCTTGCCGCTGCTAGACATGTTACGGGAACAATCTATTAGAGCGCGGCAAGTTACTTTTGTAATATAACTTTATCCTTGGTAGTATTTGCTATGTTATTTCCTTTACTTGATTCCTTCCTTTGTATGTTTTTACCCTACGCTTTTAGGGAACTTGCCGGCGCAGGCACCCTTGCCGCGAACGCTGAGTATGGAACATCAGCAGTCTGCTGGCGGTGCTGCTTCCGGCAAGAAACCTTGTCGCAACTAGTCGCAGCACACTTAAGTTGTTGAGCGGACTCAAAACAAAGTAAGGGCGCAACTATCTACGAGTTGGTTCCTTCGCGCACAGGTTTTCCATACAAAGCACGGTCGTTCAAGGAAGATAACTTAGAAAACTTTAAAACTGACTGTGCTCAAACTTTGGCAACTTAGCTTTTCTGTCGTCTGTGTCTCGGCAAGGCGATACTTTCTTGAACGACGCCTGGTCCGTACCATTATCTTCTCCTCCCCCCCCCCGGTGAACTTGTGGGCGAAGGAACCTTCTTTTTTGAGAAAAAGAAAGAAGAGAAAATAAAGATATGGAGCCTTAAGGCTCGTTATTACTTACCGGGGGCAAGTGCTGCACAAAGTGTTAGATAGTACATGCAAAAAAGAAAAAGGCATGAAATTTGACAAGATGTGCAGAGCATATGATCTTTATTTATGCACGGGATCTGCGCCCGGCTTTGTACAAAGGGTTACATGCAACAGCGGCAAGGCTTGTACAAAAGGTGGTTGCCGGAACATGTTCCGGCAACCGCGCCTTATGGGTAAAACTTACGAAGATGCTCAATGTTCCAGGAGTTGCTCACCGGAAAGCCATCTTCGGTCTCAAGGCGGACAGCGCCAGGCCTAGTGACTCGTTTCACCCGATAAGGGCCTTCCCACTTCGGCGTCAACTTGTTGGAATTCTTGGCGGATTGAACGCGCCGAAGAACAAGGTCGCCTTCCTCGAGACTTCTGGCATTGACTTTGCGGCTATGGTAGCGGCGCAAAGCTTGCTGGTAGCGAGCAGCTCGTACAGCAGCCTGAAGACGATCCTCCTCAAGGAGCAGCGCGTCATCTTGTCGCAGCTGCTCTTGCTCAAGCTCATCATAAGAGAGCACTCGAGGCGATCCGTATACGAGTTCCGTGGGGAGAATTGCCTCTGCTCCATAGACTAGAGCGAAAGGTGTCTGGCCAGTGGCTCGATTTGGCGTCGTCCTGATCGACCAAAGAACCACCGGTAGCTCCTCAATCCAATTCTTTCCGCACTTGTGCAGCCTATCGAAAGTCCTAGTCTTGAGCCCGCGCAGCACTTCAACGTTTGCCCTCTCTGCTTGACCGTTGCTTCTCGGGTGAGCAACAGAAGCGAAGCAGACCTTGGCGCCAAGATCTTGGAGGTACTGCATGAAGGTGCGTCTTGTGAACTGTGTGCCATTGTCGGTGATGATCCTGTTCGGGACTCCGAAATGGCAAACGATCGACCTGAAGAACTTGACTGCTGACCGTGCTGTCACCTTCCTCACTGCTTCCACTTCCGGCCACTTTGTGAACTTGTCGATTGCAACGTACAAGTACTCAAAGCCCCCGACAGCTCGGGGAAAGGGGCTGAGGATGTCGAGCCCCCAGACGGAAAATGGCCAGGATAAAGGGATCGTCTAGAGAGCTTGAGCTGGCTGGTGTATCTGCTTGGAGTGGAACTGGCACGCTTCACACTTGGTTACTTGTGCAGTTGCATCCTGGAGGGCTGTTGGCCAAAAGAAACCTTGCCGGAATGCTTTGCCGGCAAGTGCTCTTGCGCCAATGTGATGACCACATATGCCTCCATGTATCTCCGCCAACAGCTTCTGTCCATCTTCCCGGGGAATGCACTTCAATTTCACTCCGTTGAATCTTCTTCTGTACAGTACGTCGTCGACAAACTGGTACATACTTGATTGCCGGGCTACTCTTTCCGCTTCTTCTTGCTCTTCGGGAAGTTCTCCTGTCTGAAGGAAACGGACAATCTGCTGCGCCCATGTCGGAGCTTGCGGCTCAACAACAAGGACTAAAGGCACAAATGCTGCTGCGGGGACATCTGCTTCTACGGCAAGAACCTGCGGTTCAGCCCGAGCTTGATGTTCCCCGGCAAGTTTGCCGGAGCAAAACTTGTCGGGAGCGTCTGCTTCAACGGAACAAACCTTAGGGCTTGTCGGAGCGGACTGCTCCTCAGCACTCTTGGTGTTGATCTTGGGGACCTTCTTGGCGGCGGCTTTGGGGAGCTCCGTCAGAAAGTAGTCACCGGAAATCAACTTCCTCTTTTTGTTCTGTCCAGTTGCTGGTGTTACAGATGGTTGAGTCAGCTTGAGCACAAAGATCCCTGGTTCCACAGGTAACTTTAATGCAGCACATTTTGAAAGGCCATCGGCAACGTCGTTCTGGGATCTCGGAACATGTTCCATCTGCAGGCCGTCAAAATGCTCTTCCAAGTTTCTCACTTCATCAATGTAAGCTTCCATCAACGGACTCTGGTAATCTTTGTTTACTTGGCGAACGACAAGCTGCGAGTCACCCCTAACAATAAGCTTCTTGATCCCAAGGTCTGCCGCGATCCTGAGTCCGGCAAGCAAACCTTCATACTCTGCAGTATTGTTTGTCGCTTGCTCCTTGGGAAAGTGCATCTAGACGACGTACCTGAGGTGCTCTCTGGTGGGTGCGACAAGTAACACGCCCGCACCGGCGCCTTGCAGTGAGAAGGCACCATCAAAGTACATGATCCATTCTTTGCTTGCTTCCTTGACGGGGATGCTTGTCTCTGGAGTTTCGTCATCAGGTGTTGGCATCCATTTTGCTATGAATTCTGCCAATGCTCGGCTCTGGATAGTTGAAGTACTCTCAAACTTGAGGCCAAAGCTTGACAATTCCAGTGCCCACTCGACAATCCTGCCTGTTGCTTCGGGATTCTGCAATATCCTCTTCAACGGAAAGCTAGTGACAACTGTGATCTCATGTGCTTGAAAGTAATGGCGCAGCTTTCTCGAGGCCGTGAGAAGGCCGAAAAGCAATTTCTACACACCAGAGTACCTTGATCTAGCTCCCTACAGAAGGGAACTGACAAAGTAAACTGGGTGCTGCACCATTTTCTTCTACTTCTCTTCTTGCGTCTGCGCAGATCCGTCCTTGTCGGGACCAGAGCTTGTCAGGGAAGCCCCCTGCTTGTCGCTGGACGCACTTGTCATGGCCGCTGGCTCATCATCCGCCTGCCTCTCTGCTACTAACGCAACACTAACCACTTGATTGGTTTCCACTAGATATAGCAGCAACTTCTCTTGCGGCTTAGGTGCGACAATTATTGGAGTGGAGGACAGGTATCTCTTCAAGTCCTACAGCGCAGCCTCCGCTTTCGGAGTCCATTTCATTGGACCTACCTTTTTCAATATTTTGAAAAATGGCAGGGCACGCTCAGCAGACTTAGAGATGAACCTGCTGAGAGCAGCTATGCAGCCAGCAAGCCTTCGTACATCCTTGACGCGCTTCGGTGCTTCAATCTGCTCAATGGCCTTGATCTTATCGGGATTGGCTTCGATCCCCCGCTGAGATACAAAGAACCCGAGAAGCTTGCCGGAAGGGACTCCAAACACACACTTCTCGGGATTGAGCTTGAGGTTGATCTTGCGCAAATGTGCAAAGGTCTCGTCCAAATCTTGGATCAGAGTTGCTCTGTCTTTGCTCTTGACCACTATGTCATCCATGTAGGCTTCTACATTTCTGTGCAACTGCGGCTCAAAAGCTTCGTGAACTACCCTTGCAAATGTTGAACCAGCATTCTTTAGTCCGAAAGGCATCCGTACAAAACAGTATGTGCCACATGGAGTAATGAATGCGGTTTTCTCCTCATCCTCTTCTGCCATGAAGATCTGATGGTATCCTGAATATGCATCAAGAAATGAAAGCAAATCACATCCTGCCATGGAGTCGACAATCTGGTCAATGCACGACAAGGGAAATGGATCTTTGGGACAAGCTTTATTAACATCAGTGAAGTCAATACAAAGCCTTCATTTTCCGTTCGCCTTGCGCACGACTACAGGATTGGCCAGCCACATAGGATGGAGCACTCCTCTGACAAGGCCTACTGCTTCCAACTTCTTGATCTCTTCTGCAATGAATTCTTGGCGCTCCACTGCTTGTTTTCTGACTTTTTGCTTGACGGGCCGCGCGTGAGGACAAACGGCAAGGTGGTGCTCAATTACTTTCCTGGGAACACCGGGGATGTCAGACGGTTGCCATGCAAACACGTCGACGTTCGCCCGCAGGAAAGCAACGAGCGCGCTTTCCTATTTAGGGTCAAGCGTGGCACTGATGGTGAAGGTACCACCAGTGCCGTCCTCCTTGGCGGCCACTTTCTTGGTCTCTAGCGGAGCTGCCTTCGCCTTCTTACACTTGCCGGTGGAGCTCGATGGTGCGTCCTCGACGGTAGCGCAGCACTCCGAAGAGGTGCGCTTGCCGGAGTGGGCATCAGAGCTCTTGCCGGACTTGGTTTTCTTCTTCCCCCCGGGAGCTTCAGCGGCAAGTGGCTTGCATTCTGCTGCGGCTGCTGCTTCTCGGTAGATCTTGTCGGTGCAGATAAGGGCATCTTTCTTGTCGCCAGGGACAGAGATGACACTTATCGGACCTGGCATCTTGAGTACGTTGTAGGCATAGTCAGAGGCTGCCATGAACTTGGCGAGCGCTGGACGGCCGAGTATCCCATTGTAGGGCAATGGGAAATAGGCAACTGTCGGGGCCGCTTCTTTCTGTGGCCACGAGCACCTATGGGGCACGGGGGGCCCCTTCTAGTCCGGCAAGGGGGGCTGAGGCCGCGTGCAGAGCAGATCAAGGTCGGGCGCGCGCGGGGAGACGGGCGATTTTTACCCAGCTTCGGAGCTCTCCGGAGAGATAAAACTCCTACTGCTGCTTTGTGTTTGTATTTGATCTTGCTCCAGAGCGAGCGTACGGTGGTATTGCCTGTGTCGAATGGACCGAACCCCCAAGCTGCGGAACCAAAATTCCCAACCCCCTCTACGTGCCCATGGGCCTCCTTTTTATAGGCTAAAGGGGTCACCAACAGGTGGCAGCGTAGAAAGAGGGGTAGAAGAGTAAAAACGCGGGTTGGTACAACTGCTACCAACAGTGTCCCCTACCTTACTCTGACGGCAGGGGGCATGGGCATTTAATGCCCATCTGGTCGCCCCAACAGTGCAAGGAAACGACCGTTAGGGGCGCCACCGATCGCCACGATGGCCTCCTTGTCAGCTTCGCTTGCCACCTCGCACCGCCATGCTGCACAGCTGCCCGCCACGTGCACCAGGAGCGATCCTGTGGCGACACGTCGTCGGATGTGTTGGAGCGTGGGCGCAGAGTGGCAGCCTTGCCGTGGCAAGTGCCTTGCCGCGGCCCTTGTCTTGTCGCACCAGCAAGCTTGCCGCTCGCTGGGCCTTGCCGGGACGCGCGGGGCGTTGCGGCAAGTTTCTTGAAGTGCCTTGAGTGGCCTTCCCGGCAAGCTCCTCTTGCCGGGGTCTTGTCTTCTTCCCGGCCAGCTTCTCTTACCGAGGCCTTGGTTGGCCTTCCCGGCAAGCTCCTCTTGCCGGGGCCTTGGTTGGCCTTCCCGGCAAGCTCCTCTTGCCGGGGCCTTAGCTTGAGTACTCTGTTCTTGAATGGCATCAAAGTAGCCGCTGAGGATCTTGGCGGACGCCCGGCAAGCCCTGCCGCGGGTCGCTGCGACTGCCCGTGTACAAGTTCGGGATACTAAGGTACCCCTACTTTAGTACACCGACAGGAGCCCCCGGGCCTGGGCCATACACGGTGCCGAGCGCTATTGGGCCAGGCCCAAAACAGTGCATGGGCACGCGCGGCCTAGGTTACACCGCATATCTCTCCGCTTCCATCGCGCACGCCCAGAACAGCACGCGTCAAACGCAGCGTCGTGGGTGACGTGGGCGGCGTGTGCGGGGCTGAGCCTCGTGAGCATGCGTCAAGCCATGCTAAAGGGGACGGCTCACGCCCTCCTACCTAAATGGAGGTAGGCGTGGGGACGTGGTGCATTTACTGGATGGGGCGGCGCGCCAGCTTCGCCTCCGCCGGCGGTTCCTCCCCCCACGGCGGTCCACATGGGGGACGACCCTTGCGGGTTCTTCGTCAGGCTGCGTCGGGCGCCTCGTCGTCGCCTCCGGCTTCCAACTCCGTTCGCGAGCGCGATGGAACCGGACCCGCCCGAGATGCTGAGACTGCAGATGAGGGGCTGCGGGATCAGCGGCACGCGAGTCCATGTTGTATCCCCAGCCCCTAGCGTGATGTATCTTGATCGTGGATGGAAGACGTTCGCCCGCATCCACAGCCTGACGGCAGGGTTTACCCTCCATTTTAAGTTAATGGAGGGTGACCTCCTCTCCGTCAAGGTCTTCGGGGACTCCGGCATCCGGGCGAGGTGCTGCGTGGACAGCTCCTCCGATAGCGAAGACTCCCCTTCGAGCGAGAGTGACGAGGAGGGGAGCGGCAGCGACGACGAGGGTAGCGGGCGGCGGAGTGGCGGGTCCGACTAGGTGTCGGGCGCCGCTCCGCGCGTCACCGGCGACCCCATCATCCGCGTCGCCGGCTCCTTGAACTCCCCGGGGTCGTCTCCTCGGGCGGCTGGCGCAGGGAGGCTGCGGAAGGGGAAGAGGGCCGGCAAGGCCGTCAGGTCGGAGTACGAGGGCGTGGTGCCCTCGACAGCGTGCTGACGTCCTGCCGCCCTGTCCTCGAGCCCCGCTTCCGGCGCTGCCATCACCGTTCAGCCTTCGGATAGCCCCCGGGCTGTTCTCTTGGTGTCTTCTGGCACCCGTAGCTCACCTAGGCGCCCCTTTTGCCCTCCCCGGCAAGCTTCTCTTGCCGGGGCCTCCTTGACCTACCTCCCAGAGAGAGAAACAGGAGAGGGGTTATGGGCATCTTATCTTTTAATTTGTAAGCCTTCGGGCCTTAGCTGCATTTAAAATTTGTAATCCTCTCTATCATGTTTTTCATCCTCTATGGACTTGTACTGGAATGGGATGTTTTTAATGAAAAGAGGGGAATGCCTGCCGGATTATATCCTCTACTTGACTCCGTGCCTTGTATGTTTCCACCCTACGCTATGAGGGAACTTGCCGGCGCAAGCACACTTGCTGAGTGCGGAACATCAGCAGCCCGCTGGCGGTGCTGTTCCCGGCAAGAAACCTTGTCGAGCCCGTTGCAGCGCACTTGCATTGTTGAGCGGACTCGAAAACAAATCAAGGGCGCAACTTAGCCGCGATTCGGCTCCTCTGCGCACAGGTTTTTCCATACAAGGCACGCTCGTTCAAGGACGTGGCCTCGCATTCCCCAGTCCATAAGAGGATGCATGACGAGGGATGAAAAGCTTATCTGATATTACAGCCCCCGGCAACTCTGGCTTGCCGGGGGTGAATCTTGGTATTCGCAGCCCCCGGCAACTTTGGCTCCGCCGAGACCTAGGTTCCGGTGCACCTTTCCTTGCCCTTGTCGCTGACGCTGCGGCCTTCGGGGATCCTGGTCTGCCGCGAAGGAACTTCGGTACTTGCAGCCCCCAGCGACGCCGGTTTGCCGGGGCCCAGGGGCCAGTGCGCCCTTCTATTCTTTCCTTGTTGCTGTCATTTTAGTCATGAGAAAAATTTAGACGGCACCGCAATAAGTTACTTTTTGCAACGTAACTTCAAGTTGGGCAATGCAACGCCGTGTTTCGCCCTTTGTATGTTTACGCTCTACGCTTTTAGGGGACTTGCCGGTGCATACACGCTTGCTGAGTGCGGAACATCAGCAGCCCGCTGGCGGTGTTGCCCCCGGCAAGAAACCTCGTCGGGCTAGTTGCAGCGCGCTTTCATCGTTGAGCGGACTCAGAAACAAATCAAGGGCGCAACTTAGCCACGAGTCGGCTCCTCCGCGCACAAGTTTCTCATACAAAGGACGTCCCACGGCAAGGCTTACTATGTTACATCCTTTATTCCATCACATCCCTTGTATATTTTTACGCTACGCCTTCAGGGAACTTGCCGGCGCTAACACACTTGCTGAGTGCGGAACATCAGTACCCCGCTGGCGGTGTTGTATCTGGCAAGAAACCTTGTCGGGCCAGTTGCAGCGCACTTTCATTGTTGAGCGGACTCGAAACAAAGCAAGGGCGCAACTTAACCACGAGTTGGTTCCTCTGCGCACGGGTTTTTCATACAAGGCACGAACGTTCAAGGAATGCAACATAGAAATTTAAAACTGAAAGTGTTCTGTATTCGAACTTGGGCAACTTAGCTTTTCCGTCTTCCGTGCTCCGGTAAGGCCGCACTTCTCCCTTGATTCCCTTCCTTGTATGCTTTCACCCTCACGCTTTCGGGGAACCCGCCGGTGCAAGCACGCTTGCTGAGTGCGGAACATCAGCAGCCCGCTGGCGGTGTTGCCTCCGGCAGGAAAAACTTGTCGGGCTAGTTGCAGCGCGCTTTCATCGTTGAGCGGACTCGAAACAGATCAAGGGCGCAACTTAGCCACGATTCAACCCCTTCGCGCACAGGTCTTCCATACAAGGTACGGCCTTTCAAGGGATACGACTCAAAAGTTTGAAACTGACTGCTCTCTTTGCTCTACTGGCCGGCGGGGCTCGATGGCGTGTCCTCGACGGCGGCGTGACACTCCGGAGAGGTGCGCTCACCGGAGTAGGCACCAGAGCTGTTCTTGCCGGGTCCAGTCTTTGGTAGAACTGCCTTTGCCTTCTTGCACTTGCCGGTGGAGCTCGATGGTGCATCCTCGACGGCGGCGCAGCACTCCAGAGAGGTGCGCTCGCCGGAGTGGGCATCAGAGCTACTCTTGCCGGACGCTGTTGGCGAAGCCGATGAGACTGTATATGGTCATCCTCCAGTCGTCGATCTTGTGCGGCGCCGGAGGGTAGTCTAGAAGCAGCTGGGCTCGGGCCAGCGCTTCCTCTGCTGTCTTGGGTGGTGGTGGCGACGAGCGGCGCGAGGAGCGGGATGTGCTCGGACTCCCAATTGGATTGGGAGGTGCAACACCCCGCCCGGGCGACCATACCTCGCTCGCGCCAGCATGCGGGCGTGCATGCTGACCTCGAGCGTCCCGCGACCCACCAACTTGGCCTTGTTCCAATGCGAGCACAGTGCTAGGAGCACCGGGGCGTTGTCGACCTTGCACTTCCTGGGAAGGGTGCGGTGTCTGCACGGTCGCCGACGCTTGCGGGGCCTTGTTTTTGGATCTGGTGATGACGTGAGTCCCACCATCGGTGCCCACTCCTCCGCCGGCGTCCACTCCACCGTCCGTTAGCTCCGGCGGTGGTGGCGGAATTGATGTAGACGGAGCGGCCACCTCCGAAGGCTTCTTCTTCAGTGGCATGTTGATGAAGGCGTTGATGCAGCATGCGCGGAGACCGGATCAGATGCTCACGACCTCGACGCGCCCCCTACCTGGCGCGCCAAAGGTGTCGGGGCCGCTTCTTTCTGTGGCCACGAGCACCAATGGGGCACGGGGGGCCCCTTCTAGTTCGGCAAGGGGGCGGAGGCTGCGCGCAGAGCAGATCGAGGTCGGGCACGCGCGGGGAGACGGGCGATTTTTACCCAGCTTCGGAGCTCTCCGGAGAGATAAAACTCCTACTACTACTTTGTGTTTGTATTTGATCTTGCTCCAGAGCGAGCGTACGGTGGTATTGCCTGTGTCGAATGGACCGAACCCCCAAGCTGCGGAACCAAAATTCCCAACCCCCTCTACGTGCCCATGGGCCTCCTTTTTATAGGCTAAAGGGGTCACCGGCAGGTGGCAGCGTAGAAAGAGGGGTAGAAGAGTAAAAACGCGGGTTGGTACAACTGCTACCAACAGTGTCCCCTACCTAACTCTGACGGCAGGGGGCAAGGGCATTTAATGCCCATCTGGTCGCCCCAACAGTGCAAGGAAACGACCGTTAGGGGCGCCACCGATCGCCACGATGGCCTCCTTGTCAGCTTCGCTTGCCACCTCGCACCGCCATGCTGCACAGCTGCCCACCACGTGCACCAGGAGCGATCCTGTGGCGACACGTCGTCGGATGTGTTGGAGCGTGGGTGCAGAGTGGCAGCCTTGCCGCGGCAAGTGCCTTGCCACGGCCCTTGTCTTGTCGCACCAGCAAGCTTGCCGCTCGCCGGGCCTTGCCGGGACGCGCGGGGCGTTGCGGCAAGTTTCTTGAAGTGCCTTGAGTGGCCTTCCCGGCAAGCTCCTCTTGCCGGGGTCTTGTCTTCTTCCCGGCCAGCTTCTCTTACCGGGGCCTTGGTTGGCCTTCCCGGCAAGCTCCTCTTGCCGGGGCCTTGGTTGGCCTTCCCGGCAAGCTCCTCTTGCCGGGGCCTTAGCTTCAGTACTCTGTTCTTTAATGGCATCAAAGTAGCCGCTGAGGATCTTGGCGGACGCCCGGCAAGCCCTGCCGCGAGTCGCTGCGACTGCCCGTGTACAAGTTCGGGATACTAAGGTACCCCTACTTTAGTACACCGACAGCAACGTCAAAAGTGACTTTCTCTGTTCTGAAGTTAAGCTCGCTGCCAAATGTCACTGGCAATGTGATCTTCCCCTTCGGCTTGCTCCTTCCCGGATTGATTCCTTGGAATGTACCGGTCTCTTCGAGCTCGCTGTCGGGGATCTGGAGTTTCTAGAGTACCGCTGAGGAGATCAGGTTCAAGTCGGCCCCGCCGTCAACTAGCATCTTTGTGACCTTGAGGTTGAGGATAGTTGGTGAAACCAACATCGGCAAGCACCCGACCGGTTGATGCGATCAGGGTGGTCCTCAATGTCAAAGATGATAGGCGTGCTGGACCACTTTAGAGGCTTGCGTGAATCCATTGGTGGTTCTGCTGCATTAACTTCCCGCACCCACTGTTTGAGCTGGCGGAGCGAAGTATGTAGAGAAGCACCACCGTCAACGCACAGAACCTCTGTTGCTTTCTGAAACTCCTGCTCGTCGGCCTCTTCATCATCCATGTCCTCATCTTCATTTTCATCTTCATCCTTGTCGCGGCCGCGGGGAGGCCTGTCTCCTTGCCGCTACTTGGCCTTGCCACGGCGTCCTTCCCGGCCGGGGCGCTTCTTGCTGGATGCGCCAGTACCTTCCTGGGCCTTCTCCTTGTCGCGTCGCTCATACTCAGCTTTCTGCTACTCGACGAGCTGTTCAACTTTCTTGCAACTTTGAAGATCATGGCCCTTGGTGCGGTGAATCTTGCAATATTGCTTGTCGGAGCCGCCCTGCTTGTCGGCGGCCGCCACAGGTTCTGCTTCCTTGGCGCCACCTCCATTGCCGGACTGCTCGACAGCTACCACATCTTTGCCTTTTCTTCTTCTATTGTTCCGCCGCCGGTTTTTCTTTGCCGGGGCAGCATCCTCACTGTCAGACCCCCCTGTTCCTGTGTTCTCTCCGGGGAGTTTCCTCCCTTCTTCAGCACGTGCACACTTGTCGGCCAGGGCGTAGAGCTCACTGACATCTCTTATCTTGCACATCGCCATCTCCTCCCGCATCCTACGGTTACGCACGTTCTAATGGAACGCGCTGATGACCGCGGCGGGGTGGACATCTGGGATGTTGCACTGCACTTGGCTGAATCTCTGAATGTACTTGCGCAGGGGCTCTCCTTCCTTATGGGCGAGCAGATGAAGATCGCTCTCCTGGCCATGGGGCTTGTGGCCTCCTGTGAAGGCGCCGACAAACTGGTGGCACAGATCCGCCCCTGAGGAGATGGAGTCGTCCGGCAAGTGCATGAGCCAGGATCTGACATTGGGCTTGAGCACTAGTGGGAAGTAGTTGGCAAGGATCTTCTCGTCGCGCCCTCCGGCAGCTTGCACCGTGATGGTGTAGATGCTGAGGAACTCCGACGGATGCAACCTGCCATCATACTTCTCCGGTACATCTGGCTTGAAGTTCTTGGTACTGGGCCACTAGACTTGCCGCAGCTCACGGGTGAATGTAGGGCAACCTACCGCGTACGGCAAGTCGCCTGGTTCCCCTGGTGCATGCATGTCAACAGCGGGCCCAGCGCGCTGGTCTGACTGACGCCGTGCTTCTCTTCGACGCTCGATGCGAGTATGAGCGTCTTCTTGTTGTCGTTCTTGAAGAACTTGGCGTTGATCGCGACGAGCTCGTGGATCCGACGACGCCGTGGAGTCGGTGTCGAGGTTGACCCGGCGAGTCTGTGATCTCGGCCTTCGGGGCGGGGAGTGCACGGTGGTTGCACCCCCACCAGTCTTGTCGCCATCGGCTTGCGCCTAGGCGTCTTGCCGCGGGTTCGACGTGCTCGGTTGCCGGGGAGTGTCGCCGTTGGCGAAGCCGATGAGGCTCTGAATGGTGGCCCTCCAATCGTCGATCTTGTCCATCGTTGGAGGGTAGTCAAGGAGCAGTTGGGCTCGAGCCAACGCTTCTTCTGGAGTCTTCGGTGGCGGAGGCGAACGGTGCGAGGAGCGGGATATGCTCGGACTTCTAACTATGTTAGAAGGAGCAGGATCCCGTCCAGGCGACCGTGTTTTGCTCGTGCCAGCAGGTTGGCGTGCATGCTGGTCTTGAGCATCTCGAGATCCGCCAACTCGATTTTGGTCCAACGAGCGTATGGTACTACGAGTACCATGACGCTGTCGGTCTCGCACCTCCTGAGATGGGCGCGGTGCGTGTACGGATGCCGAGGTTCGCGCGGCCTTGTCCTTGGACCTGGCGGCAGCATGAGCTCCCCCGTCGGTGCCCGTTCCTCCGCCGGCGTCTACCCCACCGCCCGTTTGCTCCGGTGGCGGTGGGATCGATGTGGACGGAGCAGCCACCTCCGAAGCCTTCTTCTTCGGTGGCATGTCGATGAAGATGATGAAACAGACGAAGATCTGGCTCGCGTGAATGCCGGATCAGGTTCACACAACCTCGACGCCCCCTACCTGGCGCGCCAAAGATGTCGTGGGAAATGAACACCTATGGGGCAGGGCCCCTTTCGGTCCGGCAGGGAGCGGAGGGTGCACGAAGAGCGGATCGAGGCAGAGCACGGGAGCGATTTTTACCCAGCTTCGGAGCTCTCCGAAGAGATAATACTCCTACTGCTGCTTTGTGGTTGTATTATGTTTTTGCTCTAGAGCGTGGGAGTGTTCTGGTTTCGAATGAGTCGAACCTCCTCTACGTTGCGCATGGGCCTCCATTTATAGGCTCAAGGGGTCACCGACAGGTGGCAACGCAGGCAAGGGTACAAATGTAAAAAGGGTGGTTGGTACAACTGCTTCTACTGTGGATCCTACCTAACTCTGACAGTAGGGGACAAGAGCATTTAATGCCCATCCGCGTCGCCCAACAGTGCAGAAAAGCAACCGTTAGGGGAGCCACCATTCGCCACGATGGCCTTCTCGTCATCTCTATTCGCCACCTCGCACCGCTTGGCTGCACAGCTCCCCACCACGTGTGCCTGGAACGATCTCAGGGCGACACGTCGACGGATGCGCTGGAGCGTGGGCGCAGAGTGGTGGCTTTGCCGCGGCAAGCGCCTTGCCGCGGTTGTTGTTTTGTCGCGTCCGGAAGCTTGTCGCTTGCCGGGTCTTGCTGGGACGCACGACGCGTCGCGGCAAGTTCCTTGAAATGTCTTGGTTGGCCCTCCCGGCAAGGTCCTCTTGCCGGGGCCTTGTCCTTCCCGGCAAGCTCCCCTTGCCGGGGCTTTGTCTTCTTAGTTAAAACACTTTGTTCTTGAATGGCTCAAATAGGAACTACGGAGGATCTTGGCAGGCACCCGGCAAGCCTTGCCAGGGGCGCTGCGAATGCCCGTGCACAAGTTCGGGATACTAAGGTACCCCTACTTTAGTACACCGACAAACAAAGTAATATATATCATGCAACAACAAAGTCTAACTCTCTTACTATGCATCGACATGTCATAAAAGAACAATTCATGCACATCAAGTAAAGGCCAATGCACAGTATAAACAATTTCTTGCAATTTTATCGTATTGGAAACATAGAGAGGCGGAGATGTAGTTCCTCTCTCATAATAATTGCAAGTAGGAGCAGCAAGAAAATGCATATTATATGTATCAAAATCATCATGTGTAGTAGTAAAACGCAACCCACTAATATAGTCCTTAATAAGCGCAAACTTCTCTGATATTGTGTAGTTGGGAGAATTCAAAAAGATAATAGGACTATCATGTATGGGTGCAATAGCAAAAAATCATTTCATAATGTAAGGAACTATAGCAAGTTCATCTCCATAAGCATCATTCACATTGGCATCGTGGCCACAAGCATAGCAAGCATCAAGTTCATCAAAAAGGGATATTTCAAACGAATCAAAGGGATCATAGCAATTATCATAGCAATCATCCTTTGGTAAGCACGAAGGGAAATTAAACAATGTATGAGTTGAAGAGTTACTCTCATTAGAAGGTGGGCATGGGTAGCTAATCCGCTCTTCCTCCTTTTTTTGTTTGCTCTCCTCATCATCTTTTTCATCCAATGAGCTCATAATTCAGCAGTATCTTCTTCCATAGATTCATGCAACATATTAGTCTCTTATTGGACAGTGGAGACTTCCTCAATAAACGCATCAATATCGGAATTACATTCATTATTTTCATAGCAATATTTAAGTATAGCAAAATTTTCAGGCCTATAAACATCATCATGAAAAGCTTCATACTTTTCAAACAAAGATTCGATTTCATAAGCACCCTTAAAAGCAATGAATTCGTCTCTTCGCTCCACATCATAGTAATCATAAATACCATTAGTATAAGAAACCAAGGTTTCATTATCATTAAATTGACATGAAAAGGGAAGGTGTGGAGCCTTCATCCTAGAGCAACAAGTATAATCATATCTCAAGCATAAATTCCGAGCATACCAATGAAACATATGAATTTGATACCATAATAGTTTCCCTTTTTAAGTCAAGCGATAATCCCTAAAGTATTCACGTTGATCCAACATGTCTCCCATTATATAATTGAATGGGGTTTTCTCAGGATTATTAAAGAAGTTCACAATATCTTTCACATAATGCGCATCGAGGGTTTTAGGAGGTTCCCCATCTCCATGAGTAGCAACTACACCTAGTTGTTTTGGTATTTCGTGTTCCATATCCATTACTAAAGATAGAGAACAACTTAGACCAACAAATAAAATCTACTTAGTGATAAAGAAAAACAAGCACACACAAGAATATTCACCCCACGCTATTGCTTCCCGGCAACGGCGCCAGAAAAGGTCTTCATAACCCACAAGTATAGAGGATCAGTTGTAGCCTCTTGCAATAAGTAAGAGTATCAAACCCAACGAGGAGCTAAAGGTAGAACAAATATTCCCTCAAGTTCTATCAACCATCGATACAACTCTACACATGCTTAATGTTCTCTTTACCTAGAACAAGTATTAAACTAGAAGTACTTTGTAGGTGTGATAGGATAGGTTTGCAAGATAATAAAGAGCAAGTAAATAAAAACTAGGGCTGTTTAGATAAAGAAACAACTAAGTTAGTTTTAGTAGAGAGCTTTTTGTCAAAAGAAAGTTATTTGTCCGTAGGCAATCGATAACTAGACCGGTAATCATTACTGCAATTTTATATGAGGGAGAGGCATAAGCTAACATACTTTCTCTTCTTGGATCATATGCACTTATGATTGGAACTCTAGCAAACATTCGTAACTACTAAAGATCATTAAGGTAAAACCCAACCATAGCATTAAAGTATCAAGTTCTCTTCATTCCCATACGCCATAACCCACTTATCCGTGTTTGTGTTTCGACCACTCACGTAACCAAGACAATAAGAAAACCATGAACATATTGCAAACCCTACAGCAGGGATCCCTCATGCTTGCGCAACTCGGAGAGCACCATAGGACAAAACAAATAATAAAACATGTAACTCAAACCAATCACGATCATCAATGAACCCATAGGACAAAATGGATCTACTCAAACATCATAGGATATCCATACATCATTGGGAAATAATATATAGCATGGAGCACCATGTTTTAGTAGAGATTGCAGCGGGTAGAAGGGGTGTTACACTGCTGCATAGAGGGGGAGAGAGTTGGTGATGACGGCGGCAAAGTTGTTGGTGTAGATCATCGTCACGATGATGGACCCGACGGCGTTCCGGCGCCACCGGGGGAGAGGGGGAGAGAGCCCCCCTCCTTCTTCTTCCTTGACCTTCCCCCTAGATGGCAGAAGGGTTTTCCCTCTGGTCCATGGCCTCCATGGCGGCATAGGGGTGAGAGCCCCTCCGAGATTTGTTTTCTCTCTGTTTCCTTCTGTTTATGTGCTCTCTGATTCTGGCTTTTCACCGTTTCTTAAATTACTGGAGATCCATAACTCCGATTGGGTGTAAATTTTAACACAATTTTTATCTGGATATTAGCTTTCTTGCAATGAAAGGAGGGCACTAACCGCCTTATGTGGTGACCACAAGGGCCCAGGGTGCGCCATACCGCTGGGGCGCGCCCCCTACCTTGTGCCCCCCTCGGGCATCGTCTCGCATTGATTCTTTTTCCCAAAAAAACACATATATTCCAAAAAAAATCTTCGTAAGTTTTTATCGTGTTTGGAATCCATTTGATATGGATTATCTGCTAAACAAAAAACATGCAACAAAGAGGAACTAGCACTGGGCACTGGATCAATATGTTAGTCCCAAAAAATGTGTTGCCAAAAGTATATGAAAGTTGTAAAACATTGGCATGAAACAATCAAAAATTATAGATTCGACGGAGACTATCACTATTGAGTAATTGTGGATTGGTAGAAATACTTGTGTTAAAGTTTGTGATTCCTGTAGCATGCACGTATGGTGAACCGTTATGTGATGAACTTGGAGCATGATTTTTTTATTGATTGTCATCCTTTGTGTGGAAGTAGGGAGCGCAAGATGGTTAACTCCTACCAACCTCTCCCCTAGGAGGATGCGTCTAATTCTTTGTTTCGATAGCTAACAAATTTTCGCAATAAGTATGTGAGTTCTTTATTACTAATGTTGAGTCCATGGATTATACGCACTCTCGCCCTTCCACCATTGCTAGCCTCTCTAGTACCGTGCAACTTTCGTCTATGCTTTAAACCCACCATATACCCTTCCTCAAAACAGCCACCAGACCTAACTAATATGGCATTTCCATAGCCATTCCGAGATATATTTCCATGCAACTTCCACCGTTCCATTTTGTTATGACACATACCATCATTGTCATATTGCTTAGAATGATGTTTTCATGGTTTGTCCATTTTTTTTGATGTTATTTGCTACACTAGATCATTGCACATCCCGGTACATCGCCGGAGGCATTCATATAGAGTCATACTTTGTTCTAATTATCGAGTTGTAAGTAAATAAAAGTGTGATGATCATCATTATTAGAGCATTGTCCCATGTGAGGAAAGGATTATGGAAGCTATGATCCCCTCACAAGTTGTGATGAGTCTCGGACTTTACAGAAATAAAAGAGGCCAAAGAAGCCAACCAAAAAAAGAGAGAAAAGAGAGAAGGGGCAATGCTACTATCCTTTTTCCACACTTGTGCTTCAGAGTAGCACCATGATCTTCATGATAGAGAGTCTCCTATGTTGTCACTTTCATATACTAGTGGGAATTTTTCGTTATAGAACTTGGCTTGTATATTGAAATGATGGGCTTCCTCAAATTGCCCTAGGTCTTCATGAGCAAACGAGTTGGATGCACACTGATACGTCCATTTTGCATCATGTTTTCTTACTATTATTTATAATGTTTTTATCCTTAATAATGCTTTCTGGAGTAATTCTATTGCCTTTTCTCTCATAATTTGCAAGGTAGACACCAAGAGGGAGAGTTCTACCAGCTAGAAATCTGGACCTGAAAAAGCTATGTCAGGCTACCTATTCTGCACAACTGCAAACAAGCTGAACCTTCACGGGGAATTTTTATGGAATATTTAAGAAATGTTGGAGCAAATAACTACCAGAGGAGGCCCACCAGGTGGGCACAACCCACCTGGGCGCGCCAGGGAGCCCAGGCACGCCCTGGTGGGTTGTGTCGTCCTTGGCCCACCTCCGGTGCCCATCTTCTGGTATATAAGTCATTTTGACCTAGAAAAATAAAGGTGAGGAGATTCGGGATGAAGCGCCGCCGCCTTGAGGCGGAACTTGGGTAGGAGCACTTTTGCTCTCCGGCGGAGCGATTCTACCAAGGGAACTTCCCTCCGGAGGGGGAAATCATCGTCATCATCATCACAAACAACTCTCCCATCTTGGGGAGGGCCATCTTTCATCAACATCTTCACAACACCAACTCCTCTCAAACCCTAGTTCATCTCTTGCATTCAATCTTTGTATCAAAACTATAGATTGGTGCCCGTGGGTGACTAGTAGTGTTGATTACATCTTGTAGTTGATTACTATATGGTTTATTTGGTAGAAGATTATATGTTCAGATCCATTATGCTACTGAATACCCCTCTGATCTTGAGCATGTTTATCATTTGTGAGTAGTTACTTTCGTTCTTGAGGTCATGGGAGAAATCATATGTTGTAAGTAATCATGTGAACTTGATATGTGTTCGATATTTTGATGGTATGTATGTTGCCATTCTCTTAGTGGTGTCATGTGAACGTCGACTACATGACACTTCACCATATTTGGGCCTAAGGTAATGCATTGTGGAGTAGTTATTAGATGGTGGTTTGCGAGAGTGACAGAAGCTTAAACCCCAGTTTATGCGCTATTCCGTAAGGGACCGATTGGATCCAAAAGATTAATGCTATGGTTAGAATTTATTCTTAATACTTTTCTCATAGTTGCGGATACTTGAAAGAGGGTTAATCATAAGTAGGAGGTTTGTTCAAGTAAGAAAAGCACCTAAGAACATGTCCTCCCACATATCAAATTATCAAAGTACCGAACACGAATTAAGCCAACATGATGAAAGAGACTAGATGAAATTCCCGTGTACCGTCAAGAACAATTTGCTAATTATAAGAAACCATTTTGGCCTATCCTTTGTCTCTAAAGGATTAGGCTACCTTGATGCACTTTTGTTACTACTATTGTTACCTTCTCGTTAAAAATTATATAGCTACCAAACTACTCCGCTACTTACAATTTAAACACTTGCAGACATTACCTTGCTGAAAGCCACTTGTCATTTCCTTCTGCTCCTCATTGGGTTCAACACTCTTGCTTATTGATAAGAGCTACAATTGACCTCATACACTTGTGGGTCATCAAGGCAATTTTCTGGCGCCGTTGCCGGGGAGTGAAGCGCCTTTGGTATGTGGAATTCGGTAAGGAAACATTTATATAGTGTGCTGAAATTTATTATCACTTGTTACTATGGAAGACAATCCTTTGAGGGGTTTGTTCAGGGTATCTTCACCACGTCCGGAACCACAATTAGTTACCCCTTAACCTACTGCACCTATTGAAAATATTGAATATGAAATCCCTTCGGGTATGAACAACTGCTAGCTAATCCTTATGCAGGAGATGGAACTGAACATCCTGATATGCACTTGATACATGTGGAACAAATTTGTGGACTATTTAAGCTTGCAGGTTTACCAAGGGATGAAGTGATGAAAAAGGTTTTCCCTTTATCTTTGAAGGGAAAAGCATTGGCATGGTATAGGCTATGCGATGGTATTGGATCATGGAATTGGAATCTTTTGAAATTGGAGTTCCATCAAAAAATTTATCCTATGCATCTAGTTCATCGTGATCGGAATTATATATATAATTTTTGGCCTCGTGAAGGAAAAAGTATCGCTCTAGCTTGGGGATGCTTAAGTCAATGTTATATTCGTGCCCCAATCATGAGCTCTCAAGAGAAATTATTATTCAGAATTTTTATTATCGGCTTTCTCGTAATGATCAAACCATGCTCGATACTTCTTGTACTGGTTCTTTTATGAAGAAGATCATTGAATTCTGGTGGGATCTTTTGGAAAGAATTAAAGCAACTCTAAAGATCGGGAACTTGACGAAGGTAAAGAGTTGGGTATAAAGCTTAAGTATGATTGTGTTAAATCTTTTATGGATACTGATGCTTTTCAAAAGTTTAGCACTAAATATGGACTTGACTCTGATATAGTAGCCTCATTTTGTGAATCATTTGCTACTCATGTTGAACTTCCTAAAGAGAAGTGGGTTAAATAACAACCACCTATTAAAGATGAAATTAAAGAACCAGTTAAAGAAGAAACTATACTTTATAATGTTGATCCAGTTGTTCATTCTGTTTATATTGAGAAACCACCTTTCCCTGTTAGGATAAAAGAACATGCTAAAGTTTTAGCTGGGGTTAACAAAAGCTATGTTAGAACACCTAAACCTGATGAACAAATTAAAGCAGAACCTAGCATTGCTATGGTTAAAGATCTCTTGGAAGAAGATATGGATGGGCATGTTATTTACTTCTGTGAAGAAGTTGCTAGAATTGCTAAACCTGAGGGGAAAGATAAACATAGAGCGGCTGTTGTATCAGTTAAGATGGGAGATCACTTTTATCATGGGTTATGTGACGTAGGTGCTAGTGTGAGTGCTATTCCCTACTCCTTATATGAAGAAATTAAAGATGAAATAGAACACATATATGTTACTATTAAACTTGCTAATCGAGATACTATATCACCAATTGGGATTCTTAGAGATGTTGAAGTCTTGTGTGGAAAGATAAAATACCCTACTGATTTTCTTGTTCTTACCACCCCAGAAGATAAATTTTGTCCCATTATATTTGGTAGACCTTTCCTGAACACCGTCAATGCTAAAATACATTGTAAGAAACAAACTGTCGGTGTTAGCTTTGGTGATGAATCTCATGAGTTTAATTTTTCCAAGTTTATTAAACAACCTCATAAGAAAGATTTTCCTAGAAAGGATGAAATTATTGGTCTCGCTTCTATTTTGTGCCTTCTACTGATCCTTTGGAACAATATTTGCTAGACCATGAAAATGATTTGCATATGCGTGAAAGAAATGAAATAGATAGAATCTTTTTCGAACAACAACCTCTGCTTAAACACAATTTGCCTTTTGAAACTCTAGGAGGTCCTCCTCCACCTAAAGGAGATCCTGTGTTCGAATTAAAACAATTGCTAGACACCTTGAAATATGCCTATCTTGATGAAAAGAAGATATATCCTGTTTATATTAGTGCTAACCTTTCAAAACATGAAGAAGAAAGATTATTGAAAGTTCTAGGGAAGCACAGAGCTGCTATTGGATATACTCTTGACGATCTTAAGGGCATTAGTCCCACTCTATTTCAGCACAATATTAATATGGAACCTGATGCTAAACCCGTTGTTGCTCACCAACGTCGATTAAATCCGAAAATGAAAGAAGTGGTAAGAATGAAAATATTAAAACTTATGGAAGCAGGTATAATCTATCCTATAGCTGATAGTAGATGGGTAAGTCATGTTCACTGTGTCCCTAAGAAGGGAGGTATTACTGTTGTTCCTAATGATAAGAATGAACTTATTCCACAAAGAATTGTCACGGGTTATAGAATGGTAATTGATTATAGAAAATTAAATAAAGCTACTAGAAAAGATCCTTACCCTCTGCCTTTTATTGATCAAATGTTAGAAAGACTATCTAAGCACACACATTTTTGCTTCCTTGATGGATACTCTCGCTTTTCACAAATACCTGTTTTACAATCTGATCAAGAAAAGACCACTTTTACTTGTCCTTTAAAACATTTGCTTATAGACGTATGCCTTTTGGTTTATGTAATGCACCTTCTACCTTTCAAAGATGTATGACTGCTATATTCTCTGACTTTTGTGAAAAGATTGTTGAGGTTTTCATGGATGACTTTTCTGTTTATGGGAAGTCCTTTGATGATTGTGTAAGCAATCTTGAGCGAGTTTTGCAGAGATGTGAACAAACAAATCTTGTTTTGAATTGGGAGAAGTTCCACTTTATGGTTAATGAGGGCATTGTCTTGGGTCATAAAATTTCTGAAGGAGGTATTGAAGTGGACCAAGCTAAGGTTGTTGCAATTGAGAAAATTCCATGTCCTAAGGACATCAAAGGTATTCGTAGTTTCCTTGGTCATGCCGGTTTTATAGGAGTTTTATTAAAGACTTCTCTAAAATTTCTAGGCCTCTCACTAGTCTTTTGCAAAAGGATGTTCCTTTTGTTTTTGATGATGATTGTTTAGAAGCCTTTGAAACACTCAAGAAAGCCTTAATTTTTGCACCTATTGTTCAACCACATGATTGTAACTTTCCTCTTGAAATTATGTGTGATGCTAGTGATTATGTTGTTGGTGTTGTTCTAGGAAAAAGAGTTGATAAGAAATTGAATGTTATTCATTATGCTAGTAAAACTCTAGACAGTGCTCAAAGAAATTATGCTACTACTGAAAAAGAATTTTTAGCAGTGGTGTTTGCTTGTGATAAATTTAGACCTTATATTGTTGATTCCAAAGTAACTGTTCACAAAGACCATGCTGCTATTAAATATCTTATGGAAAAGAAAGATGCTAAACCTAGACTTATTCGTTGGGTTCTCTTGTTACAAGAATTTGATTTATGTATTGTTGATAGAAAAGGAGCTGAGAACCCCGTAGCAGATAACTTGTCTAGGCTTGAAAATGTTCTTGATGACCCACTACCTATTGATGATAGTTTTCCTGATGAGCAGTTAGCTGCAATAAATGTTGCTAATAGTACTCCTTGGTATGTTGATTATGCTAATTACATTGTTGCTAAATATTTACCTCCTAGCTTTACATACCAACAAAAGAAAAAAATCTTCTATGATTTAAGACATTACTTTTGGGATGACCCACATCTTTATAAAGAAGGAGTAGATGGTATTATTAGACGTTGTGTACCTGAGCATGAACAGGGCAAATCCTACGGAAATGTCACTCCGAGGCTTATGGAGGGCATCATGCTGGAGATAGAACTGCTCACAAGTTATTGCAGTCTGGATTTTATTGGCCTACTCTCTTCAAGGATGCCCGTAAGTTTCTCTCATCTTTTGATGAATGCCAAAGAATAGGTAATATTGGTAAGTGTCAAGAAATGCCTATGAATTATTCACTTGCTGTTAAACCATTTGATATTTTGGGATTTGATTACATGGGACCTTTTCCTTCCTCCAATGGGTATACACATATTTCGATTGCTGTTGATTATATTACTAAATGGGTAGAAGCTATTCCAACTAGTAGTGCTGATCATAACACCTCTATTAAAATGCTTAAGGAAGTTGTTTTCCCAAGGTTTGGAGTCCCTAGATATTTACTGACTGATGGTAGTTCACACTTTATTCATGGTGCTTTTCATAAAATGCTTGCCAAGTATGATGTTAACCATAGAACTGCATCACCTTATCATCCTCAGTCTAGTGGTCAAGTTGAACTTAGCAATAGAGAATAAAATTAATTTTGCAAAAGACTGTCAATAGGTCCAGGAAGAATTGGTCTAATAAATTAGATGATGAAGTTTGGGCTTATAGAACAACATATAAAAATCCTATGGGTATGTCTCCTTATAAAATGGTTTATGGGAAAGCTTGTCATTTGCCTCTTGAGTTAGAACATAAAGCATACTGGGCAGTTAAAGAACTCAACTATGATTTCAAACTTGCCGGTGAAAAGAGGTTATTTGATATTAGCTCTTTAGATGAATGGAGAACCTAGGCTTATGAAAATGCAAAATTATTCAAAGAGAAAGTTAAAAGATGGCATGACAAAAGAATCTAAAAGCGTAAGTTCAAAGTCGGAGAATATGTTCTTTTGTACAACTCTTGTTTTATTTTTTTTAGGAAAGCTCCTCTCGAAATGGGAAGGCCCAAATGTCATCGAGGAGGTTTACCGGTCTGGAGCCATCAAAATAAATAATTTCGAAGGCACTAACCCGATGGTTGTCAACGTGCAACGAATAAAGGATTATATCTCAGGTACGCCTATCAATGTTGAAAGTAATATTATCCAAACTTTGACACCAGAACACATAAAAGAGTCCTTCCGGAACACCCCAGAATAGTCAAAGTAAGGAGGTACGTGATACGGTAAGTAAACGGTCTCTGAAAAATCCGCAAAAAAATATTTTTTGTTAGTTTTGGAATATTGTAGAATTTTGGAAATAAAGAAACCCCTAGGAAACGTCCCTTGGTGGGCATAAGACACCAGGACGCGCTAGGCATGCCTGGCGGGCCCAGGTGGGTTGTACCCACCTAGGACTCCTTCCGGACTCTGTTTTTCTTCTATATACTTGTCCTGCAAGATAATTTCTTATATATAATTCCTGAACCTGTTAACCACCGTATCAAGAAGAGATCCTTTGTTATCTTTTCTTGCTGTTCCTGGTCAGATTTATCAACCCAGGCATCACGTCTTCCTGCTCCTCCAACAACATGGAAGAAGATGCTTGGCAGATGAAGGTCGAGACAAAGAGGGAGGATCTTATGGACGCTATCAAGGGAGGCAAGGGCAAGGAAGCTACCGTAAATCCATCCCCGGTGACAGCACAAGCACTGCTGGCTGAGGAGGAGGAAGAAGCTTCTTCACCACCAAAGGAGAACTGAGTATTGGGTATGGGCACTCCCCTTGGGGTGATTAGACTACTTGACCAAATAAAAATCTAGCCTTTTCCCAATTTTAGTTCTTGGCAGATTTTAGCAACTTAGCACAAGTCAAGCAATCAACCCACACATGAAATTCTAAGAGTATAGCAGCGGAATGTAAATCATTGCATATGAAGGTAAAGGGAGGAGTTTGGAGGGAGCAAACGCAATGTTGACACGGAGATTTTTGGAGTGGTTCCGATAGGTGGTGCTATCATACATCCATGTTGATGGAGACTTCAACCCATGAAGGGTAACGGCTGTGTGAGTCCACGGAGGGTCCACCCACGATGGATCCACGAAGAAGCAACCTTGTCTATCCCACCATGGCCATCGCCCATGAATAACTTGCCTCACTAGGGTAGATCTTCATGAAGTAGGCGATCTCCTTGCCCTTACAAACTCCTTGGTTCAACTCCTCAATCTTGATGGAGGCTCCCAACTGACACCTAACCAATCTAGTTGACACCACTCTCCAAAAGGTAATAGATGGTGTGTTGTTGATGAACTCCTTGCTCTTGTGCTTCAAATGATAGTCTCCCCAACATTCAACTCTCTCTCATAGGATCGGATTTGGTGGAAAGATGATTTGAGTGGAAAGCAACTGGAGAAGGCTAGATCAAGATTCATATGTAGGATTGGAATATCTTGGCCTCAACAGATGAGTAGGTGGTTCTCTCTTAGAAAATGAATGCTGGAAGTGTAGGCATGTTTTGATGGCTTTCCTCACGAATGAAGAAAGGGTGGAGGGGTGTCTGTGTCAAAACCGGCGGATCTCGGGTAGGGGGTCCCGAACTGTGCGTCTAGGCGGTTGGTAACAGGAGACAAGGGACACGATGTGTTTACCCAGGTTCGGGCCCTCTCGATGGAGGTAAAACCCTACTCCTGCTTGATTGATATTGATGATATGGGTAGTACAAGAGTGGATCTACCACGAGATCAAGGAGGCTAAACCCTAGAAGCTAGCCTATGGTATGATTGTTGTAATGGTTGTGTGTCCTACGGACTAAAACCCTCCGGTTTATATAGACACCGGAGAGGGCTAGGGTTACACAGAGTCGGTTACAATGGTAGGAGATCTACATATCCGTATCGCCAAGCTTGCCTTCCACGCCAAGGAAAGTCCCATCCGGACACGGGACGATGTCTTCAATCTTGTATCTTCATTGTCTTGGAGTTCGGCTGACGATTATAGTCCGGTTGTCCGGACACCCCCTAGTCCAGGACTCCCTCAGTAGCCCCTGAACCAGGCTTCAATGACGATGAGTCCGGCGCGCATATTGTTTGGCATTGCAAGGTGGGTTCCTCCTCCGAATAATTCATAGAAGATTGTGAACACCAGGATAGTGTCCGGCTCTGCAAAATAAATTCCACATTCCACCGTAGAGAGAATAATATGTACACAAGTTCAATCTGCTGACATGTTATGTGGCATGACGTCACACCACTACCAAGCCTTTACTTGAATCGTTTTTTATTATACCACCTCAGAGCGTCTAGGGAAGCGGTTTCCTTGGCACGTCTTGTCGAAGCAGAGATCGTGTTCCCCTTATTCTGGGATTCCCATCAATATAGACGTGGGTAACCCAACCGCGCCATTGATGGTGGCGCTTGGGAGATAAGCGAGTTTTACCAGGCCGGTGGGGACGCATAGTCTTCGTCCGCCCATATATAAGGGGATAAGGATCCACCTTTTTACCTACGCCTCCTTCCTCCTTTGCTTATCCATCTCCGCGCACTCGAGCTCCCGCGCCCAAGTCCGCACATCTCGTCTCGACCTTCTCCAGCCATGTCTGGAGTGGGAGGCAAGTGGTTGGCCTCCTCCGTTACGGAGGAGCACATCGAAAAGCTGTGCGGCGCCGGATACCTCTCCAGCCACATCACGCACCAGCTGCCCGACGAGGGGCAGCTCATCCCCACCCCCAGGCCCCATGAGAGGGTCGTATTCCTTCCCCACTTCCTCCGTGGACTGGGCTTCCCACTTCATCCCTTCGTCCGGGGGCTTATGTACTACTACGGCCTGGATTTCCACGATCTAGCGCCGAACTTCTTCCTCAACATCTTGGTGTTTATCGTCGTGTGCGAGGCCTTCCTCTGCATCCAGCCTCACTTCGGCTTGTGGCTCAAGACCTTCAATGTCAAGCCGAAGGTGGTGAAGGGCGCTCAAGCGGAGTGCGGAGGCGCCATGGTGGGCAAAATGCCCAACGTCACCTAGCTCGAGGGGGCCTTCGTGGAGTCCATCAAGGGATGGCAATCGGGGTGGTTCTACATCACCGAGCCGCGTGACCCTAAATGGGCTGCGGCCCCCGAGTTCAGATCTGGTATCCCCATGTAGCTCACCTCCTGGAAAGAGAAGGGCTTGCTATGGGGCAGTTCGGAGGAGCTGACAGGACTCTAGTCCTGTCTTCAGACCTTGGTGAACAAGAAGCTTAGGCTTGTCAATGTGATCCAGTCATGCTCGTCCGCCGGATTCTCCCCTGCCAACAGCGGGCTTAGACTTTGTGGGAGTTCGATCCGGCACAGCACCGGACCTTGAGCGGGCTCTTCGACACGACGTACGAAGCTGCCTGGAGGGTGTTGTTCAAGGGCGGAGAAGCCCCCGCGTCCGCGACTGAAGATCGCGGATTCAGCACCAAGCGCCCGGCCGGCGAGGTAAGCTTTGTTATCCTCTATGGGACAGTTATTTTCTTTCATAGTTTAATTCTATGTGGGATCTAAAACTCCCAATGCCTTTGATTGGACTGGCAGAGGACGTCCGGACAAGTAGACTGTCCGGCTCCCCTTCTCGAAGACCCAGCGGACGCCCGTTTAACGGGACTGCTAGTCCCGGCACTCTATGTGGTGCCGGAGAAGAAGGCCAAGAAGAAGGCCACGAGAACTCGAAGAAGTTCCCGGTGCCAGGTGATATCGGACTCATCGTCCGATGGCTCCGAGGCGGACTCCTCCCTCGAAGACGAGGAGGAGAAAGAGGACTCTCTCCCGGAGGAGGGAGAGAGGAAGAGGAAGGCTTCCCCAATGGGGGAGGCCGAAGGGGCCAAGAGGGGAAGGACTCTTCCCCCTGACAGCTCCACCAACGCCAACGTTGGCGACGAAGAATGGCCCTCAAGGGCCAGGCCTCCGGCGAGATCGTAAGTATCCGGTTTCCTGAATGGTTTATAATATCTCCTTTGTGTCACATGGTGTCCTTCTAATGCCGCACACTACCTGTAGTCCGTCCGATGATGATCTTCCCGCTTCGTCGAGCGGGTCCTTGGCTCCGTCGGACGTGGATTCCATTCCGACCCCCTCCACCCCTCGTGCTGACGACGCCGAGGTGGGATCCCAGGAGGGGACCCATCAGCAGGAGGCTCCGGAGGTGCCGCAAGGCGGCCTCCCGGACTTTGTGCCGGACTCCATGCCGGAACCCGCAGTGGTTCCGGAGTCCGGCAGGCGGCCCCTTTGTAAGAAAGGAAAGACCGTGACACCGGCAGCCTCCGTTCAACCGGAGGCGCCGGACAACTTGTTGGAGGCGCTTAACGGAGCTTCCATCGAGGAAGAACACCGCACTATCATGAGTGCGGTGATTCAGAAGGTTCAGCTCGCCAAGAGCGGGCTGACCGAAGCCTGCAGTAGCCTTCTAACAGGCTTTGAGGTAAGAAGTTTAAAATATGTAATGTAATACCGCATAGGCAGTAGCTCCTGATGCTCAGTTCGGTGTTCGGAAAGAAAAATCGGACTGAGTATCTAAAAAAGATATACGCATGAGTGCTAAAAATTATGTCGATATGGGTTTGCAGGCTGTGCTGCTGACCTCTACCACACTGACTGCGGAGGTCGGTGCTTTGAAGCTGGACCTCGAGCGGTCGAAGCAAGAGCTCGGCCTTGCCAAGAGGCAGCTCGAGGACAAAGAAGGTGAGTAACACCACTTTTAAGTTTGTACCTTACAGAAAAGGATTTTGGTTGCAATAGAAATAACAAGGATAACGTGGGTATTGCAGGGGCCATGAACGAGGTGGCGACCCTGAAGGAGGCTGTGTCCGCGGCCGAATGCAATGTGGCCGTGGAACGAGCGGAGCGCGAGAAGCAGGAGGCGCGGGCGGCGGAGGTGCGGCAAGAGCTCCAAGCTCTCATGGAAGAGCATGAGAGTTTGGAGCGCGACTCGAAGACTCGAGAGTCCGAGCTTGCCTCGGCTCTTGAAAGTGCCAAAGCCGCTAAGGCCGAGGCCAATAAGGCCCTCCAGGAGATTGAGGAGGTGAAGAAAATAGCGGCGGGTAAGGCATTTTTCATGCAAAGCAAGCATGTGAATGTAAATTACCTGTTACTTACCCAAATTCGGAGCTCTCCAGGGGCGTTTGCAGATCTGCCTCGCAGCGTGTCCGACGCCGCCGCATTCTACCGGGCCGAGGAGGGGAGCTCAACGGAGAAGGTCTTCTGGTCTCAGTACACTGAGGCCGGACACCCGGTGCCCCTAGCAACCAGCTGAAGCAGCTGGTCGAGCTCCACAAGGTAGCCGAGCAAGCCATGAAGGGCCTCATAGTCCGGCTGTGGCCTGGAGAGGCCATGCCTGGGAGCTACTTTGGCCTCGTGCGGCGGCTGGTGGATGCGTGCCCCTGGGTGGAAGTCATCATGCGCTCCGCCTGCATTGAAGGTGCCCGTCGGGCCCTTGCCCGCGCAAAGGTGCACTGGGGTAGGTTGGATGCTGAGAGTCTTATCATGGACGAGCCACCGGCGGGCAAGGAGTATCGTACACCCGAAATGTACTATAAGAGTGTCCTGAAGGGTGCCCGCAAGATTGCGGATGGGTGCCCCAAATATGTAATTATTGAGTAAACTCGCAGTGTGTTATCCCGTGCGCTGAAAACTTTGTTCATATGCGCTAAGCAATGCTTATTAATTTAAAATATTACCTTCTGTGCGGCCGTTTATAAAATTTGAGAGATGGCAAGTCGTCGGCTTTAGCCCCCATGCCACGAGTGCTGGGGTGTTCGGGATAAACTTGAGCACTCTTGTTCCCATTTTTGGGTCCATCTAGGGAGGCGCTCAGCACAACGAACAAGGCAACCGGACTTATAATGCTTGAACACTCTCACTTAGCCATAGAATTCTATAATTTTAAATTTCGGCGAAGCCCCTAGTATTCGGAAGACCGAGTTCGGGGAGCTATCCACGCCTGGGCCAGACACAGCCGGTTCCTCGCTCGAAGCGGCATAAGTCTTTAGGGACTCGAAAAGACCTCTCGAACAACGACCAGTCTCTCGCCTTATCATGACAGTCACTTTTAGCTTTCTCCACTGAGGCGCTCGCCCAGCTCAACTGGGGCGCAATCGCAGTGGTTCTCCCAGTGCTACCTTAGCCGACAGAACGGAACGTAAGGTACCAAAACATGGGAGCCGGGCAAACCCAACTATTGACCCAAGACATGATTCGGAGCCGATGCATATAATGCTATAAGTTCGGGGTGCCGCACTTGTGAAAGTGTTCGGACTTATTACACCATAATACGGGGAACACAAGCCCCTGGTGTATTCTGCCGTACCAAAATGTACGGGTGCAAGATGTCATGAATGAACATATATGTAAAAAGGTAATGCAATTATAGGCAAAAAGTGCTGGATTGTTTTTTCAAGGAGTTCTGCTATGAGTGCAGCACGATACAAATAGTGCGGTAAGGAAGGGATTGGACTAATTAAACATATCCCCCTCCAGGGGTAGGCTACGAACTGGTGTTTTTAACAAATTTAATGCTCATAATGGAGACCACCTGAGTGTTCGTCATAGCCTTTGTCTCTCTCTGGCTGTTGCATCGTGAGTTCGGCAGATCTACTGCCAGACAGGGCCTCTGGTGAATGGAGTCCTGTGGAAAAATAACAAAAGAAGAAGAAAAGAGTGACACGCTTGGGAGCCCCTGGTGTGGTTAAGCTGCACTCTGGGCCTGTCGTGGTCATGCCCCTCCCCCTATGCCCATGGTATCTCAAGAGCGTAGTGATGTACATGAAGAGCTGGTCTTGCAATCATGCGGGGGCTGGGATTGGGGCCGCATTGCTACGCGTGCTCGGAACGTGCCAGGTGGTCTTGGTTGATGTTACTCCGGGCGCGTTTGGCCATGTCCGGTCGTTTAACGGCCGGACTCGAAAATTGCCTTAAAAGGCTGCTCTATACTTCTGCCGCGAGAGCCGCTGTGTGTTCCTTCGTTCGGAGGGAGCATTCCGTGTTTCCGTTGACCGTGATGAATCCACGAGGACCTGGCGTCTTGAGCTTGAGGTATGCATAATGCGGCACTGCGTTGAATTTTGCAAACGTAGTTCATCCAAGCAGAGCGTGATAGCCACTGCGGAACGGGACTATGTCGAAGATTAACTCCTCGCTTCGGAAGTTATCCGGGGATCCAAAGACCACTTCCAGCATGACTGAGCCTGTACAATTGGCCTCAACACCTGGTACGACGCCTTTGAAGGTCGTCTTTGTAGGTTTAATCCTTGAGGGGTCTATGCCCATCTTGCGCACTGTATCCTGGTAAAGCAGGGTCAGGCTGCTGCCGCCGTCCATCAGGACTCTAGTGAGGTGAAATCCATCGATGATTGGGTCTAAGACCAATGCGGCAAACCCACCATGACGGATACTGGTAGGGTGGTCCCTTCGATCAAAAGTGATCGGGCAAGAGGACCATGGATTGAACTTCGGGGCGACTGGCTCCATCGCGTATACGTCCCTAAGTGCACGCTTCCGCTCCCTCTTGGGTATATGGGTTGCGTATATCATGTTTACTGTCTGCACTTGTGGGGGAAAACCCTTCTGTCCTCTAATGTTCGGCGGCCGAGTCTCTTCCTCGTCGTCGCTGTGCAACCCCTTGTCATTGTTTTCGGCAATTAACTTGCCTGCCTGCTTGAATACCCAACAATCACTGTTGGTGTGTTTAGCTGGCTTTTCGGGGATGCCATGTATCTGGCAAGACCGGTCGAGTATTCAGTCCAAATTGGACGGACCCGGAGTAGTTCTTTTGAATGGCTTCTTCCGCTGATCGGGTTTAGAGACTCTGAATCCGGTGTTGACTATCGTATCCTCATTGTTATCGCCGTTAACGCGGCGTTTGTTTTTGTTTCGACGCGACCTGCCATTGTGGTCCTTAGTATCCGGACTGCCAGCATTTTTGCTGAGGTTGTTGCTGCAAGCTAGCCAGCTGTCCTCTCCCGCACAGAAGCGGGTCATGAGTGATGCGAGGGCTGCCATGGATTTCGGCTTTTCCTGTCCTAGGTGCCGGGCCAGCCACTCGTCGCGGATGTTATGTTTGAAGGCTGCGAGGGCCTCTGCATCCGGACAGTCGACGATTCGATTTTTCTTTGTTAAGAACCGTGTCCAGAACTGTCTGGCCGATTCATCTGGCTGCTGAATTATGTGGCTTAGGTCATCGGTGTCTGGTGGTCGCACATATGTGCCCTGGAAGTTGTTGAGGAATGCGGCTTCCAGGTCCTCCCAACACCCAATTGACTCTGCGGGCAAGCTGTTAAGCCAATGCCGAGCTGGTCCTTTAAGCTTGAGTGGGAGGTACTTGGTGGCGTGGAGATTGTCGCCGCGGGCCATATGGATATGAAGTAGATAATCTTTGATCCAAACCGCGGGGTCTATTGTGCCATCGTAGGATTCAATGTTCACGGGTTTAAACCCTTCAGGGATTTGATGATCCATTACTTCGTCAGTGAAGCATAGTGGGTGTGCGGCGCCTCCATATTGAGCAATATCACGACGTAGCTCAAGAGAGCGTTGTCTACTGTGTTCGGCCCGGCCGGAGTTGCTGTATCCGGCACGACGGTAGTCGTCGTGGGTCGTGGGGCGCCCACGTGATCTGTATATAGATCTGGATTGTCTTGCCTTGTCCTCCAATATATCTCGCAAGTCTGGCGCATTCCCTCGTGGCTTCGTACTTTTCGACCGATGCCGGGGTATGGTCCTGATGGAGGGCCTAGATGCCTCTCTGTCGCGGCCACGGGGTGGTCCATCTGCCGTATTGTGCGCTGGTGATGAAGGTTTGTATGCTTCCTCCTCTAGTCGGGGGAGCAACTTGCGTTTTGGGTAACTTTTGGAGGGGCGTTCGAGTTCATACTCTTCGGCCGCGAGGACCTCAGTCCATCTGTCGGCCAGCAGGTCTTGATCAGCTTGAAGCTGTTGCTGCTTTTGCTTCAGGCTATTTGCCGTGGCGATAAGCCTGCATTTAAAACGCTCTTGTTCGACGGGATCCTCTGGCACGACGAATTCGTCGTCGTTGAGGCTTGCCTCGTCTCCGGAGGGTGGCATGTAGTTTTCATCCTCCTCGTCTGCCGCTCTCTCTCGAGGGCTGGCTTCCCCGTCCTCCTGTGCTGAGCTTGCTGGAGGGTGTTGTCTTCGGCACTCTCTGGGGTGTTATTATCTCCGATCCTGGAATCTCCATTCTTATTGTGGCGGGATTTAGAGCGGCGCCGCTGACGTCGGCGCTTGGGCTGTTTCTTAGAAGAATCTGCCTCCGCTGCTTCTTCGCCGTCCCCATCCTTTGGGGTGTCCACCATGTAGATGTCGTATGACGAGGTGGTCTTCCAGTGCCCTGTAGGCGCTGGTTCTTGAGCGTCTCCAGCATCGTCGTCCATACCGTCGATGTCTTCGGAGTCGTAGTCTAGCATGTCGGTTAGATCGTCGACAGTGGCTACAAAGTGGGTGGTGGGTGGGCTTTGAATTTCTTTGTCGTCCGCATCCCAACCATCCTGACCGCAGTCCGGCCAGGGCTCTCCTGATAGCGAGAGATGCTTTAGCGAATTTAGTATGTCGTCAAAGGGTGAGTGCTGAAAGATGTCCGCGGCGGTGAACTCCATGATCGGCGCCCAATCGGATTCGATTGGCAGGGGCGCAGGAGGTTCGGAGTCCGGCGAGGAGTCCGGCGCCTCGGAGTCATGAGCTTTATAAGGGGCAAGGTCAGTATTCGGCTCCATCGCTATATAAGTTGCAGCTCCCGAGGCGGTGTCCAGCCACCTGTCCTCGATCTGCGCGGTCTGCTCCGAACTATGGGTCAGAGCGGACTCGTGTGGGGCCTCCAGGGCACTGTCCGATGGCAGAGCTAAATCGTGCCCATCGTGACAGCGGGACACGCTCGGCTGTGGCTCGAATCCGTCGAAGATCAAGTCTCCGCGGACGTCGGCCGTGAAGTTTAGGCTTCCAAACCTGACCTGATGGCGAGGGGCATAGCTTTCGATCTGCTCCAGATGGCCAAGCGAATTGGCCCACAGTGCAAAGCCGCCGAATACGAAGATCTGTCCGGGGAGAAAAGTCTCACCTGTCCGAATAAGAAGCCATCAAGCCTATCGGTGACGACCAGAGGAATTCTCAATGAAAGCACCAATGTCGGTGTCAAAACCAGCGGATCTCGGGTAGGGGGTCCCGAACTGTGCGTCTAGGCGGATGGTAAGAGGAGACAAGGGACACGATGTTTTTACCCAGGTTCGGGCCCTCTCGATGGAGGTAAAACCCTACTCCTGCTTGATTGATATTGATGATATGGGTAGTACAAGAGTGGATCTACCACGAGATCAAGGAGGCTAAACCCTAGAAGCTAGCCGATGGTATGATTGTTGTAATGGTTGTGTGTCCTACGGACTAAAACCCTCCGGTTTATATAGACACTGGAGAGGGCTAGGGTTACACAGAGTCGGTTACAATGGTAGGAGATCTACATATCCGTATCGCCAAGCTTGCCTTCCACGCCAAGGAAAGTCCCATCCGGACACGGGAAGAAGTCTTCAATCTTGTATCTTCATAGTCTTGGAGTCCGGCTGACGATGATAGTCCGGCTGTCCGGACACCCCCTAGTCCAGGACTCCCTCAAGGGGTATATATAGCCTCCACAACAAATCTAACCATTACACACAATTCACCAAACTCAGTAGGACCAAATCATAAAACTCCGTCAGACCGATTTAGTTCATAATGTGACCGTTAGGCATTTCGGTAGGACCGACACATCAATTCGGTGGGACCGATTTCTTTAGGGTTAGGGCATAACGTAATCTCAGTGAGACCGATTACACGAACTTGGTGGGACCGACTTTGGTAATAAGCTAACCAGATAGTTGGTCAGGCAAACTCAGTGGGACCAATTTTCTCATCTCAGTGAGACCGAAACGTTACGAAAGGGAAACAGGGAATTTGCATTGCGAACTCGATGGGACCGATCGCTCATCTCGGTTAGACTGAAATGTTACGAAGGGAAACAGAGAGTTTGCAATCCCATCTCGGTGAGACCGAGATCCCTATCATTGAGACTGAAGTGACTAGGGTTTCTGGCAGTGGCTATGTCAAATGACCTCGGTGGCGCCGGATAGATCAAATCGGTGGGGCTGAGTATGACTTTTGGTTTGGGACATATGTGGATATGAGAAAGTGGTTGAAGGTTTTTGGAGCATATCACTAAGCATTTTGAGAAAGCGATTAAGCAACAACTCATCCCCTTTTAATAGTATTGGCTTTTCCTATAGACTCAATGTGATCTTGGATCACTAAAAGTAAAATGTAGAGTCTTGAGCTTTAGAGCTTGAGCCAATCCTTTGTCCTTAGCGTTTTGAGGGGTCCACATTCCTAATCCATGCCATGCCAATCATTGAACTTTCCTAAAATATTCATCTTGAAATAGAATTAGTTCAGCGAGCTATATGTTGTTAATCATGACCAAAACCACCCAAGGATAGTTGCACGTTCAATCTCCCCCTTTTTGGTAATTGATGACAACATATAGATCAAAGCTTTGACAAATGATAATAAGATTGAAATACATCGTCGCTTTGAGAAGTATGTGATAAGAAAGAGCTCCCCCTAAATTTGTGCATTATTTAAGATTTGCTTTTGAATGCAAATGCACAGTCGATTAGTATCATGGGTTACTCTTCCATGTCACATACATCTTGGTAGAGCGCTCAAAATGATAACAATTAAAAGTATGCACTCATCACCAAGCAAAGTGAATGATCATATATGTATATAAGAGATAATATTATCCAAGCACACATTAAAGTAGCGTATGATCAAACACATGATCATACAAGTATCTCACACAAGGACATAAGGTGCAAACAAGCATACAATAAAGTTCAACCAAATAAAGTGCAAGAGAGACAAAAAAACACTATCTCTCGACGGCTATGATCTATACATCTTTCTCCCCCTTTGGCAACAAGTTACCAAAAAGTTCAAATATGCATAGTGCTATGCGTCTCTCAGGCTTGGTCTCTGTGAGGTGGTGTAGAGATGACTCCAAGGATGAAGGCTTCTGTCGATGTAGTTGGAGCTGATGGAGGGGCTACTGGAGGTGGTACTAAAGTTGTAGCTGCTGGTGCAGATGTGGTAGCTCTAGTATCTGGTACTAGCACTACAGCTAACCTCTGACCTCTTGGCACACATTGAAAAGCTTCTGTAGTTTCCTTTCCTTTCTTCTCCTCTGCATCCTCCTGAAGCTGCTCAACTACTGTTTGCATCTCAGTCACTTTCAGATCAAGATCATAGAATTTCTGTTCAATGATCCTCTCCAAACTCTCCTGATTCTGAGTCAGGGTGGCCAAGCCCTTCTCAATCCTCAAAGTTGATTGGATCAGAAAGCCAAGTTGATCTTGTTTGCTCTTCAAGAACACTTGAGATGCCTCTTCAGCACTTGGCATCCTTGCAGCTTTTTCTACCTTTGCTTTAGCTCTCTTCTCTTGTGCTTGCACTGATGAAGGATCATTCTCATCCATGACAACTGTGTTGTCTTCAAATTCTGGCTTGAGAGGTAAGTGCTCCTTGTCCAACAAGTAAGTGCCTGTGCCCATCTTTGAATTGATGAGCACCTGAATGTGTGGAGCATACCCACAAGACCTTTTCTGATCAGCAGCTGTTCTCTTGATTATATCTACAATCAGACTCATGACCTTGAATTTTTGAGGGACATCAAAAATTTGCAGCATGTTTATTGAATGTCCTCTTATCATCCTATGATCTCCAGATTTGGGCAATAGAGTATGCCTCAAGATGGTGTTGATAGTAGGAAGACCAGACAACAAGTACTTCATTGAGCCCAACTTATGAGTTTCCAGGGCTTCATCAGGAATTTCCTTATACATACTTGCCATGGAGTTGTGGTCTTTCTTTTTCTTGGCATACACATCCAAATCATCCTCATGGTCTTCTGGAGCATTGATAAACTTTTCCCATTCATCAATAGTTTACTGGTACCTTGTACCTTCAGACATCCACACTATCCTTCCATCAGGATAGAAATGAGCAGTGGAGTAGAATTGCATGATCAGCTCATCATTCCATTTGGTGAGCTTCTGTCCAACTAACTTGTCAACTCCACAAACCTTGAAGGTATCATATACACCTGGAAAGTGATCTTCATTCTCATGAATGTATGTCCAGTCAACCCATCTCATATCACAGACAATTGGCTTCTTGTCAAACAAAATGGCTCCTAGAAGTCTTGTTGTTCTTTGGTGTGTGATGTCTATACTACGCAACCTTCTTCTTGTAGACGTTGTTGGGCCTCCAAGGGTAGAGGTTTGTAGGCCAGTAGCAAATTTCCCTCAAGTGGATGACCTAAGGTTTATCAATCCGTGGGAGGTGTAGTGTGAAGATGGTCTCTCTCAAACAACCCTGCAACCAAATAACAAAGAGTCTCTTGTGTCCCCAACACACCCAATACAATGGTAAATTGTATAGGTGCACTACTTCGGCAAAGAGATGGTGATACAAGTGCAATATGGATGGTAGATATACGTTTTTGTAATCTGAAAATATAAAAACAGCAAGGTAGCAAGCGATAAAAGTGAGCACAAACGGTATTGCAATGCTTTGAAACAAGGCCTAGGGTCATACTTTCACTAGTGCAAGTTCTCTCAACAATAATAACATAATTGGATCATATAACTATCCCTCAACATGCAACAAAGAGTCACTCCAAAGTCACTAATTGAGGAGAACAAATAAAGAGATTATTGTAGGGTATGAAACCACCTCAAAGATATCCTTTCTGATTGATCTATTCAAGAGTTCGTAGTAAAATAACAAGAAGCTATTCTTTCCATTCAATCTATCCTAGAGTTCATACTGGAATAACACCTTAAGATACAAATCACCCAAAACCCTAATGTCACCTAGATACTCCAATGTCACCTCAAGTATCCGTGGGTATGATTATATGATATGCATCACACAATCTCAGATTCATCAATTCAACCAACACAAGAACTTCAAAGAGTGGCCCAAAGTTTCTACCAGAGAGTCAAGACGGAAACATGTTCCAACCCCTATGCATAGATTCCCAAGGTCACGGAACCCGCAAGTTGATCACCAAAACATACATCAAGTGAATCAATAGAATACCCCATTGTCACCACGGGCATCCCACGCAAGACATACATCAAGTGTTCTCAAATCCTTAAAGAATCAATCCGATAAGATAACTTCAAAGGGAAAACTCATTCCATTACAAGAGACTAGAGGGGGAGAAAACCCATAAGATCCAACTATAATAGCAAAGCTCGTGATACATCAAGATCATGCCGAATGAAGAACACGAGAGAGAGAGAGAGAGAGAGAGATCAAACACAGAGAAAGATAGGGGTTTAATGTTTCGCCTCCCAACTTACTTATCATATTGATAATTGTCAATAATAATAATTCATGATCAAAATATATTTGAGTGGCCATATATGCTTAGATCTTTCCCCATCACATGATGCTTGCCAACTAAAGAGTAGGTTGGAAAGAGAAGGAATACTACTGACTCTTGCATAAAAGTAAAAGATAGGCCCTTCGCAGAGGGAAGCAGGGATTTGCAGAGGTGCCAGAGCTCGAAGCTTTTAAACAGAGATGAAAATAATTTTGAGAGGTATGCTTTCATTGTCAACATAACAACCAAGAGTTCCCGATATCTTCCATACGAGATACATTATAGGCGGTTCCCAAATAGAATGGTAAAGTTTTTACTCCCCCTCCACCAACAATCATCAAATCATGGCTTGCCCAAAACAATGGGTGCCTCCAACTAACAACAATCCTGGGGGAGTTTTGTTTGCAATTATTTTGATTTGATTTTCATCATTTGATCACGGGACTGGGCATCCCAGTTACCAACCATTTTTCTCGTGAATAACCCACCTAGCATGGAAGATACTGACAGCCCCTAGTCGCTACATGAGCGATTCGGGCATAGAAAATAGATTATTATTTGAAGGTTTAGAGTTTGGCACATGCAAATTTACTTGGAACGGCAGGTAAATACTGCATATAGGTAGGTATGGTGGACACTCATGGAAGAAACTTGGTTCAAGGAATTGGATGCACAAGCAGTATTCCCGCTTAGTACATATATTTGGCTAGCAAAGGATTCTAAACAACAAGCACCACATGTTGGAGGATCTATAACAATATACCCAAGCATAACTCATTATGTTGTCTTCCTTGTCCAATTTCAACTAATTCGCTCAGGTTTGAAAATAATTAATGGCGCTCACAATCATAAAAGATGTCTAAGATAGTATATTTACATGTGAAATCTCTCTTCCTTCAATATTCTTTCATGAATTGTTAAAGTGACCAATACAATGTTGGCTAACCTTCAATAAATTTACCACTCTACTTCTCATATGCGAAGCCATTACTCCCCGTGGGATAAGCATATGAAACATATATAATTTCAGATTTATGATATTCAAATCATTCAACCATTTACTCATAGATATAAGTGAAGGACACGAGTAAATGACAAACTACTCCAAAAAGATATAAGTGAAGATCAATGAGTAGTTAAATAATTATGTAGCTATGTGAACACTCTCTCTCTTTTAAGAATTTCAGATCTTGGTATTTTATTCAAACAGCAAGCAAAACAAAAGAAAATAAAATGACGCTCCAAGCAAAACACATATCATGTGGTGAATAAAAATATGGGACAATTGCATGTTTACCCCTAGTTGGTTCCTACCCACGGGTTTTGCCCTTACTTTTCGAGCTTGCTTAGTTTTTCCCTTACTTTTTCCATCGAGTTCCCTCGAATGCCCTTTGACCGTTTGACCAAAATTTTGAAAATTCATAACTAATTCTTACGAACTCAGAAAAATGCAAATAAGATATCAAAATTTTCATATAAACATTACCTTTATGGGCATATCATTTGCATTCAAGACAAAAGCATCATTTAAACTACCCGAGGTAATTAGTTTTATTAACATTATTAAAAATAAGTAGGTATAAACAATATTTTTTTCATCAATAAAAATTACATGCAAATGTAGGTGATGTTTTCTGAACATCCTGATAACTTATTTGCATTTTTTTGAGTTTGTATCAACTTGTTATGAGTGTTCTAACGACTTTGACCATTATTTTGAAACTTCATAACAAGTTGATACAAACGCAGGAAAATGCAAATAAGGTATCAGGATGTTCATAAAACATCACCTACATTTGCATATAATTTTTATTCACGAAAAATATATTGTTTATACCTATTTATTTTTAATAATGTTAATAACATTAATTACCTCAAGTAGTTTATATGATGCTTTTTTCCTGAATGCAAATGATATGCCCGTAAAGGTAATGTTTATCTGAACATTTTGATATCTTATTTGCATTTTTTGAGTTCATATGAATTAGTTATGAATTTTCAAAATTTTGGTCAAACGGTCAAAGGGCATTCGAGGGACCTCGATGGAAAAAGTAAGGGCAAAACTAAGCAAGCTCGAAAAGTAAAGGCAAAACCCGTGGGTAGGAACCAACTAGGGGTAAAAATGCAATTGTCCGTAAAAATATAGCTTCAAGTAAAGTTACCGATGAACGAAGATGAAAGAGGGGATGCCTTCCGGGGCATCACCAAGCTTAGGCTCTTGGTTGTCCTTGAATATTAACTTGGGGTGCCTTGGGCATCCCCAAGCTTAGGCTCTTGCCACTCCTTATTCCATAGTCCATCGAATCTTTACCCAAAACTTGAAAACTTCACAACACAAAACTTAACAGAAAACTCGTAAGTTCCGTTATTATAAGAAAATAAATCACCACTTGTGGTACTGTTATGAACTCATTCTAATTTCATATTGGTGTAATATCTAATGTATTACAAGTTCTCTATGGTTCATACCCTTCGATACTACTCATAGATTCATCAAAATAAGCAAACAACACATAGAAAACAGAATCTGTCAAAAACAGACCAGTCTGTAGTAATCTGTAACTCTTGAATACTTCTATTTCTACCAAATTAGGTAAATCTTAGAAATTTGTGTACCAATCCAAAGCAAAAAGAATCAGATAAAAAGCACGTTTCTGTGAATTATCAAAACTAATTTACTGGGTGCAAAAGTTTCTGATTTTCAGCAGGATCAACACAACTATCACCGTAAGCTATCCTAAAGGTCTTACTTGGCACTTTATTGAAACAAAAGCTATAAAACATGATTACTACAGTAGCATAATCATGTGGACACACAAAAATAGTAAGAGTAAATATTGGGTTGTCTCCCAACAAGCGCTTTTCTTTAATGCCTTTCTAGCTAGGCATGATGATGACAATGATGCTCACATAAAAGATAAGAATTGAAACATAACGGGAGCATCATGAAGTGTATGACTAGCAAATTTAAGCCTAACCCACTTCCTATGAATAGGGATTTTGTGAGCAAACAAATTATGGGAACAATAATCAACTAGCATAGGAAGGCAAAACAAGCATAACTTCAAGATTTTAAGCACATAGAGAGGAAACTTGATATTATTGCAATTCCTACAAGCATATGTTCCTCCCTCATAACAATTTTCAGTAGCATCATGAATGAATTCAACAATATAACCATCACATAAAGCATTCTTTTCATGATCTACAAGCATAGAATTTTTATTACTCTCCACGGAAGCAAAATTCTTCTCATTCGGAATAGTGGGAGTATCATAAGAGACTCGAATACTATAAATTGTTTCCATATTAAAAGATTAATGTTCAGAAAAAGGGTAATCATAATCATGACAAGTTTTATAAATATAATCATGACTACTTTTTATAGCATAAGTTTCATCACAATAATCATCATAAGTAGCAACTTTGTTCTCATCATAATCAATTGAAACCTCTTCCAAAATAGTGGATTCATCACTAAATAAAGTCATGACCTCTCCAAATCAACTTTCATAAATATAACCATAATAAATAGGAGGCATGCTATCATCATAATAAATTTTCCCATCAAAACTTGGGAAGCTAAAAATGTCATCTTCATTAAAAGTACCATCCCCAAGCTTAGGGCAAACATTAATTGCAGCAAATATATTCTCAAACATGTCATTCTCATCAAACATAGCATCCCCAAGCTTGGGTCTTTTCATATCATAAGCATAATCACTCTCATCATTAATAGTATGGATAGCACCAATAGTATAGCAATTATCATCATCACAATGAGTAAGGAGCAACATCATTTGGGAGGGATACCTTTCTACCTTTGCGTCTCTGTCTTTTCTTTTTCTTCTTCACATCATGTGTGGGTTTAACCCTCTTTTTTGAGCTCCTTATTAATGATATTGGTTGAATAGAAAGCTCCTCCTCGTTACCTGATTCATCATAAGAAATAGTAGGAGGATATTGGGAAGTCTCTTCCCTTTCATTAGTATTATCTTCATCTTCTATCTTTCTTTTCTTTATGTAATTGGCAATATAAGAATTTTCAATGCAATTCACCGCACAATACATATAAATTTCCTCTAGATCAATATCAAGGAATTTCTTAAGGTTAAATTTTGGAATATGCTTAGTTAAACGTTTCATTTCTTCATAATGCAAAAGCAAACTAAGTTCATTATGATGGGCAAGGGAAATCAAGTCATCACAATTTTTGGACACGATTCAATCATGAAACAATTTGCATCAGAGATTTAAATGACCATGTTCATTGCAAAGTTCACAAGTACAATACAGAAGTTTTAAATTTTCAGCACTCACATCTAGCCTTTCTTGCAACCATTTAGTTTATAAATACTTATTCCTCTTGCAAAATCTATCTTCCCTATTTGGTGTGTACTTGCAAACTCTATGCACTCCACAAAAATTGACATGCTTATAAGAGACATTTTCATCATGACTAGTGCAATCATCATTACTACTATGGATGTTGAAAGAGTTCATACTAACAACATTGCAATCATGCTCATCATTCAAAGATTTAGTGCCAAACATTTTATAGACTTCTTCTTCTAGCACTTGAGCACAATTTTACTTTCCATAATTCTCACGAAGGGTATGAGGCAAAATCAATTCCATTTTTGTGTAGTTTTCTTTCATAGACTAAACTAGTGATAAAGAAGAAACAAAAAGATTCGATTGCAAGATCTAAAAATATATACCTTCAAGCACTCACCTCCCCGACAACGGCGCCAGAAAAGAGCTTGATGTCTACTATGCAACCTTCTTCTTGTAGATGTTGTTGGGCCTCCAAGTGTAGAGGTTTGTAGGACAGTAGCAAATTTCCCTCAAGTGGATGACCCAAGGTTTATCAATCTGTGGGAGGCGTAGGATGAAGATGGTCTCTCTCAAACAACCCTGCAACCAAATAACTAAGAGTCTATTGTGTCCCCAACACACCCAATACAATGGTAAATTGTATAGGTGCACTAGTTCGGCGAAGAAATGGTGATGCAAATGCAATATGGATGGTAGATATAGGTTTTTGTAATCTGAAAAATATAAAAACAGCAATGTACCAAGCGATAAAAGTGAGCACAAACGGTATTGCAATGCTTCGGAACAAGGCCTAGGGTTCATACTTTCACTAGTGCAAGTTCTCGCAACAATAATATCAAAATTGGATCATATAACTATCCCTCAAGATGCAACAAAGAGTCACTCCAAAGTCACTAACAGAGGAGAACAAACGAAGAGATTATTGTAGGGTACGAAACCACCTCAAAGTTATCCTTTCTGATCAATATATTCAAGAGTACGTAGTAAAATAACAGGAAACTATTCTTTCCGTCAATCTATCCTAGAGTTCGTACTAGAATAACACCTTAAGATACAAATCAACCAAAACCCTAATGTCACCTAGATACTCCAATGTCACCTCAAGTATCCGTGGGTATGATTATATGATATGCATCACACAATCTCAGGTACATCTATTCAACCAACCCAAAGAACTTCAAAGAGTGCCCCAAAGTTTCTACTGGAGAGTCAAGATGAAAACATGTGCCAACCCCTATGCATAGATTCCCAAGGTCACGAAACCCACAAGTTGATCACCAAAACATACATCAAGTGAATTAATAGAATACCCCATTGTCACCATGGGCATCCCACACAAGACATACATCAAGTGTTCTCAAATCCTTAAAGACTTAATCTGATAAGATAACTTCAAAAGGAAAAATCAATCCATTACAAGAGAGTAGAGGGGGAGAAACATCACAAGATCCAACTATAATAGCAAAGCTCGTGATACATCAAGATCGTGCCAAATCAAGAACACGAGAGACAGAGATCAAACACATAGCTACTGGTACATACCCTCAGCCCGAGGGTGAACTACTCCCTCCTCGTCATGGAGAGCGCTGGAATGATGAAGATGGCCACCGATGATGGATTCCCCCTCTGGCAGGGGGCTGGAACGGGCTCCCAAGATGTTTTTGGTGGCTACAGAGGCTTGCGGCGGCGGAACTCCCGATCAATTGTGCTCCTCGATGTTTTAGGGTATATGGACATATATAGGCGAAAGAAGTTGGTCAGGGGAGCCACGAGGAGCCCACGAGGGTGGGGTGCGCGCCCAGGGGGGTAGGGCACGCCTCCCTGCCTTGTGGCCATGTTGAAGCTTCCCTAACGTCTACTCCAAGTCTCCTGGATTGCTTCCATTCCAAAAATAACTCTCCTGAAGGTTTCATTCCGTTTGGACTCCGTTTGATATTCCTTTTCTTCGAAACACTAAAATAGGCAAGAAAACAACAATTTGGGATGGGCCTCCGGTTAATAGGTTAGTCCCAACAATAATATAGAAGTGTATAATAAATCCCATAAACATCCAAAACAGATAATATAATATCACGAATACTTCATAAATTATAGATACGTTGGAGACATATCAGTGTGGAATCTGTAGTCCACTGCAGTTCTCCTTCTCACAGCATAAAGATCATTCTTCATGCAAAGTCTCAGACCTGCATCCTTTCTGATGTTCATATCCTCTGCCACTGGATGAGTGTCATTATGGTCTGAGATCTTTGGTTTGAGCTTTCTCAGCACTTGGGCTTCAACATCTTCTTCTTCTTCAACTTCAGGCACTGGGGCCTTGTTCTTCTCTTCAGCTGGGATGTTTCTGGTGCTTCTCTTGGGTGTAGACTTGGTGGTTTGAGCAGCAGCTTTGGGAGCAGGTTTGGGCTTAGATGCAACCCCTGACTTGATTGCATCTCCCATAAGCTTTTGTGACTTGGGTGCTGGTGCAGTATCCTCTTCGTCTTCCTCTACTGAATCTCTTACCATAGTTGACTTTCCAAGAACTTTTGCAGTTGTGGTTCTTGCCCTGTTCTTGTTCTTGCCATCTTCAGATGCCTCGCCATCATCTGATTCTATATTGAACTTCATGGTTTCTCCTGTGGCAACTTTCCTTGGCTTGGATGTTGGGACTCTCCTTGCAGGTGCCTTCCTGTTCATACCAGGTTTTGTTGTAGCAGTAGTGCCATACTCCTTATTCAACACTTTCTTCTTTGAGGTGGCCTCACCCTCAACAGCAACATAATCCTCATCCTCAGAGTCTGAGGTTCTCTTCTAACTTATTCTAGTGGCTATCTTGGGCAAGTTACTTGGTGTGCTCCTGCTGCCCTCATCATAGCTTCTTGAGGTACTAGTGCCCTCACTCATTTGCACTTGTTCTTCAGACTTGTTTTGGCTATCACGTCAGACATCTTGGCAGGCAAACTGACAGCAAACCCTGTGAATAGATATAGATGAGGTAGAGTAGATGAGCATCACAAAGTGCAGAAATTTTTGCAAAAACAATGAGTCAAAAACTTAGTTTTAGTTCTCTACTGAAATGATTTCGGAGCTACCGCATTGATAAACTCGTTGAAACTGAAGCAACATTTGGAACCTAAACTAGTGAACTCAGTCAGACCGAGTCATAGTTCAATGGCACCAAGATTGCTAGGGTTTCACAGAGAATTGAACTCGGTCACACCGATTTGCAGTTTTCGGTCAGACCGAAAAGCGCATGTGCAATGGCCTAAGCCAAATCGGTGAGACCGATTTCTATGATTCGGTCAATCTGAGATGAGTTCAGCGGAGAGCTAACCCTAAATTTTTGAATCAAACTAAGCCTAGAGAAGTTTTCTCTGGATAGATTGATTTCATACGTGGCAAGAATCATGGCATTGTCCTCGTGCTTAGAATCGAAGGTAAATAGAGAACACAAGGGGTTGAACTCATACCCTATCTCGACGAGAGTTCGCTACGGCGGCAACGGCGGAGCAGATTCCCATTGACGGCGACTGAAACAGTGGCGGGAGGTCGCTGACGGCGAGGAGGCGATCTGGAGACCGGAGGAGGCAGAGCAGGATATGCGCGGGCTGAGGGGTTTTGAAGAAATTTCCAAAATCTCACCCGTGGGTATATATATCCCGACCCTGTCGGTGTGACCGAGTGGAACAACTCGGTGGCACCGAGATGCAGAATGGCAAGCGGTTACTGCAACTCGGTGTGACCGAAATGTTCAAATCGGTTGCACCGAGATGAAAACCTAGATCAACTTAGTGGACTCGTGTGACCGAAATGGATGACTTGGTCAGACCGAAATTCACAAAGAGATTTTGGAAGTTTAAGTCTATGATGAATCTGGGACTCCGAGTGCTCCTCACACAGAGTGGTTCAAATCTGAATTGATCAAACTTTGTGATGTAGCATGAATAGAGTTTGAGACGAGAAAAGCATAAATAGATAGAGAAGGTTCTTAGGCATTCTTGTCCATCCACTTGGCAAAAGAAAAAGACCCAAACAATCAACGCAACATGTGGATGTCCTCAAATGAGTAAAATATGCAACAAACATGCTCACATAATAAAATGGCAAAGGAAATATGTGGCAAAGCATGCACAAACACTCTAGCATCTATCAAGCAATTTGCGATGACTAGGTCATCTATATATGAGTATATTGACTTAGGAGTCAAATGAGAACATTTGATCATAGGTCATACTCATCGTTTAAGCACAAGTGGGGTTACCACTTTTACATAAAGCATTGTTGTGTTCACACCGTTAGAGTTGCTTTAGCTCAATTCTTAGAGTAAAGCTCCCCCTAGATGTGATATCCCCCCTAAGAGGGATGAACTAACCTTGGGTTTTGTCGATGATGACTTCATGTAGGTGTTGAAGATGTGGATGCTCAATGTTGATGTAGATTATTCAGAGCAATCCATTGGAGTGATTTGTACTTTCAATACCTACACGGGTTAGTACCACAAGGAACAAACAAGGATATCCATAGACATAGAATGATGTACACACAAGATGATGTCCACGAAAGCATTAGGTTACCTTGTCCCTTGTCTTACCAATAAGAGGGTTTGTGACTCCTTGAACTAGTGCAAGATGTGGAAGTTGTTTGCACTTGTTCTTGCCAAAATGATATGAGTGAAGGGTGTTGGCGGAGTCACTCTCAAGAACTCTCTAGTTCTTCTTCTTCGGGATCCACATCATCTTAATGGAAATCCTTGGGGTTGTAGTCGTACTTGATGAAGTAGAACTTGATGTAGTCTTGGGAACCTACTTGACCAAGGCCTTGGGAGCTTCTTCAAATGCATCAATCTCCTCTTGAAGCTTACCCTTGCCTTTTTGCTTGTGGTTTTGTGGTGGAAGATCATCTTGAGCTTGTGTCCCTTGGAAAGAAGTAGGATCATACTTCTCTTGTTGAGGAACAAACTTTGTCTTGGGGTATTTATCTTCTTCCCACTCAACTGCATTGGCATTGAACTTTCGTTCAAAACCAGCACCTTGATTCTTCCGGTGCCTTCCTTGCTTGCGTACAATTTCCTCAAATTGCTTACTTCCGCAAGACACATGTAAACACCTTTCTCTATAATTCCCTTCAATAAGCTATTTTCTTGTTCAAGTGTAACTTGGCTAAGAGAATCATTAGTGGAATCAAGAGAACTACTAGGAGCAACAACATTGGATTTAGCATGATTATTGTTACTACTAGACGAAGAATCTTTCTTATTGTTGTTGCTAGATTTAACTTGTGGCATGTAAGTAGACAAGTGTAAACGCTTGGCAATGTAAGAAGAACTTTTCTTGCGAAGATCATCATTGATTGCCTTTAAAAAGTCATGCCCTTGCTCTAGGTTGAGCTTTTGAAAGCGTAACTTCTCATGAGTCTTTAAAAGTTCTCGATGATCTTCCAAGGTAGTTTCATGAGCTAACTTAAGAGTGTTTAGTTCTTTAGTTAGACGCTCAATCTTCTCCTTATCATGGTCATTTGATTTATCTTGATTAGCATGATTAATTGACGTTTCATCATAGTATTCATCACTAGAGTTGTCAACAAGTAAATCATCATCACCTAGCAAATCATCTTCATCACTATTGAAGTCAACATACTCGGGGTGTGATACCTTTGGGCCTTTAGCCATGAAGCATCTTCCAATTCCTTCATTTGGTGAGTCAACTATGTCATAGGAGTTGGTTGACACAAGTGCTAGGCCGGCAACACCTTCATCTTGAGTATATTCGGAGTTGGAGTGATAACTTCTTTCGGAGTGATGGTCAGAATCGGAGCCGGATACCCATTCACCAACGTGAGCTTGATGTCTTCGTTTTGTGTATCTCTTTGATGATTTGTCCTTCCTTTCCTAATCCTTGATTCTCCGGCAGGTTCTTCGTTCATAACGATCATCTCTACTCCTTCTCTCTCTTGGTGGTGATTCTTCTCTTCTACTTCTTCTTTTAGGTGAGTCTTCTCTTCTTTTGTAGGGAGCCGTACACTCATTGGAGTAGTGTCTGGGTCTTCCACAATTGTAGCAATTACGTTCACGACTCGAATATCTTTTGTCAATGTAGGACCTTGACTTGGAACTTCTTTCCTTGCTTCTACTCTTGTAGAACTTGTTGAAGTTCTTCACCATTAGGCTCAATTCTTCATTGAAGGTTTGTTTCTCACTTGATGATGTAGGAGCATCACATGAGGCTTTGTAAGCACCACTTGACTTGTTGTGAAGCTCTTCCTTATCCTTGAGTGATATCTCATGAGCAACAATTCTTCCAATGAGTTCCGTTGGCTTGAGATCTTTGTAATTGGGCATCATTTGGATCAATGTGCACACGGTATCATATTTTCCAAGGCTCTTAGGATCTTCTTGATGATGAATCTATCGGTCATCTCTTCACTTCCTAAGCTGGCAATCTCATTTGTGATGAGAGCAAGCCTAGAGTACATTTCAGCGACACCTTCACCATCCTTCATTTTGAACTTGTCAAGTTGACTTTGAAGCACATCCAATTTGGATTCCTTGACGGAGTCGGTACCTTCGTGCATATCAATCAAAGTATCCCAAATTTCCTTCGCATTCTCAAGACGGCTGATTTTGTTGAATTCTTCGGGGCACAATCCGTTGAAGAGCATATCACAAGCTTGAGCGTTGTATTGCAACATCTTCAACTCTTCTGCGGTAGCTTCACGGTTCGGTTCTCTCCCATCGAAGAATTCACCTTGCAAGCCAATACACACAATAGCCCAAACGGCAGGGTTATGTCCAAGAATATGCAATTTCATCTTATGCTTTCAACTAGCAAAATTAGTACCATCAAAGTAAGGACCTCTACGGTGGTAATTTCCCTTGCTAGAAGCCATACTCTCCTAGGTTGTGAAACCAAGGCTATAATCACCAAGAGCTATGGAAACCAAGGCAAATGGAGACCGTAGCTCTAATACCACTTGTAGGATCAAAAGTATGTCTAGAGGGGGGTGATTAGACTACTTGACCAAATAATAATCTAGCCCTTTCCCAATTTTAGTTCTTGGCAGATTTTAGCAACTTAGCACAAGTCAAGCAATCAACCTACACATGCAATTCTAAGAGTATAGCATCGGAATGTAAATCATTGCATATGAAGGTAAAGGGAGGAGTTTGGAGGGAGCAAACGCAATGTTGACACGGAGATTTTTGGTGTGGTTCCGATAGGTGGTGCTATCATACATCCACGTTGATGGAGACTTCAAGCCACGAAGGGTAATGGCTACGCAAGTCCACGGAGGGCTCCACCCACGAAGGGTCCACGAAGAAGAAACCTTGTCTATCCCACCATGGCCATCGCCCACAATGGGCTTGCCTCACTAGGGTAGATATTCACGAAGGATGTAATCTCCTTGCCCTTACAAAATCATTGGTTCAACTTTACAGTCTTGACTGAGGCTCCCAAATGACACCTAACCAATCTAGGAGACACCACTCTCCAAAAGGTAATAGATGGTGTGTTGTTGATGAACTCCTTGCTCTTGTGCTTCAAATGATAGTCTCCCCAACACTCAACTCTCATAGGATCGAATTTGGTGGAAAGATGATTTGAGTGGAAAGCAACTTGGGGAAGGCTAGAGATCAAGATTCATATGGTAGGATTAGAATATCTTCGCCTCAACACGTGAGTGGGCGGTTCTCTCTTAGAAAATGAATGCTGGAAGTGTAGGGATGTTTTGATGCCTTTCCTCACCAATAAATAAAGGGTGGAGGGGTATATATAGCCTCCACACAAAATCTAACCGTTACACACAATTCACCAAACTCGGTGGGACCGAATCATAAAACTCGGTCAGACCGATTTAGTTCATAATGTGACCATTAGGCATTTCGGTGGGACCGACACGTCAATTCGGTGGGACCGATTTCTTTAGGGTTAGGTCATAAGTAATCTCGGTGAGACCAATTACACAAACTCGGTGGGACCGACTTTGGTAATAAGCTAACCATAGAGTTGGTTAGGCAAACTTGGTGGGACCGGTTCGCTCATCTCGGTGAGACCGAAACGTTACGAAAGGGAAACCGGGAGTTTGCATGGCGAACTTGGTGGGACCGATCGCTCATCTCTGTGGGACCGATCGCTCATCTCGGTTAGACCGAAACGTTACGAAGGGAAACAGAGAGTTTGCAATCCCATCTCGGTGAGACCGAGATCCCTATCGGTGAGACCAAAGTGACTAGGGTTTCTGGCAGTGGCTATGTCAAATGAACTCGGTGGCGCCGGAGAGATGAATTGGTGGGGCCAAGTATGACTTTTGGTTTGGGACATATGTGGATATGAGAAAGTGGTTGAGGGTTTTTGGAGCATATCACTAAGCATTTTGAGCAAGCAAGCCATTATGCAACACCTCATCCCCTTTTAATAGTATTGGCTTTTCCTATAGACTCAATGTGATCTTGGATCACTAAAAGTAAAATGTAGAGTCTTGAGCTTTAGAGCTTGAGCCAATCCTTTGTCCTTAGCATTTTGAGGGGTCCACATTCCTAATCAATGCCATGCCAATCATTGAACTTTCTTGAAATAGCATTAGTTCATGAGCTATATGTTGTTAATCATTACCAAACCCACCCAGGGATAGTTGCACTTTCACCAAGCTTGGGGGAGGTACCCCGGTACCATATCATCCCACTATCCTTTTGCTTTTACTTATCTTAGTTCGATCTATTTGCTTTAGATGAAATAAAGTTAGTTCGATCCTTTCTTATTTGAGAGTCTGCTTAGTGATCTATCCTCATAATCGTGTGTAAGTTATATAATAAAGTTAGTCTGAGTTTTGCTTTCTTTACTTTCATGTTGCAAATAAAGAAACGAAATACGGAAGGAAGAAAAAAGGAAATAAATCAATAAGATCATACACTAATCCTATTGTAGGTGATAGCACCACATAAGGAAAAGTATAAATAGGAAATTTTATTAGAGATTGACAAATAGAGCATTAGTCAATGATGCAACTCATGAAAGAATTAATAAGGGAAGAGAAGATTCATATATAAATGTACTATCCTCAAAATCTTTCGTGATTGTGAACCCTCATCAAAATATTATATGTTGAAAATTTTGACGTTGGAAATGGAAGACAACTTAATGATTTATGTATATTTATAATCACATAGAAGTCCTATTGTCATAGATCCTTTAACATGTGATGCTTTCCCCCTATCTTTGCTACCCAAAAATTCCGCACCAAGTAGTGATACTACTTGTGCATCCAAAACCCTTAAACCCAAATCTTTTTCAAGTGTCCACCATACCTACCTATGGATTGAGCAAGATCCCTCAAGTAAGTTGTCATCGGTGCAAAAAGGCAATAAAAATTGATTCTAAATATGTGAGATCATTTAGTGTAAGAGAATATTGAGCGTTGTACGAACTTGGATGACAAAGAATAAAAGTGACATATTGCATAACGAAGGTTGTCATCTTAAGGGGCAATACAACGTGACGTTCTCTTGCACTAAGGGATTGAGGGTGCAAACAAATAAGCGCATGGCAACCTCTACTTCCCTCTATGAAGGGCCTATCTTTTACTTTTATGTATTTACTTTTATGCAAAGAGTCAAAGTTTTCCTTCTATTCCTTTTTATTTTCTCTTTTGGCAAGCATCATGTGGTGAGGAAAGATCTAGGCACATATGTACAGTTGAATATAGATAGCATGAGTTATTATTGTTGACATCACCCTTGAGATGAGTATGTTGGGAGGCGAAACTATGAGCCCATATCTTTCTAGGTGTCCGGTTGAAACGTATTGCTCATGGGTACGAGGTGAGTGTTAGCAATCATAGAAGACTATATGATGGTTGAGTATGTGGACTTGCTAAAAGGCTCCGACACGTGACTCTTCCTGAAAAGATGATGAATTGTAGTTGCAAAGTTAACTGAGAACATAGTTTGTTGGTTTTTAATAGAGTTTTTGCTTTATATTTCGATTATGTGATGAACTGTTACTTATTCATGCAAAGCATATGATGCAAGTTCAATGATAAAAGTACTATGTTCAATTTTGTTACTGTTATAATAATCAACATGATGCTTCCATGTCCGTATTTGTGTTTTTATCAACACCTCTCTCTCAAAGCATGTGGACATGTTTTTCGATTTCGGTTTTCACTTGAGGACAAGCAAGGTCTAAGCTTGGGGGAGCTGGTACGTCCATTTTGCATCATGTTTTCTTACTTATTTATAATGTTTTTATCCTTCATAGTGCTTTTTGGAGTAATTCTAATGCCTTTTCTCTCATAATTTTCAAGGTACACACCAAGAGGGAGAATTCTGGTAGCTGGAAATCTGGACCTGAAAAAGCATATCAGGCTACCTATTCTTCTTAACGCAAAAGGAAACTAAGTTCATTATGATGGGCAAGGGAAATCAAGTCATCACAAATTTTGGACACGATTCAATCATGAAACAATTTGCATCAGAGATTTAAATGACCATGTTCATTGCAAAGTTCACAAGTACAGTATAGAAGTTTTAAATTTTCAGCACTCACATCTAGCCTTTCTTGCAACCATTTAGTTTATAAATACTTATTCCTCTTGCAAAATCTATCTTCCCTATTTGGTGTGTACTTGCAAACTCTATGCACTCCACAAAAATTGACATGCTTATAAGAGACATTTTCATCATGACTAGTGCAATCATCATTAGTACTATGGATGTTGAAAGAGTTCATACTAACAACATTGCAATCATGCTCATCATTCAAAGATTTAGTGCCAAACATTTTATAGACTTCTTCTTCTAGCACTTGAGCACAATTTTACTTTCCATAATTCTCACGAAAGATGTTAAAATGATGAAGGGTATGAGGCAAAATCAATTCCATTTTTTGTAGTTTTCTTTCATAGGCTAAACTAGTGATAAAGAAGAAACAAAAAGATTCGATTGCAAGATCTAAAAATATATACCTTCAAGCACTCACCTCCCCGACAACGGCGCCATAAAAGAGCTTGATGTCTACTATGCAACCTTCTTCTTGTAGATGTTGTTGGGCCTCCAAGTGCAGAGGTTTGTAGGACAGTATCAAATTTCCCTCAAGTGGATGACCTAAGGTTTATCAATCCGTGGGAGGCGTAGGATGAAGATGGTCTCTCTCAAGCAGCCCTGCAACCAAATAATAAAGAGTCTCTTGTGTCCCCAACACACCCAATACAATGGTAAATTGTATAGGTGCACTAGCTCGGCAAAGAGATGGTGATAAAAGTGCAATATGGATGGTAGATATAGGTTTTTGTAATCTAAAAGTATAAAAACAGCAAGGTAGCAAGTAACAAAAGTTAGCGGAAACGGTATTGCAATGCTTCGGAACAAGGCCTAGGGTTCATACTTACACTAGTGCAAGTTCTCTCAACAAGGATAACATAATTAGATCATATAACAATCCTGCAACATGCAACAAAGAGTCACTCCAAAATCACTAATAGCGGAGAACAAACAAAGAGATTATTGTAGGGTATGAAACCATCTCAGTTATTCTTTCCGATCAATCCATTGGGCTATTCCTATAAGTGTCACAAATATCCCTAGAGTTCATAGTAAAATAACACCTTAAGATTCTTGCGGACCATAATGGGCCGGCCGAGGTAAAGGCCCACAAAATTATTGCGGACCATAATGGGCCGACCCAGCTAAAGGCCCACGAGATTTCCCCGACATTAATGGGCCGGCCCAGCTGTAGGCCCACAAGATTTTGAGGACCCTAGTAGGCCGGCCAATTAACTGGCTGGCATGTTTTGGGCCAAATGGCGGCCCATATTTGATCCGGTCCATTAATGGCTTGCCACGTTCCGGGCCTAATAATGGCCCATATGAGATCCGGCCCATTAAAAGCCTACCGTGTTCTGGGCCAAATCACGGCCCAGATCAGGTCCGGCCCTTTAAGAGGCTTTGGGCTCAATTATGGCCCATATCAGATTCGGCCTGTCAACTGGACGCTATGCTTTTGGGCCCACTTGCTAAAGTCCCATTTAGTAATTCGGCCTGATATTAGTTTCGCCATGTTAAGGGCCCGTTTAACATCTCGACCCTATATTAATTTTGGCCTATTAAAAGCCCGTCATATAGTTGGGCCTAACTACGGCCCGGTTTGCATCCGGCCTTCTTGCAGTGGATATCTGATTGGGCCAAACAAGGACCGAGCCAATTTTGGCCTATTAAAAGCCCATTATTTGATTCGCACAATCATGGGTCGGGGTCCATTTCGGGCTGTTGCCGGCCCGTGAGCTGTTCGGCACGTTTCAGGCCCAACCTAGTTCTCAGCCTCCTAAAAGCCCATTGAGTTTTCTTGCGAAAAGATGGCCGGGGGTTACTCGGCCTATTAAAGGCCTGAATCTACTAGTGGGCCGGTTTACTTTTGGCCTTTTAACGGACCAAGATGACGGGGCCCATGATGCGGATCATACATCATGATTGCATGACGACCCGATTATGTACCGTAATTTTATGGTTTGGTCGGTTTACTGCGAAGAAAGGATATATATACAGTAAAATAACTGCAACATCATGAATAAGAAAAAACCTAGACTATACTATAAAGAAATTACGTCATATTACATCCACTGGGCATCAAAGTTCGCCACTATGATAATAAAGCACAAGCACACAGCAGATTACATACACTGGGCATCAAAGATCGCCACCAGTGCAAATAAACACGCCGACAAAATAATATACAAAACCGACAACACTTCAATAGAGTTCAAGAAAGGCTAGCCCTGCTGGCGAGCTGCAGCGCAAGCAGCTGAGCAAGATGATGAGACTCCGCTTGTTCAACACTTATATCTTCCTCACACTGAAAGATAAACAAGCAGACAGATGATAGGTTTTGCACATAAAAGTATCAGTGCTGACAATTCATCACATTTCTTACTGATGAATAAAGTGACATAGTTTAAAATTGCATTAACACAACATGGTATTGTTCAGGTCAAGACATGGCAGGAAATGACATTGTGAAGGAGTTGGCAGCTTCACGACACCACTGGATTACCGATCAAGAACTCATAAGTATCAATCGTTAGTGTGCTGTCAATTTATCCCATTTCAGATTGGCAAATAAAGAGATAGTTTACATAATAGTAGAATGATATGACATTGTTCATAGTTAAGACATTGCAGAATTGACATTGTGCTGTAGTGGATAAGTTCACCACACCACTGGATTATGGATGAAGAACAGAAGCATACATGCAGTGCAAAGGAAGATCACTTGCTCTGTATAGTTTAATTTACATGGTATGAAGAAGGAACTTGGTTGTACAACTAAAAACTTAAATTGAGAAGGACAAACTTTTGTTTATGAACTACATAGTAAACTTTAAACATGCAATTTGAAGGCTTGAGAAGGACACACTTACATTACTGGTGAAGACAGGCTCTATAAAGCCCTTGTCCGTGCTAATGGGGGGGGGGGGGGGGCAATTCAAGAAGTTTACCACAGAATCTTCTTCATAAGCATTGCCTTTATTCTACATTTTGTTAAGAGTAAATATAGATGTGATAATATACGAAAAAATGGAGAATATTTAAGATAAGATGAAGAGTGATGCTACATAACCAAGTAGCTATAAATGTATGTGCAGCGATACAGGCAAAAGGCACAGCCAAGAGCAATGCACAGCTAAACTTCTTCAGTACCAACCTTATGGTAAGAGTAAATATAGATCTGATGTGTAGAAAATGGAGGGCAAAGGAAAATAAGCTGCAGAGTGATGGTACATGAACAACTACCTATCAATATAAGTACATTGATAAAGGACATCATGTACTTACAAGAACAATGCAGAGCTAAAAAAATTCATTGGCATTGGATATATTCTACACTAATGTAACCATTCATACGGATCAGATAATTTCGAGCGAAAAATTGATAAGCAAGCTATCATGCATACTGTTGTCACATAATGAACTAGGTATGTATGCAAGTACAGTGATACAGGACAATAGGTACTAACTAGAGCAAAGCAGCGGGCAACATATTTGCGATATCCTGTCGTTCTTTTCAAACCAGAATTCTTCTTCGAGTAGATTTCCTAGAAAAAAGATCCATAAGGCACATGCGGAAAAGTAGAAGTTCAAATTGTCATGTGATTTCATAGACAGTACCTCATCCTGGGAACGAGACCAGTGCATAACAAGGTTTTTCCATTCAATGTCTTCTAAATTGATACTGCTGCAATGCTTCCTTGAAAAGCACAAGCAAGCTTTGCTCGTCATGACTATCCAGATTGACCCTCGCCTAGTTACAACAATGTAATGTAAATCATTGATGTGTTCAATCAGTAGAAAAGAGGAAAATAATAACCATGAATAATGGCACTTACATGTAAGTTGGACATGAAGATGTGAAAATGGTGTTTGCCTTCACTATAATCTTCCCATGATGGGAATATATGCACGTAGTCCCTAACAATATTGAAAGCATTGTCTTTTAAACTTGGAATAAATGGAATGGGGTTCCAATCTGCAGGAATTGGCCGTCTCTGCAGTTGGGATAGGTCTTCGGCTGGTGGACTTGCTGTACTTTTTGCTGGAGTGGGATTTTTCTGTGGTATGGCTAGTGCTATGGCAAATGAAATCGGTGTACCTTTTGCTGGAGTGCAGGTCCTGTGTGGTGGGGCTAGTGGAGTGGCCAGTGAAGTATGGGTACAGTCTGCTGGAGTCGGTCGTACGTTTTGTGTCACTGGTTGTACAACCAATATAAGTGGGATGCTGTCTGATTTCTCCGGCAGCACCACGTTTTTCAAGGACTTTGCTAGTGCTCCTTCAGGTTCGGCAATCACCCTCTTCCTTTTTGATGTCTGATGCACAAGAACAACATTTGAGTGAAAAAACATGGTATGATGACAGATGGAATATGTATTGATAATGGATGGGCATGGCATCTCGAGTTATATAATGAGTAAACTAAGCAGATGGCGGTGCAACAAAGTAGAGGAAATGCAAGACAATTATGCAATATACACACAATCAATAAAACCTTGCCAAATTAGAACAGGCAACTTGATATTCTGAACAAGAATCAACAGGTGGGGAGCGTATGAGTTTCATTGCATCCGGAATGGCACTCAATGCCTTGGTGCCAATTTTGGAAGTCATTGCAGTGTTCCACAATATTCTTCTGATGCACGGATTCTGATATTCACTGTAATTGCGTATAATATTTGAGAACCATGAAAACATAAATAGTTGTGAGATTATCTTTGTATTGCAGATGATATTCTAATATAGGGGCGCCCCTGTAAACACTTGTGTGCTATCACTGGATTCTGATGAGAGAGCTCATATGTGCTATAATATGGTGCGTGCATTTATATAATCTGGCACAAGTACACAAAAAATAGGCTCCGGAAGTAAGGATAGTTGGCAGATGATAGGTTGATAATATACTGTATAGAGAGATATTGCCAAACCATGATAATAAGAGCACACAGCAACTAGGCAGATCATAGTGTACATTACCGGGGTACACCATAACCACGATATATAAATCGGGAAAGTGTAACTGGCTTGAAAATACGGTGTTGTATTGCCGCTAGTAATTGAAAGCCTATCGATCACGTACAGGCCAGCTCTATCAGCTGTTGACTGCAGATGTCCCTGCACCCCTTCCTGACAAGGAACATACTGTACGTACTAAATACAAAATAAACAAAGAGGAACATGTTAAAGAATGGAAGAGGAAGCATATTCTTGAGGTTCCGCTTCATTGCATACAATGTTGGTTGCCCACTCATGATGAATCACAGCGCCCAAAGAAATGCAATTCCATGCTGTCTCTCTATATGTGGCAATTTTGAACAAGAGTCATTAGGATCATATTCTGAACAAGAGACAACAGGTGGGGAGCGTATGAGTTTCATTGCATCCAGAATGGCACTCAATGCCTTGGTGCCAATTTTGTAAGTCATTGCAGTGTTTACCTTGAAGAGTGGAATGTTGCTAGTGCGACACAAAGCAGCTACACAGATCATAGTGCAGATATAATGGGAAAACCTTAAGCATCAGAGTAAAATCAGCAAAGTGGAACTTGCTGGAATATATGTGCTAGTATTGCCGGTATGGCTAGAAAGGCTTCGGATACCAGCTCTCTTCAAGTGAAGGTGCGGTACTGTTAATATCAGTGTAACTCTCAAAGGCGACACAGCTCCCCGCATTTCCTAGCTATTCTTATAGGATCCAAGTGGGCAGGTCACTACAAATCCTATTCCTATGTTTACAAAATCCTACGAATCAAAGAGGCTCAAAGTGTCCATCACAACCGACCGTATAGACCTCTACGCTGCAAATGTCCCTGCTCATCTTCAGTACAAGGAACATACTGTACTACTATCATACTCCCTCCGTTCCAAAATATAAGTCTTGGTAGAGATTTCCACTATGGATCACATACAGATGTATCCAGATACGTTTTAGAGTGTGGATTCACTCATTTTGCTCCATATGTAGACTATGGTGGATTCTATACAAAGACTTGTATTTAGGAACGGAGAGAGTACATACATATTAAAGAAGAACGGAAGAGGAACATGGTAAAGAAGAGAAAGCAGATTTTGGATAATAAAATGTTGGTTGCGCAGTGCCCACACATGATGAACTAGAGCGCATTAAGAATGCAACTCCCAGCTGTCTCTCGACTATTTCAGGCGGTTGGTTGAAGATCCTACGTCTCCTAACCCTTCTTCATCCTCGTCTCTGATTCTTCCCAGACAGAACACCGCACGGGCCGCCGACTGTGTTCCTTCTTCTTCCCCCACCGTCTATGTTCCTCCGCCACCCACACCCCCTACCCTCGCCCCACAACCACCCGAGCCCCTTCGTTCGCACCGGCGAACTCCGGCAAGCTCTGAAAAATCGACTGACCCAATTTTGAAATTTACTCTACTGTGATTTAACTAGTGTGGAATATAAAAGGGGAAAACCATAAGCATTGGGAGTATAGTGTTGAGCATGCCATGGCGGATCTGAAGGTGCAAATCGGACAAAGGCAACTTCGCAACCAAGACAAGAAATCAGAGTAAAGCAGTGGCGACCTATTTTCTTGTTGCGATAAATAAGTTGAGCATATACGAAAGAGTACCGCCTCTGGTGCGGCGCCGTGTACGCATCTGCTAAGAATTTGATGGTGCTGCGGTAGCGATGGCTGTCGGCAGCGTGGGAGCAGATCTAGGAGGGTAGACGGTGGCGGCGGGGCGCGGTGGACGAGAGTTCGTAGGAGCGGCGCCTGCAAGGTGGACGATGGCGGGGATGAAGCAAGAGGACGGGATGCAAGGATCCTGGTCCGAAGCCGTGGATGAGAGAGGTCGATCTCTTGTAATAGACGGCGGCATCGGGGTATCAGCTCCGGCATGGTGGAGGAGAACGACGGTGGATGGGGTGGCGGATGGCGGCAGAGGGAGGAGGGTGGGGTGGATATGGTGTTTTGGCGCCCACGGAGTACAAATGGGGAAAAGGGAGGTAGACATGAAGGGGGGAACCATGTATTCAGGGTGCGCTTGTCTCAAATGCGAGGAAATTTACAAACTTAGCCCCCATTTCAAATTTCTACTACATCACAACAATATTAGTCGGTTGGGGATAGGACGGTAATCTCGCATACACCGAATATTTGCCGACAAGAGTTTGTTTTTGGCGCCCACCGTGTATGAATATGAATCGTGGAGGGAGTCGATTTCGGCCGAGGACACACTGTGTTTTGGCGCCCACCGTGTATGAATCCGGGTGAGAGGCGGTTACGTCACGTTTGAGGTGATATTACAAACCTACCCTATCGAAACCTATAGAAATCCAGCAGACAGGCTTTGCGTGGCAGGGATACGCAGTAGTAATTTCCATCTTGCTGATTTTGGTTTCGGGCGGTTACTGTGACTTTCCCCGCTTCGTTTAAATTTTGCAGAGTGCACGTTTACGGTGCCAACTCAATTCGAATCCCATTTGTATTCTAGTTTTTTCGGGCGGGATCCATTTTCAATTGGAATTACATTCTATATACATCATTTATTTTATATATACTTTAAAAAGCACAACACCATTTATACACAAATATGGTTTACAAATGGCATGATCTTAGATTCATAAGGTTGTATCCATCAATTTGGATTTTCAAATATTTGAAACCACTTTATGTTGAAATCCAATGTATGCATTCCTCGCTAACTGTCTCCAATTAATGTGTGTTTCATGCGAGTTTTTTTTACTTCTCAAACATGTATAATGTGTTTCACACACGCAACATATATTGTAATCCCATTTAGACATTAATTGCATATAAACCATGCACTGTTTGTAATTAAAGAATCTACGGATCACCAATATTGATAAAGTATATAACATTACACATGTGCCCAAATTTAAATGAATATGCATGTTTGATACACCAATTTGCGTTATGATATTATTGATGTCGTGATCTCCAGTTTAAATACTTGATCCCCTTTAATCCAGATATTCGTCTCATATAGCTATCACTCATGCTTATATAGGACTATCTCTCTGGACCTATACGCGTTCATCGTCTCTCAGGTATCTCTTGTGCTACCTGTATGTCGACAATGATCTTTTATCTTCGTAACACACTGACGGTACTCTCTTCCTCGACCTTCATCACTCTATCTCTCTCTAAGTATATCTCGCTCCCTGCTATGTGTCTCTAACTATGATTCTCCTTGTGGAATCTCTTTCCCTCACACAAACACAGAACTTTGTCTCCCGGGGTCTCATTTCTCTCTACTATTCCCATGTGTGCCACTCGCACACCCCTCATACAGAGATGTCTTTCGCTCCTTCGATATGAGAACCTACGACTCTACCTCTTTAATATCTCTTTCTCACACACAAACACAAACTCTGTCTCCCAGGGTCTCATATTTCTCCATTGTTCTCTTGTATGTCGCTCACACACACTCTCTCTCCCTACAGATATCTTGCGTTCCCTCATATGTCTCTCTAGCTATCACTCTCGTTGTGAAATATCTTTCTCTCTCACAGACACAAAACTCCGTCTCTCGAGATCTCATTTCTCTCTGATATCTATTTGTATGTTACTCACATGCACCCTCTCTCTATCTCTCTCACACCCACACACATAACTCAGACTTCTGATCCACTCGACTCCTATCTCTAATGCACACTAGCTAGCATCTTTATCTTTCTATTTATCTATTTCTCCATCAACCTTCTTTCTTGCCGTCACTCTTGATTCCTATCACGCACACTACATATGTTTCTCTCTACATGCAGTCAAGTGCCCTCTCACACACATATATAACTTCACCCTTTGAACCACCCGGCGGTCATCTCCAACACCCAAACTAGCGGATGTCCCTCTAGCTAGCATCTCCATCTCTGTATCTATCTGTAGTTTCTCTGTCAACATTTCTTTCTCACACGAAGTCTTGCTTCCTATCACCCACACTATATATGTCTCTCCATACATATGCATTTATAGGTTGATCTCTTTTGCACAATAGTTGTGCCTCACTCCCTCTGCTCGCCATAGATGCATGCTCTAGCCCACGCCACTATCTCTTAAAGACAAAAACACATGCTCAATTGTCGATCCTTCTTCCCTGCATTCTCACATGCATGCATATTGTCATACCGATCCATCTATCCCATGTCGTTGATCTTATGACTTATGTCTTCTTTCTTTTATCTCGATCATGCGCGCGCGCACACACACATCCCACGTATACATGTATACCTCTCACACATGCACGTTCAAGGTCTCTATGTCTCCATACGTAGTTAATTACCCTCAATCCTAACTCCACATCGAATCGTTCTCCTCTTTTGTGCACATAACTTCCACTTGGATGGGTGAAACACACACTCACACTTAACAATCTCCTTCTAGCTCCCCCCCCCCCCCCGCCTCTCACTCTTCCCCTATATCCCCAAAACCAATAAGACGATCCCTTTGTTTAATTCCCGCCTACATGCACCATCGATATATAGTAGTCTTGCTCGGTGTCTCTCGAACAAACATGTTTTCTCGATGTAACTCCTCTCACGCGCAGACACCTTCTCTTCCCTCTCTACGGGCATTTTCTCTCTCGCACCCCATCGTTGGTGGCCTCTGCCATACACATCACCTCTCTATGATGAAGCCATGCACACTTAAATTACATCTGCCACAGAGGACCCCGTGACACACACACACACACACACACACACACACACACGCACGCACGCACGCACGCACACCACACACACTAAGAATCCATCTCTCTCTCTCACACACACACACACAAACACACACACACACGCACGCATGCACGCACGCCCCCCCCCCCCCCCACACACACACACCAAGACTCCATCTCTTTCTCTCTCACACACACATACACAAACTAAGACTCCACCTCTCTCTCTCTCTCTCTCACACACACACACCACACACACAAACTAAGACTCCATCTCACACACACATGCTCTAGGCGGAGCATTTGTTCCTACCACCCTTCATCCAACCTTACCCGTATGATAAATAATCACCTTTATTTACTTGCATAACATGGACAAATTCACTTTACTTTAGTAGTCAGCAAACTTATCATCTACACCCTTATAAAAAACGAGTTGGCGATGATGGTGTGCCTGCCATCTTGTAATACAGACTGTATGATCTATATCTGACAGATAGAAAGCAAACTATGATAATTTTGCAAAAGATACCCGCACCTCTCTCAACATCATTATCTCCCACAACCTCATTGCTCAGCAATTAAAAAGGAACAAGTCTCTGGAACAATCTAGCATGCATGGTGCCGCTGCCGCCTACCGGCGTCGTCCATCCCCATGCCTCCACCCATTCCGACCACCAGTCACCACCACGATCCACTCCTCCTCGCCTTATCTCTCATCTTTCATTTTTTTCGATGACATTCTCGAGATACCAGTTTTTCGATAAAATTCTCGAGATATCATTAGTTTTTACACATGGGATTACTCCTGCATGGGTCAATCACAACAGGTGTTTTGTAAAAAAAAATGCATATTGATGTTCCGTGCAATGCATGAGAATCTTGCTCGTAATTATGTAATGCAAATCACGAGCAAGAAGTGATAATTTTTTGACACAACCACGTTAACATGGCCACGTAAATCACTAGCTAAAGTAAATACCATTATACTTATATCCCGATGCAAAAGGTTGAGTACATGTCCAAAGAGTAGAGTCGCACACACGCACTCTGTCTCTCAGAATCTCTCTCACACACACACGCTAGTTACGTGACACCCACATAAGCAGACACGTATGTTACAATTTGTGCACCCGCGGGTACATGTGATGTTGCGCATTTATTTAAGCCGGAAGGCAAACCCAGACAGTAGCTGCATTCATTCCCCTCCCGCCGCCTCTTCTCTGGTCACGGTCACCTAGTAGCCATGGCCTGGCCGAAGGTAACAACATACGCCATACTCCCGCCGGAGCAGCACTTTAATATGGAAATTTTAATGGTCATGCATGCATCTTTTTGTGCTAGCACTCCTATATAAGGGTTGACCGGTCTCTTCCCGCGGACGTGCGCGGGTGGTGGAAGAGGAAGGAGAAGGGAAGCGGGCTGTGGAGTAACGTTTTTACTATAATTTCTTAGGAAACTGAGTGCAATAATTGAGTAGTTTTACAAACTACCGGTACTACATGTGAAACAGTTAAAAACCTATACTCCCTTGCCAGCGCGCGGTTCCCGCGTGAAACGGTCAGTGTTTCCCAAGAGCGTTAGTGCCGCATTAATGCCCAGCCAGAGCGGAGGCGACCTCTCACTGGCGCCGGCTTTGAAGTGGCGCGACGGCCAAGAGAGCGCCACTTCCTGGTGCACGCGACTGCTCCGCGTCGAGACTGGCCATAGGCCCTGTTTGGATCCATGGGTTAGAGTTAGTTTGAGCTAGTTGGGGCTCAAATAGCCCTAAAGTATCCAAGCATGAGGGTTTAAATTGGAGCAAGTTGCATCGAACCCACCAAAAAAAACTATCCCAACCAAGAGGTGCTAACTGGAGATAGTTCTCATTGGGACCACTAAAAAATCACTTTTCTCTCTCCATCAAGTGCATTTATTGTCAATCTAACCCTGTCACCCAAACACCTCTTTGGCTACAGTTAGTTCATGGTTAGTCATGAGTTAGTCTAACCTCTAGCTAAGTTAGATTATCAAACAGGAGCAGTATAGGACATGCAAGTTGCTCAAAGCATACAGTCAAATTCGTACGTGAAAGGATTTTTTTTCTTTTTGAAAACGGAACGTGAAAGGAATTTTTGTAGAATGCTCTTGGCATGTCGCTAACATGTGATGAGTTAACCGACCTCAATAGATGGCAAAAACGCCAGCCCACCGCACTTTGATAGAGACGAGGAGGGAGAAGCGATACAGGCTGCTGGATTACTAGAGATAGGTGTCGCTCGGAAGCTAAGAAATATGGTGATAGCGTGGGTTAGACATGTACTAGTATGATGTAACTACACTGGGCTGCCGTGTTTCGTACTCTTCCAGTCCACTATGGAGATGATTGGTTGATTTTATATCGCTGAATAATATTAAATATTATGAGTGCAGACGCTCCACCACAAGGTTCCTTGCTCCTTCTCGGTCGTCGAGAATCTATGTTCTTCTACTCTAGTATTTTTTTACGTGAGCTTTTTTCATCCTTTTGCCAACACGCGAGACATCTAGCATCAAGGTGCATGTGTTATGCAAGGATCGTTCCATCTATATGAAGAACACGTGGGACTAGAACTACGAGACGGACATGTACCCAGGAGTGGACGTATGAACCTGAGTAATGTAGCGTAGTAAGTGAAGTAGAAAGGCACAAATGGTATGAACATGCATGGCATATAGGGTGTGTTTGGTTGCGTTCTCATCTCAGCATAGTTGTTCCCTCTTCATGCATGCTCAACTCAACACCCCTCTTCATGCATGCTCTCTTCATGCATGCTTCTAGTGTATTTGTGCTAAACTAGTGTGGACTCATGCAGCCTCCATACACTCTACCAAACACCCAAAAGTAGGTCGAGAAGGGAACTCTTGGGCGGCATTTGTCTCTTACTACGTACTACCACTAAATATTGTACGTGCAATGCACGGTGATGTTATGGAGTACGTGCCTAAGTACTCTACTACTACTATATTAGTTGGAGGCACATATTAACTTTTATATTTGTTTACGTGTATGCCCCGAGACGTTCCAACTAGACGTGTCTTTCTCTCCAGGTTGCACTTTGTATCGTTCATACCACTAAGTACTACTACGTGTGGTCTCCGACCCAGAAGTGGAAGAAGTGATGACGCTCTGCCACGCTATTTTTTACGCTGGGCTCTACCACGCTGTTCATGTCCCACTCCTTTCGCTGACGTGTGGGACATCCAGCACGTGCCGTGTTTGGCACCCTTCGTCGTAAGAGTTGAAATGCTAGCATTCATCGGAAATAAAAAATAATTATAAATCAGCAGTGATACTATTTTTTTTGAGAACCAATCAGGAGTGATACTATACCACGCGGTTTCCTTGCTCCTCGATATCGGAAAGAATACTTCCGTTCGCCAACATGTGGGACGTCGACCATCCTGGTCCACTTGCTATGCACGCAGAACTCCAAGGGAGAGTCACCCAGGTCGTCGCGCCGCAGTAACAATGACTAATGAGCCGTCAAATCACAGGCCCACTTCCCACTTTGAAGTTGCTCGGACAAAGGAACCATCATGACTTCGTTGAATTCCGCTTCTTGAAGAAAACTACTGTACCAGCAGTACTGCTAGCTACAGTAGTTACTCCAACAGAGGCCTCCTTTCGTTCATAGGATAGGAATTTTATAGGAATATGAAAATCATAGGAAGTGAGATGACATGCATCTCATTCCTATAGAGAAAGAGATTCCATTTGATGCATACGATATGAATTTTTCCATTTAGTCTAGGCTAATGTACTGGTAATTTGCTCTAAAAACTACAGTAGTAACTAGTAGTACTGGTACATGCTCGTACTGAGACACAGACACACACACTAACTACTAGTAGTACTACTACTTCTCACATGCTGGCCAGACGCCGTCGTTCTCCTTCCCGGCTTTGTCAGCGACACCCCACCGTGCTTGGATCTCTATCGACCTCTCTGCAGCAGCGCGTGTGTCCTTTTCTTTCTTGCGGCGGCAGGCCTCTCTTTTCTTGAGTGCTTTCTGACTTTTCCACTCCCTTTGTGCGGCTTTGGCCGCCTCTGGCTCTACCGCCCATTCGGCCTTGGCATCTTCAAATTCCTCCCACATAGTTGTGAGGTCGCGAGCGGCGATGAACTCGGCACGGCGGGATGCCATCGCTTCCCGGCCATTTTGTGTGCGGTCGTGAACGGCGAGCAACTCGGTGCGACGGGATGCCATTGCTGCCTTACCGGTTAGTGTGCGGCGCGGTGGCATGAACGACGCTTGGTGAGAGCTCTGGGGTGCAGTGGCCGGACAACCGTATAGTTCATTGGTTTGTCAAGAGCTCAAGGACAGAAGACGAAGGAAATTTGGATTCCCCTTCAATCCTGGTCAGTTATTACCGAGTAAAATGCATTGGCGGTCATCGAACTTGTCTTGCTAGCTCACTTTGATCATTGTATACGAGATATGGTGATTACACGGTCACTGGCTCAGCGTATAGCTCCGCATTTGTCTGGTTGACCAGTCAAACAGTCCGCATGCGCCTCATCAGCTCGTGTTCGTTATCTATCTATGCGGGCCTATGTGTCAATGGAGAAAGAAATACTGTAAAAACCAAAATTATGTGTATGTGGGGAATCAAAACACGGACTCGTCGCTGCAATGCACCCTCGTCAGCCAAACGAAAATGAAATACTTCGCGTCAGACACTCACGCTCACACTGTCAAAGCATGCTAATGCATACACGTTGCCCTCTAAATCAAAGTCCTGCTCATGGCGCAACGCAAACGGCGAGACAATCACCAGCGCACCCCGGCGGTGCCTGACATTACTGTTTAGACGTTTGATGGGGGCCTACATGAACGCCGAGCATGTATTTACTTGGCTCAACACCAACGGTCATACTCGGAGCGCCTTGATACGTCCATTTTGCATCATGCTTTTATGTCAATAATTATTGCATTATGGGCTGTTATTTCACGTTATGTCACAATACTTATGGCTATTCTCTCTTATTTCACAAGGTTTGCATGAAGAGGGAGAATGCCGGCAGCTAGAATTCTGGGCTGGAAAAGGAGCAAATATTGAAGGACTATTCTGCGCAACTCCGAAAGTCCAGAAACTCCAAGGAATGTCTTAAAATAAATAAAGAAAAATCATCGCCAAAGATGAAGGCCAGGGGGCCAAACCCTACTCATGAGGGTGGGGGGCGCGCCCCCCTGGGCGCGCCCCCCTATCTCATGGGCCCCCTGGTGGCTCTCCGACGCCCGTCTTCTCCTATATGAAGTCTTTCGATGAGAGAAAAATAGAAGGCAACCTTTCGGGACGAGACTCTGCCGCCACGAGGCGGAACCAATCTAGGGCTCCGGCAGAGCTGTTCTGCCGGGGAAACTTCCCTCCGGGAGGGGGAAATCATCACCATCGTCATCACCAACGCTCCTCTCATCGAGAGAGGGCAATATCCATCGACATCTTCACCAGCACCATCTCATCTCCAAACCCTAGTTCATCTCTTGTATCCAACTCTTGTCTCCAAGTCCGGGATTGGTGCTAGTAGGTTGCTAGTAGTGTTGATTACTCCTTGTAGTTGATGCTAGTTGGTTTATTTGGTGGAAGATCATATGTTCAGATCCTTTATGCACATTATTACCCCTCTGATTATGAACATGAATATGCTTTGTGAGTAATTACGTTTGTTCCTGAGGACAAGGAGAAGTCTTGCTATTAGTAGTCATGTTAATTTGGTATTCGTTCGATATTTTGATAAGATGTATGTTGTCTAACCTCTAGTGGTGTTATGTGAACGTCGACTACATAACACTTCACCTTTATTTGGGCCTAGAGGAAGGCATTGGGAAGTAATAAGTAGATTATGGGTTGCTAGAGTGACAGAAGCTTAAACCCTAGTTGATGGGTTGCTTTGTAAGGGGCTGATTTGGATCCATATGTTTCATGCTATGGTTAGGTTTACCTTAATACTTTTGTTCTAGTTGCGGATGCTTGCAATAGAGGTTAATCATAAGTGGGATGCTTGTTCAAGTAATAACAGCACCCAAGCACCGGTCCACCCACATATCAAATTATCAAAGTACCAAACGCGAATCATATGAGCGTGATGAAAACTAGCTTGACGATATTCCCATGTGTCCTCGGGAGCGCTTTTCTATTATAAGAGTTTGTCCAGGCTGGTCCTTTGCTACAAAAAGGATTGGGTCACCTTGCTGCACTTTATTTACTTTTGTTATTTGTTGCTCATTACAATTTATCTTATCACAAAACTATCTGTTACCACTTATTTCAGTACTTGCAGAGAATACCTTGCTGAAAACCGCTTATCATTTCCTTCTGCTCCTCGTTGGGTTCGACACTCTTACTTATCGAAAGGACTACGATAAATCCCATATACTTGTGGGTCATCAAGACTCTTTTCTGGTGCCATTGCCGGGGAGTGAAGCGCCTTTGGTAGGTGGAATTTGGTAAGGAAAAATTTATATAGTGTGCTGAAATTTTCTGTCACTTGTTACTATGGAAAGTAATTGTCTGAGGGGCTTGTTCGGGGTATCTTCACGTCGTCCAATAGAGCAAAGAGTTGCTCCTCATCCTACTAAACATACTGAACCTATCGAAAATGAAACTCCTTTCAGATTGCTTCGGGCATGATGGAAAAACTGCTAGCTAACACTTTTACAGGAGATGGAACAACGCATCCTGATGAACATCTACGCTATGTGGATGATGTTTGTGGACTATTTAAGCTTGCAGGTATACTCGATGATGTTGTTAAGAAGAAGGCCTTCCCTTTATCTTTGAAGGGATATGCATTGACATGGTACAGGCTATGTGATGATATGAGATCATGGAACTATAAAAGATTGAAAATGGAATTTCATCAAAAGTATTACCCTATGCATCTTGTTCATCGTGATCGCAATTATATATATAATTTTTGGCCTCGCGAAGGAGAAAGCATCGCTCAAGCTTGGGGTAGTCTTAAATCAATGTTACATTCATGCCCCAATCATGAGCTCGCAAGAGAAGTGATTATGCAAAGTTTTTATGGCCGGCTTTCTGATTACAATCGCACCATGCTCGATACTTCTTGTGATGGCTATTTTATGATGAAGCCTATCGAATTTAGACGGGATTTATTGGATAGAATTAAACACAACTCTGAAGATTGGGACCTCGACGAAGGTAAGGAGTCAGGTATGACACCTAAGTTTGATTGTGTTAAATCTTTTATGATTACCGATATTTTCCGTAAGTTTAGCACTAAATATGGACTTGACTCTGAGATAGTAGCTTCTTTCTATGAATCTTTTGCTACTTATGTTGATCTCCCCAAGGAGAAGTGTTTTAGATATCATCCTCCCATAGAAGTAAAAGTAGCTGCACCTATTAAAGTTGAAGAAAAGACTTTCACTTACAATGATCCTATTATTCCCACTTCTTATGTTGAGAAACCACCTTTCCCTGTTAGAATGAAGGATCATGCTAAAACATCAACTATTGTTCGTAAAAGCAATATTAGAACTTATACACCTCCTGAGCAAGTCAAAGTAGAGCCTAATATTGCTATTGTTAAAGATCTCTTGTCTGATAATATTGATGGGCATGTTATTCAATTCTCTGGTGAAACTGCTAGAATTGCTAAACCCTGTGATAGAGATAAACATAGAACTGTGGTAGGCGTGCCTGTTATTTCTGTTAAAATAGGAGATCATTGTTATCATGGATTATGTGAAATGGGTGCTAGTGCTAGTGTTATACCCATTGACTTATACAAAGAAATTATGTATGAAATTGCACCTGCTGAGTTAGAAGAAATTGATGTCACAATTAAACTCGCCAATAGAGATACTATTTCACCAGTGGGAATTGTGATAGATGTTGAAGTCTTGTGTGGGAAAACCAAATATCCCGCTGATTTTCTTGTTCTTGGTTCTCCACAAGACAACTTTTGTCCCATTATAATTGGTAGACCCTTCTTGAATACTGTTAATGCTAAGATAGACTGCGAAAAGAATGTTGTTACTATTGGCTTGGATGATATGGTTCATGAGTTTAATTTCTCTAAATTTAGTAACAACATCGTGAGGAGGAATTGCCTAGTAAGGATGAAATTGTTGGTCTTGCTTCTATTGCCGTACCTCCTAGTGATCCTTTAGAACATTATTTGCTAGACCATGAAAATGATATGTTCATGAATGAAAGAAGGGAAATAGATGAGGTATTCTTTAAACAGGAACCTATTCTGCAACACAATTGGCCTGTTGAAATCCTAGGGGATCCTCCTCCACCCAAGGGTGATCCCGTGTTTGAGCTTAAACCGTTGCCTGATAATCTTAAATATGCTTATCTTGATGAAAAGAAAATATATCCTGTCATTATTAGCGCTACCCTTTCAGAGCATGAAGAAGAAGGATTATTGAAAACTCTGAAGAAGCACCATGCTGCTATTGGATGTACTCTGGATGATCTTAAGGGCATCAGTCCCACTCTATGTCAACATAAAATAAATTTGGAAGCTGATGCCAAACCAGTTTGTGATCCTCAATGACGTTTGAATCGTAAAATGAAAGAAGTGGTAAGAAAGGAAATACTCAAGCTTCTGGAGGCAGGTATAATTTATCCCGTTGCTGATAGTCAGTGCATAAGTCTTGTCCATTGTGTCCCTAAGAAGGGAGGTATTACTGTTGTCCCTAATGATAAAGATGAATTGATTCCGCAAAGAATCAGCACAGGTTATAGGATGGTAATTGATTTCCGCAAATTAAATAAGGCTACTAAGAAAGATCATTACCCCTTACCTTTTATTGATCAAATGCTAGAAAGATTATGCAAACATACACACTATTGCTTTCTAGATGGTTATTCCGGTTTTTCTCAAATACCTGTGACGGCTAAAGATCAATCAAAGACTACTTTTACATGCCCTTTTGGTACTTTTGCTTATAGACGTATGCCTTTCGGTTTATGTAATGCACCTGCTACCTTTCAAACATGCATGATGGCTATATTCTATGACTTTTGCGAGAAAATTTGTGAGGTTTTCATGGACGACTTTTTTGTCTATGGTTCCTCTTTTGATGACTGCTTGAGCAATCTTGCTCGAGTTTTGTAGAGATGTGAAGAAACTAATCTTGTCTTGAATTGGGAAAAGTGCCACTTTATGGTTAATGAAGGTATTGTCTTGGGGCACAAAGTTTCTGAAAGAGGTATTGAAGTTGATAAAGCCAAGGTTGATGCTATTGAAAAGATGCCATGTCCCAAGGACATCAAAGGTATAAGAAGATTCCTTGGTCATGCCGGATTTTATAGGAGGTTCATTAAGGACTTCTCAAAAATATCTCGGCCTCTGACCAATTTATTACAAAAAGATGTACCATTTGTCTTTGATGATGATTGTGTAGAAGCATTTGAAATACTTAAGAAAGCATTAGTATCTGCACCTATTGTTCAGCCACCTGATTGGAATTTACCCTTTGAAATTATGTGTGATGCTAGTGATTATGTTGTAGGTGTTGTTCTAGGGCAAAGAGTGGATAAGAAATTAAATGTTATCCATTGTGCTAGTAAGACTCTAGACAATTCTAAAAGAAATTATGCTACTACTGAAAAGGAACTTTTAGCAGTTGTATTTGCTTGTGATAAATTCAGACCCTATATTGTTGATTCTAAAGTAACTATTCACACAGATCATGCTGCTATTAAATATCTTATGGAAAAGAAAGATGCAAAACCTAGACTTATTAGATGGGTTCTCCTGCTGCAAGAATTTGATTTGCATATCGTTGATAGAAAAGGAGCTGAGAACCCCGTTGCAGACAACTTATCTAGGTTAGAGAATGTTCTTGATGACCCACTACCTATTGATGATAGCTTTCCTGATGAACAATTAAATGTCATAAGCACTTCCTGTAGCACTCCATGGTATGCTGATTATGCTAATTATATTGTTGCTAAATTTATACCACCTATTTTCAAATACCAACAAAAGAAAAAGTTTTTCTATGACTTGCGACACTACTTTTGGGATAACCCACATCTTTATAAAGAAGGAGTAGATGGTGTTATTAGATGTTGTGTACCTGAGCATGAACAGGAACAGATCCTATGCAAGTGTCACTCCGAGGCTTATGGAGGACACCACGCTAAAGATAGAACTGCACATAAGGTATTGCAGTCCGGTTTTTATTGGCCTACTCTCTTCAAGGATGCACGTAAGTTTGTTTTGTCTTGCGATGAATGTCAAAGAATTGGTAATATTAGTAGACGTCAAGAAATGCCTATGAATTATTCACTTGTTATTGAACCATTTGATGTTTGGGGCTTTGATTATATGGGACCTTTTCCTGCCTCTAATGGATATACACATATTTTAGTTGCTGTTGATTACGTTACTAAGTGGGTAGAAGCTATTCCAACTAGTAGTGCTGATCATAACACTTCTATTAAAATGATTAAGGAAGTTATTTTTTCGAGGTTTGGACTCCCTAGATATTTAATGACTGATGGTGGTTCACACTTTATTCATGGTGCTTTCCGTAAGATGCTTGCTAAATATGACGTTAATCATAGAATTGCATCTCCATATCACCCTTTGTCTAGTGGTCAGGTAGAATTTAGCAATAGAGAGCTCAAATTAATTTTGCAAAAGACTGTCAATAGGTATAGAAAGAATTGGTCTAAGAAACTTGATGATGCATTATGGGCCTATAGAACTGCATATAAAAATCCTATGGGTATGTCTCCGTATAAAATGGTTTATGGAAAAGCTTGTCACTTACCTCTCGAACTAGAACATAAGGCATACTGGGTTATTAAAGAGCTCAACTATGATTTCAAACTTGCCGGTGAGAAGAGGTTATTTGATATTAGCTCACTTGATGAATGCAGAAGCCAAGCTTATGAAAATGCCAAGTTGTTTAAAGAAAATGTTAAAATATGGCATGACAAAAGGATACAAAAGCGTGAGTTTAATGTAGGTGATTATGTATTACTAAACAACTCTCGTTTAAGATTTTTTGCAGGAAAACTTCTCTCCAAATGGGAAGGTACTTACGTTATCGAGGAGGTCTATCGTTCTGGTGCCATAAAAATCAACAACTTCGCGGGCACAAATCCGAAGGTGGTAAACGGTCAAAGGATCAAACACTATATCTCAGGTAATCCTATAAATGTTGAAACTAATATTATTGAAACTGTAACCCTGGAGGAATACATAAAGGACACCTTCCAGAACGTTCCCTACTCTGAAAAGGAATAGGTATGTGGTACGGTAAGTAAAGCGACTCCAAAATAAATTTTAAGGCAATATTTCTCTGTTTTGGAATATTTAGAAAAATAGAAAAATAAGTAGCAGTTCGGGGAGGACACGAGGCCGCCACGAGGGTGGAGGGCACACCCTACCCCCCTGGGCGCGCCCCCTACCTCGTGAGCACCTCGTGTGTCCTCCGGACTGCGTTTCCTTGCACGATACGTATTTTGGTCGGTAAAAAATCATTATATATACTCTCGAAGGTTTTGACTCCCGTATCACGCAAATATCCTATGTTTTTGTTTCGAGCTGTTGCTGCTGCAGATTAGAGCAAGATGTCTTCTGAAGAGTCAGTCGGGGAGAGCCGGGTATCTAACTCGGCACCGGAACCAAGGGCGAACAGTGGTGCTGACCACTTTGGGGCAGCAACGGAGGAAGAGATGGAGGCTGACCTGATGAGGGTAGATGCCATGGAAGATCAAGAAGTCACCTCTCGCTTCCGAGCTGGGTTTACGATGGGGGAACTGCAGAGCTCAGCTATTCCAAACTCGGTTATTCCTTCCAATGTTAAATTTCTTTCCTATGAAAATATGAGGAGGAGTGTCTCTTGTTCTCCCATAGCTATGCAACACCCTTGGGTGCAAGGAGCTTTAGCCGTTACAAGAAAGCTTCGCAAGGAAATAATGGACCTCAAGCAGCAAGTCAATAAGCTCAAGGAGGAGAACCATATTCTGAGGGGAATCATCGCCAAGAATATTACGCCAACAACAAAGAAGGAGAAATATTCACATGGGTATGGGCACTCCCCTTGGCAACTGCCTAGCTTGGGGGAGGTGCCCTGGTATTGTATCACCATCACAACTCCTATCTTTACCATTTTTCTTAGTTCGACCCTATTAGTAGTATCTTGATTTAGTAGAATAAAGTCATGGCATGATCTATTTTTGAGTTTTGCTTTATGGTCCTTCTTTGTAATCGAGTCCATGAGCTATATAACAAAGATTAGTGTTGAGTCAAGGGCTTGAGTATTTTGCCATGATCTTGGGTGATTAGAAGAAAAAGAATAAAAAGAATCGAAGAGTTCATATTGATCTTAGTGAACGTAATGACTCCACATAGAAAGAGTATGATGATTAAAAGTTGTTTGGAGTTGGCAACTATAGCTTTGGTCATCGTTGCAATTAATAGGAAGTAATAAGGAAGGAGAGGTTTCACATATAGATATATTATCATTGACATCTTTTATGATTGGGAGCACTCATTAAAATATGACATGATAAAGAGTTGATGTGGGACAAGGAAGACAACATAATGAGTTATGTTTTCTTACATCTGAGATAAAGTATGTTGTCATGGATCCTCTACTGTGTTGAGCTTGCCATTCCCCGTCATGCTAGCCAAATTCTTAGCACCAAGTAGAAATACTACTTGTGCTTCCAAATACCCTTAAACCAGTTTTGCCATGAGAGTCCACCATATCTACCTATGGATTGAGTAAGATCCTTCAAGTAAGTTTTCATCGGTGCAAGCAATAAAAATTGCTCTCTAAATATGCATGACTTATTTGTGCGGAGAAAATAAACTTTGTATGAACTTGTTGTGGACACAATAAAAGCGATGGACTGCATAATAAAGGTTCACATACAAGGGGCAATATAAAGTGACGTTCTTTTGCATTAAGATTTTGTGCATCAACCCTAAACGCGCATGACAACCTCTGCTTCCCTCTGAGAAGGGCCTATCTTTTATTGTTTTCCTCTACCTTATGCAAGAGTCACGGTGATCTTCATCCTTCTTTTTTCATTGTATCCTCTGGCAAGCTCAGCATGTTGGAAAGAACATGATATATATATATCTAATTGGATGTGGGGGAGCATGAATTATTATTGTTGACATTAACCTTGAGGTAAAAAGTTGTGGGGCAAAATTATAAGCCCCTATCTTTCTCTGTGTCTGATTAAAACTCTGTAACCACAAGTATTGCATGAATGTTAGCAATTATGAAGGACTAAGTGATAGTTGAGTGTGTAGACTTGCTTTTAAGCTCTGACATAGACTCTTTTCGATGTTATGATAAATTGCAATTGCTTCAATGGCTGAGGTTATAATCTGTTGGTGCTCAATAAGATTTCTGATTCATACTTTGGCTTTGTTAAAAGATCATCACTTGAACATGAGTAATCATATAACAAAATCTATTTATGTTGCTGTTATGGAAATAATCATGATGCCTTCATGTCCGTATTTTATTTTTATCGATGCCTCTACCTCTAAACATGAGGTCATATTTATTGTTATCGGCTTTTCGCTTGAGGACAAGCAAGGTCTAAGCTTTGGGGAGTTGATACGTCCATTTTGCATCATGCTTTTATGTAAATATTTATTGCATTATGGGCTGTTATTTCACGTTATGTCACAATACTTATGGCTATTCTCTCTTATTTTACAAGGTTTGCATGAAGAGGGAGAATGCCGGCAGCTGGAATTCTGGGCTGGAAAAGGAGCAAATATTGAAGGACTATTCTGCGCAACTCTAAAAGTCCTGAAACTCCACGGAATGTCTTAAAATAAATAAAGAAAAATCGTCGCCAAAGATGAAGGCCAGGGGCCCACACTCTGCTCACGAGGGTGGGGGGCGCCCCCCTGGGCGCGCCCCCTACCTCGTGGCCCCCCTGGTGGCTCTCCGACGCCCATCTTCTCCTATATGAAGTCTTTCGATGAGAAAAAAATAGAACACAACCTTTCGGGACGAGACTCCGCCGCCACAAGGTGGAACCTTGGCGGAACCAATCTAGGGCTCCGGCAGAGCTATTCTGCCGGGGACACTTCCCTCCGGGAGGGGGAAATCATCACCATCGTCATCACCAACGCTCCTCTCATCGGGAGAGGGCAATCTCCATCAACATCTTCACCAGCACCATCTCATCTCCAAACCCTAGTTCATCTCTTGTATCCAATTCTTGTCTCCAAGTCCGGGATTGGTGCTAGTAGGTTGCTAGTAGTGTTGATTACTCCTTGTAGTTGATGCTAGTTGTTTTATTTGGTGGAAGATCATATGTTCAGATCCTTTATGCACATTTATTACCCCTCTGATTATGAACATGAATAAGATTTGTGAGTAATTATGTTTGTTCCTGAGGACAAGGGAGAAGTCTTGATATTAGTAGTCATGTGAATTTGGTATACGTTCGATATTTTGATAAGATGTATGTTGTCTAACCTCTAGTGGTGTTATGTGAACGTCGACTGTATAACACTTCACCATTATTTGGGCCTAGAGGAAGGCATTGGGAAGTAATAAGTACATGATGGGTTGCTAGAGTGACAGAAGCGTAAACCCTAGTTTATGCGTTGCTTCGTAAGGGGCTGATTTGGATCCATATGTTTCATGCTATGGTTAGGTTTACCTTAATACTTTTGTTGTAGTTGCGGATTCTTGCAATAGAGGTTAATAATAAGTGGGATGCTTGTTCAAGTAAGAACAGCACCCAAGCACCGGTCCACCCACATATCAAATTATCAAAGTACCGAACGCGAATCATATGAGCGTGATGAAAACTAGCTTGGTCAAAAATGAAAACTAGCTTGACAATATTCCCATGTGTCCTCGGGAGCGCTTTTCCTATTATAAGAGTTTGTCCAGGCTTGTCCTTTGCTACAAAAAGGATTGGGCCACCTTGCTGCACTTTATTTACTTTTGTTACTTGTTGCTCGTTACAATTTATCTTATCACAAAACTATATGTTACCACTTATTTCAGTACTTGCAAAGAATACCTTGCTGAAAACCGCTTATCATTTCCTTCTGCTCCTCGTTGGGTTCGATACTCTTACTTATCTAAAGGACTACAATAGATCCCCTATACTTGTGGGTCATCACGCCTTGCTCATGTATATCGTCCATCACAATGACAATCTATAAAACAACCTAGCTAGAGAGGGTACTATGGTAGTATGGTACGGAGTATGTACTATCGTGAGCGACCGATCTTAGTGCCACTGCACACCGAAACCCCTTTCATCGCTAGCGCGTGCTTCCCTCCTGAAACGGTCACCGTCTCTCCAGAATGTCAATGACGCATTCACCGGACTTAACTACAGGTGCAATTCGCGTGTCACTGACATGTGGGCCAGATGCCCGTTGGGCCCACATGTCATCAACCCAATGCATGTGCAGTTAAGTCACTGAAGTAGCGTCCGCATCCATGCCCGACGAACCTACTCCGGCGCCAGTTGTCCATCTGTATGCCGTGGCGCATTGCCATGCGCCCGCTATATTAACTTGATCCCCAGCTCCCAGCCATTGCCAAAGACCCACATTTATTCTCCTCCGGTCCCTTCCTTTTGTCGGCACCACTCGAACCATGGCCTCCTGGTGCTCCGAAGCTCTCTTGGATGTACTGTCGCAGGAGAAGATGAGGAACATCGGCAGCTCCGCTCTGGGCGCGCTCCAAAGCTCTCTTCGACGTACTGTCGCAGGAGCAAACGAAGGAGATCACCGGCACCACCCCCCCCCCCCCCCCCCGGCCGCCCTCCGCCTCCACGACCACGAAGCCGGTGCGCATGCGCGTGCGCAGCAGGTAGCGAGGAAGAGTAGTACATGGTAGGTCGCTGCCGCTCTGGTCCCAGGAAGGCCACCACTACTCCACTCAGTAGACGCCAAGCTTGGTGGGGTAAACATCGGTGGCCGATTAGCCACTTGACGGCGACGTGGAGGCGGAAATCTTCAGAACCTTGTGCTCTCGAGGAGGAGGTTATTGAGGCGGATGAGGAGGAGGCAAAGGCATTGGCCGGCTTTCTCGGGTTCATGGCCGGACATGCTGGTCAGGCACCGGCGATCATTTAGATTAGGTTTACAGTATGTTTTAATACGGTTTGTGCGAAATATGTAACGAATTTCGTCCATTTTGTAGGAAAAGTTTTCGAGATGTAATTAATTTCATCCGGTTAATTTGAAATTTGCATTGTTTGCACGAATTTCGTCCAGTTAGTTCATATAGTTGTCGAAAGGTGTGCGGGCAGCATCGAATGGCATCCATCAGTGTCCTCGGAGAGATGCTGGTGTAAATTTGTGGGCCAGCGCTAGAGATGCCCTAACTATCTTGCTATAATCGCTAACTGTCCTCCATTATTTGGCAGGGAACAGTTATCCCTCGATCAAAATCAGATCCGCGGTGTTTCGCACTCCTCCCGCGTAAGAGTGTAAACTCTTGCTTACATAAAAATGGAGCAAGTGGACGACACTGTAGCACGTCATATCACTCAAACTAGCCCGCCTAACAAGAGGGAAAGCACAGCCCTCATCATTTTATTCTGGATTTCTATCGATCGATCGCGCGAAAATGTTACGCTTCGCAAGTTCTAAAGGAAAAGGTGGCACACTTATGACTCATACGCGTCGCACCCCTGACGGTACAGCTCGCACGCCGCTCACTAGAGGGGACATGCGTTGTCATGCAATTTTCACTGACATGTGGGACCGTAATTGAATAAACCGTCGATAGCCAAAATCTAATCGCTCGACGGGCGTCGACTGAGAAGAGAGAAACGGGGGAGGGACAAGAGATCGCCCGCCCGCCGCGCACGGACTCCAAGAAATATATGGTGATAATGTGAGGTGGGCCATGCTGGAGTCCGGACCTCTTCCGGAGCCCGCTCTCACCGCCCTGGCCCCTCAAGACACCGGCTGCCCGCCGCATGCATGCATAGCAAGTAGGACTCCTTATGTGGAGGAGAGAGAGGCATTGACAAAGTCAAGGAGTGGGCTCTGCAAGAGCCTGTTTCTACACATGCTCCTAGGTATAAAAAAGTAATTCTAAAAAAGGCATAAAAAACAATTGTGTCTAAAAAAAGAAAGGTAAAAAAACATTTGAGACTAAATAGATAGAGCGAAAGTGAGAAAAAGTTGTAACCTGGGCATTACATGATGAAGGAGGGAGTGGTGCACATGCCAAGTTCACTGGGCTGCCGTGTTTCACACTCCTCCGTCGTAATAGTGGAGACAATAGCTTTCATCAAAAATAAACAATGAATACTCGTTGCTCGTCCTCTATATCGGAAAGAATACTTTCTTTCGCCGACATGTGGGATGTCAACCATCCTGGTCCACCTGCCATGCACAAAATTATCCTGGTCTACCCTGGTCGTATCGCAGGCCCAACCTTTCCCAGTGTAAGTTGTTCAAACAAAGGAACCATCATGACTTTGTTGAATTCCGCTTCTTCAAGAAAACTTACTGTACCCACAATACTGCTACCACACGCGAAGACTGGACGACACTGTACCACGTTATATCACTGAAACCCACTAGGCCAAACTAGCCTGCCTAGGTCATCTATTTTGGAATGGAGGGAGTACGTCTCTGCACTGCTATGATTTTATGTTGCACATTCTCTGTACTTTTGCTACAATTTCCTACCCTATGAACCAAATGAGGCCTGAATGTATCTATGTCGACTATTTTCTGATCGATCGCTAAGCCTACAATTTTAGGAGCTAGGGCTATTGGTCGATCGACGAGGGATAAGTATAAGCGTACCACGAGCTCATCAGCCCCAACGTTTCTCTTTGATGAGTGTTTTGCAAGTACTATAGCTCACACAGTAGATAGCCTACTAACACCAAGAATCACCAAACAAGCCCTGTTGATATGATAAACAGTTCAAACTTACATCTAAGCATGCCATATATTACATCAAAAGCTGGTGAGGATACATCTGTTTCCATAACTCGGAGAGGGTTGGCATGGTTCATCGCATGATTCACTATCAAACAAAAGTAGGAAGTACCGCCCACACAAGATAGTGCACTAGCCCTAAGATGGTTTGATAACACGCATCATTCTGGTAATTAAACATAGGCCAATGCAAACTACCCTGAAGGATTAGCGCGACCAACTATTTCTTGTCATCGATCTCTCGGGCAATGACCACAACACTGACAGTGGCATGGGAATCGATTTCTAGGGCGATGTCCACAGGACTGATCACGACATCGGAATTGATCTCTGGGGCGATGTCCATAGGATGGACAGCGGCATCGGAATCGATCTCCGGGGCGATGCCAACAGGACGGGCCGCGACATCAGAATCATCAAGGACGTCCACCGGCACCTGCACAACCCTAAAATATTAGCAAGCACATTGCAAATAATCAAAAACCACAACTATGGTAATAAGCTATTATTTTTTACCTTGTGCAGCTCACCGGGGGATCTCATCCCTCCGGGGGCCATCTCCTCGTCCTTGATGGGGGCTATAACCTTGCCAGGGGAATACTACTTCTCAACGGCGACTATCTCCTCAAACTCGACCTTGAGCCTCGCATAGGTGGCCATCAGAGTTCCTGGGGTAGGCACGGTGGGGCCCTTGCTGTTCTTCCAACTTTCTTTGAGGAGTTTGTCCGCCAACATCGTCAACTCTTTGGCTAGTGCTTGTTTCTTGGAGTTCTTCGTCCCCATGGGTTGGCCCGCCAACATGATCAACTTGTTGGTCGGTGCTTGTTTCCTGGAGATCGCTGTCTCCAGTGGGTTGTCTACCGGTAACTCTTTGCCTAGTGCTCCAGGATCCATCAATTAACTGACAAACGAAAAGCACTCAAAAGGAAACCACAATCGCACTGAAAACAGGAAAAGAATAGGATGTGAGAATCGGTCGGTGCTTTGCAAAAAGAAGATTCTTGGAATGAAATTATAGCAGCATAACTGATTCGCCCACCTTTACTTCATCGGTACAGAAGAAAAATGGCAGAAGTGAGTAGCCTGGAGTGAGGTTTTCTTCAAGAAAGGGAAGAAAGGGCTTGAACGAGCGTTCCAATGAAATGATGGTTGCTTCGTCCAGTCCAACTTGGAGGCCACCTTACCACTGCTGGTAAAGGTGTGGGTTTTGTGATATGACGGTTCGTGATGGCCACACCGGGGTGACAAGTGAGTCTCGACTGTAGCACCTCGCTGTGATTTGGTGGATGGCACGTGGGCCCGGATGCTTTGAAATGTCCCGCATGTAGATAGAGTGGCTAGTCATATAGGAGTGCTCAATATTGTGTACCGCGATGAAGGCGGAGAGGAAAACAAGAGAACTACGTAATTAATGCATGAGTTTAATTAGGGTAGTTTTGTAAAGTACGAGATACATTCCTCCAATTGCAAAATGCCTTGGTTCATGAGATTTGAGATTTGAGCCCTATAAACCGGAAGGGAGGGAGTACTGCAGGCGGTGTAGTCTAGTCACTTGTTGAAATCTCTAGAAAGGCAAATACTCCTTTCCGGTTTACAGGGCTATACTACTCCCTCCGTCTAGGTGTGTAAGTCATCTTACTAAAACCAAATAGTCCCAAAACACTTAGGCGTGCTGCATTAACTTCTACCTTGTTTCTTGTTTCTTGACATATCAACCAATAAGAGATGAGAGGTGTGCATTCTTTTAATGACTTGCAATCATTAGTTCATTGCATGCAATGCTATTAATTAGCAAATAAACATTGGTGACCCTAGAAGGAAATAGTGCTAAGCGCGTGGACCTATGCAGAATGAGTATCAACCAATGGATGATGGAGTTTAATTGTTAAACAATAGTAGAAATTTTGTCTCATGCAAGAGCCTGGCTAGTATATGCGTGCTCCAAGGCACCACACCACGCAAGCGTTCACAACTGCCACGTTCGGGTTGCGCTTGGCTCTTTGCCTCTTCGAGAAGACGAACAATGATGTTACTCCTACTTATGCAGTATCGAATCCACTGCTGCATGTCCGTCCACCTCGTGCGGGAGGGATAGCGTGTAGCGAAAGCTTCAACTTACTGCTCATGCCCTTGCGTCTATGATAGGTGGGCCCAATAGGTGGTTGGCCCTCCTATCATGCAGCCAAAGGCAGGTGTAGTTAAGGCACCGAAGCTCAGTCCGCGAGGGAGAGGGAGTTGTAGTAATCAAATTTCTCGGTCTTGTACGAGTTGACGTGACACATCAAAGCACTTCACTCGGTATAAATCTTTTTACACATTTCAAATGGACTACTTCGTATATAGACATATTCTGCTTTGTATGTAGTCACTTGTTGCAATCTCTAAAAAGACTTATATTTGGAGACGGAGGGAGTACAACGCATGCATGCATGCTGTGACTTTCCTTTTGCTGCTTGCATTGATTCGATGCACCTTGCCAAATTTTGACTATAAATTTAACTACCCAAATTTTCATGCATGTCACAAAAAAATTACGGGGCTGTTTGGATTGTGACTATGTTTGTCTTATGTTGCCACATTATTTTTCCCACACTTTCCACACTTGCCTAACCTGAGTTGCTCAAATTGTTAGACACACTTTGGCTTGCCTAAGGGAATCTTGCCACAATTTTTGTGTCTATGACATGTGGGGTTCACTGCTAATAAAAAAATTCTTGTCTTAGGTGTGGCTAATAAAAAAGACTTATATTTAGGAACGGAGGGAGTAGAAAATATAAATAATACTGCATGTTGGGGCAACCCACGTTTCCGCTAATTTTAGTCGTGGGCTTGTTCACAATTTTTACGAGGGGGTGGTTGTTCATTTAATGGAGGGACTTGTAGTACCAGAAATGAATGATACAAAGTGCGACATGGCACACCGTAATATCACTTGGAACAAGCGGGTAGCTATCTCAAAACAACAATCAACAACTAAAAAAACTGCGACCTGGCATGTAGTAGTACACAATTTTAAACGATTGTTTTGATGGAGTGCAAAGGAAAACTACCCCACTACGTATATATAGTCCGGAGCCTCCGCGCTTGCTTGCTAGGGTTGCTCTATTCACACACTCTCATCCTCTCCAGATCTAATCAAGATAGGGGTAGTAACATTGTCTTTCTCCCTTCAAAAAACACTGGCTTTCTATCCTCACCTCTAGTTACAGATCCGGACGTATCCCCCTCCGCCGGTGAAGGGGAGGAGGGGCAGCGTTTAGGCCGTCGTCGACAGTGAGGGAGGAGACCCACTGCCGGCCGCACCGTTATCTCTGGCCGAGCGCCGGCGCGGGAGGTCCTCTAATCCCTTCATCGTTGCTTGTGGGCGGATCCAGCCTCCCGCCGCCCACCTATCCACATCCCGACGACCTTCAGGTATATCTTCGTTCGAAACCGCCTTAGCTCTACTTCCCCAGCTCGCTACGTCGCTGCATGTGCATCATTTTCTACCTCTCAGCCCCTCTCGATCGGATGGTCCAACATCACCTATTTTTTTATTCTATTGTTAGAGGTAAAGCTACTTCATCGAGTCGACTCTTGTACTCCCTCTGTCCGAAAATACTTGTCATTGAAATGGATGTATTTGGATGTATTTTAGTTCTATACACATCCATTTTGATGACAAGTAATTCTGGACGGAGGGAGTACTTGGTTCAAACAAGAAATAAAGTGGGGGAGGGGGAATTTAGTATGTACATCGAACTTTTTACAAGCAGGAAGGAAAGGGGGTGAAAGTAGTACAGATTGGTCATCCAACCGGTCTCTTGGTCGAAAAGGGAAATATAGGGGTAACGCTCTACATAGTGGTATGACTAGGACTAGATTTTCTATCCACACATAGGAGTAGGTGGCTAGAGTGAACAAAAATGGTACCAACCCAGATATGTTTCTTGGATGTTTGTTTCTCGGGGCAATAAACTATGAATCACCACTTTATGCCCCTGTTTACGTACATGGTGCTAGACTGCTGGTGCACCCACTGTCCCATGCCCTTATAACAAATATTTAGCTGTTCTTAATATAATGTCCCTGGTAAAAATGAAGCCATGCCACTGTTTTAAGCCATGACAAGTTTAGCCAAATGTTTTTGCCTGTAATTTTTTGAGACTCTGACTGTTTCCTCTGTACCTTTTTGTGCAAATAGGGATATCCAATTCACCTGGTTGCTGTTGTGACCTTTTGGTGCACTGCACAAAACTCTTCTTAAAAGAAGTGACTTTTGTGTTGTTTAACTGGAATGTCAGAATGGAACAGTTGGTTCATTTCGGTGGAACTGCACAAAGGGAGATCTGTGTTCCAATCCTCAACATCCATATTGGCGCCATAACCTTCCTTTAGGTAAGAATGATATTTAATGCATGTGTTCATCTCTATTTTCCGACTGCCATGAGAAAATAATGCTATTTTTTACTAGTACACTTGTACTCCCTCACTGACAAAACCAATTCTGAATTAGAAGGCCAATGATGTACTTGGTTTCACCAACTGGTGAGGAGAAAGAGAAACAGAGCATGAAGAGGAAGAACAAGAAGAATAAATAGTGCCAAGGCGATCTTGCTGTAGCCATAGGCCTCAGTCGAGGCGATTCAAGGGCTCCGGCAATGACTACCTTACATGTAAGACGATCCTCTAGGGAGCCCTTCCAATTATGCTGTCTCACTTAATTAATTGGGAGTACTTAAATACCACTAATTTATTACTGTCTAATTTGTCTATGGAGGTGAATCATGTGGTGGAGTTAAACAAATCTTTAGTAGGACCCTATGCTGAATCATGTACGTGTGTATATTTGTCTATGGAGGTGAATCATGTGGTGGAGCAGGGAGGGAATATTATTAGTGTCATGACATAATAGTGCTATTGTTTTGCATGTCAATTTATTGCCATTGGTTCAATGAGGCAATGTTTTGCGTATTGTCCATCATGAATTTGATGCTACTGTTTGAGTAATATGCTAATGTCTTCCTATCCTTTCTCACTAAGTTAATGAAGGTTTCACCTTGTGCCTACTTATGCAAACAGGGATCATGTTGTGCCAATTATACATTTTAGTGGAACTACACAAGACAATACAATGAACTATATCCCAGCCAGTGCTTTAACTCTGCTGGAAGTTCTTGATAATCTTTCAGTATAATCTCAGCACTGGTAAACAACAGTGATTTCAATCATACATTTGAAGTGCACAAAAATATATACTATTGTGTGATTCCAGTGAGTGCTTTATCATCTCTTATGGGACTACATGAATAAGCTTTTTTTCTCAGGTTGGTACGAGCCTAAGGCCTTCATCCATATTAGTTTGCTGTCATCTCTATTTGTATCGTGCTACTGTCATGAGAAACTCCTTTATCTTTGCACGTTAAAGTTTTGCAACCTATGATAAATGGCAATGCTCTGAGTGTTGAGCTAATTGGCACTGATTAGATAAACTAATACCTCTCTTTAAGAAAGACTACTATGTTGCTAACTTTACCCATTAAGATAATGACGGTGCTTCTATTTGTTAGTGTATGTTTCATCAACTAGTCCCACTATTACAGTAATCTCACTCTCTCAATATATGTGACAATAGGGATGCTCGATTTGGTGGAACTGCACAAAAACTTTGGGTGCTTCATTGCCTTGACAGCTTCCCTCCTTTCCTGTTAGTCACTAATCTCGGCTTGCTTTCTTCCTTCGCTGTGAGTCGCTTCGCTTATCTCAGCTTCCAGTCAAAGGAAATAGTAATTGATGTGCTACATCACACAGGTTGGTACTGGTCATTATCCTGATTATTGTGCTTGTCATATGTATTGGCAATTTGGTATTGTGCTATTGTTTGCCGATTTCATAAAGGAGTAATTTGGAGCCTGAACTCGCAGGCAAATCATTACATCGGGTGATTTCAGTAGAACTGCACAAAATGATCAGATGGACAGGTACTTATGCTGCTGCTATGTACTCCAAAGTTCACTCAGACAAGCATCAATGTTGACAAGAAGAAGTGACTATATTCATTCGAGTATCAACCGGCGTCAACCAATTGTCAAACTCCAAGTATTAGGAGAGTGAACGCCAAAAATATTGCTTGGTGCATAGCCCTGAAAAACGCAGTCCAGTCTTTGGTCCCAACTTGTGCCTTTTGGTTATCGACACATATGGTAGCGAACTATATGGCATGGAGTCTAAAGATTCCAGACAAGTTGGTTGATGCGTATGTTCATCTCGCACTTAATCTGTCTGCACGCCAAGGATGCTCCATTTTAGTTGAACTGCACAAAAAATTAGGGTGGTTCATTTTCTCAACCGCCTCCTTTCTCGTCTGCAATGTAGAATTTTGGCGAGATACAGGGCCAAGATGAGCCAGTAAACTAGTTGGATGAAAGTAGTGGCCAAGTTGCTCAAACCTCCCTCAGCACGAGGCCACTATTTGAGGATAAACCTACAAGCAAAGTTCAGATTGTCGGTGATGCCTCTTATGTACTCGAAAGTTTACTCATACAAGAAATAATTTTAGCAAGAAGTACCTCCAATTGAACACCATTTACCAGTCTGTACCCTAGGTAATTAAAGTTCATCCATGGATCATATTGGCTGTGATCTCAATCATTTGGATGCATAAACATACCGAACATGTGTATATCTGAATCTTTTTGTGAATTATGTATGAATATTGTCATGTGATCTATCAATCATTTGGATGCATAGATATGCTGAGCTTGTGTATATATGAATCTTTTGAGTTGTTGATAGTGAATGTTGGCTATGAATATGAACGTGTCCTGTGAACCTGAGTTTGATACGAATGTTTACCTTTTTCTGTTGTATTTGTGTGTGAACTTGTTAGTATGCCTACTGTGGAGTATGTGACGTGTGGGTGTCAACGGCACACCTTCTTCCCGAATTGCACCTGCTTTGTTAGGGTAGCAATGGTGCATCAGCTCTGTTTAATCTTTTTATTACTCTGTCTTCCCCTCTCCCCTGATCAACCCCTGCCGTAATATTTTCGGCCTCAAAACAAACATAGTACTGCATTGTTTTTGGAGATTGATGAAAAATTGAGTGCTGGTTTCTGTAGGTTGGCCCGCCCAGCATATGGGCTGTTGGTCCACCACGATGGACTGGGAGGTTAAAAATACAAGTTGTATGGTGCAGAGGCAAGTAAAAAAATGCTATCGAGAGCCATCCACTGAAGAAAAAAAATCGCTCTTGATGTGCTTCTTCAGTCGTGCCGCTGGCCCCCTCTTTAATCTAGTTCGATCGGGGATCTGGTATCATTTTATTTCAGAGGGCGAACAAGTATCAGCTAGGCCTAGGTTTTGTATTTTAACATGCGTAGCCCACGACATACAGAGACAGTGGTTTCAACTTATTTTTTGAGGTCCATACCGGCCTATGGGCTTTTTCTTAAAGATCGGCAGCCCAATGTATCTTTTAATAAAACACAGGTCTTTGTTCTATTTATCTAGATATAGGAATAATAATGCTATGTCCAATTTATGTTTTCCCTTCTAACCACATTATATATATATTTATATTATTACTATTATCGTATATTTTATAGAGGCTTATATATACATTATAAAAACATCCCACATATTATTAACTTATAAAAGTAAATGTTCAACGGAAGTTGGCAAGGAAAATCCTGGTTGTTTTTGACTCACAGGCAAGGAAAATCCTCGTGATTGCGTACAAAAGCTTGCGAAGATTTTAAGGACCAATTTAATAATAACGCGCTCATTTTTATTTTGAGCAATAACTCGCTAATTTGTTAATTATATATATATAATGTGCCTCTCCGGTTTATTCTTTGATATTAATTGCTCCTTCTAACATAACATTATATATATAACGAGCCCACCTAATACAAGTATTTCAAGGAAGTGCAAATGGGCTGGGATTTCTTAGAAAATATAAATGGGCCTGATTGACGCGAAATTATTTGTTCACCCAGCCCAGCAAATGGACTGTACATTCTAGAAAACATGGGTTAAATATATGCCACATTTTTGTAGGCTGACATGTGGGCCAATAGGTCAAAGACTACGCAGGGCGTTGTCAACTTGGTCAACAAATGATTGTGTCATCCACAGCCATTGGATTTATATCCAACGACTGACATGCACCTTCAATCTCTCGTCTTCTTCCTCCAGCGTCGCTGGGACTGCCTGGTCCGGCCTCCGGCGGCTAGCGGCTCTGCTTAGCACGCATCGCCACAAAGCGCTACCCCACCGTCGACCAGGCTATCCCTCCACCCCTCGACACCTCCTGTTATTCTCCACAGACTGCAGCCCCACACTGCAATAGAACCAGTTATAACCCTTCTCGTCCTCTCAATCTGCGACTCCACTACCGCATCTTCCCATCTTCGAATCGTTCCCGTCTGGGGCCTCGCCGTCGTCCACCGCCCCGCTGCGCTCGGTGCGGTGTGGTCAACAAACGAGAGTCATTGGAAGAGGACTGTACGTGGAGAGCCTGACGGCTGGGACCCACGAGGTCCATGGTCGCACGCAAGGAAAGTTCCTCCTTTTTAAACTAAAAAACAATGTCACCTGACAGCTGGGACCCACCGGCTGTATCTTCGCATGGAAGTAAGTGCCTCCTTGTTTTGCAAAAAAAATTATTCATCCCGTTCACAGCTGGGACCCGTTAGATTTGGTGGCTGACTTGTGGGCCTATTAAACGGATGTGTACACACGGCTTTTGTCAACTTAATCAACAAATGATTCTAGCAGCTGGACCGTTGGATGTTAATCCAACAGCCGCGCTCCTTCTTCAACCTCTGTTCTTGCTCCTGTCTCCCGTGGGCGGCACCGCGGTTGTGCTTCCGCGCACCCGAACCAGTGAAGTTTCCCACTCCTCTCCATCTTCGACTCCACTACCACATCTACCCCATCTTCGGGTCGTTCTAGTCTGGTGCGCTCGGCACGGTGTGGTCAACGTGGTCAAGAACCGAGAGTCATCGAAAGATGACTGTACATGAGAGGCTGACAGTGGGGACGCACCACGCCCATGGACGCATGCATGCAACGGAACGCGGCGTGGTTAACATGTTCAAGGAATGACTTCCATCGGAAGTATACTGTACGTGGAGAGTCTGACAGCTGGGTCCATGGCCGCAGCAAGTAAGTGCCTCCTTATTACATGGAAAATAATGATTCCTCCAACTGATAGCAGGGACCCACTGGACGAGCAACCGTATTTTGCAAAAAAAACGTTTGCCCCCTGACTGCTGGGACCCACCTGACGGGCCACCGTATTTCACGAAAAAAACGTTCCCCCCGCTGTCAGCTCGGACCCACCGGAAGTGCCTCCTTATTAAGTAGAAAAAATGAATAATCCCCCTACTAGCTGGGACACACCTTGGTGGGAAGCTGACTTGTAGGCCCACTAATTTGATGGGGACGGAGGGCTTTGTCAACTTAGTCAATATGAACGATTCTAGCTGCAGTGACCGTACGATGTCCATCCAATGGCCATCGTGCCTCTTCAACCTCTGGTCTTCTTGCTCCAGCTGCCCAAAGTAGCACCGATTGTGCCGCCTGCTGCTGCTTCCTGTGGCCGGCTGTGATGCCGCGGAGGCCTCACCGCCCCCTACTACTCCCGCCGCTGGCCAGGCCATCCCTCCACTCACCCACACCCCCTGTTATTCTGCGGCGACGGCAGCCTCACACCGCAGCCGAACGAGTGAACCCCCATAGTCCTCTACGCGTGGACATCCACTGCCGCGTCTTCCCCGGCTCCGCGTCGTCCCCTTCCTAGGCCTCACCGTCATCCACTGCCGTGGTGCTCTTGGCGCGGCATGGTCAATGTGGTCAACGACCGACTTCCATCGGAAGAGTACTGTACGTGGAGAGGCTAACATCCGGGTCCACGGTAGCCGCAAGGAAGTGCCTCCTTATTACGCGCAAAATAATTATTCCTCCACCTCACAGCAGGGACCCATCAGACGGGCCACCGTATTTTGTGAAAATCAGTTTCCCCCCTGACTGCTGGGACCCACCAGCTACACCTTCGCACGCAAGGAAGTGCGTCCGGGCAAAAAAAATGATTAGCCCCCCTGACTGCTGGGACCCACCAGCTACATCTTCGCACGCAAGGAAGTGCCTCCTGGCAAAAAAAAACGATTCGCCCCCCTGACTGCTGGGACCCACCAGCTACATGTTCACACGCAAGGAAGTGCGTCTGAAAAAAATGATTCGCCCCCCTGACTGCTTGGACCCACCAGCTACATCTTCGCAGGCAAGGAAGTGCCAAACAGTTGGGACCCACCTTGTAACGCCCTCGATGTGGCTATATCTCCCACGTGTCGAAGCACGACTTAGAGGCATAGACGCATTGAAAGCAATGTCGCAAGTGAGGTAATCTTCATACAAACCCATGTAATTCATAAGGGAAAGAGATACATAGTTGGATTACAATCGCCACTTCACACAATTACATGAATAAAGCATTACATCATCCAGATACAATCAACCAAAATAAAAGAAGTCTACCCCAAATGCTACACAGATCCCCGATCGTCCCAACTGGGCTCCACTACTGATCAACTGAAATGAAACAACACAATGAACAAGATCTTCATCGAGCTCCTCCTTGAGCTCGGATGCGTCACCTGCACGGTTTCATCGGCACCCGCAAACTGGTTTTGGAAGTATCTGTGAGTCACGAGGACTCAGCAATCTCACACCCGCGAGATAAAGACTATTTAAGCTTATAGGAAGGATGTAGTAGTGAGGTGGAGCTGCAGCAAGCGACTAGCATATATGGTGGCTACAATCGCAAAAGAGAGCGAGAAGAGAAGCAAGGCACGATCGTGAAGCTAGCAATGATGGAAACTAGGGCGGCAAGAGTGGAACAAAACACCAGGCATAAGGCCGAGCCTTCCACCATTTACCAAGTATATAGGTGCATTAATTAAATAAGAGATATTGTGATATCCCAACAAGTAAACATGTTCCAACAAGGAACAACATCTCCATGTTCCAACAAGGAACAAACTTCATCTTCACCTGCAACTAACTATGCTATAAGAGGGGCTGAGCAAAGCGGTAACATAGCCAAACAACGGTTTGCTAGGAAAGGATGGTTAGAGGCTTGACATGGCAACATGGGAGGCATGATATAGCAAGTGGTAGGCATCGTAGCATAGGCATAGCAAAAGAGCGAGCATCTAGCAAGCAAAGATATAAGTGATTTCGAGGGTATGGTCATCTTGCCTGAGATCCCGCTAGGAAGAAGAACGAGTCCATGAAGAAGACAAACAGACGAAGTCGAATGGATCCTCACAACTCCAAAACGAAACCGAAGCTAACGAGAGAAGCAACCCGGAAAGAAACAAACAACATAGTAAACAACCATCACATAAACATGGCATGAAGCACAATCAAGTATGATGCATGTCCGATTTAAAGAAGCATGGCATGGCAAAGTGCAACAAACAATACTACAAGTTAAGTGGAGCTCAATATGCAACGAGTTGCATATTGACAAAACACCACATCAATTATTTAGTTCTCTCTCGGTTAGGCTACTCATCAATATTAAATGTTGTTAAACATGGCAAAGGGTGAAGCATAATTAAGCTATCTATCTAGGCAAGTTTAAACGAGGCCGGAACAACAAACAACAATTCCGGAAAATCCCCATATGTCATTTAGCAATTAAAGCAAATAGCAATTTTAAACATTTTAATTGTTATTATCATGATGCGGATGACATATGCAAGTTTTATGCAATTTTTATGAAAATGTTGACATGAGCATGATAAGGAGCATTTGGTCACCATGGTGGAATGAAAAGGGTGCCACGGCGGCGAAACAAAAATGGTGCCACGGCCACATTCCGGTCCCGGTAACTCGATTGAGATACCGATGCAAGAGAGAAGTGTGCGGATGTGTGGAACACGCAAGAGATGGGGAGTGATCCCGGATACCGGGTGTCCCACATGATGGTGGCATGGCAAACGAGGAACGTGCAAAGACAATTCGGACACGGTGCACACACGAGCATTTCATACAACCAAGCATGCATTTGTTCACGGGCGGTCGTCATCTCGGGATTATACCTTTAAAGCGTGCATTTCGGAGCGGGTCGTGTTTCGTAGAGGGAAGTAGACGTTCTCGCGATGGTAGTGGAAGTAGTGGTACACGTGGTAGATGAACTTGGCGATCCGAAGGGGTACTTGGTGTTGACGGTCCTGTAGTCGTACTAGGCATCCGGTGAACTTGGCGAAATCCACGAAGGCGTCCTTGGGCGTTCTTGGTTGCCGTGTCTTGGCAAATCGAAGGGGATCTTGGCGTCCATGCAATCGGCAGTGGAGGTGCACAAAACCAGCGGCAGAGGACAAGCCGGATCTGGACAGGGTTGAAGACGAACGTCGAGGGCGCAACACTCTAGGAGGCAGGAGGGCACGAGGACGGCAGGGGCTCGTCCATGGCGGCCCTGACCTCCGGAGCACAACGGGGCGGCGAGGAGGGGTTGCTCCGACGAGCAGTGGGATGGAGCGGGCGGCAAGACTTGGCGGTTGAGGACACTGGTGGTGCAGCGTGAGGAAGGAGAGGCCAGAGCGATGACGAGCCGAAGGACGGCGAGGAAGAGGGAGCTCCTCTCCTGGCACGAGGAGGGAGACGTGAGGCAGGGGGCGCCGGAGTTGGCCTCCAGTGGCGGCGCGGGAGGCCCGGCGCGGCGTCGGCGAGAGGGTGCAGTAGCTACTGCTGCTGCCGGCGGCGAGGTCGAGGCGGTTTGGTGGCGACAATGAGGAAGTAAGAGATGGGATCCAGCGATGCGGGGTCGTAGTGAGGCGCTGAGGAACGACGAGGCGGGGGAATGATCGATGGGAGTTGGGGATCAAGCGGAGGGGGTTCGAGCGATGGGTTCTGGCGGCGCGAGGGGAGAAGGCGCTCGGGGAGATGGGGAACGGGCGCAGCGGCGCTGGATGGAAGGAGATGGGGATCGGGAGAGGGTTCGATCGGGCTAGGGTTTAGGTAGGCTGCGGTTGGACCTCCAGGGGCAAATGGGCCTTGGAGGCCGGCCTGGGTAGGGAAGGAAGTGGCCAGAGGCCTGGCTGGGCTCTCTTCTCTCGCTAATGAAAAATAAAACAGAACAGAGAAAAGAAAGAAAAGAAAGAGAGGTTAGGGGAAAGATTTGCGCATGGGGATAATTTTTCCGGACTCGCAAAATGAGCTCGATCCAGGAAAAATAGAAAGAGGCATGATTGAAAGATTTAAATCCAAACTCATTTGAATTTAATTCAAATGGGTTTGAACTAGGACTTGATAAAAGGAAGGTTCAAAAATGTTCGGATTTTTGGTGGAGCTCCGGAAAATGATGAAATAATTACGGGCAAGGTTGGAGAACAAGAATTGAGATAACAACGACATGGGATATTTTGCAAGGGGGTTATGGTTAATTCCAAAAAAGGAATAATTTTATTATAGCTCCCTAATATTGGAGGATATGTTATAAAGAGAAATCACCATGTGAATATCCCTCGATTTAAATAGATCAACGATCTATGCAATTTATTTAGGTGAGTTGCAAAACTAAATGACATGATGGCATGATGACATGATGCAATGCAACAAACAAATACATCGCACGGCGAAACTCGGAATATCTGGAAGTCTTCTGGAGCATCGGGCTCGGGGCGTTACACACCTGGTCGAAGCGTACGCAGCGTTGTCATTCCAATCGCGAACGTGTATGTACAAACTGGTCGTTGTAGAGGCACGCACGTGTCGTAGTAGAGGCGCGCACGTAGCATGTACACGTATGTATAGCGGCTAGGGTGCAAGAAAGAAAATACGGCCACGTACGTACATACGGGCGGGGTCTCGAATGCCTACTCGCGCATACATATGGCCAGGGCTCGTGTACATGGCTGGGTCGGAACGGAGAAACAGCGTCGTCGTCGTGTTCATGGGGAGGCAACGGAATGTGCCGTGTTCATGGGGAGGCAACAGAATGCGTCGTGTTCATCGGGAGGCAATGGAACGCGTGGGAGCCAACCGGCTGGGTCGGAACGGAATGCCTTTCGTGTTCATCAGGAGGGCTTGGATGGAACAGGCGATGGAAACGAGGCCTGGCGTACCGCAGAATGGAGGAAACGACCTTGTGTTTGACTGCCCACGTCCGAAACGGGATCCTGTTCATCGGGAGGGGTCTGGCGTACCACAAAACGGAGGAAACAGACCTCCTACGGTCAAAACGGGGGTCCTGTTGATCAGGAGGGGTGTGGTGTACCGCAAAACGGACGAAACAGACTTGTGTTGGAGCGCTACGGTCGAAACAGAGGTCCTGTTCATCGGGAAGGGTGTGGCGTACCGCAAAATGGGACTCCACGGGATACTATTCATTTCCACCGTCGACCTCCTCCAGCCTCCACAGGCTATCGTCGACCTCCTCCAGCCTCCATGGGCTCCTATTCATCCAGCCTTCACCGCGCACTACTCCACCGGCTACTGTTCAACCACCCCTCCACGGGCACCCCTTCACCATCTACTGTTCATCCAGCCCTCCACGGGGCCGTCCTGTTCATCCAGCCCTCCACACCACGTGGTCCTGTTCATCTAGAGGCAACGCCACCGCACACTGTTCATCCACCCCCCCAGCAACGCTAACTGTTCATCCTAGAGGCAGCATCATCCGGCTCAGTTAGCAGCAGCAGCGTAGGAATCGCTCGATCGGGTTCAGTTAAAAGCCATTGATCGATCGCTCAGGTTCAGTAACGTGTAGCCTGCAGTGCAATCGCTCGGGTCCAGTTAGAGCCCAACGCCTTGCTCGGGTTCAGTTAGAGCCAACGCCTCGCACACACACGAGAGAAACGCGCATCGCTAGGCCCCCGACCTCCCACCGTAACCGGGAACTCCTCGACGTTTTCCTCGCCCTCGCTTCTACAATGGTTTTTTCCGTCATGGACGGCCGAAAGCATGTCATGCAGCTGCGTCTCCAGCCCGCCCAGGACGAAAAGCCCATTTTCTGTCATGATTTTTTGTCATACAAGTAGGAGCCCACCACATCTATGATGATACTGGGTTTTGTCACAATTATCGTCATTGAAGTGTCATATGTATGACATAATTTTTTTTCATTCGGCCCAAAATGTCACGGATGTGTCTTTTTTTTGTAGTGCAATATGGGCTCTGGCATAGTTGAGTAAGTTGCGTGAAGCTCTGGAAGAGGTAGACTAGCAGATGTAGTGGGTTGTAGGTGGTTGTGTCTATCCAGAGTAGAGAGTTAATGCTTCAGAAAGACTGTGTCTCGAATCTCCAACCATGGATGTATCCGAGTCTTGTGGGGAAAAGTGCGCAAACCTCTACAGAGTGTACAAACTAATCTTGGTTAGCCGTGTCCCCGGTTATGGACATCTTTAGTATCTGGTTCTTGGATTATCATGTTGATCTCTTCACTCCAAATTAATTTGATTGGGTTTAATGATGATGCTTAATTGGGATTCAGTTGGAGGAATCTTCTCAATGTTTAACAACCACCATGATAGTTAAATAAAACTTATTCCTTTGTTGTAGGAAAAATTGGCTTTATGCAAAACTGTAACCATAGAGCTTTCCACCAGTCATATATGCATGTAGTGATAGTAATCATTCTATTCATTACTCTATGTGTTACATTGCCAGCATATTCCATGTGCTGACCAGTTTCGGCCTGCAACATTTCATGTTGCGGACTTTTCAGACGACGAGTAAGGTGCCATAGGTCGTTGTCTTTTACTCAGCTATGCTGTTGGAGTTGACGGACTCACTCTATCTTCCAAGCCTTCCTCTGTTATCATTTTTAGATGGCCGTAAGCCATATTATTGTATTAAGTTCTCTTTTGAGACATTCGATGTAATAAGTGTGTGAATTGAATCTTTGTTATAAATCCTCAAGTACTGTGTGTGTCAGTATTACCGATCCAGGGATGACAATGATGCACAAAGATGAGACTGTTTGAGGTCTGGTCACTACAAGATGGTATCAGAGCACACGCTGACTGTAGGACACGACCACTAAGCTAAAACCCTATATCACTACTCCATTCTCATTTCTGACTGCTCTCCTTTTGTACTCTATAGATGGCGGATGCAAGGAACAAGTTCACACAACCGGATGAAGATACACCTTTTGGATGACACTTGAAGGAAGTTACTAGGTACCTGAACATCAGAATACCAAGCTTCACCAGGACCTACATCGCCACTTTACCAGAAGAGGAACGTTGGATGATTCAAGTTCAAGTTCCAGGAAGGACGTTCATGCCAGTCACGGAGCCCATAGAGTTTTCCTTTGATGCACCAACCTGGAGTCTAGGAAAGAGCATGGCAGCCCACATCACCAGTGGATGCATTGGAGAAGTTTACCATAAGGACCTCAAGGATACTATCTACCCGATTTGTGGGTGCCGAGATGAGCAATGGGAGATGATCATCACCAGGAGGGAGAGGTCCATTGCAGCTTACATCCAGGAGTTAAACCAGCACATTCGACGCCAGGGGAACCAGATGTGCGCAGGCATGATAGATCTCAAGAAGGCAATGACCAGGATCATGGAGCTGGAGGAAGAACTCAAGTCTACACGCGATGGATATGAGGAGGAAATGACGATACTCGTGGAGAAGAATGACAATCTGACAAAGAAACTAGTTGTATTCATGGGAGACCCCGCGCCAAGAGGAGAAGACGACGATTCCACTTGCCCGGAGAACTATATCATCATCGACGACACCGACTTGGACCCCGATGATAGCGATGATGACTATGTTGATGAAGCTGGAGCAGATATCATGGAGTCTTCCACTGATTAAAACTTCTAGTCGACCACCATATCAGTAGTAGTATTCCCCCATGTATATTGTATAGTCCAAGCACTTTTGTAACGATAGTTAAACCGAGTGTATGCCCTTGTTTGAATTGTTTGGAGTGATATGTTTGTGTTTTTCTCATGTGCATATGGGTAGTGCTTTCCCTCTAGACCTCATTTTATTCTATTTTCTCATCTTTTCTAAACCCATCAGATGCCTCTGAGACATGACAATGGATTTTCTTTCCCACCGGAGCTCAGTGAGTTGATCCAGCAGCAGAATACCCTGATGCAGCTTCTAGTCCAGAACCAGAACCAGGGGAACAACAACAATAACCCACCACCACCACCTGTTGATCACTTAGCCCGTTTTCTAAGGCTGAATCCGCCGATGTTCTTCAGTAGCACCTAGCCGATTGTTACAGATGATTAGCTCGGCAAGATTGGAAGGGAGCTGACCACTGCAGGATGCACATATGCGGAGAGAGTGCGTTTTGCCGCACATCAGCTTGATGGACCCGCAGCATCATGGTGGGAGAATTTCAGAGCCACTTACCCCATCGACACTGTCACATGGGACCAGTTTCAGCAGGCTTTTCGCACTGCCCATGTTTCAGCAGGAGCTATGGCCATGAAGAAGCGCGAGTTTCGCAATTTGCGCCAATTAGGACGCATAGTGGGCCAGTATGTGGATGATTTTAGTAACTTAGCACGTTATGCCCCAGATGACGTCGCTACAGATGCCGCTAAGCAGGAGAAGTTTCTGGAAGGACTGAATGATGAGCTGAGCTTGCAGTTGATGGTGCTAACCTTCAACAACTACCAGGAGTTGGTAGATAGAGCTCTCATGATTGAAGGGAAGCAGCAGCAGATTGACAACTGCAAGAGGAAGTATGGACAAGGGAAGTCCAATTCAGGAGACCAGCAGAGGCCCCGTTTTACCCCGAACTCGGGAGGACACCTTCACCATAACCATGGAGGCCATAATTCCAATGGAGGAAGTTCTCATAACCATAGTGGCCCCAAGAATGGAAATGGGAATGGAGGAAGCAACGGCCAGAACCGTTCCAACCCAGCAACGCTCGCCAAGAAGGATCTGAGTCACATTACTTGTTTCAAGTGCGGGAAGAATGGACATTACGCCACGGAGTGTTCTGAAGCAAAGAACGGAAATGGCAATGGAAGCTCAGGGAAGAAGCCCAACCCTTTCAACAGGGGACAAGTGAACCACGTTAGCATGGAGGAGGTTGAAGCGCAACCCGATGCAGTAATAGGTAAGTTTTTGGTTAAGTCATTTACTGCAGTCGTTCTTTTTGATACTGGTGCATCGCATTCATACATATCAAGGGGATTTGTGGATAAGTATAACCTGCCAACCCAAGCCCTTAGGTCACCCATGTTAGTAACCTCGCTAGGAGCAGAGCATATGACTAGCCTATGGTGTGATCGGTTACCATTAAGGATTGGTAACTACATGTTCCCCTCAGACCTAATAGTATTGGAGTCACAAGGACTGGATGTAATATTAGGCATAGATTGGTTATTGAAGTATGGAGGGAACATTGATTGTGCCAGTAAGTCCATTTTGCTCACCACCCCAGAAGGAAGACGAATATTGATGAGTATGTAGCAGTTTGTGATGTATGTCAGAGAGTGAAGGCGGAGCATTAGAAGCCAGCATGATTGCTACAGCCATTGCCGATACCTGAATGGAAGTGGGATAAGCTAGGCATGGATTTTATCACGGGATTGCCCAGGACTCGTTCAGGCTATGACTCGATATGGGTTGTACTCGATCGGTTGACGAAGGTAGCTCATTTCATCCCATTAAAGACCACTTACACCAGTGCTAAGTTGGCCAAGATATACATGACCAGGATCGTATGTCTGCATGGAGTCCCTAGGATCATTGTATCAGATAGATGAACCCAGTTTACCTCAAAGTTTTGGAATCAATTGCATGAGACTTTGGGTACCAGGCTAGAGTTTAGTACAGCCTTTCATCTATAGATAGATGGACAGACCGAGAGAGTTAATCGAATTTTATAGGACATGTTGAGAGCTTGTGCATTAGATTATGGATCTAGTTGGGACGACAATTTGCCGTATGCAGAGTTCTCTTATAACAACAGTTATCAAGCCAGTCTGAAGATGGCCCCTTTCGAAGCTTTGTACGGAAGGAGGTGCCGGACAACGTTGTTATGGGATGAAGTTGGAGACCGTCAGTTGTTTGGACCAGATTTGATTAAGGAGTCTGAAGAGAAGGTTAGGTTGATTCGCGATAGACTCAAGGTAGCCCAGTCCAAGCAGGAGAGCTATGCGGATTCAAAATGCAAGGATACAGTTTACGAAGTCGAAGACAGAGTGTATCTTCGAGTGTCCCGACTTCGAGGAGTTAAGCGTTTTGGAGTTAAGGGAAAGTTAGCACCACGTTTTGTGGCACCATACAAAGTTTTGGAGCGTATGGAGAAGTTCCATACAAGTTGGAATTGCCATAAGGATTGTCAGTAGTTCACGATGTGTTTCACGTTTCCCAGTTGAAGAAGTGCCACACAGAGATGGCCAATATTCCCCTTAGAGATACAGTGCCACTGGAAGCGATTCAAGTGGATCCTTGCTTCGAGTTTGCCAGCCGAGTCACACGCAGCAAGGTTATCAAGTTCTGCAAAGTTTAGTGGAGCAACCATACCAAGGATGAAGCCACCTGGGAATGAGAGGAAGACCTATGGCAGGATCACACGCAGCGAGATTCATCTTAAGGGGGGGTAGGTTTGTAACATCCCAAATTTCCAATTTGGAATGTTATACTTTAGATCATCATTGCATATCATATTTTATTGCATTCTTGGTTGATCCTAGAAATTCTACGCAACGCAAGGACCCACGGAGAGAGTTGGGGATTTTGTTATTTTCATATTTGAGTTTTCTCAACTTTTGAAAAGAGGATCATTTGGTTTTAATTATTTTCTCTCCAAATATTTTCTATATGAAGATCAAAGAGAGGGATAAAACAACTTCCCCAAAATAAAGAAATATTGGAGGAAAATATTAAAATCAAAAAAGAATTTTATTGCTATTTTATTTGAATTAGAAAAATTGCACGTTTTCAAATTTGCATTTTTAGGCCAAGAAAATGTTCATCTTGTTCTAAATATTCCATTTAGACAGTGAAAATTTGTTTTGGCATTTTTAGATTTTTTCTTTTATATTTTTAGGATTTTTCTGTTCGGCGGAATATTTTTTTTAAAGGATCCCGCCCGACTAGGCCGGAGCCCAACCGAGCAGGCCGGCCCGCCTAGCGCCGTGCCGCCTCTCCCTCCCGTGCCCGGCTCGGACTCGCTGGAGTCCGCCCGAGCCACGCCGCCCCCTCACCCATGTCGGCCTGGCCCCCTCCTCCTATAAGTACCCCGCCACCCCGCCGCCTCTCCGCCACTCATCACCGCGCCGTCCCGCACCCGCAGCCGCCGCCGCCGAGCCGCGAGTCACCGCCGCCCCTGACGCCGCCGCTCGACACCGCCGTCGCCCCTCGCTGCCCCCCCGCCGCAGCGGAGCCCCGTCGGAGAAGCCCCGCCTCGCCGGAGCTTCACCGGAGCTATACACCGCCACTGCCGTCGTTCGGTTTTATTTTAAAACCATTCATTTTTTTAGAAACCCTAGTTTCGTTTTTTATAGATCGGTTTTATTTTTTTAGGTTTAATTAAATAGCGGGCATCTGCCATACGTTCGTTTTAACGAACTAAGTTCACCCGTTAGACGCAGACAGCGAACATTCGTTTGTTAGCCTGTTCGTCAATTTTTCTTTTTCCAGGGTTTTTCCGTGATTACTTTTTATCGCGATTTCTGCTTTGATCTTTCTTTTAGTTTATCTTTTCGCTTGTTTATTGGAACCAGGTGATTCAAGCGCCTAGTTATTAGTCTTGAAGCCCTCTTTCTGTTTAATCAACTTGAACAAGATTTTGGTACAGTAAAATTTGACTTAAGTCTAGAATAGTAAACAAATCTTGTTTCTTTTGCAGTTTGAGTTTCGTTGCTTCGTTTGATTTGATTCTTTTTGCAAACCGGAGTTCTTCAGTTAAACTTTCTGGTTAGATCTTTTATTTGAGATTTACTCGTTCTTCTAGTTGAGTGTTTATTGTATGCTATTGTTTGTTTGCGATAGAGTACCCGGAGTGCGAAGCATGCTACTACGAGTCTCTAGGTTTTGCGGATCATCAGCAAGGCAAGTAACACTTTGATCATACTTCTTTACTACCCAGTTTTTATTTCATTAGATCAACCCTCAAACATTGCATGGTTAGGATCTGATTAACATGTGGTTTTGGGAAGTAGATGATGAGGTAGAACCTGTTGTCCTGTTTATTATCAACCCTTTGGGAGTTACTTCTACGTTATGCTTATATTGCTATGCTATGCTCGTTGACGTGGTTTGGGCGAGTGTATCCATGACAGATATGAGTGTTGTTAATTAATGGTTAACTTAAGGAGGCTACTTAAATACACATCTAGGTGGATTACTTGAGGTACCCTGGAGTACCCAGTGGTTGTCAGGGCACCGGGAGAATCCAGTGTTGTCCTAGGATATACCGGAGTACCCATGTGATCATCGTACGGTCCGCCACCCAGGCTCAAAGGGATCATAAGATTATTCATGCTAGAAACTTCCGTGTGCAGCCACAATCCAATATGGGCTCTGGGAAGCTCTAGAAGAGGTAGACTAGCAGATGTAGTGGGTTGTAGGTGGTACTGTCTATCCAGAGTAGAGAGTTAATGCTTTAGAAAGACTATGTCTCGAATCTCCGACCATGGATGTATTCGAGTCTTGTGGGGAAAAGTGTGCAAACCTCTGCAGAGTGTACAAACAAATCATGCTTAGCCATGTCCCGGGTTATGGACGTCTTGAGTATCTGGTTCTTGGATTATCATGTTGATCTCATCACTCTAAATTAATTTGATTGGGTTGAATGATGATGCTTAATTGGGATTGAGTTGGAGGAACCTTCTCAATGTTTAACAACCACCATGATAGTTAAATAAAACTTATTCCTTTGTTGTAGGGAAAAATTGGCTTTATGCAAAACTGTAACCATAGAGCTTTCCACTAGCCATATATGCATGTAGTGATAGTAATCATTCTGTTCATTACTCTATGTGTTACATTGCCAGCATATTCCATGTGATGACCCGTTTCGGGCAGCAACGTTTCATGTTGCAGACTTTTCAGACTACGAGTAAGGTGCCATAGGTCATTGTCTTTCACTCAGCTATGTCGTTGGAGTTGATGGACTCACTCTATCTTCCAAGCCTTCCACTGTTATTGTTTTTAGATGACCTTAAGCCATATTATTGTAATAAGTTCTCTTTTGAGACATTCGATGTAATAAGTGTGTGATTGAAACTTTGTTATAAATCCTCAAGTACTGTGCATGTCAGCATTACCGATCCAGGGATGACACTGATGCACAGGGAGTACACTGTTTGCGGTCCGGTCGCTACATCCACGCTCGAGGGCCCTACGGGACGCCCTCCGATAACTTTTCATTCCAGTATTTTTATATTTTCCAGAAAAAATCTCCGTTGATTTTCAGCGCATTCCGAGAACTTTTATTTTTACACAAAAACAACACCACGGTAGTTCTGTTGAAAACAATGTCAGTCCGGGTTAGTTCTAACCAAATCATACCAAAATCATGTAAAAATATTATAAACATGGCATGAATACATAAAAAATTATAGATACGTTGGAGACGTATTATTGTGCCCTCCTCGGCCATCTCTGGTGCCCATCTTCTAGTATATAAGTCATTTTGACCTAGAAAAATAAAGGTGAGGACATTTGGGTCGAAGCGCAGCCGCCTCGAGGCGGAACTTGGGCAGGAGCACTTTTGCTCTCTGGCGAAGCGATTCTGCCGGGGGAACTTCCCTCCCAGAGGGGGAAATCATCGTCATCATCATCACCAATGACTCTCCCATCTTGCGGAGGGCCATCTTCATCAACATCTTCACAGCATCAACTCCTCTCAAACCCTAGTTCATCTCTTGCGTTCAATCTTTGTATCAAAACTATAGATTGTTGCCCGTGGGTGACTAGTAGTGTTGATTACATCTTGTAGTTGATTACTATATGGTTTATTTGGTGGAAGATTATAGTTCAGATCCATTATGCTATTAAATACCCCTCTGATCTTGAGCATGTTTATCATTTGTGAGTAGTTACTTTTTGTTCTTGAGGTCACGGGAGAAATCATGTTGCAAGTAATCATGTGAACTTGATATGTGTTCGATATTTTGATGGCATGTATGTTGCCATTCTCTTAGTGGTGTCATGCGAACGTCGACTACATGACACTTCACCATATTTGGGCCTAAGGGAATGCATTGTGGAGTAGTTATTAGATGGTGGGTTGCGAGAGTGACAGAAGCTTAAACCCCAGTTTATGCGCTATTCCGTAAGGGACCGATTGGATCCAAAAGTTTAATGCTATGGTCAAAATTTATTCTTAATACTTTTCTCATAGTTGCGGATGCTTGTGAGAGGGTTAATCATAAGTAGGAGGTTTTTTCAAGCAGGAACAACACCTAATCACCGTTCCACCCACATATGAAATTATCAAAGTATCGACCATGAATTAAGCCAACATGATGAAAGTGACTAGATGAAATTCCCGTGTACCCTCAAGAACACTTTGCTAATTATAAGAAACAGTTTTGGCCGGTCCTTTGTCTCAAAAGGATTGGGCTACCTTGCTGCAGTTTTGTTACTACTATTGTTACTTGCTCGTTACAAATTATCTTGCTACCAAACTACTCCGCCACTTACAATTTCAGCACTTGCAGACATTACCTTGCTGAAAACCACTTGTCATTTCCTTCTGCTCCTCGTTGGGTTCGACACTCTTACTTACCAAGAAGAGCTACAATTGACCCCATACACTTGTGGGTCATCACACACCCACTTAATTTCTTTTTGAGCTTTCATATACTTATAGCTTTAGTGCATCCATTGCATGGCAATCCCTACTTACTCACATTGATATCTATTGATGGGCATCTCTCCATAGACCGTTAATATGCCTAGTTGATGTGAGACTATTGTTGGTGTTCTGGGAACGGGGGTCCCCAGACTTGCCTCCCTGCGGCCTGCGGCGTGGCTCAAAGGAGGCCTAGCATAGCCCATCTTCATCGACACAAGCTCAAGACCCCCGTGAGGGGCCAAGCCTTGCGGGGCGGACGACAAGGAGCTTCCTCAGGAACGGCCTCGTCAGGCTGGCTCACGAGGAGGCGGAGAGTTCAAGGAGGGGTACCTCGCGAGGTGCCCATGATGCAAGCCATGACGACCAAGGGCGCCAGTCGGGCGCCAGCCCGCGCAGTGTCCTCCTTTCCTCTTTGGTGCAAAGGGAGCAAGCGCAGGCAATTGCATCAAGCAAAGGCATCCGTTTCGGTGCAACAAGACCAAGACCAGCCCAACGCCCGGGAGGAAGTCATTGTGGAGCCCAAGCAGGCGTCACCACCAGAGCCTTTGACAGGCGAGGACCAACTTTAGTCAGGATAAGTGTACCCGCTGTTCCCCTTCAAAATGGCCAATTGTTGGCGCCCTTCCCGCTCAATATTTGGGAAGAGGGCCAGGGCCTTTGCCTATAAATAGGACTAGCCACCCCGTGGGTAGAGGCATCTAGCATCGAGAACCCAACAGCCAGAGCCAAGAAGCACCAGCCAAGAACAGACCCTCGCGAGGCTGTTCTTCCTTGTATTGTTCATCATCAGTCCGAGAGGCAATCCACCACACCACACACTAGAGTAGGGTATTACACCACAATGGTGGCCTGAACCAGTATAAATCTTGTGTCTCTTGTGTTGTTCTGTTTGGTAGTTTAGGTCCTAGCGATTCGGCGAAGAGCAAGTAGGCAGAGGGTTAAATCTCCGGGCGCACCCCAGTGTTCGAACCTCAAGGGTCTACCGGAACCCGAAATCCGAAATTTGGCGCGCCAGGTAGGGGTGCGCCGGGATCCGCCTTCTGCCGCTTCACGTCCCGTCGCATTGTCATCACCACATCGGGCGATCAGGCGGGCAACCCTGATCCCTGGGCGGCTTGGCCCGCCCACGCAGAGCCGCTCGCCCCGAGTGACCCCATGCCCCTGGCAGCTCGCGGTCCGCAGGGCGCTAAGGGCCGCTGGCGACGTGGACAGGCCTCGACAGCTCTGACACCGCGGCAGACACGGTCGGCAGCAAGGGCCTCCAACCACGCTGCGGCCACGGTGCCGTACACCCGCCGGGAGCAGGCGAACTCAAGGGCCGCGCTCACGGTGGCCCGAGAGCTGCTGCAGTGCAGACTGATGGAAGGCGGCCGCGACGTGCTGCTAGAGCGGGTGGCCGAGCTCCTGGGCTTCGCCGCCTCGGGGGCTCACCCCTTCTGCACTCCACTCCCGTCTCAGGCCCAGGGCGGCCTGTGTGGGGGCCCCACGTGCAACCGCAGGTTCCAAGCCTACTCCAACACCAGCGAAGCCGTCAGCACAGGGCCCGCAGAAGCACCGACTCCGCTTCCCACCAGTGAAGATGGACTCGTCGCGACCCACGACCCCCGTGGGCCGCCGCGCTACCATCACCACGTTGGCACGTCAAGCAGAGCTGCATGGCATGCGGAGCCCTATGGCGCAGTCTTCGGGGTAACGGCCCCGGAAGAGTACGTGCCCCACATGATGGATCAAGGGCTCCCGCGCGAGGGAAAACAAGGCTCGCTCCTCAGCCCAAGCTGGGGGGACGAAGCGCTAGAAGCTGAGCTCTTCCAGGAACCCCGGGACGGCCCCGCCGGCCACGCTGGAAGCGACGATTATCGGGTACCACTAATCCCTCAGGAGCAGGCATACACTAATCATGGGTCGCGGGAGGTGCAGGTCGCCACAGCGAGCAGCTGCCCCGCTCCAGCAGTCTCTTACCCCTCAGGAGGAGGGTGTCGGGGGCTGCAGGAGAGGGGCCGAGATCCGACATCACCACCGCGGCATTCGGAGCAAGGCGTTCCCAGGAGGTAGGCCCTCCGCTAGGGAGGTGCCTTGGGGCCTGCCCCTGACGGAGGACCCGTGGTCGTCGGGGGAACCGCTGGCGACGGCTCTACCCCATCGGCGGCGTCCTGGTTTCTGGTCGTCGTTGATGGCACTAGAGTGTGGCACAAGGCGGGGCCCTCGTCTGGCGATATGAAGCAAGGCCGGTACCTATGAAGAAGGCCCAGTGCCTGTGAAGCTCGCCGCCCCGTGACACTCTCACGTAATAATAAGTGGGGCTGTACACGCCCCGGAGTCTCAGGGGTGCCGGCCTCAGGACCTGGGGCTCTCTCCCATGCCCAGTGGCAGCACTTAGTTCCGTGCTAGTGAGAAGACGTCCAAGACTATACTAGGTGCCGGACGCGGCCTTTTGTTTGCTTTCATTGCTTTCCCTTGGTTGTTGCTTTCCCCCGCTGGATTTAAGTTGAACTCGAATTTGAGATTTGCGTGTGTTGGGGAAGGGGTGCTTAGTCTCGTTCGAGCAATCTCCCGCGTTTCTATTACAACCTCGCCTCAGCTGCCTCCCCTCGTGAGCCCCTCGCGAGTCGGGTCTGGCCTAGCTTGTGTGCAGCCCAGACTGCCGCCGTCATATCCCCTCAAGAGGTTTTTCACTTCAGATCCTACGGATTCGACCAGGAGGCATTCGTGGCACCGCAGCCTCCCACAAATTATCTTAGGACCCACGCGGGACAAAGGTAAACTAACCAGCCGGCTCGTCACCTAGCCAACCACTTGGCACGGGCCTATGGGCAATGTAGCATTGACTAGTACGCTAAAACATTGGTTTTACATGATGGGCACCCCCTCCCAAAATGCTCTTACAACCATAAGGACAAAAGCCTGAGTTCTATTCATGCAGGATAAGGAAACAGGAACAGCGTGCTGTCAGTCCGATAAATCCCCCAATGCATCCTCAGGAGCGCCGCCCGAGCTGTCGCTGGTGTCGCTGGCCTCGCCATCGCCCTCCGCGTTGCCGCCAGCGGCGTCAGGGCCGTTCACCACGGCGCCCTCGTCGGCAGCCACAATCACGCCATCGTTGTCTGAAGCGAAGGCCCCAACAAGGGCGTCCATGTTGTCTTCCACCCAATACGTCAGGTCATCTCGGATGGCCTGGGGGATTGGGGCGATGGCAGCGTCAAAGTCAAAATGAGGATCCATATTCCGGAGGTGTTCCAAGAGCCGCCGCTGGTGCATCTCGCCCGCATTCTGACGGGCGACGGCCTCAGCCTCAACCACCTGTTGGCGAAGAAGAAGCACTTTGGCGTGGGAAGTAGTTGACTCCCCCTGCGCCGCCTCGAGTGCGGCCCGCAAGGCATCAGCCCGACGCATCGCTTGCTCCAGCTTGGTCCTCAAGACGGTGGTCCTACCTTCGGCCTCGGTCCGGGCCAACTCCAGCCTCTCCGTGAACTCGCGCTCGAGATTCAGGTGCGCCGTCGCCACCCGACGTCCGACCTCCTCCGAGACACGGTCTTCCCGCGCAGCGGCATCGTCCTCCGCCAGTGTCACCCAGCGCCCCCTCGTCTCCAGGCGCTCGTGCTCGCGGGCGCGTTTGGAGGCTTCTAGCGTCAATGCCTCCTCACGCTTCTGGAGCTCCGCTGGGTCGCTGGAGGCCACCTTCATCGACACAAGGGCCGCCTCGCGCAGCTCCACCTGATCCTCCAGTGAGCGGCACCAGGCTAGGAGTTCCCGTGCCCGCTCCTCTGTGGCCTCTTGTCGCCGGTCAGCTTCCCGGGCTTCTTCGACGGCCTGGGAACGGGCCTCCCGAGAGGCCGCCAGCGACGCCTTGGCCTCCTCATCATCAAGATCGCGCCGACGGTGCGCGAGGGCGTCAGCCGCCTCCAGCTCGCGCCTCTCCGCAACCAGCTGAAGGCCCTCAGCCTCAAGGCGCGTGTCCTCATCAGCGAGTTCCTCACCAAGCAGGCTCACCGCGTCAGCCGCCCTCCAGAGGAACCCTTGGCAAAGAGCGTGATGCTCCCGGGCGTGCTCAAGTACGCCTTCCACACCATCATCCGCCCCAAGAAAGCGCCGTGGGGCTCGGATCAGCACTCCCCTCTCGGGCAGGGGGCTGGGGGCTGGCGCCCTCGAGATGACCGAGCGCACCCTGCCGGAGGCCCAACCTAAAGCCAGTCCATCTCCAAGTGAAGAGCGCCAGGAGTACCCCAGCCAATCACGGTCCACGGCCAGACAAGAAGCCCACGGCAGGCTAGCTATGCCACGAGGAGGCCCGCGAAGGAAGGTCGCGGGGAGCGCAGGGCCGCACTGCGCCTCGGGAAGGTTCTCCTCACCAACCGGCCTCACCACAAGGGCCCGGCTGCTCGGAACGATCGAAGACGGTGGAGAGGACGGAGGCGAGGGGGATGGATCCTCATCCGCCTCCATGAGCTCGGAATGAAGGGCCCTGCGAAGCAAGGATCAGGAAAGGCAAGAGAAGAATCAGGAGCTAGCAAGGGAGAAGGCTTACTCATCGATGGCGAAGTACTTCCTATTCTTCAACAGGCGGCAAGGGTAATCATCGCCCAGGGCCTCCCTTCTCTTCCGGAGGGCCTCAAAGTACACACGGAAGCGACCCAAGAGTTGAGCGCAGGGGTCAGCTTGCGACAAAGAGGAAGCATCGAGTCGACTCGCGTCGGGGGAGTTCACCTGATGCGCGCTGCCGGTCGCCTCACCAAGAAGAGCGGCTGGGGCCTCGGGGGCCTCAGCCACAAGCACTGCGAGCGGCCGCTCGCCACCCTCAGATGCGGCAGCACGGGCCTCGGGGGCCGCTCCCTCATGAGCGCCGCCCAGTGCTGTCGCCTCGGCGGGGGCACCGTCAGCCTCCGGAGGCTCATGCCTCCCTGCTCTGCCACTTGAGGAAGAGTCGCCACGGCCGGCTGCGAGGGCGACCACCACCACTGGATTCTCGCGAGGCCCTTGGAGGTCAGCAGGGCGCGGCCCCCATTCATCAAAAATGGGCATCTGACCCACGAAGTCACCTCTATTCGAGCAGAGGTACAGCAAGGCCCCCCCTTGCCGAGTGCCGCCGGGGGAAGGATCCCCAGTCAAGACCAAGAGCACCTTCCTCAGTGCTTCAGGCATCAGGTCCTCTTCCTAGAGCCGCATACGGTCCCACGACCGCTGAAGGCCCACATTCGATGAGAATGGCACTGGAGAGGGGCGACGCGGCGTATCAAGAACTACTTCACCACCTTGGGCGCCGTCACGCCAAGCTCCCTCAGGAACTCGAAGCGACGCCAGACGAAGGCAAGATGGGCACTCGCGAGCGTCTCCTGGCCCCAGCCTGAGTTGGGGACAGCAGGTGAAGATGGCTCCGTCAGCAGGGGGATGGGCACCCCTACGTCCACATACAGCCACTGCTCGCAAAACCCAGGCGTGGGGGGAGGAAGACTGAAGTCAATCCCAGAAGCCGTTGTCTCAGGCACAGCGACAAAGCTCACGCACCCCAAACATTGGGTGGGGTCGACAAGGCGCAGAGAGAAGAAGTGGCGCAACAAGGCAACCGAAGGAAGGATCCCATCAATGCCTCGCAAACGAAGGCAAATACCGCGAGAAGGGTGATGGATTCAGGACCCAGATGCATCATATGGATCTGATAATGGGAAAGCACGGCGTTGAAGAAATCAAAAAAGGGGGGAACCAGTCCCGCCCACAGGGCGTCGGTGAAGTACCGGACCTTGGTGGGAATCATGTCGATGGCGAAGCGGGACGCGGGCCAGGCCGTTGTCCTCCCGCACTCATTGAAGATGGAAGCCAGGGCTGAGCTGACCTTGCCTAGGCCTTCTTGATTGATTATGACCGCCCAATCGACGGCGGGGGCCGCCATCAACGACGAGCGAGGCGGCGGCATGGGCTTCTTCCCTTTTCCCTTCCTCGGCGGAGCCATGACGGCAAAAAAGGGAGGGGGAAGGTTCGAGATTGGATTGGATGTGGAAGCTTGAGTTCGAGAGAAGAAAGGACAGGGAGCGCTCAAGCAGCAGAAAGGGGAGCGGATGTGTGCGGCAGCGAGTCCGCCTAGCAAGGCACAAAATAAGGAGGCGTGGGGGAACAGTGCCGCCCATGTCCAATCAACCGCCACGCGGCGCTCAAGGCCGCAGGCTGTTAGGGCCCGCGAAGCTTTGCACTTGCCCTTTCGCCTCTCTGCTCGGCCAAGTCCAGGCGCGCCATGGGCCTGGGGGCTACTGTCGGCGTTCTGGGAACGGGGGTCCCCAGACTTGCCTGCTTGCAGCCTATGGCCTGGCTCAAAGGAGGCCCAGCACAGCACATCTTCATCGACACAAGCTCAAGACACACGCGAGGGCCCAAGCCTCGCGGGGCGGATGACAAGGAGCTTCCTCAGGCACGGCCTCGTCAAGCTGGCTCACGAGGAGGCGGAGAGTTCAAGGAGGGGTACCTCGCGAGGTGCCCATGACGCAAGCCATGACGACCAAGGGCGCCAGTCGAGCGCCAGCCCGCGCAGTGTCCTCCTTTCCTCTTTGCTGCAAAGGGAGCAAGCGCAGGCAATTGCATCAAGCAAAGGCATCCGTTTCGGTGCAACAAGACCAAGACCAGCCCAACGCCTGGGAGGAAGTCATTGTGGAGCCCAAGCAGGCGTCACCACCAGAGCCTTTGACAGGCGAGGACCAACTTTAGTCAGGATAAGTGTACCCGCTGTTCCCCTTCAAAATGGCCAATTGTTGGCGCCCTTCCCGCTCAATATTTGGGAAGAGGCCCAGGGCCTTTGCCTATAAATAGGACTAGCCACCCCCTGGGTAGAGGCATCTAGCATCGAGAACCCAAGAGCCAGAGCCAAGCAGCACCAGCCAAGAACAGACCCTCGCGAGGCTGTTCTTCCTTGTATTGTTCATCATCAGCCCGAGAGGCAATCCACCACACCACACACTAGAGTAGGGTATTACACCACAATGGTGGCCTGAACCAGTATAAATCTTATGTCTCTTGTGTTGTTCTGTTTGGTAGTTTAGGTCCTAGCGATTCGGCGAAGAGCAAGTAGGCAGAGGGTTAAATCTCCGGGCGCACCCCAGTGTTCGAACCTCAAGGGTCTGCCGGAACCCGAAATCCGACAACTATCTTTTTCTTTTTGTCTTCTCCAAACCACCATATTCTATTCCACCTAGAGTGCTATATCCATGGCTCACACTCATGTATTGCATGAAAGAATACTAAAGTGTGAAACAATTGCTTGGCTAATCCGGGGTTGTGCATGATTTAATACTTTGTGTGATGAAGATGGAGCATAGCCAGACTATATGATTTTGTATGGATAACTTTCTTTGGCCATGTTATTTTGACAAAACACAATTGTTTTATTAGTATGCTTGAACTATTATTGTTTTTATGTTAATATTAAACTTTTGTTTTGAATCTTATGGATCTGAATATTCATGCCACAATAAAGAAATTTAAATGGTTAACTATGTTACGTAGCATTCCACATCAAAAGTTCTGTTTTTTATCATTTACCTACTTGAGGACGAGCATGAATTAAGCTTGGGGATGCTTGATACGTCTCCAACATATCTATAATTTTTTATTGTTCCATGCTATTATATTATGTGTTTTGGATGTTTTATATGTATTAATATGCTATTTTATATTATTTTTGGAACTAACTTATTAACCCAGAGTCAAGTGCCACTTTCTGTTTTTTCCCTTGTTTTTGTGTTTTACAGAAAAGGAATATCAAACGGAGTCCAAACGGAATAAAACTTTCGTGATGATTTTTCTTGGACCAGAAGACACACGTAGGACTTGCAGATGAAGTCAGAAGAGTCCCGAGGTGGCCACAAGCCATAGGGGCGCGCCCTAGGGGGCGTCCTGAGGGCTTGAGGGCCCCTCGGAGGTCCTCTAACCCTAATTCTTGGCCTATAAATTTCCAAATATTCCCAGACGACTAGAAGCACCCTATCAGAGGGGTATTCGATAACGGAGGGCTTCTACATCAACTCTATTGCCCTTCCCATGAACCGTGAGTTGTTTACCACAGACCTACGGGTCCATAGCTAGTAGCTAGATGTGTGTTCTCTCTCTTTGATAATCAATACCATGTTCTCCTCGTTGTTCTTGGAGATCTACCCGATGGAATCTTCTTTTGCGGTGTGTTTGTCGAGATCCGATGAATTGTGGACTCATGATCAGCTTATCTATGAATATTATTTGAGTCTATGCATGATTTGATATCTTTGTATTTATTTTCAAATTTTCGGTTTGGTTTGGCCAACTAGATTGGTTTTTCTTGAAGTGGGAGAGGTGCTTAGTTTTGGGTTCAATCTTGTGGTGATCTCACCGAGTGACAAAGTAGGAGTAGCGAGACACATATTGTATTGTTGCCATCAATGGTAAAAAGATGGGGCTTTCATCATACTGCTTGAGTTTATCCCTCTACATCATGTCATCTTGCTTAAGGCATTACTCTGTTCTTATGAACTTAATACTCTAGATGCACAGATTGTGGTCGATGTGTGGAGTAATAGTAGTAGATGTAGGCAGGAATCAATCTACTTGACACGAACATGATGCCTATGTTCATAATCATTGCCTTGGATATCGTCATAACTTTGTGCTTTTCTATCAGTTGCTCGACAACAATTTGTTCACCCACCGTATTATTTTCCTTCAAGAGAGAAGCCTCTAGTGAAACCTTTGGCCCCCGGGTCTATTTTCCATCATATATTTTTAGACCAATAAACCAAAAAACCTCAAAATACCTCGCTGTAATTTATTTACTTTTATTTCGTTGTACGTTTTAGTAATCTTTTATATCTATCTCTATCAGATCTCACCTTTGCAAGTGACCATCAAGGGATTGACAACCCCTTTATCGCGTTGGGTGCAAGTGTTTGATTATTTGTGCAGGTGCATAGATTGGAGACTTGCTTGTGTCTCCTACTGGATTGATACCTTGGTTCTTAAATGAGGGAAATCCTTATCTCTACTTTGCTGCATCACCCTTTCCTCTTCAACGGAAAAACCAACGCAAGCTCAAGAAGTAGCACGAAGCTTGCCATTGCTCTACTTCTGGCTGGATCCCTGGCTGTTTTGGGGAATGAGAACTTCCTCGTGCCAATGATCCGCCTGTACATCTCGTACTTCGTGTATGCCTCCTTGGTCATGTACACAACATGAGCTTTTTCTAGTTTCTCCATCTTGGCCGAGTGCCAGGCATGCTTGTCCTTGTTGCAGGAATCCTTCATGTCTATAGTAGGCATCAATGATGGCCTCGGTGAGGTGAACTAGTGAGTCCTTCTCATGCTTCTTGCTGTCCCAGGTCTTGTATTGGCCTTGGATGTCGACAACATTCTGGCAGGTGATGCCCGAATTCTTGAGCACCTTTATATCATTGGTGATGTCCACTATAGCGAACATGTAGTGGGCGCTGTTGAAAAACCTGGTGAAACGCTCACAAGGCCTTGTGGCCAGGCTGTATTGATTTAAGAGGATGTGATTGCAGACGCACATCTAGGCGACCGGGACCTTGGGACAAGACCCGACATGAACAGGGGTGTACTCGAGGTCGAACCCGACCCCCTTGTACTTCTCCTCAGCAAGCAACAAATCCATGATGTGGATGGAGTGCTCCGCCCAGACCGGGTTGTTGGTGTACATCACCAAGAGCTCCGTGAACTTTCTGTGGGTCTCCACCACGGCATGCATGGTGAACTACTGCTCATCATCGGCAGCCGCTTGGAGCGCCATTGGAACCTTGCGGGATACCCTCTAAGAATTTGTCGTGGTGGGTGTGCTTCTTGCAATACTGGGGCACGGTCGAAAGGTTGAAGAGACACAAGGGTTAAATGGCCGATGTAATAAATGGGGGCTGGTCGGCCTGTAATTGTCACGTCTTGTCACAACGTTCATAGCGGAGGATTCCAGTGCATGCTTGAGCACCCCGCACACGTTTCGTTTGACCACGTGTGGGCTCAAAGAGGCACCAAATGTATCATTGGTGAGCCTGTTCCCGCGCAACCCCCCAGCTTACCCCGCAAGCTTCCCGCCCGGCAAGTTTGGCCACACGTCGGCTAGAAGAGGGGAAAATCATGGGCATTTATTGGAAAAAAGCTTTGTAAAAATGAAGTGTGTGGAATGACGTCGATTATAAGTTTGCCAGTGGGTGATGAGGTCAAAGTTACACAAAAGGGTGATGACGGACACTTGATTGCGATAATTAATTCTGTGCTCTACAAGGCACATGGTTGAAGAAACTAACTCTGTGCAAGAATGTCGAAAATCAAAGTCGAGTTAGCTATATAGATTGTGTGCTATGATATCAACAAGGGAAACACATTGGTGAATGGTTAATAAAATCCAAGTCCATTTCATATTAAGGTCAAAATAGTACTACCAATATAAGAGTCTCATATAATGCCATTTCAATGATTGTACCACAAAAGCCCCAAATATTACTAGGTTCAAACTCCAGAGTTATACGGCTCAAATTTGAAGATTACAAGGTTCAAACTGATATTAGAAATGAAATTCAGCTCATTCAGCTGCAAACGCCCGCGCTGATCAGCTGAACATGGATATAAGAGAGGTTCAAACTAATATTACCACTAGTAAGGGTGGTTTCGCAACCTCATCATTTCTGCAAAGGGATCTGCCACTCACAAGTCATGTATGGGTTTGACATGATGACTTCCAATTACTCTGTCATTTGAAGTTCCAAAATGAAATTAAGCTTTTTCAGAGCATTTTCCATTCTGCTGCAGCCACCGGCGCTGATCAAGAAATCATTCATTTTTGCAAAATAAATCTAGGGCAAACCTCATTACCTTCAGCACCCTTGCTCTAACAACAAAGAACCTAGCAAATATAATCTCTGGTAAGGTTCCTCGGTAGGAGTTCAAAGTAATTTCTGAGAGATTCAGATCTAGGCATTCGATGTGATTGTCATATTGTATCACATTATCCACCACCGGGCCAAATGTTATCTCCAAAAGAACAAAACGTGTTATTGCCTACATGCAGTTTTGAACACTACTACAGGCTTATTTAGTTTGCAGGATTTTTAAAATACAGTAACGTGCTAGCTTCGATCTGACATGATTAACAAGGGCATTTGATTACAATCTAGAAAAATGTAGCCTTCTTCACAAGAGGTTGGAGTGGATGAAAAATTCCCTAAGAAAACTAGTAAAGATGAATCCAAAGGAGAAATGCTTATGGATTGTAACCATATGAATCAAGCAACCAATATGGGGGGAAACATGTATGTACTGAAATCCTCCAAAATTCCTTCAGAAATCGCAGTACATTGTCATTGTAAACTTGGGAAAAGGTGCCGAAAATTGAACTCCATTATGGTTAACAGGAAAGGAACATCACCTTGATATATAGCTTCTCCAGGCAGGGAAAGGATCTCAGGAAACTAACAACTTGGTCCAGGTTGGGGCCGATAGACTCTAGTGCCATGACCTCCATTGTGCACAGATTCGGGGTCTAGCTTGTCAGAATCATTTTCTGGTTCACAGAAGAACATACATATTCAAAATTTGAAATAATGAAAATTTCAAGGAGAGGTAGAAGGCGAATGCTGTACCTGAATCGGTGTGGATCTGATACGTCTCCAACGTATCTATAATTTTGATTGTTCCATGCTATTATATTTTCTATTTTGGATGTTTTATATGCATTAATATGCCATTTTATATTATTTTTGGGACTAACTTATTAACCCAGAGACCAGTGCCAGTTTCTGTTTTTCCTTGTTTTTGAGTTCTACGGAAAAGGAATATTAAATGGAGTCCAAATGGAATAAAACTTTCACAATGATTTTTCTTGGACCAGAAGACACACGTAGGACTTGGAGATGAAGTCAGAGGAGTCCCGAGGTGGCCACAAGCCACAGGGGCGCAACCCAGGTGGGCTCTCTGAGGGCTTGTGGGCCCCTCGGAGCTCCTCTAACCCTAATTCTTGGCCTATAAATTAAAAAATATTCCCAAATGACCAAAAGAGTCCACCAAAAATGTTTCCGCCATCGTAACATTCTGTACCAGTGAGATCCCATCTAGGGACCTTTTCCGGCACCATGCCGGAGGGGGGTTCGATCATGGAGGGCTTATACATCAACTCTATTACCCTTCCAATGAAGTGTGAGTAGCTTACCACAGACCTACGGGTCCATAGCTAGTAGCTAGATGGCTTCTTCTCTCTCGTTGATCCTCAATACCATGTTCTGCTCGATGTTCTTAGAGACCTATCCGGTGTAATCTTCTTTCCGGTGTGTTTGTCAAGATCCGATGAATTGTGGATTTATGACCAGTTTATCTATGAATATTATTTGAATCTTCTCTCAATTCTTATATGCATGATTTGATATCTTTGTATTTCTCTTCGAATTATCTGTTTGGTTTGGCCAACTAGATTGGTTTTTCTTGCAATGGGAGAGGTGCTTAGTTTTGGATTCAATCTTGCGGTGATCTCACCCAGTGACAAAGTAGTTTAGCAAGACACATATTGTATTGTTGCCATCAAGGTAAAAAGATGGGTGTTTTATCATATTGCTTGAGTTTATCCCTCTACATCATGTCTTCTTGCTTAAGGCATTACTCCGTTCTTATGAACTTAATACTCTAGATGCATGCTGGATAGCGGTCGATGTTGGAGTAATAGTAGTAGATGCAGGCCGGAGTCGGTCTACTTGACACGGACGTGATGCCTATATTCATAATCATTGCCTTAGATATCGTCATAACTTAGTGCTTTTCCATCAATTGCTCAATAGTAATTTGTTCACCCACCGTATTATTTTCCTTCAAGAGAGAAGCCTCTAGTGAAACCTATGGCCCCCGGGTCTATTTTCCATCATATATTTTCAGATCGAGAAACCAAAAAACCCTACAATACCTTGCTGCAATTTAGTTACTTTTATTTTGTTTTATGTTTTAGTAATCTTTTATACCTATCTCCATCAGATCTTACCATTGCAAGTGACCGTGAAGGGATTGACAACCCATTTATTGCGTTGGGTGCAAGTGCTTGATTGTTTGTGCAGGTGCATAGATTGGAGACTTGCTTGTATCTCCTATTGGATTGATACCTTGGTTCTTAACTGAGGGAAATATTTATCTCTATTTGCTGCATCACCCTTTCCTCTTCAAGGGAAAAACCAATGCAAGCTCAAGAAGTAGCAGGATCCAATAACAAGTTTGGAGTATTTGTCTGGCGAGTAGCCCAACATTGACAATTTTAGCGCAGAAATGACATTGATTCTTGTTGGACCTTCTTGATCAACTACAACTAATCTCTCAAATGATGGTGTGTCCTCACTGACCACACTGTGGTACACCTTTTGTGATCTCTTGTTGCAGCACCAACAACACACATAAATAGTCCAGGTAGTCATGGAGGTGATGTGGAAGCTACTGAATCCATTGATCACCTAAAGATGAAGGTACTCGAGTGCAGTACAGCCATACATCAGACGCTCCATGTCATCCTTTGGGATGCAAATGGCGACGAGCTCGAGGTGCTTAAGTCATGGTAGAAAAAGAGTGGGCACGTCATTAAGGGGGGATGGCAGATCATGAACTTGGCGAGGTGCAGCATGGGCGCGAAGCGGAGCGCGGACGTTGGCAGTGAGCACATATGCCCATCATTACAACTGAGCTCCTCGAGCAGATCTAGGGCGGGGAATTGGAACCACTCATCAAGCTTGGCTCAGTCCTTGGCGTTGGAACGAAACTTGACCATGCAGACGCCTCTGATTGGGCCAGGGTGACTGTCGAGGATCTTGGACAACACATCCAAGCTTTTGCGATAGCCATTGCAGAGGTCGTGGGCATCAATGAGGTCCAGAGGGGTGGAGTGCCATAGGGGGCGCCAACACCGGGAAAGGACGGTTGTCCGTGCCCCATATTTGATTGTTAGGAGGGAGATAATGACTATCAAGATATCATCGGGGAGGCTGCTGATGAAGTCTAGGCCTGCTGGAGTCACTTGCGGTTCTTTCTTGACCCGCCTCCGCTTGTTGGCAGCCTCGTTCTCCACCTCCGGAGTCTCCTTGTCAGTGGAGCTTTCTGATAGAGGTGGGAGTATAGGGAATATTTAGTTAAAACAGGGCAAAAGAGAAGTGTATTAGTAACTAGAAGTTAGTAGGTATGAATAGAGTAAGAAAATGGAATAACAATTGGTTGCTTAAATACTACATAATTCCTTTGATATTGCTAGGTAAGTCAATATGCAGATACTTGAAAAGAACACTTACTTCTAACAAAGTCTGGACGGATGATATCATCGGGGATGTTAACATATATCTCATGACCAGTCTCTTTTATGTGCAGTGCAATTTTAGTGCCAGATTTCAGTGCATAAAACTTAGAAATTTCTGTCCAAAGGCCCATGCCAAAATATAGGAGTGACCATGTTCATCAAGTCTTACAGAAGCAACGATTGTAAATCCATGGTTTTTGTTCGGTATGACATCCCTGCAGTCTTGACTTATGTAAAGGGCAGGATTATGTACTAAAGATGTTGTTGCATAGCAAGGGATGTGCTATAGAAAATTGTAGGATTGATAAAGAATATGGTAACATGCAAATATAGGCGAAATTGAAAGAATAGTACAACAGTTGGAATCAAAGGACAAAAGTCTATAATAAAAAATATAGTGTAACCATGATCTCATGGAAATATGAGAGTAATCAAAAGAACAATATATCATTAATTTTCCTAGTATAGAAGGAAGAGGAAAAAATCCTCTTCGACGTATATGTTGCATGTGGCACCTTTTATCCAAATGTAGCTATATATAGTGTATGTTCAGGAAAGTAGGCCATGCAAACCGATGTAGGGTGAGATTGAACATACCGTGCGCATCCTGAAGTCATGTTACGGTGAGATGGAACTCCACGGATGCCTGGCCGAGGCGGCAAAGTCCTGATGTGTCCGTGCACTATACACTCTATGAATGAAAGAAAACCCTCAAATCAGCTCGAATAAAAATAAATTCATGTCTATTTTGGTTGGGTGATTAAAGGAGGCAGATGAACTGGGATAAGAAATGAGAGAACATCTCAGTAAATTAGTTACCTTGTTGTCCATGAGAAAAAACCCTCAATACCGCGGATTCCCCAATCGGGCGAAGATAGGTCAATCGCGAGCAACATCGAGAAAGTGGATGGCGATAGGCGGCAACAAGCGTAAGTGGCGAAATGTAGTGGGGTTTGCTGGCAGCCTAGCGACGGTAACAGGCGTCGAGCTAAGTGGTTGTCGCGGCGATAGCCAACACCATGCAAAGTCGCGGAGGAGCTTGTTGTCGGTGTCAAAACCAGCAGATCTCGTGTAGGGGGTCCCGAACTATGCGTCTAAGGATCAAAGGTAATAGGAGGCATGGGACACGATGTTTACCCAGGTTCGGGCCCTCTTAATGGAGGTAATACCCTACTTCCTGCTTGGTTGACTTTGATGAGTATAGGGGTTACAACAGTTGATCTACCTCGAGATTGTAATGGCTAAACCCTAGATATCTAGCGTATATGATTGTGATTCTGCCTATGGACTAAACCCTTCGGTTTATATAAGCACCGAAGGGGACTAGGGTTGTACAAGGTCAGTTTACAGAGGAAGGAAACTATACATCCAGACGCCAAGCTTGTCGTCCACGCAAAGGAGACTCCCATCCAGACACGGGGAAGGCCTTCTATCTCGTATCTTCACGGCCTATCAGTCCGGCCCATGTCACATAGGCCGGCTCCTCGAGGACCCCACAGTCCATGACTCCCTTCGTAGCCCCTGAAGTGGGCTTCAATGACGATATATCCAGCGCGCAGAGTGTCTTCGGAATTGCAAGGCGAGTTCCTTCTCCGAATACTCCAAACAAAGTAAGTCACATAGCTAGGCGATTTTTCCGGCGAGGCACTATGTCCTGGCCTTGTTAGTATCCCGAACCGTTTTACAGCCCCCGCTTCGTGTTTCGAGACACGGTCATTGACATGTCTTGTCAAAGCAGAGATCATGTCCCCTTATCACGGGATTCTCATCAAGAGGGGTTTAGGTAATCCAACCGTGTCATTCGCACATGCCCTTTGGAATAGGCACGATTTAAGGCTTATGAGGGGTTGCTTGATACCCATTGCCTTTATAAGAAGATAAGGATCTGTCTTTTTAGCCCACGCCTTCGTCCTCCTCAGCCCATCTGCCATTCGAGCTCTAGCGCCCAAGTTCCAATCTTTTCCATTGCCACCAAACACCCCAGCCATGTCCGGATCTGGAGCACAAGGCAAGTGGATCGCTGGGTACCTGGCCACGGATATAATCCACCGGCTCCCTGCCAAAAAGCAGATCATTGCCACTCTGAAGCCTAATGAGAGGGTAGTGTTCATCCCCCATTTCCTTCGCGAACTAGGGTTTCCCCTTCATCCTTTCATCCGCGGTCTCAAGTTTTGCTATGGGTTTGATTTCCATGATCTAGCACTATATTCCTTCCTCAAAATTTTGGCGTTTATCGTCGTGTGCAAGGCATCCCTCCGCATCCCTCCCCACTTTGGCCTATGGCTCAAGGTCATCAATGTGAAGCCAAAGGTGGTTGAAGGCCAACACGCGGACTGCGGCGGCGCTATGGTGAGAAAACTTCCCAGCGTCACCTGGCCAAAGGGGACCTTTGTGGGGACTGTCACGGAACCCCATGATTCCACATGGGCCGCCGCTCCTGAGTTCAAGTCCGGGCCCCGATGCGACTTACATCCTGGCTCAATAAGGGCCTAGATTGGGAGTTGCCCGACGAGGTGACGATGCTAGAGAGCTGCGTCAAGGGTATGATAAACAAGAACACTAGTCTTGCCAGTGTGATCCAGGTGATGCTTTTTCACCAGATTCTCCCTTGCCAATGCCGGACTCTACATACGTGGGAATTCGACCTGGCCGGTCCTCGGACCCTGCAGTGGTTCTTCGGCATGACGCACGAAGACATATGGAAGCTGCTTTTCAAGGCTCAGAAGTCATGGCAGGAAAAGACCGAAGACCGCGACCTCGACTCCGCTCGTCCGGCCATCCTGTAAGTTTTATGATGACTTTCATTTGCAAATCCAAGGAGTATATTGAACTTTCCATTACTCCCACAGGGCTGGACAAAGAAGGCGGAGCAAATCCAATGTCCAGCACGGCTGTCCGAAGACCCAACCATCCCTTTGTTGACGAAGATGCTGGTTCTGGCACCATATCAGGCGCCGGAGAAGAAGGCCAAGAAGAAGGGAAAGGAGGCCAGAGGTGGCCTCCGCCGTAAGGGCGCTTCAGATGTTGTGTCCAAAGATACCGAGACCTCCTCCTCTCATGACGAATATGTAGAGGAGGAAGAGAGCAACACGCCCCTTAAGGGGGAAAAGAAGAAAAGGGCGGCTTCCGCGGATCTAGAGGCGAAGGCGTCCAAGAAGGGGAAACCCTCCCTTTCAGATGATTCCGAAGAGGATGCCAATGCCATCCCTGAGTGGCACCCCAGGCCGAAACCCTTGGCTGGATCGTAAGTATCCGAAGACGCCATACACATATCCGAATTTATGCCTTGTGATTTTAACATATTGAATTGCATGTTGCAGTCCGGCTCGCGATCTCCCCCAATGATCGTTGTCATCTGGGAACTCGCTAGGGCCGAACGCGATGGAGAGCGACTGACCTATGCAGGTCTCTCCAGCCACCGCTACGGACAACACCGAAGTGTTGTCCAGGGAGGTGCAGAAGGCCGTGAAGGTGGCGACAGAGGGTAATACCTCTGTTGCCGAAAAGGGGGGGGGGGAATTGACCCCCATGGAGACCGGCGACGGGGGCCAAGCTCAATTCGGCCCCCAACCGAATATTATTCAGGAGGCCCATACATCTCTGAAATCGGGCGAGCAGCCTCCTTCGAAAGAAGGCGGCGCGCCATCTGCACTGGCATCCTCTATCGATCCGGAGGCGCCGGACACTCTGGTGGAAGCGCTTTAGAGTGCTTCCATTGTGGAGGAACACCGTACCCTGATGGGTACGGTGGTTGAAAAGGTTCGATCCGCTAAAAACGGATTGAACCAAGCCTATACCACCCTATTAACAGGCTTTGACGTATGTGACGTAATATATTTTTGGCTATTTGCAAAAGGAATGACTGTGTAAAGATAGTAGCCCTTGAGACTCTGTTTGGCGTTCGTGAAGAAAAGCCGAAGAGAGGATCGAATAATGCTTCGCAGGAGCTAACATATATGTCTCTTTTGATGAACAGGCTTCGATGCTAGTGGCAACCTCGCATGCCACCGAACTGTCCAAACTACAGCAGAAGTTGGAGGAAAAGCAAGGTATGTGATACCGAAGCGTATCTGAAATGTTATCAGTTCCGATTTGTTATCTAAATGAGCTTTATGATTAAACTCATAGTTGATGCGTCTGAGGTCGAGGACCTCTAGAGTGCGCTGGCCGAGGCCAAGAAGGAGGCGGACGAGGAGGGAGCCACCCACCAAAAACATAAAGCGAGGTTGGATGAAGTCCAACAAGAGCTCACGGATGCTATAAGCAAATGTGAGTCGTTGGAGAGCAAGGTGTCGGATCGAGACTCTAAACTTGCTACGGCACTCCAAAGTGCAAAGGATGCCCGGGTTGAAGCCCAAGGCGCCTGTTGGGAGATCCGAGAGGCCAAGCAGATCGCGGCGGGTAAGGTCTTTAATATGCAAAGAAAATTAGTAAGGAGAAAATACACCTTACTGAGACGCATTTGGAGTTCTCCGGGCATCTGCGTATTTCTTCCGAGCAGAAGAGGGGAGCTCAATAGAGAAGTTGTTTTGGTCGCAGTACCTTGCGCCAGAGCATCCTGTGCCCCTCAGTGATCAGCTGAAATAGCTGACCGAGCTACATAGGGTGGCTGAACTTGCCATGAAGGATATTATAGTCTGTCTTTGGCCAGCCGAACCCATACCCAGTAGCTATTTTGGGCGTGTGAAGTGGCTAGTCGATGCCCGCCCATGGCTTGATGCTATAAAGCGGCCAGTCTGTATTGAAGGTGCCTAGATAGCCTTGGCCCGTGTCAAGGTGTAGTGGGCGAAGATGAATGCCACCAATCATGCAACCGAGGGACCTCCCGCAGGCAAGGAGCACCGTACACCGGAGCGATATTTCAACGACGTCCTTTAAGGATCCCACGTTGAAGAGGGCCAGCGTTCGAAGGACATCATTTTTGAACGAATGTATCCCCTCCGTTGCGGCCGTTTATTGAATCTGAGAGTTGGCCAGTCGTCGGCTTCAGCCCCTCACATAGATAGTAAGGGGGTGTTCGAAACAACACAAAAACACACTTAACCCAAATGACTTGGTGCTTAAAGGAGGTGTTAGTGCGGAAAACTAGGCAATCAGACTATGCGACTTTATCACTCTCACTTAGCCATAGGAGTTTAACAATAAGATTATAGGCGCAGCCCCTGGTATTGTTCGGTTATCCGAACTTGGTTGTTGTAGACACCTAACCAGGTGAAGACCGGTCCTTCATGTGACACGTAAAAAATCACAAGAGATTTATACTTAGTCACCGAATAGCTGACCAGCTCTTGCCGCATCATGACAGTCAGTTTTCAGCTTTCTCTAGTGAGGTGTTTATCCAGATGAACCAGAAACACAATCGTAGTAGTTCTCACTTTACTTCCTTAGCCGAACAATCGGAATGTAAGGTAGTAACCACAGGAGCCGGGCAACCCAACTATTGAGTCAAGACATGATTCGGAGCCGATGCATATAATGCTAGATTCGGGACGCCGAATTGTAATGTAAAAGTGTTCGGACTTATGTTATTTTTGATAAATGTACGTGGCTGAATGGAGCCCCTGGCGATTTAAGTCGTGCTGAGGTGTACATGACAATCAGACGAAAAAGAGGGAATACATATTAGGGAATGAGCCAGTATCAAATAGGTTGGGCGAAAAACTGTTTCTATTATATTCTGATCGATACGTCAAAACATATTTGTACAGATAATGCTATAAGCGTCGAGGCTATTTTACATGTCGAGCACAAGGGAAAGTTGTGTACAAATACTAAAAAAGGGAAGAGGCGATCTTTGAAGATCCTTTAGGTACTCTGCCATGCATTTGCGCTGCTTTTCGCCTTGGTGTGTGATCCTTTGAGAGGATTAATTAGCATGTTTCATAAGGGGCCGGGAAAAGGGCCTTTGGCACCATAAAAAGGTGATGTGTGTTGTAGGGAACCAGAAAAAGGAAAATGAAATTTTTAAAAAAATGTAGATATGAGGGTCCACGTATGGTTGAGCCATATTGTGGACATTATCCTTGATATTCCTCCATCGTCGCCCTTGGTACCTTTAGTGCGTAGTTATGTGCACGCTGTACATACGCCAATGTTCGACTAGGGCTAAGACATAGGCCGAATTGCTAATCGAGCTCCTGACGAGCTGGGCTGTCATTGTGCAAGGTACACTACTAGAAAAAACCCTACTAATGGCGCAACTAATTTGGCCATTAATGGCGCATCAGTGGTGCGCCATTACTAGCACGCCATTAGTAATTTTTACTAATGGCGCACCACTGGTGCGCCATTAGTATAGGCTAGGGTGCGCCATTAGTATGCCTCCCAGGGGCCATGTATACCCAGGTGCTTTGGCATACTAATGGCGCACTACAACGGGATGCGCCATTAATAAACGCGGAATACTAACATTAGTATGCTTTGTCATACTAATGGCGCACTGTCATGTGATGCGCCATTAGTATGAATATTAGGTTTTTTTATTTTTTATTTTCTGTTTTTTGCACAGGTTACAAAATGTATAATTTGACAAAATATAGACAGCACACATCAACAACAGATTCATCGAATACAATAGAAGATTAGTCTTTGAATACAATTCATCATATTAGTCTCCGAATACAATTCATCATATTAGTCTCCGAATTGAAAAGACCGAACAAAGATAGAACATTATATTACAAGTCTCGAGACCGCGAGTAGCGAGTTTGTCTTCACATTACAAGTCGATATCGATCATCTAAACTACCATCACATAGAAGAGAGCTGCGGTCATCACGATGAGCATCATCACGATGAAACTCGTCTTCATCCGGTTCCTCCAACGCTCCCTCCCCTCTCCCGCTAGATAGCGGGCGTATCTAGATTCTGCCTCGGCCCTAGTGGTGTACCCTTTGTAACTGTTACCGCTGAATCGGTGAACCTGTCTCCGACACTCCTCCCAGTCATCGTAGACTCCGGGAACCTTACCCTTGTACACGACATACGTCGGCATCGCTATGCACTTGCCAAACGAAACGTTAGTACCAATTCACAGACAATACATAAGCAATATATAAGTATGCAACAGAACGATCGGAAGAGAAAAGCAAGACATTAATAGCATCGATTAAATCTAAGTTCAACGACTCTCGAAACCAAAGAGACATACTACAAGTTCATTAAAGTTTAATTACAACATGAGCCAATCGATGTTTCAGAACTAGACACAGCATCACTACTTTCGACTCGACTCAAGGGACCGGAGCGTGGATGAAGCCGCTGTCTATCGTGGGAGTCATGAAATAACGGTCATTGTCAGCCTGCATTTGTAGCATTGTGTCGATGTCACTGTTGGACGGTTGATTGTTGAGGTAGAACTGCCCCGAGGTACGAAGGACATCTTGATGGATGATTTCCGCAAACTGCGACTGGATGCGAAAGAATTCTTGTCGAAGGTCCGCGTCCTAGATTGCCGACACGCTCTTTGCCCAATCTTTGAGTTTACTCGGTAGCAGAAGTTGATGATGGTCCCGTACGATCGCCCGCATGTGATGGATGGCGTAGTAGGCACCCTTCTGACCGCTAGGCGGCTGCTTGACGCAGCAGAACGCTGTATTGTGGGAGAACACATGCTTGCCGTACTTACGAATAGGCTTGGTGAAGGTGCCTCCAGATTTGGCGTAGCCGGGGAGAACATCATCAAGAACCTTCTTGACATTTGTGTAGTCTACGTTCGACTGACGGTCCGGGTCGAAATACGTGGCCATGGAATATTTGGGGCTTAGGAGGATGAGCGTGCAACGTGTGTCACTGCAGAAAACACGGAATGTTAAAAGAAAAATGATCGAAATGTAAGAATTCATATGTTACGGGACGGTTGAGGGGAGGACTTACTTGGGAAAGTAAGGCACGAGGAAGTTATCCTTATCTTGGTTTGCCAGAATGACGCCTTCGAGGTAAGAACTCGCGACTTGCCGGTCCCCAGCGCTGCCCAAGATCTTGGCACGCATGTAGAAGGGGTCGACTATCACGATGTCCGGGGTCTTGTCGCGAATGATCCGCATCTCCATACTCAGCGAAAATAGCCGAACGAAGGTGTAGTGCAGCGGATGAAGGTTCAACATAGCGTGGATGTCATCAAAACGCAGGACGATTGTACGCCCGATGGAGTTATCCACAAAGCCCTTGCCCTCTGGCACCTTGGCCGCGAAAACCGGGTATGCCACATCCTTCTCTCTGAGACGCCGATTCTCCAAAGAAAGAACACTGTCATGCAGACTCCGCATAGCACCGGTTGCAGCATTGAGCATATTTGTCGGTAGCATCGCCCTACCCGCCACATGCACCCTCCTCGAGATATCCTGCGGTGAAGGTGGCTCGTCCTGAGCACGGATCGTACTCGGTGCCGGCTGGCTCGCACCCTTCTTAGTCTTTCTTTTGCGTGCCTTCTTCTTCTCCTGTAATGGGACCAAGTTCTGCTCACAGACCGCCTTCTTGAGTGTGTTGGGGCTGATAATATTTCGCACCTCTCCTATCTGAGGCTCGGTGAAGTCGGCAGTTGGAGGCGACTCCTGAGAGCTGAACGCCAGATGGCGCCTGTTGCAACTTGGCTTCTCCGCGGTACCAGCTAGATCGCACACGTCTTTTGTTGGGTTTGGTTCTTGAGAAGGAGGCCCCATGAAGTCGCCATCGTACCCATGATCGGCAAAGTACTGATCAACGTTTCCAAATGTATCATCGTCGTCGTCTTCGTTCTGATCCTGTGCCATATGCATGTTTGGATCCAGTGGCATAGGGATGTCCGGCACCGTTGCGGCGGTCTTGCCATGGGGCCGACTTGGCACCGGCACGACTGGCGGTGTTGTCTTTGGGGTGGTGTCCCCCGCCCCCAAACGAATGTGGCTCTTTGGCCAAAGCAGGGGCCAGCTCAGGCAGGCACTGAGGGTCATCACATCATCATCGTCGGCCCCGACGGGTCGAATCGGAGGTAACAAGTCGTCGCAGCCTGGCAGCACCCGAACCAGTTGAACCCTAAACAAGTTGGGTGGCATCTGGGTACCGTGGAACAAGGGGTTGCCCGGTTGAACGATTTTTCCCTTGGCGACATCGACCAACTCGTTGTTCACGAAGTGGAGGAGAGTGCACGGAACGTCGGCGGCGCCCTGCGAAAACATGTACGGCGTCAGGGATGCCCAGTCAAAGGCAAGGAGATGAAGTCCTCGGCCGAGAGAGGCTTAATTAGTTACCGTGATGATGGCGTCGAGCTCGGCTAATGTCGACGCACCGCCAACAGCGGGCGTGCAGTTGACGGATGGGCCGCTTGCTGCAGAGGTGCCGGCCGGCGTACACCCGGGTGCATTAAGCTCCCGTGCGGGTGTCGGAGACACCAATACCGCCTCCGCCGGAGGCACCAATGGCCCCGCCATCGCATTATGCGAGTTGCTGGCCGTGAAGCTAGGAATCGGGGGCGGCCCCTGTTGGCCGCCCGCAATCCACGCACTCAACCCCGAGATCAAGGTAGGCAGAATGGCGGTGATCGTTGCTCCGAGTCGTTGTTCCACTTGCTCTTGGACAATCTCCAGAATTCGCGCCACCTGTGCCTTGAGTTCTTGAACCTCTCGCGCCTGGCTTTCCGAGCTGGTCTTTTTCTCCTTCCGCACACCAGCGGTATAGTATGACCCCCATTTTGTCGACAAGCCTTTGCCGGCCACACGACCAGCTGACGTCGGCTTACAGAGCTTATCCTTCTTCTTCATTACATTCAACGCCCTATTTAGAGTGGTGTCCCAAGGGTTGCTCTTAGTCGACCCCGCGCTACTGCTTTCAGTCGCCTGCGGAAGGAATGTGAACCATTTAGAAAGTTGGCTTCTTTAATTAGAATGCAACCATATGGAGCTAATTACGCAGGGGTGTATTCCTTACCAGAACAAGCTCAAGCTGCCTGGTCTTCGGATCCGTGGTAAGCTCCTTTGTTTTCGGGTCCTTCTTGTACCGGGCCCTGACAAAGTTCCTGGTCTGCTTGTCACCGTATTTATCGAAGAGGGGCGGTAAGCCTTGCTCGGCACGGTCCGCCTCCTCCTTGTCCCATATAGGCTCCGCCACTTTGTAACCGCCGGGACCGAGTGTGTGTTCCCCTATGTTCAGCTCCCGCATTTGTTTCCCCCACTCACTTGAGTGGGAGTTTGCGATGCTCGAGCAATTGATCTTGAAGTCGTTTTAGTCATCTTTGGTGATCGAAGGATTTTTCTCCTTGATCTTCTGATAACTCTCACCTTTCTCGATCATTTTTTCACATTGCTTTTCCAAGTAGACAGGGCCTTGCTCATCTTCGTGAGGGCAGCATTGTTCACTTTATTCCCTTTGAGGCTTGTGTTTGCAAATTCAGCGGGGAACTTGTATCGTTCGTGCAGCTTCGTGAAGAGGAGGTGGCGCAAATTCCCTTGGTCAGGATGCCTCGGGTTCTCAGTGTTGATCGAGACGGTGCTCCGGACAATGCACCCGAGCTGAAGCGAGTACCCCTTGACTATTCGTTCGGGCACCGTTGGATTCCCGTTGGAGTCCACTTCAGTAACTTCCTCCTTGAGGGTGAGGAGCACGATCGGGCGCCGGTCCTTCCGTTGCCTCTTCGGTTGGCTGCCATCTGTGCGTGCGCCGCCATCATCAGTGGTGGCATCCTCGGCGGCACCATCAGTGGTGGCATCAGTGGGGTCATCCTCGGCGGGACCATCAGTGGTCTCAGGATCGGTGGGGAAGGCGGCGGCCTCATACAAGTGAGGTTGTTCCTCCATCTCCTGAGACAGCTCCCAGAATGCCTTGCTGCCCGAACCCCCGGCCTCATCGTTGTGGGCCATGTTTCTCTCTAAATAGAAACAAAGTTTGGTCAAAAAGTTGGTTATTGTCAAGGAACAAGATCATGGTCTCATCATTTAGGGTTTGTCGACACCGAGGCACCCTAAAATCTAAGCTTTTATCATTGAGGGTTTTTCGATGCCGAGGCACCCTAAAAGCCTAAGCTTTCATCATTTCGGTTTTTATCGACACCGAGGCACCCTAAAACCCATGCATTAGTCACAAGTACGCCGGGGCACTTGATCCTACTTAATTAACTACTACGATACCCCGGCCCATGCATTAGTCACAAGTACCCCATATGTCCTATTTTTAGCAAAGTCATGCTAAAATTCACGGAAAATTTCAGCATGACCTTTGCTGAAAATAGGACATATGGAGTACCCGAATTTGCCGGAACGGAAGTTAATCGACATTCCGGCAAACTCAAGGGCCTCTCGGGGTACCTACAAAATCATTATCCCAGGTGGACATGGATGCAATGTCACATGTCACATGGATCCCACAACCATGGATCCCACACCCACATGAAGCCACATGCCGGAACGGAAGTTAATCAAACGATGCTTTCTACTTGCAGACTTTTGGATTGACAAGCTCAGCAGTGACCTAAGCTGGCAATATTATCAACTCCAGAGCACATCACCAGAGGTTGTTTACATGTTGCAATTTTACTAGGCAGCAGAAACAAATACGAAGCATCTGCACCTAGCCATTAGCAAACAAATACGAAGCTAGCATATACAGACCTATCTCAGAATTAAACTGTACCACTACTTTCTACCAATCGGGAGATCTATGTAGCAAATAAAAGCATTAAGGTTGTGTTTGATAGTAAAGTGCTAAAAAACCAAAGTATTAAAAAACTATAGTATTTTAGCATGAAGATATAAGATACCACAGTTTTCAGATATCACTGTATTCTAGAGTATTGAGACACTGGAACTCTTGGCTAACAGAATTAGACGGCAGGACCAAAAATTCCATGAATATTCAGAGAGATGACCTCTAAAATCATTTACAATACCAGGGAAGACCATATTCTACATCAATGCAAGATTTCAGTACCAAATATCTCACAAGTAACATTGTATTTGATTCTATAATTTGGGTACACTTCATTTTTCATGGAATTGACAACTATATGAGCATTTTCAATGTGTTTCATATTTGTCATTTTCTATCTTCATCAGGATGATTGTAAACTCTATCTACCTCTATAGATCCTGTTTGGACCAGCTATTGGTGAGCATGCTGCAACTACTCAAAAGAATAACATCAGAAGTAAACCTCTTGAGTCCCCTAATAAAAACCTCTGAGGCCTGCCACCTATGAAAGAACTAAACAAATTCCAAACTTAGTTAGTTCAGCACCTGCGTTGTGTAACATTCACAAGATCATACAGCATCGGCGACTTGGGTTACTTCTTCTGTAGTAGTAGAAAGGAGGCTATTCACTCAGCCAATTTATTTTTACAGAAAGCTAACTTGTTCATGCTGATAGATAAACATTGGCACCATTCCTTATCGAGTGAACCAAACAGGATTCAGTTTCAGAAACCGGACTAGCCTAGTTTACTGATGAATCACCATGAATCTCCATAATCCATCGAACCCTATCCTAGTTTACCGAAAAAAATCAATCTGGCCATGACAGGGGACGAACCAGCCGCATACCTTGCTGCGAGAGCTGGAATCGACGATGGTGTCGGGGCGGCGGGGCGACGGACGGTGGTGTCGGGGCGGCGGGGCGACGGTGGTGTCGGGGCGGCGGGGCGACGGTGGTGTCGGAGCGGCGTCGAGGGCGGCGGGGCGACAGTGGTGTCGGGGCGGCGTCGAGGGCGGCGGGGCGACGGTGGTGTCGGGGCGGCGCTGGGGTGGCAGGGCGACGGTGGCGTCGGGGCAGCGTCGAGGGCGGCGGGGCGACGGTGGTGTCGGGGCGGCGCTGGGGCGGCGGGGCGACGGTGGCGTCGAGGGCGGCGGGGCGACGGACGGTGTCGGGGCGGGGCGACGGTGGCGTCGAGGGCGGCGGGGCGACGGTGGTGTCGGGGCGGGGCGACGGTGGCGTCGGGAGAGGAGATCGGGGAAGGGGATCACGGGCGAGGGCGAGGGGAGAGAGAGGGGATCGCACAATAGCTAGGGGCGGCACAATACTAATGGTGCACCACCCGTCGGTGCGCCATAAGTACATACATGCTAATGGCGCACCTCACCCTGGTGCGCCATTAGTATTTTTTTTATTTCTGCTCGAGCCAACAGTAATCTACCACCTGACCTGATACATGTCAAGTCTTCTCTACTAGCTCGACTGGTCAGCAGCTAGTTCTCACACCAGGAGGTCCTGGGTTCGATTCCCAGGCTCCACAATTTTTTTTATGCATTTAAAATGTTGTTTGATACTTATTTGTGTTTAAATATGTTCAAACTTGTTTAAATCATAACAGTAATATTTTTTTTATAAGACAGTAATAATTTTTTAAAAAATATCATCAAACAGTAATGCCGGTGGAGCGGGGGAGGTTGCGGGGGGTGCGGGGGGTCGGCGGCGGCGGTTGAGTAGGGGAGGGGTGCGGGGGGTCGGCGACGGCGGTTGAGTAGGGGAGGGGTGCGGGGGGTCGGCGGCGGCGGTTGAGTAGGGGAGGGGTGCGGGGGGTCGGCGGCGGCGGTTGAGTAGGGGAGGGGTGCGGGGGGTCGGCGGCGGCGGTTGAGTAGGGGAGGGGTGCGGGGGGTCGGCGGCGGCGGTTGAGTAGGGGAGGGGTGCGGGGGGTCGGCGGCGGCGGTTGAGTAGGGGATGGGTGCGGGGGGTCGGCGGCGGCGGTTGAGTAGGGGAGGGGTGCGGGGGGTCGGCGGCGGCAGTTGAGTAGGGGAGGGGTGCGGGGGGTTGGCGGCCGCGGTTGAGTAGGGGAGGGGTGCGGGCGGTCGGCGGCGGCGGCCAGTGGACCGGATCTGGCGAGGTGGGATAGCGATCGAGATGGAGGGGGATCGAGATCGAGTGTCCATGGAATTAAAAAATATTCATGATAGTTCAAAAAGTGCCCATGAAATACAATCGAGAAATGAAGTCTACGATTTAAATACAATTGATCTTAGCTAGCTATCTGTTCACAATCTTCTTGCCCTTCTTTTTCGCAAATGGAGTTCTTCTATGGAACGGACGTCCTTTAGGTAGGGTGGTCCGAACTCTTTTGACAGGGTCCGGGGGCTTGACTGCCAATGTGGAGTTTGGCTTGATAAGGCCGACCTGCACTTCCACTGCGAGGGCCACGGTGTGTTCCTCAGCATGGAGGGAGTGCTCCATGTTTCCATGGACTGTTATAACACCGCGTGGTCCTGGCATCTTGAATTTTAGATAAGCATAATGCGGGACCGCGTTGAAGCGGGCAAACGCAGTTCGATAGAGCAGTGCATGATAGCCACTGCGGAAAGGGACGATGTCGAAGATCAAGTCCTCGCTTCGAAAGTTGTCTGGCAAACTGAAGACGACCTCCAATGTGATTGAGCCCATGCAGCGGGCCTATACGCCAGGTATTACTCCTTTGAAGGTAGTTTTGGTGGGCTTCATTCTTGACGAGTCAATACCCATTTTGCGGACTGTGTCCTAATAGAGCAGGTTAAGACTGTTGCCGCCGTCCATGAGGACTCTCATGAGGTGGAATCCATCGATAATTGGGTCGAGGACCAACGCAGCTGAACCTCCATGACGGATACTGGTCAGATGGTCTCTGCGATCGAAAGTGATCGGGCAAGATGACCATGGGTTGAATTTTGGGGCGACTAGCTCTATCGCATAGACGTCCCTTAACGCGCGCTTACGCTCCCTCTTGGGGATGTGAGTAACGTATATCATGTTCACCGTTTTGACCTCGGGGGGAATTTCTTCTGCCCCCTCCCCCAGTGTTTGGTGGGCGAAGCTCCTCGTCGTCATCCTCTCTGGTCTATCCTTTCCCTGGGTGCTCGGTGTTTAACTTACTGGCCTGATTAAAGACCAAAAAACTTATGTTGGTATGGTTGCCAGGCTTGTCAGGGGTGTCATGGATCTGGCAAGGTCAATCGAGTATTCGGTCCAGGCTAGATGAACTGTCTTTCTTTCTTTTGAATGGTTTCTTTCGCTGACCGGGTTTGGGGCCATTGAATCCGGCGTTGACCGCTGTGTCTTCGGCATTGTCAGTGTTTCTCCGACGCTTGTTTTTGTTGCGTCGGGGCCTGCCGTTGTTGTTTCTGGATTCAGAAGTGCCAGGGTCACTGGTACGGTTGCTGTTACGGGCTAGCCAGCTATCTTTTCCTGCGCCAAAGCGGGTCATAAGTGATGTGAGGCTTGCCATGGACTTTAGCTTTTCTTGGCCGAGGTGTCGGGCGAGCCATTCGTCGCGAATGCTGTGTTTAAAGGCTGCTAGAGCCTTGGCATCCGAACAATCAACAATTTGGTTCTTTTTAGTTAGGAACCGGGTCTAGAATTTTCTGGCTGGCTCTCCCAGCTGCTGGACTATGTGACCGAGGTCATCGACGTCCGGAGGCCGGATATAAGTGCCTTCAAAGTTGTCTCTAAAGGCATCCTCCAGTTCTTCCTACCTTCCAATAGAATTTTTGGGAGGCTGTTTAACCAGTGACTAGCTGGTCCCCTAAGTTTTAGGGGGGGGGGGGTATTTGATGGCGTGCAAATCGTCACCGCGAGCCATGTGAATGTGGAGAAGAAAGTCTTCAATCCATAATGCGGGATCTATTGTGCCATCGTATGATTCAATGTTCATGGGATTAAACCCTTTTTGAAACTAGTGCTCCATTACCTCATCGGTGAAGCATAGGGGCTGTGCGGTGCCTCTATATCGGGCAACGTCACGACGCAGTTCCGATGAAGTCCGTATACGGTTTTCGGCCCGGGTGGAGGTGTGCTTGTCGCGCCAGGCCTGATGGTCATCTTCTCCTGCTGGGGCACGTCCCCTTGATCCATAGATTGATCTGGTCTGACCAGCTCTATTATCCAGGTCCTGTCGTAAGTCATAAGTGTATCATGCAGCCGCTGTCTCTCTGCCTTTATGGCAGGGTGGTGCAGGGTGGTGTTCAGCTTGAGTTGCCGCTCTATCCCGGCCACGTGGTGGTCGGTCTGGTCCATCGGCAGCGTTACACGTTGGCGGTAATAGGCTCTGGGGCTTCATCGTCGAATTGGGGTAGCAGCTTGCGCTTCGGGTAACTCTTAGTTGGGTGTGCGAGGCTGTATTCCTCGGCTGCCAGGACATTAGTCCATCTGTCCTTAAGTAGATCATGATCAGCTTGAAGCTGCTGCTGCTTCTTTTTCAGGCTTCTTGCAGTGGCTATTAGCCTGCTCTTAAAGCGCTCTTGTTCGAGGGGTTCCTCTGGCATGATGAAATCTTCGTCGCCGAGGCTCTCATCCTCTTCGGAGATCGGTAGGTAGTTACTATCCTCTGAGCCCTCGTTCCCGACGGGGTCGTCGGGGTTAACTTGCCCATCCTCCCAATCATCCTATTCGGATGTTGGATCGATAGGGGCTTCTTGGTCTTCGGCGTTATCCAGAGTATTATTGTCTTCGGTGCCGGTGTTGCTGTCTTTTTCGTGACGCGATTTCGAGTGACGTCGCTAGTGTCGACGCTTTGGTGGTGCCTTAGAAGGCTTGTCCTCGATGGGACCCTTCCCACTATCACCGTCATCCTCTATGGGTGTATCCACCATGTACACATCATATCTAGAAATGGCCGTCCAGCATCCGGTGAATGATGGGTTCTGGCTTTTCTCCTCTTCGGCATCGTCGTCCATACCGTCGATGTCTTCGGATCATAGTCGAGCATGTCGGTTAAGTCCTCGACAGGGGCAATGAAGTAGGTGGTGGGTGGGACGTAAAATTCCCTGCTCTCAACCCCTAGTGTGGGCTGGGCGTAGTTTGGCAACGATTCTTCTGCAATGGCGAGAGATCGCATTAAGAGTGAGGTTTGGAGAGGCAAGCGAGAGTACGTCGAGTAGGGCGGGACATAAGTTCCCTAGTCGAGCTCATATGACGCGGATCTCGAGAGTTCAGAGTTAGTGTCTGGAGGCGAGTCCGGCTCCATGAGGATTGAGGGAGCCTGGCGTGACTCCAGGCCTGCCGGTGAAGCGATCCCCTCCGGTTCTCCAGTGTCAGGCTCTATAGCTGCAGAGAGTCCAACGGGTTTTAAACTCCCGTCTTCGGACCTGGTGGTGCGCTCCGGATTTAAGGCCAGAGCGGTGATTGGGGCCGCGAAACCTTGGAAGATCAAGTCTCCTCGGATTTTAGCGACGTAGTTCAGATTTTCAATCTGATTTGATGACCAGGGGCATAGCTCCCGATCTGCTCCAGATGGCCAATCGATTTGGCGTGTAGTGTGAAGCCGCTGAATACAAAAATTTGGCCGGGGAGAAAAGTCTCCCTCAAGGTGGCATTGTTGTAGATGATCGATGGAGCCATCGAGCCTTCTAGCGATGGCACAGTGGAACTCTCAATGAAAGAACCAATGTCGGTGTCAAGAACCAGCAGATCTTGGGTAGGGGGTCCTGAACTATGCGTCTAAGGATCAAAGGTAACAGGAGGCAGGGGACAATATGTTTACCTAGGTTCGGGCCCTCTTAATGGAGGTAATACCCTACTTCCTCCTTGATTCACTTTGATGAGTATAGGGGTTACAAGAGTTGATGTACCTCGAGATCGTAATGGCTAAACCCTAGATATCTAGCCTGTATGATTGTGATTCTGCCTATGGACTAAGACCTCTGGTTTATATAAGCACCAGAGGGGACTAGGGTTGTACAAGGTCGGTTTACAAAGGAAGGAAACTATACATCCGGATGCCAAGCTTGTCATCCAAGCAAAGGAGACTCCCATCCAGACACGGGAGAAGGCCTTCTATCTCGTATCTTCACGGCCCATCAGTCCAGCCCATGTCACATAGGCCGGCTCCCTGAGGACCCCATAGTCCAGGACTCCCTCACTTGTACAGGTGTGAATGTGGATCGGAGGGGTGGCGGGCGGGGTGAGGGTTTTTTCTGACGTGGGGATGGTGAGGGTTTTCTTTTTTATTTTTTGAATTGGGTGGTGAGGGTTTTGTATCCCACAATGAGTTTTGAAGGCAACCTAAAGACAACCGTGTGTGATTAATGTAACTCGAAAAATGAAAGTCATTGCACGCGGATCCAATTTGGGAACCATGTGTGATTGACGTACTACCTCCGTCCTAGTTTATTGGTCTCCTTTGTATTTGTGCCAAATTTTGACCAAAGATTTAACTAACAAATGTTTATGCATGTCACCAAAAATTATATCATTGAACACTATGTTCAAATATGAATCCTATATCATTGAACACTATGTTCAAATACGAATCCAATGATATAATTTTTGCTGACTTGCACTAACATTTTTTCAGTTAAATCTTTGGTCAAACTTTAACACAAATTACAAAGGGGACCAATAAACCAGGACGGAGGTAGATTCCATCAACCGAACTGATTGCATCCATATCCCACATTGAGACATAAGTAAATGATGTCGCTTTAAGTTACGTCGGTATTTCCCCAAAGAGGAAGGGATGATGCAGCACATCAGTGGTAGGTATTTCCCTCAGATATGAAACCAAGGTTGTCGAACCAGTAGGAGAACCAAGCAACACAACATAAACAGCCCCCGCACACAAAATACAACATCTCGCAACTAGACGTGTTAAAGGGGTTGTCAATCCCTTTCGGGGTACGGTACCTCAAGATAGACAAAGGACGTGAGGTAAATTTGTAGATGGGATAAATAGATCGCGGAACAAATAAATTGTAACAAGGTATTTTTGTATTTTTGGTTTAATAGATATGATAATAAATGCAAGGAAAAAGTAGATCGCAAGGCAAATATATGAGAAAGAAGACCCAGGGGCCGTAGGTTTCACTAGTGGCTTCTCTCGAGGAAAATAGCAAACGGTGGGTGAACAAATTACTGTTGGGCAATTGATAGAACTTCAAATAATCATGGCGATATCTAGGCAATGATCATTACATAGGCATCACGTCCAAGATTACTAGATCGACTTCTGCCTGCATCTACTACTGTTACTCCACATATCGACCGCTATCCAGCATGCATCTACTGTATTAAGTTCATGGAAAAGTGGAGTAATGCAATAAGAACGATGACATGATGTAGATAAGATCCGTTTATCTATTGCGGCAGATATTGATCCCGTCTTTTCATCCTTAGTAGCAACGATACATACGTGTCAGTTCCCTTTCTGCCACTGGGATCAAGCACCGTAAGATCGAACCCACTACCGGGCACCTCTGCCCATTGCAAGATAAATAGATCAAGTTGGCCAAACAAAACCCAAATATCAGAGAAGAAATATGAGGCTATAAGAGATCACTCATATAAGAGATCAAAGAACTCAAAGAACTTTCATGGATATAAAAAGATATAACTGATCATAAACTCCAAGTTTATTAGATCCCAACAAACACACCACCAAAAGACTTACATTATATGGATCTCCAAGAGATCACTGTATTGATAATCAAGAGAGAGAGAGACAAAGCCATCTAGCTACTAACTACGGACCCGAAGGTCTACAAAGAACTACTCACGCATCATCGGAGAGGCACCAATGGAAGTGGTGAACCCCTCCGTGATGGTGTCTAGATTGGATCCCGTGGTTCTGTACTCTGCGGCGGCTGGATGAAAATTTCGTCGACTCCTCTAGGGTTTCTGGAATATTGGGGTATTTATAGAGCAAACAGTCGGTCCAGGGGGCACTCAAGGTGGGCACAACCCACCTGGGCACGCCTGGGCCTCCTAGCGCGCCCTGGTGGGTTGTCCCCTCCTCGGGACTCCCCCAGGTGCAAGCAGGGCATGTTGTGTTCCTTCTAGCCCGTAAAAAATCATCGTAATTTGGCGTGGCATTTGGACTCCTTCTGATATTGATGTCATGCGATGTAAAAAACATGCAGAAAACAGCAACTGGCACTTGGCACTATGTCAATATGTTAGTACCAAAAAATGATATGAAATGACTATATAATGGTTATAAAACATCCAAGATTGATAATAAAACAACATGGAATAGTCAAAAATTATAGATACGTTGGAGACGTATTAGTATCCCCAAGCTTTACTCCTGGTCGTCCTTGAGTAGGTAAGTGATAAAACAGAATTTTTGATGTGGAGTGCTATTTATCATGTCATATCATATTCTTTTCTTCATAGTATGGATATTTGGACTTCTGTGTGATTCAAAGCAATAGTCTAGTTTTGACATAATAATTTAGATACTCAAGCATATCAACAAGCAACAATGTCTTTCAAAATATCAATGCTAAAACAAGTTATCCCTAGCACATCATGCTCAAACATTGATCCATTCATGAAACACACTCGAATATTAGCTACACCCAATACTTAAGTACGATCATATTGCCCCCTAGTTGGTGCTTTTATAAGAGAGGATGGAGACTCAAATTCAAAAATAAAAATTGCATAAAGTAAAAGAACGGCCCTTCATGGAGGGAAGTAGGGATTTGTAGAGCTGCCAGAGCTCAAAGCGAAATTAAATTAGAGATAAAAACATTTTGGGAGGTGTATCCATCCCACCAACGAAAACAACTTGGAGCATCCCAACACTTTCCATGCTAGATATATCATAGGCGGTTCCCAAACAGAAAATGAAAATTATTCCTTTTTCCACCATAACATTCACTTTCCATGGCTAACTGTATCCACGGGTTCCCTCCATACCAACACTTTCCGAGGAATTTATTATTTGACAACTTAAAGTAAATTCATTTTTGCATTTCAGGATTGGGCATACCTAATACCTTTGCCTTACTCTCGTGTAATGACAAGTGAATAAACACTCACCGTGAAAATAAGACATCTAGCATGGAAAATATTAGCTACCCGCTACCGTTCCGTGAGCGAAACAAACACACTAAAGAGAAGTTAATTTTGAAAATTAGAGATGGCACATGCAAATTTGCTTAGAACGGCAAAATAATACCACATATAGGTAGATATAGTGGACTCATGTGGCAAAACTGGTTTAATGGATTTTGGATGCACAAGTAGAGGTCATACTTGGTGCAGAATGAAGGCTAGCTAAAATATTGAGAAGCGACCAACCAAGAAAAGAATAATCTCATAAGCAAGCATTAAGCATAATTAACATCGAATAATGCACCACAAGTAGGATATAATTTTCATTGCATGATTATTGACTTTCACGCATGCATAGGGAATCACAAATCTTAACACCAATATTCTTAGTAAGCACAATTACTCACCAACATGACTCACATATCACATCATCATATCTCAAAACTATTACTAAGAATCAAGTTTATTTTGTCCAATGATCTTCATGACATATATTTTCTTCTTTCTTTATCCTTCGTGGATATCTATCACTTTGGGACTAATTTTCATGTGTTGCTTTTCATAAGCTCAAACAAATATAAGTGAAGATCATGAGCATAACATATTTTTCTTTTTCTCAAAATAATTTAAGTGAAGCAAGAGAGAATTTCTTCAAAATTTTACGAACTCCCAAATAAATCAAAGCGAAGAAAAAGAGCATTTCTTCAAAAATACTGAGCACATTGTGCTAAGAAAGATATAAGTGAAGCACTAGAGCAAGTCCATTGCTCATAAAATTTAAGTGAAGCATAGAGAGCAATTCTAACAAGTCATGGCATAATTTTGGCTCTCTCAAATAGGTGTGTCCAGCAAGGAACGACACATATCATACAAGACGCTCCAAGCAAAACAGATATCATGTGACGAATAAAAATATAGTCTCGAGTAAAATACCGATGGTCGTTAGAAGAAAGAGGGGATGCCACTCGGGGGCATCCTCAATCTTAGTTGGTTGCTCATTATTGGATAATAGCTTGGGATTCTGGGGCATCCCCAAGCTTAGGCTGTTCTATCCTTCTTTCATCCATCGTAAGATAACCCAAAACTTGAAAACTTCAATCACACAAAACTAAACAAAACCCTTGTGAGATCTGTTAGTAAAAGAAAGCAAACCACCACTATAAGTGATGTGTCAAAGAAAACTCATCAAAGAAAACAATAGAGCCATCAAAATAAGCACACAACACAAAGAAAACAGAATCTGTCAAAACAGGACAATCTGTAGTAATATGGAACTTTAGAATACTTCTGGAACTCAAAAAGTTCTACCAAATTAGGACGACCATAATGATTTGTGTATTAATCTTATGCAAAAAGAATCAGGGAAAAATATCTTTTATGTGATTTATGATAATTATTGTCGTGAGCACAAAGTTTCTGTCTTTTTCAGCAAGATCAAACAACTACCACTCCGGAAGATCCTAAAGGCTTTACTTGGCACGAACACTAATTAAAACAAAAAAAACACAATCATAACAGTAGCATAATTGTGCTAACACTCAAGAACAGAAATCAAAGAGCAAAAATAAATATTATTCATTGTGTTGCCTCCCAACAAGCGCTATAGTTTTACGCCCTTAGCTAGGCATAAAGCAAGGATCTAAGTTTTTTCATCCTTTCCAGTTCTTCAATCAAACACATAGAATCCTTCAAATATTGAGCATAAAGACCTTCAATAGCAATACTCCTCCGAGTAAATTTAAATATTTCTTTCTTACAAAAAGGATCTCTTATCACTTCAACAAAATACGGGTGGTTGCTAATCATCCTAAGGTCTCCTTTATCATTATTACTAGAAGATGAACCCTTGTTCCTAGATTTCTTACTCTTTACGGGAGTTTCCTCAATAATTTTAAAGGTAGTAAAAGCCGTGCTTAGATTACTAAAGATTTCTTCCAATTTATCAATCCGAGATGGACTTTCTTCTATTCTTTCATGGATTAAGATACTCCTCTCTTTTAACAACTTAAAAATATCGCCCACTTTTGACCCAAGTGTCGTGGGAACGAACACCTATGGGACCGGAGCCCCTTTCGGTTTGGCGGGGGGCGGAGATCGCACGAAGAGCGGATCGAGGCGAAGCACACGAATGGTTTACCCAGCTTTGGAGCTCTCCGGAGAGATAATACTCCTACTGCTACTTGTATGATCGTATTGTGTTCTTGCTCCAGAGCGATGAACGCTATAGTACCCACTAGCTGCGAAACCGAGCGTGAGTGTTTTTGGGTTTCCAACCCCCCTCTACGTTGCGCATGGGCCTCCTTTAATATGCTCAAGGGGTCACCGATAAGTGACAACGTAGGCGAGGGCAAAAATGTAAAAGGACTTGCGGTTGGTACAACTACCTGAACAATGTATCCTACCTAACCCTGATAGCAGGGGACAAGGGAATTAAATGCCCGTCTGTGTCGCCCAAATAGTGCAGAAAAGGGACCGTCAGGGGCCCCATTGCTCGCCATGATGGCAATCTTGTCAGCGCCGCTTGCCACCTAGCACCGCTGGCTGGACAGCCTCTCGCCACGCGCGCCTGGAAAGGCCCCACGGCGACATGTTGACGGATGCGCTGGAGCGTGGGTACAGAGTGGTGGCTTGCCGCGGCAAGCGCCTTGCCACGGTCGTTGTCTTGTCGCGTCCGGAAGCTTGTCGCTCACCGGGCCTTGCCGGGACGCGTGGCGCGTCGCGGCAAGTTCCTTGATATGCCTTGGTTGGCCTTCCTGTTAAGCTTCTCTTGCCGGGGTCTTGTCGCCTTGGCTTAAACACTTTGTTCTTGAATGGCTCCAAAGGAACCACGGAGGACCTTGGCGGTCACCCGGCAAGCCTTGCCGCGGGGCGCTGCAACTGCCCGTGCACAAGTTCGGGATACTAGGGTACCCCTACTCTAGTACACCGACAGGAGCCCCCGGGCCTGGGCCACACACGGTGCCGAGCGCTGTTGGGCCAGGCCCAAAATAGGGCACGGGCACGCGCGGCCTGGGGCCACGCCGTATCTTACTCCGTATCCACCGCGCCCTCCCCTAACGGCACGCGTTGATTGCGGCGTCGTGGGAGAGATCGTGGGTGGTTCTTTATTCAGAAAAACAGAACATCCGCCCCGTCCCTCTTTGTGAGCAGCGGAAACAGGGGCAGTTCCCCCATCTCGCCAGTTGCTGTCCCAATCTCAAAAATCTCCGCCGCTCCCCCCTTTTTCCAAAGCCGAAAGAGAGCAGCGCTCCGCCCCCCCATCACCGCCGTCGCCACCAACGCTGTCGATCTCCACCACCTCCGCCCTGGCTCTGAAAGGCGGGAAGGCCGTGAAGTCGGCCGAGGCGCCGCGGCTTGAGGCGCTGCGAAAGGAGCGGGCAACTCCCCCCCCCCCCCCGAGCTCGCCGCGAAGGAGCTGAGGGAGTTGTCGTGGGCAACGAGCACCTATGGGGCAGGGCCCCTTTTCGGTCCGGCAAGGGAGCGGAGGGCGCACGCAGAGCAGATCGAGGCGAAAGCACGCGGGGGGGATTTTACCCAGCTTCGGAGCTCTCCGGAGAGATAAAACTCCTACTGCTGCTTTGTGTTTCTATTCTGTTCTTGCTCAAGAGCGTGGGTGTGTTGTAGTGTCGAATGAGTCGAACCGAACCCCTTCTACGTGCGCATGGGCCTCCTTTTTATAGGTTAAAGGGGTCACCGATAGGTGGCAGCATAGAAAGAGGGGTAAAAGAGTAAAAACGGGGGTTGGTACAACCGCTACCAACAGTGCCCCCTACCTAACTCTGACGGCAGGGGACAAGGGCATTTAATGCCCATCCGGTCGCCCAAACAGTGCAAGGAAGCGACCGTTAGGAGCGCCACCGTCTGCCACGATGGCCTTCTCGTCATCTCCTCTCGCCACGTCGCACCGCTTGGCTGCACAGCCACCCGCCACGTGCACCAGGAGCGATCCTGCGGCGACACGTCGTCGGATGTGCTGGAGCGTGGGCGCAGAGTGGTGGCTTCGCCGCGGCAAGCGCCTTGCCGCGGTCGCTGTCTTGTCGCATCCGCGAGCTTGCCGTTCGTCGGGTCTTGCCGGGACGCGCGGAGCGTCGCGGCAAGTTTTCTGAAGTGCCTTGGTTGGCCTTCCCGGCAAGCTCCTCTTGCCGGGGTCTTGTCCTTCCCGGCAAGCTCCTCTTGTCGGGGTTCTGTCTTCTCAGCTAACACTTTGTTCTTGAATGGCAGTAAATAGGAATAGCGGAGGATCTTGGCGGACGCCCGGCAAGCCTTGCCGCGGGACGCTGCGACTGCCCGTGCACAAGTTCGGGGTACTAAGGTACCCCTACTTTAGTACACCGACAGGAGCCCCCGGGCCTGGGCCATACACAGTGCCGAGCGCTGTTGGGCCAGGCCCAAAACAGGGCACGGGCACGCGCGGCCTGGGTCCAAACCAAATCCACTCCGTATCCACCACGCTCCCCCGTAACGGCACGCGTCAATCGCGGTGTCGTGGGAGAGATCGTGGGCAATACTTAAATCCAGGAAATGCGTAACGTTCGCCTCCCCTGTTTATAAGCAGAGGGAATAGGGCCGTTCCCCCACCTTCGCCACTTGCAGTTCCTTCCTCCGAAAGCTCCGCCGTTCCCCTCCGCTTCCCAAGCCGAAAGAGAGCAGCGCTCCGCAGCCCGTCGCCGCCGTCGCCCTCAACACCTCCACGCTCCCCCGCCGCTTCCGGCATGGCTCCGAAGACCGGCAAGGGCTCAAAGTCGAGCACCAAGTCTGCCGAGGCGTTGCGGCTCGAGGCGCTTCACAAGGAGCGAGTGCTTTTCACCCCCGAGCTCACCCCGAAGGCGCTGCGGGAGGAATTTTACCTCTTCTGGTTGACGCAGACGCGGGCGCATCCGCGCACGCCGGTGCTTTCCGCTAAGGCTTCCAAATCGAAGCGGTGCCCAAAAGGGTACCATTTCTTTCCTGTGTTCTTCTATTGCGGGCTCTGCCCACCTTTTTCCGATTTTCTCTGCGACATCATGAATACCTACGGGTTTCATCTTCTTGATTTCACCCCCAACGCCGTTCTGACAATGCTGGTTTTCGCACACCTCTGCGAGAACTTCGTTGGCATCCTCCCCAATGTCGCTCTTTTTCGTCATTATTTCACCCCCCGGGCCGAGAAAGGGGAGCCACTGGCTGGCGGAATCGCCTGGACCTCACGGATCGGCATGAAGGAGGTGTACTTGACGGGCGAGCTCTGCAGCAAGTGGGATGAGTGGAGGGCGGAGTGGTGCTGGATCATTGACGCCAACCCTCAGCCATTCACCAACCTGCGCCAGACCCGGGTAGTGCGCGGCGGCGACTGGAGCGCTCTGTCGCCGGACGACGCCAAGCTGAAGATTGCCACTACCCGAATCCTCCGGCTCAGGCTTGCCGGGCTCACAGCAGGGGCAGTTGGCGCGAATTTCCTTCGCCGTTGCATCACCCCTCTGCAGAAGAGGGGGAGGCCCGCCTGGATGTTTGGCGGCCCGGCGGATATCATGAGGCTGCGTCCAGGCCTCAACTTCAACTTCACGGTTCTGGAGCTTGACGGGATGTTGAGGGAGCTGTTCAAGCATGACGCCAACCATCCAGAGTGGTTCAGGTTGCCGCAGGGCGTCATCCCGTTGTGCAACAATTCCCAGCGCGATCGCATCTGCGCAATGATGCCAGAATGCGACTCGCACGGGATAAGTGCAACTTGGATAGAGCCTGCCGACGACGTCGTGCGGCAATTCTTCGATAGCTTGACGGAGGTAGCAGTCAACTCCGACGAGCAGAGGCTCCTCACCCGCGACACCACCGACGACGAGATGAGGTACATCGCCACCAGGGCCGAGGAGGTGGCGGCAGCCGCCGCCGCGGGCGAGTTTGGCTTCACGCTGGAGGAGGCGGAGGCGGCCGAGGCGACAAGCCTTGCCGACCGGGAAGATCTTGCCGGATAGGTCGTAGGCGAGGGGGAGCCCGAGGCCTAAGCGAGCAAGCCCGCCAAGGGCGCGTGCGGCCAGCCGTCCTCAAGCAGCTTGCCGCAGGCGGAGCCCCCAGCGCAGCCCCAAGTTCAACCAAGGAGGCGTCTCCGTCGAGTTGGAGATCCAGCAGGTCGGCAAGCAGGCCAACAGCCACAGCGTCGTGGGACGCGCTCCACCGCGGCCAGTACGGTTGCCACAGGAGCATCTCAGGCCGCACCGGCAACCAAGGCGGGGTCTTCCCGGGCTGCCACACCCGATCCTGCCGCAGCTCCCGGCAAACGTCCAAGGGAGCCCACTCCTCCGCCTCACCGCGCAGAAAGGGTACCAGACTTCGACCTCTCTACGCTGAGCTCCGATGAGGAGGAAGAAGAGGAGGATGAGTAAGGCTTTCTTCTCACTGTACTTGTATTTCTTCAATCTTTGTTGTTGCTTGTTTTGCATCTGATTTGCTTCTCTCTGAATCCCTGCTCTATTTCAGGACTCTGGCCGAGAGAGCGGCGAAGAGGGCCAAGGTCCCCGTGGTTGTCATTGAGGACGATCCTGTTGCGACGGCAGAAGACACGTCCGAGACCACCTTGACGGACCCGGCTCCTTCTCCTCGCAGCAGCCCCCAGCACAGCCCCCAGCGTAAGTGTTTGGTTCACTTCCTGTTGTGGGGCGCGCATGGGTGCTTCTTCTTTTGCTGATGTCTTGATTGCTGATTCATTCGTGTAGGAGCAGAGCAGGCCCATCAGGGGCAATCAGAAACCGCCCCGGAGGTGCTGTCTGCTTCGACTACGCCACCAAGGGGCGATTCCCCGACAAGGGAGCGCTCCCCGGCAAGGGAGAGGTCCCCTGCAAGGGACGGAACTAGTGAGCCCTTGGTGGAGGAGCCCATGGTCACAGAGCCCATCACAGGTAATCTTTCTTGTCGGAAATCTTCCCTTGGGTTCTTCTTCTGATCTTCTTTATTCTTTTTTTGGATATTTGCTTGACTTTTCCTTCCTCTTCCTATCCTCAGGTCCCCCTCTCGCAGACCCGATGGAGACCGAGGCCACCGGCGAGGAAGGCGCACGCGGCAACACTGAAGATGCCGCCGCTGACGAGGGAGAGGCCGGCGCTGATGAACCCGCCGACGAAGAAGCCGCCAAGGCTACTGGCGCAGGAGCCGGTGAGGGGTCCGGCGATCATACTGACGACCCGGAGGGCACAGGAGCGCAAGGCGCTGCACCGTCCGCCGACCCCTCCGCCGCTGATGCAGCACCGGGCTCCGAAGAGCCCCAGCCAGGCGCATACTTGAAGGCCGGCGAGGGCGTATACATCAAGCTTCCCTGGGCGTCGAGCTCCAGGGCGCCGGCTGAAGGAGAGGAGTTTGATGGAGAAGTACTCGCCTCTGCTGGGCTGGCAGTGGTTGACGCGCCCAGCAGCAGTAGTGGCGAGTCTGAGGAGGAGCAGCTGCTCCAGAAGTTGGTGTCACTCTACCGCGCCCGGCAAGCGAAGCTTGAGTCCCGGGAAGCGCTTGTCGCGCAGGCGGGAGTTGACATAGAGAAACACGTGCAGGAGCTCTGGAACCGCAACCAGGAGGCCCTCCGGTCCATTGCTGAGGAGAGGGCACAGCTTGACAAGGCGAAGAAGGCGTTCATTCTGGAGAAGGCTGAAACCGAGAAGCAGCAGAGGCTCGCCGCCGAGGAGCTGTCCAAGAGGGATGGTGAGCTGATACAGAAGAAGGTGAACTTGGACAGCCACGAGGAGGAGCTCGCCGTCCGGGAGCAATCACTTGGCGGGGCACTCAAGGAGGCGAAGTATGCCGTCGCGGCTGCTGAGGCCGCCAAGAAGGAGTTAGAGGTGAAGGTGACGCAGCTGGAGGCGGACATGAAAGGGAAGAATGAAGAGCTTGCCGCACTCCAGCGCGAACGCGAGAAGGATGCCCGCGCCCATGGTGATCTGCAAGTTCAGCTAGCCGACAAGATCAACGAACTGAACGACGCCAAGGACTCGAGCACTGATCTGGAGATGAAGCTGGCCACCTTAACGGAGACGCTGGACGCCGCCAAGAAGCGGGAAGATGACTTGAAGAAAGAGGTCAAGGGCAACGAAGAGCTGCTGACGAGGGCCGCCGAGACTCAGAACACTTTCAAGGCCACGGTGGAGCTCTGGACGGAGGGCCTCGTCAACATTGCTACAGCCATCGATGAGGAGTTGGCGGAGCTGGACTTGGCGGGCTTCGGGTACTCCACCGACGAGAACCTCTAGCCCAGCGCCAAGCTTACTCTTTTCTTCAAGGGCGTGGTGACGGCCCTCCAGCAACTCCGGGAAAGGATCCCGAAGAAGCTGGCGGATGAGTCGCGCGCAATCTGCGCCAAGGTCTTGGAGAAGGTGCTGGTGAAGATCCTCTTCCGCAATCCAGGCCTCGACCTCTCCCGCGTCCTCAAGAAGCTGCCGGCGGGTGCTGATCTTGAGGAGCTCAAAGCCATTGTCGCACCCATCGTGGAAAAGGTGAACGAAGTCAGGAGGATCGATGGCGATCGCGCGGATTAGGCCATCTTTCTACTCCTTTCCTTGTCGCTGTTTATTTAAGTCATGAGAACAATCTAGTCAGTGCCGCAACAAGCTATTTTTGTAATATAACTCTATTCTGGGCACTATCTGATATGTTACTTCCTATACTTGATTCCATCCCTTGTATGTTTTTACCCTACGCTTTTAGGGAACTTGCTGGCGCAAGCACACTTGCCGCGAGCGCTGAGTGCGGAACATCAGCAGCCTGCTGGCGGTGTTGCCTCCGGCAAGAAACCTTGTCGGGGCTAGTCGCAGCACACTTTCATTGTTGAGCGGACTCGAAACAAAGTAAGGGTGCAACTTAGCCACGAGCCGGTTCCTCCACGCACAGGTTTTCCATACAAGGCACGGTCGTTCAAGGAATATAACTTAAAAATTTCAAATTGACTGTGCTCAAACTTGGGCAACTTAGCTTTTCTGCCGTCTATGTCCCGGCAAGGCCATACTTCTTTGAACGACGCCCGGTCCACACCCTTATCCTCTCCTGCCCCCCGTGAACTTGTGGGCGAAGGAACCTTCTTTTTGAGGAAAAGAAAGAAGAGAAAATAATGGTATGGGGCCTTAAGGCTCGTTTTTGCTTACCGGGGGTAAGTGCTACACAAAGTGTCAGATAAATCATGCAAAAAAGAAAGAATGCATGAAATTTGACTAGATGTGCGAAGCACACATGAACTTTATTTACGCATGGTATCTGCGCCCGGCTTTGTACAAAGGGTTACATGCAACAGCGGCAAGGCTTGTACAAAAGGTGGTTGCCGGAACAGATTCCGGCAACCGCGCCTTATGGGTAAAACTTGCGAAGATGCTCTATGTTCCAGGAATTGCTCAATGGAAAGCCATCTTCGGTCTCAAGGCGGACATTGCCGGGCCTAGTGACTCGTTTCACCCGATAAGGGCCTTCCCACTTCGGCGTCAACTTGTTAGAATTCTTGGCGGATTGAACGCGCCGAAGAACAAGGTCGCCTTCCTCGAAGCTTCTGGCATTAACTTTGCGGCTATGGTAGCGACGCAAAGCTTGCTGGTAACGAGCAGCTCGTACAGCAGCTTAAAGACGATCTTCCTCGAGGAGCAGCGTGTCATCTTGCCGCAGCTGCTCTTGCTCAAGCTCATCATAAGCGAGCACTCGAGGCGATCCGTATACGAGTTCCGTGGGGAGAACTGCTTCTGCTCCATAGACAAGAGCAAAAGGTGTCTGGCCAGTGGCTCGATTTGGCGTCGTCCTGATCGACCAAAGAACCACCGGCAGCTCCTCGATCCAATTTCTTCCGCACTTGCGCAGCCTGTCGAAAGTTCTGGTCTTGAGCCCGCGCAGCACTTCAGCGTTCGCCCTCTCCGCTTGACCGTTGCTTCTCGGGTGAGAAACAAAAGCGAAGCAGATCTTGGTGCCAAGATCTTGGACGTACTGCATGAAGGTGCGGCTCGTGAATTGTGTGCCATTGTCGGTGATGATCCTGTTAGGGACTCCGAAATGGCAAACAATTGACCTGAAGAACTTGACTGCTGACTGTGCTGTCACCTTCCTCACTGCTTCCACTTCAGGCCACTTTGTGAACTTGTCGATTGCAATGTACAAGTACTCAAAGCCCCCGACCGCTCGGGGAAAGGGGCCGAGGATATCGAGCACCCAAACCGAAAATGGCCAGGATAAAGGGATTGTTTGGAGAGCTTGAGCTGGTTGATGTATCTGCTTGGAGTGGAACTGGCACGCTTCACACTTGGTTACTTGTGCAATTGCATCCTGGATGGCTGTCGGCCAGAAGAAACCTTGCCGGAAGGCCTTGCCGGCAAGTGCTCTTGCGCCAATGTGGTGACCACATATGCCTCCATGTATCTCCGCCAACAGCTGCTGTCCATCTTCCCGGGGAATGCACTTCAATTTCACTCCGTTGAATCTCCTTCTGTACAGTATGTCGTTGACAAACTGGTACATACTAGATTGCCGGGCTACTCTCTCCGCTTCTTCTTGCTCTTTGGGAAGTTCTCCTGTCTGAAGGAAATGGACGATTTGCTGTGCCCATGTCGGAGCTTGTGGCTCGACGACAAGGACTAAAGGCGCAAATGCTGCTGCGGGAACATCTGCTTCCACGGCAAGAATCTGCGATTCAGCCGGAGCATGATGCTCCCCGGCAAGCATGTCGGGACACAGCTTGTCGGGAGCGTCTGCTTCAACGAAACAAACCCTAGAGCTTGTCGGAGCAGACTGCTCCTCAACACTCTTTGTGTTGATCTTGGGGACCTTCTTGACGACGGCTTCGGGGAACTCTACCGGAAAGTAGTCTCCAGTAACCAACATCCTCTTCTTGCTCTGTCCAGTTGATGGTGTTACAGAATGTTGAGTCAGCTTGAGCACAAAAATTCCTGGTTCCACAGGTAACTTGAGTGCGGCGCATTTTGACAGGCCGTCTGCAATGTCGTTCTGAGCTCTTGCAACGTGTTCCATCTGCAGGCCATCAAAATGTTCTTCTAGCTTCCTCACTTCATCAATGTATGCTTCCATCAACGGACTCTGATAATCTTTGTTAACTTGACGGACGACAAGCTGCGAGTCACCCCTGACAATAAGCTTCTTGATCCCAAGGTCTGACGCGATCCTGAGTCCGGCAAGCAAGCCTTCATACTCTGCAGTATAGTTTGTTGCTTGCTCCTTGGGAAAGTGCATCTGGACCACGTACTTGAGGTGCTCCCCGGTGGGTGCGACAAGTAGTACGCCCGCACCGGCGCCTTGCGGCGAGAAGGCACCGTCAAAGTACATGATCCATTCTTTGCTTGCTTCCTTGACGGGGATGCTCCTCTCCGGAGTTTCTTCATCGGGTGTTGGCATCCATTCTGCTATGAATTCTGCCAATGCTCGGCTCTGAATAGTTGAAGTACTTTCAAACTTGAGGCCAAAGCTTGACAATTCCAGTGCCCACTCGACAATCCTGCCTGTTGCTTCTGGTTTCTGCAATATCCTCTTCAACGGAAAGCGAGTGACCACTGTGACCTCGTGTGCTTGAAAGTAATGGCGCAGCTTCCTCGAGGCCATGAGAAGGCCGAAAAGCAACTTCTGCACACCAGAGTACCTTGATCTAGCCCCCTGCAGAAGGGAACTGACAAAGTAAATGCACCATTTTCTTCTGTTTCTCTTCTTGTGGCTGCGCAGATCCATCCTTGTCGTGACCAGAGCTTGTCGGGGAAGCCCCCTGCTTGTCGCCAGATTCGCTTGCTGCGGTCGCTGACTCATCATCGGCCTCCCTCTCCGCCACTAACGCAGCACTAACCACTTGATTGGTTGCCGCCAGATACAGCAGCAACTTCTCTTGTGGTTTAGGTGCGACAAGTGTTGGAGTGGAGGACAAATATTTCTTCAGGTCTTGCAGCGCAGCCTCCGCTTCCGGAGTCCATTTCATTGGACCCGCCTTTTTCAAAATTTTGAAAAATGGTCGGGCGCGTTCAGCAGACTTGGAAATGAACCTGCTGAAAGCAGCAACACAGCCGGCAAGCCTTCGCACATCCTTGACGCCCTTTGGTGCTTTGATTTGCTCGATGGCCTTGATCTTGTCGGGATTGGCTTCAATGCCCCTCTGGGACACAAAGAACCCGAGAAGCTTGCCGAAAGGAACTCCAAACACGCACTTCTCGGGGTTCAACTTGAGATTGATCTTGCGCAGATTTGCAAAGGTCTCGTCCAAATCTTGGATCAAAGTTTCTTTGTCCTTGCTCTTGACCACTATGTCATCCATGTAAGCTTCTACATTTCTGTGCAGCTGTGGCTCAAAAGCATGACTGACTACCCTTGCAAATGTTGAACCAGCATTCTTTAGTCCGAAAGGCATCCGTACAAAGCAGTACGTGCCACATGGAGTAATGAATGCGGTTTTCTCTTCATCCTCTTCTGCCATGAAGATCTGATGATATCCTGAGTATGCATCAAGGAATGAAAGCAGATCACATCCTGCCGTGGAGTCGACAATCTGGTCAATGCGCGGCAAGGGAAATGGATCCTTGGGACAAGCTTTATTAACATCAATGAAGTCAATACAAAGCCTCCACTTCCCGTTTGCTTTGCGCACGACTACTGGATTGGCTAACTACGTTGGATGGAGTACTCCTCGGACTAGGCCTGCTGCTTCCAACTTCTTGATCTCCTCTGCAATGAACTCTTGGCGTTCTACTGCTTGTTTTCTGACTCTCTGCTTGACGGGCCGCGCGTGAGGGCAGACGGCAAGGTGGTGCTCTTCCTGGGAACACCGGGGATGTCAGATGGTTGCCATGCAAACACATCGACATTCGCCCGTAGGAAAGCAACGAGCGCGCTTTCCTATTTAGGGTCAAGCGTGGCACTAATGGTGAAGGTACCACCAGTGCTGTCCTCCTTGGCGGCCACTTTCTTGGTCTCTGGTGTCGCTGTCTTTGCCTTCTTGCACTTGCCGGTGGAGCTCGATGGTGCGTCCTCGACGGTAGCGCAGCACTCCGAAGAGGTGCGCTTGCCGAAGTGGGCATCAGAGCTACTCTTGCCAGACTTGGTCTTCTTCTTTCCCCCGGGAGCTTCAGCAGCAAGTGGTTTGCGTTCTGCTGCGGCTGCTGCTTCCTGGTAGATCTTGTCGGTACAGATAAGTGCATCCTTCTTGTAGCCATGGACAGAAATAACACTTATCGGACCAGGCATCTTGAGCACATTGTAAGCGTAGTGAGAGGCTGCCATGAATTTGGCAAGCGCTCGACGGCCAAGTATCCCATTGTAGGGCAATGGGAAATCAGCAACGTCAAATGTGACTCTCTCTGTCCTGAAATTCAGCTCGCTGCCAAAAGTCACTGGCAGCGTAATCTTCCCCTTCGGCTTGCTCCTTCCCGGGTTGATTCCTTGGAAGGTACCAGTCTCTTCGAGCTCGCTGTCGGGGATCTGGAGCTTCTTGAGCACCGCGGAAGAGATCAGATTCAGGCCGGCCCCGCCGTCAACCAGCATCTTTGTAACCTTGAGGTTGCGGATAGTTGGTGAAACCAACATCGGCAAGCACCCGACCGCAGTGATGCGGTCAGGGTGATCCTCAACATCAAAGATGATGGGCGTGCTGGACCACTTCAGGGGCTTGCGCGACTCAGCGGACGGTTCTGCTGCGTTCACTTCCCGCACCCACTGTTTGAGTTGGTGGTGCGAGGTGTGCAGAGAAGCACCGCCGTCGACGCACAAAACCTCTGTTGCCTTCTGGAACTCCTGCTCATCGGTCTCATCCTCATCCATCTCATCATCCTCATCTTCGTCTTCATCTTTGTCGCGGCCATGGTGAGGCCTATCTCCTTGGCGCTGCTTGGCCTTGCCGCGGCGCCCTCCCCGGGCGGGACGCTTCTTGCCGGATCCTCCGCCACCTTCCTGAGCCTTCTCCTTGTCGTGGCGCTCGTATTCAGCTTTCTGTAGCTCTGCCATCTGCTCAACCTTCTTGCAAGCTTGGAGGTCGTGGCCCTTGGTGCGGTGGATCTTGCAGTACTGCTTGCCGGAGCCGTCCTGCTTGTCGGCGGCTACCACATCCTCGCCGGAGTCACCAGCTTTGGCCTTCTCGGAACCGCCTCCATTGCCGGACTGCTCAACAACTAGCACATCCTTAGCCTTCCTCTTTCTGTTATTCCGCCTCCGGTTCTTCTTTTCTGGAGAGGTGTCCTCACTGTCAGATCCTTCTGCTCCTGCGTTCTCTCCGGGGAGTCTCCTCCCCTCTTCAGCCCATGCACACTTGTCGGCCAGAGCATATAGCTCACTGACATCTCTGATTTTGCACATCGCCATCTCCTCCCTCATCCTGCAGTTACGCACGTTTTGATGGAACGCGCTGATAACCGCAGCAGGGTGGACGTCTGGGATGTTGCGCTGCACCTGACTGAATCTCTGTATATACTTGCGCAGGGGTTCTCCTTCCTTCTGGGCGAGCAGATGAAGATTGCTCTCCTGGCCATGGGGTTTGTGGCCGCCTGTGAAGGCGCCGACAAACTGATGGCACAGGTCCGCCCATGAATAAATGGAGTTGTCCGGCAAGTGCATGAGCCACGATCTGACGTTGGGTTTGAGCACCAGAGGGAAGTAGTTGGCGAGGATCTTCTCGTCGCGCCCTCCGGCAGGCTGCACCGCGATGGTGTAGACGCTGAGGAACTCTGACGGATGTATCCTGCCATCATACTTCTCGGGCACGTCTGGCTTGAAGTTCTTGGTACTGGGCCATTGGACCTGCCGCAGCTCACGGGTGAATGCAGGGCAACCTACTGCGTACGGCAAGTTGCCAGGTTCCCCTGGCGCAAGCATATCGACAGTGGGCCCAGCGCGCTGGTCAGATTGATGCCGCGCTTCTCTTCGGCGCTCGATGCGAGTGCGAGCGTCTTCGTGTCGTCGTTCTTGGAGAACTTGGCGTTGATCGCGGCGATCTCGCGGGTCCGACGACGCAGTGGAGTCGGTGTCGAGGTTGGCCCGGCGAGTCGGTGACCTTGGCCTTCAGGGCAGGGAGTGCACGGTGGTGGCACCCCCAGCGGTCTTGTCGGCGTCGGCTCGCGCCTGGGCGTCTTGCCGGGGCTTCGATGTGCTCGGTTGTCGGGGCTTGTCGCCGTTGGCGAAGCCGATGAGGCTCTGAATGGCGGCCCTCCAGTCGTCGATCTTGTCTGGCGCTGGAGGGTAATCTAGAAGCAGCTAGGCTCGGGCCAGCGCTTCCTCTGGAGTGTTGGGTGGCGGTGGCGAGCGACGCGAGGTGCGGGACATGCTCAAACTTCTAACAGTGTTAGAAGGTGCAACATCTCGTCCAGGCGACCGCACTGTGCTCGTACCAGCGTGTTGACGTGTACGTTGGCCTTGAGCGTCCCGCGACCCACCAGCTTGGCCTTGTTCCAACGCGAGTACGGTGCTAGGAGCGCCGTGGCATTGTCGATCCTGCACCTCCTGGGAGGGGTGCGGTGGATGTGCAGACGCTGAAGCTTGCGGGGCCTTGTCCTTGGACCTGGTGACGACGTGAGTCCCACCATCGGCGCCCGCTCCTCCGCCGGCGTCCACCCCACCGCCCGTTTGCTCCGGTGGCGGCAGAATAGTCGCAGACGGAGCGGCCACCTCCGAAGTCTTCTTCTTCGGTGGCATGTCGATGTAGATGTTGATGTAGCGCGCGCGGACGCCGGATCAGATACGCACGACCTCGACGCCCCCCTACCTAGCGCGCCAAAGATGTCGTGGGGAACGAGCACCTATGGGGCAGGGCCCCTTTTCGGTCCGGCAAGGGAGCGGAGGGCGCACGCAGAGCAGATCGAGGCGAAAGCACGCGGGGGGGATTTTACCCAGCTTCGGAGCTCTCCGGAGAGATAAAACTCCTACTGCTGCTTTGTGTTTCTATTCTGTTCTTGCTCAAGAGCGTGGGTGTGTTGTAGTGTCGAATGAGTCGAACCGAACCCCTTCTACGTGCGCATGGGCCTCCTTTTTATAGGTTAAAGGGGTCACCGACAGGTGGCAGCGTAGAAAGAGGGGTAAAAGAGTGAAAACGGGGGTTGGTACAACCGCTACCAATAGTGCCCCCTCACTAACTCTGACGGCAGGGGACAAGGGCATTTAATGCCCGTCCGGTCGCCCAAACAGTGCAAGAAAGCGACCGTTAGGAGCGCCACCGTCTGCCACGATGGCCTTCTCATCATCTCCTCTCGCCACGTCGCACCGCTTGGCTGCACAGCCACCCGCCATGTGCACCAGGAGCGATCCTGCGGCGACACGTCGTCGGATGTGCTGGAGCGTGGGCACAGAGTGGTGGCTTCGCCGCGGCAAGCGCCTTGCCGCGGTCACTGTCTTGTCGCATCCGCGAGCTTGCCGTTCGTCGGGTCTTGCCGGGACGCGCGGAGCGTCGCGGCAAGTTTTCTGAAGTGCCTTGGTTGGCCTTCCCGGCAAGGTCCTCTTGCCGGGGTCTTGTCCTTCCCGGCAAGCTCCTCTTGCTGGGGTTCTGTCTTCTCAGCTAACACTTTGTTCTTGAATGGCAGTAAATAGGAATAGCGGAGGATCTTGGCGGACGCCCGGCAAGCCTTGCCGCGGGACGCTGCGACTGCCCATGCACAAGTTCGGGGTACTAAGGTACCCCTACTTTAGTACACGGACAGGAGTGGTACTACCTCTTCTGGTCGACGGAGACGCGAGCGCATCCGCGCACGAAGGTACTGTCCGCCGCCGCTTCCGAACGGGCTCCGAACGGATACCCTTTCTTCGCGCTGTTCTTCTACTGCAGGCTCTAAACGCCTTTCTATGAGTTCTTCTGTGATATCATGAACACCTACGGGTTCCACCTCCTTTATTTCACCCCCAATGCTGTTCTGACCATGGCAGTATTCACACATCTCTGCGAAAACTTTGTGGGAGTCCATCCAAATGTAGCCCTTTTCCACCACTTCTTTATGCCTCGAGTTGAGAGAGGGGAGCCCCTATCCGGCGGAATCGCCTGGATCTCGAGAGCCGGCAAGAAGGAAGCGTATCTGGAAGGAGAGCTCCGCAGCAAGTGGGAGGAGTGGAGAGCAGAATGGTGCTGGATTGTTGAGGAGAACCCGCAGCCATTCACCGCCCAGCGCCAAGCCCCAGTAGTGCGCGGCAACGATTGGAGCGCCCTGGCCGCGGACGACGATAAGCTGAAGATTGCCATCACCCGGATCTTGCGGCTCAGGCTTGCCGGGCTCACTGTAGGCGCTGTTGGTGCGGATTTTCTTCGCCGCCGCATCGCCCCCCTGCAAGAGAGGAGGAGACCCGCCTGGGAGTTCGGGGGTCCGGCAGACATCATGAGGCTGCGCCCGGGCCTCAACTTCAACTTCACTATCTTGGATCTGGACGCGATGCTCAAGGAATTGTTCAAGCACGACCCTCAACATCCCGAATGGTTCAGGTTGCTGACAGGTGTCGTTCTGCTGTGCAACAATTCCTCGCTCAACCGCATCCGTGCAATGATGCCGCTGTGTGACTCGTATGGACTTGTCCCAACTTGGCAGGAGCCCGCAGATGATGTCGTGCAGCAGTTCTTCGATGGCTTGGTGGAGGTGGCAATCCGCTCCGATGAGCAGAAGAGTCTCACCCGCGACACCACCGACGCGGAGATGCGGCGCATCGCCACAAGGGCGGAAGAGGCGGCGGCAGCCGCCGCCGCGGGCGAGTTTGGATTCACCGTGGAGGAGGCAGAGGCAGCAGAAGCGGCAAGCCTTGCCGATCGAGATGAGCTTGCCGGAGAGCTTGCCGGCGAGGGAGAGCTTGCCGAGCCTGAAGCCGAGTCGAGCGAGCCCGCCGAGGGTGCGAGCGGCCCGCCATCTTCAAGCGGCTTGCCGCAGGCAGAGCCCCCAGTGCAGCCCCCAGCTCCACCAAGAAGGCGTCTCCGCAGGGCCGGGGACGTAGCAGGGCGGCAAACGGGTCAATAGCCGCCGCGCCGCGGGACACGCTCCACCGCGACAAGCACTGTTGCCGGGGGAGCATCTCACGCCGCTGCGGCAACTGGAGTGGGGTCCTCCAAGCGGTTAAGGGAGCCTACTCCTCCGCCTCGTCGCGCCGAAAGAGGGCCGGACTTCGATCTCTCCACGCTCAGCTCCGACGAGGAAGAAGAAGAGTAAGATTCTTTGCTGTACTTTTAATTCTTCAATTCTTGCTGTTTTTGTCTTGCATCTGATTTGCTTTACTCTGAACTTATTCCTTTTCAGGACCCTGGCCCAGAGAGCGGCGAAGAGGGCCAAGGCTCCGGTGATTATCATCGAGGACGAGCCCACCGTAACGGCAGGGGGCGCGCCCGAGACCACCTTACCAGACCCGGCATTCATTCCCCAAAGCAGCCCCCAGCGCAGCCCCCAGCGTAAGTATATGGTTTACTTCCCGCTGTTATGGTGCACATGGGTGCTCTTTCTTTGCTGACATCTGATTACTGGTTTCTGTAGGAGCAGAGCAGCCTCACCAGGAGCAACCGGAAGCCGCCCACGAGATGCTATCTGCTTCGACTACACTGCCAAGGGAGGATTCCCCGGCAAGGGAGCGTTCTCCGGCAAGGGAGAAGTCTCCAGCAAGGGACGGCACCAGCGACCCCCCGGTGGTGGAGCCCATGACTACAGATCCCAGCACAGGTAACCCTTCTGACTTGAAAACTTCCCTTGGGTTTTTCTTCTTCTGATCTTCTTTTTGGATATTTGCTTGACTTTTCTCCCTCTTCCGGCCTTCAGACCCACCTTCCACGGAGCCGATGGAGACCGAGGCCACCGGCAAAGAGAACGCGTGCGGTAACACCAACGACGCCGCTGCCACCGAAGAGGAAACCGGCGCTGATGATCCTGCCGGCGAGGAGGCCGCCAAGACTGCCGCCGCAGGAGCTGGCGAGGGGTCTGGCGATCGTACTGACGGACCCGAGGCCGCAGGAGTGCAAGGCGCTACACTGACCGCCGATCCCTCTGCCGCCGCCGCAGCGCCAGGCCCCGAAGAGCCCCAGCCCGGCGCCTATCTGAAGGCCGGCGATGGCGTCTTTATGAAGCTCCCCTGGGCGTCAAGCTCCAGGGCGCTGGTCGAAGGAGAAACTTTCGATGGAGAGGTGCTCGCCTCCGCTAGGCTGACGCTGGTTGACGCGCCAAGCAGCAGCAGCGGCGAGTCTGAGGAAGAGCAACTGCTGCGGAAACTTGTGTCACTCTACCGCGCCCGACAAGCCAAGGTGGAATCCCAGGAAGCGCTTGTCGCGCAGGCGGGAGTGGATATTGAGAAGCATGCGGAGGAGCTCCGGAGTCGCAACCAAGAAGCCCTCCGGTCCATTGTAGAGGAGCGAGCGCAACTCGTCGAGGCGCGGAAAGCCTTCCTCCTCGAGAAGGCTGAAGCTGAAGAGCAACAGCGGCTTGCCACCGAGGAGCTATTTGCGCGGGAAGGCGAGTTGGCGCAGTGGAAGGTCAATCTGGACAGCCATGAGGAGGAGCTTGCCGCGTGAGAGCATACATTTGGCGGGGCTCTCAAGGAGGCAAAGGATGCTGCCGCAGCTACTGAGGCCGCCAAGAAGGAGCTGGAGGCGAAGGTGACGCAGCTAGAGGCCGATCTCAAGGCGAGGGATGAAGAGCTTGTCGCGCTCCGGCGTGAGCGCGAGAAGGACGCCCACGCCCATGGCGAGCTGCAGGGTTGTCTCGTCGAGAAGGGCAAAGAGCTGAGCGCCGCCAAGGACTCCAACGCTGATCTTGAGTTGAAGCTGGCTACTTTGACCGAGACACTGGACGGCGCCAAGGATCGGGAGGTGGCCTTGAAGGAGGAGATCAAGGCCAACGAAGCGTTGCTGACGAGGGCCGCCGGAACCCAGAACACTTTCAGGGAGACGGTGGAACTCTGGACAGAGGGTCTCGTAAATATCGCCGCAATCATCGACGAGGAGCTGGCACAACTGGGGATGGAGGATTTCGGGTATTCCTCCGATGAGAACCTCCAGCCCAGCGCCAAGCTCACTTTGTTCTTCAAGGGCGTGGCGACGGCCCTCCAGCGACTCCGGGAGAGGATCCCAAAGCAGCTGGCCGACGAGTCACGCACGATCTGCGCGAGAGTTCTTCAAAAGGTGTTGGTGAAGGTGGCCTTCCGCAACCCAGGCCTCAACCTCACCAATGTCCTCAAGAAGCTTCCTCCGGATGGTGATCTGGAAGAGCTCAAGGCCCTTGTCGCACCCATTGTGGACAGGTGAACGAGGTCAAGAGGGTTGATGGCGATCGCGTAGATTAGGCTGCCTGTTTCCTCCTTTCCTTGTCGCTGCCAGCCATGTTACGGGAACAATCTATTAGGGCTGCGACAAGCTATCTTGTAATATAACTTTTATTTTGGGTATCGATTGCTATGTTATTCCCTTTACTTGATTCCTTCCTTTGTATGTTTTTGCCCTACGCTTTTAGGGAACTTGCCGGCGCAGGCACCTTTGCCGCGAGCGCTGAGTGCGGAGCGTCAGCAGCCTGCTGGCGGTGCAGCTACCGGCAAGAAACCTTGTTGCAGCTAGTCGCAGCTCACTTAAGTTGCTGAGCGGACTTGGAACAAAGTAAGGGCGCAACTAGCTACGAGTTGGTTCCTCCGCACACAGGTTTTCCATACAAAGCACGGTCGTTCGAGGAAGATAACTTAAAAATTTAAACTGATTGCTCAAACTTTGGCAACTTAGCTTTTCTGTCGTTTGCTTCCCGGTAAGGCAAAACTTTCTTGAACGACGCCTAGTCCACACCATTATCTCCTCCTTCCCCCCGGCAAACTTGTGGGCGAGGGAACCTTCCTTTTGCGAAAAAGAAAGAAGAGAAAATAAAGATATGGAGCCTTAAGGCTCGTTATTGCTTACCGGGGGTAGGTGCTGCACAAAATGTCAGATAACACATGCAAAAAATAGAAAGCATGGAATTGACAAGATGTGCGGAGCACGTGAACTTTATTTATGCATGGGGTCTGCGCCCGGCTTTGTACAAAGGATTACATGCAACAGCGGCAAGACTTGTACAAAAGGTGGTTGCCGGAACGGGTTTCGGCAACCGCGCCTTACGGGTAAAACTTACGAAGATGCTCAATGTTCCAGGAGTTGCTCACTGGAAAGCCATCCTCGGTCTCAAGGTGGACAGCGCCAGGCCTAGTGACTCGTTTCACCCGGTAAGGGCCTTCCCACTTTGGCGTCAACTTGTTGGAATTCTTGGCGGACTGAACACGCCGAAGAACAAGGTCGCCTTCCTCAAGACTTCTGGCATTAGCTTTGCGGCTATGGTAGCGGCGCAAAGCTTGCTGGTATCAAGCAGCTCGTACAGCAGCTTGAAGATGGTCCTCCTCAAGGAGGAGCGCGTCATCTTGTCGCAGCTGCTCTTGCTCAAGCTCATCATAAGCGAGCACTCGAGGCGATCCGTATACGAGTTCCGCGAGGAGAAATGCCTCTGCTCCATAGACTAGAGCGAAAGGTGTCTGGCCAGTGGCTCGATTTGGCGTCGTCCTGATCGACCAAAGAACCACCGGCAACTCCTCAATCCAGGTCTTTCCGCACTTGTGCAGCCTGTCGAAAGTCCTGGTCTTGAGCCCACGCAACACTTCAGCATTTGTCCTCTCCGCTTGACCGTTGCTTCTCGGATGAGCAACAGAAGCGACGCAGACCTTGGCGCCAAGATCTTGGACGTACTGCATGAAGGTGCGGCTCGTGAATTGTGTGCCGTTGTCGGTGATGATCCTGTTAGGGACCCCGAAACGGCAAACAATCGACCTGAAGAACTTGACTGCTGACTGTGCTGTCACCTTCCTCACTGCTTCCACTTCCGGCCACTTTGTGAACTTGTCGATTGCAACGTACAAGTACTCAAAGCCCCCGACAGCTCGGGGAAAGGGGCCGAGGATGTTGAGCCCCCAGACCGAAAATGGCCAGGATAAAGGGATCGTCTGGAGAGCTTGAGCTGGTTGGTGTATCTGCTTGGAATGGAACTGGCACGCTTCACGCTTTGTTACTTGTGCAGTTGCATCCTGGAGGGCTGTCAGCCAAAAGAAACCTTGCCGGAACGCTTTGCCGGCAAGTGCTCTTGCGCCAATGTGGTGACCACATATGCCTCCATGTATCTCTGCCAACAGCTTCTGTCCATCTTCCCGGTGAATACACGTCAATTTCACACCGTTGAATCTTCTTCTGTATAGTGTGTCGTCGACAAATTGGTACATACTTGATTGCCGGGCTACTCTTTCCGCTTCTTCTTGCTCTTCGGGAAGTTCTCCTGTCTGAAGGAAACGGACAATCTGGTGTGCCCACGCTGGAGCCTATGGCTCGACAACAAGGACTAAAGGCACATATGCTGCTGCGGGAACATCCGCTTCTACGGCGAGAACCTGCAGCTCAGCCGGAGCTTGATGTTCCCTGGAAAGCTTGCCAGAGAAAAACTTGTCGGGAGCGTCTTCTTTAACGGGACAAACCCTAGGGCTTGCCGGAGCAGACTGCTCCTCAGCACCCTTGGTGTTGATCTTGGGGACCTTCTTGGCGGCGGCTTCGGGGAGCTCTGCCGGAAAATAGTCACCAGAAATCAACTTCCTCTTCTTGCTCTATCCAGTTGATGGTGTTACAGACGGTTGAGTTAGTTTGAGCACAAAGATCCCTGGTTCCACAGGTAACTTAAGTGCGGCGCACTTTAACAGGCCGTCGGCAATGTCGTTCTGAGCTCTCGGAACATGTTCCATCTGTAGGCCATCAAAGTGCTCTTCTAACTTTCTCACTTCGTCAACGTAGGCTTCCATCAACGGACTCTGATAATTCTTGTTTACTTGGTGGACGACAAGCTGCGAGTCACCCCTGACAATGAGCTTTTTGATCCCAAGGTCAGCTGCGATCCTGAGACCGGCAAGCAAACCTTCATACTCTGCAGTATTGTTTGTTGCTTGCTCCTTGGGAAAGTGCATCTGGACTACATACTTGAGGTGCTCTCCGGTGGGGGCGACAAGTAGCTCGCCTGCACTGGCGCCTTGCAGCGAGAAGGCACCATCAAAGAACATCAGCCACTCTTTGCTTGCTTCCTTGACAGGGATGCTCGTCTCTGGAATTTCTTCATTTGGTGTTGGCGTCCATTCTGCTATGAATTCTTCCAATGCTCGGCTCAGGATAGTTGAGGTACTCTCAAACTTGAGGCCAAAGCTTGATAGTTCCAGCGCCCACTCGACAATCCTTCCTGTTGCTTCTGTATTCTGCAGTATCCTCTTCAGCAGAAAGCGAGTGACAACTGTGATCTCATGTGCTTGGAAGTAATGGCGCAGCTTTCTTGAGGCCATGAGAAGGCCGAAAAGCAATTTCTGCACACCAGAGTACCTTGACCTAGCCCCCTGCAGAAGGGAACTGACAAAGTAAACTGGGTGCTGCACCATTTTCTTCTGTTTCTCCTCCTGTGCTTGCGCAGATCCATCCTCGTCGGGACCAGAGCTTGTCGGGGAAGCCCCCTGCTTGTCGCTGGATGCATCCGCCGTGGTCGATGGCTCATCATCCGCCTCCCTCTCCGCTACTAACGCAGCACTAACCACTTGATTGGTTGCCGCTATATATAGCAGCAACTTCTCTTGTGGCTTAGGTGCGACAAGTATTACAGTGGAGGACAGGTATCTCTTCAAGTCCTGCAGCGCAGCCTCCGCTTCCGGAGTCCATTTCATTGGACCTGCCTTTTTCAATATTTTGAAAAACGGCAGGGCGCGCTCAGCAGACTTAGAGATAAACCTGCTGAGAGCAGCCACACAACCGGCAAGCCTTCGTACATCCTTGACGCGCTTTGGTGCTTCAATCTGCTCAATGGCCTTGATCTTGTCGGGATTGGCTTCAATTCCCCGCTGAGACACGAAGAACCCGAGAAGCTTGCCGGAGGGGACTCCAAACACACACTTCTCAGGGTTCAGCTTGAGGTTGATCTTGCGCAGATTTGCAAAGGTCTCGTCTAAATCTTGAATCAGAGTTCCTTTGTCCTTGCTCTTGACCACTATGTCATCCACGTAGGCTTCCACATTTCTCTTGCAAATGTTGAACCAGCATTCTTCAAACCGAAGGGCATCCGTACGAAACAGTATGTGCCACATGGAATGATGAATGCGGTCTTCTACTCATCCTATTCGCCATAAAGATCTGATGGTATCCCGAGTATGCGTCAAGAAATGAAAGCAAGTCACATCCGGCCGTGGAGTCAACAATCTGGTCAATGCGCGGCAAGGGAAATGGGTCTTTGGGACAAGCTTTATTAACATTGGTAAAGTCGATACAAAGGCTCCATTTCCCGTTTGCCTTGCGCACGACTACAGGATTGGACAACCACGTAGGATGGAGTACTCCTCTGACAAGGCCTGCTGCTTCCAACTTCTTGATTTCTTCTGCAATGAATTCTTGGCGCTCCACTGCTTGTTTCCTGACTTTCTGCTTGACGGGCCACGCATGAGGAGAAACGGCAAGATGGTGCTCGATTACTTTCCTGGGAACACTGGGGATGTCAGACGGTTGCCATGCAAACACGTCAACGTTCGCCCGCGGGAAAGCAATGAGCGCGCTTTCCTATTTAGGGTCGAGAGTGGCACTGATGGTAAAGGTACCACCAGTGCCGTCCTCCTTGGTGGGCACCTTCTTGGTCTCTGGCGGAGCTGCCATTGCCTTCTTACACTTGCCGGTGGAGCTCGATGGTGCGTCCTCGACGGTAGCGCAGCACTCCGAAGAGGTGCGCTTGCCGGATTGGGCATCAGAACTCTTGCCGGACTTGGTCTTCTTCTTCCCCCCGGGAGCTTCAGCGGTAGGTGTCTTGCGATCTGCTGCGGCTGCTGCTTCCCGGTAAATCTTGTCAGTGCAGATAAGAGCATCCTTCTTGTCGCCAGGGACAGAGATGACACTTATCGGGCCTGGCATCTTCAACATGTTGTATGCATAATGAGAGGCTGCCATGAATTTGGCGAGCGCTGGACGGCCAAGTATCCCATTGTATGGCAATGGAAAATCAGCAACGTCAAAAGTGACCCTCTTAGTCCTGAAGTTCAACTCTCTACCAAATGTTACCGGCAACGTGATCTTCCCTTTCGGCTTGCTCCTTCCCGGATTGATTCCTTGGAATGTGCCGGTCTCTTCGAGCTCGCTGTCAGGGATCTGGAGTTTCTGGAGTACCACGGAGGAGATCAGGTTCAAGCCGGCCCCGCCGTCAACTAGCATCTTAGTGACCTTGAGGTTGCGGATAGTTGGTGAAACCAACATCGGCAAGCACCCGACCGCAGTTATGCGATCAAGGTGGTCCTCAATATCAAAGATGATAGGCGTGCTGGACCATTTCAGAGGCTTGCGTGACTCGACGGGTGGTTCTGCTGCATTGACTTCCCGCACCCACTGCTTGAGCTGGCGATGTGAAGTATGCAGAGAAGCACCGCCGTCAACGCACAGGACCTCTGTGGCTTTCTGAAACTCCTGCTCATCGGCCTCGTCATCATCCATATCTTCATCTTCGTCATCATCTTCATCCTTGTCGCGGCTGCGGGGAGGCCTGTCTCCTTGCCGCTACTTGGCCTTGCTGCGGCGTCCTCCCCAGCCGGGACATTTCTTGCCGGATCCTCCAGTACCTTCTTGGGCCTTCTCCTTGTCGCGCCGCTCGTACTCAGCCTTTTGCTGCTCAACAAGCTGCTCGACCTTCTTGCAGCTCTGGAGATCATGGCCCTTGGTGCGGTGGATCTTGCAGTACTGCTTGCCGGAGCCGTCCTGCTTGTCGGCGGCCGCCACAGCTTCGGTTTCCTTGGCGCCACCTCCGTTGCCGGACTGCTCAACGACTAGCACATCTTTGCCTTTCTTCTTCCTGTTGTTCCGCTGCCGGTTTTTCCTTGCCGGGGCAGCATCATCGCTGTCAGATCCTCCTGCTCCTGCATTCTCTCCGGGGAGTTTCCTCCCTTCCTCAGCACGTGCACACTTGTCGGCCAGGGCATATAGCTCACTGACGTCTCTGATCTTGCACATCGCCATCTCCTCCCGCATCCTGCGGTTTCGCATGTTCTTATGGAACGCGCTGATGACCACGGCAGGGTGGACATCTGGGATGTTGCGATGTACTTGGCTGAATCTCTAAATGTACTTGCGCAGGGGCTCTCCTTCCTTCTGGGCGAGCAGATGAAGGTCGCTCTCTTGTCCATGAGGCTTGTGGCCGCCTGTAAAGGCGCCGACAAACTGATGGCACAGATCCGCCCATGAGCATATGGAGTTGTCTGGCAAGTGCATGAGCCAGGATCTGACATTGGGCTTGAGCACTAGCGGGAAGTAGTTGGCAAGGATCTTTTCATCCCCCCCCCCCCCCCCCCCGGCAGCTTGCACCGCGATGGTGTAGATGCTAAGGAACTCCGACGGATGCAACCTGCCGTCGTACTTCTCTGGTACGTCTGGCTTGAAATTCTTCGTGCTGGGCTACTGGACTTGCCGCAGCTCACGAGTGAACGCAGGGCAACCTCCCGCGTACGGCAAGTCACCTGGTTCCCCTGGCGCATGCATGTCGACAGCGGGCCCAGCGCGCTGGTCTGATTGACGCCGCGCTTCTCTTCGACGCTCGATGCGAGTACGAGCGTCTTCTTGCTGTCGTTCATGAAGAACTTGGCGCTGATCGCGACAAGCTCGTGGATCTGACGACGCGGTGGAGTCGTCATCGAGGTGGATCTGGCGAGTCGGCGATCTTGGCCTTCGGGGCGGAGAGTGCACGGTGGTTGCACCCCCACCGGTTTTGTCGCCATCGGCTCGTGCCTGGCGATCTTGCCGCGGCTGCGATGTAGCCGGCTGCCGTGGAGTGTCGCCGTTGGCGAAGCCGATGAGACTCTGAATGGTGGCCCTCCATTCGTCGATCTTGTCCGCTGTTGGAGGGTAATCCAGGAGTAGTTGAGCTCGTGCCAAAGCTTCTTCCGAATTTTTGGGTGGCGGTGGTGAACGGTGCGAGGAGCGGGATATGCTCGGACTTCTAACTATGTTAGAAACAGTAGGATCCCGTCCAGGCGACCGTGTCTTGCTCGTGCCAGCATGTTGGTGCGCATGCTGGTCTTGAGCATCCCAAGATCCACCAGCTCGATCTCGGTCCAACGAACATATGGTACCGCGAGTACCATGACGCTGTCGGTCCCGTGCCTCCTGAGATGGGTGCGGTGCATGTACGGACGCCAAGGTTTGCGCGGCCTTGTCCTTGGACCTGGCAGCACTGTGAGCTCCCTCGTCGGCGCCCGTTCCTCTGCCGGCGTCTACCCCACCACCCGTTTGCTCCGGTGGTGGTGGGATCGACGTGGACGGAGCAGCCACCTCTGAAGCCTTCTTCTTCGGTGGCATGATGGGACCGGAGCCCCTTTCGGTTCGACGGGGGGCGGAGATCGCATGAAGAGTGGATCGAGGCGAAGCACACGAGCGGTTTACCCAGCTTCGGAGCGCTCCGGTGAGATAATACTCCTACTGATGCTTGTCTGATCGTATTGTGTTCTTGCTCGAGAGCGATGAACGCTACAGTACCCACTAGCTGCGAGACCGAGCGTGAGTGTTTTCTGGTTTCCAACCCCCCTCTACGTTGCGCATGGGCCTCCTTTTATATGCTCAAGGGGTCACCGACAGGTGGCAATGTAGGCGAGGGCAAAAATGTAAAAGGAGTTGCGGTTGGTACAACTACCTGAACAGTGTATCCTACCTAACCCTGACGGCAGGGGACAAGGGCATTAAATGCCCGTCTGTGTCGCCCAAACAGTGCAGAAAAGGGACCGTCAGGGGCGCCATCGCTCGCCACGATGGCAATCTTGTCAGCGCCGCTTGCCACCTCGCACCGCTGGCTGCACAGCCTCTCGCCACGCGCGCCTGGAAAGGCCCCATGGCGACACGTTGACGAATGCGCTGGAGGGTGGGTACAGAGTGGTGGCTTGCCGCAGCAAGCCCCTTGCCGCGGTCGTTGTATTGTCGCGTCCGGAAGCTTGTCGCTCACTGGGCCTTGCCGGGACGCGTGGCGCGTCGCGGCAAGTTCCTTGATATGCCTTGGTTGGCCTTCCCGGCAAGCTCCTCTTGCCGGGGTCTTGTCGCCTTGGCTTAAACACTTTGTTCTTGAATGGCTCCAAAGGAACCATGGAGGACCTTGGCGGTCACCCAGCAAGCCTTGCCGCGGGGCGCTGCAACTGCCCGTGCACAAGTTCGGGATACTAGGGTACCCCTACTCTAGTACACCGACACCAAGATTAGTAGCAAAATTTTGCATCTTTTTGTATATAATTTCCATATGATCTTCGGTGAGCATTTTATTTCAATAGCATCTAGTCTTTCCATAACATGCTCAAGAGTTAAAATTGTTTCGTTAACCATAAGAGGTGGTGAGCCTACTAAATTTCCCATAGCATTAAGAGCATCCAAAGGAGGACTCAATAAGAAATTTACATCGGTAATCGTATCCAGAATGAATCTATACGAAGTGGTGATGCCAACATAAAAACAAAGCAAAAGCACAACGGTAGATTTCTTACAGATAGATCTATTCTGAGTAATGCAAATGCTATCCCAACCATCTTTAAATTTTCTCCTCCCCTTTGTGTAAAGTTGAGGACCTCATCCTCAGGAGTGCAAGCAATAGAGGAAGAACTATCCATGCTGGCAAGCAAGGATGCACGCAAAAACATATCCGGCAAGAAAATAACAAACGGAAAAAGAGAGGCGAATAAAACGTCAATTTTTGTGAAGTGGGAGAGGGGAAAACGAGAGGAAAATAATGTAAATTGCAAGGAGATGAGATTTTTGATTAGGAACCTGGCTATGTTGAAGATCCTCCCTGGCAACGGCACCAGAAATTCCTTTTGATGTCGCTTGAAGCTATGTCGGTATTTCCCCAAAGAGGAAGGGATGATGCAGCACAACGGTGGTAGGTATTTCCCTCATATATGAAAACAAGGTTATCAAACCAGTAGGAGAACCAAACAAGACAATGTAATCATCCCCTGCACACAAAGAACAACACCTCACAACCAGACATGTTAAAGGGGTTGTCAATCCCTTTCGGGGTACGGCGCCTCAAGATAGGCAAAGCACGTGAGGTAAATTTGTAGATGGGATAAATAGATCACGGAACAAATAAATTGCAGCAAGGAATTTTTGTATTTTTTGGTTTAATAGATCTGAAAATAAACTGAAGTAAAAAGTATATCGCAAGGCAAATATATGGGAAAGAAGACCCGGGGGCCATAGGTTTCACTAGTGGCTTCTCTCGAGAAAAATAGCAAACGGTGGGTGAACAAATTACTGTTGGGCAATTGATAGAACTTCAAATAATCATGACGATATCCAGGCAATGATCAATACATAGGCATCACGTCCAAGATTAGTAGACCAACTTCTGCCTGCATCGACTACTATTACTCCACACATCGACCGCTATCCAGCATGCATCTAGTGTATTAAGTTCATGGAAAAACGGAGTAATGCAATAAGAACGATGATATGATGTAGACAAGATTCGTTTATCTTGCGACAGATATGGATCCCGTCTTTTTATCCTTAGTAGCAATGATACATATGTATCGGTTCCCTTTCTATCACTGGGATCAAGCACCATAAGATCGAACCCACTACCGCGCACTCTTCCCATTGCAAGATAAATAGATCAAGTTGGCCAAACAAAAACCAAATATTGGAGAAGAAATACGAGGATATAAGAGATCAAAGAACTCAAATAACTTTCATGGATATAAAAAGATATAACTGATCATAAACTCTAAGTTCATCAGATCCCAACAAACACACCGCCAAAAGACTTACATCATATGGATCTCCAAGAGATCATTGTATTGATAATCAAGAGAGAGAGAGAGAGAGGAAGCCATCTAGATACTAACTACGGACCCGAAGGTCTACAAAGAACTACTCACGCATCATCGGAGAGGCACCAATGGAAGTGGTGAACCCCTCCATGATGGTGTCTAGATTCGATCTCGTGATTCTGGTCTCTGCGGCGGCTGGATGAAAATTTCGTCGACTCCTCTAGGGTTTCTAGAATATTGGGGTATTTATAGAGCAAAGAGTCAGTCCAGGGGGCACCCGAGGTGGGCACAACCCACTTGGGCGCGTCTGGTCCTCCTGGCGCACCCTGGTGGGTTGTACCCTCCTCGGGACTCCCCCCAGGTGCAACAAGGGCCCGTTGTTTTCCTTCTGGCCCATAAAAATCATCGTAAATTGGTGGCACTTGGAATCCTTCTGATATTGATTTCCTGCAATGTAAAAAATATGCAGGAAACAACAATTGGCACTTAGCACTACGTCAATAGATCAGTACCAAAAAATGATATAAAACGACTATATAATGATTATAAAACATCAAAGATTGATAATAAAACAACACGGAATAGTAAAAAATTATAGATATGCTGGAGACGTATTAGTAAACATAGATTAAACATACTCAGGCATAGATAATAAGCGTACACAAGCATAGTTAAACCATAAGTATATAGTTCAACCGTCATTAAGCATACTCAAGGACATTTATAATTAAGACACTACATAGCCATACATAGTTCAATCCCACATCTCATCTCACTTGTCGGCACAATCCTGAAGTTTCTCCAGGTACTCAGTGTACACAACGTGCACCACCCTGTGAGAATTCTTCTGCGTGAAGGAGCGAACAGCTCGTCCTCTTCCATGCGCCAAAACACTTTGATACATGTCATGAAGCTTTTGGTTGCAAAATGGGCATCGAAAGCCCCCATTCCAGGTCCTAATATGCCTATTATGCATTCCCGCATAAAGATCCCTCAGGATTTGCCGCTTGTACCTGGCCATCTTCATCCTCGCTATCGACATCATCAGATAGCACCTATACATATAGTATAAAAATGTGGCGTCAAATTTGGAATACAAACTAATCTCTAGCGAACATTTATGGCTATGTTTTAGACATATCCAAAGATTATGGTTTGATTTTTCAGCACAATCGTCTATGTACATACCAATCTTGAAAAAAATGGCACAAACAGATATGTAGGTGTCGGTTCTATATCCGGCATATCTATTAGTAGGGTTCCTAAGCTAGGCGTCTTGGAGCGATGGTAACATGCACACAGGATTTTAACCAGGTTCGGGCTCTCTCGAAGAGATAATACCCTACGTCCTACATTGGATTGTATTCATATGGGGGATAGTACAGAGTACACGTGTCTACCATGAAATTGTTCTAATGAATATAAGTTGATATACTAGCTAGCTTGGACTCGGTTTATATAATACACTAGAGGCCTAGGGTTTAGAGGAGTCCTCGTCTTGGGCGCCAAGTCTTGTCGAAACCTCCTTGTATGCGGCATGGGCTGCCCGAAGTGGCTCCTGAGTGAACCTCCATGGGGGTCCTCAGCTGGATCCAGCCTGTCGGGAGACGATGTAATAATTACTCCCTAGTCGAGGACACCGTCAGTAGGTCATGCAAAATCAATTATCAAGTCCTGGCTATGAATTATTAGCATGAACACTAACCCTAGTTGGATTATTAGCAGAAATCATTCGCACAGATGAAGCAATTAATCACTCATCATTTGTACCATTCAAACAATCAATACTCTACACAGATCTAACGAAACTTACTCAGATTTCATGGATTGAGAGAACATAACCATAGGATTTCTATTCCAAAAGGGGGGAGGCAGGTGTAACCAGAGAAACCCTAGGATGTAATTGACACATAAGTGGGTATAGATGACTAACCAGTTCGCCATCGTCGTTGGAGTCGTCACCCGAGTCGTCACCGGAGTTATCGCTAGAGTCGGTGTGGACCTCCGGCTCCGGTTTTGGAAGCACGATGGCGTCGATGACATCAAGGTGTAACGATACCTCTCCATTAACGACAACAACCTCTTTCTCCATCTTCACACCGTGCTCCGGTGCTTCAGCAGCCCCGGCATCGCCACTCCCTCCAATGGGGCGCTTCGGCGGCATCATCATACACTGACGGGTTTGAGGACGGAGAGCAGCGTAAAGGATGTAGGTGGAGAGAGAGGATTGTGTGTATGGCGAGGATGGGGGTGCGGTCGCTCGGGCGCGCCATTAATATGGAGTAGTGGGAGAGAGGCGGGCGGAGTTCAAACCGCTGGCCCGCCTCCCGGGGAGCCTGCACACTGGATTGCTGGCATGCCTACCGTCATTTCACACAGCTACTCGCACGCCTCTTGATGACACTATGTAGCGAGCATGCCTCCTGTCAATTCACACACCTGCACGCATGCCTCCTGGTCTGCTTGCACGACGGACTGCTCACATGCATCCCATCAACTCACGCCCGCTCGCACGGCACACGGGCCGCGTTGTGGCACGTATATTGTTTTTCTATTTCATGATTAATGATGCCGCTTTATTGCTTAACCGAAGCATGGCACATATCCATTGTTGGTCTAACGCCCACGGTCCGAATAAATAATATGTTTGCGATGTTGGTTCCCAATTATTAATAATCTCACTTTGTAAGAAGATAAATATTACATCAAAACTTGTCTCAAGTTTGACAAAAAATACAATACCATAGTGTATTGGTGTCCATATGACAACAAGATAAGTTTCATCAATTTCAAATAAGTTTTGGATGTACTAGATTTTAAAAATCAAGATTCTCAATGTTTGTAATTTCTTGCATGGGGAGTAAACATGCACCCAATGAGACACATGTGTTTTTCCAATCCATTTAGGTGCACTGTCACGTGTGCATGTATCTCAAATTTGATTTTTTTCACATTATACCCCTAGAAAATCAATCAATGTACTAAAACGTCTTAATGATATCTATTTTTTGAATTAAAACATCCCTCCTTTGGTAACATATGTTCACCGCGAGAAACTTTAACATGCATTATAGTTGTGGTGGATGCGTGGTGTGTGTGTGTGCATCTGGGGTAGCTAGGGGGGCTGGCAGTACACTACGAGTCAGGAGCCACTGTGTGGGTTGGCCATTTTGTGAGGCAGGTCCCATATCAAAGTCGTGAATTCATTATTTAAAACATTACACAACCCTTTCATACATACATGATTGGGCCACATGCAGTCGGTGGTTGTCCTACGCGACACACTCGCATGTGATGCTTTTTATGAGTCTGCGAGGTCATCGTCCATCACTTCGACCAACAGCCAGCAGAGAGGTTAATTTGACCGGCAAGGTTGATTCTTTTTTGTTTGTGTTATGATGGGAGTATATAGTATGCGTCAAAGAGGTGGGAGGGGACCAGCATATATAGTACATACGCATATGTGAACACACCTCACTCAGTGTTGGGACTTTTTGGTTTCCGCGGCACGTGCCACATAAAAGTTCTGCATTGGCTATTCAAACATCACACAACACCTCTTTGGGCCACATGTATGCAGACGGTGGTTATCCTAGGACACTCACGTGTGATGCTTCCATCCGTGGGCCCGCGAGATCGTCGTCCATGCATGCATTACTTTGACCAACATCGGGAGAGGTTAATTAATTTCACCATCAAGGAGGATTCTTTTTGGTTTGTATTATGGTAGGAGCATATAGTATAGGTTGAAGAGGGGGAAGGGGACCAGCATATGTAGTACGCTTCATTAACCTCGCTCTCTGTGGGGACTTTACAGTTTTCGAGGCATGTGCCACATCAAAGTTGTGCATCTTGGGTATTCAAACATCACAACCACACACACCTCTCCATACATATTTTTGGCCACATGCAAAGCGATGGCAGTTGTCCTATGGCACCCACTCACGCGGTTATCAGCTATATCAATGCTTTCCATCTGTGGGTCCGCTTGGTCCATCACTACTTTGCTCAACAACGAGAGAGGTTAATTTGATTTGGGAGGGGATTATTTTTTGGTTTGTATTACGGTATATATATATATATATATATATATATATATATGCTTCGGGATGACATGATATAGTTTGAGTACACATGCATGTGTACGCATGAATCCCTCCCACCGAGTCGAAGTGGGTAGTACCACGACATGTCATGAACCGATCTCGCTCTGTGTGGGCACTGTATGATTTTCGACGCACACACCACATCAATGTTGTGCATGGTATTCAAACATGCATGAATCACCTCCATATATACATACATCTGCATGTAGTGGTTGTCTTCGAACGGTACACTCCCTCATGTGGTCATCGGCGACAAGCCTATATATTCATGGACCCGTGTGGACATCCATGATCACTTTGACCGACCACGAGATAGGTTACCATGGTGGATTCTTCCTTTGGTTCGTCTTATCGTAGTAGGTTATGGTGAGATTCAGACCTAAGTTTGAGTGCATACTATGCACCCATGCATGAATCCCCGTCATCAGCTCAATGTGTGGTGTGACATACATATATACAATGCGTCGTCAACTAACACTACAAAAAAATACACTTCGGTGATGATACGTGTTTGTCACAGTAGGTCGCGTTTTTTGTCATGCATGTACATCCATGACAAATTTATGACAGAATCAAGATAGTCATACCTGTGCTATCGTAGAAGTGTTCCATGCCATTACCAAAATTATCATCACGGAAGCGTCCACTTCCATGACGATAAATCGCGCGTCACAGAAGTGCTTTCGTCAAGGGTGACCGACACATGGCATCCACCGTAACGGAACACCATTAAGCTATCGGGTCGGGTTTTGGATCCGATAACCCGTTAATAGCCCTGACCAATGGGGTTTTTCCATGTGTAAAATCATCATTGGCTGGAGGAGACACGTGTCAGGTCCGCGCTAGCACATGTGTCACTCATCCAATGGGCGAGACGCGCCTATGATATGTTGACACGTGGACGGGCCCATAAGGTTTAAATGGGCTGGCCCAACTAAAGGCCCACAAGATTTTGCGGACCATAATGGGCCGGCCCAGCTAAAGGCCCAGGAGATTTTGTGGACCATAATGAGCTGCCCAGCTAAAGGCCCACAAGATTTTGTGGGCCATAATGGGCCGGCCCAGGTAAAGGCCCACAAGATTTTTGTGTGCCATAATGGGCCGGCCCAGGTAAAGGCCCACAAGATTCTTGCGGATCATAATGTGCCGGCCCGGCTAAATGCCCATGAGATTTCGCCGACATTAATGGGCCGGCCCAGCTGTAGGCCCACAAAAATTTGAGGGCCCTAGTAGGCCGGCCCATTAACTGACTGCCATGTTTTGGGCCAAATGCCGACCCATATTTGATTCGGTCCATTAATGGCCTGCCACGTTCCGGGCCTAATAGTGGCCCATATGAGATCCGGCCCGTTAAAAGCCTACCACGTTCTGGGCCAAATTACGGCCCAGATCAGGTCCGGCCTTTTAACAGGCTATGGGCTCAATTATGGCCCATATCAGATTCGGCCTGTCAACTGGACACTATGCTTTTGGGCCCACTTGCTAAAGGCCCACTTAGTAATTCGGCCTGATATTATTTTTGGCCTCTTAAGGGCCCGTTTAACATTTCGGCCCTATATTAATTTCGGCCTGTTAAATGTCCGTCATATAGTTGGGCCTAACTACGGCCCGGTTTGCATCTGGCCTGCTCGCAGCCGATATCTGATTGAGCCAAACAAGGACTGAGACAATTTTGGCCTGTTAAAAGCCCGTGATTTGATTCGCACAATCATGGGCGGGGTTCATTTCGGGCTGCTGCGCCCGTTAGCTGTTCGGCACGTTTCAGGCCCAACCTACATCATGATTGCATGACGGCCCGATTATGTACCGTAATTTTACGGTTTGGCCGGTTTACTGCGAAGACAGGATATATATACAGTAAAATAACTGCAGCATTGTGAATAAGAAAAAACCTAGACTATACAATAAAGAAATTACAGCATATTACATCCACTGGGCATCAAAGTTCACCACTATGATAATAAAGCACAAGCAGACAGCAGATTACATACACTGGGCATCAAAGATCGCCACCAGTGCAAATAAACATGCCGACAAAATAATATACAAAACTGACAGCACTTCAATAGAGTTCAAGAAAGGTTAGCCCTGTTGGGGAGCTGCAGCGCAAGCAGCTGAGCAAGATGATGAGACTGCACTTGTTCAACACTTAAATCTTCCTCACTCTGAAAGATAAACAAGCAGACAGATGACAGGTTTTGCACATAAAAGTATCAGTGCTGACAATTCATCACATTTCTAACTGACGAATAAAGTGACACAGTTTAAAATTGCATTAACACAATATGGTATTGTTCAGGTCAAGACATGGCAGGAAATGACATTGTGAAGGAGTTGGAAGCTTCACGACACCACTGGATTACGGATCAAGAACTCATAAGTATCAATGGTTAGTGTGCTGTCAATTTATCCCATTTCAGATTGACAAATAAAGAGACATTTTAAATAATACTCCCTCCATCCAGATATGACATTGTGCTGTAGTGGGTAGGCTCACCACACCACTGGATTACGGATGAAGAACAGAAGCATACATGTAGTGCAAAAGAAGATCACTTGCTCTGTATAGTTTAATTTACGTGGTATGAATAAGGAACTTGGTTGTACAATTGAAAACTTAAATTGAGAAAGGACAAACTTTTCTTTATGAACTACATAATAAACTTTAAACATGCAATTTGATGCAAACACCAAAAATAAACAGTTGTTGCAGTCACGCCTAACCAAATATATACAACAAAGTTTGAAGGCTTGAGATGGACAAACTTACATTATTGGTGAAGACAGGCTCTATAAAGGTCTTGTCCATGCTGATGGGGGGGGGGGGCAATTCAAGAAGTTTACCACAGAATCTTCTTCATAAGCATTGCCTTTATTCTACATTTTGTTAAGAGTAAATATATATGTGATAATATACGAAAAAATGGAGAATATTTAAGATAAGATGAAGAGTGATGCTACATAACCAAGTAGCTATAAATGTAACTGCAGCGATACAGACAAAAGGTACAGCCAAGAGCAATGCATAGCTAAACTTCTTCAGTACCAACCTTATGGTAAGAGTAAATATAGATCTGATGTGTAGAAAATGGAGGGCAAAGGAAAATAAGCTGCAGAGTGATGGTACATGAACAACTACTTGTCATTATAAGTACACTCATAAAGGATAGCATGTACTTACAAGAACAATGCAGAGCTAAAAAACATTGGCATTAGATATATTCTACACTAATGTAACCATTCATACAGATCAGATAATTTGGAGCGAACAATTGATAAGCAACTATCATGCATACTGCTATCACATAATGAACCAGGTATGTATGCAAGTACAGTGATATAGGACAACAGGTACTAACAAGAGCAAAGCAGCAGGCAACATATTTGCGATATCCTGTCGTTCTTTTCAAACCGGAATTCTTCTTCGAGCAGATTTCCTGCAAAACAGATCCGTAAGGCACATGCAGAAAAGTAGAAGTTCAAATTGTCATGTGATTTCACAGACAGTACCTCATCCTGGGAACAGGACCAGTGCATAACAAGGTTTTTCCATTCAATGTCTTCTAAATTTAGCACAAGAGACTTCACCGAAAATTCGTTTATAGACTTGCCACCAAAGTGTGATTTCCTCAGGTAACACCGATACTGCTGCAATGCTTCCTTGAAAAGCACAAGCAAGCTTTGCTCGTCATGACTATCCAGATTGACCCTCGCCTAGTTACAACAATGTAATGTAAATCATTGATGTGTTCAATCAGCAGAAAACAGGAAAATAATAACCATGAATAATAGCACTTACACGTAAGTTGGACAGGAAGATGTGAAAATGGTGTTTGTCTTCACAATAATCTTCCCATGATGGGAATATATGCACGTAGTCCCTAACAACATTGAAAGCATTGTCTTTTAAACTAGGAATAAATGGAATGGGGTTCCAATCTGCAGGAATTGGCCGTCTTTGCAGTTGGGATAGGTCTTCGGCTGGTGGACTTGCTGTACTTTTTGCTGGAGTGGGATTTTTTTGTGGTACAGCTGGTGCTATGGCAAATGAAATCGGTATACCTTTTGCTGGAGTTCAGGTCCTGTGTGGTGGGGCTAGTGGTGTGCCAGTGAAGTATGGGTACAGTCTGCTGGAGTCGGTCCTACGTTTTGAGTCACTGGTTGTACAGCCAATATAAGTGGGGTGCTGTCTGATTTCTCTGGCACCACCACGTTTTTCAAGGACTTTGCTTGGCTCCTTCAGGTTCGGCAATCACCCTCTTCCTTTTTGATGTCTGATGCACGCGAACAGCATTTGAGTGGAAAAACATGGTATGATGACAGATGGAATATGTATTGATAATGGATGGGCATGGCATCTCGACATATATGATGAGTAAACTAAGCAGATGGCGGTGCAACAAAGTAGAAGAAATGCAAGACAACATATGCAAGATACCCGCAATCAATAGACCATTGCCAAATTAGAACAGGCACCTTGATGGGTGAACGGGACAGACCATCTGCCTTTGACTCCTCGAGGTTAGAATAGTCACTAGGATCATATTCTGAACAAGAGTCAACAGGTGGGGAGCGTATGAGTTTCATTGCATCCAGAATGGCACTCAATGCCTTGGTGCCAATTTTGTAAGTCATTGCAGTGTTTAGCTTCAAGAGTGGACTGCTGCTAGTGCGACACAAAGCAGCTACACAGATCATAGTGTAGATATAACGGAAAAACCTTAAGCATCGGAGTAAAATCAGCAAAGTGGAACTTGCTGGAATATATGTGCTAGTATTGCCGGTATGGATAGAAAGGCTTCGGATACCACCTCTCTTCAAGTGAAGGTGAGGTACTATTAATATCAGTGTAACTCTCAAAGGCAACACAGCTCCGCGCATTTCCTTGCTATTCTTATAGGATTCAAGTGGGCAGGCCACTACAAATTCTATTCCTATGTTTACAAGATCCTACAAATCAAAGAGTCTCAAAGTGTCCATCACAACTGACCCTATAGACCTCTACACTGCAAATGTCCCTGCTCATCTTCAGTACAAGGAACATATTGTACTACTAGCATACTCCCTCCGTTCCAAAATATAAGTCTTGGTAGATATTTCCACTATGGATCACATACAGATGTATCCAGATACATTTTAGAGTGTAGATTCACTCATTTTGCTCCATATGTAGTCCATGGTGGAATCTATACAAAGACTTGTATTTAGGAACGGAGAGAGTACATATTAAAGAAGAACGGAAGAGGAACAAGGTAAAGAAGAGCAAGCAGATTTTGGATAATAAAATGTTGGTTGCGCAATGCCCACACATGATGAACCAGAGCGCATTAAGAATGCAACTCCCAGCTGCCTCTCGACCATTTCAGGCGGTTGGATGAAGATTCTATGTCTCCTAACCCTTCTTCTTCCTCGTCTCTGATTCTTCCCATACAGAACACCGCATGGGTCGCCGCACGGACCACTGGCCTCCACCGCCTGTGTTCCTCCACCACCCCCACCCCCCAGCCGCGTCGAGTTTTCTTCTTTCGGCGCGGCCCCACAACCACCCGAGCCCCTTGGATTGCACCGGCGAACTCCGGCGAGCTCTAAAAAATCGACTGACCCAATTTTGAAATTTAGTCTATTGTGATTTAACTAGTGTGGAATATAAAAGGGGAAAACCATAAGCATTGGGAGTATAGTGTTGAGCGTGCCATGGAGGATCTGAAGGTGCAAACCGGACAAAGGCAACATCGCAACCAAGACAAGAAATCAGAGTAAAGCAGTGGCGATCTATTTTCTGGCTATGATAAATAAGTAGAGCAGATACGAAAGAGTACCGCCTCTGGTGCGGCGCCGTGTATGCATCTGCAGAGAATTTGACGGTGCTGCGCTAGCGATGGCTGTCGGTGGCGTGGAAGCAGATCTAGGAGGGTAGGCGGTGGCAGCGGGGCGCGGTGGACGAGACGGTCGTAGGAGCGGCGCCGGCAAGGTCGACAATGGCGGGGATGAAGCGAGAGGATGGGATGCAAGGATCCTGGTCCGAAGGCGTGGATGAGAGAGGTCGATCTCTTGTAATGGACGGCGGCGGCGGGGTATCAGCTCTGGCATGGTGGAGGAGGACGGCGATGGATGGGGTGGCAGACGACGGCGGACGGAGGAGGGTGGGGTGGAGAGGGTGTTTTGGCGCCCACAGAGTACGAATGGGGAAAAGGGAGGTAGAGAGGAAGGGGGGAACCATGTATTAGGGCGCGCTTGTCTCAAATGCGAGGAAATATACAAACTTAGCCCCCGTTTCAAATTTCTACTACATCACAGCAACATTAGTCGGTTGGGGATAGGACGATAATCTCACATACACCGAATATTTGTTGATGAGAGTTTGTTTTTGGCGCCCACCGTGTATGAATATGAATCGGGGAGGGAGTCGATTTCGGCAAAGGGCACACTATGTTTTGGTGCCCACTGTGTATGAATATGAATCGGGGAGGGAGTCGATTTCGGCCGAGGGCACACTGTGTTTTGGTGCCCACCGTGTATGAATCCGGGTGAGAGGCGGTTACGTCATGTTTGGGTGAAATTACAAACCTACCCCTATCCAGCAGATAGGCTTTGCGTGGCAGGGATAGGCAGTAGTGATTTCCATCTCGCAGATTTTGATTTCGGGCGGTTACTGCGACTTTCCCCGCTTCGTTCAAATTTTGCAGACTACACGTTTACCGTGCCAACTCAATTCGAATCCCGTTTGTATTCTACTATTTTTTTCAGGCGGGATCCATTTTCAATTGGAATTACATTCTATATACATCATGTTATATATATATACTTTCAAAAGCACAACAAAGAATTCTGCTCCTTTATATGTATAATATGATTTGCAAATACAACGATCTCGAAATCTTAAGGTTGAATTCAAAAAAATTTAACCAAATTATGTTCTACTAAAATGTATGGATCAGTAATATCTACATATTAAATAACATAGATGTGCGTGAATTCATATGAGTATACATGTTTGATAGATCAATTTTGGTTCGAGTATGGATTACATGTATCATCATCTCGAATTCAAATATTTGAATCCCTTTTTTGTTCACTCCTTTCACGCTCATCTCTCCCGCATGCATGCTCCTTCAGGTAGCTATCACTCTCTTTTCTCCAGCTCACCCACACGCTCACTTCATGTTTCTCCTATCCTCGCAAACATGGTCTCTCGACGTCTCCCTTGAGAAGTGTCACACTCTCCCTATCATTATACATTACACGGTTTTCATTATCTCTCGCGTCTCTACTGTTCTCTGGTATCACTCGGTACCTAAGCTTTCTTTTTCACCGCCACACACACAGTCTCCACTCGTCTTTCACTTTGTCTTTATCTCTATGGGATTCTCTCACACACCCTATATGTCTCTACATATGACTCATACCACTAAAATTACTCTCTCTCTCTCCTATAGACACAACATTTGTTGTTGTTTCCTTTTCGTCTCCATCCCAGACTGACATTATTCATTTGTTTACCGATCAGACAACCCCGACTGTCGTCTCCTCTCTCTCACACACAGACACACACACACAACTCCTTCTTCCACTCCCCTTCCCGACTACCATCTCTCTCTCTCACACACAAAACTCTCGCTTTCGCACCCCGACTCGTTTATACAACCGCACACTCGTGCTTCCACCATTGCATACATGTCTCTCTCCCGCTCCTTGTATCTATGTAGCTTTTTCTTCCCTTCTTGAGACACGCCCTCTCGATCGTGCACACACACTCTATCGCCTCATTTTACTGATACCTATCGCACACACACTACTTGTGTCTTTGTCACACATGCACTCCGTCCACCTCCACTCTCCCTCTCTCCCACACACACATGGGCTTTTTGCAACAACTAGAAGATGCCCATGCGTTGCACAGAACATCAAGATGCATTTGTATGAGTAGTTTATCTTGTGGGGGAAAAGGATGAACGAGGGAGGTCCTTATTTGCAAATGTGGAGAGGGGTGTGGGTATCTTTTTGCAAAATTGTCATAGTTTCCTTCCTATCCGTCAGATATAGATCGGACGACCTATATTGCAGGATGGAAGGCACACGATCATCACCGACAATGCTGATGATGGTGGGCCTGCCATCCTGCAATGTAGGTCGTACGATTTATATCTGATGGATAGGAAGGAAAATATGGAAATTTACCCGCACTCTTCACCACATTTGCAGATAAGGCCTTCCCTCGTTTATCCTTTTCTCCCACAAGATCTTGATGTTCCGTGCAATGCACGGGCATCTTGCTAGTAAGAGTAGAAATTAGACATATACCACTTCTCGAATCTTGAAACCAACAACATTCCTCCCTTATCTCATCAAAACTGCCAAAGGAATATATTTTGAGTGAAACATAACATATTTTTAGTGATATACGTAATTCAAAACTAGACTTTTTTTCTGTCAAATCGGTGAATATGTATTCATATACTTTGATCGTGTGGCAATGCATTGGCACATTGCTAGTAGTTATTATAATTTTTTGGACACTAGACAAACGGTGGAGTACATATACGAAGAGAAGAGGCGCACGCACGCAGTCGGCCTCTCGCTGTCTTGCACACACGAGTGTTACGTAAAGGCAACATTAACAAATAAACCCTAAAACCCCAGGTGCACGATTGCTGCATTCGCGGGTACCGGGTACGTGGTGGATCACCTTTCTAGGAGTTGATGGTCGGGACCACAGGTGAACGACTTGGAGCACGGTGGCTCGCCAGTTGCCACAGATCGAGTGGCCACGTTTCAAATATCGTTTTTTTAGCGGTGTCAAGAGTTCCGATTTTCAATGACACGTTATAAGTAGTAAGTAGTTTATAGAACGATTGGTATGGAGCGAAAATGTAATTCATAGTACTACGTACCTCCTTGGCGTATGGTTGTATGGGTTTATGTTGCAAGATGTTGAACCTGGTAGTTCTAGGGCAAATACTATGGTTTAGATTTAGATGCTGGTTTTCAGTAATCGGAAGGGGAAACCCTTCCTTGATTAAAAAAAACTACTACCTCCATTCTGGTTTACTAGTCCCCATCGTACTCTGGGTCAAAGTTTGTCCATGAATTTTACTTGTAAAATGTGAATGGAAAATGAGATTTTGTTATACCCAAACAAAAAAGGACTGGAGGGAGTGATTGCTCTGACACCGACGCGACCTCTCATAGCGCAGGCATTGAACCGGCGCGCCGGCCAAGAGGGCTGCACTCGCTGCAGGCCCGGCTGAGCACGCCTCCTCGCCGCATGCAACCAGCTTAACACTGCCCCGCCTGCCTTCATTGAACCCGCGCATTTGCCGACAACGTCCTTCCGTGAGCCGGCATGCATTTTAGAACAGAAAAAATGACTAAAATATAATTAATTTATGCATGGTCTTGACTTGTTGTGCTCGCACTGGTAGCAGGAACTAGTAGAGGTTTTTCTTTATTTATAACTCTCCTCACATTTTTTCGCTTTGAAGTGAATCATGGTTGTGGACATTATGTATGAATGTGCAGATATCTGTGAACATGAGTTTGATGTGGAAGTTGAACTTGGAATGTCGGGCTTGCACGTGAACTATACCATGTCCAATGCTTAGTCTGTTATTGTTTGGAAACTAATTGCTGTTATTACATGACCCGGAAAAAACATTTTGTGCCACATCAGTAGATGCACAGACATCACAACAGGCATGATGACTGGATAAACATTTGAACCTAGCTATTATGAAGGAAATTTTGTATTGACAACAGTTTTAGATAGCAGGAGACGCCTAGCCTGCTTTGCCTCTGCTAGCTTATTTCTGGCTTTTTCCATCTCTTCTTTGGCTTGGGTGAAGAGAGCATCTGATTGCTCTTTTCGCTTCTTCAGGATCTCAGCTACATTCTCAAGGGCTGCTGCACGCTTTCTTTCAGCCTTTACTAATGCCACGAGGACACGAACAGTTGACGACTCCACCTGGCTTGTGTGTAATCCAGCATCATCTGGGAATTTGCACCTTGTGTCTAATCCAGCATCATTAGGGAACTGGCACCTTGTGTGTAATCCAGCCTCATTTTGGAAACATGATCTCGAAGTTGACAATACTTCCCTCCTCGCAGGAACTGCATCCTGACATGAGGTTACTTCTTTTTTAGATCAATACTCAGAGAAACCTAGATCCATTTAGTAGAAGCCAGATAAACAGAACTCGTAGAAGTGAATTCAAAACGAAAAGAAATATAAAAACAGACTACAAGGTGAGAACACCCACTTCCTACATCAAGTTAAAAACGAAAGCATTAGGACGATTAAGACTCTTCTTATTACACATCGAAGAACACCACGCTTAAGAGAAACAGAAACTAAAATATATACACATCGAAGAACACGAGGCTGAACGAAAGTAATTGAAAGGGTATTACTTACCAAATCTCGTTTTACAGGTTCGGTGCAGCTCCTCTTTAACTTGCCACGCTCCTTGAAGATGTCCCGAATATCCCATGTTTGGTCTTCATTGCTCCTCTGCATGTTCACGCTCATGGTTCTAAAATCTCAACATGGCAAGAAAAATACTACTAGTAATACTCGCGCATCTTGTGGGCAACATTAAAGCACTCGTCTGCCATGATAGAGCATCCCCAACAGAATCGCAACGCGCGGCGCTTTAAAAAAGCGTTTACAATGCTGAGATCGAGAAGTAGATACTAGAGAGTAGAGGATAGTTCTCAGCATAGATAGATAAAAAAAGATAATTCAACTACTCCTCGTCGTCCCACTCGTCCTCGGTGATGTCCTCGTCCGACATCTGACTGTAGACGTGAGGATAATGATCGTTGTTGGATTCCCAGGGCGACGCTGCTCCTAGCCTCATGTTGAATTGAGCGTCCGCTTTTCGCCTACGCTTGTCCTCACGATAGGCGGCTCGCTCCGCCCTCCTCTTATCCCTCTCCGCCCTCCTTTGCGCGTATAACTCGCGCTCGTTGATGATGTCCTGCGGGAAGTGTAGGCGCCACAGCGCCATGGCTTCCTCATCCATCTTGGCGATGCCGAGACGGTGCTCCCGCCTCCGGTTGTCGCGACGATCCTCGTCGGTGCTAAGCCGCAGCAGAGGCGCGAGCTCCGGCGACCGCTCCCGCGTCGGCACGTTGGGGAAGTTCAATGTTCTGTGAGGCCACCGGAGGCGCCACGCCGCCACGTAGTACGCGCGGGCGGCCTTGTTGGCGGTGTCGAAATTGCCGAGGCCGAGGCGCATCCTGCGGAACCGGATCTCGGCGGAGAAGCCACCGGAGAGGCGCGCGCGGACGCCACAGTATCCCCAAGTTTCCCGGCGACGCGGTGGCATGGTGGTGCGGCGGCGGCGAGGCGAAAAAGAGCGGGGAGCGAGCGGTGGCGAGGCAAAGAGCGGTGGCAAGGCACAGAGCGGTGGAAGGGCATTGGATTTTATAAAGCGCGCCGGACGCGGCGCGCCAAAACTAGCGCACGCCCGGCCGCCTTTTCCCGCGCGCGCGTGATCCTTTCCCAACATCTCTGCTATCTCTACTCTCTTCTCTATGGTTATATTATTTTATATTTAATATTTAATATTTATCTCTACTTCCTTTACTGTCTACTTTTTTTCTCTATACTTTTTTTTCTTGCAATATAGGCCGTCCGATTTATATCTGACAGATAGGAAGGAAACAAATGGGAATTTTGCAAAAATATAGCCATACCCCTCTCCAAATTTTCAAATAAGGCCTTCCCTCGTTCATCCTTTTCTCCCACAAGATAAACTACTCATACAAATGCATCTTGATGCGTGCAACGCATGGGCATATTGCTAGTTCTAAAAACCTTTCCATCATTTGCCACCCTACTGGTTGCAGATGAAAAACCTACCCAAGCATAGCGTGATACAGGAGCGACGCACAATTACAAGCTGATATTCTGTTGGACAATGGAGGCTATAACCAATTACTTTTACGAGAACAATAGCACCCAGGAAAATTGAAGGGTAGGTATGAACAAAATTGGAACTGCACATGTACTGCTAAGTGATTCAATACACACATTACCAATCGGGGAGGAGAAAGATGGTCGCGGTGGCCTCTGTGAGTCATGGTCGGCAACGGGAGTCAGTTCATTGTCCATGACGGTGGTACTTCTGCGCTTGGCATCGGCTTCCGGGAAGCAGATCCGAGACCGTGGAAGACGATGCCGGGGAAGAGGCTCCGTCTACGATGACGACGGTGGACCGGATCCAGTGCGGCGTATGAGGTCATCAATGAGGCAGATGTGCTGCGATGGACGAGTGCACCGATGTAAAGGGGAGGAGCACGAAGGCTGCGGTGCCGTGGAGAAGTCTATTTTGCGGTGGGGATAGAAAATGGGGAGTATTCAGGTGTACTACTCTGGGTGCTGGGGTGGGGTTGGCTGGGTAGGGTGAACCTGAAGTTACGAAAACAGCCCCCTACCAAGCGTCGTCCGTAGGCCTGTTCCAAAGGCTATGATGGTAACTTCCCACTACTCGAATCAGGGTCACGGGAGATTTTCCCGCCGACCTCAAAATTTTGTGACACTGGACTCCCCGTGTGGCGTGTTGAGTGATTCAGCTAAGCAACTAGCGAGTAGTAGTAGTAAACTCTGCATATTAGGTTTGACCGAAGTCAAACTTCCTAAAGTTTGACCAAGTTTATATAAAAATATAAACATTTTACCATAACAAATATGTATGATGTGAAAGTCCATTCAATAATGAATCTAATGGTATTTATTTTTTATTGTATATGTTAATATTTTTTGTTATAAGCTTTCTGAGAGTTTACAAAACTTGACTTTGACCAATGCTAATACCCGGACTTAAATAAAAACGGAGGGAGTATACATTTGTTTTCTTAGTTTATTTGAACTAATCATTTGTTGGAATTGTGAAATAAATATATTAGGCTATTGACTTCGAATGTAATGGTCTATGCAATTCAATAGTTACAATCATTGTCGAATCCCAAGATGTATACAAGGTCTATAGTAATTCACAACATGCTCAAACTCACATAATCCCGGTCAAATGAGAATCTAAATGCATTTCATAGTTATTACTTTGTAGGATGCAACAAAAACAACCAAAACTCTACATCAGCCATTATAGAAGCAACATTTTGACATATCCCAATGTGTGAATGAAACGTGCAGAGAGAGCTTTTGAAGATGGAGTAGATAGGGCGGGAAAGATTGTATATATGTGGACGAGATAGTAGGAGACAAACCTAACGAGACAGAGAGAGGGAGAGAGAAAGAGAAAGAGAGAGTAAGAAGTTAGGTCTATGAGAAAGATGGAGACATTAATATACGTGAGATGCGTGTGCATCCGGATTCTGTATACGTGGAAGGAGAAGAGACAACATGTTTGATGAGAGAGCTGGAAAAACATGGACAAGAGGGGAAGGATCTCATGGGTTGAGGGATTGACAATTTTGTGCGGGGGAGAGAGGGATTGGTAATTTTGTGCAAGAGAGAGAGGGTGGGGGAGGAGTCAGTCAGCCATCGTCACATCACTCTGCTTCCAAATGACCCTGCATTCTCTAGCGCAGTGTGGTCTCCGTCTTCGATCTGCTCGATGCCCTCTTTGAAGATTGAGGTGTTGTGCATGTTTGGGTGCAAAGAAGCACAAGCGAGAGTGGTCGCCGTATAACCTTGGGTGGGGATTAATTGTGTGCTCGGGGGAGTGTGTGTGTGTGTGTGCTGTGCTACATGTGTGTGTGTGTGCGCGTGCGCGCGCGTGCGTGTGTGTGTGTCAGATATTGAGTGAAAACAAACCTAAGGAGAGAAATGGGTATTCACGAATAGATTGTGCGGGCCTTGAGGTGGGCAGGGGCCGAGTGAGGGTGTCAAAATGTGCGCGTTGATGCATGTGTTGCATGCGATCATGCGAGGGACGGACGAATCGAGAGCGATGGTTGTTGTGTTACGGGTACTCCTCTCTCTCTGTCTCTCTGTGTCACTCTCTCTCTCTCTCTCACACACACACACACGTAAACACACACACACAAGAAAACTAGAAGACCGTTCTCTCATGTATACACAACGTATCGGCATCTGTCTATGTCTCACTCATGCATGATCATTTGCATATTCACACCTCTCTATTTCTGTATCACACGCACACCATCTCCACACTGCCCTTCCGCCACAACACACATATGGACACATACACACGTTCTCTCTCAGCCACACACACAAAATAAGTATTAAAAAAACTAGGGTGCACCTAAAACGTCCAAATCCAAATAAACACAAACTGGAGCTAAATTCAAATATATGAAAATATTGCAGCATCAAGAACTTTCCTAGGAAAAAAAGTTGAGTAATATTCGAGGATTGTTTTCACACACACAAAAAGGTTCGGTGGATGTCCGTCGAGCGTGACACGGTGACGCACCGGTCGATCGACCGCGCGGCCGCGGTTCACGCGCTTGCACAGGATTCTGTATCATGGTTGTGGTACTAACTTCAAATAAAATTTAATAAAAGTGCTGCCTAAGTCTAATGTTTACGTGTACTAGTACGGTTTTCTTTTAAGTTTGACCAACCTTATATAAAACGAAAGTAAGCTCCCATACGCGCACTCATCAATATGCCGCCGCCGCCGTTGCGCATGCCGGCGCCCGCCTGCTCTGGCCAACAATTTCTCGCCCATCACCGCCGTGTCGTCGCCATCCCTGTGGCATGAAGCCGAAGGCTCGCTCGCTCATGCCGTCTACAGTCCCTCCTCGCCATGCCGCCGCGCTGCCAAGCACGCGAGCAGCTGGTGGAGCCGCGTCTATGCACACAGCGTACGAAGAGGAGGACGAGCGCGTGCTCCAGCACGGCGGCGAGGAGGAACTAGCATGTCATTGTCGTCTCCGCCCACGCGGAGGAGGCGCGCATGGTGGCTGTCGCGGCGGAAGCCGGTCGCGCGCGCGTCGAGCCCGCAAACCGGGTGCGGATGCGGAATCTACCTTCGAGACCTTGAATGCCACATGGATCCTGCAATCTGAAGGAGCAATTTGGGTCAGTTGACTCATGTGATCCGTTTGATGCAACATGGATGGCTACAAGGGCTTCTTCCACCTCTTCTGCTGTCTTCTTCCTTCGCTCCGTCGAACTTCTTTCAGAAATCGACTGACCCAAATTATACTACTAGTACGAACGTATTAAGTATAGTAGGAACACGAAGATACGAGCAGTAGTATCAACTGCAAGAAGAACAGTAGTAAGACACAGTACTAGTACTACTCTACGTACTAAAGAGTTCAAATAACGAGAAAGAACATAAACATAGTTCTGTTGGGGCCTCAGCACAACACACCCTTGAAAACAAACTAAGCAACTAGTCTGCTTGACACTGCAGTAGAACCAGCATGAGCGACGGCACTGCCACCTCCTCGGAGTCCGAGTCCATGTCCTCGACTTCGTCCTCATCCCTCTTCCTCTTCCTCTTCACCGACACTTCTTTGCTTGAACCGGACACTGGGCTCTGCTTCTTCATCCAACCCATGTAGATATTTAAACAAAGGTAGGCACCATTGCTACGTACAGGATGTGATCTTAATCTAATGTCTTCGACTCCCATGCATGATGAAACTCGTGATGAGGTTTCTTCAGTTTAGCGTACGAAGGATCAATCATGGCTACTGCCAGGGTCAGCATTGAACGTTGAGAGGAGGACACCAGGCTTGCCTTCTGGAGATCGAAGGGCTGGCCTACAACGAGACCTATCCGACGCAGGACATCCCTGTTGTTATTAAAGCCTACAGTAACGAATTTCACTCTTTTGTCCTTGAGGAAGTTCTTAAAATCCTGGCACTCAACGTCGGCATGGCATATGTGGTAGACCAAGAAAACGTTATGTACGCAAACCTGGATCAAGGTGGGCTTCTTCCTCTCTTCATCCTTTAGATCATTCTCTCGTCCCAGCACTGTGGTTTACTCAACATCTAGCCCAGCGACCCACTCATCCGTTGAACTGTTGAACATGCATAGGAAGCGAGCAAGCCATGCTTTCACCGTCGCGGATCCACGTGCGTAGATGATGATGAACTGATCGCCGGTGATGGCTCTAAACTGGTACTCAGCAGCGACCATGGAGATATGGGAGGCCATGGATTTTGGAGGAGGGTTAGGAGAAGTTGAACTGTTGTACCCCGCAAAAACTGGGAGCGAACTAATGTGAAAGTACGGGACGACTGGGAGAAAACTATTGTGAGGTAGAAGACGGGGATGAGTAGGGCATGCGAACGGCCCGGTGGATAATCGGCTGCAAGCCCCCAAAGAGTTCTCAAGAACTATGCGGGACCCACTAGATGTCATGTCTACGTGACCCATATCGTAGGCCTGACGGTATAGCTTCTGCCTGTTCGCACACCATGCCGGCGCGTGGATGTAACTTCACTTAATTTCGTCAACCGTCGTGCCTCCCACGACCTTCGCCTCCCTCACGCGGTCACGCCCTTTGAGACTTCGACCGGCTAAAACGAGAAATTTGTTTTTTCCTACTCCGCATGCATGATACTCCCTCTGGTCCTTTTTACTCCCGTCAACCGTTTGCAAAGTGTTTGAAAAAATATATACTTTTTTTGAACACCACCTTATATTAATTAACCAGCCACACCAGTACACTCATTCGATACAATATTCACCACACAGGGCGGTACATTATCTACAAGAATACCATCTAATCTATTGTCAAAGCTATACTTAGCGATTAAGTGTGCCACCTTATTGGCCGAACGGCTAACCTTTGACAATTGAAGATTTTTGATCAACTTTGAGATGCTCAATGCTTTCATCTTCAGGTCACGCATAGCAGACCTGTCATAGTCCCCCGATGCAAGAGACGCTACCACAAAAGCGCAATTAGTCTCTAAAATTACAGGATTATGAAGAGAAATACCTATGTAGAGACCGGCAATGCAAGCCCTAAGCTCCTCTTCCTCCACGCTTTGACAGGCATCAATGAAATCCCACGACCAAATTTATACTAAAAATATCAATATCTACAATACTAATTATAATGAGTATAAGAACTACATTTTATAATGAGTGTAAAATTATTGATTTGACATTGTGAATGTTGATACTCCCTCCGTCTAGGTGAGTAAGTCATCTTAGGCTGTGCACCGTGACCAAGGAGGAGGGGAAAATGAGAGACATTAATGTTTATTTGCTAATTAAATAGTATTGCATGCAATGAACTAATCACTGCATGTCATGTTTGATAGTCTCAGGTCATTAAAAGCATGCACACCCTCATCTCTTATTGGTTGATATGTCAAGAAACAATAAACGAGGTAGAAGTTAATGCACTGCGCCTATGTGTTTTGGGATTATTTGGTTTTCGTAAGATGACTTACACACCTAGCTATTAGAGTACCACTACCTCCCTTCTAATTTAAAGGGCTCGACTCAAAAATTTCACCTACTCTTAGCAAGATAGTAGAGGCGGTGGAATAGTTTTTGAAGTCTGCAAAAGTACTCAACTAATGCTGTCGTTCTTCACAAAAAAATGTGTTTACCAATGCATGCATGAACACTAGTTACTCTAACCCCCCCTCTCTTCTTTAATTCTTTGCCACATCGGCATATTTGCTATTCCCGTGTGCATGATACCAGCTAAGATACCACCATTATGGCCAGCCTTAATCATCACATGCAATAATTTAGTGCACCTTGAAATATGAACATGTATGGGGCGTGTATGTTTTTAATGACTTGAGACTATACCTAGCCCGGCATGCAAGATGACTTATTATGCACTGTTCCCCATACCTGCAGGAAGCCTGTTCATCTCCAAATCTTTTCCTCTCCATGTGTGGAAACAATATGCCTGCCAAACTCTCCTTCTCCCTCCGGCGGTCCCACCACTCCACACCGTGTGAAAAAATCTGCATGCATGACTCTCCTCCCCCCATGCTCGTCCAATCCATTGTTACCAGCAATATTTCCACCCCTTCGCTCCCCCGTAATTTACTCCAACAAATATGCCCACGTAGCTTTTACTTAACTTCAGGTGCATTAGGTCACTAACATATGGGCCCAACAGTGTACTGGCCCACATGTCAGTGACGCAACTGGACCTGCAGTTAAGTCAGTGCAGCTCAGTCCATATCTTATGTAGGTGTGCCATTGCTCGCTATAAATACTGCGCCTCCCACGACATTTCTATCTCCTCCCCCTCACGTTCACGTTCATCGCTATCTCCTCCCCCTCCCTCTCACGTCGACCACCATGGCATCGCCCCTCCCAAGCCCTGCGAGCCCCTCGCTGCACCGCACGGATGATCACGCGTCGCCGTTCCATTCCTCGCCGCCACTAGTCAAGGAGGACGCGTCGGTGTTCCTCTCCTTGCCTCTACGTCACGTGTCGCCGTTCCGTTCCTCGCCGCCACTAGTCGAGGAGGACGCATCGGCGTTCCGCTCCTCGCCGCGACGCAATGCGTCGCTGTTCCGTTCCTCGCCGCCACTAGTCGAGGAGGACGCGTTGGCGTTCCGCTCCTCGCCGCGACGCGTCGAGGTGGATGCGTCGGTGTTCCCAATCTCGCCAGCACGCGCGTCGGAGGACGCGTCGGCTCCCCGCTACGAGGAGAACGCCGTGCCGCCCGCCGAGCTCCCCGGCCTTGAGGAGCTTTGGAAATAAATGGATGTCGCCTTGTGGGAGGCTTTGCCTCCAGCAAAGCGCGCCAAAATAGAGGCGGAGAAGAAGGTCGAGGAAGAGAAGCGCACCGTGCAGCAAGCTTTCTGGGAGATCTATGTTGCGTCCGAGAGAGTTAAGCAATTGGTTCTTTGGCAGAAGGCTCGTGCGAGGGCCGTGAGGGTGGTGGAGGACGCCCGTGCCGACGCCCTGAGTGCAGTCGGGACCAAGCGCCTCATCTACACTTAGCGGTACGTGGACCGGGTGCACGCTTCCAGCCAGGAGGAGTACCTGTTGGCGCCGGATCACCACACCGGTGAGATCGCGCTCGCCCGCCGTCAAGCCGCCAATCAGCACCTCACGAGTTGCGAGCCGAGGAAGAGGCGTTGTGTCGGTGCGCTGGGAAACGACCGCGCACCAGGGCACTCGTGGCGCGCAGCAAGCGCTCCTGCGAGCGTCGTGGCTTTTAGGAGGAGTATAATTTTTGTTTTGTAAGGCGATCTCATTAGTTTTGGGACGCAAATGATAAATCCCGAAAGTTCAGGAATTTTTGGCGTCCTTAATTAAGTATGTAAAAGGGAAAGTTTGGAAACGTTGTGTATTATTACGCATTTTGCATGTACATGCATATAGCACAAACTTTACTATATACTATCGGACTACACGTCTCTCTCGATATATGCTTGCAGACTGTGCTACTCCCTCCGTCCAGGTCAATAAGTCATCTTTGGTTGTGCATGGTGACCAAGAAGGAGGGAAGACATGTACACCTAGACGGAGGGAGTACTACTATTACTTATGTATGTGCAAATGCACGTTTTAACATTACGATGCGGTTTTTGTAAAAGTAGAAAAACAGCACTAGTCAAGCTTGTGAAACGATTCAATGCAAAACAAAGGCAAAAATGCCCGTTTGATTGTTTACTTTTAGCTGCCTTCTCTGTGGTTATTTCTCTGTCATACTTTGTACGGAGTATTTCACTGGTTGGAAAGGCATGCAAATTCCCAAATCGCTTCCTGCACCCTGTATCAAATTTTTTGCCTAACAAGTTGTGACGTGCAATTGGAATTCCAACTTGAGTACTACTACTAGTAGGAGTACCAGGAGCCAGTTCTTTTAGGCTTCTAGATTAGTAATCCCATAACTACTACCTCTGTCCTGGTTTATTGGTCCCCATTGTAATCTGTGTCAAATTTTGATCATAAATTTAACTAATGAAATGTTAGTGCATGTCACATGCACTACTCCATCCGTCTAGGTGAGTAAGTCATCTTAGGATGTGCACCGTGACCAAGGAGGAGGAGAAAACGAGAAACGTTGATGTTTATTTGCTAATTAATAGTATTGCACGCAATGAACTAACCACTGCATGTCGTGTTTGATATATCAAGTCATTAAAAGCATGCACACTCTTTATCTCTTAATGGTTGATATGTCAAGAAACAAGAAACGAGGTAGAAGTTAATGCACCGCGCCTAAGTGTTTTGGGATTATTTGGTTTTCGTAAGATGACTTACACACCTAGATGGACCGAGCCTAAGTGTTTTGAGTAACATTTTATCAGTTAAATCTTTGGTCAAAATTTAGCACAAATTACAATGGTGAGGAATAAACCAAGACGGAGTAGTAGTTTAGAAGCCCAAATAAATGAGTGTGGCGCCTTTATTGTTACTCTCCACTATGACTAGTCTTGTGGGAAAAGCTGGGGAAGCCGCCAAAAGAACTGGCCCTAGGAGTAGTAGCTAGGGATCGAGTGCGGGAGATGAACCGGAGAAAGTAATGAAGAGAGATGAAATGCAAAAAAGACGGAGGGACGTGATGGCTGCTTGTCCGTTTATTTTACCAGGCCACTTATTACTGGGAGTGGTTGGGTTTTGTGATATGACGGCTTTACTGCCGCGCCACGAGCGGGGTGAGAGGTGAGACTCCCGTACAGCGCCGTGTCGGTGTACTAGAGTAGGGGGTACACTAGTATCCCGAACTTGTGAACGGGCAGTCGCAGCGCCCCGCGGTAAGGCTTGCCGGGTGCCCGCCAAGGTCCTCCGTGGTTCCTTTGGAGCCATTCAAGAACAAAGTGTTCAAGCCAAGAAGACAAGGCCCCGGTAAGAGGAGCTTGCCGGGAGGGACAAGGCCCCGACAAGAGGAGCTTGCCGGGAAGGCCAACCAAGGCATTTCAAGGAACTTGCCGCGACGCGCCGCGCGTCCCGGCAAGACCCGGCGAGCAACAAGCTTCCGGGCGCGACAAGACAACGACCGCGGCAAGGCGCTTGCCGCGGCAGGCTGCCACTCTATGCCCACGCTCCAGCACATCCGTCGACGTGTCGCCACAGAACCGTTCCAGGTGCACGTGGCGAGAGGCTGTGCAGCCAAGCGGTGCGAGGTGGCGAGCAGAGATGACAAGATGGCCATCATGGCAAGCGGTGGCGCCCCTAACGGTCATTGCACTGTTTGGGTGACACAGACGGGCATTTAATGCCTTTGTCCCCTGCCGTCAGGGTTAGGTAGGATCCACTGTAGAAGAACGCAATACAACCACAAAGCAGCAGTAGGAGTATTATCTCTCCGGAGAGCTCCGAAGCTGGGTAAAATCGGTCGTGTGCTTCGCCTCGATCCGCTCTTCGTGCGATCTCCGCCCCCAGCCAAACCTTAAGGGGCTCTGGTCCCATAGGTGTTTGTTTCCACGACATCTACGGCGCGCCAGGTAGGGGGCGTCGAGGTTGTGTGAACCCGATCCGGCGTTCACGCGGGCCAGATCTTCATCTTCTTCATCATCTTCATCGACATGCCACCGAAGAAGAAGGCTTCGGAGGTGGCTGCTCCGTCCACATCGATCCCACCACCACCGGAGCAAACGGGTGGTGGGGTAGACGCCGGCGGAGGAACGGGCACCGACGAGGGAGCTCACGCTGCCGCCAGGTCCAAGGACAAGGCCGCGCAAACCTCGGCGTCCGTACACACACCGCGCCCGTCTCAGGAGGTGCGGGGCCAACAGCGTCATGGTACTCGCGGTACCATACGCTCGTTGGACCAAAATCGAGCTGGCAGATCTCGAGATGCTCACGACCAGCATGCACGCCAACCTGCTGGCACGAGTAAGACACGGTCGCCTGGACGGGATCCTGCTCCTTCTAACATAGTTAGAAGTCCGAGCATATCCCGCTCCTCGCACTGTTCGCCACCGCCACCGAAGACCCCGGAAGAAGCGTTGGCTCAAGCCCAACTGCTCCTGGATTACACTCCAACGGCAGACAAGATCGACGATTGGAGGGCCACCATTCAGAGTCTCATCGGCTTTGCCAACGGCGACACTCCACGGCAGCCGAATGCGTCACAGCCGCGACAAGATTGCCGGACATGAGCCGATGGCGACAAGACCGGTGGAGGTGCAACCACCGTGCATTCTCCGCCCCGAAGGCCAAGATCGCCGACTCGCTGCTTCAACCTCGACACTGACTCCATAGCGTCATCAGATCCGCGAGCTCGTCGCGATCAGCACCAAGTTCTTCAAGAGCGACAACAAGAAGACGCTCGTACACGCATCGAGCGTCGAAGAGAAGCGCGGCGTCAATCAGACCAGCGCGCTGGGCCCACTGTCGACATGCATGCGCCAGGGGAACCAGGCAACTTGCCATATGCGGTAGGTTGCCCTGCATTCACTCGTGAGCTGCGGCAAGTCCAGTGGCCCAGTACAAAGAATTTCAAGCCATATGTGCCAGAGAAGTACGATGGCAGGTTGCATCCGTCGGAGTTCCTCAGCATCTACACCATCGCGGTGCAAGCTGCCGGGGGGCGCGACGACAAGATCCTTGCCAACTACTTCCGGCTGGTGCTCAAGCCCAATGTCAAATCCTGGCTCATGCACTTGCCGGACAACTCCATATCCTCATGGGCGGATCTGTGCCATCAGTTTGTCGCCGCCTTTACAGGCGGCCACAAGCCTCATGGCCAAGAAAGCGATATGCATCTGCTTGCCCAGAAGGAAGGAGAACCCCTGCGCAAGTATATTAAGAGATTCAGCCAAGTGCAGCGCAACATCCCAGATGTCCACCCTGCCGCGGTCATCAGCGCGTTCCATCAGAACGTGCGAAACCGCAGGATGCGGGAGGAGATGGCGATGTGCAAGATCAGGGACGTCAGTGAGCTATATGCCCTGGCCGACAAGTGTGCACGTGCTGAGGAAGGGAGGAAACTCCCCCGAGAGAACACAGGAGCAGGAGGATCTGACAGCGAGGATGCCGCCCCGGCAAGGAAAAACCGGCGGCGGAACAACAGGAAGAAAAAGGGAAAAGATGTGCTAGTCGTTGAGTAGTCCAGCAACGGAGGTGGCGCCAAGGAAGCTGAACCTGTGGCGGCCGCTGACAAGCAGGGCGGCTCCAACAAGCAGTATTGCAAGATCCACCGTACCAAGGGCCATGATCTCCAGAGCTGCAAGAAGGTCGAGCAGCTTGTCGAGCAGCAGAAAGCTGAGTACGAGCGACGCGACAAGGAGAAGGCCCAGGAAGGTACTGGGGGGTCCGGCAAGAAGCGTCCCGGCCAGGGAGGACGCCGCGGCAAGGCCAAGCAGCGGCAAGGAGACAGGCCTCCCCGCGGCCGCGACAAGGAGGAAGATGACGATGAAGACGAAGAGATGGATGATGATGAGGCCGACGAGCAGGAGTTCCAGAAAGCCACAGAGGTTCTGTGCATTGACGGCGGTCCTTCTCTGCATACTTCGCACCGCCAGCTCAAACAGTGGGTGCGGGAAGTTAATGCAGCAGAACCACCCGTTGAGTCACGCAAGCCTCTGAGATGGTCCAGCACGCCTATCGTCTTTGATATTGAGGACCACCCTGATCGCATAACTGCGGTCGGGTGCTTGCCGATGTTGGTCTCACCAACTATCCGCAACCTCAAAGTCACAAAGATGCTAGTTGATGGCGGGGCCGGCTTGAATCTGATCTCCTCCGCAGTACTTCAGAAACTCCAGATTCCTGACAGCGAGCTCGAAGAGACCGGCACATTCCAAGGAATCAACCTGGGAAGGAGCAAGCCGAAGGGGAAGATCACGTTGCCGGTAACATTTGGCAGCGAGTTGAACTTCAGGACTGAGAGGGTCACTTTTGACGTTGCTGATTTCCCGTTGCCTTACCATGGGATACTCGGCCGTCCAGCACTCGCCAAGTTCATGGCGGCCTCTCACTATGCCTACAACGTGCTCAAGATGCCAGGTCCTTTAAGTGTCATCTCTGTCCTTGGTGACAAGAAAGATGCCCTTATCTGTACCGACAAAATCTACCGGGAAGCAGCAGCCGCAGCAGATCGCAAGCCACTTGCCGCTGAAGCTCCCGGGGGGAAGAAGAAGACCAAGTCCGGCAAGAGCTCTGATGCCCACTCCGGCAAGGGCACCTCTTCGGAGTGCTGCGCTACCGTCGAGGACGCACCATCGAGCTCCACCGGCAAGTGTAAGAAGGCGAAGGCAGCTCCGCCAGAGACCAAGAAGGTGCCTGCCAAGGAGGACGGCACTGGTGGTACCTTCACCATCAGTGCCACGCTTGACCCTAAATAGGAAAGCACGCTCGTTTCTTTCCTACGGGCGAATGTCGACGTGTTTGCATGGCAACCGTCTGACATCCCCAGTGTTCCCAGGAAAGTAATTGAGCACCATCTTGTCGTCTGTCCTCACGCGTGGCCCATCAAGCAGAAAGTCAGGAAGCAAGCAGTGGAGCACCAAGAATTCATTGCAGAAGAGATCAATAAGTTGGAAGCAGCAGGCCTTGTCAAAGGAGTGCTCCATCCTACATGGCTGGCCAATCCTGTAGTCGTGCGCAAGGCAAACGGGAAATGGAGGCTTTGTATTGACTTTACTGATGTTAATAAAGCCTGTCCCAAAGATCCATTTCCCTTGCCGCGCATTGACCAGATTGTCGACTCCACAGCAGGATGTGATTTGCTTTCATTTCTTGATGCATATTCAGGATATCATCAGATCTTCATGGCAGAAGAGGATGAAGAGAAAACCGCATTCATCACTCCATGTGGCACGTACTGTTTCATACGGATGCCCTTCGGTTTGAAGAATGCTGGTTTAACGTTTGCAAGAGTTGTCCATGGCGCTTTTGAGCCACAGTTGCACAGAAATGTGGAAGCCTACATGGATGACATAGTGGTCAAGAGCAAGGACAAAGCAACCCTGGTTCAGGATTTGGACGAGACCTTTGCAAATCTGCGCAAGATCAACCTCAAGCTCAACCCCGAGAAGTGTGTGTTTGGAGTTCCTTCCGGCAAGCTTCTCGGGTTTTTCGTGTCTCAACGGGGAATTGAAGCCAATCCCGACAAGATCAAAGCCATTGAGCAGATTAAAGCACCGAAGCGCGTCAAGGATGTACGAAGGCTTGCCGGCTGCGTGGCTGCTCTCAGCAGGTTTATCTCCAAGTCTGCTGAGTGCGCCCTGCCATTTTTCAAAATATTGAAAAAGGCAGGTCCAATGAAATGGACTCCGGAAGCAGAGGCTGCACTGTAGGACTTGAAGAGATACCTGTCCTCCACTCCAATACTTGTCGCACCTAAGCCACAAGAGAAGTTGCTGCTGTATCTAGCGGCAACCAATCAAGTGGTCAGTGCTGCATTAGTAGTGGAGAGGGAGGCGTATGATGAGCCAGCAACCACGGCAAGTGCATCCAGCGACAAGCAGGAGGCTTCCCCGACAAGCTCTGGTCCCGACAAGGATGGATCTGCACAGGCACAGGAGGAGAAACAGAAGAAAATGGTGCAGCGCCCAGTTTACTTTGTCAGTTCCCTTCTGCAGGGGGGCTAGGTCAAGGTACTCTGGTGTGCAAAAATTGCTTTTCGGCCTCCTCATGGCCTCGAGAAAGCTGCGCCATTACTTCCAAGCACATGAGATCACAGTTGTCACTCGCTTTCCGCTGAAGAGGATACTGCAGAATCCAGAAGCGACAGGCAGGATTGTAGAGTGGGCACCAGAACTGTCAAGCTTTGGCCTCAAGTCTGAGTGTACTTCAACTATCCAAAGCAGAGCATTGGCAGAGTTCATAGCAGAGTGGACGCCAACACCAGATGAGGAAATTCCGGAAAGGAGCATCCCCGCCAAGGAAGCGAGCAAAGAGTGGCTGATGTATTTTGATGGTGCCTTCTCGCTGGAAGGCACCGGTGTGGGCGTACTACTTGTCGCCCCCACCGGAGAGCATCTCAAGTACGTAGTCCAGATGCACTTTCCCAAGGAGCAAGCAACAAACAACACTGCAGAGTATGAAGGTTTGCTTGCCGGTCTCAGAATAGCAGCAGACCTTGGGATCAAGAAGCTCATTGTCAGGGGTAACTCGCAGCTTGTCGTCCGTCAAGTAAACAAAGACTATCAGAGTCCGTTGATGGAAGCTTACATTGATGAAGTGAGAAGGTTAGAAGAGCGCTTTGACGGCCTACAGATGGAACATGTTCCAAGAGCTCAGAACGACATTGCTGATGGCCTGTCAAAGTGCGCTGCACTTAAGTTACCTGTGGAACCAGGGATTTTCTTGCTCAAGCTGACTCAACCATCTGTAACACCATCGACTGGACAGAGCAAGAAGAGGAAGTTGGTTTCCGGTGACTATTTTCCGGCAGAGCTCCCCGGAGCCGCCGCCAAGAAGGTCCCTAAGATCAACACCAAGAGTGCTGAGGAGCAGTCTGCTCTGACAAGCCCTAGGGTTTGTTCCGTTGAAGCAGACGCTCCCGACAAGTTTTGCTCCGGCAAGCTTGCCGGGGAACATCAAGCTCCGGCTGAACCTCAGGGTCTTGCCATGGAAGCGGATGTTCTCGCAGCAGCATATGTGCCTTTGGTCCTTGTTGTCGAGCCACAAGCTCCAGCATGGGCACATCAGATCATCCGTTTCCTTCAGACAGGAGAACTCCCCGAAGAGCAAGAAGAAGCGGAGAGAGTAGCCCGACAATCAAGCATGTACCAGTTTGTCGATGACACACTGTACAGAAGAAGATTCAACGGTGTGAAATTGAATTGTATTCCCCGGGAAGATGGACAGAAGCTGTTGGCGGAGATACATGGAGGCATATGTGGTCATCACATTGGCGCAAGAGCACTTGCCGGCAAAGCATTCCAGCAAGGTTTCTTTTGGCCGACAGCCCTCCAGGATGCAACTGCGCAAGTAACCAAGTGTGAAGCGTGCCAGTTCCATTCCAAGCAGATACACCAGCCAACTCAAGTTCTCCAGACGATCCCTTTATCCTGGCCATTTTCGGTCTGGGGGCTCGACATCCTCGGCCCCTTTCCCCGAGCTGTCGGGGGCTTTGAGTACTTGTACGTTGCAATCGACAAGTTCACAAAGTGGCTAGAAGTGGAAGCAGTGAGGAAGGTGACAGAACAGTCAGCAGTCAAGTTCTTCAGGTCAATTGTTTGCCGTTTCGGAGTCCCTAACAGGATCATCACCGACAACGGCATGCAATTCACGAGCCGCACCTTCATGCAGTACGTCCAAGATCTTAGCGCCAAGGTCTGCTTCGCTTCTGTTGCTCACCCAAGAAGCAACGGTCAAGCGGAGAGGGCAAATGCTGAAGTGCTGCGCGGGCTCAAGACCAGGACTTTCGACAGGCTGCACAAGTGCGGAAAGAATTGGATTGAGGAGCTGCCGGTGGTTCTTTGGTCGATCAGGACGACGCCAAATCGAGCCACTGGCCAGACACCTTTCGCTCTAGTCTATGGAGCAGAGGCAGTTCTCCCCACGGAACTCGTATATGGATCGCCTCGAGTGCTCGCTTATGATGAGTTTGAGCAAGAGCAGCTGCGACAAGATGACGCGCTGCTCCTTGAGGAGGATCGTCTTCAGGCTGCTGTACGAGCTGCTCGATACCAGCAAGCTTTGCGCCGCTACCATAGCCGCAAAGTCAATGCCAGAAGTCTCGAGGAAGGCGACCTTGTTCTTCGGTGCGTTTAGTCCGCCAAGAATTCCAACAAGTTGACGCCAAAGTGGGAAGGCCCTTATCGGGTAAAGCGAGTCACTAGGCCTGGCGCTGTCCGCCTTGAGACCGAAGATGGCTTTCCGGTGAGCAACTCCTGGAACATTGAGCATCTTTGTAAGTTTTGCCCATAAGGCGCAGTTGCCGGAACCTGTTCCGGCGACCACCTTTTGTACAAGTCTTGCCGCTGTTGTATGTAATCCTATGTACAAAGCCGGGCGCAGACCCCATGCATAAATAAAGCTCATGTGCTCCGCACATCTTGTCAAAATTCGTGCTTTCTATTTTTTGCATGTGTTATCTGACACTTTCTGCAGCACCTACCCCCGGTAAGCAATAACGAGCCTTAAGGCTCCATATCTTTATTTTCTCTTCTTTCTTTTTCTCAAAAGGAAGGTTCCCTCGCCCACAAGTTAGCCGGGGGGGAAGGAGGAGATAATAGTGTGGACCAGGCGTCCTTCAAGAAAGTATCACCTTGCTGGGACGCAAACGACAGAGAAGCTAAGTTGCCAAAGTTTGAGCAATCAGTTTTAAAATATTTTAAGTTATCTTCCTCGAACGACCGTACTTTGTATGGAAAACCTGTGCGCGGAGGAACCAACTCGTAGCTAGCAGCGACTAGTTGCGACAAGGTTTCTTGCCGGTAGCAGCACCGCCAGCAGGCTGCTGATGTTCCGCACTCAGCGCTCGCGGCAAGGGTGCCTGCGTCAACAAGTTCCCTGAGAGCGTAGGGTAAAAACATACAAAGGAAGGAATCAAGTAAAGGAAATAACTTAGCAAATACTGCCGCAGCTCTAACAGATTGTTTTTCATAACATGACTAGCAGCGGCAAGAAAAGGAGAAAAACAGGCGGCCTAGTCTACGCGATCGCCGTCGACCCTCCTGACTTCATTCACCTTGTCCACAATGGGTGCGACAAGGGCTTTGAGCTCTTCAAGATCAGCACCCGCCGGCAGCTTCTTGAGGACGTTGGTGAGGTTGAGTCCTGGGTTGCGGAAGGCCACCTTCACCAACACCTTCTCTAGAACTCTCGCGCAGATCGTGCGCAACTCGTCGGCCATCTGCCTTGGGATCCTTTCCCGGAGTTGCTGGAGGGCCGTCGCCACGCCCTTGAAGAACAAGGTGAGCTTGGCGCTAGGCTGGAGGTTCTCATCGGAGGAGTACCCGAAACCCTCCATTTCCAGCTACGCCAGCTCCTCGTCGATGACCTTGGTGATGTTCACGAGGCCCTCCATCCAGAGCTCCACAGTATCCCTGAAGGTGTTCTGGGTTTTGGCGGCCCTCGTCAGCAGCGCCTCGTTGGCCTTGATCTCCTCCTTCAAGGCCTCCTCCCGCTTCTTGGCGCCATCCAGCGTCTCAGTCAGCGTAGCCAGCTTCAACTCGAGATCAGCATTGGAGTCCTTGGCGGCGCTCAGCTCTTTGCCCTTCTCGAGGAGACGTCCCTGTAGCTCATCGTGGGCAAGGGCGTCCTTCTCGCACTCGCGCTGGAGCGGCAAGCTCTTCATTCCTCGCCTTAAGGTCGGCCTCTAGCTGCGCCACCTTCACCTCCTGCTCCTTCTTGGCGGCCTCGGCAGCTTCGGCAGCATCCTTTGCCTCCTTGAGAACCCCGCCAAGTGTTTGCTCGCGCGCAGCAAGCTCCTCCTCTTAGCTATCCAGATTGACCTTCCGCTGCGTCAACTCACCTTCCCGCACGGACAGCTCCTCGGCGGCAAGCCGCTGTTGCTCTTCGGCTTCAGCCTTCTCGAGGAGGAAGGCCTTTCGCGCCTCGACAAGCTGCGCCCGCTCTTCTGCAATAGACCGGAGGGCTTCCTGGTTGCAATTTTGGAGCTCCTCCGCGTGCTTCTCAATGTACACTCCCGCCTGCGTGACAAGCGCTTCCCGGGACTCCAGTTTGGCTTGTCGGGCGCGGTAGAGCGACAGCAGCCTCCACAGTAGCTGTTCCTCCTTAGGCTCGTCGCTGCTGCTGCTTGGCATGTCGACCAGTGTCAACCCAGCGGACGCGAGCACTTCTCCGTCAAAAACTTCTCCTTCGACCGGAGCCCTGGAGCTTGACGCCCAGGGGAGCTTGATGAAGACACCGTCGCCGGCCTTCAAGTAGGCGCCGGGCTGGGGCTCTTCGGAGCCTGGCGCTGCGTCGGCGGCGGAGGGATCGGCGGTTGGTGTAGCGCCTTGCGCTCCTGCGGCCCCAGGGTCGTCAGTGCGATCACCGGACCCCTCGCCAGCTCCTGCGCCAGCAGCCTTGGCGGCCTCTTCGCCAACGGGATCATCAGCGCCGGCCTCTTCGTCGGTGGCGGCGGCGTCATTAGTATTGCCGTGCGCGTTCTCCTCGCCAGTGGCCTCGGTCTCCATCGGCTCCGTGGATAGCGGATCTGAAGACAGGAAGAGGGAGAAGAAGTCAAGCAAATATCCAAGAAGAAAGATCAGAAGAAGAAGAACCCAAGGGAAGTTTTCTGGCAAGAAGGATTACCTGTGCTGGGCTCTGCAGTCATGGGCTCCACCACCGGGGGGTCGCTGGTCCCGTCCCTTGCCGGAGAGTCGTCCCTTGCCGGAGAGCGCTCCCTTGCCGGGGAATCCTCCCTTGGCGGCGTAGTTGAAGCAGATGGTATCTCAGGGGCGGCTTCAGGAGCCTCTTGGTGAGGTTGTTCTGCTCCTACACAAGCAAACCAACAGTCAGATGTCAGCAAAGGAAAGAGCGCCCATGCGCGCCCAACAACAGGAAGTAAACAGATATTTACGCTGGGGGCTGCGCTGGGGGCTGCTTCGAGGAGTAGTTGCCGAGTCCGGCAAGGTGGTCTCGGGCGCGCCCCCTGCTGTCGCGGTGGGCTCGTCCTCGATGATAATCACCGGAGCCTTGGACCTCTTCGCTGCTCTCTGGGCTAGGGTCCTGAAAAAGAATAAGTTCAGAGTGAAGCAAGTCAGATGCAAGACAAGAAACAACAAGAATTGAAGAAATACAAGTACAACAAAAATCTTACTCTTCTTCCTCCTCGTCGGAGCTGAGCGCGGAGAGGTCGAAGTCCGGCCCTCTCTTGGCGCGACGAGGCGTAGGAGTAGGCTCCCTTGGCTGCTTGGTGGGGGCAGCGGCAGGATCAGAAGCGGCAGCCCGGGAGGATCCCGCTCCAGTTGCCATAGCAGCGTGAGACGCTCCCGCGGCAACAGTGGTTGTCACGGTGGAGCGTGTCCCGCGGCGCAGCGGCTGTTGACCCGTCTGCCGCCCTGCTATGTCCCCGGTCCTGCGGAGGCGCCTTCTCGGTGGAGCTGGGGGCTACACTGGGAGCTCTGCTTGCGGCAAGCTGCTTGAAGATGGCTGGCCGGTTGCACCCTCGGCGGGCTCGCTCGATTCGGCTTCGGGCTCTCCCTCGCCGATGATCTCCCCGACAAGCTCGTCTCGATCAGCAAGGCTTGCCGCCTCGGCTGCCTCTGCCTCCTCCATGGTAAACCCGAACTCGCCAGCAGCAGCGGTCGCCGCCGCCTCTTCCGCCCTGGTGGCGATGCGCCGCATCTCATCTTCGGTGGTGTCGCGGGTGAGGCTCCTCTGTTCATCGGCGCGGACCGCCACCTCCACCAAGCCGTCGAATAACTGCTGCACGACGTCGTCGGCAGGCTCCTGCCAAGTTGGAATAATTCCATGCGAGTCACACTCCGGCATCATTGCGCGGATGCGATCGAGCGAGGAATTATTGCACAACGGGACGACGCCCTGCGGCAGCCTGAACCATTCTGGATGCTGGGTATCATGCTTGAACAGCTCCTTGAGCATCGCATCCAGCTCCAGGACGGTGAAATTGGTGTTGAGGCCCGGGCGCAGCCTCATGATATCCGCCGGACCCCCGAACTCCCAGGCGGGTCTCCTCCTCTCTTGCAGGGGGGCGATGCGGCGGCGAAGGAAATCGGCGCCAACAGCGCCTACAGTTAGTCCGGCAAGCCTGAGCCGCAAGATCCGGGTGATGGCAATCTTCAGCTTGTCGTCGTCCGCGGCCAGGGCGCTCCAATCGTTGCCGCGCACTGCTGGGGTTTGGCGCAGGGCAGTGAACGGCTGCGGGTTCTCCTCAACAATCCAACACCATTCCGCTCTCCACTCCTCCCATTTGCTGCGAAGCTCCCCCTCCAGATAGGCCTCCTTCTTGCCGGCTCTCGAGATCCACGCGATTCCTCCGGCTAGGGACTCTCCTCTTTCGACCCGGGGCATGAAGAAATGGTGGAAGAGGGCTACATTTGGGTGGACTCTGACAAAATTTTCGCAGAGATGTGCGAAAACTGCCATGGTCAGAACGGCATTGGGAGTGAAATCAAGGAGGTGGAGCCCGTAGGTGTTCATGATATCACAAAAGAACTCAGAGAAGGGCGGGCAGAGCCCGCAGTAGAAGAATAGCGCGAAGAAAGGGTATCTGTTCGGAGCCTGTTCGGAAGCGGCGGCGGAGAGTACCTTGATGCGCGGATGCGCTCGCGTCTCCGTCGACCAGAAGAGGTAGAACCACTCCCTCATCTCCTTCACGGAGAGCTCAGGGGGGAAAGTTGCCCGCTCCTTTCACAGTGCCTCGAGCCGCAGCGCCTCGACCGACTTCACACCCTTCCCGGTCTTCGGAGCCATGGCGGAGGTGGTGGGGGAGATCGAGGGCGTTGGCGGCGACAGTGGCAATGGGGGGCGGAGCACTGCTCTCTTTCGGCTTCGGAAGCGGAGGGGAGCGGCGGAGATTTCTGAGATTGGAACCGCAAGTGGCGAAGCTGGGGGAACTGCCTCTGTTTCCCCTGCTTATAAAGAGGAGGAGGCGAACGTTACGCTTTTTCCAAATAAAGAACCACCCACGATCTCTCCCACGATGCCGCATTCGACGCGTGCCGTTAAGGGAGAGCGCGGTGGATACAGAGTCAGATACGGCGTGGACCCAGGCCGCGCGTGCCCGTGCCCTGTTTTGGGCCTGGCCCAACAGCGCTCGGCACTGTGTGTGGCCCAGGCCCGGGGGCTCCTGTCAGTGTACTATAGTAGGGGTACACTAGTATCCCGAACTTGTGCACGGGCAGTCGCAGCGCCCAGCGGCAAGGCTTGCCGGGTGCCCACCAAGGTCCTCCGTGGTTCCTTTGGAGCCATTCGAGAACAAAGTGTTCAAGCCAAGAAGACAAGGCCCCGGCAAGAGGATCTTGCCGGGAAGGACAAGGCCCCGGCAAGAGGAGCTTGCCGGGAAGGCCAACCAAGGCATTTCAAGGAACTTGCCGCGACGCGCCGCGCGTCCCGACAAGACCCGGGGAGCGACAAGCTTCCGGGCGCGACAAGACAACGACCGCGGCAATGCGCTTGCCACGGCAGGTTGCCACTCTGTGCCCACGCTCCAGCACATCCGTCGACGTGTCGCCACAGAACCGTTCTAGGCGCACGTGGCGAGAGGCTATGCAGCCAAGTGGTGCAAGGTGGCGAGCAGAGATGACAAGATGGCCATCGTGGCAAGCGGTGGCGCCCCTAACGGTCACTTTTCTGCACTGTTTGGGCGACACAGACGGGCATTTAATGCCTTTGTCCCCTGCCGTCAGGGTTAGGTAGGATCCACTGTAGAAGAACGCAATACAACCACAAAGCAGCAGTAGGAGTATTATCTCTCCGGAGAGCTCCGAAGCTGGGTAAAATCGCTCGTGTGCTTCGCCTCGATCCGCTTTTCGTGTGATCTCTGCCCCCCGCCGAACCGTAAGGGGCTCCGGTCCCATAGGTGTTCGTTTCCACGACACGCCGCCTCTACACTTGTACTACATAGATCGTGGTTTATTAGTCCACCATTGAATTTGACTGAAGATTTAACTGACAAAATGTTAGTGCATGTCAACAAAAACTATATCGTTGGATTCGTATTTGAACATAGTTTTGAATGATATAATCTTAGGTGACATGCATCAGTATTTATCGTACTATATATAATGTTAGTTCAATTTTTGGTCGTTCTAATCTATGGTAGTAAGGTGCCCGTGCGTTGCACCGAAGAGTGAAATGCATTGATCGGGGAGTTTTTTATTTTGACAAAGGATGTGGGGGTCATCTCATGTGTAACGGGTATCGATAGGTTTCTTCGGATATTATCTCATATGTAGAGCTCACAAACATCCGGGTGAAATAGATAAAAAGGTATCTTTTGCAAACAAAAGCGTTCAACTGTTCAACCTGCATCCAAAACTTGTGAAGAAATAAATCTTATTGTGTTTGCAATAAATGATCTTTAAGAATTAGTTTTTGAGTATCGATTGTTATACATGTTGGCTACAGATGACATGGCACTTTCTTATAGTCAACAATTGGCTATACTATTAAGTAATATTAACCATGCCCTTATACACCTAGACAGAGGGATTAAATCAGGGTGACTTGAAAGGGGGCAAAGGAGATGTAAGAAATGGTTCATCGTAAGTCTTTCACCAGTACAGTAGTAAAAATTCATACATGGAAGATTCTAGACTAAACCATAAACGGATACACTTTTATTTATGCGCAATACTCCAATAGAGCAAGATCCTGCATGGAAGTCTCCACATGCTTAGACAGCGGATTACATTGAGCGAAGACTAATGATCAACATTTAACTTGATAATGCGTATTTTTTTAGAAGAACAGGGAGGCTCCTCCCCGGTTCCATTATCAAATGAAACCCAAATTGTCTTACATCATCTCACTGAGAGGAGCAGTTCAAAGGAAGGACTGAGGCGAAAGCCACTCAAGTTTAACGACAAGCTTAACGAATCAAAAGCAGCTAAGACACGGGCCATAAGCGCCCACACACACACTACATGTTTTCTAAGTGCACTTGATAATGTGTATGTCCAGGTGAACCTCCTTGGAGTCCCCGTGCACCACGTCGGCGGGTAAAGGATGCCATGGGTTTTCCAAGTCCACATTGGCAGGATAGTCCGAGCTCCCCAGAGTCCAAGTCCGTCCGATGAGGCCGGTGTCACCGCCCACGCGACCCGGAGGGGTAGTAACATTGACCACGCACCCGTACATCTACCTCGTGTCAGTGTCAGCGTCAGCGGCGACGCCCCTGACGCACATTACAGAGACAGGGTGGCGGCCTGCGCGGGCCTCACCGGTGCCCACGATCAAGAGGAAGATGCCGCCGTCCTCCTCCGAGACTTTCAGGCGGTGGTGATCCTCCAGCGACTCTGGCATGGTGAACCGGTAGCACGTGTCGTACTTGATGTTCTCCGCCAAGGGCCAGCAGTGACCGCTGCACGCATCCGTGAGGTGACGCACCATGTCCTCCGGTGAGCCACAAAACGGCATCGGGCACTCATAGCAGTGGACGAAGGGCTCCTTGGAGACATCGACCAGGCCGTCCATGAAATGGGAGTGGCTGTAGGGGACGTTGTGCCAGTTGAATATATGAGCAAGTTACTACGAGATTTAATCCGAATAAGCACAAAATAAATCATGACAACTATAATAGAGATGAAACTAATCATGTTGACTAGCATAGTAGTAGGATACAGAGTAGAAGCATGGATTCTACCACGATTTAGAACAGGAAGGACAGAAGCACATACGGTGCAACGGGAGCAGCACCGTTGGCATTGAGGTTGTCGCCCATGTCGTTGAGGAAGAGGTTGCCGAGGTCGGGGAAGAAGTCGTCGTCGGTGAAGTCGTGGCTGCCAGCAGTCGTGAGAGTGCGCTCCCCAGATTTCAACAGCGCCCGCCAAATGGAGCGCAGGAGGGAGTGGCTGTAGGGGACGTTGCGGCCGCCGAATGGAGCGCAGGAGTAGCACATGAAGCAGTAGATGGTGTCCTTACTAGTACTCCCTAGTCTCTATCTATCTATATCTATATATATATCTACTCTTATAGAAAACCGAGTTGGTGATGATGGTATGCCTGCCATCTTGTAATATAGACCGTCCGATCTATATCTGACGGATAGAAAGCCAACTATGACAATTTTACAAAAGATACCCGCACCTATCTCCACATTTAGAGATAAGGCCTTGCCTCGTTCATCCTTATCTCCCACAACCTCGTGCTCCTCCCTATGTCTCTATCTCTACTACTCTTTTTTTATAACAAATTGAATAGTGTTGCACCGTCCGCTGCACGCCCGGCTGAACATGCCTCCTTGCCTCCATCATCACCAACTGAGTCTTTTTTAGGAGTAGGAGTAGAGAAAAAACCGAGTTGCTGATGATGGTGTGCCGTGCAATGCACGAGCATCTTGCTATTTTTTTGCATATAAGTCCAAACACCACGTAGACACGGTCTTTGAGCATGGTTCGTAGTTGTTCCACGATCGGGCATTGAAGTTTGTAACTATTTTAGATTAGAATATACTACTCCTTCGGTGCTAGTAGTAGAGCAGAGTCCTACTCTACTACTCTACTCTAGCAAGCTAGGGCATAGTACTGTAGTAGGTACTGTAGGGATTACCAGTACTGTGATCACTCAAGCAAGTTGTCTGGCATCGATATGACCCTACGCTGCTGGTATGTGTCTCGTAAGTCAAGCGGCATGCTATAGTCATCATCACCTGTCCACTTCCCGCAGCACATATTCACTTCTCCATCTTTGTTCGCACATAATCTCGTCCAAGCTTCCATCCCCGCTAAGGCGCCTCCCCCCCTCATCCAAAACCCAAGCACTAACAATGGCAGAACCGAGCAGCGTCCGCCGAAAGAGTGGCTGGAATTCGCTCCGCATAAAGGTAATCAAGCTCATTGTTTCGCGTGTGGACAATCTCAGTACCATGCCGCTCGCCGCGTGCTCGTCGGGGCTATACCATTTACTCAAAGCCCTCAGGCCGGAGCTTTTTAAGCCAGCTCCTTGCTTGCTAATGCCTCCTGATCTTCAGAAACGGCATGTCACGCAGCATAACAATTGTAGGGTGGCGAGCATCAACCCCCTTCACTGCGATCCGATCCCCGTCAGCCTCAGCTACATTAACGGTATGTACTGGGTCGGCATGAACACGTCTTGGATGGTGCTCGTTGACGGTCGCGGCAGCTGGATGCTCGTGGAGGTCTACACCTGGCGATTGATCCCCCTTACTTCGATAAAAAATGCACTACTTTGGCACCGCGGCCCAGAATACTCAGAATCTTACAGTAGGCAACATGATACCAAGTTTGATTTGCTCAAGGTTGTAATCTGCCAAGTGCCCACAAGATCTGCGAAATATAAAGATTTCAGGCTAATTGCGTTCTTCAACCGCCGTCTTGCCTATTTGACACTCACTGCGGTAAGTGGATAAATCTGCACGTCCATCACAGGATCATACATCCTCCATGGTTCTCTGATGCCATTGAACACAAGGGCTTCATTTACGCTGTCGACTCCTTCTATGGCTGGACGTATTGCTGGCCTACTCTAGTCATCGCTACAAACGGCTGTTATAGCAGTATGTTACTTTCCTATGATATCATGATGGCTTGCTTATATTACTGTCAACATTTACTGAAAAAATATTCATGCTCATAACATGTTGTTCTTAAGATTGACTAAATCAAGAGCCCTTTTTTATTTAACTCCAACTTGATATGATGTTGTAGGCCGCCTGGTGTCCCTACCCTTCCTAATCCCAGAACCTTTCAAAGAAAAGTGGCATGGCAGTTGCAGGGGTTCATGGCTCGATCAGACGACGGTGAAAGATTGCTGATCGTTCGCACATACCGGACGTGTTGTTTCGTGGAATTAAATCACAGTCACTGCAAGGTCTTTGACCAGGATCCCAGCTTCTCTGGGCCTTCAGGAATTTTTGACTGGAGGCTGGTAAGTAGCCTTGGTACACGCTCTTTGTTTGTCAGGCTAAATTATCCGATTAAATAGGAGATAACCGACGGCAAGGATCATGATGGCAGCGCGGTTTCGTTCATCAGGCAAAACTGTGTGTACACAGCGTACCATGCGTCTCTGCATGCACCATACCCTGATATGTGCCGCCACGCTCTGTAGCCCAAAGTAGGAGAGAGGGTCGCAAGTATCAGACTTCGACCTGCTGGCTGGAGTTTCGCCCGTCAGGCACCCATCTGGTTCAAGCCGTCAGCCAATCTCCACAGCTTAATAAATAGTAATGTCTAACTGAGCCAGTTAGTTAGATGCGTACACTTGGTGTAGTAGGATCTTTATTTAGTTTGATGCATACACTTGTTCTTTTTTGGTAGCCCTTTTGTAATGATGGTTGATGTTTGGTTTGGAAGAGAGAGCTGCGTCTTCACTCTTCTGGCCTGCTTACTGCTTCTGTTGCACCCCCAGCCATGGTTGCTGCTGCTGCTGTTTTCAATGTACAATAAGTAGTATATTTCGTCTGTTGGTTGAATAAATGTGTTGCTAGAATGACAAACACAATGTTTTGGAAGTCGTTGCAAGGTTCAATCCTTTAGTGCCCCGTACCGTACGTAGCTCATACTATTTTTTGTACGAAACACATTTTCCACTTGTTGATAACATGCAGCCCACTGATGAAGGCCCAATAGAGAAGCCCATAATTAACTGGAAGGGAGGCTCTCACATGAATCCGGCCCCAGGTACATGCTCATGGTCCCCTAAACATAAATAAGTAAATAAATAAATAAAGCTAAATGCTCATGCACCAGTTCTTTGGGAAAATAGGTAGCCCAGTATTTCTTTTTGAAGAATACCCAAGCTAGGCCTATTTGTTTTCTCCGAATTACTGGGCTGCAAATCTTTCAAGACGAGGAGGGATGCATTCCGTCCTGGCCAAAGAGTATGGTCAATGTCTGTTAAAAGTAATATCAAAAGGGTTGAAAATTCCAAAAAATTTATAGCAAATGGGATATTAGTTCTTTTTGAATTTTGGTGTTCACTGATATCTTATACGTATTTCATTGGATTTAACATGACATAGTACTAATTTATTTTTAAATTTGTTTTAGTATGGCTATTAATTTTTGGATTAAGAATATTTTGTCCCCCAGCAAAAATTTGTGAATTTTCAAAATTTCCCACATATTTAGGTAATTTTTTGACCCTGGTACTGACCAGAAAATGGCTGGCAATTCTAAAAATGGAAAACGGGCTGCAATAAATTCCATATGAATTAGAAAATGAGTAAAAATTATAAAAATAATAGCAAATGGGCTGTACACGCCACAGATTTCGAGGCTAACTTGTTTATGCAAGGCTTTGTCAGTGAACACACGATTCTAGCAGCAATGACTGTTGGATGTCCATCCAACGGCCGTCATGCTTCTTCTATCTCTGATCTTCCTGCTCCAGCCGCCTAAACTAGCGCCGGCAGGACTGCCTGCTCCCTCCTCTTGTGGCCCGCTGTGGTGCCGCGCAGGCTTCCCCGGCCCACCCTATTCCCTCCGCTGGCCTGGCCGCACGCAATCAACTGCCTCCTTATTACGCGAAAAAAATGATTCCTCCCACTGACATCTGGGGCGCACCAGTTGGGAGGCTGACCTGTGGGCCTACTATGTTGACGCGTATGCATGGCTTGTCAACTTAGTCAACAAACGATTCTAGCAGTAGTAACCGTTGGATTTGAATCGAACGGTCCTGCTGCTTCTTCAATCGCTGCTCTTCTTGCACCAACCGCCCAAACCAGCGCCAGGGAGACCGCCTGCTCCTGCCACCAGTGGCCGGCTGTGCTGCCTTGAGGCCTCATCGCCCCCTACTACTCCCGCCGCTAGCCAGGCCCTGCGGCGATGGTAGCCTCACACCGCAGCCGAACCAGTGAACCCTCGTACTCCTCTTGGCGTGGGCATCCACTGCCGCGTCTTCCCCGGCTCCGCGTCGTCCCCTTCCTAGGCCTCGCCGTCATCCACCGCCTTGGTGCTCTCGACGCGGCGTGGTCAATGTGGTCAACGACATTCCATCAGAAGAGTACTGTACGTGGAGAGGCGGACAGCTGTGTCCATGGCCACAGCCCAGTTTTTTTGTGATTTGCCAAGTAAGTCGCTTTGTCAGGCCTGTTGGGCCGCAAATCTTTCAAGACGAGGAGAGCTTTCATTCGGCTGGCCGAGAAAATGGCCCATCAGTAATGAGAAATGGGTTGTACATTTATAAAACACATCAAACCGCAATTAGTTTCAAATATCTTTTTTTCATTTCGAGATTTAAAATTACATTAATTTTTACGCGTGGAGAATTTCTTGGATTTTATATTGATATACATTTATTTTTAAAATCAGTTTGAATGTGACTCGAAATTTCGGGATTAAAAACAGTTCGGACCGCACCGAAATATGCAAAATTTCGTATAATTTTTTAACCATGGCCACAATATGGGCTGTAATGCTAACAAAAAGAATATGGGCTCCAAAAAATAATGGGTTGTTAATTATTAAAAATAATGGCAGATGGGCTGTATGCTATTTTCCACAGATTTGAGGCTCTCCTAAAAAAAGGTTGACGCACAAGCACTGACTGTTGGATGGCCATCCAATGGCCGTCGTGCTTCTTCAATCTCTTCTCTTCCTGCTCCAGCCACTCAAACAAGCGCCGGCGGGACTGCCTGCTCCCTCCTCCCTGCAGCCGGCTCTGACAGCTCGGACCCACCAGCTATATCTTCGTACGCAAGGAAGTGCCTCCTTATTACGCACAAAAAAAATGAATACTCCCCCTGTTAGCTGGGACCCAGTATAGTGGCAGGTTGACTTGTGGGCCTACTAAGTTGACGGGGACGGTGGGCTTAGTCAACTTAGTCAATATGCACAATTCTAGCTCCAGTGACCGTACGGTGTCCATCCAACGGCCGTAGTGCTTCTCCAACCTCTGGTCTTCTTGCTCCAGCCGCCCAAACCAGCGCCAGTCGTGCCTCGTGCTCCTGCCTCCCATGGCCGGCTGCGATGCGGCGGATGCCTCACCGCCCCCTACTACTCCCACCGCTGGCCAGGCCATCCCTCTACTCACCCACACCCCCTATTATTCTTCGGCAACAGCAGCCTCACGCCGCAGCGAACCAGTGAACCCTCGTACTCCTCTACACGTGGGCATCCACTACCACATCTTCCCCGGCTCCGTGTTGTCCCCTTACTAGGCCTCACCGTCGTCCACCGCCCTGGTGCTCTCGGCGTGGCGTGGTCAATGTGGTCAAGGAACGGCTTCCATCGGACGTGGATGATACGTCTCCAATGTATCTATAATTTTTGATTGCTCCATGCTACTTTTATCTACTGTTTAGGCAATATTGGTCTTTATTATCCACTTTTATATTATTTTTGGGACTAACTGATTAACTGGAGGCCCAGCCCAGATTTGCTGTTTTATGCCTATTTCAGTGTTTTGAGGAAAAGGAATATCAGTCGGAGTCGAAACAGAACGAAGTCAACTGGAGAAGTTATTTTTGGAAGAAAACCCACAGGATAGACTTGGACTCTACGTCAGGAGATACGGGAGGTGCTCACGAGGGTGGGGGGCGCGCCCACCCCACTAGGGCGCGCAACCTGCCTCGTGGGGCCCCCGTAGCTCCACCGAGGTACTCCCTGCACCCATATATACCTATGTATCGAAAAACTTCCAGAACAGAAGATAGATCGGGAGTTCCCCCACCACAAGCCTCTGTAGCCACCAAAAACCTCTCGGGAGCCCGTTCTGGCACCCTGCAGGAAGGGGATCCCATTACCGGTGGCCATCTTCATCATCCCGGCGCTATCCATGACGAGGAGGGAGTAGTTCATCCTCGGGGCTGAGGGTATGTACCAGTAGCTATGTGTTTGATCTCTCTCTCTCTTGTTCTCTCTCGTGTTCCCTCTATGGCATGATCTTGATGTATCCCGAGCTTTGCTATTGTAGTTGGATCTTATGATGTTTCTCCCCCTCTACTCTCTTGTGATGAATTGAGTTTCCCCTTTGAAGTTATCTTATCGGATTGAGTCTTTTATGAGAACACTTGATGTATGTCTTGTCGTGATTATCTGTGGTGACAATGGGATATCATGTGCCACTTGATGTATGTTTTGGTGATCAACTTGCGGGTTTCGTGACATTGGGAACCTATGCATAGGGGTTGGCACACGTTCTTGACTCTCCGATAGAAACTTTGGGGCACTCTTTGAAGTACTTTGTGTTGGTTGGATGAATCTGAGATTGTGTGATGCATATCGTATAATCATGCCCACGGATAATTGAGGTGACAATGGAGTATCTAGGTGACATTAGGGTTTTGGTTGATTTGTGTCTTAAGGTGTTATTCTAGTACGAACTCTTTTATAGATTGATCCGAAAGAATAACTTTGAGGTGGTTTCGTACCCTACCATAATCTCTACGTTTGTTCTCTGCTATTAGTGGCTTCAGAGTGACTCGGTGGTGAAAGTATGTTGAGGGCTTGTTATATGATCTATGTAAGTTATTATTGTTGAGAGAACTTGCACTAGTGAAAGTATGAACCCTAGGCCTTGTTTCCTATCATTGCAATACCGTTTACGCTCACCTTTATCACTTGTTACCTTGTTGTTTTTATTATTTCAGATTACAAATACCTTTATCTACCATTCATATTGCACTTGTATCACCATCTCTTCGCCGAACTAGTGCACCTATACAATTTGCCATTGTATTGGGTGTGTTGGGGACACAAGAGACTCTCTGTTATTTGGTTGCAGGGTTTCTTGAGAGAGACCATCTTCATCCTACGCCTCCTACGAATTGATAAACCTTAGGTCATCCACTTGAGGGAAATTTGCTACTGTCCTACAAACCTGTGCACTTTCAGGCCCAACAACGTCTACAAGAAGAAGGCTGTGTAGTAGACGTCAAGCTCTTTTCTGGCGCCGTTGCTGGGGAGGTTAGCGCTTGAAGGTATATCTTTAGATCTTTCAATCGAATCTTTTTGTTTCTTGTTTTATCACTAGTTTAGTTTATAAAAGAAAACTAAAAAATGGAATTAAGGATGCCTCATATGCTTCATCTTTTTAATGTCTTTCGTGAAAATGATGGGAAGGAAAATTGTGCTCAAGTACTAGAAGAAGAATTACATAGAATGCTTGGCATAAAATATGTGAATGATGACCATGATTGCAATGTCGTTAGTATGAATTCCTTGAATATCCATGATGCTAATGATATGCAAAGCCACAAGCTTGGGGAAGCTATGTTTGATGAAGATGATATTTTTTGTCCCCCAAGCTTTGATGAGCAAATTTACTATGATGAAAGCATGCCTCCTATCTATGATGATTATTGTGATGACAAGTATGCTTTAAAGAATAATGATAACCATGAAACTTGTCATCTTGATCCTAATTTTAAATCATATGATAGTTATTTTGTTGAGTTTGCTCCCACTACTATTCATGAGAAGAATTTTGCTTATGAGGAGAGTAATAAATTTTCTATGCTAGTAGATAATGAAAAGAATGCTTTAGATGCTGGTTACATTGTTGAATTCATTCATGATGCTACTGAAAATTATTATGAGGTAGGAACATATGCTTGTAGGAATTGCAATAATATCAAGTTTCCTCTCTATGTGCTTCAAGTTTTGAAGCTATGCTTGTTTTACCTTCCTATGCTAGTTGATTATAGTTCCCATAAGTTGTTTTCTCACAAAATCCTATGCATAGGAAGTGGGTTAGACTTAAATCTGCTAGTCATATGCTTCATGATGCTCCCGTTATGTTTCAGTTCTTATCTTTTATGTGAGCATCATTGTCATCATCATGCCTAGCTAGAAAGGCATTAAAGAAAAGCGCTAGTTGGGAGACAACCCAATACTTATCCTTACTGTTTTTGTGTGTTCACATGATTATGCTACTGTAGTGATCATGTTTTATAGCTTTTGTTTCAATAAAGTGCTAAGTAAGACCTTTAGGATGGCTTACGGTGATAGTTGTGTTGATCCTGCTGAAAATCAGAAACTTTTGCACCCAGTAAATTAGTTTTGTTAATTCACAGAAACATGATTCTGATCTGATTATTTTTTCTCTCGATTGGTACACGAATTGCTTAGGACTTCCTAATTTGGTAGGATATTTTGAGTTTCAGAAGTATACGTTTGATACAGATTACTACAGACTGTTCTGTTTTTGACAGATTCTGTTTTTTATGTGTTGTTTGCTTATTTTGATGAATCTATGAGTAGTATCGGTGGGTATGAACCATAGATAAGTTGTATGAGAGTAGATATTAAACCAATATGAATTTATAATGAGTTAATTATAGTACTAATGTGGTGGTTTTGTTTTCTTTCACTAACGGAGCTTATAAGATTTCCTGTTGAGTTTTGTGTTGTGAAGTTTTCAAGTTTTGGGTAAAGATTCGATGGACTATGGAATAAGGAGTGGCAAGAGCCTAAGCTTGGGGATTCCCAAGGAACCCCAAGGTAATATTGAAGGACAACCAAGAGCCTAAGCTTGGGGATGCCCCGGAATGCATCCCCTCCTTCGTCTTCGTTCATTGGTAACTTTACTTGGAGCTATATTTTTATTCACCACATGATATGTGTTTTCCTTGGAGCGTCATTTTCTTTTGTTAGTATTATCTTGCTGTTATTAGAATAATTTTTTGCACCTTTAGTTTCAATAAAGAAGTCAAGGATAGCCTTTGCCATGCTTATTTTGCTAGTATACATGTTGCTGTTTGAAAAACAGAAAGTTTACCGCTGTTGCAAAAATTCCCTAGAAAAGTCAGAGAGTGGTATAATGTTGAATATTTTTGCATATTGAGGTATGATAAATTTATTACAGTGGGAATTTTAGTTCATAATTTTTGGAGTCAGGGAAGTATTGATACTCTTGCATTCTTTATAGACTGTACTGTTTTGGAAGATTGCTGTTATGGTTGCATTGTTTGCATTTGTTTGCTTGATTAATGATTCTATTTAAGGATAGGAGTATTAAATATGCAGAGGCATTTAGTATGCAATGTTGAATAATTATTTAAGTGATTTGTTACAGTAGGGAATGATAAGGTTTTGCATTGGTTTATACTAACCTATCTCACGAGTTCTTGTTGAGTTTGTTGTGAATGAAGCTTCTGATAAAAAGAGAAACCATGATATGAGAGGAATTAAGGAGACAGAAAAGCGAAAGCTTGGGTATGCCCAAGGCACCCCAAGATAATATTTCAAGAAGTCTCAAGAATCTAAGCGTGGGGATGCCCCGGTAGGCATCCCACCTTTCTGCTTCAACAACTATCGGTTAGTATCGGTTGAGAATAAGTTTTTGCTTCTTCACATGAGTTATGCTATCCTTGCAATGTTGTTTTCTTTAGCTTTGATTGCTGTTTGAATAAAGTATCAAGATCTGAAATTATTAAATGAGAGAGAGTCTTCGCATAGTTGCATAATTATTTAGCTACTCATTGACCTTCACTTATATCTTTCGGAGCAGTTTGTCATTTTCTCTAGTGCATCACTTATACCTTTTAGAGCATGGTGGTAGTTTTATATTGAAGAAATAGATGAACTCTCATACTTCACTTAGATTATTTTGAGAGTCGTTAATAGCATGGTAATTTGCTTAATATTAACATATTTGGTGTTTGTTGTGAATTAAGCTTTTTATAAAAAGAGAAACCATGATATGAGAGGAATTAAGGAGACACAAAAGCTCAAGCGTGGGGTTGCCCAAGCCACCCCAAGATAATATTTCAAGAAGTCTCAAGCATCTAAGCTTGGGGATGCCCCGGTAGGCATCCCACCTTTCTTCTTCAACAACTATCGGTTAGTATCGGTTAAGCCTAAGTTTTTGCTTCTTCACATGAGTTGTGCTATCCTTGCAATGTAGTTTTCTTTAGCTTTGGTTGCTGTTTGAATAAAGTATCAAGATCTGAAATTATTAAATGAGAGAGAGTCTTCGCATAGTTGCATAATTATTTAGCTACTCATTGACCTTCACTTATATCTTTCGGAGTAGTTTGTCATTTGCTCTAGTGCATCACTTATACCTTTTAGAGCATGGTGGTTGTTTTATTTTGAAGAAATAGATGAACTCTCATACTTCACTTAGATTATTTTGAGAGTCATTAATAGCATGGTAATTTGCTTAATATTAATAGTCCTGTTGATCAGGAGGGGTGTGGCGTACCGCAAAACGGACGAAACAGACCTCCTACAGTCGAAACGGGGTCCTGTTGATCGGGAGGGGTGTGGCATACCGCAAAACGGACGAAACAGACTTGTGTTGGAGCGCTATGGTCGAAATGGGGGTCCTGTTCATCGGGAGGGGTGAGGTGTACCACAAAACGGGACTCCACGGGATACTGTTCGTCTCCACCGTCGACCTCCTCCAGCCTCCATGGGCTACCGTCGACCTCCTCGAGCCTCCACGGGCTCCTGTTCATCCAACCTCCATCGCGCGGTACTCCACCGGCTACTGTTCAACCACCCCTCCATGGGCACCCCTCCACCGTCTACTGTTCATCCAGCCCTCCACACCATGGGTTCCTGTTCAACCACCCCTCCACGGCCACCCCTCCACCGTCTACTGTTCATCCAGCCCTCCACACCATGAGGTCCTGTTCATCCCGAGGCAACACCGCCGCTCACTTTTCATCCAAACCCCCCCCCCCCCCGCAACGCTCACTGTTCATCCAATCGATCGGCTTCAGTTAGCAGCAGTAGGGAAGGAATCGCTCAATTGGGTTCAATCAACAACCATCGATCGATCGCTCGGGTTCAGTAACACATAGCCTGCAGTGCAATCGCTCGGGTTCAGTTAGAGCCCAACGCCTCGCTCGGGTTCAGTTAGAGCCAACGCCTTGCACGTGTACGAGAGAAACGCGCATCGCTCGACCCCCGACCTCCCACCGTAACCGGCAAGTCCCCGAAATTTTCCTCCCCCTCGCTTCTACCATGGTTTTTTCCGTCATGGACGGCCCAAAGAATGTCATGCAGCTGCGTCTCCGGCCTGCCCAGGACGAAAAGCCCATTTCCTATCATGTTTTTTTGTCATAGAAGTAGGAGCCCACCACATCTATGATGATACCGGGTTTTGTCACAATTATCGTCATAGAAGTGTCATATGTATGACAGGAAAAAAATTTGTTCGGCCCAAAATGTCACGGATATGTCTTTTTTTGTAGTTTAACCCTCGCTCCGTGTCGGGGTACACAAACATGGGTATGTGTTTCCCCTGACTTACGCACGGATAGCAAGCCCCCACCGCGACAGTGCCGAGCATCCAAGACAAGACCAAGCAGAATAGATAAGCTCTTTGAGAAATCAGAGGGCGGATTAAGAAGACCAAGACCAACCAAAGGAGCAAGATATCACTAAGGGAAAAACCTCCCTTGCCTGGTAGGCGAGCCAGGTAGTGTCGAGGTCGTGCCGAAGACAAGTCTCAAGACTCCCCCGGTAGGCTTTCCGAGGACACCAAGGGCCGGATTACCCCACCAAGGCTCCACCGCTCCACCTCACACCAACGCAGTCACCTATCGGTACGGTGTCGAGCCCCCAAGTGGTTATGTGGCTGTTATTTGGCACGTGGCAGCCATTTTCGAGGAAGAGCACCCTAAATGACACCCGTCCAGGAGACGTGTCACGCATACAGGCAAGAAGGTGGCTGAGTGGCATGGCAAGGCTTGTCGGGCTACACCCATGATGTGACACTAAGCGGTGCATTTAATGCGCCTTGTCCTGTTTGTAGAGTTAGGTACGATAGCACTGTTTTCTATCCAATCAGTACGTAATGACTTTTTTACCATTGTGGTAACCCCTTGACATATAAAAGGAGGGTCATGGCTACTTTAGAAAGGATTCAGACCCCTGTACACTCATACGTGCGTACCTGCTCTTGTACCAAGGCGACCTTGCCGGGCTGGAGCGTTGCGTCTCCACTAGTCCTTTCATCAATCCACCAAAGTAGGAGTAGGGTTTTATGCCTCGCGGCGGCCCAAACATGGGTAAAACCTACTCATGTCATCACTGTCATGCTGCACTACGCTCTCTGCTCTTTGTGTAGTGTGCTCTTCCCCCTTGCCGAACCACAAGGGGACGATGGACCCTTATGTGACCACGACATCTTTGTCGCGCCAGGTAGGGGGAAGCGCTTGGGCGAACATGAGGGTGTGAGCAGTGTGCCACCTTCATCATCATCTTCTTTATCAACGGCTTCATCATCCATGATGCCAAGAAAGAACACGGCGCAGTGGATCGGGAAGGAAGTGAGCTCGTTCCTTCGCCTGACCTGTCCAGTTCCCATCATCATTCTCCGTTGCGGCTGCAGCGACGGCAGGAGCAAGGAATGACAGCGACATTACAGCCCCGAACGTTTCAGGCAGCATGGTCACCATGCTTGCACCATGCGGAAGAAGGGGCAAGATGATAAGGTACATGGTTCCTCACTCCGCCACTTTCAGTTGTCGATGATTGAGCTACGCTGGGTTTAGCGTCATCAACGTCGATGAGCTCGTGCGAAACTCGGTCTGTTATTTGCCCTGCTAAGGGAAATCCTGAGTAGAGCCGGTGTGAATCCATTGGTTGACGCCCCGACAAGTATGCTCAGGTAAGGCCGTCTGTGCTAGCGTGACTTTTGTGCTAGTGGCCGTAAAATCGTTGAAAGTGTAAAGAGGAGGAGAGAGAAACCGGTCCTGCCTTGCATCACATTCTGTCGCTCACAAGATATATATGATTCCTTCCGGCACTAACCGGGAGCCGGAAAGTAACACGCAAGACGCCATCCTCCAAGGCACGCTGACGTGATGAGTGGCTGCTGCTGGAGGGGGGAAGGAAGCACAATGAAAGCTAAGTCCACATGATCATTACTTCTTTATAGATCCAAAGTCTGCATTTGCTTAACCCTCAGATACCAGGGGGTTTCATATGAAGAAATCTTTTTCGTGTAATGGCACCTTGACGGATCGTCTATGCCTCCGGTCTATTCCGAGCCTGCTCACAGAGCGGGTGGCTGCATCAAAGACTCCTAAGGGAAAAACTTGTCGCGACATGTCCTCGCCAACCGATGCTAAGGACCCATTCCTCATAGCAATCATGGTGGCATGTTGCTGTCAGGCAACCAAAACACGTAAAAAGTAATTAACCATAAGAAAATCCATGGATAAAACACAAGGGGGATAGCATGCATTCAGAATTAATTAAACACCAGTTCAGCACAAATCAAAGAAGTACGGTGTCTAAACGTAGGACATAAATAATCTTTTGTTACAGGGCATCACAGTGACGTGAATGGTTCAATGCCGTGCTTGGCCACCTTATGGAGCCCTGGGAACGGAGGCACCTTTTCGACGTAGGGGGCAGCCTTCTCCTCGGCAACAGTAACATTAGCACCTGTCGGGACCTTCCAGAAGCCGTCGGTGACACGTCTACATCGTATCTACTTTTCCTAAAGATTTTCCTCTTGTTTTGGACTCTAATTTGCATGATTTGAATGAAACTAACCCAGACTGACGCTATTTTCAGCAGAACTACCATCGTGTTGTTTTGTAACGACCATGATCCCAATGGACCGAAGTCTCTGTGCTTAAGTGTCATCCCTGGATCGGTAATGCTGACACACAGAGTACTCAAGGAATTAAAACAGAGTTCAATCGCACACTTATTACATCAAGATCCTCATATAGAGTATGATTACACAAATAATATGGCTGAAGGCCATCTGAAATAAATAACTACGGAAGCTTCGAAGGTAAATGAGTCCATCAACTCCAACGGCATAGCTGAGCGCATGACAACGACCTATCGCACCTTATTCGTCGTCTGAGAAGTCGGCAACATGAGACGTTGCAGCCGTGTAGGTCGGCACATTGAATATGCTGGCAGAGTTGCACTATAAATCAAATGAATGCAAGAACTACATCTACATGCAATATTTGGCTGGTGGAGGCTCTAAGTTTAAGATTTTGCATAAAGCTAGTTTTTCCCTACAATAAAGGAATAAATTTATTTACTACTCCCAAGTTGTACCAATATTTGAGAAGGTTCCTCCAACTCAAATCCCAGGTAAACAAGTATCAACATTAAACCCAATTCAATTAATTTAACAGTGATGAGATTAACAATAATATCCAATTCCAGATACTCAAGATGTCCATAACTGGGGACACGGCTAACCATGATTAGTTTATACACTCTGCAGAGGTTGCGCACTTTTCCCAACAAGACCCGACCACATCCACGATCGGAATATCAAGGCATAGTCTTTCTGAAGCACTAACTCTCTACTCTGGGCAGACCGGTACACCTACTTTCCCCTACATCTGCTAGTCCACCTCTTCGAGAGCTCACGCAACTTACTCAACTACGCCAGAGCCCATAATGGCTTGTGGCTGCACACGGAAGTTTCTAGGCATGAAATCTCATATGATCCCTTTGAGCCTGGGTGGCGAACCGAGGAAAAATCACACAGGTACTCCGGGATTTCCCAAATGGTCTAGCACTGGATTCTCTAGGTGCCCCAACCAATCCACCTAGATGTGTATTAAAGTTGCCACCTTAATTTATCCAAAATTAATAACTCTCACAACTTCCATGTGTATCACGATCCAATCCCCATCTACGAGCATGGCTAAGCAATAGTTGAGCATAACATATATTCCCATGGTGATCAAAGGTATTATCTTCCTACCTCAAGTCCTAACACCAAACCACATGTTCCCAATCCTACGCATGCAAATATTTGAGGGGAAAAACTAATGCATAGTAAAAAACTGGGTATAGAACAGTATGACCAAAGTGTAACTGACCTTGCTGACGATCTGCAAACTCTAGGGATTCGTAGTAACAAGCTTCACACTCTGGATAATCTAGCGTAGACAAACAGCATCATACATAAGCAATCAAGCAAACGAAACAAAGAGAAATCGAGAAAATATCCAAATAAAACTCGAAACAAGAAAACAACTAAACTAAACAGAAAACAAAACCTAACAACGTTATTTTCATGTGGATTAGATCTTAACAGTAGGTACTTGTGATTAGCTATGATTTGCAAAAAGAAACAACTCAAACGGAGCTACGAAACTAAAGATACAAACAAAACAAGATCGAATACTTAATCTATATTAAAAGCAAATTTTAAGTTGGCAAAATCATGTTCAAGTTGGTTTACTGGAAAGAGGGGATCGTTATGAAGATATATGCATTGGTTTCATCTAATTTGGATAAACGAGCAAAAAGTTATGCTAGTTTGAAGACTAGGGGTTAAATTGCGATAAAACTATTCGCGGATAGGTCCCTGGGCGAAAATTAAACTAAAAGGAAAAATCTACAAAACGAATGTTCGCTAATAGAACCTGACGAACAAATCCGTTCGTTAATAGAAACTACCGGGTGAACGTTCGTCAACTAACGAACTAAAATAAACACCGATCTAATAATAATAAAAAAACAAAAACAAACCGGCGAACCGGGCGGTTTTTACCGGCTAATCGGACTTGACCGGCGGCGGCGGGATCCTGCGGGGCGAGGCGATGGGCGGTGGCCGCAACGGCTTCGGCGGCGAGGCGAGGTGGCGGCAGCTGCGGCTAGCGGTGACGGTAGCACTCAAACGGCGGTGCGGCGCGGCTAGTGGCTCGGAGTGGCGGCGGCTGGTGGGAAGGAGATGGCGGCGGAGTCGGGCAGCTTATAAAGAAGGCCGGAGGCTCCGACTTGGGCAGGAGGCAACACGGGCGGCGGCGATGAGGATGCCGGCTCGGACTCCTCCGGCGGCGGGGTGCGGCGGTGGTCGGGACTCCTCCTGAGTCGGTCGGGCGCGAGGGTGAAGCTGGGCCGCGGCCTGGCTTCAGCTGGGCGGGCCCAGTAACTTTTTTAAACAGTGCCACAACGAAAAAAAATCCTAATAAATAAAAAATAAAAGTTCTAAAATTCTAGAAACAATTTTCACCATCCCTACCTAATATTTGGGATAATGTGAACATTTTTCTGGACTAAATGCAATTTTTAAAAAAGCATATTTGTCTCTAATTCAAAGAAAATTGCAAATAAAATTCCAATAAAATAATTTGACTTCAAAATTTATTTTCCAATATTTCTCCTCTGTTTTTGAAGAAGTCATTTCATCTTCTCTCATTTATTTTTATTGTTAGAAATAATTGGAAAGAAATTATTGAAAATCAAATTGATCCAATTTTCAAATTTGAATATGAATTCAAAAATGAAAATTAAATGAAACCTCCAACTCTCTCCTTGGGTCCTTGAGTTGCTTAAGATTTCTTGGATCACAACCAAATGCAATAAAATATGACATGCATATGAATGATCTATGTATAATATCCAAATTGAAAATTGGGATGTTACAAACCTACCCCCTTAAGATGAATCTCGCCCTCGAGATTCGGGTTGGTCAGCAAAAAGGTGTGGGTGGTCCTTGTGGAGGTCTTCTTCTCACTCCCAGGTGGCTTCCTCCTCGGTATGGTAGCTCCACTGAACTTTGCAAAACTTGATAACCTTGCTGCGAGTAACTCGACTGGAAAACTCGAGAATCTTGACTAGCTTCTCTTCATAGGTCAGATCACTATCCAGCTGAATTGCTTCCAGTGGCACTGTATCTCTCAGAGGAATGTCGGCCATCTCTGCGTGACACTTCTTCAACTGGGAAACGTGAAACACATCATGAACTCCTGACAATCCTTCAGGTAATTCCAACTTGTAAGTAACTTCTCCCATGCGTTCCAAAACTCTGTATGGTCCCACAAAACGTGATGCTAGATTTCCCTTAACTCCAAAATGCTTAACTCCTCGAAGTGGGGACACACGAAGATATGCTCTATCTCCGACTTTGTAGGCTACCTCCTTGTGTTTAGTATCCGCATAACTCTTTGCCTGGACTGGGCTACCTTGAGTCTGTCTCGAATCAACTTAACCTTCTCCTCAGAATCTCTGATTAAGTCTGGTCCGAACAACTGTCGATCTCCAACTTCATCCCACGAGAGTGGTGTCCTGCACCTCCTTTCGTACAAAGCTTCGAAAGGGGCCATCTTCAAATTGGCTTGATAACTGTTGTTATAAGAGAAATCTGCATAGGGCAAATTGTCATCCCAACTAGATCCATAATCTAGTGCACAAGCTCTCAACATGTCCTCCAGAATCTGATTGACTCTCTCGATCTGTCCATTTGTCTGTGGATGAAAGGTTGTACTGAACTCTAGCCTGGTACCCAAAGTTTCATGCAACTGATTCCAAAACTTTGAAGTAAATTGTGTTCCTCTATCTGATACGATGGTCCTCGGAACTCCATGCAGACATACGATCCTGGTAATGTATATCTTTGCCAACTTAGCACTTGTATAAGTTGCCTTCACAAGGATGAAATGGGCTACTTTTGTCAAGCGATCAACTACAACCCAAATAGAGTCATAGCCTTAACGGGTCCTGGGTAATCCAGTGATAAAATCCATGCCAAATTTATCCCACTTCCATTCGGGTATCGGCAAAGGCTGTAATAACCCTGCTAGTTTCTGATGTTCTGCCTTAACTCTCCGACATACATCACATACTGCTACATACTCGGCAATATCCTTATTCATTCCTGTCCACCAGAAACTTTCCTTCAAATCTAGATACATCTTGGTGTTGCCTGCGTGAATCGCGTAAGGCGAATCATGAGCCTCCTGAAGAATTAACTTCCTGATCTCAGGGTCATTAGGCACATAAATACGATCCTCAAACCATAAAGTGTCGTGCTCATCCTCACGAAATCCTTTAACCTTTCTTTTACTCATCCTTTCCTTTATCTCAGCAATCTCTTTGTCCGTCTTCTGGGCTTCTGTGATCTTACCCAACAAAGTGGACTGAATTTCCAATGCTGCAACATAACCTCTCGGAACTATCTCCAAACGTAGCTCTCGAAAGTCATCTCCTAACTCCTTAGGTAATCCTTCGGTTATGAGCGTGTTGATATAACTCTTGCAGCTCAACGCATCTGCTACGAGGTTGGCCTTTCATGGATGATAATGCAATCTCATGTCATAATCCCTTATGAGCTCCAACCATCTCCTTTGCCTGAGGTTCAACTCCTTCTACATGAAAATGTACTTCAAACTCTTATGATCCGTATATACATCACAACAGTTATCGATGAGAAAATGTCTCCATGTCTTGAGAGCATGCACTATGGTTGCTAATTCCAAATCATGCGTAGCATAATTCAACTCATGAGGTCAAAGCTGTCGTGAGGCATATGAAACAACTCTTCTATCCTGCATAAGCACACCTCCAAGTCATCGAAGTGAAGCGTCGCAATACACTTGGAAATCCTTGTGTATGTCTGGGAAAATCAGCACTGGGGCTGTAACTAAACGTTTCTTCAACTCCTGAAAACTGGACACACAATCCTCAGTCCATTTGAACTTGGTGTCCTTCTTCAATAACTCCGTCACGGGCTTCGCAATCTTAGAAAATTTCTCAATAAATCTCCGGTAATAACCTGCGAGTCCAAGAAAACTTCTGATCTCTCCCACTAAGGTGGGTGCCAACCATTTAGTGAAAGAAGCAACCTTGGTTGGGTCTATTGCTATTCCTTCTCCGGATATAACATGTCCGAGAAATCCAACTTCCTTCAACCAAAACTCACATTTGCTGAACTTGGCATACAACTGATGTTCCCTGAGCTTCTCAAGAACCAAGCGTAAATGTTCCTTATGCTCTTCCTCATTCTTCGAGTAGACCAATATATCATCTATGAAAACCACGACGAACTTGTCCAAAAACTCCATGAGCACCTTATTCATCATATTCATGAAATAGGCAGGGGCGTTAGTCAAACCAAATGACATAACTGTATACCCATATAGCCCATATGTGATAGCCTGGCTTATTAGGGATGATAGACTACTCATATAAATAAGGAATTCCTTCTTTTCCGGGAGCCCATTCAGACAGAACTCCAAGTTAAGCATGCTTAGCTTGGAGTAGTGTCAGGACGGGTGACCAACCGGGAAGTTGCTCTCGGGTGCGCATAAGTGAGGACAATGTGCGCAGAAAAGACTAGTATTGATCTGTGGGGCTAGTCTAGATCCCGCCAGGAGTAACGACCACCGGCGGGTGTGTCTGGGGTGTTTCAAGTTGGTATTAGAGCCTCGACCGACCATAGGAGCCCCCCTTGATTGATCGTGTAGTTTAGCCGTTGTCGAGTCTAGTCTAGAAGAATACTGTTTTCGGAGTCTAGTTATATCGGAGAGTAGGAATTCTTTTTACTCCTCAGCCCCTTCATCGCTCTGGTGAGGAATATTGACGTAGGTGTTTTGAATTACTCCTCTTCCTCTTCAAACTTTCTTTAGGATCGCGCAGTTGGTTTTCCGATCGTTGTTCCTTAGCTCTTTGCATCCGGTGCATTTCTCGTCAAGGTGATTCGACCCTCTCCGTTTTTGCAAGTTCAATCATCAGTTGTTTTCTTTTCCCACCCGCCCACCCTTTTTCTCCTCGGAGCCGGAGTCCGTAATCGAGTATCCATCATACTCGTGCGAGGCATTCGCATTCTTTCAACCGATGTTTTCTCTTGAAGTTATTCATCGGTTTCCCCCTTTGCAAGTTGCCTTTGTTTTCCCGCCCTCCCACCCTTTTCTTCCAGGATTCTGAGCCTCTATTCGAGCATCAATTTCATTTGTGCGGAACCTCTTCAGTCTTTCCTCAATTGTCTCAATCGGTGGATTCTCGTCTAGTTAATCATTGTTCATCTCATTTTCCTTTCCGGTGGATTCAACTCAATTTTCTCAGTTTGATCATATTCTTTTCCTTGTTTCAGATGTTTCCCTTTGATTGTTCTCCTCTCGCCACTTAATCCTTCCGGAGTGCTCAAGACATCTCAGGAGATTCTTCTGTGTTCCAATTAATTCGAGGTTATCACCGCATTCAAATATTTCAATTGTTCCGGTGCATCATCTATCTGTTCAACAATCCTTTTTCAACGGTGTTTATGTTTAGTGGGCCCTAACCCACATGTCTTTTCCCAGGATCTTACCTGACTCTCCTAATTTTCCCGAAGTTATTCTCAAATCCTTTTCGAAGTTTGACGTAAGTATGAATTTCATCAGTCAGATGCTTTTCCAAGATCGATTTCAAATCATTTTCATTGATTGGCTCAACCTCTTCGTTTTTCATTCTCCCGGAGTATCTCAACAATTTTGATGGTGTTCCTCATCGTCTTTCTCAACATTTGAAGACCGAAGAAGGGTTCCTCTTAAATCTTGCCCGTTCTCTCGAAGATTCGTGGTTCTAGTTCATGCTATCCTCTCGAATTATTCCATTTGTCAGATATTCTTTTCTTAACTATCTGGAGTATGTCAGGAGTTGTTTTTCCATTTCTTTTCACCGGAGGCCATCATTCCAGAAGAATTCTTCGTCCTCACATTTCAGCTACCGTTATCCAATTATCCCGGCGCTTCGTTCAAGTGCTCTTTAATCAGATCGAGTTCTTCCCGTTCTCTTGTATCTAAATCCTATCTAGCATATTGGTTTTCTAATTCTTCCCGGTGATTCATTCCCTTTCATCATTCATTTTCGAATTCGTACGGTGGTTCGTTCAAGATTCTTTTTCTTTGATTAGCATATTAATTCATTCGTTCTTTCCAATCCTACCGGTGTTTCATGAAGACTTTCTCAAGTTTTGCGCCATATTCCCCTTAATCCTTTTCAACAAGAATAAGTTGCATGCCAAGTCCGCTTGTCATCAATTAAATTGGATGAGGATAAACATACAATAAATCTTATTCTTATTTCATCCTAGTGATTAATCCCTTTCTTCGGAGTTTGTTCTTGATGAATAAATTCTAGGTCCAAGTGTTTCCACCTTTTCTTTTTCGGAGTTCAAATTTCCTCGTCCATTTTGTCGGGACCTCCATCTAAATCATCACAAGGCTTTATCTTGTTTTTCAACCTTTGTTTCTTTAATCCTTTTGTTTACCGGAGTTCTTCATGGTGGTTCTTCATGATTTAATTCATTCTTCAAGAGTTAATCAAGATTCTTGTTGGAGGAGTTCAAGTATCTTTTCATCTAGCGTCTCGAAGTGCAAATAATTATTCTTTTTCTTCTAAAGTGGAGTTTTGCATTTCTTCATTCTTCTATGTTGTTCAGACATTTGGTTGTGGTATATTTCACGTCAAGTTTTGAGTTGTTTTGATAAGTCCACAACAAGCTTATTCTTTCGTTGTTGATTTTCTCAACAACTCCATTCAATCCTTCCTTCTAAGTTCTTTTCATTCCATTCTTTCAATTCTTCCAGAGGCATTGTGATGTCCCTCTCATCAAGTGCCATCCCATCTTGTAAAACTCATGTTCTATTCCTTTCATTTTTAGCTGGAGTGCTGCCTAAATTCTTCCATTCTTGTCCTTTTTCCATCTTGTTCTAACCGGAGTGGTTCAGAGTCTATCTTATTCGTTGAGTTTTTGATTCTTGTCATACTTGTCATTCCTCTTTTCTACCCGAGTTCTTTTGACTTGGTTCATCTATTCTCTTGCGTTCTTACTTCACGTCTTCCTCTTTCTCTTCCGTCTCGTTCCTAAGATCTCGGGACGAGATCTCTTGTTAGTGGAGGAGAGTTGTAATGCCCCGGATCCGATGCGCCAGGTGTCTTCTAGCTATTCGCCGTAGTTTCCATGTAATTTGCTTGCGTGCTGCAGCTTGCCATGTCATCATCTACATGTGTTTCAAAACTTGCATCTGTTCGGGTTCCCCCGGTTCTGTCCGTTGTCCATTCTGAGCCCAACCACATTCGCACGTGCCCCATCGCCCCTCTCAGACCTTGTTTTGTGAGCTGCCGAAAAACATTCTCAAAATGGGCCGAGATTTGTCGAGTGGCCTTGGTATATCACCGGTGCACCGCCCGTCAAATTTCGTTCCATTTGCAGGTCGTTTGACGCCCCAACAGTTAACCGCGTAGCCCAAAACCCCTCTCTCTTTGCAGCCCAGCCCCTCTTCACCAGAGCCCATGATCCCATCCAAACCCCCTCCATGCTCTCCGCCATTCGATCACGATCGTGTGGGCGAAAACCGCACCTCATTTGGACTCTCCTAGCTCCCTCTACCTATAAATATGTGATCCCCCCTGAAATCTCGCAGTCCAAACCCTAGCCTAGCTCCCACCGCGCCGCCGGACACGTCCGGGTGCCACCGGACAGATCCCGCTGCCGCCCGCAGCCAGTGGCACCCCGCCACGTGACAGCCGCCGCCGCTCGCGGCCCGCTCGGCCCGCAGCCGGGCCCCGCAGGCCCATCTCCGCCGCCGCCGCCCGGATCCAGCGCTCGCCGCCGCCTGCGGCCTCGTCCCCACCGCCGGCGCGCCTTCGCCTCGCTGCCGGCGTGCTCTGCCGCCGCTCGCCGGCGCGCCTCCCGGCCCGCGCCTCCTCATGCCCGATCCCCGCCGAGCCGCCGGCCCAGCGCCGCCGCGGCCCCGTCGGCCGCCGCCCCTCTGCCCGCCGGCGCCCGAGCTCCTCCCCGCCGCCGCACGTCGACCCCGCCACCTCGGACCTCAGCCTCATCGCTCCTCCCGCCGCTTTCCGCGTGCCCCCGCCGCCAGTCGCCCCGACCGCCGCCTCCAGCGCCGTAGCCCGCTGGCCCCACTGCCCGCAGAGCTCGCCGGCGCCCGTCCGCGCCGCCCCGCCCCTCTCGGGCCTCCTCCCTGAGCTCCAGCATCTTCTTCCTTCGAGCTCCGGCGAACCTCGATCCACGCGCGCGCTAGATCTGAATCCAGAATCACGAGGTTGACTTCGTTTTTCCACCAAGTCCCAAAAATATTTACATTCTGGTGCCATGTTCACCATGCCATTACTTCTTGCATAGCTCCGTTTTGTGCGTGTAATATATCAAAATGTTCTTCATGAGATACTCTTCATTTCATTCCATTGTGCGATGCTTGTTTGGGGCCATCTTGATGCCCTAATCATTTTTGCAAGAGTGCTATATGATGTTAACTGTTGTGTGTTAACAGAACTTGGTGATTTGTCTTTCATTGCATTTTGTGTGTGCATCCTATGAGCTTGATGTCTACATGTTTTAGGAGCATATTCATGCCATATTTACAGTGGTGCAATCCATGTATTTTTGTGAGTCTTGTAGTGAGTGCATCAAGCTCGTGAAGTAGGGTACTTGCTGTTATTGTTTTGCTAGGATGAATCTGTAATATCATGATGCTATGTAAACCTGCTGCTACAAGTCATTCTATGCATAATCTGGAGATATTCACTAAGGATGTTTTGTTAAACATGTCATGATCTGTTCATAAACGCCCCTGGTTGCATTTATAGCCTGTTGTACCTTGTTGTAATCTTGCTCTCAAATTGCCAAATAATGTTTCTGTCAGCCTGTTAACACGAAGTTCAGTTTTGCCATGTGTCTTGCTTGTGATCCATGCACCCTATGAACTTGATCTTGCCATGCTTAGCTTCATAAATATATCATATTACTGTTGGTCACCTTGTCATGCCATGAAATGCTCTGTAGTGAGTGGTACAAGCTCACCAACATGCCTACTTATCGTTGTTCCTGCCATGTACTGTTATTCTTAATCTGTCATATCATTTGCCATGTTTGCATAGATGCTACCATGTTTTCTGTTGATCTTTGTAATTAGTTCAGTAAGGTAGTTTTGTTCCTTGTCTATATTATTAGCATGCCATGCCTTTGTTTGCCATGATAAGTTCTTGTAGCATGTTGTTTGATAGCTCTAAACATTGCAACCTGATGTTATTTCTGCCATGTCTAGTGATTCCTGCCAAGTCTGTGAACTGTTATTGTTTGCAATCTTGCCATGTCCTTTTGAGCATGTTCTAATGATTTCGAGAGATAGCTCAGTGTTCATGTTTTGACATGCTTTACCTCTACATATGTCCATGCCTTTTGTTTTCATGTTGATGTGCTGTAGCATATTGTTTTTGATGCTTGCTAGATGCCTAGTTGCTGTTTTGGACAGCTTGTCCTTTAAACTTGTTTCATGTGTATGTGTTGAACCGTTGCTCCGTTTTGAGTGTGCTCTATATGAAACTTGCTTAGTTTTGCATGTAGATTCATATTATCATGTTGCATCCTTGTTTTGAGGTGTTAGCTTGATGTTTGTATGCATTTTGCATCAATGCCATGTTTGACTTGTTTTGCTCATATATTCAAGGCCGTAGCTCCGAACTAATTGAACTTTACATGTAACTTGACTAGAATTTCATGTAGATCATCTTGGTGCATCTTAACTTGCTGTTTAACAACTTCAACTTAATTTTTGTTCAGATCTGGACCAATTTTGAAATTTGCATATGAGGACTTACCGGATTTGTTACATGTTGTTTCACTACTAGGAAAAGGGCTATAGATGAAATGGCCACTAATGGCTCACCTGACATGTGGTGCACCACTCCTATATAGCAGTGGCGCACCATGTGCTGGTGCGCCATTAGTGTGGAAGACACTAATGGCCATTAGTGTGGAAGACACTAATGGCGCAACAGACACATGGTGCGCCACTAGTAACAAATTTTATTTATTTATTTTTCCAAACATACTAATGGCGCACCAGGGAACAGTGCACCATTACTAGTTCTAACTAGTAATGGCGCACCAGCCACATAGTGCACCACTACTATATTTTTGTTTATTCTTTTTTTTTGCAAAACTACTAATGGCGCACCGGGGTGTAGTGCGCCATTACTAGTTTAAACTAGTAATGGCGCACTGTGCCATTATATATATATATATATATATATATATATATATATATATATATATATATATATATATATATATATATATATATATATATATATATAATGGCGCACCACTAGCTAGATGGCGCATTTGCAGGTGGTGCACCATTAGTAACCTGGGACCAGCTAGATATTTTGGACAGCCACACCTACCCACTCACTTTCCCCACTTCGTTCTCTCCACCTCATCCTCCAAGCTTGTCTCAGCTGCCTCCTCCTCCTCACCTCATTTGCACCATAGATTCATCCAAATTAAGTGGTTAAATTACCTTTCTTTGATAGGTAAGTAAGGAGGAAGCTATCTTTATGTTGTTCTCCCTCCAATAACGTGCACATGCACTTTTTATGGCCTAGCTAGATCTATGTATGTTCGTGGTGTTGCATATGTTTGTGGTGTTGCATATATGTTTGTGTTTGCAGGTACCAGTATTTGAAATGCGATAGTTGCCAATATTTTGCCGGAATGTTGATTCATTTCCGTTTCGGCAAGAATTTTGGCACTATGCATTCTTTTTGGCCCTATTTTTAGGGAAATTCATGCCAAATTTTTTCTTTGTTCTAAAATATCGTTTTGCTCAACCCCGCAAGCGACCATGGTCCGCACGATGACCGAAGGCATCATGAATTGGTTTTTGAGCTCCGCGAAGGCCGAGATGCTTCAAAAGAATGAGACAGAGATAAGATGTATGTGTCGAAGATGCAAGCTGAAGAGCCTTATTGCGGACCCGGATTCCGGGCAGGTGCGGGACCACCTGCTCTTGCGTGGTTTCATGGATGGCTATCAGTGGCAAGGTGATGAAGATGACTATGAAGTCGTCCATGGGGGCCGGGCAAGAAATGAGGAACGGCAGCAAGATAACCACCGCGGCTCGGGCGGGCGAGAAGACGAAGAATCTCCAGGACATGATCACGACGGTGATGCTGTACACAGTCATCATGTAGAAGATGCAGGACATGATGATGAGGAAGATGCCGGAGCAGACGAAGGGCATGATCATGAAGATGAAGATGTCGGCGGAGCAGACGATGATGGACCATCGATGGACTGGGTGCAGGACCCTCATATTCAAGAGCTGCTTCTCAAGCAGACGGATAACGCAAGAGCTGCCGCCAAAGAGAAAGCCGAGCTGGATCAACTGGAGATAGACGCGGTTACTCCGTTGTATGAAGGATGCAGGCCCGAGGATACCCGCCTGACAGTAGCGCTCATGGCTCTGGAGATGAAGGTAAAACACAAAATGACCGACACATGCTTCGACAAGAACATGTCATTCTGGCACGAACGTCTTCCCAAGGGGAACAAGTGCATCTTCTATCCTCTGGATTTACCGCACGTGAAATACCATGTGTGCATGAACAATTGCATCATTTATTGGGACGAGCACGCGGAGTCTACCATATGTCCGGTGTGCGGCGTCACTCGATACAAGAAGACGAAGAAAGCTCCTCGAAAAGTGGTGTGGTACTTTCCGATCACTCCTCGTCTACAGCAGTATTTCGCGGACCCTAAGGTAGCAAAGCTCCTGTGTTGGCACGCGGATAGGGAGGAGAAGAAGTGAGAAGATGACCCAAATGATCCGAAGATAAATAAAAAAGACAAGATGCTGAGTCACCCTAAGGATGGGAGCCAGTGGCAAGTGTTGAACTTCGAACACCCAGAATTTGGGATGGATCTAGGGAACATCGTGCTGGGCGCGAGCACCGATGGAGTCAATCCGTTTGGCAGCCAGAGAAGCACACATAGCACCTGGCCTGTGTTTGTGTGCATGTACAACCTTCCTCCCTGGTTGTGCATGAAGAGGAAGTACATTCACATGAGTATGCTAATTGAAGGGCCGAAACAACCAGGGAACGACATCAATTTGTATCTGGGGCTGCTGAAAGAGGAGCTAGACACGCTATGGAAAACGCCAGCCAATACGTGGGACGCCGCAGAGAAAGAATATTTCCCTATGAGAGCCGCACTGCTCACGACGGTGCACAACTATCTCGGTTACGGATATCTCGCGGGGCAGGTGGTCCATGGATTTTCTGGATGCGTCAAGTGCATGGATGACACAACGTATCGCCAGCTAGATAGAGATCCCGAGTCTTCGAAAACCGTGTTCATGGGACATCGAAGGTGGCTTCGCGATGATGACCCGTGGAGGAAACGCAAGGATCTGTTCGATGGTGAAACCGAACCCCGAAGACGCCCGCGTACGAGGAGCGGCGAGGAAATAGACGAGCTGTTGAAAAATTGGAAAGATTGCCCACTGTCGGGAAAGAAGCAAAAGGCGCCAGAGCCAAGAAAGAAGCGAAAGGCGCCAGAGCCGCTGCTGAAGGTATGGAAAACGAGGTCTGTTTTCTGGGACTTGCCATACTGGAAGATCCACCGTGTGCTTCACACCCTTGATGTCATGCATATCACGAAGAACGTGTGCGAGAGTCTTCTTGGTACCCTGCTCAACATGCCAGAGAGGACCAAAGATGGGCCGAAAGCAAGGGCAGACTTGAAATCAATGGGCATTAGGGAGGAGCTTCACGCTAATGATGATGATGATGATGAGGCGAAGAAGGACACGGAAAGTCGTCGCAAAGGCAAAAAGGCCAAGAAGACTGTAAATGACTACCCTCCCGCGTGCTTCACTCTAAGTCAGGAGGAGATCGATCAGTTTTTCACCTGCCTCGTAGGAGTAAAACTTCCTTACGGTTAGGCGGGGAAGATAAGCAGATACCTAGACCCAGCGAAGCAGAAGTTCAGCGGGATGAAGTCTCACGACTGTCACGTGCTGATGACGCAAATACTTCTAGTTGCAATCCGTGGGATCATGGACGCGCACGCCCGTGAAACGCTATTTGGCCTATGCAACTTTTTCGACGTCATCTCTCGGAAGTCGGTTGGCATGAGGCAACTCAGAAGGCTACAGGAAGAGATCGTGGTGATACTATGCGAGCTTGAGATGTACTTCCCGCCCGCATTCTTCGATGTTATGGTGCATCTGCTGGTCCACATCATGGAGGATATCATCCAACACGGGCTGATGTTCCTGCACAGCATGATGCCATTCAAAAGGATGAATGGTGTCATCAAAGGATACGTTCGCAACATGTCACGTCCAGAGGGAAGCATAACCAGGGGCTTTCTGACCGAAGAGTGCATCTCCTACTGCATGAATTATCTAGGCATCGAGAACCCTGTTGGTCTGCCCATCAAGAGGCACCTCGGCAGGCTCGCTAGATGGGGTCACTGTGAGGGTCGCCGTGAAATGCATGTCGACTTCGAGGGTCGACTCACCGACTTTAAAAGAGCAAACCTAGTCGCGCTACAACACATAGACGTGGTTGATCCTTCGGTGGTAGAGCACAAAACCTTTATTGAGAAGACGTACAATGACCAAGGCCAACAGAGGACGGACGGAGATATAATCAAAGAGCACAACTCATGTTTCACACGTTGGTTCAAGCAGAAGCTTCTGTCGTACCCTTTACATGAGGATTCTTCCGCGGAAGAACAACTCATATTCGGCTTGTCAAAGGGCGCCGAGCACAACCTGATGACGTATGAGGTGTACGATATCAACGGCTACACATTCTACACCGAGGGAAATGACATGAAGAGCGATGGTTATCAGAACTCCGGGGTAATGATGGAATCCTACACCGGTAACGACAAGGACAGATACTCCGGAAGGATCGAGGAGATCTGGGAGCTGAGCCACGCTGGAGAGAAGGTCCCGATGTACAGTGTCAGATGGTCCAAGAGTGTCATAAAAGAAGAGCGGTATTTCACCACCATGGTTATACCCGAAGCCAAATCGAAGACCGCGGGCGCAAACGTCACCGCGAAAAATGAGCCATGGGTACTGGCTTCCCAAGTGGACCAATGCTTCTTCATTACCGACCCGCCAAAGCCCAGTCGTGTTGTCGTGAGGAGAGGCAAAAGGAAGATCATCGGAATGGATGGAGTCACCAATGAGCAAGACTTCGACAAGTACGACGACCCGAAGATGGAACATGACGACGAAGATGAAGTATCAGCATACACCACAAGAAGAAGCAGGACCACCCTACCTAAAGGACGTTCATTCAAGAGAAGAACTCCATTTACAAAAAATAAGGGCAAGAAAATTGTAGCCTTCATTTCTCGATTGTATTTCATGGGCACTTTTTGAACTCGTGAATATTTTTAAATTTCATGGACACTCGATCTGGATCCCCCTCCATCTCGATCGCTATCCCACCTCGCCAGATCCGGCCCCCCTCGCCGCCGAGCACCCCCTGCGCCCTTTCCCCCGCTCCACTGGCCGCCGCCGCTGACCCCCCGCACCCTCCCCTGCTCCACCTCCGCCGATGACCCACCGCACCCTCCCCCGCTCCACCGCCGCGGAGCAGCCCCCGCACCCTCTCCCCCGCTCCACCGGCCGCCGCCGCCGACCCCCCGCACCCTCCCCCGCTCCATCGCCGCCGACGACCCACAACACCCTCCCCTGCTCCACCGCCGTCGATGACCCACCGCACCCTCCCCCGCTCCACCGCCGCCGACGACCCACCGCACCCTCCCCTCCACCCTCCCCGGCCCGCTCCACCGTCACAAATGAATGCAACTAAAATTGCAAAAAAAAAACAAATTTGATTATATTTTCAAATAACAAATTTGATGATATTTTCAAATAATAAATTTGATGATATTTTTTCATATTCATAAATATTTTCAAATAACAAATTTGATGATATTTTTAAAAAAATTATTGTTGTTGTTATAAAAAATTATTACTGTTTCATATTTATATTCATTTTCTTAAAAATTATTAGATGCAACAAAAAATAATAATAATAAAAATTACTTATGGCGCACCTCTGGCTGGTGCGCCATTGCTATATAAAAAAAGGATTACTAATGGCGCACCTCTGGCTGGTGCGCCACTGCTATATAAAAAAAAGATTACTAATGGCGCACCGACGGGGGGTGCGCCATTGCTATCTAAAAAACATACTAATGGCGCACCGCTCCGGGGTGCTCCATTATTAAGCTTCCCCCCACACTAAATCCTCAATCTCTCACATTTCTCTCTAATCTCTCCCCTGCCTCATCTCACCCACGCCCGACCACCACCGACCACCACTGCCCCTGTGCTCGCCGTCCCGGGCCATGCTCGCTGCCCCCCCCCCCCCCCCCCGTGCTGGCCGTCCCCGAGCCGAGCGCTGCCTCCCTCGCCATCCCCCCTCCACCCGCGGTCGGGTTTGCCACCTCGCGTCCGGCCTCCCTCGCGCTCTGCGGCTTCCTCATCTTCCTCAACGTCTTCGCCTTCCTCCTCGCCGTCGGCGCCGAGCAGCGACGCAGCACCATACGCCCCCCCAACCCTCCCACCCCTCCTCCTCCCCTTGCCCCCCCCCCCGCCTGCGCCGGGGCTGCCAGCCCCTTCTCTGTCTTGCAGGGCAAGGTGGTGCCGGACGAGTACGACGAGCGCTCCTACTGCCTCTAGGACACCGACGCCTCCACCGTCTACGGAGTCTACACCTTCTTCGTGCTCCTCCTCGCGCAGCTGCAGGTCTCCGACGTCACCCGCTTCCTCTGCTTCGCCGTCTTCTCTATCTCCTGGTGTGCCTCGCTCAAACCCTAGATTCGGCTCCATTCGTGCTCTGTTCGTCGGGTGTATGGAGAGATCTGTTTCTCTTTATTCGGAACTAGTACTATGACTTGGGAGTATAAAATTGTTTTTCTTGTGAGCGCTGAATATTTTAGAATGCACCATGATAGTACGCCCACTGAAAGTGAAATCACTCGCTGCATGTTCCCCTCTGCGTATCAAGCTTGGTCTGTAACAGAGAGAATCTGAAGCATCATACATTTGAAACTAGATATCATAGATGCATATACATCTTGTACTTAATCTGCCAGGACTCTGGTCTCTTAAGATTTGGCGAAACAAGGGTAAGTGTCAAGACATTGAAATGGAATTGCCCCTCTAGGTGTCCTCCATTTATGTTCTCCCTCTGTCCAGTGTTGTTTTTGCTAACAGGACTGGTTTGTTATTTCTAGTTCAGTTGTGGAACATAGTGCTGAGTGGTGTTCGATAGATATGAGTTTTGTTGTTGAAGTCATGCCCTGTTCTAGTTAGGTGAATGATGTGTAGGCTGCTGGGATACAGCAACTATTGGATCGCACACTTTGGTTGGTTCAGATAGTTAATTGTCCATAGATTGACTCCATTTCTGCTGAAAATCTTTCATTTCTGTGTTACAGCTGACATGTTCATCTGTATGCTTCACTGCATTGATAACCCTTCATCTGTAGTTTCATGAATTACCTTTAGCTTCTCTTTGCCTATTTCTCTTCCATAGTTGGGTTCTTAGTCTTATGGTTTTGTCTTCGCACTGCCTCATTCCTTTTTCTCTGTAGTCAACTTCCAACATTTATGAGTAACTGCTACCTCTTGAGCACTGCGTTGGATTTCCCCGAAGAGGAGAGGATGATGCAGCAGAGTAGCGTAAGTATTTCCCTCGGTTTTTGGGAACCAAGGTATCAATCCAGTAGGAGACCACACACAAGTCCCTCGTACCTACACAAAACGATAGCAACTCGCAACCAACGCGATTAGGGGTTGTCAATCCCTTCACGGTCACTTACGATAGTGAGATCTGATAGATATGATAAATAATGTTTTTGGTATTTTTGATAGATAGATGCAAAGTAAAAAATTAAAAGGCAAAGTAAAAACAAAGCAAGTAAATAAAATGATAGAGACTGATATGATGAGAATAGACCCGGGGGCCATAGGTTTCACTAGTGGCTTCTCTCAAGAGCATAGATATTGTACGGTGGGTGAACAAATTACTGTTGAGCAATTGACAGAATTGAGCATAGTTATGAGTATATCTAGGCAATGATCATGTATATAGGCATCACATCCAAAACAAGTAGATCGAAATGATTCTGCATCTATTACTATTACTCGACTCATCGACCGCTATCCAGCATGCATCTAGAGTATTAAGTAAAAACAGAGTAACGCCTTAAGCAAGATGACATGATGTAGAGGGATAAATTCATGCAATATGATAAAAAAAACATCTTGCTATCCTCGATGGCAACAATACAATACGTGCCTTGCAACCCTTTCTGTCACTGGGTAAGGACACCCAAGATTGAACCCAAAGCTAAGCACTTCTCCCATTACAAGAACTACCAATCTAGTTGGCCAAACCAAAAAGGATAATTCGAAGAGACTTGCAAAGATAACTCAATCATACGTAAAAGAATTCAGAGAAGAATCAAATATTTTCCATAGATAATACTGGATCATAAACCCACAATTCATTGGCCTCAACAAACACACTGCAAAAAGAAGATTACATCGAATAGATCTCCACAAGAGAGGGGAGAACTTTGTATTGAGATCCAAAAAGAGAAAAGATGCAATCTAGCTACTAGCTATGGACCCGAAGGTCTGAAGTAAACTACTCACACTTCATCGGAGGGGCTATGGTGTTGATGTAGAAGCCCTCCGTGGTGGATGCCCCCTCCGGCGGAGCTCCAGAACAGGCCCCAAGATGGGATCTCGTGGATACAGAAGGTTGCGGCGGTGGAATTAGGTTTTTGGCTCCTGTTCTGATCGTTTGGGGATACGTAGGTATATATAGGAGCAAAGAGTACGTCGGTGGAGCTTCGAGGGGCCCATGAGGTAGGGGGGCGCGCCCAGGGGGGCGCCCTCCACCTTCGTGACCGCCTCGTCGCTTTCTTCACGGAGGGTCCAAGTCTCCTGGGTCTTATCTGATGTGAAAATCACGTTCCCGAAGGTTTCATTCCGTTTGGACTCCGTTTGATATTCTGTTTCTTCGAAACACTGAAAAAGGCAAAAAACAGCAATTCTGGGCTAGGCCTCCGGTTAATAGGTTAGTCCCAAAAATAATATAAAAGTGGAAAAAAATAATATAACAGTAGATAAAGTAGCATGGAGCAATAAAAAATTATAGATACGTTGGAGACGTATCGGGCATCCCCAAGCTTAATTCCTGCTCGTCCTCGAGTAGGTAAATGATAAAAAAGAATTTTTGATGCAGAGTGATACTTTGGCATAATTTCAATGTAAATCTTCTTAATTGTGATATGGATATTCAGATCCGAAAGATTCAAGACAAAAGTTCATATTGACACAAAAATAATAATACTTCAAGCATACTAATCAAAGCAATCATGTCTTCTCAAAATAACATGGCAAAAGAAAGTTCATCCCTACAAAATCATATAGTTAGGCTATGCTTCATTTTCGACACATAAAGATGTTCCCAACTTCTATACGCCCGATGACAAGCCAAGCAATTGTTTCATACTTAAATAATCTCAAACTTTTTCTACCTTCACGCAATACATGAGCGTGAGCCATGGATATAGCACTATGGGTGGAACAGAATATGATGATGGGGATTGTGTGGAGAAGACAAAAAAAGGAGAAAGTCTCACGTTAACGAGGCTAATCAACGGGCTATGGAGATGCCCATCAATTGATGTCAATATGAGGAGTAGGGATTGCCATGCAACGTATGCACTAGAGCTATGAATGCTGAACAAAAGAAAACTAGTGGGTGTGCATCCAACTTGCTTGCTCATGAAGACCTAGGCCATTTGAGGAAGCCCATCGTAGGAATATACAAGCCAAGTTCTATAATGAAAAATTCCCACTAGTATAAAAAGACAACTTATGAGACTCTCTACATGAAGAACAAGGTGCTACTTTGAAGCACAATATATGAGACTCACTACATGAAGAACAAGGTGCTACTTTGAAGCACAAGTGTGGAAAAAGAGATAGTAGCATTGCCCTTTTTATTTTATTTTTTATTTTTGGGCCTTTCCTTTTATTTATTTATTTTGGCCTTTCTCTTTTTTTTATTTGGACAATGCTCTAATAATGATGATCATCACACTTCTATTCATTACAACATAAGGATTACAACTCAAAACTTAGAACAAGATATGACTCTATATGAATGCCTCCGGCGGTGTATCGGGATGGTGCAATGAATCAAGAGTGACATGTATGGAAAATAATGCATGGTGGCTTTGCCACAAATACGATGTCAACTACATGATCATGCAATGGCAATATGACAAAAGTAATGTATGCCATGATGATGATGATGGAAGTTGCATGGCAATATATCTCGGAATGGCTATGGAAATGCCATGATAGGTAGGTATGGTGGCTGTTTTGAGGAAGATATAAGGAGGTTTATGTGTGATGGAGCGTATCGTATCACGGGTTTTGGATGCACCGGTGAAGTTTGCACCAACTCTCAAGGTGAGAAAGGGCAATGCACGGTACCGAAGAGGCTAGCAAAGGCGGAAAGGTGAGAGTGCGTATAATCCATGGACTCAACATTAGTCAAAAGAACTCATATACTTATTGCAAAAATTTAGAAGTCATCAAAAATCAAGTATTACACGCATGCTCCTAGGGGGATAGATTGGTAGGAAAAGACCATCGCTCATCCCCGACCGCCACTCACAAGGATGCACAAGCCAGGTACACTTCATATTTCAAATTTGTTACACAACTTTAACCATACGTGCATGCTACGGGATTTGCAAACTTCAACACAAGTATTTCTCAAATTCATAATCACCCAACTAGCATGACTTTTGATATTATCACCTCCATATCTCAAAACAATTATCAAGCATCAAACTTATCTTAGTATTCAATTCACTTAAAAGAAAGGTTCACATATCTTGAACACCAAGTATATTAACATTAAGCAAATTACCATGCTATTAAGGACTCTCAAAATAATCTAAGTGAAGCATGAGTGATCAAAAATTTCTTTAAAACAAATCCACCACCGTGCTCTAAAAGATATAAGTGAAGCACTAGAGCAAAAAATTATCACGCTCAAAAGATATAAGTGAAGCACTATGAGCAAAACTATCAAGCTCAAAAGATATAAGTGAAGCACATAGAGTATTCTAACAAATTCCAATTCATATATGGCTCTCTCAAAAGGTATGTACAGCAAGGATGATTGTGGTAGACTAACAAGCAAAGACACAAATAATACAAGACGCTCCAAGCAAAACACATAACATGTGGTGAATAAAAATATAGCTCCAAGTAAATTACCGATGGAAGTGGACGAAAGAGGGGATGCCTTCCGGGGCATCCCCAAGCTTTGACTTTTTGGTGTCCTTGGATTATCTTGGGGTTGACATGGGCATCCCCAAGCTTAGTCTCTTGCCACTCCTTGTTCCATATTCCATCAAAAGAATTCACCCAAAACTTGAAAACTTCACAACACAAAACTCAACAGAAATCTCGTGAGCTCCGTTAGAGAAAGAAAACAAAAGACTACTTCAAGGTACTGTAATTAACTCATTATTTATTAATATTGGTGTTAAACCTACTGTATTCCAACTTCTCTATGGATTATAAACTATTTTATTAGCCATAGATTCATCAAAATAAGCAAACAACACACGTAAAACAGAATCTGTCAAAAACAGAACAGTCTGTAGCAATCTGTAACTAACGCAAACTTCTGGAACTCTAAAAATTCTAACAAAATAGGAAGTCCTGGACACTTTGTTTATTGAACAGCAGCAAAAATAATCAACGCAAAAGCACATTCCTGTGATTTAACATAACTATATTCGTGCGCACAAAGTTTCTGTTTTTCAGCAGAATCAAATCAACTATCATAGTAGGACTATAGGTTCTACTTGGCACAAACACTAATTAAAAGATAAAACGACATCCAAACAGAATCTAGATGGATTATTTATTCCTAAACAGAAGAAAAAACAAAAAACACAAAATAAAATTGGGTTGCCTCCCAACAAGTGCTATCGTTTAACGCCCCTAGCTAGGCATAAAAGCGAGGATAGATCTAGGTATTGCCATCTTTGGTAGGCAATCCATAAGTGGCTCTCATGATAGATTCATATGGTAATTTTATTTTCTTTCTAGGGAAGTGTTCCATACCCTTCTTTAAGGGAAATTAGAATCTAATATTCCCTTCCTTCATATCAATAATTGCACCAATCGTTCTAAGGAAAGGTATACCATGAATAATAGGACATGAAGGATTGCAATCTATATCAAGAACGATAAAATCTACGGGCACATAATTCCTATTTGAAACAATATGAACATCATTAATTATTCCCATAGGTTTTTTAATAGTGGAATCCGCAAGATGCAAGTTTAGAGAGCAATCATCAAAATCACAGAAATCTAGCAAATCACACAAAGCTTTGGGAATAGTAGAGACACTAGCACCCAAATCACACAAAGCATGAAACTCATAATCTTTAATTTTAATTTTAATAGTAGGTTCCCACTCATCATAGAGTTTTATAGGGATAGAAACTTCCAACTCAAGTTTTTCTTCATAAGATTGCATCAAGGCATCAAAAATGTGTTCGGTAAAGGCTTTATTTTGACTATAAGCATGAGGAGAATCTAGCACGGATTGCAACAAGGAAATACAACCAATCAAAGAGAAATTTTCATAATTAAATTCCTTGAGATCCAAAATAGTGGTTTTAGCAATATCTAAGTTTTTATTTCTTTCACTCCCACTTTCATCAATTTCATCATCAAGATCTAGAAACTTCGTATTCTTAGAACGCCTTCTAGGTAAAGGAAAATCATATTCAGTTTCATCAAGATTCATATTGCAAAACAAAGATATAATGGGGGACACATCAATAACTTTTAGATCTTCATCTTGATTTTCATAGGAATTGGAAGAACAGCTTTAATAAAGGCATCTTTGGAAGAACGCATCCTAGCAGTTATTTCCTTGCACTCATCAATGGAAATTCTCATGGCTTTGAGAGACTCATTGATATGATGCTTATGAGGAATGGATCTAAGCTTTAAAGAATCAATTTCAAGAGAAATTCTATCAACGTTCCTAGCCAAATCATCAACTTTAAGCAATTTCTCTTCAAGCAAAGCATTAAAATTCTTTTGCAAATTCATAAACTCTTTAACACTACTCTCAAATTCAGAGGGCATCTTATTAAAATTTCCATAAGAGTTGTTGTAGGAATTTCCATAATTATTAGAAGGATTACTAGGATAAGGCCTAGGACTAAAATTCCCTCTATATGCGTTGTTTCCAAAACTATTCCTACCAACAAAATTCACATCCATAGATTCATTATTATTATCAAGCAAAGTAGACAAAGGCATATCATTGGGATCAAGAGGAGTATTTTTAGGAGCAAACATCTTCATAAGTTCATCCATCTTTTCACTCAAAACATTGATTTCTTCTATAGCATGCACTTTTTTACTAGAAGATCTTTCGGTGTGCCATTGAGAATAATTAGCCATAATATTATCAAGTAATTTGGTAGCATCCCCTAATGTAATTTCCATAAAAGTGCCTCCCGCAGCCGAATCTAAAAGATTTCTAGAAGCAAAATTCAATCTGGCATAAAATTTTTGTATGATCATCCATAAATTCAAACCATGAGTAGGGCAATTGCGAAGCATTAATTTCATTCTTTCCCAAGATTGGGAAACATGCTCATGATCAAGTTGTTTAAAATTCATGATATCTTTCCTAAGAGTGATAATCTTAGCGGGAGGAAAATACTTAGAGATAAAAGCATCTTTGCACTTGTTCCAAGAATCAATACTATTTTTAGGAAAAGATGAAAACCAAACTTTAGCACGATCTCTAAGTGAAAACAGAAATAACTTCAATTTGAGAATATTGTTATCCGTATCCTTCTTCTTTTGCCTATCACACAAATCAACAAAATTGTTAAGATGAGTAGCGGCATCTTCACTAGGAAGGCCGGCAAATTGATCTTTCATAACAAGATTAAACAAATCGGTATTGATTTCACAAGACTCATCATTATTGAGAGGAGCAATCGGAGTACTAAGGAAATCATTATTATTGGTATTCGAGAAATCACACAATTTGGTATTATCTTGCGCCATGGCAACAACTAATGCAACACACAAGAAAGCAGAAAGGCAACGGGAAAAAGCAAACGGGAAAGAGAGGAGGAGATTGGGAAAGAGAGGGAGAATAAAATGACAAGGGTGAAGTGAGGGAGAGGAAAACGAGAGGCAAATGGCAATAATGAAATGCAAGAGACAGGGATTGCGATGGGTACTTGGTATGGTTGACTTGCTTGCGTGAGCCTCCCCGGCAATGGAGCCAGAAATTCTTCTTGCTACCTCTTGAGCACTGCGTTGGATTTCCTCGAAGAGGAGAGGATGATGCAACAAAGTAGCGTAAGTATTTCCCTCGGTTTTTGGGAACCAAGGTATCAATCCAGTAGGAGACCACGCACAAGTCCCTCATACCTACACAAAACGATAGCAACTCGCAACCAACGCGATTAGGGGTTGTCAATCCCTTCACGGTCACTTACGATAGTGAGATCTGATAGAGATGATAAATAATATTTTTGGTATTTTTGATAGATAGATGCAAAGTAAAAAGTAAAAGGCAAAGTAAAAACAAAGCAAATAAATAAAGTGATAGAGATTGATATGATGAGAATAGACCCGGGGACCATAGGTTTCACTAGTGGCTTCTCTCAAGAGCATAGATATTCTACGGTGGGTGAACAAATTACTGTTGAGCGGTTGACAGAATTGAGCATAATTACGAGTATATCTAGGCAATGATCATGTATATAGGCATCACGTCCCAAACAAGTAGATCGAAACGATTCTGCATCTACTACTATTACTACACTCATCGACCGCTATCCAGCATGCATCTAGAGTATTAAGTAAAAACAGAGTAACGCCTTAAGCAAGATGACATGATGTAGAGGGATAAATTCATGCAATATGATAAAAAACCCCATCTTGTTATCCTCTATGGCAACAATACAATACGTGCCTTGCAACCCTTTCTGTCACTAGGTAAGGACACCGCAAGATTGAACCCAAAGCTAAGCACTTCTCCCATTGCAAGAACTACCAATCTAGTTGGCCAAACCAAAAAGGATAATTCAAAGAGACTTGCAAAGATAACTCAATCATACATAAAAGAATTCAGAGAAGAATCAAATATTTTCCATCGATAATACTGGATCATAAACCCACAATTCATCGGTCTCAACAAACACACCACAAAAAGAAGATTACATTGAATAGATCTCCACAAGAGAGGGGGAGAACTTTGTATTGAGATCCAAAAAGAGAGAATAAGCCATCTAGCTACTAGCTATGGACCAGAAGGTCTGAAGTAAACTACTCACACTTCATCAGAGGGGCTATGGTGTTGATGTACAAGCCCTCCATGGTGGATGCCCCCTCAGGCGGAGCTCCGGAACAGGCCCCAAGATGGGATCTCGTGGATACAGAAGGTTGAGGTAGTGGAATTAGGTTTTTGGCTCTTGTTCTGATCGTTTCAGGATACGTAGGTATATATAGGAGGAAAGAGTACGTCGGTGGAGTTTCAAGGGGGCCATGAGGTAGGGGGCCGCACCCAGTGGGGCGCGCCCTCCACCGTCATGACCGCCTCGTGGCTTTCTTGATGGAGGGTCCAAGTCTCCTGGGTCTTATCAGATGAGAAAATCACGTTCCCGAAGGTTTCATTCCGTTTGGACTCCGTTTGATATTCTGTTTCTTCGAAACACTGAAAAAGGCAAAAAACAGCAATTCTGGGCTGGGCCTCCGGTTAATAGGTTAGTCCCAAAAATAATATAAAAGTGAAAAATAAAGCCCAATATAGTCCAAAACAATAGATAAAGTAGCATGGAGCAATCAATAATTATAGATACGTTGGAGACGTATCAGTATCGTCAACTTCCAACAGTTTCTCTGCAGTCCATGTGGTTTAAGCATTTAAGTCTAGTGAGTGATTCTTGCTATGGGCTTGTAACAAGTACCTGCATAACCTGATGGTTATTTATGCCTCAAGTACTGCAATATATGAGTTGGGGTGAGAGTGGTACAGGAAATTGTCATGAAACATCCCCCTCTTTAGTTATAAGCATTGCTGCTCTAATTGGTTGGGTGCGCATTGAAGCCTAACACACACCATCAAGTGCTATAAGCATTGTGTATTTATATATAAAACAGTAACACTGCACAGTATCAAGTACTGAAAAGCATTTGTGTGTAATTGGGTATTTATTAGTATCTTCAACTACTGAAATTTGCTATACAGTCCATGCGGCTGAAGAAATGAAGTGTTGTGCGTGATTCTTGCTTTGAGTGCTAATGGTATTCTAACAAGTCCCTGCATATTATCTGATGGTATTTGTGCCGACAAAACGTGCAAAATATTTGTAGATGTAAGAGAGGTGTCTCTAGTGTTGATTATATCTAGGAGAAATGCTCTGCCACGTTGATTATATCTAGTGTTGATTATATCATTTTTTTAAGTAGTTGGATGAAAATAGTATGTTGGGGAACATAGCAGAAATTCAAAATTTTCCTACGTGTCACCAAGATCTATCTATGGAGAAACCAGCAACGAGGGGAAGGAGAGTGCATCTACATACCCTTGTAGATCGCTAAGCGGAAGCGTTCAAGAGAACGGGGTTGAAGGAGTCGTACTCGTCGTGATTCAAATCACCGATGATCCTAGCGCCGAACGGACGACACCTCGACGTTCAACACATGTACAGCTCGACGATGTCTCCCACACCTTGATCCAGCAAGGAGAGAGGGAGAGGTTGATGGAGATCCAGCAGCACGACGGCGTGGTGGAAGTAGCGGGATTCCAACAGGGCTTCGCTAAGCGCTGCGGGAGGAGGGAGATGTGTCACGGGAGGGAGAGGGAGGCGCCAGGCCTTAGGTATGGTTGCTCCTCCTTTTCCCCACTATATATAGGGCCAAGGGAGAGGGGGGAGGCGCAGCCCTTGCCCCTTCCTCCAAGGAAAGGGTGCGGCCAAGGGGGGGAGGAGTCCATCCTCCCCAAGGCACCTCGGAGGTGCCTTCCCCCTTTAGGACTCTCCCCTTTTTCTCTTCTCTTGGCGCATGGGCCTCTTGGGGCTGGTGCCCTTGGCCCATGTAGGCCAAGGCGCACCCCCTACAGCCCATGTGGCCCCCCGGGGCAGGTGGCCCCACCCGGTGGACCCCCGGGACCCTTCCGGTGGTCCCGGTACAATACCGATGACCCCGAAACTTGTCCTGATGGCCGAAATAGCACTTCCTATATATAATTCTTTACCTCCGGACCATTCCGGAACTCCTCGTGACGTCCGGGATCTCATCCGGGACTCCGAAAAACTTTCGGGTTACCACATACTAATATCTCTATAACCCTAGCGTCACCGAACCTTAAGTGTGTAGACCCTACGGGTTCGGGAGACATGCAGACATGACCGAGATGACTCTCCGGTCAATAACCAACAGTGGGATCTGGATACCCATGTTGGCTCCCACATGTTCCACGATGATCTCATCGGATGAACCACGATGTCAAGGACTTAATCAAGCCCGTATACAATTCCCTTTATCTATCGGTACGATACTTGCCCGAGATTCGATCGTCGGTATCCCGATACCTTGTTCAATCTCGTTACAGGCAAGTCTCTTTACTCGTTTCGTAACACATCATCCCGTGATCAACTCCTTGATCACATTGTGCACATTATGACGATGTCCTACCGAGTGGGCCCAGAGATACCTCTCCATTTACACGGAGTGACAAATCCCAGTCTCGATTCGTGCCAACCCAACAGACACTTTCGGAGATACCTGTAATGCACCTTTATAGCCACCCAGTTACGTTGTGATGTTTGGTACACCCAAAGCATTCCTATGGTATCCGGGAGTTGCACAATCTCCTGGTCTAAGGAAAAGATACTTCACATTAGAAAAGCTTTAGCATACGAACTATGATCTTTGTGCTAGGCTTAGGATTGGGTCTTCTCCATCACATCATTCTCCTAATGATGTGATCCCGTTATTAACGACATCCAATGTCCATAGCCAGGAAACCATGACTATCTGTTGATCACAACGAGCTAGTCAACTAGAGGCTCACTAGGGACATATTGTGGTCTATGTATTCACATGTGTAGTACGATTTCCGGATAAAACAGTTATAGCATGAATAAAAGACAATTATCATGAACAAGGAAATATAATAATAATCAATTTATTATTGCCTCTAGGGCATATTTCCAACAGTCTCCCACTTGCACTAGAGTCAATAATCCAGTTCACATCAATATGTGATTAACACTCAAGGTCACATCCCCATGTGACTAACACCCAAAGAGTTTACAAGAGTCAATAATCTAGTTCATATTACCATGTGATTAACACTCGATGAGTTCTGGGTTTGATCATGTTATGCTTGTGAGAGATGTTATAGTCAACGGGTCTGAACCTTTCAGATCCGTGTGTGCTTTACAAATCTCTATGTCATCTCCTAGATGTAGCTACCACATTCTATTTAGAGCTATTCCAAATAACTGTTCTACTTGGAGCTATTCTAAATTGTTGCTCCATTATACGTATCCGGTATCTCTACTCAGAGCTATCCTGATAGGTGTTAAGCTTGCATCGACGTAACCCTTTATGACGAACCCCTTTACCACCTCCATAATCGAGAAAATTCCTTAGTCCACTAGTTACTAAGGATAACTTTGACCGCTGTCCCGTGATCCATTCTTGGATCACTCTTGTACCCCTTGACTGACTCATGGAAAGGCACACTTCAGGTGCGGTACACAACATGGCATACTGTAGAGCCTACATCTTATGCATAGGGGACAACCTTAGTCCTTTCTCTCTATTCTGCCATGGTCGAGCTTTAAGTCTTAACTTCATACCTTACCACTCAGGCAAGAACTCCTTCTTTGACTGGTCCATCTTGAACACCTTCAAGATCATGTCAAGGTATGTGCTCATTTGAAAGTACCATTAAGCGTTTTGATCTATCCTTATAGATCTTGATGCTCAATGTTCAAGTAGCTTAATCCAGGATTTCCATTGAAAAACACCTTTCAAATAACCCTATATGCTTTCTAGAAATTTTACATCATTTCTGATCCATAATATGTCAACAACATATACTCATCAGAAATTCTATAGTGCTCCCACTCACTTCTTTGGAAATACAAGTTTCTCATAAACTTTGTATAAACCCAAAATCTTTGATCATCATCAAAGCATACGTTCCAACTCCGAGATGCTTACTCCAGTCCTTAGAAGGATTGCTAGAGCTTTGCATACTTATTAGCATCTTTCAGGATTGACAAAACCTTCCGGTTGTATCACATACAACCTTTCCTCAAGAAAACTGGTAAGGAAACTCGTTTTGTCATCCATCTGCCAGATTTCATAAATGCAGCTAATGCTAACATGAATCCGACGGACTTTAAGCATCGGTACGGATGAGAAAATCTCATCGTAGTCAACTCCTTGAACTTGTGAAAAACTCTTCGCCACAAGTCGAGCTTCATAGATGGTGACATTACCGTCCACGTCCGTCTTCTTCTTAAAGATCCATTTATCTTAATGGCTTGCCGATCATTGGGCAAGTCCACCAAAGTCCATGCTTTGTTCTGATACATGGATCCTATCTCGGATTTCATGGTTTCTTAACCATTTGTCGGAATTTGGGCCCACCATCGCTTCTCCATAGCTCGTAGGTTCATTGTTGTCTAGCAACATGACCTTCAAGACAGGATTACTGTACCACTCTGAAGTAGTACGTATCCTTGTCACCCTACGAGGTTCGGTAGTGACTTGATCCGAAACTTCATGATCACTATCATAAGCTTCCACTTCAATTGGTGTAGGTGCCACAGGAACAACTTCCTGTGCCCTGCTACACACTTGTTGAAGTGACGGTTCATTAACCTCATCAACTCTCCACCATCCTCCCACTCAATTCTTTCGGGAGAAACTTTTCCTCGAGAAAGGACCCGATTCTAGAAACAATCCCTAATTGCTTTCGGATCTGAGACAGGAGGTATACCCAACTGCTTTGGGTGTCCTATGAAGATGCATTTATCCGCTTTGGGTTCGAGCTTATCAGCCTGAAACTTTTTCACATAAGCATAGCAGCCCCAAACTTTTAAGAAATGACAGCTTAGGTTTCTCTAAACCATAGTTCATACGGTGTCATCTCATCGGAATTACGTGGTGCCCTATTTAAAGTGAGTGCGGTTGTCTCTAATGCCTAACCCATGAACGATAGTGGTAATTCATTACGAGACATCATGGTATGCACCATATCCAATAGGGTGCAACTATGATGTTCGGACACACCATCCCACTATGGTGTTCCAGGCTGTATTAGTTGTGAAACAATTTCCACAATGTCTTAGTTCTGTGCCAAACTCGTAATTCAGATATTCATCTCTATGATCATATCATAGATCTTTTATCCTCTTGTCACGACGATCTTTCAACTTCACACTGAAATTACTTGAACCTTTCAATAATTCAGACTCGTGATTCATCAAGTAAATATACTCAACATCTACTCAAATCATCTGTGAAGTAAGAACATAACGATATCCACTACATGCCTCAGCACTCATTGGACTGCACACATCAAAATGTATTACTTCCAACAAGTTGCTTTCTAGTTCCATTTTACTGAAAACGAGGCTTTCAGTCATCTTGCCTATGTGGTATGATTTGCATATCTCAAGTGATTCAAAATCAAGTGAGTCCAAACGATCCATCCGCATGGAGTTTCTTCATGCGTATACACCAATAGACATGGTTCGCATGTCTCAAACTTTTCAAAAACCGAGTGAGTCCAAAGATCCATCAACATGGAGCTTCTTCATGCGTTTTATACCAATATGACTTTCATGGCAGTGCCACAAGTAAGTGGTACTATCATTACTATCTTATATCTTTTGGCATGAAAATGTGTATCACTACGATCGAGATTCAATAAACCATTCCTTTAGGTGCAAGACCATTGAAGGTATTATTCAAATAAATAGAGTAACCATTATTCTCTTTAAATGAATAACCGTATTGCGATAGACATAATCCAATCACGTCTATGCTCAACGCAAACACCAATCTCGATGGTAGAGGGAGCTTGCGATGCTTTGATCATATCAACATTGGAAACACTTCCAACACATATCGTCAGCTCACCTTTAGCTAGTATCCGTTTATTCCATGGCTTTTATTTCGAGTTACTAACACTTAGCAACCGAACCGATATCTAATACCCTGGTGCTACTAGGAGTACTAGTAAAGTACACATCAACACAATGTATATCCAATATACTTCTATCGACCTTGCCAGCCTTCTAATCTACCAAGTATCTAGGGTAATTCTGCTCCAGTGGCTGTTCCCCTTATTACAGAAGCACTCAGTCTCAGGTTTGGGTTCAACCTTGGGTTTCTTCACTAGAGCAGCAGCTGAATTGCCGTTTTATGAAGTATCCCTTCTTGCCCTTGCCCTTCTTGAAACTAGTGGTTTTTCCAACCATCAACAATTGATGCTCCTTCTTGATTTCTACTTTCGCGGTGTCAAACATCGTGAATACCTCAAGGATCATCATATCTATCCCTGATATGTTATAGTTCATCACGAAGCTCTAGCAGCTTGGTGGTAATGACTTCGGAGAAACATCATTATCTCATCTGGAAGATTAACTCCCACTCGATTCAAATGATTGTTGTACTCAGACAATCTGAGCACAAGCTCAACAATTGAGCTTTTCTCCCTTAGTTTGCAGGCTAAGAAAATCGTCGGAGTTCTCATACCTCTTGACGTGGGCACAAGCCTGAAATCCCAATTTCAGCACTCAAAACATCTCATATGTTTCGCAACGTTTCAAAACCGTCCTTGGTGCCTCAATTCTAAACCATTTAGCATTACGCACTGAACTATCATGTAGTCATCAAAACGTGTATGTCAGATGTTCACAACATCCACAAACAACGTTTGGGGTTTAGCACATTGAGCAGTGCATTAAGGACACAAGCCTTCTATGAAGCAATGAGGACAATCCTCAGTTTACGGCCCTAGTCCGCATAATTGCTACTATTAACTTTCAACTAAATTTTTCTCTAGGAACATATCTAAACAGTAGAACTGAAGCGCGAGCTACGACATAATTTGCGAAGACCTTTTGACTATGTTCAAGATAATTAAGTTCATCTTATGAACTCCCACTCAGATAGACATCCCTCTAGTCATCTAAGTGATCACATGATCCGAGTCAAACTAGGCCGTGTCCGATCATCACGTGAGATGGACTAGTCATCATCGGTGAACATCTTCATGTTGATCGTATCTTCTATACGACTCATGCTCGACCTTTCGGTCTCCGTGTTCCGAGGCCATGTCTGTACATGCTAGGCTCGTCAAGTTAACCCTAAGTGTATTGCATGTGTAAATCTGTCTTACACCCGTTGTATGTGAACGTAAGGATCTATCACACCTGATCATCACGTGGTGCTTCGAAATGACGAACTATAGCAACGGTGCACAGTTAGGGGAGAACACTTCTTGAAATTGGTGTAAGGGATCATCTTATTTACTACCATTGTTCTAAGTAAACAAGATTCATAAACATAATAAACATCACATGCAATTATATAGTAGTGACATGATATGGCCAATATCATATAGCTCCACTGATCTCCATCTTCAGGGCTCCATGATCATCATTGTCACCGGCATGACACCATGATCTCCGTCATCATGATCTCCATCATCGTGTCTTCATGAAGTTGTCTCGCCAACTATTACTTCTACTTCTATGGCTACCGTTAGCAATAAAGTAAAGTAATTACATGACGTTTAAGTTGACACGCAGGTCATAAATAAATAAAGATAACTCCTATGGCTCCTGCCGGTTGTCATACTCATCGACATGCAAGTCGTGATACCTATTACAAGAACATGATCAATCTCATACATCACATATATCATTCATCACATCCTTTTTGGCCATATCACATCACATAGCATACCCTGCAAAAACAAGTTAGACGTCCTCTAATTGTTGTTTGCATGTTTTACGTGGCTGCTATGGGTTTCTAGCAAGAACGTTTCTTACCTACGCAAAACCACAACGTGATATGTCAATTGCTATTTACCCTTCATAAGGACCCTTTTCATCGAATCCGTTCCGACTAAAGTGGGAGAGACTGGAACCCGCTAGCCACCTTATGCACCAAGTGCATGTCAGTCGGTGGAACCTGTCTCACGTAAGAGTACGTGTAAGGTCGGTCCGGGCCGCTTCATCCCACAATACGGTCGAAACAAGATTGGACTAGTAACGGTAAGCATATTGAACAAAATCAACGCCCACAACTACTTTGTGTTCTACTCGTGCAAAGAATCTACGCAATAGACCTAGCTCATGATGCCACTGTTGGGGAACGTAGAAGAAATTCAAAATTTTCCTACGTGTCACCAAGATCTATCTATGGAGAAACCAGCAACGAGGGGAAGGAGAGTGCATCTATATACCCTTGTAGATCGCTAAGCGGAAGCATTCAAGAGAACGGGGTTGAAGGAGTCGTACTCGTCGTGATTCAAATCACCGATGATCCTAGCACCGAACGGACGGCACCTCCGCGTTCAACACACGTACAGCTCGACGATGTCTCCCACGCCTTGATCCAGCATGGAGAGAGGGAGAGGTTGATGGAGATCCAGTAGCATGACGGCGTGGTGGAAGTAGCGGGATTCCAACAGGGCTTCGCTAAGCGCTGCGGGAGGAGGGAGATGTGTCACGGGAGGGAGAGGGAGGCGCCAGGCCTTAGGTATGGTTGCTCCTCCTTTTCCCCACTATATATAGGGCCAAGAGAGAGGGGGGAGGCGCAGCCCTTGCCCCTTCCTCCAAGGAAAGGGTGCGGCCAAGGGGGGGGGAGGAGTCCATCCTCCCCAAGGCACCTCGGAGGTGCCTTCCCCCTTTAGGACTCTCCCCTTTTTCTCTTCTCTAGGTGCATGGGCCTCTTGGGGCTGGTGCCCTTGGCCCATGTAGGCCAAGGCGCACCCCCTACAGCCCATGTGCCCCCCCGGGGCAGGTGGCCCCACCCGGTGGACCCCCGGGACCCTTCCGGTGGTCCCGGTACAATACCGATGACCCCGAAACTTGTCCCAATGGCCGAAATAGCACTTCCTATATATAATTCTTTACCTCCGGACCATTCCGGAACTCCTCGTGACGTCCGGGACTCCGAACAACTTTCGGGTTACTGCATACTAATATCTCTATAACCCTAGTGTCACCGAACCTTAAGTGTGTAGACCCTACGGGTTCGGGAGACATGCAGACATGACCGAGATGACTCTCCGGTCAATAACCAACAGCGGGATCTGGATACCCATGTTGGCTCCCACATGTTACACGATGATCTCATCGGATGAACCACGATGTCAAGGACTTAATCAATCCCATATACAATTCCCTTTATCTATCGGTACGATACTTGCCTGAGATTCGATCGTCGGTATCCCGATACCTTGTTCAATCTCGTTTCAGGCAAGTCTCTTTACTCGTTCCAGAACACATCATCCCGTGATCAACTCCTTGATCACATTGTGCACATTATGATGATGTCCTACCGAGTGGGCCCAGAGATACCTCTCTGTTTACACGGAGTGACAAATCCCAGTCTCGATTCGTGCCAACCCAACAGACACTTTCGGAGATACCCGTAATGCACCTTTATAGCCACCCAGTTACGTTGTGACATTTGGTACACCCAAAGCATTCCTACGGTATCCGGGAGTTGCACAATCTCATGGTCTAAGGAAAAGATACTTGACATTACAAAAGCTTTAGCATACAAACTATGATCTTTGTGCTAGGCTTAGGATTGGGTCTTGTCCATCACATCATTCTCCTAATGATGTGATCCCGTTATCAACGACATCCAATGTCCATAGCCAGGAAACCATGACTATCTGTTGATCACAACGAGCTAGTCAACTAGAGGCTCACTAGGGACATATTGTGGTCTATGTATTCACACGTGTATTATGATTTCCGGATAATACAGTTATAGCATGAATAAAAGACAATTATCATGAACAAGGAAATATAATAATAATCAATTTATTATTGCCTCTAGGGCATATTTCCAACAGGTGCCATGTCGATTTGTTCAGTCGTTGGATGAAACAGTTTTTCTTGCTAAAGTTAATTGAAAATGTTCAGTGTTCCAATACTGTAGAGAAACTATAGTGCCTGTTATTCAGTTGTGACTCCTTCACTGAAACTGTAGTGTTTGCTAAAACTGAGATGTAAACTAAAGGAGTTTGTGATTTGCAGAAGCTGTAGCATACTCCAACAAGTGATAAATGCACTCACTGAAACTGTTGTATATATTGTCATAAAGTTCAGCAAGAACAGGGCATCAACAGTGCTACTGAAAATTCAGTTAGTGTTGGGGATATTACTGCTGGGCGTGAACCGTCCTACCTGGGCCGGGTTAACTTCATTAGTAGTATAAAGGTGATTAAGCCAAGCTGGCAGATGAAGGCCCAAGGCCTGTATTCGGTTTAGAACCTGTAGCCGTAAACCGTCTTGATATGTAAACTTGTATTGTAAGTTAGGAATAGAGAGAGACCAACCGCGATACGAATATGAACCGGTGTTGGGACTCTATGGACCGACGGGCGTCACCCGTGTATATAAGGGGATGACCCGGCGGCGGTTCAGGGACAGACAACAACAACTCGAGGCCTAGGCGAAGCTTATTTGCTCCCTAGTCATCGAAACCACATCAATCCCATCACAACTAGACGTAGGCTTTTACCTTCATCGAAGGGGCCGAACTAGTATAAACCCTTGTGTCTTTGTGTCCGCTTTAACCCCTTCAAGTTAACCCGTAGCGATGGCTCCACGACTAAGTCCTTTCACAAGGACATCTGCCGTGACAAAACCAGGACAGTTGGCGCCCACCATGGGGCTATCGCACGATGGTTTGATAATCTTGGAGGGCAAATTCGAAGGACTCGAAGGCTATGTTGTGGGCCGGATGACCAAGAGTCGTCGTGGCAAGCTCTACATCGACGATGCAGGATGGGGTCCCGAAGCCAGCTCGATTGAGTACGGGTACCGGGTCCCCTTTGGTGGCATACACGTTTTCATCAGCAAGATTGGTGAGCCTGGGCCTGAGCCGGACATCTGCACCGACCTCGTCGAGACGGATCAGCGTGCGAGATCTACCCAGGTTAAACCGGCCGTGATGCGTGCCTTCGTGGGAGTCATCCACGGAGGAGAGCATGAGGACAAGTCAGAATACGGTAGCGAGACCGTCGTCTATTCTGGCGACGAGTCCTCAACCGGGGAGACCGAATCATTGTACCAGTTGCAAGACGACCAGATTAGGGGCTGTTCCGATGGCGGCAGTATTCCGGACCCCCCTGATCAGATCAACCGGGTTGGAATATTGATGGCCGGCACGCAGGCGGCGAATCACTCTTCGACCGCAGCAGCAATGTTCTCCGGATCAGCAGCGGCAGTGGCAGCAGGGGCAGGAGGCCTTATGCGCCCACCGGTTCAAGTTCTGTCTGACCTGTTTGATGCACTAGCTGTACTTATGGCAGAGGCCAATCCGGCGGATCATGAGGCCCATGATGCAGAGGTTGCAAAGGTGAGAGAGCAGATCGTACAGGCCAAAGCCGACCTGGCAGCGGAGAAGGATAGGATGGCCGCAGAGCGGGCTGCTTTGGACGCCCAGGCCTACAGGCTCATGCTCGACCAGAACGCATCACATGAGGTCTTGAAGCGGAAGCACAAATCACGCCTGCCGTTAGGGTTCGACCCTAGAAATCTCTTTCACACTCCGGAAGCTGGAACCAGTAATCCGCCATGGCACCAGGAGGTAAACCGGGTCGAGGCACCAGGGCCAGGAGAGACGGTCCAACCCTGCCTGATGGAACCGCCTCGGCAAAACGTTGTGATTCCCCCGCCGGTCCAGACACCTCCGGGTCATTATTCTAATCCTATGGACAATCTGGTCGCAGCTGCTTCGCGATTAGAAGCTATCCCGATCGAAGGAGACTCTCCGCAAGCAATAGAGACGCGCCGGGTTAAGGAACTTCTCCGAACCGCTTTGATTCAGCAGGAGGCATATTCATACAGCCGCGATCGGATTCATTCCACACCTCGCCCAAGCCGGAGCTACAGTAGGCGCATGGATGAACCGGCCGTATCAAGCAATGTGCGGAGCCGTGAAGCGGCCCGTGGCAATAACCCGGTAGGTGGTGTTCGCGACGCTCAGGATGTAGTGGACCGGGCCCGGGCACGAAGGGAGGCCGAGTTAGCAGCACAGAACGAGGCGGGTCAGCTTACACCGGTTCGTCCTAGCACCTCCGCCAGGCCAGGGGTCGCCTCTAGCTTGGGAGTGCCCTGTTTAATCCCCGCTTTACATAATGTATGCCTGCCCAAAGACTTCAAGGGTCCGCGAAAGGTGCCGAATTACACCGCTGACTTATCTCCAGAAGCGTGGGTAGAGAGTTATGAGATGGCCATGGAGATGCTGGATGTGGATGAGACTGCGTGTGCAAAGTACTTCACCATGATTCTTGAAGGCACTACCTGTACTTGGTTGAAGAGCCTGCCGCCTAATTCCATCAGTTCATGGGCCCAGTTGCGGACCCGGTTTATCCAGAATTTCAAAGATACGTGTAAGCAGCCTAAGTCCATAGTAGACTTGGAGGCTTGTGTTCAGGAGGACGGAGAGTCAACAACCCATTGGGTACGCCGCGTTTCGGAAGTCTTGCACTCGTCTGACAGGATCAATGCTGACTCTGCGATCTTAACCCTGGAGGGCAACTGCCGGTTTAAGCTTCTAAAGTTGAAGTTGGGGCGTATGAAGCGGTTCTGTAACGACATGGGAACTCTCATGGCCGCTTTAGTGAAGTACGCTGATTCTGATAGCACCAAGGATCCCGAGACTGACGATGACGAAGCAGGGAAGGGAAAGAAGAAGAACAACTCCAAGGGGCATCAACACAAACCGGCGGGCCATGGGAACAGAGGCAAGCGTAAAGCGGATGGCAGCATGGACTTTGTGGCTAACACTAATGCGCAGGACAAGGGTCAGCGGCCCAGAGGTAAAGCGGCGAATCGTAGTGGAGCTCCGAATCCTAACCTGGATCGCTTAAACTATTTGTTGAATCAGCCTTGTCCAAAACACGGGACGAAGGAAGCGCCAGCTAACCACCTTTTGAAGGATTGTTACATTATGCAGGAATTTAAAAACTCTAATGCCTTCCGATATGACCATGGGTCAGGTGGTGGCTCAGGATCCGGTTTCCATGGGCTGAGCCACGATGGGGCTTCCGGTTCAGGTTTCAATCAGGGCAGTCATAACAACCAGAATAATCAGAGCAGTCAAGGAGATTACAACCAGCAGCAGCAGTCGGGTTATCAGAGCCATCCAAAATAGTTGAACAATGGGCAGTATCACATTTTCACAACCAGTTTGGATAAGCGCGACCGGAAACTTCACAAGCGAGCGGTGAACTCTGTTGAACCGGCCGTACCATGTTACTTACGTTGGTCAGAACAGCCTATTGTGTGGAGCAGGGAGGATCACCCACCCCGGGTTGACAATCCAGGCTAGTTGGCGTTAGTGGTAGACCCTCAGGTGGGAGGTTATAAATTCACCAAGGTGCTCATGGATGGAGGGAGCAGTATGAACATCCTGTACTATGAGACATTCGGCCGCATGGGGCTAACAGACAAAAATCTCAGACCGTCTAATACGGTGTTCCATGGTGTGGTGCCTGGCAAATCAGCATATCCTGTTGGTAAGATAGCCCTGGAGGTGGCTTTTGGGGACGAGCATGATTCCCGATCTGAAACACTAACCTTTGAGGTGGTGAAAATCCGGAGCCTGTATCACGCCTTATTTGGGCGGCCAGCGTATGCCAAATTCATGGCACGGCCTTGTTACATCTATTTACAGCTCAAGATGCCGGGTCACAAAGGGACAATAATGGTTCATGGGAGCCGCAAGATTGCTTTAGAATGTGAGGAAGGTGATGCGGCCTATGCAGAGTCGGTTTGTGCCACGGAGGAGTTGAAATATTATAGGGACAACATTGATCTGGCGGACATGACACCTTTGAAGAAGCCGACTACGGAGCATGATTCAGATCTGAAGTTCAAATCAGCGGCTGAGACCAAGCTTGTTTACTTCGTGCCCGGCGATTCGTCCAAGCAGTTCACTGTCAGTGCCAACTTGGACCCTAAATAGGAAAGCGCGCTCATCGAGTTCATCCATGAGAATCGGGACATTTTTGCATGGAAGCCTTCTGACATGCCAGGTGTACCGAGGGAACTCGCTGAGCACACTCTTAATGTTGATCCCAAGTATAAACCGGTAAAGCAGTTTCTCCGCCGGTTTAACGAAGAAAGGCGCAAAGCTATTGGAGAGGAGGTGGCCAGGCTCTTAGCAGCTGGTTTTATCATTGAAGTGTTCCATCCAGAGTGGCTTGCTAATCCGGTGCTGGTTCTTAAGAAAAATGGCACTTGGCGTATGTTTGTGGATTACACGGATCTTAACAAGGCTTGTCCAGCGGATCCTTTTGCCCTCCCCCGCATTGACCAGATTATTGATGCCACGGCGGGTTGTGAGCGTTTGAATTTTTTGGATGCGTATTCTGGGTACCATCAGATCAAAATGATGGTCAAGGACCAGGAGAAGACGGCGTTTATTACTCCCTTTGGAGCCTTCTGCTATGTATCTATGCCTTTTGGGCTCAAGAGCGCCCAAGCCACTTATCAACGGTGTGTACAGAACTGCCTGCATAAACAGATCGGCCGTAATGTGCACGACTATGTGGATGATATTGTAGTCAAGTCAAGGAAGAAGGAAACGCTGGTTGATGATTTGAAGGAAACCTTTGACAACTTGCGAGTTTACAAGATGATGCTTAACCCGGCCAAATGTGTCTTTGGTGTTCCGGCAGGCAAGTTACTGGGCTTTCTTGTGTCCAACAGAGGAATTGAGGCTAATCCGGAGAAGATTACGGCTATCACCTCCCTGGCTAAACCGAAGTGTATCAACGATGTTCAGCGTTTGGCGGGTCAGATTGCCGCGCTGAGCCGGTTTATCAGCCGCCTCGGAGAGAAGGCCATCCCTTTATACCAGATGCTGAGAAAGACAGATCAATTCATCTGGAGTCCGGCTGCTGATGAAGCGTTGGAGGACTTGAAGCGGCAATTAGCCAATCCGCCCGTTCTTGCAGCTCCGGTCGACAAGGAGCTGTTATTGCTATACGTAGCGACCAATGCTCGCGCAGTTAGCATGGCTATTGTGGTAGAATGCAAGGAGGCGGGCAAGGAGTATTTGGTTCAGCGGCCTGTTTACTATATCAGCGAGGTGCTTATTGAATCCAAGCAAAGGTACCCGCATTGGCAGAAGCTGGTATATGGAGTTTTCATGGCAAGCCGGAAGTTGAAGTAGTATTTCCAAGGGCACCCCATCACAGTCGTCAGTTCAGCTCCCTTGGGCGATATCATACAGAACCGGGAGGCGACTGGCCGGATTGCCAAGTGGGCTATAGAACTTGGGCCGCACGGATTGAAGTACGTACCTTGGACGGCGGTGAAGTCTCAAGCACTTGTTGATTTCATCAATGATTGGACTGAGTTGCAAGCACCAGAGGAGAAGCCGGATCACACATATTGGACTATCCATTTTGATGGATCCAGGCAATTGGAGGGCTCGGGGGCTGGAGTCGTATTAACTTCCCCACGAGGTGATAAGTTTTGTTATGTTCTCCTCTTAATGTTCCCTTGTATTAATAATGCAGCTGAGTATGAAGCTTTGCTCCATGGTCTCCAGATGGCTAAAGAGATGAATCTAAGTCGGGTTAAGTGCTTCGGTGACTCAGACCTCGTGGCTCAACAGGTGTCTGGCACTTCGGATTCTAAAGACCCACTTATGGCTGCATATCATCGAGAGGTGGATATTGTTGCGGGTCACTTCAAGGGTTATCAGGTGGATCACGTGGATCGTCGAAAAAATGAAGCGGCGGCCACTTTAAGCCGGTTTGGCTCTCAGCGTAAACCGGTCCCGCCTAATGTCTTTCTTGTTGTGTTGCACAACCCGTCAGTCAAGCTCCTGGGTGAAGAGGATTTGGCTATTCCTGATCCGGAGGCTCAATTGGTGGCAGCCTTGCATGTTATACCGGATTGGACAGTTCCTTATCTTGCGTACATGAACCGGGGAGAGTTGCCAGAGGATGAGACTCTAGGCAGGCTGATAGTCCGGCGATCCAAGTCTATGACCATTGTCAATGGCGAATTGCATCATTGCAGTGTATCAGGGGCGTTTCAATGCCGTGTCTCTCGTGAGGAAGGCTGTGCAATTTTACACGAAATCCATGAAGGGGATTGTGGTCACCACGCCGGTTCAAAGTCTCTGGTGGCTAAGGCGTTTCATCACGGGTTCTACTAGTTGACAGCTCATGCTGATGCGGAGGACCTGGTTAAACGGTGTGATGGTTGTCAGAAATTTTCACGGCATGCTCATGTGCCGGCTCAAGAGTTGAGGATGATTCCAATTACTTGGCCGTTTGCAACATGGGGGCTGGATATGGTCGGAACTTTTAAAAGGTCCAAGGATAAGAAAACCCACCTTTTGGTGGCAGTTGACAAATTTACCAAGTGAGTTGAAGCGGAGCCTGCTAGCAAGTGTGATGCAGCTACAGCGGTGCAGTTCATTAAAAAGGTGGTTTTCCGGTTTGGCTTTCCACATAGTATCATTACTGACAATGGTACCAATTTGTCCAAGGGCGCTACGAAGGAATTCTATGAGCGTGAGCACATCCAACTTGACGTATCGTCAGTGGCTCACCCCCAGTCCAATGGGCAGGCAGAACGAGCTAATCAAGAGATCTTGCAAGGCATCAAACCCCGGCTTATGGTTCCATTGCAAAGAACACCGGGTTGTTGGGTTGAAGAGCTACTGTCTGTGCTATGGAGTACCAATACTACGCCCAACCGATCTACAAGATACACGCCATTTTTCATGGTCTACGGAGCAGAGGCGGTTCTCCCTAGTGATATCCGGCATGATTCGCCTCGTGTAGCGGCTTATGTTGAAGCGGACAAAGAGACATCACAGCAAGATGCTTTGGACCTATTGGATGAGAAGTGTGACATAGCGGCCGCCCGCTCGGCGATTTACCAACAGGATCTTCGTCGCTATCACAGTCGTCGGGTCAGAACCAGAGCTTTTCAAGAAGGAGATTTGGTGCTTCGACTCATCCAAGACCAGACGGATATGCACAAGTTATCCCCACCTTGGGAGGGACCTTTCGTGGTCAGCAAGAATCTGCACAACGGGTCCTACTATCTGATTGATATTCGAGAGCATAAAGACTCACGCACATCAGAGGAGGAGACCAGCAGGCCGTGGAACATAGCTCATCTTCAGCCTTACTACACTTGAGCCATCGGCTCTATCTATGTATATATCATGACAGTGTATATATTATCGTTGATATAATAAAATCGGAGCCTCAGCTAAAGCGGGGTCTCTGTCCTTTCATATCATGTGTGGTTACATGGAGTTGTTCTGTCTTAAAGCAGCCTCCAGTTTACCCCTTGAAATTTGCTTTTCAAAAAAGCTTTGTGATATCACTTGGGGGCTTGGTCATGTCCGAACCAATGCAACACCTCTTTATAGGAGAAAGCCACCAGATCACTTGAGGACATGGTCAAATCTGAACCAGTCACGCCTCTTGATCGGCTTAAGGCCACAGAATCACTTGGGGGCTTGGTCGAACCCGAACCATTGCCATGCCTTTTGATTGGCATAAATGCCACGGTTTCATTTGGGGACCTGGCTGACTTGAACCATCGCCACACCTATTGGGGGCTTGGTCCTGTCCGACCATGGTAACACCATCTGATCAGCTCAGTAAAGCATGTTTTTACAAACGGTTTTATCATTGCCTTTGCTTCCATATTTCTTTTATGGCTATTCTTTGATTTTTGTTGTGTTTCCTTTAAACCGACAACATTTTTTAACCGGTTCAGCTGACGGAATTCGGTTCATTTTTAATCCGGAGACATGTGCCCGGTTTAACTTTCCTGTTAACATCATGGAGTAGCAGGGGGGCTTATAATGACCCAGCACGGTTTACATGGTAAGCCAGCATTTTAAAACACGGGAGCTGTTTTTTCCCCTCTGACGGTAATGGTTTATAAAACCTCCGTTTCAAGCCTGGCTAAGCCAACTTCATGCCCAACGATGGCAGGTATTTTGTATCGAATATTTGATTGTATGTCTTAATTACATTGACTATATAAAGGTCATAAACCGGTTGGCGGTATAACCACCATCGCAGTTCAAGATTTTATGATTGCAGAAAATATAAATTAAGGATTCCAAGCAGAAGCATCAGCTCTTATGCACGAAGGCAGATTTATAAAGCAAAAGTATTGGATATTCTATTACAAAGCAACTCGGTGCCCAAATAAGATCATTGTTTGTCTGGTGGATCATAATAAAGCGGTTACTTAAACCGGCTTCCGGTTCATGCCTGCTCATCTCCCCGGTCTAATGGTTGTGGGTCATCCCGCGCCACTTTAGCTTCCTCATCTCTATCCATTGGCTGGAAATCAACAGTGGTCCAGTCGATTCCCATTAAAGCTTGAAAGACAGCCTCTTCATGGATCAGAGAAGACGGTTCAATATCAGGAGTGTAAGTATGCTTACGGATTGGAGGAATCACATTCTCCGCTTCAGGAATTTGTGCAGCCACTCGTTTGTTCTGATCATTGTATTGAGCTTGATAATGCGACAAGTCTGCCTCTTCAGCCAATTGACAAGCGAGAGGGCGCACTACACGGTTTATCACCCTCAGATCATCTTCATTAAACTCTAAACCATCTTCCTTTAAACTGGGATAGCCATGAGCTGCTTCAATAGGATCAAAATCTGGCACCCATGCTTTTGCCCGGATCAAGGCATTAATGGCTCCGGTTCGAGCAGCAGATTTTTTCAGTTCTTCAATCCGAGCAGGAAGCATTGACAACCTCTTCAGAGTATATTGAATTAAAGTGGGTGCCAGATTGTTATGAGATGCAGTGGTGATGATCCGCTACGCTCCAGTATACAGCTGTTCAATTAAGGTGTAGGCAGCCTTCAACTTCTTCGGAATATCTGACCCTAAGTGACCAATGCATGTACCTGCAACATTATAGGAAGGATCACAAACCGGATCTATCATAAGAAGGCCAAAGTTATCAAAGAACCCGAAAGGAACTTACCAAAGATAGCAGCGGTCATGGCATGCACTTGCCGCTTTACGGCGGTCAGCTCATCTACCACCGGTTTAAGGGCAGCTTCAGCATTTTCAGCTCTTTTTATTAAAGCGTCCTTCTCAGTGGCCCAATCAGCCCGCTCCTTCTTGAAGCCCTCTTTCAGCTGTTCCATGATGCTCAAAACGCTGGTTAATTCTTCCCTTGCTTTAATAGTTTCGGCTTGTTGGGTTTTCAAAGTTTCCTGCAGATCAATAATCCGGTTCTCTTTGGTCCTCACTTCAACCTGCATAAAGACAGTGTTTTGCTTTAAGCAAACGGTACAAGAATTTGAAGTACCAACCACATAACAAGTTATGCGCTTGATACTTGGGGGCTAATGCATATTTGATCTTCATCTATTACTAAATCGCAAAGTCCCCAGCTCAATACAGGTATTCAACTTGGCACTTGGGGGCTAATGGCTATTTGATCAATTATGTTCTGATATTAGAATCTCTATTGGAGTCCCGGTTTAACTATACTAAGTTGAACCCGTCCTTGGGGGCTACAACGATGGATTTCAAAGTATTGAGGACTATATTAAAGTCCCGGTTTGAAGAAAGTTACAAACCAGCCCTTGGGGGCTAGGAGAATTAATAGAGTTGCAGTAATTAAAGAAAGAAGGAACACAAGGAAGTTACCTCAAGTTTTTCCTTCATCATCTTTACCAGACCAGCTTCATAATCATGACTAGTATATAGCCGGTTCAAGTAACAAGAATAAAGGTCCTGGGCATTCAGAGTAGCATACGTCGTCAGATCAACATCCCATTTGACTTTGTTCATGGCAGAAAACTCTTCTTTGGCAGTATGCTTGGCTAAAGCGACAGGATTCCCTGGTTCAAAGCGACCCACACCGGTAATTACAGCGTCATCATCCTTGGACTCGCCGGTTTGCACTGGCACTATCGGTTTATCGGCAGGTTTGGAAGGACTGCAGGATCTTTGAATCCGGATGGGGCTGGCAGTCTGGTCAACAGGGATTGAAGTATTAATAGGCCTGTTCTCGCTAATAGCATCATCTTGCAAGGGAGGATCATTGGGAACTTCCTCATGAACGAACGCTTCAAGATCTGGTGCTTTATCCTGTTCAGGGGCAGCATCCTCCTCGGCCGCTTTATCCAGTCGGGCTTTCTTGCTCGGTTTAGGTTTAGCCCTGGTAGAGAAACAAAGAGTCAAGGAGCAGCATAAGTTATAAAGCAATATACCAGAAGCATATGTTCAGCCTAGCTTACCCAAGAACCGTTTTCAGTGGTGGCAGCTGAGTGGCCAATGATTCACCAGAGGATGAATGAGAAGTAACCTGATAATCGGAGTCGGACGGATTAAGAGGTTGACGGATGAGACCCGCTTTAGGATGGAAATTAATAAGAAGGTTGGAGACCTCTGAGCGGCGTTTCCGAACCGGACTGTTCGGTAAACCGGCGGAGGTAACTACCTGGCCACTGTGCCGGGTTGTGCGGCAAGCTTCATGTTGCTGAGTCTTCATAAGAAATTTGGGATCCAAGTAAGCAAGAGGATGAGAAAATTTAACTTTCCGGTTTGCCTGGCGAAGTTTTGGCAAAGGCAAAGGATCTGAATCAGAAGAGAGGATAGTTACCTCAGCGACATCAGCATTACTGGCTTCAGCATCGTCTTGACAAGTATCATCATCAATAAGGCGTGTAAAAAGTAAGCCTAGTGAGTCAAGTTCTACCTCAAGGTCCGAGTTACCCACATCATCATCAGCAGCCGGATCAGATGAAGCGGTGGTCTTCCTTTTTTGGGCCGGCCTCTGGACAACTTTAGTCTTTGGCCGGGTTGATCTTTCTGTTTTCTCTGGTTTTTCTTGTGGAATCTTCTTGCTCCAAAATGGATTATCACCCTGATTGGGAAGCAATTGATGTTATACAGAAATAGCAATAACAGGTTCAGTAAAAAATACAAGCAAAATCTTACAGCTGGCGGTTTGTTGGTAGTACAGAAGGGGAGCAGGCCGGTTTGAGCGCAGAGGTGTTCCGGTTCGTTCAACATTTTCTTCACAGCCTCCATGACTTCGTCATCTGAGAGCTGGATGTTAGTGTGTCGGAGTGGGTCATCGACGCTACCAGTATACTTGCACATTAAACCGGAGCGCCAGCTGAGAGGCAGTATGCTCCATGATATCCAACAACGTGCAAGATCTATTCCTGTTAAACCGTTGGCCATGAAGGCTCGGAGCTTGGATAGGTGCGGAGCGTATTTACCTCTCTCCTTGGAACTTAACCTTTGTGGGAAGGGGTGTGTATTACTGAGCCGCTCCGGACGAAAGCCAGGCAGAGGATTTTCATTATCAGGGGAGGTATCTTTGCAGTAGAACCATGTTGAATTCCACTCCTTGGGGTGACTGTGTAGTCTGGCGTGAGAATAAGTGATCTCCTTCCTTTTCTGAATTGCCATACCGCCCAATTCGGTATTGGGACCATCAGTGAATTCTGTGCGGCGGTTTAGGTGGAAATAGTCTCTAAACAGTTCAACTATGGGTTCCTCTTGAAGGTATACCTCACTGAGCACTTGGAAGTGACATATGTTGGTAACAGAGTTGGGGCCAGTGTCTTGCGGGCGGAGTTGAAAATTGGCTATCACATCCCGGTAAAATTTAGAACCGGGCGGCTTGAAGCCCCGAGCTAAATGGTCTCCAAAGATCACAACCTCTCCCTCTTGAGGTGTGGGAGGACATTCATCACCAGGGACCCTCCAGTGGATTGTATCTTTGCTGTCTAAAGCGCCGATCAAGACTAAATTATCCAATTGAGTTTCTGTGATGCGAGAAGGAACCCAGTTACACTCATATACTTGTTTGGCCATGGTGAGATCTGCAAAAAATAAGTGATTCCGGTTCAAGAATGTGTTGGGTAAAAGAATGCGCTGGTATGAACAATGTTAAACCGTAGGCAGTGGAGTTAAACCGGATTTCTATGAGGTGGCATAGTATGGCTAAAGAATTCTGGCGGTTCAACAAGGGGACTAATGGTATATACCGGTTTACTAACTTTTCCTATTTTAAGTTAAACCGCCTGATCTAAACATTGAAGGCAATTGAGGTTGTGTAAGTGCACAGAAACAGGTTTTCACATAATTTCTCTATAATAATGGATCTACAGCCAGTTCAGAAAAAAGGAAAAAAAATTCTACAAGCTTGAAGCAGAACAGTATGGATTCAAGAAGCAGGAAGATTGATGAGATCTATGGATTTGAGTATGAATCTACAGACTGATGATAATCACGGTAGGGTTTCAAAGACCTATCCAGAATCTCGGTATGAGCATGAACAGTACGCAAGAACAGCTGCAGGAACATCAAACCCTAGAACAGATCTAGATCTATAAAGGCAGAGATCTTACCGGAGCTCAGGGAGATGCGGAAGGGTGCCGCGGTTCTCTGGTGTGGTCAGGGTGATGCAGCGGCCCAAGATGGTGCAGAGGTCGATGACGGTGGCGGAGCTTCGAGGTTGACGACGCGAGGAAGACGAAGAGAAAGAGACGAAGGGGAGAAAAGGAAATGACCCTTCGGTCCTATTTATAAAGCAAAAGATGTGTGTCAGGCGCGCGAATCCAGGAGCCACGAATTTCGGAAGTGGAGCTGTTGCCTTGGTTATCGCAGATCTATTAATAAAAGAAGGCGTCATATATGTTAACCTCATGGTGATGTCATACCGGTTTACAACAACCAGAGATGATGACGACACGGTGGTTCACCAATTACCGGAAGATGTTGACGACAAAGATTTTTGTGAAGGATTGACATGAACCAGTTCATATCAATCTGGGCCTAATGTTGGGGATATTACTGCTGGGCGTGAACCGGCCTACCTGGACCGGGTTAACTTCATTAGTAGTATAAAGGTGATTAAGCCAAGCTGGCAGATGAAGGCCCAAGGCCTGTAGTCGGTTTAGAACTGTAGCCGTAAACTGGCTTGATATGTAAACTTGTATTGTAAGTTAGGAATAGAGAGAGACCAACCGGGATACGAATATGAACCAGTGTTGGGACTCTATGGACCGACGGGCGTCACCCGTGTATATAAGGGGACGACCCGGCGGCGGTTCAGGGACAGACAACAACTCGAGGCCTAGGCGAAGCTTATTTGCTCCCTAGTCATCGAAACCACATCAATCCCATCACAACTAGACGTAGGCTTTTGCCTTCATCGAAGGGGCCGAACTAGTATAAACCCTTGTGTCTTTGTGTCCGCTTTAACCCCTTCAAGTTAACCCGTAGCGATGGCTCCACGACTAAGTCCTTTCACAAGGACATCTGCCGTGACAAAACCACGACAGTTAGGCACACAAATTTCAGAACTTTTGTGTGCCCTAGTACTTGGTGTTTGTAGAAAACCAGGAGTTTCAATGTGACTAGAATTCACTTGTTCTTATATGGCTGAAACTTCACTTGTTTTTAGGCTAGTGTAGGGTGTTGCTTTATTCTGTCATCATTTCTAACTATGTCACAAATAAATTGTTCCTTCTACTGTATTTGACAACTAATGATTGTTGATAAGCTGAGGCATGGATTAAGCTGTTTCTTTGTTGTAACATATTGTATATCTCTCCACAATGAAATACAATACATATTGATGTTCTTTGTAAAACTTGTTCATGTACTGAACTACTAATGCCTTGTGATGCTCCGAATTACTTGTGATGCCTCTGAATTACTTGTGATCACATTGAGAAAGACTTGTAAAGATGATGATCATCTTTTACAAAAAACAATTTGTGATGATTTTGCTAGTTTGCTGGGTTTTGTCTCCGACCATCGTGTCGTGATGATTGTGTAGGTACCCCGAGAGGCCCTTAAGTTTGCTGGAATGTCGATGAACTTCCGCTCCGGCAAATTCGGGTACTCCATATGTCCTATTTTCAGCAAAGGTCATGCCGAAATTTTCCGTGAATTTTAGCATGACTTTGCTAAAAATAGGACATATGGGGTACTGATACGTCTCCGTCATATCTACTTTTCCAAACACTTTTGCCCTTGTTTTGGACTCTAACTTGTATGATTTGAATGGAACTAACCCGGACTGACGCTGTTTTCAACAGAATTGCCACGGTGTTGTTTTATGTGCAGAAAACAAAAGTTCTCGGAATGACCTGAAACTCCACGGAATATCTTAGAATAAATAATAAAAAATCCTCGCCAAAGATGAAGGCCAGGGGGCCCACACCCTGTTCATGAGGGTGGGGGGCGCGCCCCTCCCCCCTGGGCGCGCCCCCCTACCTCATGGGCCCCCTGGTGGCCCTCCGACGCCAACTCCAACTCCATATATTGGCTTTCGGGGAGAAAAAAATCAGAGAGAATGTTTCATCGCGTTTTACGATACAGAGCCGCCGCCAAGCCCTAATCTCTCTCGGGAGGGCTGATCTGGAGTCCGTTCGGGGCTCCGGAGAGGGGGATTCATCGCCGTCGTCATCATCAACCGTCCTCCATCACCAATTTCATGATGCTCACCGCCGTGCGTGAGTAATTGCATCGTAGGCTTGCTGGACGGTGATGGGTTGGATGAGATTTATCTTGTAATCGAGTTAGTGTTGTTAGGGTTTGATCCCTAGTATCCATTATGTTAGGAGATTGATGTTGCTATGACTTTGCTATGCTTAATGCTTGTCACTAGGGCCCGAGTGCCATGATTTCAGATCTGAACCTATTATGTTTTCATGAATATATGTGTGTTCTAGATCCTATTTTGCAAGTCTATAGTCACCTACCATGTGTTATGATCCGGCAACCCCGAAGTGACAATAATCGGGACCACTCCCGGTGATGACCATAGTTTGAGGAGTTCATGTATTCACTATGTGCTAATGCTTTGTTCCGGTTCTCTATTAAAAGGAGGCCTTAATATCCCTTAGTTTCCAATAGGACCCTGCTGCCACGGGAGGGTAGGACAAAAGATGTCATGCATGTTCTTTTCCATAAGCACGTATGACTATATACGGAATACATGCCTACATTATATTGATGAACTGGAGCTAGTTCTGTGTCACCCTATGTTATGACTGTTACATGATGAACCACATCCGGCATAATTATCCATCGCTAATCCGGTGCCTACGAGTTTTACATATAGTGGTTTACACTTATTTACTTTTCCGTTGCTACTGTTACAATCACTACAAAAATACCAAAAACATTACCTTTGCTGTCTTTACTTTTGTTACCGTTACCACCACTATCATATTACTTTTCTACTAAACACTTTGCTGCAGATACTAAGTTTCCAGATGTGGTTGAATTGACAACTCAGCTGCTAATACTTGAGAATATTCTTTGGCTCCCCTTGTGTCGAATCAACAAATTTGGGTTGAATACTCTACCCTCGAAAACTGTTGCGATCCCCTATACTTGTGGGTTATCGAGACCTTTTTCTGGCGCCGTTGCCGGGGAGCATAGCTCTATTCTTTGAGTTACTTAGGATTTATATCTGTTGGACACTATGAAGAACTTGAAAGACGCTAAGACAAAAATTTATCCTTCAACTACGAGGGGAGGTAAGGAACTGCCATCTAGCTCTGCACTAGATTCTCCTTCTCTTATGAGTAAGTTTGCGACACCTAAACCTACTACTGCTATTGATTCTGATATGTTGCATGTTATTGATGATGCCACTTCTGCTATGCATGATACTTATGATGAAACTACTTCTATGCTTGATACTACTGTGCCACTCGGTGAATTTCTTGATGAGAAAATTGCTAGGTCTAGAGAAAGAGAAATTATTGAACCTGAACACGATGATGTTAGTGATGATGAACCTATGCCTTCTATTCCTGAGGGTTATATTTTTAGTGCGAATCTTTTGAAGTTGTTGTTGCTTGCCAGGATAGTCTTGAACATAAGAGGTTGCTAATTAAGTGGAGTAAAGAATCTTTTGGAGGAAGGATGAGACCCGATCCTGCTTTTGCTACTTCACCTATCTCTGCTTCTGATTATGATTATTATGATATTTCTGTCGATCCAGATATAATTACTTTGGCTGAATCTGATCCTTTTTATGGCTATGAATCTGAAACTGTTGTGGCACATCGTCGTAAGTTAGATGATATAGCTGCCCTGTTTACTAATAATCTGAAATCGCGCCACCTTTATATACTCAAAATATTTCCGTTCTCATTATAGGGCGATGCTAAGAAATGGTTTAATTCTCTTGATCCTGGTTGTGTGCAAAGTCCCCAGGATATGATTTATTACTTCTCTGCTAAATATTTCCCTGCTCATAAGAAACAAGCTGCTTTGAGGGAAATATACAATTTTGTGCAAATTGAAGAAGAGAGTCTCCCACAAGCTTGGGGGAGGCTTCTCAAGTTACTAAATGCTTTGCCTGATCATCCTCTTAAGAAACCTGAAATATTTGATATCTTTTATAATGGACTAACTGATGCTTCCAGAGATTACCTGGATAGTTGTGCTGGTTCTCTTTTCAGGGAAAGAACACCGGATGATGCTGAACTTCTATTGAATAATATGTTGGCTAATGAAAATAATTGGGCACCTCCTGAGCCACCTCCTGAGCCAACTCTTGAGCCAACTCCTGAGCCAGCTCCTGAGCCTATTCCTAAACCAACTCCGAGGAAGAGAGGTGTTCTATTTCTCAGTCCCGAAGATATGCAAGAGGCAAAGAAATCTATGAAAGAAAAAGGCATTAAAGCTGAAGATGTTAAGAATTTACCCCCTATTGAAGAAATACATGGTCTTAATTTACCGCCTGTTGAAGAAGTATATGATCTCAATTACTTATTTACTGAAGAACCTCCCGATATCCCGACACAGGTAGTAAAGGTAAATTCTCTCTATAGATATGATAAAGCTGAAGTTACTCCCACTAAAATTGCTAGTCAGTGCTTGGATGAGTTTGATGACATTATGTTTAAGTAAGATGACTTCAATGCTTACTTTGGTCGACAATTAAAACAGAACACCTTTATGATTAAACGCTTGAGTGATTATATGGGTGATATTAGAGGTGAACTTAAACTTGTTAGCAAACATGCTTCTATGGTTACCACTCAAGTAGAACAAGTACATAAAGCTCAGAAAGAAGTGCTTGATGAAATGAATAGTAAGAAAAATGATTATGCTGTTAGAGTGGCTACTAGAACTGGTAGAATAACTCAGGAACCTTTGTATCCTGAAGGCCACCCTAAGAGAATCGAGCAAGATTCTTAGAGAAACAATATTGATATACCTAGTTCTTCTAATAGGAAGAAAAAGAAAAATGATAGGACTGAGAAAACTTCTAGTGAACCCATTGCTGAACCACCTGATAATCCAAATGATATCTCTATGTCTGATGCTAAAACACAATCAGGTGATGAACATGAACGTAGTGATAATGTTAATGATAATGTTCATGTTGATGCTCAACCTAGTAATGATAATGATTTAGAAGTTGAACCTGCTGTTGATCTTGATAACCCACAATCAAAGGATCAACGTTATGATAAAAGAGACTTCATTGCTAGGAAACATGGTAAAGAAAGGGAACCATGGGTTCAGAAACCCATGCTTTTTCATCTGAAACCATCCAAGAAAAAGGGTGATGAGGATTTTGAGTGCTTTGCTGAAATGATTAGACCCATCTTTTTGCGTATGCGATTAACTGATGTGCTCAAAACAAATCCTTATGCTAAGTATATGAAGGATATTATTACTAATAAAAGAAAGATACCTGAAGCTGAAATTTCCACCATGCTTGCTAATTACACTTTTAAGGGTGGAATACCAAAGAAACTTGGAGATCCCAGAGTGCCTACTATACCATGCTCCATTAAAAGAAATTATGTTAAAACTGCTTTATGTGATCTTGGAGCCGGTGTCAGTGTTATGCCTCTCTCTTTATATCGTAGACTTTACTTGAATAAGTTGACACCTACTGAAATATCTTTGCAAATGGCTGATAAATCAACTGCTATACCTGCCGGTATTTGTGAGGATGTGCCTGTTGTGGTTGCAAACGTCACCATTTTTAATGGACTTTGTTATTCTTGATATTCCCGAGGATGATAGTATGTCTATTATTCTTGGAAGACCTTTCCTTAATACTGCAGGGGCTGTTATTGATTGCAACAAAGGCAATGTTACTTTTCATGTTAATTGTAATGAGCATACGGTACATTTTCCGAGGAAACAACCTCAAGTTTATAGTATCAACTCTATTGGAAAAGTTCCATCAATTATATTTGGAGGTTTTGAATTTCCTCTCCCTATCGTCAAGAAAAAGTATGATATTCTTATTGTTGGGGATTTTCATATCCCCGTTGAGGTAACTTGGTGTCATTCAAAATTTCTCCGGTTCTGTGATTATTCGGAATGAGTTTGTTAACAAGACTTGATCAACCTTGTTAGTGGGTTCATTTTGATGATCACGAGATGGATGAAACTAGAGGCACAACCTTCTGTACCCTCTTTATATTTTCTGTTATTTAGTAGAAATAAAGTAAAATAGTATTTTTCTTCCTGTTTCCTGACTTATCCGTGCAATATAAAAATATCCCGAAAATAAAAGTCCTCAGAATGCCATGCCAATTTAATATGATTTTTTCGGGATTATTTGAGAATTTACTGTGCAAAAATTACCACGGGGGGAGCTGCCACCTGGTCACGAGGGTGGAGGGCGCGCCCTACCCCCCTGAGCGTGCCCCCTGCCTCGTGGGCCCACGGTGGCCCTCCTCCACTTATTCCTGCACCCATCTTTTTCCTATGCCTCACACAAACACGAAAAACCAACTCAAGCACGAGTTCCAGCCCCCGTTGCTGTGATTTTCGATCTCCTTGCTCAAAGCACCTCTTGCAAAACTGCTTGGGGAGATTGTTCCTTGGTATGTGACTCCTCCATTGGTCCAATTAGTTTTTGTTCTAGTGCTTTATTCATTGCAAATTTGTGCTGCATAGGTGACCATGTTCTTGAGCTTGCATGTCAAATTTATATGGTTCCAAGTAGTTCTAATGCTTGATATAGGCCCAAGGCACTTGTGGGAGTTGTTGCTATCAATTTTATTGAAGTTGGTTCACTCTTATTTGAAGTTACTAAAAATTTCAGATTGTTTCAGAAATAATGAAGAGACTTTTGAGGGGCTCGTCGAGCCGAAGCTCTAAGGAAAAACAAAAGGAAGAAGAGGAGAAGCCCAAATTTAATTTACCTCGCACCGTGGAGGTCCGACCGTGTGAATGGCCCTCCGATGACTTCTTGAGGAGAGCCGGGATTTATGATGATTTCTATTTATTGATTGAGAACGCCGGCCTCACCAACTTCCTCCGCGACCAACGTCATCAGTATCTCTTACTCACAAATACTTTTGTGCAAAACTTCTACTTTTTCAATAAGAAATCACCTCCATCAGTAGAGTTTCATTTATATGACGTTGTTAAAAAGATGACATTAGCTGAATTCTGCAAGGTCTGCAGAATACCCTTTGAGGACACCTTAGATGAACCCCACCGTAACAAAGTAGAAGCTTTTATTAACACTATCACGGTGGGAGAAACCAGGAAGGTTTCTGATGCGAGGATCACTAGCATTCATTATCCTGTTTTGCGCTACTTTGCCATATTTGCTAGTCGATGCTTAATTGGATGCGGGAACTGTGGGAACCTTAGTATTCCTGATATTATTTATTTTGCTCCATGGTTTATATCGCAATAACTCTGTTAGTTTGGGTGGAATTGTTGCTAGACGGTTAAGTATGAACCGTACTAAGGGCCCCATCTTTAGAGGCATTTATGCTTCGCGCCTAGCTGAACATTTTGAAATACCTATTAAGCATGCGGAGAAAGAAGAAACAACGTTGCCCCGTGCTTATTCAGATTATAAGAGTATGACAGCGCATGATTTTCTTGTTAAGAGTCGCGATGGGGAGCTCAAATATAAATTATACTTTGATGAATATCACCCTGAGACTATTACTTTGCCTGCTCCTTCTTTGTGTAACTTGTATGCAGAGCCTCACATTGTTCCGTGGGCGGCCGTTCAAGCCTATCGGAATCCTGCACCAGCCCCGGAACCAGAGCCTCAAGAGGAGCCTCCGCGAAATGTCGGTTTATTCTTGGGATCCTGAGACGGTTGCCAGCCAGTGGCAACCAGAGTCCTCTTCATCACATTATGATCCCAACTATTCTGCGTCGCAGTACGACCCCAGCTTCACCTACGGATATCCGCCAGGCCATCCCTGGCAATAGACCAACTTAGGCCAAAAGCCTAAGCTTGGAGAAGTACGTATTTCCCACCGACATTACATTCATGTTCACACACACTCATTGCTAGATGTCGGTGCTCATACTTTTTCACTGTAATATCGATGCTAGTTGAAATTTCTTTTTCTAGCTTTCTTCTTGTGTGTTTGATAAAATTTAAGAAAAACCAAAAAAATAGTAGCAGTTTATTTCTTTGCTTGTAGTGGAAATTAAAAAGAAAACCCAAAAATATTTCCCGTTCTTCTTTTGCTTGTTGGGAGCTTTTCCGTGTAAATAGTTTTTATATCTTTTTCTTTCTTTGGGGGTTGAGAAGACCATATTGAAAATGCTTAATGGCTCTTATTTGCATGATTGTTTATTTAACCTAGAGCCCATATTACTTGTCTTCTCTCTTGAGTTGAATGCTTGCAAATCCCAGCTTAGTCCAATGCACGTGCACTCTTATTATTATACACACCGTTCGGTCGTGCAAGTGAAAGGCCATAATGATGATATATAATGTACTTATTGGGAAGAGAAAAGCTGGTATGAACTCGACCTCTTTTGTTTTTGTAAATATGATGATTCATCGTTCTTGATTCAGCTATTATGAAGTAAACATATTTGCAATGACATTTAGAGATTATAGTTGCTTGTGCCATGCTTGATTAGCTATGAGTTATAATGGTTTACCTTGCGTGCCAACATGCTATTAGAATGATTATGATGTGGTATGATAGGGTGGTATCCTTCAAATGCATTGAGTGACTCGACTTGGCACATGTTCACGCATGTAGTTGAATCCAATCAACATAGCCTTCATGATATTTATGTTCATGGTGGATTATATCCTACTCATGCTTGTACTCGGTGTGAATTAATTTTAATGCATGTTTATGACTGTTGTCGCTCTCTCAGTTGGTCGCTTCCCAGTCTTTTGCTAGCCTTCACCTGTACTAAGCGGGAATACTGCATGTGCATCCAAACTCCTTAAACCCCAAAGTTGTTCCATATGAGTCCACTATACCTTCCTATATGTGGTATTTACCTGCCATTCCAAGTAAATTTGTATGTGCCAAACTCTAAACCTTCAAATAAACATTCTGTTTTGCATGCTCGAATAGCTCATGTGTCAACTAGAGCTGCCCTTATCTTCCGTGTTAGGCAGGTTATTCTCAAGAGGAGTGGACTCCGCTCCTCATTCACGAGAAAATGGCTAGTGTCGGTGTCAAAACCGGCGGATCTCGGGTAGGGGGTCCCGAACTGTGCGTCTAGGCGGATGGCAACAGGAGACAAGGGACACGATGTTTTTACCCAGGTTCGGGCCCTCTCGATGGAGGTAAAACCCTACTCTTGCTTGATTGACATTGATGATATGGGTAGTACAAGAGTGGATCTACCACGAGATCAAGGAGGCTAAACCCTAGAAGCTAGCCTATGGTATGATTGTTGTGATGGTTGTTCGCCCTACGGACTAAAACCCTCTGGTTTATATAGACACCGGAGAGGGCTAGGGTTACACAGAGTCGGTTACAATGGTAGGAGATCTACATATCCGTATCGCCAAGCTTGCCTTCCACGCAAAGGAAAGTCCCATCCGGACACGGGACAAAGTCTTCAATCTGGTATCTTCATAGTCTTGGAGTCCGGCCGATGATGATAGTCCGGCTATCCGGACACCCCCTAGTCCAGGACTCCCTCAGTAGCCCCTGAACCAGGCTTCAATGACGATGAGTCCGGCTCGCATATTGTTCGTCATTGCAAGGCGGGTTCCTCCTCCGAATTAATCATAGAAGATTGTGAACACCAGGATAGTGTCCGGCTCTGCAAAATAAATTCCACATACCACCGTAGAGAGAATAATATGTACACAAGTTCGATCTGCTGACGTATTTCGTGGCACGACATCATGCCACTACCAAGCCTTTACTTGAATTTTATTATACCACCTCAGCGTGTTTAGCGAAGCGGTTTCCTTGGCACGTCTTGTCGAAGCAGAGATCGTGTTCCCCTTATTCCGGGATTCCCATCAATATGGACATGGGTAACCCAACCACGCCATTTATTGTGGCGCTTGGGAGATAGGCGAGTTTTACCAGGCCGGTGGGGACGCATAGTCTTCATCCGCCCATATATAAGGGGATAAGGATCCACCCTTTTCACCTGCGCCTTCTTCCTCCTTTGCCTATCCATCTCCGCGCACTCGAGCTCCAGTGCCCAAGTCCGCACATCTCGTCTCAACCTTCTCCAGCCATGTCCGGAGTGGGAGGCAAGTGGATGGCTTCCTCCGTTACGGAGGGGCACATCGAAAAACTGCGCGGCGCCGGATACCTGTCCAGCGACATCGCGTACCGGCTGCCCGACAAGGGGCAGCTCATCCCCACCCCTAGGCCCCATGAGAGGGTCGTATTCCTTCCCCACTTCCTCTGTGGACTGGGCTTCTGAAAGATCGTGGATGTCGCCTAGAGGGGGGCGGGGTGAATAGGTGTTTTAAAATAATTACGGTTTAGGCTTGAACAAATGCGGAATAAACCTAGCGGTTAATTTGTCAAGCACAAAACCTTAAACAACTAGGCTCACCTATGTGCACCAACAACTTATGCTAAGCAATATAAGCAACTATGTGATAGCAAGATATATGACAAAGAACAAATTGGCTATCACAAAGTAAAGTGCATAAGTAAAGGGCTCGGGTAAGAGATAACCGAGGCACGCGGAGACGACGATGTATCCCGAAGTTCACACCCTTGCGGATGCTAATCTCCGTTTGGAGCGGTGTGGAGGCACAATGCTCCCCAAGAAGCCACTAGGGCCACCGTAATCTCCTCACGCCCTCGCACAATGCAAGATGTCGTGATTCCACTAAGGGACCCTTGAGGGCGGTCACTGAACCCGTACAAATGGCGACCCTTGGGGGCGGTCACCGAACCCGTACACTTTGGCAACCCTTGGGGGCGGTCACCGGTACCCATCAAAATGCTCGGGGCGATCTCCACAACCTAATTGGAGACCCCGACGCGTGCCCGAAGCTTTACACCACAATGATTGAGCTCCGAACACCACCAACTAACTAGGGGCGCCCAAGCACCCAAGATGAACAAGCTCAAGGGCACCAAGCACCCAAGAGTAATAAGCTTCTCAACTTGTAACTCCCACGTATTACATGGAGAACTCAAACCGATGCACCAAATGCAATGGCAAAGGCACACGGAGTGCCCAAGTCCTTCTCTCCCAAATCCCACCGAAGCAACTAATGCTACGGAAGAAAATGAGAGGAAGAACGAAAGAAGAACACGAAGAACTCCAAGATCTAGATCCAAGGGGTTCCCCTCACTTAGAGGAGAAAGTGATTGGTGGAAATGTGGATCTAGATCTCCTCTCTCTTTTCCCCCAAAAACTAGCAAGAATCCATGGAGGGATTGAGAGATAGCAAGCTCGGAGAAGGTTAACAATGGGGGAAGAACACGAGCTCAAAGGGGTCAGGTTCATTGGGGAAGAAGACCCCCTTCTATAGGAGGGGGAAAATCCAACCGTTACCCCACTGTACATCCCCGCACAGAGCGGTACTACCGCTAGGGCAGGGCGGTACTACCGCTGAGAGCGGTACTACCGCTCCCACCCAGCGGTACTACCGCGCTGGTGAGGAAGACAGGGCCCTGGGCCCAGAGCGGTACTACCGCGGGAGTAAGAGCGGTACTACCGCTTGGAGCGGTACTACCGCCACTACTACCGCTCCTAGTACCGCAAAACCCGACACGAAAAACATCGTACTCGAATCGAGGCGGCAGTAGCCCGGAAGCACTGCGGTACTATGGCCGAAGGTCCCAAGCGGTACTGCCATTCGGAGAGCGATACTACCACTTGGAGCGGTACTACCGCTCTGAGAGCGGTACTACCGCTGGGGAGCTTCGGCGGTACTACCGCTGTGGGTCGCGGTACTACCGCTGGGGCAGAGCCAAGCATACTAAGGGGAAAACGGCAGCTCCAAGAAAAACCAGAACTGCCAGTACTTCTTCAAATGAGCTCCGAATTGAGCAAACTCAAGCTTGTTGGAAAGAGCAAGACGAGTAGCATCAAAACAGCGAGAAGAGGCAGGGGAGGTATGCTTAGCAAACAAAGGAGTGAAACCTCCAACCGAGAAGAACCGGCATACCCTCCAACATCGAAAACATCATAGAAGATGCATGTGAACTCCGTTTTCGATGAACTCGAGCTTGTCATAAAAAAGACCAAGAGCTCCAAATCTCGCAAGGAGAAGAACCAAGTAAGAACCAGTAAAGATGATTCAAGGATGCAATGGTTTGAGCTCTCTACGAATGATATGATCAAGCAACTCATCGAGAGCCCCCCTTGATAGAACGGCAATTGATCCTATAACCCAGTCTCCCACAACTACCGTGAGACCGGTAAAATAGAAAACCTATCAAGGGCAAACCTTTGCCTTGCACATGATCCATTTGAGCTAGATGATGACGATCTTCTCCTCCTCAAGATGGACCACCTTTCTTGATTGCGTTGGCTCGATGGAGACTAGTAGATTGCTCCCCCATACTCCACTATGGGTGAGCCACTCTTCTGCACATCTTCACAAGTCCATTGACGCCATAATGGACGGCAAGCTTCAAGCATATGATGTCTTTGTGATGATCCTACTTGAACTTGCACACCGCACCCTAACCCCACAAAGAACTCTCACGAAGACCATGGGTTAGTACACAAAGCGTAATTGACCATGCTTACCATACCATAGGATCGCTTGATCACTCTCGGTACATCTTCTATGCTTTGTGTGTTGATCAACTTGATTCATTCTTTGACTTAGTCTTGATCAACCTTGAATCTTTCCAGCTCTCTTCATTTGGATTATGTCTTGAAGGTAAACATGAATGATCACACAATCTTCTTCTTCAAGACATGCTTGCAATAAGCTCAACACTCACATGACCAATATTTGGATAATTCCTTAATAGCACCTTGGTCAACTCATAAACTCCTTGAAACCAACACATGGACTTCAAGAAAAACCTATGGACAAAACCTTCAAAAATAACTCAAAGCAACCATTACTCCATAGAGATTTTCATCAATTACCAAAACCAAACATGGGGGTACCGCATGTTCTTTCAGCTTCCCACTTCATCCCTTCGTCCGGGGGCTCATGTACTACTACGGCCTGGACTTCCACGATCTGGCGCCAAACTTCATCCCCAACATCTCGGCGTTTATCGTCGTGTGCGAGGCCTTCCTCTGCTTCCAGCCCCACTTCGGCTTGTGGCTAAAAACCTTCAAAGTCAAGCTGAAGGTAGTGAAGGGCGTCCAAGCGGAGTGCGGAGGCGCCATGGTGGGCAAAATGCCCAACGTCCTCTGGCTCGAGGGCGCCTTCGTGGAAACCATCAAAGGGTGGCAAACGGGGTGGTTCTATATCACCGAGCCGTGTGACCCTAAATGGGCTGCGGCCCCCCGAGTTCAGATCTGGTACCCCCATGCACCTCACCTCCTGGAAAGAGAAGGGCTTGTTATGGGGCAGTTCGGAGGAGCTGACCGGACTCCAGTCCTGTCTCCAGACCCTGGGGAACAAGAAGCTCAAGCTTGTCAACGTGATCCAGGTCATGCTCGTCCGCCGGATTCTCCCCTGCCAACGACGGGCCTTCAATCTGTGGGAGTTTGATCTGGCACAGCACCGGACCCTTAGCGGGCTCTTCGACACAACGTACGAAGCTGCCTGGAGGGTGTTGTTCAAGGGCGGAGAAGCCCCCGCATCCGCAACTGAAGATCGCGGATTCAGCACGAAACGCCTGGCCGGTGTGGTAAGATATGTTATCCTTTATGGGACATTTATTTCTTTCATAGTTTGACTCTATTGTGGTATCTAAAATTCCCAATGCCTTTAACAGGACTGGCAGAGGACGTCCGGACAGGTTAACTGTCCGGCTCACCTCCCCGAAGACCCAGCGGATGCCCATTTAACGGGGCTGCTAGTCCCGGCACTTTATGTGGTGCCGGAGAAGAAGGCCACGGGAACCCGAAGGAGTTCCCGGTGCCAGGTGGTATCGGACTCATCGTCCGATGGCTCCGAGGCGGACTCCTCCCCCGAAGAATACGAGGAGAAAGAGGACTCTCCCCAGGAGGGGGGAGAGAGGAAGAGGAAGGCTTCCCCAACTGGGGAGGCCGAAGGGTCCAAGAGGGGAAGGACCCTTCCTACGGACAGCTCCGCCAACGCCAACGACGGCGATGAAGGGTGGCCCTCAAGGGCCAAACCCCCGGCAAGATCGTAAGTATCCGGATTCCTGAATGACTTATAATTTCTCTTTTGTGCCACATGGTGTCCTTCTAATGCCTCACACTACCTGCAGTCCGGCCGAGGATGATCTTCCTGCTTCATCGAGTGGGTCCTTGGCTCCGTCAGATGTGGATTCCATTCCGACCGCCTCCACCCCTCGTGATGCTAACGACGCCAAGGTGGGATCCCAGGAGGGGACCCATCAGGAGGAGGCTCCGGAGGTGCCGCAAGGCAGCCTCCCGGACTTTGCGCCGGACTCCGTGCCAGAACGCGCAGTGGTTCCAGAGTCCGGTAGGCGGCCCCTTTGTAAGAAGGGCAAGACCGTGACATCGGCAGCCTCCGTCCAACCGGAGGTGCCCGACAACTTGTTGGAGGCGCTCAACGGCGCTTCCATCAAGGAAGAACACCGCACTATCATGAGTGCGGTGATTCAGAAGGTTCAGCTCGCCAAAAGCGGGCTGACTGAAGCCTGCAGCAGCCTTCTAACAGGCTTTGCGGTAAGAAGTTTTAAAATATGCAATGTAATACCGCATAAACAGTAGCCCCTGATGCTCAGTTCGGTGTTCGGAAAGAAAAGCCGGACTGAGGATCTAAAAAGATATACGCAGGAGTTCTAAAAATTATGTCAATATGGGGTTGCAGGCTGCGCTGCTGACCTCTGCCGCATTGACTGCGGAGGTCGGTGCTTTGAAGCAGGACCTCGAGCGGACCGAGAACAAGCTCGGCCTTGCCAAGAAGCAGCTCGAGGACAAAGAAGGTGAGTAACACCATATTAAATTTGTACCTTACGGAGAAGGATTTTGGTTGCAATAGAAATAACAAGGATAACGTGGGCACTGCAGGGGCCACGAGCGAGGCGGCGGCTCTGAAGGAGGCCGTGTCCGCGGCCGAACGTAATGCGGCCGCGGAACGAGCGGAGCGAGAGAAGCAGGAGGCGCGGGTGGCGGAGGTGCGGCAAGAGCCCCAGGCTCTCATGGAAAAGCATGAGAGTTTGGAGCGCGACTCAAAGACTCGAGAGTCCGAGCTTGCCTCAGCTCTTGAGAGTGCCAAAGCCGCTAAGGCTGAGGCCCATAAGGCCCTCCAGGAGATTGAGGAGGTGAAGAAAATAGCAGTGGGTAAGGCATTTTTCATGCAAAGCAAGCATGTGAATGTGAATTACCTGTTACTTACCCAAATTCGGAGCTCTCCAGGAGCGTTTGCAGATCTGCCTCGCAGCGTGTCCGATGCTGCCGCATTCTACCGGGCCAAGGAGGGGAGCTCAACGAAGAAGGTCTTCTGGTCTCAGTATGCTGAGGCCGGACATCTGGTGCCCCTTAGTGACCAGCTGAAACAGCTCGTCGAGCTCCGCAAGGTAGCCGAGCAGGCCATGAAGGGCCTCATAGTCCGGCTGTGGCCTGAAGAGGCCATGCCAGGGAGCTACTTCGGCATGGTGCGGCGGCTGGTGAATGCGTGTCCCTGGGTGGAAGTCATCAAGCGCTCCGCCTGCATTGAAGGTGCCCGTCGGGCCCTTGCCCGCGCAAAGGTGCACTTGGGTAGGCTGGATGCTGAGAAGCTTCTGACGGACGCGCCGCCGGCGGGCAAGGAGTATCGCACGCCCGAAATGTATTATAAGAGTGTCCTGAAGGGTGCCCACAAGATTGCGGATGAGTGTCCCAAAGATGTAATATTTGAATAGACTCGCAATGTGTTATCCTGTGCGCTGAAAACTTTGTTCATATGCGCTAAGCAACACTTGTTAATTTAAAATATTACCTTCTGTGCGGCCGTTTATCAAATCTGAGAGATGGCAAGTCGTCGGCTTCAGCCCCCATGCCACGAGTGCTGGGGTGTTCGGGATAAACTTGAGCGCTCTTGTTCCCATTTTTGGGTCCATCTAGGGAGGCGCTCAACACAACGAACAAGGCAACCGGACTTATAATGCTTCAACACTCTCACTTAGCCATAGAATTCTATAATTTTAAATTTCGGCGAAGCCCCTAGTGTTCGGAAGACCGAATTCGGGGCGCTACCCATGCCTGGGCCGGACGAAGCCGGTTCCTCGCTCTAAGCGGCATAAGTCTTTAGGGACTCTAAAAGACCTCTCGAACAGCGACCAGCTCTCGCCTTGTCATGACGGCCAGTTTTAGCTTTCTCCACTGAGGCGCTCGCCCAGCTCAACCGGGGCGCAATCACAGTGGTTCTCCCAGTGCTACCTTAGCCGACAGAACGGAACGTAAGGTACCAAAACATGGGAGCTGGGCAAACCAGGGGCGGACCCAGGAAAAAAGTTGAGAGGGGGCAAAAATATATAGCCATATTCATGAATTAACAAGGCAAGTCTCCGTATGAACTAAAACCTAGGCAAAATCACTTCATTCTCCATGAGATAACCACATTCATTGCAAATTGAAAAAAATTAACAATTTGAAATAAAATGACTTACATCAGTATTTCAATATCTTCTTCTGAAGCTGCCAAAGAGAAAGTTGACACATTGTTTAACAATCCAACCTACAACCTGGAAGAAAAAAATCGTTGTCAAATAGAGGGAGAATGAATACATTGAAGATGCCTTTATAAAAATGAAAAAGGGCTTTAGCATATTACCTTTCATTTCATCCCACGATGGTTTTCACCTCATGAAAATGTTTAACTATAAAATTAGATTTTTTTTTGCAATTCTTTTTCGACAAAGCAAATATGACTATGGTTCATACCAGTTAGCACTAAAATGTTGATTGATCTTCACAATTGTCCCTGGCTTAAACTTTTTAGGACGATACTGATGAGGCCCTCACATCAAGTACTTTCTTCTTATATCCTCATGTTGATTGGGATTGTAATATGCAATCATTTTCCTTTCTCTTTGTGAGTCCGCTTCCTTTTAGATGGATGCATTGGAAGCTTGTTCAAATCAACTAGTTTTCAGGCATCTTGGAGATTGTTGGTTTTTGGAATAACATCTCCATTACATTCCGAGCAACTTTTAAGTGCTAAAACGCAAAACATTGACTGAACTGTCAAGTTGAGCATCATACATGAAGTTGAAGTGTGCAGAAAACTAGGAAGAAAAGATTATTCAAATGAAATTTTGAGTGTGTCAGTCTAGACTAAAATTGAAACTGAAATTTACATCTTACGAGAAAATTGTTTGAACTGACCAGTCATCTAAGTCTGAAAATTATACACATAAATTGATTATACTAATTAATATGGTTTGTACATAGAAACTGCAAACGAAAACAAAGATTTAAAAGAAGGAACCCTAGTGATCTACGTAATATATATATACGGCTTACTTGATGTCAATTAGAACTCCAGAATTGCAGATTTGGTGATGAGTCCGTGTTGCGGCGGCTGACTTGCAAGCACGAGAGATGGGCGACGGCAAGTCCCTGATGGACGGCGGCGAGCCGGTGACTGCGTGATGCCGCGATCGCCTAAACGACAATTTTGGGGTGGATGCCGTGTCGTGCATTTTTACTTTCAGTCATTATGTTTTTTTAATGGGTACTTTCAGTCATTATGTACGTGCATGGACTAGGGCCGCACTGATCGATCGAATAATGCAGTCATATGTTCTGGCTCGTGGGCTGCTTCTAGCCTTCTACAGATTTAGAATATTTATGGGCTTTTGAAAATAAACAAGAAATTGAGCTGAGCGGGGGCAAAGTAATGGGCCAAGTGGGGGCACGCGTAGCTCGACAGGATCGATCAAAGTGTGCGAACAAAAATCGAGTGGGGGCAGCTGCCCGCACAACCATCAACGTGCGTCCGCCCCTGGGGCAAACCCAACTATTGACCCAAGACATGATTCGGAGACGATGCATATAGTGCTATAAGTTCGGGGTGCCGCACTTGTGAAAGTGTTCGGACTTATCACACCATAATGCGGGGAACATAAGCCCCTGGTGTATTCGGCCGTACCAAAGTGTACGGATGCAAGATGTCATAAATGAACATATATGTAAAGAAAAGGAATGCAATTATAAGCGAAAAGTGATGCATTGTTTATTCAAGGGATTCTGCCAAGAGTGCAGAACGATACAAATAGTGCGGTAAACAAGGGATTGGACTATTAGACATGTCCCCCTCCAGGGGTAGGCTACGGAATGGTGTATTTAACAAATTTAATGCTCATAATGGAGACCACCTGAGTATTTGTCGTAGCCTTTGTCCTTCCCTGGCTGTTGCATCGTGAGTTCGGCGGATTTACCGCTGGACAGGGTCTCTGGTGAACGGAGTCCTGTGGATAAATAGAAAAAAAGGAAAAGAAAAAGAGTGACACACTTGGGAGCCCCTGGTGTGGTTGAGCCGCACTCTGGGTTTGTCGTGGTCGTGCCCCTCCCCCTATGCCCATGGTATCTCCAGAGCATAATGATGTACGCGAAGAGCTGGTCTTGCAATCATGCAAGGGCTGGGGTTGGGGCCACATTGCTATGCGTTCTCGGAACGTGCCAGGTTGTCTTGATGTATTTTACTCCGGGCGCGTTTGGCCATGTCCGGTCGTTTAACGGCCGGACTCGAAAATTGCCTTAAGAGGCTGCTCTGTACTTCTGCCGCGAGAGCCGCTGTGTGTTCCTCCGTTCGGAGGGAGCATTCAATGTTTCCATTGACCGTGATGACTCCACGAGGGCCTGGCATCTTGAGCTTAAGGTATGCATATTGCGGCGCCGCGTTGAACTTTGCAAACGCGGTCCGTCCGAGAAGAGCATGATAGCCACTGCGGAACGGGACTATGTCAAAGATTAACTCCTCGCTTCGGAAATTATCCGGGGATCCGAAGACCACTTCTAGTGTGACTGAGCCTGTACAATTGGCCTCAACACCTGGTATGACGCCTTTGAAGGTCGTCTTTGTAGGTTTAACCCTTGAGGGGTCTATGCCCATCTTGTGCACTGTATCTTGATAAAGCAGGTTCAGGCTGCTGCTGCCGTCCATCAGGACTCTAGTGAGGTGAAATCCATCGACGATTGGGTCTAAAACAAATGCGGCGAATCCGCCATGGCGGATACTGGTGGGGTGGTCCCTTCGATCGAAGGTGATCGGGCAAGAGGACCATGGATTGAACTTCGGGGCGACTGGCTCCATCGCATATATGTCCCTAAGTGCACGCTTGCACTCCCTCTTGGGTATGTGGGTTGCGTATATCATGTTTACCGTCCGCACTTGTGGGGGAAAACCCTTCTGTCCTCTACTGTTCGGCGGCCGAGTCTCCTCCTCGTCTTTGCTGTGCAGCCCCTTGTCATTGTTTTCGGCAATTAACTTGCCTGCCTGCTTGAATACCCAACAATCCCTGTTGGTGTGGTTAGCTGGCTTTTCGGGGGTGCCATGTATCTGGCAAGAGCGGTCGAGTATTCGGTCCAAATTGGACGGACCCGGAGTGGTTCTTTAGAATGGCTTCTTCCGCTGACCGAGTTTAGAGCCTCTGAATCCGGCGTTGACTGTCGTATCCTCAGTGTTATCGCGGTTAACGCGGCGTTTGTTTTTGTTTTGACGCGACCTGCCATTGCGGTCCTTAGTATCCGAACTGTCAGCATTTTTGCTGAGGTTGTTACTGCGGGCTAGCTAGCTGTCCTCCCTCGCACAGAAGCGGGTCATGAGTGATGTGAGGGCTGCTATGGATTTCGGCTTCTCCTGTCCTAGGTGCCGGGCCAGCCGCTCGTCGCGGATGTTGTGTTTGAAGGCTGCGAGGGCCTCTGCATCCGGACAGTCGATGATTTCATTTTTCTTTGTGAGGAACCGTGTCCAGAACTGTCTGGCCGATTCATTTGGCTGCTGAATTAGGTGGCTTACGTCATCGGCGTCTGGTGGTCGCACATATGTGCCCTGGAAGTTGTCAAGGAATGCGGCTTCCAGGTCCTCCCAACACCCAATTGATTCTGCTGGCAAGCTGTTAAGCCAATGCCGAGCTGGTCCTTTTAGCTTGAGTGGGAGATATTTGATGGCGTGGAGATCGTCACCACGGGCCATATGGATGTGAAGGAGATAGTCTTCGATCCAAACCGCGGGGTCTGTTGTGCCATAGTAGGATTCAATGTTCACGGGTTTAAACCCTTTAGGGATTTGATGATCCATTACTTCATCTGTGAAGCATAGCGGGTGTGCGGCGCCTCTATACTGGGCAATATCGCGACGCAGCTCAAGAGAGCTTTGTCTACTGTGTTCGGCCCGGCCGGAAATGCTGCATCCGGCATGAAGGAAGTCGTCTCGCATCGTGGGGCACCCATGTGATCCATAGATCGATCTTGATTGTCTTGCCTTATCCTCCAATATGTCTCACAAGTCCGGCGCATTCCCCTGTGGCTTCATACTTTTCGAGCGATGCCGGGGTACGGTCCTGATGGAGGGCCTAGATGCCTCTCTGTCGCGGCCACGGGGTGGTCGGTCTGCCGTATTGTGCGCTGGTGATGAAGGTTTATATGCCTCCTCCTCTAATCGGGGGAGCAACTTGCGTTTTGGGTAGCTTTTGGAGGGGCGTTCGAGTTCATACTCTTCGGCCGCAAGGACTTCAGTCCATCTGTCGGCTAGCAGATCTTGATCAGCTTGAAGCTGTTGTTGCTTTTTCTTTAGGCTATTTGCCGTGGCCATAAGCTTGCATTTAAGACGCTCTTGTTCGACGGGATCCTCGGGGACGACGAATTCGTCGTCGTTGAGGCTTGCCTCATCTCTGGAGGGAGGCATGTAATTGTCATCCTCTATCTCCTCGTCTGCCGCTCTCTCTTGAGGGATGGCTTCTCCGTCCTCCTGTGCTGAATCTTGCTGGAGGGGGTTGTCTTCGGCACTCTCTGGGGTGTTATTATCTCCGGTGCTGGAATCTCCATTCTTGCTGTGGCGGGATTTAGAGCGGCGCCGCTGACGTCAGCGCTTGGGCTGTTTCTTAGAGGAACCTGCCTCTGCTGCTTCTTTGCCGTCCCCATCCTTTGGGATGTCCACCATGTATATGTCATAAGACGAGGTGGTCTTACAGTGCCCCGTAGGCGCTGGTTCTTGTTCGTCTCCGGCATCGTCGTCCATACCGTCAATGTCTTCGGAGTCGTAGTCTAGCATGTCGGTTAGATCGTCGACAGTGGCTACAAAGTGGGTGGTGGGTGGGCTTTGAATTTCTTCATCGTCCGCATCCCAACCATCCTGAACGCAGTCCAGCCAGGGCTCTCCTGATAACGAGAGATACTTTAGCGAATTCAGGATGTCGCCAAAGGGTGAGTGCTGAAAGATGTCCGCAACGGTGAACTCCATGATTGGCGCCCAATCGGATTCGATTGGCAGGGGCGCAGGAGGTTCGGAGTCCGGCAAGGAGTCTGACACCTCGGAATCACGAGCTTTGCATAGGACAAGGCTGGTATTCGGCTCCATCGTCATAGAGATTGCAGTTCCCGAGGCGGTGTCCAGCCACCTGTCCTCGATCTGCGCGGTCGGCTCCGAACTAGGGGTCGGAGCGGACTCGTGTGCGGCCTCCAGGGTACTATCCGGCGGCAGATCTAAATCATGCCCATCGTGACAGTGCGGCGCGCTCGGCTGTGGCTCGAATCCGTCGAAGATCAAGTCTCCGCGGATGTCAGCCGTGAAGTTTAGGCTTCCAAATCTGACCTGATGGCTAGGGGCGTAGCTTTCGATTTGCTCCAGATGGCCAAGTGAATTAGCCCGCAGTGCGAAGCCGCCGAACACGAAGATCTGTCCGGGGAGAAAAGTCTCACCCTGGACTGCGTTGTTGTTGGTTGAAGAAGACATCAAGCCTATCGGTGACGACACATAGGAACTCTCAATGAAAGAACCAATGTCGGTGTCAAAACCGGCGGATCTCGGGTAGGGGGTCCCGAACTGTGCGTCTAGGCGGATGGTAACAGGAGACAAGGGACACGATGTTTTTACCCAGGTTCGGGCCCTCTCGATGGAGGTAAAACCCTACTCCTGCTTGATTGATATTGATGATATGGGTAGTACAAGAGTGGATCTACCATGAGATCAAGGAGGCTAAACTCTAGAAGCTAGCCTATGGTATGATTGTTGTAATGGTTGTTTGCCCTACAGACTAAAACCCTCCAGTTTATATAGACACCGGAGAGGGCTAGGGTTACACAGAGTCGGTTACAATGGTAGGAGATCTACATATCCGTATCGCCAAGCTTGCCTTCCACGCCAAGGGAAGTCCCGTCCGGACACGGGACGAAGTCTTCAATCTTGTATCTTCATAGTCTTGGAGTCCGGCCGATAATGATAGTCCGGCTATCCGGACACCCCCTAGTCCAGGAATCCCTCAGCTGGTATCCGGGATGCCTAGTCCCATGCTTTATGCAAACTAAATCAAAATAACTGCAAACAAAACTCCCCTTGTGACCCGTTGAATGTTGGAGGCTCTCGTTGTTTCGAGCAAACCATGGATTGATGCTTGTGGAGGAGGGGGAGTATAACCTTTACCATTCTGTTTGGGAACCGCCTATAATCTGTTTAGCGTGGAAGATATCGTCATCTTTTAGTTGTTATGTTGACAATGAAAGTATGCCGCTCAAAATATAATTTATCTCTATTTCAAAACCGAGCTCTGGCACCTCTACAAATCCCTGCTTCCCTCTGCGAAGGGCCTATCTATTTACTTTTATGTTGATCATCACCCTTCTTATTAAAAAGCACCTGCTGGAGAGCACACTGTCGTTTGCATTCATTTTGATTGGTTTATATTGGGTATGACTTGACTGGATCTCTTTTACCATGAATTACAATGTTTAGTCAGTCCTTGATCTTTAAAGGTGCTCTGCATTTATGATTTGCGGTCTCAGAAAGGGCTAGCGAGATACCATTTTGTTATATCATGTTATGATTATTTTGAGAAAGTGTTGTCATCTGAGTTTTATTATTATGGCTCGCTAGCTGATTATATTATTGATATGAGTAGTTGTGAGACCTACGTGTTATTGTGAGTATGGTTAGTTCATAATAATTGCTGAGACTTGAATGCTGGCTTTTCATGTTTACAACAACAAGAGCAAACAGAGTTTGTAAAAGTTTTTCTTTTTCTCTTTCAGTTTGTCAACTGAATTGCTTGAGGATAAGCAAGGGTTTAAGCTTGGGGGAGTTGATACGTCTCCGTCGTATCTACTTTTCCAAACACTTTTGCCCTTGTTTTGGACTCTAACTTGTATGATTTGAATGGAACTAACCCGGACTGACGCTGTTTTTAGCAGAATTGCCATGGTGTTGTTATATGTGCAGAAAACAAAAGTTCTCGGAATGACCTGAAACTCCACGGAATATCTTAGAATAAATAATAAAAAATACTCACCAAAGATGAAGGCCAGGGGGCCCACACCCTGTTCACGAGGGTGGGGGGCGCGCCCCTCCCCCCTGGGCGCGCCCCCCTACCTCGTGGGCCCCCTGGTGGCCCTCCGACGCCAACTCCAACTCCATATACTAGCTTTCGGGGAGAAAAAAAATCAGAGAGAAAGTTTCATCGTGTTTTACGATACGGAGCCGCCGCCAAGCCCTAATCTCTCTTGGGAGGGCTGATCTGGAGTCCGTTCGGGGCTCCGGAGAGGGGGATTCGTCGCCGTCGTCATTATCAACCATCCTCCATCACCAATTTCATGATGCTCACCGCCGTGCGTGAGTAATTGCATTGTAGGCTTGCTGGACGGTGATGGGTTGGATGATATTTATCATGTAATCGAGTTAGTTTTGTTAGGGTTTGATCCCTAGTATCCATTATGTTCGGAGATTGATGTTGCCATGACTTTGCTATGCTTAATGCTTGTCACTAGGGCCCGAGTGCCATGATTTCAGATCTGAACCTATTATGTGTTCATGAATATATGTGTGTTCTAGATCCTATCTTGCAAGTCTATAGTCACCTACTATGTGTTATGATCCGGCAACCCCGAAGTGACAATAATCAGGACCACTCCCGGTGATGACCATAGTTTGAGGAGTTCATGTATTCACTATATGCTAATGCTTTGTTCCGGTTCTCTATTAAAAGGAGGCCTTAATATCCCTTAGTTTCCGATAGGACCCCACTGCCACGGGAGGGTAGGACAAAATATGTCATGCAAGTTCTTTTCCATAAGCACGTATGACTACATACGGAATACATGCCTACATTACATTGATGAACTGGAGCTAGTTCTGTGTCACCCTATGTTATGACTGTTACATGATGAACCACATCCGGCATAATTATCCATCGCTAATCCGGTGCCTACGAGTTTTCCATATATTGGTTTACACTTATTTACTTTTCCGTTGCTACTGTTACAATCACTACAAAAATACCAAAAACTTTACTTTTGCTGCCTTTACTTTTGTTACCGTTACCACCACTATCATATTACTTTGCTACTAAACACTTTGCTGCAGATACTAAGTTTCCAGGTGTGGTTGAATTGACAACTCAGCTGCTAATACTTGAGAATATTCTTTGGCTTCCCTTGTGTCGAGTCAACAAATTTGGGTTGAATACTCTACCCTCGAAAACTGTTGCGATCCCCTATACTTGTGGGTTATCAGGTAGTTGCGACTAATGCATGGGCCGGGGTATCTTAGTACTTAATTAAGTAGGATCAACTGCCCCGCCATTCTTGCTGCATTAAACCATAGGTGGCAATAGAGCCAAGTGATTAGGCCCAACCTAAATGATGAAAACTTAACTTAGCATTTAGGGTGCCTCGGCGTCGACAAACCCTAAATGATAAAACCTTGGCTTTTAGGGTGCCTCGGTGTCGATGATAACCTAAATGATGTACGCTTAGGCTTTTAGGGTGCCTCGGCGTCGACAAACCCTAAATGATAAAAGCTTAGCTTTTAGGATGCCTCGGTGTCGACAAACCCTAAATGATGAGACCATGATCTTGTTCCTTGACAATAACCAACTTTTTAACCAAACTATTTTCCTATTTAGAGCGAAACATGGCCTAGAACGATGAGGCCGGCGGTTCGGGCAGCAAGAAATTCTGGGAGCTGTCCCAGGAGATGGAGTTAGAACCTCACCGCTATGAGGACGCCGCGGAAGACACCGATCCTGACTACACAACCCCTAGTGGCGTCGGGGATGACACCACTGATGGTGCCTCCGAGGATGCCACCATTGATGATGGCGGCGCACGCACAGATGACAGCCAACCGAAGAGGCAACGGAAGGACCGGCGCTCGAGCGTGCTCGGCACTATCAAGGAGGAATTTACGCAAGTGAACTCCGATGGGCATCCAACGACGCCCAAAGAAGTAGTCAAGGGGTACTCGGTTCAGCTCGGGTGCATTCTCCGGAGCACCGTCTCGATCAACACCGAGAACCTAAGGCATAAGGACCGAGGGAATTTGCGCAGCCTCCTCTTCATGAAGCTGCACAAACGATACAAATTCCCTGCTGACTTTGCAAACACACGCCTCTTAGGGAATAAAGTGAACAGTGCCGCCCTCATGAGGATGAGCACGGCCCTGTCTACTTGGAGAAGCACGGTGAAGGCAATGTTTGAAAAAGGTGATAGTTATGAGAAGATATAGGCGAAATATCCTTTGATCAGCGAAGATGACTACAAGGAGTTCAAGATCAAGTGCGAGAGCAGCGCAACCTCCGAATCAAGTCAGTGGGGGAAAGAAATGCGGCAGTTGAACTTAGGGGTCCACCAACTCGGTTCCGGCGGTTACAGAGTGGCGGAGCCTATATGGGACAAGGAGGACGCGGAGCGTGCCGAGCAAGGCCTACTGCCCCGCTTCGAGAAATACCATGACAAGCAGACCAGGAACTTTGTCAGGGCCCAGTACAAGGACCCGGTAACAAAGGACCTTACCACGGATCCAAAGACCAGGGCCCTTGAGCTTGTTCTGGTAAGGAATACACCCCCGCGTAATTAGCTCCATATGGCTGCATTCTAATTAATCCCCAATATTTCCAAATGGTTCACGTTCTTTCCGCAGGACACTGAAAGTAGTAGCGCAGGGTCGTCTCAGAGCTCCCCTTTCGACACCCCTTTAAATAGGGCGTTGAACGTAATGAAAAACAAGGATAAGCTCAGTAAGTCGTTGTCAACTGGTCGTGTGGCCGGCAAAGGCTTGTCCACAAAATGGTCGTCATACTATACCGCTGGTGGGTGAAAGGAGAAAAAGACCAGCTCGGAAAGCCAGTCACGCGAGGTTGAAGCACTCAAGGCACAAGTGGTGCGGATTCCGGAGATTGTCCAAGAACAAGTGCAACAACAACTGGGAACGACGCTCACCGCCATGGTGCCTATGTTGATTCATGGGCTGACACGTGGATTGTGGGCGGACAACAGGGGCCTCCCCCGGTTCCCAGCTTCACGGCCAGCAACTCGCACAACGCGCAGGCGGTGCCATTGGTGTCTCCGGCGGAGGCGGTATTCGTGTCTCTGGCACCGGCACGGGCATTGGAGCTTAATGCACCCGGGTGTACGCCGGCCGGCACCTCGCCAACAAGCGGCCCCTCCGTCAGTTGCACGCCCGCCGTTGGCGGTGCCTCGACATTAGCCGAGCTCGACGGCATCACGGTAACTAAGCCTCTCGGCCAATGACTTCATCTCCTTACCTTTGACTGGGCATCCCTGATGCCCTACATGTTTTCGCAGGGCGCCACCGACATTCCTTGCACTCTCCTGCACTTCGTGGGCGGCGAGTTGGTCGATGTCGCCAAGGGCAGAATCGTTCAACCGGGCAACCGCGTGTTCCACGGTAACCCGATGCCACACACCTTGTATAGGGTTCAACTGGTTCAGGTGCTGCCAGGCTACGATGAGCTATTACCTCCGATTCGACCCGCTGGTGCCGATGAAGATGATGTGATGACACTCAGCGCCTGCGTAAGATAGCCCCTGCTTTGGCTGAAGAGCCAGATTCGTTTGGGGTCGGGGGACACCACCCCACAGACAAGACCGCCAGTCGTGCCGGCGCCAAGCCATGGCAAGAACGCCGCAACGCTGCCGGACATCCCTATGGCACAGGATCCGGACATGCATATGCCACAGGATCCGGACGACAACGACAACGACGACGGTACATTTACCAATGTCGATAAGTACTTTGCCGAACATGGGTACGGTGACGAGTTCTGTGGGCCTCCTTCTCAAGAACTCAACCAAGACGACCGCGATCTAGCTGGTACGGCCGAGAAACCCAATTGCAACAGGCGTCGTCTGGCGTTCAGTTCTCAAGAGACGCCTCCAGCTGCCGCCTTCACCGAGCCTCAGATAGCTGAGGTGCGAAATATTATCAGCCCCAACATGCTCAAGAAGGCGGTCTATGAGCAGAACTCGGTCCCATTACAGCAGATCAAGAAGAAGGGACGGAAACGAAAGACTAACAAGGGCGCCGGTGCGAGCCAGCCGGCATCGAGTACGATCCGTGCTCAGTACGGGCCACCTTCACCTAAGGATATCTCGAGGAGGGTGCATGTGGCGGGTAGGGCGATGCTACCGTCAGATATGCTCAATGCTGCAACCGGTGCTATGCGGAGTCTAGATGAAAGTGTTCTTTCTTTGGAGAAGCAGCGTCTCTCCCAGAATGATGTGGCATACCCGGTTTTCGTGGCCAAGGTGCTAGAAGGCAAGGGCTTTGTGGATAGCGCCATGAGGGGTACGATCGTCCTGCAGTTTGATGACATCTTTGCTATGTTTAACCGTCATCCGCTGCACTGCACCTTCGTTCGGCTGTTTTCGCTGAGTATGGAGATGCGGATCATTAGAGACAAGACCCTGAACATCGGGATAGTCGACCCCTTCTACATGCGTGCCAAGATCTTGGGCAGCGCTGGGGACTGGCAAGTCGCGAGTTCACACCTCGAAGGCGTCATTCTGGCAAACCCAGAGAAGGATAACTTCCTAGTGCCTTACTTTCCCGTGTAAGTCATCCCCTAACCACCTCGTAACATATGATTTCTTAGATTTTGATCGTTCTTTTTTTCTAACATTCCGTGTTCTGTGCAGTGACACACATTGCACACTCATCCTCTTAAGCCCGAAATATTCCATGGCCACGTATTTCGACCCGGACCGTGACTCCAAGATAGACTACACAAATATCAAGAAAGTTCTTGATGATGCTCTCCCCGGCTACGCCACATCTGGAGGCACCTTTAAGAGGCCAGTTCGTAGGTACGACATGCACGTGTTCACCCGTAATACGACATTCCCATGCGTCAAGCAGCCGCCTGGCGGCCAAAAGGATGCCTACTACGCCCTCCATCACATGCGGGCGATCGTACGGAACCATAATCACCTTTTGCTACCAAATAATGTCAAAGATTGGGTCGCAAGCTTGGCGGCAATCCAGGACGCGGACCTCCGACAAGAATTCTTTCGCATCCAGTCGGAGTTTGCAGAAATCATCCATCAAGATGTCCTTCGTACCTCAGGGCAGTTCTGCCTCAGATATCAACCGTCCAACAGTGAGATAGACACAACGCTACAAATGCAGGCTGACAATGACCGCGACTTCATGAACATCACGAAATACGGCGTCTTCATCCACGCTCCGGTCCCATGAGTCGAGTCGAAAGTAGTGATGCTATTTGTAGTTCTCAAACATCGATTAGATCATGTTGTAAATAAACTTTAATGAACTTGTATGTCTCTTTGGTTTGGACAGTCGTTCAACTTAGATGTAATCGATGCTATTTATTAGTAGGACCATGAATCATGCTATTAATGTCTTGCTTTTCTCTTCAGATCCTTTTGTTGCGTACATATATATTGCTTATGTATTGTCTCTTGTTTGGCTTGTGCGTAGAGATGCCATCGTATGTCGTGTACAAGGGTAAGGTTCCCGGAGTCTACGGCGACTGGGAGGAGTGTCGGAGACAGGTTCACCGTTTCAGCAGTAATAGTTACAAAGGGTACACCACTAGGGCGGAGGCGGAATCTAAATACGCGTGCTATCTAGCGGGAGAGAGGAGGGAGAGTTGGAGGAACCGGATGAAGACCAGTTTCATCGCAATGATGCTCATCGTGATGACCGCAGCTTTCTTCTATGTGATGTTAGTTTAGATGGTCGATATCGACTTGTAATGTGAAGACAAACTCGCTACTCGCGGTCTCGAGACGTGTAATGTTCTATCTTTGTTCGGTCTTTCGAATTCGGCGACTAATATGATGAATTGTATTCGGAGACTAATCTTCTATTGTATTCGATGAATCTGCTGTTGCTGCGTGGTGCTGCCTATATTCTATCCAATAATATATTTTGTAACCTGTGCAAAAATCAGAAAAGTAAAAAAAATACCTAATATTCATACTAATGGCGCATCACCCCAAAGTGTGCCATTAGTATGCCAAAGGATACTAATGGCGCATCACCCCACAGTGCGCCATTAGTATGCCAAAGGATACTAATGGCGCATCACCACACAGTGCGCCATTAGTATGCCAAAGCACATGGGTAAATATGGCCCCCTGGGAGGCATACTAATGGCGCATGTTGGTCTATACTAATGGTGCACGGCGTGGTGCGCCATTAGTATACCAGATACTAATGGCGCACCAGTGGTGCGCCATTAGTATTTATACTAGTGGCGTGGTACTAGTGGCGCACTAGTAATGCGCCATTAGTAGGCAAAACTGGTGCGCCACTAGTAGGCCTTTTCCTAGTAGTGTTTCCAGCCTCATTTAAACTTTCTTTGATGTGTTGTTCTTGTTTGCATCATCTCTTTCCATGAGTAGCATTATATAGCCTTTGTCATGCATCATACTTGGTTGCGCATCATGCCATGTCTATGTGTTGTGTGTTTACCTTGTTGTTTGTTTCTTTTCGATTGTGCTCCTTCTCGTTAGTTCCTGTTTCATTGCGATCGTCAGGATTTGTTCGTCTACGCTTGTTTCATCTTCGTGGCTTCATCTTCTTCATGGACTCGTTCTTCTTCCTAGCGGGATTTCAGGCAAGATGACTGTTACCCTGGATCTCACTACTATCATTGCTATGCTAGTTGCTTCGTTCTATCACTTTGCCGCGCTACCTATCTCTTGTTGATCAAGCCTCCCAAATTGCCATGTCAGCCTCTAACCTTTTCACCCTTCCTAGCAAACCGTTGATTGGCTATGTTACCGCATTTGCTCAGCCCCTGTTATAGCATTGTTAGTTGCAGGTGAAGTTGAAGATTGCTCCATGATGGACAGGTTTGTGTTGGGATATCACAATATCTCTTATTTAATTAATACATCTATACACTTCGTAAAGGGTGGAAGGCTCGGCCTTATGCCTGGTGTTTTTTTCCACTCTTGCCGCCCTAGTTTCCGTCATACCGGTGTTATGTTCCTTGATTTTGCTTTCCTTATGCAATTGGGTGATTTATGGGACCCCCTTAACAGTTCGCTTTGAAACTCCTCCAGCAAGGCCCAACCTTGGTTTTACCATTTGCCTACGTAAGACTTTTTCCCTTGGGTTTCCGGAGCCCAAGGGTCATCTTTAATTACCCCCCTCCCCGGGCCAGTGCTCCTTCGAGTGTTGGTCCGAACTAGAGCCACTTGCAGTGCCACCTCGGGGAAACTTGAGGTCTGGTTTTAGTTGTACGTAGTGTTCATCCGGTGTGCCCTGAGAACGAGATACGTGCAGCTCCTATCGGGATTTGTCGGCACATCCGGGCGGTCTTGCTGGTCTTGTTTTACCATTGTCGAAATGTCTTGTAAACCGGGATTCCGAGACTGATCGGGTCTTCCTAGGAGAAGGAATATCCTTCGTTGACCATGAGAGCTTGTGATGGGCTAAGTTGGGACACCCCTGTAGGGTATAAACTTTCAAGAGCCGTGCCCGCGGTTATGTGGAAGATGGGAATTTGTTAATATCCGGTTGTAGAGAACTTGACACCAGATTCGAATTAAAACGCATCAACCGCGTGTGTAGCCGTGATGGTCTCTTTTCGGCGGAGTCCGGGAAGTGAACACGGTTTTTGGGTTATGTTTGATGTAAGTAGGAGTTCAGGACCACTTCTTGATCATTGCGAGCTTCACAACTGTTCCTTTGCTTCTCTTCTCGCTCTTATTTGCATATGTTAGCCACCATATATGCTTAGTCGCTGCTGCAACCTCACCACTTATCCATTCCTTTATCCATTAAGCTTTGCTAGTCTTGGTACCCATGGTAATGGGTTTGCTGAGTCCTCGTGGCTCACAGATTACTACAACAACAGTTGCAGGTACAGGTTATGCAATGATCTTGATGCGAGAGCGATGTTACTTGTTTTGGAGTTCTTCTACTTCTTCTTCGATTAGGGGATAGGTTCCAGGTCGGCGGACTGGGCTAGCAAGGTGGATGTCGTTTGAGTTTCTGTTTGTGTTTCATCCATAGCCAGATGATGCTCTTGTGTATGATGATGTTGTATTTGTGTGGCATTGTATGCCTCTTGTATGTATCCCCAACTATTATGTAATGGTACGATGTAATGATATCCACCTTGCAAAAGCGTCTTCAATATGCGCTTCTATCCTTGGTGGGACCTTCGAGTTCCTTTAGGATAGGGTCGCATATTGGGCGTGACAAGTTGGTATCAGAGCCAACCCTCGCGGTTACACGGATGGTTGCGGACAGGTGCGCGGTCATGTTGTTCATGACGTTTGTGACCCGTCGTGGCACACGGCATGGCACATGTACCGGACTGGATGCACAGACGTATGTGCCAAGAGGGAACGTTCCTGTGGCCCGACGAGGACGTCGGTTCCTCTGAGTGGGGATGTATGTGATAGCCTAGCTTATTAGGGATGATAGACTACTCGTATCAATTAGGAAATACTTCTTTTCCGGGAGCCCATTCAGACAGAACTCCAAAGTTAAGCCTGCTCAGCTTGGAGTAGTGTCAGGATGGGTGACTGACCGGGAAGTTGCTTCCGGGTGCGCATAAGTGAGGACAAAGTGCGCAGAAAAGACTAGTATTGATCTGTGGGCCAGTCTAGATCTCGCCAGGAGTTACGACCACCAGCGGGTGTGTCCGGGGCGTTTCACCATACCTCGTGGTAAAAGCAGTCTTAGCTATATATTGCTCTCGGATCTTCAACTAGTGATAACCTGATAGAAGATTGATCTTGGAGAAAACCTTAGCTCCTTGTAGCTGGTCAAACAAATAATTGATCATCAGCAGAGGGTATTTGTTCTTGATCGTCACCTCATTCAGCGCACGATAGTCAACAACCATCCTCAAAGATCCATCCTTCTTCTCCACTAGAAGCACTGGGCTCCCAAAGGTGATGAACTTGGTCGAATATAACTTTCTTCAGTAACTCCTTAATCTGCTTCTTAATTTCCTCAAGATCATTTGCAGGCATCCGATATGGTCTCTTTGATATTGGTCCGGTGCCTGGCAATAACTCAATCGAAAACTCAATATCTCGATCTGGTGGCATGCCTAGTAACTCCTCCGGAAATACATCGGAGTAATCCTTCACCATTGGTACTTCCTCCTGAACAACTCCTCATAAGGAATTCATCTGAATCCTCCTCGGCGCATGCCTAGACACATACTTGATCCTCTTTCCTTCCGGGGTGGTGAGAAGAATTGATTTACTGGCGCAATCAATGTTTCCCTCATATTTGGATAGCCAATACATGCCTAGTATCACATCCATTCCTTGTGACTCCAGGACAATCAGCTCGGTGGGTGACACGTCTCCGTCGTATCTACTTTTCCAAACACTTTTGCCCTTGTTTGGACAGTAACTTGCATGATTTGAATGGAACTAACCCGGACTGATGCTGTTTTCAGCAGAACTGCCATGGTGTTATTTTTGTGCAGAAATAAAAGTTCTTGGAATGACCTGAAAATCCACGGAGCAACTTTTCAGATTTAATAAAAATACTGCCGAAAGAATTAGCGTCAGGGCGCTCACACCCTGTCCACGAGGGTGGGGGGCGCGCCCCCTCCCCTAGGGCGCGCACCCTGCCTCGTGGGCCCCCTGGACGTCCACCGACCTCAACTCCAACTCCATATATTTGATTTTGCGAAGAAAAAATCAGAGAGAAAGTTTCATCGCGTTTTACGATACGGAGCCGCCGCCAAGCCCTAATCTCTCTGGGGAGGGCTGATATGGAGTCCGTTCAGGGCTCCGGAGAGGGGGATTCGTCGCCGTCGTCATCATCAACCATCCTCCATCACCAATTTCATGATGCTCGCCACCATGCGTGAGTAATATTAATTCCGTCGTAGGCTTGCTGGACGGTGATGGGTTGGATGAGATTTACCATGTAATCAAGTTAGTTTTGTTAGGGTTTGATCCCTAGTATCCATTATGTTCTAACATTGATGTTGCCATGACTTTGCTATGCTTAATGCTTGTCACTAGAGCCCGAGTAACATGATTTTAGATTTGAACCTATTATGTTTTCATGAATATATGTGAGTTCTTGATCCTATCTTGCAAGTCTATAGTCACCTATTATGTTTTATGATCCGACAACCCCGAAGTGGCAATAATCGGGATACTTCTCGGTGATGATCGTAGTTTGAGGAGTTCATGTATTCACTATGTTTTAATGCTTTGGTCTGGTACTCTATGAAAAGGAGGCCTTAATATCCCTTAGTTTCCATCAGGACCCCGCTGCCATGGGAGGGTAGGACAAAAGATGCCATGCAAGTTCTTTTCCATAAGCACGTATGACTATATTCGGAATACATGCCTACGTTACATTGATGAACTGGAGCTAGTTCTGTGTCACCCTATGTTATAACTATTACATGAGGAATTGCATCCGACATAATTATCCATCACTGATCCAATGCCTACGAGCTTTTCACATATTGTGCTTTGCTTATTTACTTTACCGTTGCTACTGTTACAATTACTACAAAACTGCTACTATTACTTTTGCCACTGTTAGCATTACTTCCATACTACTTGCTACTAAATACTTTGCTGCAGATACTATGTTATCCAGGTGTGGTTGAATTGACAACTCAACTGCTAATACTTGAGAATATTGTTTGGCTCCCCTTGTGTCGAATCAATAAATTTGGGTTGAATACTCTACCCTCGAAAACTGTTGCGATCCCCTATACTTGTGGGTTATCAAGACTATTTTCTGGCGCCGTTGCCGGGGAGCATAGCTCTATTCTTTGAGTCACTTGGGATTTATATCTACTGATCACTATGAGGAACTTGAAAGACGAAAGAACTAAGACTTATCCCTCAACTACGAGGGGATGTAAGGAACTGCCATCTAGGTCTGCACTAGATTCTCCTTCTGTTATGAGTAAGCTTGTGACACCTAAACCAGCTTCTGCTATTAATTCTGATATGTTGCATGTTATTGATGATGCCACTTCTACTATGCATGATATTTATGATGAAAGTACTTCTATGCTTGATACTACTGTGCCATTAGGTGAATATCTTGATGAACAACTTGCTAGGGTTAGAGAGAATGAAATCATTGAAAATGAAATTATTGAAGATAGTGATGATGAAGGTTCTCCCCCTAAGTATGAATTACCTGTTGTTCCTGAGGGTTATGTTATGGATCAAGAAACTGCTGGAGATTTTCTTGCTTGCAATGATAGATCTGATCTTAAGAAGTTATTAGCTAAACTGAAATGGAAAACTCTGAATGCTAGAATGAAATATGACCCTGCCTTCGCTACTTCACCTATCTTTGTTACTGATAAGGATTATGAATTCTCTGTCGATCCTGAGATAATTACTTTGGTTGAATCTGATCCTTTTTATGGCTATGAATCTGAAACTGTTGTGGCACATCTTACTAAGTTAAATGATATAGCCACCCTGTTCACTAATGATGAGAAATCTCCTTACTATTATATCCTTAAGATATTTCCATTCTCATTAACGGGTGATGCTAAAACTTGGTTTAATTCTCTTGATCCTGGTTGTGTGCGTAGTGCCCAAGATATGATTTATTACTTCTCTGCTAAATATTTCCCTGCTCATAAGAAACAAGCTGCCTTGAGGGAAATATATAATTTTGTGCAAATTGAAGAAGAGAGTATCCCACAAGCTTGGGGGAGGCTTCTCCAATTACTTAATGCTTTGCCTGATCATCCTTTTAAGAAAAATGAAATACTTGATATCTTTTATAATGGACTAACTGATGCTTCCAAGGACCACTTGGATAGTTGTGCTGGTTGTGTTTTCAGGGAAAGAATAGTCGATCATGGTGAATTGCTATTGAATAATATGTTGACTAATGAAAATAATTGGACTCTTCCTGAGCCAATTCCTAATCCAACTCCGAAGAAGAGAGGTGTTCTATTTCTCAGTCCTGAAGATATGCAGGAGGCAAATAAATCTATGAAAGAAAAAGGTATTAAAGCTGAAGATGTTAAGAATTTACCTCCTGTTGAAGAAATACATGGTCTTAATTTACCACCTATTGAAGAAACACATGGTCTTGATAACCCGACACAGGTAGTAAAGGTAAATTCTCTCTATAGATATGATAAGGTTGAAATCCCATCTAATAAGTTTCCTAGCCAATGTTTGGATGAATTTGATGACTTTATGGCTAGACAAGAAAATTTCAATGCTTATGTTGGTAGAGAATTAAAGAATAATTCTTACATGATTGGACGCTTGAGTGATTATATGGCTAGAGTTAAAGGTGAACTTAAACTCATTAGTAAATATGCTTCTATGGTTACCACTCAAGCAGAACAAGTCATTAAAGCTCAAAGTGATTTGCTCGATGAATTAAATACTAAGCATGAGTTTGTTGTTAGAGTGGCTACTAGAATGGGTAAAATGATTCCGGAACCTTTGTATCCTGAAGGCCACCCTAAGAGAATTGAGCAAGATTGATACGTCTCCAACGTATCTATAATTTTTGATTGTTCCATGCTATTATATTACCCCTTTTGGATGTTTATGGGCTTTATTTGACATATTTATATCATTTTTGGGACTAACCTACTAACCGGAGGCCCAACCCATATTGTTATTTTTTTGCCTATTTCAGTATTTCGAAGAAAAGGAATATCAAACGGAGTCCAAACGGAATGAAACCTTCGGGAGCGTGATTTTTGGAACAAACGTGATCCGGAGAGCTTGGAGTGCAAGTCAAGAAGCTCCCAAGGGCCCCACGAGATAGGGGGCCGCGCCCCCCCTGTAGGGCGCGCCCCCTGTCTTGTGGGCCCCTTGGGCGGCCACCGACGTACTTCTTCCTCCTATATATACCCACGTACCCCGAAAACATCTAGGAGCACCACGAAACACAATTTACACCGCCGTAACCTTCTGTATCCGCGAGAGCCCATCTTGGAGCCTTCGCCGGCACTCTGCTGGAGGGGGAAGCAACCACGGAGGGCCTCTACATCAACATCCTTGCCCCTCCGATGAGTTGTGAGTAGTTTACCACAGACCTACGGGTCCATACTTATTAGCTAGATGGCTTCTTCTCTCTTTTTGGATCTCAATACAATGTTCTCCCCCTCTCTTGTGGAGATCTATTCGATGTAAGCTCTTTTTGCGGTATGATTGTCGAGATCCGATGAATTGTGGGTTTATGATCAAGTTTATCTATGAATAATATTTGAATCCTCTTTGAATTCTTTTATGTATGATTGAGTTATCTTTGCAAGTCTCTTTGAATTATCAGTTTGGTTTGGCCTACTAGATTGGTCTTTCTTGCCATGGGAGAAGTGCTTACCCAGTGACAGAAAGGGTTGCAAGACACGTATTGTATTGTTGCCATCGAGGATAACAAGATGGGTTTTATATCATATTGCATGTGTTTATCCCTCTACATCATGTCATCTTGCTTAATGCATTACTCTGTTCTTATGAACTTAATACTCTAGATGCAGGCAGGAGTCGGTCGATGTGTGGAGTAATAATAGTAGATGCAGGCAGGAGTCGCTCTACTTGTTATGGACGTGATGCCTATATACATGGTCATGCCTAGATAATCTCATAACTATGCACTTTTCTATCAATTGCTCGACAGTAATTTGTTCACCCACCGTAATACTTATGCTATCTTGAGAGAAGCCTCTAGTGAAACCTATGGCCCCCGGGTCTATCTCTTATCATATTTGGTTGCAATCTACTTTTATTTGCATCTTTACTTTTTGCATCTATATTACAAAATACAAAAAATATATTTATCTTATCTTACTATCTTTATTTAATCTCACTTTCGCAAGTCGCCATGAAGGATTGACAACCCCTTTATTGCGTTGGTTGCGAGTTCTCAGTTTGTTTGTGTAGGTGCGTGGGACTTTTGAGGAGCCTCCTACTGGATTGATACCTTGGTTCGCAAAACTGAGGGAAATACTTACGCTACACTTTGCTGCATCACCCTCTCCTCTTCGAGGAAAACCAACGCAAGCTCAAGACGTGGCAAGAAGGATTTCTAGCACCGTTGCCGAGGAGGTCTTAACTCAATTCAAGACATACCAAGTACCCATCACAAACCCATCCCTCGCATTTACATTATTTGCCATTTGCCTCTCGTTTTCCTCTCCCCCACTTCACCCTTGCCGTTTTATTTGCTATCTCTTTCCCAATCTCCTCCTCAATTTTCGCTTGCCATTTTTCTGTTTGCTCGTGTGTTAGTTCATTTACCCTGTCATCATGGCTAGTCCTCCTATCTTTATTCTCATTCCCGAACAAGAAATTCACAATTTTAAGCAAAGGGAGAGAGAAAGTTTAAAAGATGCTTCGCATAGAATTTGCAATGCCCAATATAAAGCTACTAGGAAGCTTGCTACTTCCGTTCTTCTCCGCAATTTTTATGCAGGCATTACTCCTTGGAATAGATATGTTCTTGATATTGCTACCGGAGGTGATTTTATGAGTAGCCATACTTTTGATGCTTATAATGCTATGTTAGATTTGTTTGGCCCACCACCTCTTTTGGTTAATGGAACGGTTTTAACTCCAGAACCTATAGTCAATGAAAAAATAGATCTAGACTCTTCTAGAATCAGTAAACTTGAGGATATCATTACAAACTTGGGTTCCGCGTTTTCCCCCATGAGAAACACTCCAAAACCCCCTACTAAAATTGCCAAGTTTATTTATGTTCCTAAAAATAAGGGTGAATCTTCTAGTAAGGGAGATGCGGATCTCAAATCCATAAGTGTTCTTCCCAATTGCCTCTCTATCGTTAAGGAACCTTTTGCTACCAATGAATTTCATGAATTTTTGTCTAAAGACTTAGCCATTGCTAAAAGGGAATAAATCCCTAGAGATCACAAGCGCTCTATTGATGAATTTAGTGCCAAAGATGGCACTCGTTAGATCTATCTTTGTTTTTATGCCTAGCTAGGGGCGTTAAACAATAGCGCTAGTTGGGAGGCTACCCAATTTTTCTTTATTTATTTTTTTGCTCCTGTTTTGTAATAAATCTTGCATATGCCTTATGGATAGATGTGTTTTTATCTTTCAATTAGTGTTTGTGCCAAGTAGAACCTATAGGATAACCTACGATGATAGTTGATTTGATAATGCGGAAAAACAGAAACTTTGCACGGACGAATATAATTTTTTTAAATCACAGGAACGTGATTGTGCATTGATTCTTTTTGCTTATGTTCAATAAACAAATTGTCCAGGACTTCCTATTTTGGTAGGATTTTTACAGTTCCAGAAGTTTGCGTTAGTTACAGATTGCTATAGACTGTTCTGTTTTTGACAGATTCTGTTTTTCATGTGTTGTTTGCTTATTTCAATGCATCTATAGCTAGTAAATTAGTTTATAAACCATAGGGAAGTTGGAATACAGTAGGTTTAACACCATAATAAATAAAGAATGAGTTCATGGCGGTACTATATGTGGTGGTTTTGTTTTCTCTCACTAACGGAGCTTATAAGATATCCTGTTGAGTTTTGTGTTGTGAAGTTTTCAAGTTTTGGGTAAAGCTTTTATGGACTATGGAATAAGGAGTGGCAAGAGCCTAAGCTTGGGGATGCTTATGGAACCCCAAGACATTCAAGGATAGCCAAAAGCCTAAGCTTGGGGATGCCCCGGGAAGGCATCCCCTCTTTCGTCTTCGTTCATTGGTAACTTTACTTGGAGCTACATTTTTATTCGCTACATGATATGTGTTTTGCTTGGAGCGTCGTGTATTATATTAGTCTTTGCTTTTTAGTTTACTGCAATCATCCTTGCTGTACACACCTTTTGGGAGAAGCCTATTTGATTAGAATTTGCTAGAATACTCTATGTGCTTCACTTATATCTTTTGAGCTTGATAGTTTTTGCTCTAGTGCTTCACTTATATATTTTAGAGCACGGTGGTGTCTTAATTTTGAAGAAATTGCTAGTCTCTCATGCTTCACTTATATTATTTTGAGAGTCTTTTAGAACAGCATGGTATTTTCTATGATCATAAAGTTGGTCCTAGAATGATGAGCATCCAAGTTGGGTATAATAAAAACTATCATAGAAAGTGAATTGGATGCTATGATCAATTTGATGCTTGATAATTGTTTTGAGATATGAAGGTAGTGATATTAAAGTCATGCTAGTTGGGTGATTATGAATTTAAAGAATGCTTGTGTTGAAGCTTGTGATTCTCGTAACATGCACGTATGGTGAACCGCTTTGTGATGAAGTTGGAGCACAATTTTACTTATTGATTGTCTTCCTTATGAGTGGCGGTCGGGGATGAGCGATGGTCTTTTCCTACCAATCTATACCCCTAGGAGCATGCACGTAGTACTTTGGTTTTTGATGACTTCTAAATTTTTGCAACAAGTATATGAATTCTTTTGATTAATGTTGAGTCCATGGATTATACGCACTCTTTCACCCTTCCACCATTGCTAGACTCTCTAGTATCGTGCAACTTTCGCCGGTACCATTACCTTCCTCAAAACAGCCACCATACCTACCTATTATGGCATTTCCGTAGCCATTCCGAGATATATTGCCATGCAACTTTCCACCGTTCAGTTCATATGACACGCATTACTTTTGTCATATTGCTTTTTGCATCATCATGTAGTTGACATTGTATTTGTGGCAAGGTCACCTTCATAATTTTCATACATGTCGCTCTTGATTCATTGCATATCCCGGTACACCTCCGGAGGCATTCATATAGAGTCATATCTTGTTCTAGCTTTGAGTTGTAAATCCATAAAAGTATGATGATCTTCATTATTAGAGCATTGTCCTAGTGAGGAAAGGATGATGAAGACTATGATTCCCCCACAAGTCGGGATGAGACTTCGGACTTTACAAAAAGGAAAAAAAAAGAGAAAGGCCAAAAAGAAAAAAAGAAGAAAAAGAAGAAGAAGGCCAAAAAAAGAAAAAGAAAAAGAAAAAAAGAGAAAAAAATAAAATGAGAGAAAAAGAGAGAAGGGGCAATGCTACTATCTCTTTTTCCACACTTGTGCTTCAATATAGCACCATGATCTTCATGATAGAGAGTCTCATATGTTGTCGCTTTCATAGAACTTGGCTTGTATATTCCAATGATGGGCTTACTCAAAAGTGCCCTAGGTCTTCGTGATCAAGCAAGTTGGATGTACCGCACTTAGTTTCTTTTATTGAGCTTTCATATATTTATAGCTCTAGTGCATCCGTTGCATGGCAATCCCTACTCACTCACATTGGTATCTATTAATGTGCATCTCCATAGCCTATTGATATGCCTAGTTGATGTGAGACTATCTTCTCCTTTTTTGTCTTCTCCACAACCACCATTCTATTCCACATATAGTGCTATGTCCATGGCTCACGCACATGTATTGCGTGAAAGTTGAAAAAGTTGAGATTATTAAAGTATGAAACAATTGCTTGGCTTGTCATCGGGGTTGTGCATGATTAAATACTTTGTGTGATGAAGATAGAGCATAGCCAGACTATATGATTTGTAGGGATAACTTTCTTTAGCCATGTTATTTTGAGAAGACATGATTACTTTGATTAGTATGCTTGAAGTATTACTATTTTTTTACGTAAATATGAACTTTTATTTTGTATTCATTTGGGTCTGAACATTCATGCCACAATAAAGAAAATTACATTGAGAAATATGCTAGGTAGCATTCCACGTCAAAAATTTCTTTTTTATCATTTACCTACTCGAGGACGAGCAGGAATTAAGCTTGGGAATGCTTGATACGTATCCAACGTATCTATAATTTTTTATTGTTCCATGCTATTATATTACCCCTTTTGGATGTTTATGGGTTTTATTTTACATATTTATATCATTTTTGGGACTAACCTACTAACCGGAGGCCCAACCCATATTGTTGTTTTTTTGCCTATTTCAGTATTTCGAAGAAAAGGAATATCAAACGGAGTCCAAACGGAATGAAACCTTCAGGAGCGTGATTTTTGGAACAAATGTGATCCGGAGAGCTTGGAGTGCAAGTCAAGAAGCTCCCGAGGGCCCCATGAGATAGGGGGCCGCCCCCCCCCCCCCTGTAGGGCGCGCCCCCCTGTCTCGTGGGCCCCTCAGGCGGCCACCGACGTACTTCTTCCTCCTATATATACCTACGTACCCCGAAAATATCCAGGAGCACCATGAAACACAATTTCCACCGCCGTAACCTTCTGTATCCGCGAGTTCCCATCTTGGAGCCTACGCCGGCACTCTGCCGGAGGGGGAAGCAACCATAGAGGGCCTCTACATCAACATCCTTGCCCCTCCGATGAGTTGTGAGTAGTTTACCACAGACCTACGGGTCCATAGTTATTAGCTAGATGGCTTCTTCTCTCTTTTTGGATCTCAATACAATGTTCTCCGCCTCTCTTGTGGAGATCTATTCGATGTAAACTCTTTGCGGTATGTTTGTCGAGATCCGATGAATTGTGGGTTTATGATCAAGTTTATCTAAGAATAATATTTGAATCTTCTCTGAATTCTTTTATGTATGATTGAGTTATCTTTGCAAGTCTCTTCAAATTATCAGTTTGGTTTGGCCTACTAGATTGGTCTTTCTTGCCATGGGAGAAGTGCTTAGCTTTGGGTTCAATCTTGCGGTGTTCTTACCCAGTGACTGAAAGGGTTGCAAGACACGTATTGTATTGTTGCCATCGAGGATAACAAGATGGGGTTTATATCATATTGCATGTGTTTATCCCTCTACATCATGTCATCTTGCTTAATGCGTTACTCTGTTCTTATGAACTTAATACTCTAGATGTAGGCAGGAGTCGATCGATGTGTGGAGTAATAGTAGTAGATGCAGGCAGGAGTCAGTCTACTTGTTATGGACGTGATGCCTATATACATGATCATGCCTAGATAATCTCATAACTATGCGCTTTTCTATCAATTGCTTGATAGTAATTTGTTCACCCACCGTAATACTTATGCTATCTTGAGAGAAGCCTCTAGTTAAACCTATGGCCCCCGGGTCTATCTCTTATCATATTTGCTTTCAATCTACTTTTATTTGCATCTTTACTTTTTGCATCTATATTACAAAATACCAAAAATATATTTATCTTATTTTACTATCTTTATTTGATCTCACTTTCGCAAGTGGCCGTGAAGGGATAGACAACCCCTTTATTGCGTTGGTTGCGACTTCTCAGTTTGTTTGTGTAGGTGCGTGGGACTTTTGAGGAGCCTCCTACTGGATTGATACCTTGGTTCTCAGAACTGAGGGAAATACTTATGCTACACTTTGCTGCATCACCCTCTCCTCTTCGAGGAAAACCAACGCAAGCTCAAGACGTAGCAAAGATTCTCAGAGAAATAATGTAGATGAACCTAGTCCTTCTAAAAAGGAGAAAAAGAAAAATGATAGGACTTTGCATTCTTCTAGTGAACCTATTGTAGACACACCTGAGAATCCCAATGATATTTCTATTTCTGATGCTGAAACACAATCTGGTGATGAACATGAACCTAGTGATAATGTTAATGATAATGTTCATGTTGATGCTCAACCTAGAGATAATAATTATGTGGAGATTGAACCTATTGTTGATCTTGATAACCCACAATCAAAGAATCAACGTTATTCTCCCACTGTCGTTCACCGTCAAAAAAAAGAATCAATGTTATGATAAGAGAGACTTTGTTGCTAGGAATCACGGTAAAGAAAGAACCATGGGTTTAGAAACCCATGCCTTTTCCTCCTAAGCCATCCAAGAAAAAGGATGATGAGGATTTTGAGCGCTTTGCTGAAATAATTAGACCTATCTTCTTACGTATGCACTTAACTGATTTGTTTAAAGTGAATCCTTATGCTAAATACATGAAGGATATTATTACAAATAAAAGAAAGATACCGGAAGCTGAAATTTCCAACATGCATGCTTGCTAATTATACTTTTAAAGGTAGAATACCTAAGAAACTTGGAGATCCTGGAGTACCAACTATACCTTGCTCCATTAAAAGAAACTATATTAAAACTGCTTTATGTGATCTTGGAGCCGGTGTTAGTGTTATGCCTCCCTCGTTATATCGTAGACTTGAATTGAATAAGTTGAAACCTACTAAAATATCTTTGCAAATGGCTGATAAATCAACTGCTATACCTGTCGGCATTTGTGAGGATGTGCCTGTTGTGGTTGCAAACGTCACTATCTTAACGGACTTTGTTATTCTTGATATTCCCGAGGGTGATAGTATGTCAATTATCCTTGGTAGACCCTTTTTGAATACGGCAGGGGCTGTTATTGATTGCAACAAAGGCAATGTCACTTTTCATGTTAATGGTAATGAGCATACGGTACACTTTCTGAGGAAACAACCTCAAGTTCATAGCATAAATTCTATTGGAAAAATTCCATCAATTATTATTGGAGGTTTTGAATTTCCTCTTCCTACTGTCAGGAAGAAATATGATATTCTTATTATTGGGGATGTGCATACCCCGTTGAGGTAACCTAGTGTTATTCGAAATTTCTCCGGTTCCATGCGATTCGGAGTGAGTTTGTTAACAAGACTTGATAAACCTTGTTAGTGCATTCCTTTTGATAAGCATGAGATGGATGAAATTAGAAGGCACAACCTTCTGTACCCCTCCTTTTACTTTCTGTTATTTAGATTAAATAAAGCAAAAATAGTATTTTCTATCTGTTTTCTAAATTATCCATGCAATAAAAATACCCCGAAAATAAAAGTTCTCCAAATGCCCTGCAAATTTAGTATGATTTTTTCTGGAATATTTGAGAATATCTGGCACTGAGAACGCAGCAGGGGGAGCTGGCACCTAGCCACGAGGGTCCAGGGCGCGCCCCCTGCCACGTGGTCCCACGGTGGCCCCCCTCCACTTATTCCTGCACCCACACACTTCCTCTTCCTCCCAAAAAATCACCATCCAGCTCAAGCACAAGTTCTAGCTCATTTTGCTGCGATTTTTGATCTCCTTGCTCAAAGCTCCATTCACAAAACTGCTTTGGGGGATTGTTCTTTGGTATGTGACTCCTCCAATGGTCCAATTAGTTTTTGTTCTAATGCTTTATTCATTGCAAATTTTTGCTGACTAGGTGACCCTGTTCTTGAGCTTGCATGTCAAATTTATATGGTCCCAAGTAATTTTAATGCATGATATAGGCTCTAGGCACTTGTGGGAGTAGTTGCTATCAATTTTCTTGAGTTTGATTCACTTTTATTTTGAGTTACTAAAATTTTTAGAAATTTTCAGAAAAAGATGAAGAGATTTTTCTTGAGGGGCTCTTCTAGCAAAGGCTCCAAGGATAAACAAGCTAAGGAGAATGAAAAGCCGAAGTATAATCTCCCTCGTGTGGCGGATGTACGGCCGTGTGAATGGCCTTTATGATGATTTCTTAAGAGCAGCCGGGATTCATGATGATTTTTATTCATTGGCTGATAATGCTGGCCTCACCGACTTCCTCCACGACCAGATCAAACAGTATCTCTTACTCACCAATACTTTCGTGCAAAATTTCTACTTTCATCCTAAGAAATCTTTAACTTTTTTGATAGAAATATTAAATCTCACCTCCTTCAGTAGAGTTTCATTTATATGATGTTTCTAGGGAGATGTCACTATATGAATTCTGCACGGTTTGCAAGATACCTTTCGGGGGCAGCTTAGAGGAACCACATCGTAAAGATGTGGATGGATTTATTGATACTATTATTGTAGGGTTAATGAGGAAGGTTTCCGACGCAAGAATTACTAGGATACATTTTCCTGTTTTATGCTACTTTGCAATATTTGCTAGTCGATGCTTAATTTGTCATGGGAAACAAACACCTATGGGGCAGGGCCCCTTTCGATCCGGCAGGGAGCGGAGGCCGCACGAAGAGTGGATCGAGGCGGAGCACGCGAGTGATTTTACCCAGCTTCGGAGCTCTTCGAAGAGATAATACTCCTACTGCTGCTTTGTGGTTGTATTATGTTCTTGCTCGAGAGCGTGGGAGTATTCTGGTTTCGAATGAGTCGAACCCCTTCTACGTTGCGCATGGGCCTCCTTTTATAGGCTCAAGGGGTCACCGACAGGTGGCAACGCATGCAGGGGTAAAAGTGTAAAAGGTGTGGTTGGTACAACTTCTTCTAAAGTGGATCCTACCTAACTCTGACGGCATGGGACAAAGGCATTAAATGCCCGTCCGCGTCGCCCAAACAGTGCAGAAAAGCGACCGTTAGGGGCGCCACCGTTCGCCGCGATGGCCATCTCGTCATCTCCACTTGCCACCTTGCACCGCTTGGCTGCACAGCTTCTCGCCACGTGCGCCTGGAACGGTCCTGGGGCGACACGTCGACGGATGCGCTGGAGCGTGGGCACAGAGTGGTGGCTTCGCCACGGCAAGCGCCTTGCCGCGGTCGTTGTCTTGTCACGCCTGAAGCTTGCCGCTCGCCGGGTCTTGCCGGGACGCGCGGCGCGTCGCGGCAAGTTCCTTGAAATGCCTTGGTTGGCCTTCCCGGCAGGCTCCTCTTGCCGGGGCCTTGTCCTTCCCGGCAAGCTCCTCTTGCCGGGGCCTTGTCTTCTCAGTTAAAACACTTTGTTCTTGAATGGCTCCAATAGGAACTACGGAGGATCTTGGCGGGCACCCGGCAAGCCTTGCCGCGGGGCGCTGCGACTGCCCATGCACAAGTTCGGGATACTAAGGTACCCTTACTTTAGTACACCGACAGGAGCCCTCGGGCCTGGGCCACACACGGTGCCGAGCGCTGTTGGGCCAGGCCCAAAACAGGGCACGGGCACGCGCGGCCTGGGTCCACACCGTATCTAACTCCGTATCCACCGCGCCCTCCCGTAACGGCACGCGTCGAACGCGGCGTCGTGGGAGAGATCGTGGGTGATCCTTTATTCGGAAAAAGCGTAACGTTCGCCTCCTCCTCTTTATAAACAGGGGAAACAGGGGCGGTTCCCCCACCTTCGCCACTTGCGGTTCCAATCTTAGAAATCTCGCCGTTCCCCTCCGCTTCCCAAAGCCGAAAGAGAGAAGCGCTCTGCCCCCCGTCGCCGCCGTCGCCACCAACGCCCTCGATCTCCCCCACCACCTCTGCCATGGCTCCGAAGACCGGGAAGGGTACGAAGTCGGCCGAGGCGCTGCGGCTTGAGGCGCTGTGAAAGGAGCGGGCACTTTTCCCCCCTGAGCTCTCCGCGAAGGAGCTGAGGGAGTGGTTCTATCTCTTCTGGTCGACGGAGACGCATGCGCATCTGCGCACGCAGGTACTTTCCGCCGCCGCTTCCACTTTGAAACGGGCTCCGAAAGGATACCCCTTCTTTGCACTGTTCTTCTATTGCGGGCTCTGCCCGCCCTTCTCCGATTTCTTCTGTGATATCATGAACACCTATGGGTTCCACCTCCTTGATTTCACCCCCAACGCCGTTCTGACCATGGCGGTTTTTGCACATCTCTGCGAGAACTTTGTCGGAATTCACCCAAACGTAGCCCTTTTCCGCCACTGCTTCATGCCCCGGGTCGAGAGAGGAGAGCCCTTGGCTGGCGGGATCGCCTGGATCTCGAGAGCCGGCATGAAGGAGGTCTATCTGGAGGGGGAGCTCCGCAGCAAATGGGAGGAGTGGAGAGCGGAATGGTGCTGGATTGTTGATGAGAACCCGCAGCCGTTCACTGCCCTGCGCCAAACTCCAGCAGTGCGCGGCAACGATTGGAGCTTCCTGGCGGCGGACGATGCTAGACTGAAGATCGCCACCACCCGGATCTTGCGACTCAGGCTTGCCGGGCTCACTGTAGGCGTTGTTGGCGCGGACTTTCTTCGCCCCTGCATCGCCCCTCTGCAGGAGAGGGGGAGACCCGCCTGGCTGTTCGGGGGTCCGGCGGATATCATGAGGCTACGCCCAGGCCTCAACTTCAATTTTACTGTCTTGGAGTTGGATGGGACGCTCAAGGAGCTGTTCAAGCACGACCCCAATCATCCCGAGTGGTTCAGGCTGCCGCAGGGCGTCGTCTCGTTGTGCAACAACTCCTCGCTCGATCGCATCCGCGCAATGATGCTGGAGTGCGACTCGCATGGAATTATTCCAACTTGGTAGGAGCCCGCCGACGACGTAGTGCAGTAGTTCTTCGATAGCTTGGTGGAGGTGGCGGTCCGCACCGACGAGCAGAGGATCCTCACTCGCGACACCACCGACGATGAGATGCGGCGCATTGCCACCAGGGCGGAAGAGGCGGCGGCGGCCGCCGCCGCGGGCGAATTTGGGTTTACTGTGGAAGAGGCAGAGGCAGCCGAGGTGGCAAGCCTTGCCGATCGAGATGAGCTTGTCGGGGAGGTCGTCGGCGAGGGAGGGCCCGAAGCCGAATCGAGCGAGCCCGCCGAGCGCGCAAGCGGCCAGCCGTCTTCAAGCAACTTGCCGCAAGCGGAGCTCCCAGTGCAGCCCCCAGCTCCACCAAGAAGGCGCCTCCGCAGGACCGGAGACATAGCAGGGCGGCAGACGGGTCAACAGCCACCGCGGAGCGGGACACGCTCCACCGTGACAAGCACTGTTGCCGCGGGAGCGTCTCACGCCGCTGCGGCAACTGGAGCGGGGTCCTCTCGGGCCGCCGCTTCTAATCCTGCCGCAGCTCCCGCCAAGCGTCCAAGGGAGCCTACTCCTCCACCTAGTCGCGCTGAAAGAGTACCGAACTTCGACCTCTCCGCGCTCAGCTCCGACGAGGAGGAAGAAGAGGAAGAAGAGTAAGGCTCTTTTTTTGTTGTACTTATATTTCTTCGATTCTTGTTATTTCTTGTCTTGTATCTGATCTGCTTTCTTCTGAACCTTGTTCCTTTCCAGGACTCTAGCCCAGAGAGCGGCGAAGAGGGCAAGGTCCCCGTGGTTGTCATCGAGGACGATCCTGCTGTGACAACAGAGGGCGCGTCCGAGACCACCTTGTCGGACCCGGCAACTACTCCCCGAAGCAGCCCCCAGCGTAAGTATATAATTTTACTTCCCGCCGTCAGGCGCGCATGGGTGTTCTTTCCTTGCTGGTATCTTGATTGTTGGTTTGCTTGTGTAGGAGCAGAACAGGCTCACCAGGAGCAACCAGAAGCCGCCCCTGAGGTGCTATCTGCTTCGACTACGCCGCCAAGGGAGGATTCCCCGGCAAGGGAGCGCTCTCCGGCAAGGGAGAGGTCCCCGGCAAGGGGCAGTTCTCCGGCAAGGGACGGGACCAGTGATCCCCCGGTGGTGGAGCCCATGACTACAGAGCCCAGCACAGGTAATCCTTCTTGTCAGAAAACTTCCCTTGGGTTCTTCTTCTTCTGATCTTCTTTTTGGATATTTGCTTGACTTTTTCTCCCTCTTCCTGTCTTCAGACCCACCTTCCCCGGAGCCAATGGAGACTGAAGCCACCGGCGAGGAGAACACGCGCGGCAACACTGATGACGCTGCGGCTACCGAGGAGGAGGCCGGCGCTGATGATCCTGCCGGCGAAGAGGCCGCCAAGGCTGCTGGCGCAGGAGCTGGCGAGGGGTCCGGCGATCGCACTGACGACCCTGGGGCCGCAGGAGCGCAGGGCGCTACACCGACCGCCGATCCCTCTGCCGCTGATGCAGCGCCAGGCTCCGAGGACCCCCAGCCCGGCGCCTACTTAAAGGCCGGCGACGGTGTCTTCATCAAGCTCCCCTGGGCGTCAAGCTCCAGGGCGCTGGTTGAGGGAGAAGCTTTCGACGGAGAAGTGCTCGCCTCCGCTGGGCTGACAGTGGTTGACGCGCCAAGCAGCAGCAGCGGCGAGTCTGAGGAGGAGCAGCTGCTCCGGAAGCTGGTGTTGCTCTACCGCGCCCGACAAGCCAAAGTGGAATCTCGGGAAGCGCTTGTCGCGCAGGCGGGAGCAGATATTGAGAAGCGTGCGGAGGAGCTCCAGGAACGCAATCAGGAAGCTCTCCGGTCCATTGCAGAGGAGCGGGCGCAGCTCGTCGAGGCGCGGAAAGCCTTCCTTCTCGAGAAGGCTGAAGCTGAAGAGCAACAGCGGCTTGCCGCCGAGGAGCAGTCCACGCGAGAAGGCGAGCTGACACAGCGGAAAGTCAATCTGGACAGCTATGAGGAGGAGCTGGAGGTGAAGGTGACGCAGCTAGAAGCCGCTCTCAAGGCGAAGAATGAAGAGCTTGCCGCGCTCCAACGCGAGCGCGAGAAGGACGCCCTTGCCCATGGTGAGCTGCAGGGTCATCTCCTTGAGAGGGGCAAAGAACTGAGCGCCGCCAAAGATTCAAATGCTGATCTGGAGCTGAAGCTGGCCACGCTGACTGAGACGCTGGACGGCGCCAAGAAGCGGGAGGAGGACTTGAAGGAGGAGATCAAGGCCAACGAGGCGCTGTTGACGAGGGCTGCCGAGACCCAGAACACCTTCAGGGACACTGTGGAGCTCTGGACGGAGGGCCTCGTGAACATTGCCGCGGTCATTGACGAGGAGCTGACGCAACTGGAAATGGAGGGCTTCGGGTACTCCTCCGACGAGAACCTCCAGCCCAGCGCCAAGCTCACTCTGTTCTTCAAGGGCGTGGCGACGGCCGTCCAGCAGCTCCGGGAAAGGATCCCAAAGCAGCTGGCCGACGAGTCGCGCACGATCTGCGCCAGAGTCCTGGAGAAAGTGTTGGTGAAGGTGGTCTTCCGCAACCCAGGCCTCAACCTCACCAATGTCCTCAAGAAGCTGCCGGCGGGTGCTGATCTTGAAGAGCTCAAGGCCCTTGTCGCACCGATTGTGGACAAGGTGAATGAAGTCAGGAGGGTCGATGCCGGTCACGTAGATTAGGCCGCGTGTTTTCTCCTTTTCTTGCCGCTGCCATTTATGTTACGAGAACAATTCAGTCAGTGCTGCGACAAGTTACCTTTGTAATATAACTTTATCTTGGGCAATATTTGCTATGTTATCCCCTTTACTTGATTCCTTCCTTTGTATGTTTTACCCTATGCTTCTAGGGAACTTGCCGGCGCAGGCACCCTTGCCGCGAGCGCTGAGTGTGGAACATCAGCAGCCTGCTGGCGGTGCTGCTTCCGGAAAGAAACCTTGTCGCAACTAGTCGCAGCACACTTAAATTGTTGAGCGGACTCGAAACAAAGTAAGGGCGCAACTAGCTACGAGTTGGTTCCTCCGCGCACAGGTTTTCCATACAAAGCACGGTCGTTCAAGGAAGATAACTTAAAAAAATTAAAAACTGGTTGTGCTCAAACTTTGGCAACTTAGCTTTTCTGTCGTCTACGTCCCGGCAAGGCGATACTTTCTTGAACGATGCCTGGTCCACACCATTATCTTCTCCTCCCCCCCCCCCCCCCGGTGAACTTGTGGGCGAGGGAACCTTCCTTTTTCTTGAGAAAAAAGAAAGAAGAGGAAATAAAGATATGGAGCCTTAAGGCTCGTTATTGCTTACCGGGGGTAAGTGCTGCACGAAGTGTCAGATAATACATGCAAAAAAGAAAAAAGCATGAAATTTGACAAGATGTGCGGAGCATATGATCTTTATTTATGCACAGGATCTGCGCCCAGCTTTGTACAAAGGGTTACATGCAACAGTGGCAAGGCTTGTACAAAAGGTGGTTGCCGGAACGGGTTCCGGCAACCGCGCCTTACGGGTAAAACTTACGAAGATGCTCAATGTTCCAGGAGTTGCTCACCGGAGAGCCATCTTCGGTCTAAGGCGGACATCACCAGGCCTAGTGACTCGCTTCACCCGATAAGGGCCTTCCCACTTCGGCGTCAACTTGTTGGAATTCTTGGCGGATTGAACGCGCCGAAGAACAAGGTCGCCTTCCTCGAGACTTCTGGCATTAACTTTGCGGCTATGGTAGCGGCGCAAAGCTTGCTGGTATCGAGCAGCTCGTACAGCAGCCTGAAGACGATCTTCCTCAAGGAGCAGCGCGTCATCTTGTCGCAGCTGCTCTTGCTCAAGCTCATCATAAGCGAGCACTCGAGGCGATCCGTATACGAGTTCCGTGGGGAGAATTGCCTCTGCTCCATAAACTAGAGCGAAAGGTGTCTGGCCAGTGGCTCGATTTGGCGTCGTCCTGATCGACCAAAGAACCACCGGCAGCTCCTCGATCCAGTTCTTTCCGCACTTGTGCAGCCTGTCGAAAGTCCTGGTCTTGAGCCCGCGCAGCACTTCAGCGTTTGCCCTCTCCGCTTGACCGTTGCTTCTCGGGTGAGCAACAGAAGCAAAGCAGACCTTAGCGCGAAGATTTTGGACGTACTGCATGAAGGTGCGGCTCGTGAATTGTGTGCCATTGTCGGTGATGATCCTGTTAGGGACTCCGAAACGGCAAACAATCGACCTGAAGAACTTGACTGCTGATTGTGCTGTCACCCTCCTCACTGCTTCCACTTCCGTCCACTTTGTAAACTTGTCGATTGCAACGTACAAGTACTCAAAGCCCCCGACAGCTCGGGGAAAGGGGCCGAGGATGTCGAGCCCCCAGACCGAAAATGGCCGGGATAAAGGGATCGTCTGGAGAGCTTGAGCTGGCTGGTGTATCTGCTTGGAGTGGAACTGGCACACTTCACACTTGGTTACTTGTGCAGTTGCATCCTGGAGAGCTGTCGGCCAAAAGAAACCTTGCCGGAATGCTTTGCCGGCAAGTGCTCTTGCGCCAATGTGATGACCACATATGCCTCCATGTATCTCCGCCAACAGCTTCTGTCCATCTTCCCGGGGAATGCACTTTAATTTCACTCCATTGAATCTTCTTCTGTACAGTATGTCGTCGACAAACTGGTACATACTTGATTGCCGGGCTACTCTCTCCGCTTCTTCTTGCTCTTCGGGAAGTTCTCCTGTCTGAAGGAAACGGACAATCTGCTGTGCCCATGCTGGAGCTTGCGGCTCAACAACAAGGACTAAAGGCACAAACGCTGCTGCGGGAACATCTGCTTCTACGGCAAGAACCTGCGGCTCAGCCGGAGCTTGGTGTTCCCCGGCAAGCTTGCCGGAGAAAAACTTGTCGGGAGCGTCTGCTTCAATGGAACAAACCCTAGGGCTTGTCGGAGTAGACTGCTCCTCAGCGCTCTTGGTATTGATCTTGGGGACCTTCTTGGCGGCGGCTTCGGGGAGCTCTGCCAGAAAGTAGTCAACAAAAACCAACTTCCTCTTTTTGCTCTGTCTAGATGATGGTGTTACAGATGGTTGAGTCAGCTTGAGCACAAAGATCCCTAGTTCCACAGGTATCTTAAGTGCGGTGCACTTTGACAGGCCATCTGCAATGTCGTTCTGAGCTCTCGGAACATGTTCCATCTGCAGGCCGTCAAAGTGCTCTTCGAACTTTCTCACTTCATCAATGTATGCTTCCATCAACGGACTTTGATAATCTTTGTTCACTTGGCGGACAACAAGCTGCGAGTCACCCCTAACAATAAGCTTCTTGATCCCAAGGTCAGCCGCAATCCTGAGCCCGGCAAGCAAACCTTCATACTCTGCAGTATTGTTTGTCGCTTGCTCCTTGGGAAAGTGCATCTGGACCACGTACTTGAGGTGCTCTCCGGTGGGTGCGACAAGTAACACGCCCGCACCGGCGCCTTGCAGCGAGAAGGCACCATCAAAGTACATGATCCATTCTTTGCTTGCTTCCTAGACGGGGATGCTCGTCTTTGGAGTTTCTTCATCAGGTGTTGGCGTCCATTCTGCTATGAATTCTGCCAATGCTCGGCTCTGGATAGTTGAAGTACTCTCAAACTTGAGGCGAAAGCTTGACAATTCCAGTGCCCACTCGACAATCCTGCCTGTTGCTTCTGGATTCTGCAATATCCTCTTCAACGGAAAGCGAGTGACAACTGTGATCTCATGTGCTTGAAAGTAATGGTGCAGCTTTCTCGAGGCCATGAGAAGGCCGAAAAGCAATTTCTGCACACCAGAGTACCTTGATCTAGCCCCCTGCAGAAGGGAACTAACAAAGTAAACTAGGCGCTGCACCATTTTCTTCTGCTTCTCTTCTTGCGGCTGCACAGATCCATCCTTATCGGGACCAGAGCTTGTCGGGGAAGCCCTCTGCTTATCGCTGGACGCGCTTGCCATGGTCGCTGGCTCATCATCCGCCTCCCTTTCTGCTACTAACGCAGCACTAACCACTTGATTGGTTGCCGCTAGATATAGCAGCAACTTCTCTTGCGGCTTAGGTGCGACAAGTATTGGAGTGGAGGACAGGTATCTCTTCAAGTCCTGCAGCGCAGCCTCCGCTTCCGGAGTCCATTTCATTGGACCTTCCTTTTTCAATATTTTGAAAAATGGCAAGGCGCGCTCAGCAGACTTAGAGATAAACCTGCTGAGAGCAGCCACGCAGCCGGCAAGCCTTCGTACGTCCTTGACGCGCTTCGGTGCTTCAATCTACTCAATGGCCTTAATCTTGTCGGGATTAGCTTCAATCCCCCGCTGAGACACAAAGAACCCAAGAAGCTTGCCGGAAGGGACTCCAAACACACACTTCTCGGGATTGAGCTTGAGGTTGATCTTGCGCAGATTTGCAAAGGTCTCGTCCAAATCCTGGATCAGAGTTGCTCTATCTTTGCTCTTGACCACTATGTCATCCATGTAGGCTTCTACATTTCTGTGCAACTGTGGCTCAAAAGCTTCGTGAACTACCCTTGCAAATGTTGAACTAGCATTCTTTAGTCTGAAAGGCATCCGTACAAAGCAGTATGTGCCACATGGAGTAATGAATGCGGTTTTCTCCTCATCCTCTTCTGCCATGAAGATCTGATGATATCCTGAATATGCATCAAGAAATGAAAGCAAATCACATCCTGCCGTGGAGTCGGCAATCTGGTCAATGCGCAGCAAGGGAAATGGATCTTTGGGACAAGCTTTATTAACATCAGTGAAGTCAATACAAAGCCTCCATTTTCCGTTCGCCTTGTGCACGACTACAAGATTGGCCAGCCACGTAGGATGGAGCACTCCTCTGACAAGGCCTGCTGCTTCCAACTTCTTGATCTCTTCTGCAATGAATTCTTGGCGCTCCACTACTTGTTTTCTAACTTTCTGCTTGACGGGCCGCGCGTGAGGACAGACGGCAAGGTGGTGCTCAATTACTTTCCTGGGAACACCGGGGATGTCAGATGGTTGCCATGCAAACACATCGACATTCGCCCGCAGGAAAGCAACGAGCGCGCTTTCCTATTTAGGATCGAGCGTGGCACTGATGGTGAAGGTACCACCAGTGCCGTCCTCCTTGGCGGCCACTTTCTTGGTCTCTGGCGGAGCTGCCTTCGCCTTCTTACACTTGCTGGTGGAGCTCGATGCTGCGTCCTCGACGGTAGCGCAGCACTCCGAAGAGGTGCGCTTGCCGGAGTGGGCATCAGAGCTTTTGCCGGACATAGTCTTCTTCTTCCCCACGGGAGCTTCAGCGGCGAGTGGTTTGCGATCTGCTGCGGCTGCTGCTTCCCGATAGATCTTGTCGGTGTAGATAAGGGCATCTTTCTTGTCGCTAGGGACAGAGATGACACTTATCGGACCTGGCATCTTGAGCACGTTGTAGGCATAGTGAGAGGCTGCCATGAACTTGGCGAGCGCTGGACGGCCGAGTATTCCATTATAAGGCAATGGGAAATCAGCAATGTCAAAAGTGACTTTCTCTGTCCTGAAATTCAGCTCGCTGCGAAATGTCACTGGCAAAGTGATCTTCCCCTTCGGCTTGCTCCTTACCGGATTGATTCCTTGGAATGTACCGGTCTCTTCGAGCTCGCTGTCGGGGATCTGGAGTTTCTTGAGTACCGCTGAGGAGATCAGGTTGAAGCCGGCAACACCGTCAACTAGCATCTTTGTGACCTTGAGGTTGCGGATAGTTGGTGAAACCAACATCGGCAAGCACCCGACCGCAGTTATGCGATCAGGGTGGTCCTCAATGTCAAAGATGATAGGCGTGCTGGACCACTTCAGAGGCTTGCCTGACTCAACTGGTGGTTCTGCTGCATTAACTTCCCGCACCCACTGTTTGAGTTGGCGGTGCGAAGTATGCAGAGAAGCACCACCTTCAATGCACAGAACCTCTGTTGCTTTCTGAAACTCCTGCTCATCGGCCTCGTCATCATCCATATCCTCATCTTCGTCTTCATCTTCATCCTTGTCGCGGCCGCGGGGAGGCCTGTCTCCTTGCCGCTGCTTGGCCTTGCCGCGGCGTCCTCCCCGGCCGGGGCGCTTCTTGCCGGATCCGCCAGTACCTTCCTGGGCCTTCTCCTTGTCGCGTCACTCGTACTCAGCTTTCTGCTGCTCGACAAGCTGCTCAACTTTCTTGCAACTCTGGAGATCATGGCCCTTGGTGCGGTGGATCTTGCAGTATTGCTTGTCGGAGCCGCCCTGCTTGTCGGCGGCCGCCACAGGTTCTGCTTCCTTGGCCCCACCTCCGTTGCCAGACTGCTCGATAGCTACCACATCTTTGCCTTTCCTTCTTCTATTGTTCCGCCGCCGGTTTTTCTTTGCCGGGGCAGCATCCTCACTGTCAGACCCCCCTGCTCCTGTGTTCTCTCCGGGGAGTTTCCTCCCTTCCTCAGCACGTGCACACTTGTCGGCCAGGGCGTAGAGCTCACTGACGTCTCTTATCTTGCACATCGCCATCTCCTCCCGCATCCTGCGGTTACGCACGTTCTGATGGAACGCGCTGATGACCGCGGCGGGGTGGACATCTGGGATGTTGCGCTGCACTTGGCTGAATCTCTGAATGTACTTGCGCAGGGGCTCCCCTTCCTTCTGGGCGAGCAGATGAAGATCGCTCTCCTGGCCATGGGGCTTGTGGCCGCCTGTGAAGGCGCCGACAAACTGATGGCACAGATCCACCCATGAGGAGATGGAGTTGTCCGGCAAGTGCATGAGCCAGGATCTGACATTAGGCTTGAGCACCAGTGGGAAGTAGTCGGCAAGGATCTTGTCGTCGCGTCCCCCGGCAGCCTGAACCGCGATGGTGTAGATGCTGAGGAACTCCGACGGATGCAACCTGCCATCATACTTCTCTGGTACATCTGGCTTGAAGTTCTTGGTACTGGGCCACTGGACTTGCCGCAGCTCACGAGAGAACGCAGGGCAACCTACCGCGTACGGCAAGTTGCCTGGTTCCCCTGGCGCATGCATGTCGACAGCGGGCCCAGCGCGCTGGTCTGACTGACGCCGCGCTTCTCTTCGACGCTCGATGCGAGTACGAGCGTCTTCTTGTTGTCGTTCTTGAAGAACTTGGCATTGATCGCGACGAGCTCGTGGATCTGACGACGCCATGGAGTCGGTGTCGAGGTTGACCCAGCGAGTCGGCGATCTCGGCCTTCGGGGCGGGGAGTGCACGGTGGTTGCACCCCCACCAGTCTTGTCGCCATCGGCTCGCGCCTGGGCGTCTTGCCGCGGCTTCGATGTGCTCGGTTGCCGGGGAGTGTCGCCGTTGGCGAAGCCGATAAGGCTCTGAATGGTGGCCCTCCAACCGTCGATCTTGTCCGCCGTCGGAGGGTAATCCAGGAGCAGTTGGGCTCGAGCCAACGCTTCTTCTGGAGTCTTTGGTGGCGGTGGCGAACGGTGCGAGGAGCGGGATATGCTCGGACTTCTAACTATGTTAGAAGGAGCAGGATCCCGTCCAAGTGACCATGTCTTGCTCGTGCCAACAGGCTGGCGTGCGTGCTAGTCTTGAGCATCCCGATATCCGCCAGCTCGACCTTGGTCCAACGAGCGTATGGTACTGCGAGTACCATGACGCTGTCGGTCTCGCGCCTCCTGAGATGGGCGCGGTGCGTGTACGGACGCCGAAGTTTGCACGGCCTTGTCCTTGGACATGGCGGCAGCTTGAGCTTCCTCGTCGGCGCCCGTTCGTCCGCCGGCGTCTATCCCACCGCCCGTTTGCTCTAGCGGCGGTGGAATCGACGCGGACGGAGCAGCCACCTCCGAAGCCTTCTTCTTCGGTGGCATGTCGATGAAGATGACGAAGATCTGGCTCGCGTAAACGCCGGATCAGGTTCACACAACCTCGACGCCCCCTACCTGGCGCGCCAAAGATCTCGTGGGAAACGAACACCTATGGGGCAGGGCCCCTTTCGATCCGGCAGGGAGCGGAGGCCGCACGAAGTGCGGATCGAGGCGGAGCACACGAGCGATTTTACCCAGCTTCGGAGCTCTCCGGAGAGATAATACTCCTACTGCTGCTTTGTGGTTGTATTATGTTCTTGCTCGAGAGCGTGCGAGTATTCTGGTTTCGAATGAGTCAAACCCCTTCTACGTTGCGCATGGGCCTCCTTTTATAGGCTCAAGGGGTCACCGACAGGTGGCCCCGCATGCAGGGGTAAAAGTGTAAAAGGTGTGGTTGGTACAACTGCTTCTACAGTGGATCCTGCCTAACTCTGACGGCAGGGGACAAAGGCATTAAATGCCCGTCCGCGTCGCCCAAACAATGCAGAAAAGGGATCGTTAGGGGCGCCCCCGTTCGCCACGATGGCCATCTCGTCATCTCCACTCGCCACCTCGCACCGCTTGGCTGCACAGCTTCTCGCCATGTGCGCCTGGAATGGTCCTGGGGAGACACATCGACGGATGCGCTGGAGCGTGGGCACAGAGTGGTGGCTTCGCCGCGGCAAGCACCTTGCCGCGGTCGTTGTCTTGTCGCGCCTGGAAGCTTGCCGCTCGCCGGGTCTTGCCGGGACGCGTGGCGCGTCGCGGCAAGTTCCTTGAAATGCCTTGGTTGGCCTTCTCGGCAAGCTGCTCTTGCCGGGGCCTTGTCCTTCCCGGCAATCTCCTCTTGCCGGGGCCTTGTCTTCTCAGTTTAAACACTTTGTTCTTGAATGGCTCCAATAGGAACTACGGAGGATCTTGGCGGGCATCCGGCAAGCCTTGCCGCGGGGCGCTGCGACTGCCCGTGCACAAGTTCGGGATACTAAGGTACCCTTACTTTAGTACACCGACATAATTGGTCGCGGAAACTATGGAAACATTAGTGTTCCTGATATTATTATTTTGTTCCATCCTTTATTTCGTGATAACTCTGTTAGTATGGGCGCTATTATTGCTAAACGATTAAGCTTAAACCATACAAAGGGGCCAATCTTTGGAGGTATCTATGCTGCACGCCTTGCTAAACATTTCAGGATACCCATTAGGCATTTTGAGAAAGAGGAAAAACTGCTGCCCCTACCTTTCTAGATTATAAGGGCATGGTAGCACATGAGTTTATTGTTAAAAATGGTGATAAGATGCTTTTGTATAATTTCAGATTTCATAAGAAACACAGTGAGACTATTATCTTGCCTGCGCCCTCATTGTTTGATTTAACTGCACGCCCTTACTTCGTCTTGCCGGAGGCTATGCGCTCTGTGGCCAGACATCAGCTCCAGAGACCGAGCCGGCACCACAACTTGACCCTTATAGTCCATCCTCTTATCAGTGGGATCCGGAGGAGATCGCCAGCCAGTGGCAGTACGATGACACTCCTCAGTACACCGGGGAGAGTAGCCGCGATCCATGGCCATAGAACAACTTAGGCCAAAAGCCTAAGCTTGGGGGAGTACGTATTTCTCACCGATATTACATTCATGTTCACACACTCATTATAGTTGTCGATGCTCATACTCTTTCATTGTACTATTCATGCTAGTTTATTTTCTTTTTCTAGCTTTCTTCTTGTGTGTTTGATAAACCTTAAGAAAAACAAAAAGAATTAGTTAGTTTACTTTCCATGTCTGTAGTAATAGTAATTAAAAGAAAACCCAAAAATATTTCCCGTTCTTCTTTTGCTTGTTGGGAGCTTTCCCGTGTAAATAGTTTTATTTCTTTTCTTTTCTTTGGGGGTCGAGAGGAGAAGACCATAATGAAAATGTTTAGTGGCTCTAAGATGCATGATTGTTGATTTAACCAAGAGCCCATAGTACATTGTCTTCTCCCTTGAATTGATTGCCTGCAGATTCCAGCTTAGTCCAATGCACATGCACTACTATTACACTCGCCGTTCGGTCGTGCGAGTGAAAGGCAATAATAACGATATATGATGGACTGATTGAGATGAGAGAAGCTGGTATGAACTCGACCTCTCTTGTTTTTGTAAATATGATTAGTTCATCGTTCTTGATTGATCCTATTATGAATAAACATGTTTGCAATAACAATTAGAGATTATAGTTGCTCATGCCATGCTTAATTAGCTATGAGTTTATAATGGTTTACCTTGCGTGCCAACATGCTATTAAAATGGTTGTGATGTGGTATGATAGGGTGGTATCCTCCTTTGAATGATTTGAGTTACTCGACTTGACACATGTTCACGCATGTAGTTGAAACAAAATCAACATAGCCTTCACGATATTTATGTTCATGGTGGATTATATCATACTCATGCTTGCACTCGGTGTTGATTAATTTTAATGCATGTTCATGACTGTTGTCGCTCTCTCAGTTGGTCGCTTCCCAGTCTCTTGCTAGCCTTCGCCTGTACTAAGAGGGAATACTGCTTGTGCATCCAAACTCCATAAACCCCAAAGTTATTCCATATGAGTCCAACATACCTTCCTATATGCGGTATGTACCTGTCGTTCCAAGTAAATTTGTATGTGCCAAACTCCAAACCTTCAAATGAAATTCTGTTTTGTATGCTCGAGCAGCTCATCTATCAACTAGGGTTGTCTATATCTTCCATGCTAGGTGGGTTATTCTCAAGAGGAGTGGACTCCGCTCCTCATTCACGAGAAAATGGCTGGTCACCGGGGATGCCCAGTCCCATGCTCAAATCAAATCAAAATAGTTAAACAAAACTCCCCCAGGATTGTTGCTAGTTGGAGGCACCCGTTGTTTCGGGCAAGCCATGGATTGATGCTTGTTGGTGGTGGGCGAGTATAAACTTTACCATTCTGTTTGGGAACTGCCTATAATGTGTGTAGCATGGAAGATATTGAGATCTCATAGTTGTTATGTTGACTGTGAAAGTATACCGCTCAAAATGTTATTCATCTCTATTTCAAAATCGATCTTTGGCACCTCTACAAATCCCTGCATCCCTCTGCGGAGGGCCTACCTATTTACTTTTATGTTGAGTCATCACCCTCTTATTAAAAAGCACCTGCTGGAGAGCACCGCTGTCATTTGCATGCATTCCTACTAATTTATATTGGGTATGACTATGACTGGATCTCTTTTACCATGAATTACAATGTTTAGTTAGTCCTTGATCTTTAAAGGTGCTCTGCATTTATGTTTTGCGATCTCAGAAAGGCTAGCGAGATACCATCATCTTATATCATATTATGATTGTTTTGAGAAAGTGTTATCATCCGAGATTTATTATTATTGTGCGCTAGTTGATTATGCCATTGATATGAGTAAACATGAGACCTAAGTTTTATTGTGAATATGGTTAGTTCATAATCTTTGCTGAAAAATTGAATGCTGGCTTTACATATTTGCAACAAGAAGAGAAAACAGAGTATGCAAATGTTTTTGTTTATCACTTTCAGTTTGTCAACTGAATTGCTTGAGGACAAGAAAAGCTTTAAGCTTGGGGGAGTTGATACGTCTCCGTCGTATATACTTTTCCAAACACTTTTGCCCTTGTTTTGGACTCTAACTTGCATGATTTGAATGGAACTAACCCAGACTGACGCCGTTTTTAGCAGAACTGCCATGGTGTTATTTTTGTGCAGAAATAAAAGTTCTCGGAATGACCTGAAAATCCACGGAGGAACTTTTCAGATTTAATAAAAAATACCGGTGAAAGAATTAGCATCAGAGGCCCACACCCTATCCACGAGGGTGGGGGCGCGCCCCCTGCCTCGTGGGCCCCCTGGACGTCCACCGACCTCAACTCCAATTCCATATATTTGCTTTTGCAAGAAAAAAAATCAGAGAGAAAGTTTCATCGCGTTTTACGATACAGAGCCGCTGCCAAGCCCTAATCTCTCTCGGGAGGGCTGATCTGGAGTCCGTTCGAGGCTCCGGAGAGGGGGATTCGTCACCGTCGTCATCATCAACCATCCTCCATCACCAATTTCATGATGCTCACTGCCGTGCGTGAGTAATATTAATTCCATCGTAGGCTTGCTGGACGGTGATGGGTTGGATGAGATTTCCCATGTAATCAAGTTAGTTTTGTTAGGGTTTGATCCCTAGTATCCACTATGTTCTAAGATTGATGTTGCTATGACCTTGCTGTGCTTAATGCTTGTCACTAGGGCCCGAGTGACATGATTTTAGATTTGAACCTATTATGTTTTCTTGAATATATGTGAGTTCTTGATCCTATCTTGCAAGTCTATAGTCACCTATTATGTGTTATGATCCGACATTCCCGAAGTGGCAATAATCGGGATACTTCTCGGTGATGACCGTATTTTGAGGAGTTCATGTATTCACTATGTTTTAATGCTTTGGTCCGGTACTCTATTAAAAAGAGGCCTTAATATCCCTTAGTTTCCATCAGGACCCCGCTGCCATGGGAGGGTAGGACAAAAGATGTCATGCAAGTTCTTTTCCATAAGCACGTATGACTATATTCGGAATACATGCCTACATTACATTGATGAACTGGAGCTAGTTCTGTGTCACCCTATGTTATAACTATTACATGAGGAATCGCATCCGACATAATTATCCATCACTGATCCAATGCCTACGAGCTTTTCACATATTGTGCTTTGCTTATTTACTTTACCGTTGCTACTGTTACAATTACTACAAAACTGCTACTGTTACTTTTGCCACTGTTACCGTTACTTGCATACTACTTGCTACTAAATACTTTGCTGCAGATACTAAGTTATCCAGGTGTGGTTGAATTTACAACTCAACTGCTAATACTTGAGAATATTCTTTGGCTCCCCTTGTGTCGAATCAATAAATTTGGGTTGAATAATCTACCCTCGAGAACTGTTGTGATCCCCTATACTTGTGGGTTATCAGTGGGGAATACATGTCTACCTATGGTTACTGGAAAGTGATAGCATCCCCTACTAGCCATATACTCTGCTCCTGGGGAACTTACTAACATAGGTGACTTAAGGGCTATGGTTGGCAACTTATACTTATCCACAAATCCCCTTTATATGAATGAGAGAGATGCACAAGTATTGTAAAGAACAAGTGCTGTAAATGCATTAATCAAAAACTTACCGACAACTGCATTGGGCTGCTCCTCAATCTCCTAATGACGTGGTTCACCTGACCTTTGGTGAAAGGATTGGGCTTCTTTGCAGAACTTCCATTACCATTTCCATTCTTTGCTTTAGGACATTCAGTGGCGTAATGTCTAGTCTTCCTGCAGTTGAAACAAGTAATGTGACTCAGATCCCTCTTGGCTGGTGTCGCGGGGTTGGAATGGTTCTGACTGTGCTTCCTCCATTCCCATTGCCATTCTTAGGACCACTGTGGTTGTGTGAACTTCCTCCATTGTGCGTATTTCCTCCATGGTTATGGCCTCCATGGTCATGAGTATGTCCCCCCGAGTACGGGGAATAGCAGGGCTTCTGCCGAGCTCCAGAAGTGTACCTCCCATGTCCATCCTTCCTCTTACGGTTATGAATCTGTTGCTGCTTGCCTTCTATCATGAGGGCCTTGTCTACCAAATCCTGGTAGTTGTTGAAAGTTTCCACCATCAACTACATGCTTAGCTCATGATTAAGTCCCTCAAGAAACTTCTCCTGCTTCGCAGCATCTGTGGCCACATCATCTGGGGCATAACGTGCTAACTTGATGAACTCATCCACATAATGTCCCACTGTATGACTCCCTTGGTGCAAGTTACGAAACTCGCACTTCTTCATGCATATAGCTCTAGCTGAAACATGAGCAGTGCGGAAGGCTTGCTGAAACTGATCCCATGTGACTGTATCAATGGGGTAAGTGGTGGTGAAAAATTCTCCCACCAAGATGATGCGGGTCCATCAAGCTGATGTGCGGCAAAGCGCACTATCTCCGCATCTATGCATCCTGCAGTAGTCAGCTCCCTTCCAATCTTGAGCCAATCATCTGCAACAATCGGCTCGGTGATGCTAGATAACACCGGCGGATTCAACCTCAGAAAACAGGCTAGGTTGTCAACAGGGGGTGGTGGCGGTGGGTTGTTGTTGTTGTTGTTGTTGCCTTGGTTCTGGTTCTGATTCTGCACTAGCATCTGCATCAAGGCATTCTGCTGCTGGATCAACTGGGTAAGCTCCAGTGGGAACACGAATCCGGTGTCACGTCTTGGAGGCATCTGATGGGTTAGAAGGGGTGAGAAAACAGAATAGAATGAGGTCTAAGAGAGATTTCACTACCCATATGCACATGACACAAATACAATCAATTCACTTCATTCAATATAAAACAAGGTTCACACAAACGAGCTAACTACGATTACAAATCGATCGAAGCTAACTACTTGGAAGAATACTACTAGTAACATGGTGGTCATCTAGAAATTTTGATCGATGGAAGACTCCATGATATATGCTCCAGCTTTGTCTACGTAGTCGTCATCACTTTCATCATTTGCATCACTGTCCATGTCGGTGTCATCCAAGATGATGTAGTCCTCTGAACGGATCTCCACTTCAGGTTCTCGCTTATGGTTCTCCATGGGTAGTCCTAGCTTCCTCTTCAAGTCTTCATGCGTCGCAAGTAGTACAACAATTTCTTCTTCATATCCATCGCGTGTTGACTTGAGTTCCTCTTCTAGCTCGATATTCTTCTTCATCAGCTTCTTGGTCTTCTTCATGATGGTGCACATCTGATTCCCGTATGAGCGAACGTGATCTCCCATCTCCTGAATGTAAGCTATAATTGATGCATCCTTCCTGGTATGAATCATCTCCCATTCCTCGTCTCAGCGTCCACATATCTAATAGACAGTGTCTTCAAGCTCCTTGTGATACACTTCGCATATGCGTACAAAAGTGATGTGGGCTGCCATGCTCTTTCCTAAGTTCCAACTTGGTGCATCCAAGGTAAAATCAATGGACTCCGTTGTTGGCGCGAACATCCTCCAAGGTACAGGAACTTTGATCCTCCAACGCTCCTCTTCCGGTAATGTTGCAGAGAAAGTCCCTGTGAAACTTGGTAGTCCGATGTTCAGGTACTTAGTGACTTCCTTCAAGTGTTGTACGAAAGGGGTGTCATCGTCCGTTTGAGTGAACTTGTTCCTGGGGTCCGCCATCTATAGAGTAGAAATAGAGGAGAATTAGAAATGAGCAAAGAAGAGTAATCATGTGGCTTTTCCTAGTGGTCGCCTCCTACAGTCGGCGTGTGCTCTAATACCATCTTGTAGCGACCACGATCCAAATGGACCGAAGTCTCTGTGCTTAAGTGTCATCCTGGATCGGCAATGCTGACACACACAGTACTCGAGGAAGTATAGCAGAGTTCAAATCACACACTTATTACATTGAGATCCTCATAAAGAGTATGATTACACAAATGATATGGTTGAAGGCCATCTAAACTAAATAACTGCAGAAGCTTCGAAGGTAAATGAGTCCATCAACTCCAACGGCATAGCTGAGTGCATGAAAACGACCTATCACACCTTATTCGTTGTCTGTGAAGTCTACAACATGAGACGTTGCAGCCGTGTAGGTCAGCACATTGAATATGCTGACAGAGTTACACTTTAAGCAAATGAATGCAAGAACTACATCTACATGCAATATTTGGCTGGTGGAGGCTCTAAGTTTAAGACATTGCATAAAGCTAGTTTTTCCCTACAATAAAGAAATAAATTTATTTACTACTCCCAAGTTGTACCAATATTTGAGAAGGTTCCTCCAGCTCAAATCCGAAGTAAACAAGTATCAACATTAAACCCAATTCAATTAATTTAAGAGTGATGAGATCAACAATAATATCCAATTCCAGATACTCAAGATGTCCATAACCGGGGACACGGCTAACCATGATTAGTTTATACACTCTGCAGAGGTTGCGCACTTCTCCCCATAAGACTCAACCCCATCCATGATCGGAAGATAGAGACATAGTCTTTCTGAAGCATTAACTCTATACTCCGGGCAGACTGGTACACCTACTTTCCCCTACATCTGCTAGTCCACATCTTCGAGAGCTCACGCAACTTACTCAACTACGCTAGAGCCCATAATGGCTTGTGGCTGCACACGGAAGTTTCTAGGCATGAAATATAATATGATCCCTTTGTGCCTGGGTGGCGAATCGAGGAAAAATCACACATGTACTATAGGATTTCCCAAACGGGCTAGCACTGGATTCTCCAGGTGCCCCAACCAATCCACCCAGATGTGTATTAAATTTGCAACTTTAGTGTTATCCAAAATTAATAACTCTCACAACTTCCATGTGTATCACGATCCAATCCCCGTCTACGAGCATGGCTAAGCAATAATTGAGCATAACGTATATTCCTAGGGTGATCAAAGGTATTAGGTTCCTACCTCAAGTTCTACGACCAAACCACATTACTAATCCTATTCATGCAAATACTTGAGGAGCAAAACTAATGCATAAAAACTTGGTATAGAAGAGTATGATCAAAGTGTAACTTGCCTTGCTGACGATCTGCAAACTCTAGGAATTCGTAGTAACAAGCTTCGCACTCTAGACAAACAACATCATACATAAGCAATCAAGCAAACAAAATAAAGAGAAATCGAAAAAAGATCCAAATAAAACTCGAAACAAGCAAACAACTAAACTAAACATAAAACAAAACCTAAAATCATTATTTTCATGTGGATTAGATCTTAACAGTAGGTACTTGTGATTAGCTATGATTTGCAAAAAGAAACAACTCAAACAGAGCTACGAAACTCAAGATACAAAGGAAACATGATCGAATACTTAATCTGAACTAAACTCAAATTTTAAGTTGTCAAAATCATGTTGAAGTTGGTTTACTAGAAAGAGGGGATCGTTACAAAGATTTAGGCGTCGGTTTCATCTAATTTGGATAAACGAGCAAAAAGTTACGCTAGTTTCAAGACCAGGGGCTAAATCGCCATAAAACTATTCGCGGATAGGTCCCTGGCGAAAATTAAACTAAAAAGAAAATTCTACAGAATGAACGTTCACTAACAAAACCTAACGGACGAATCCGTTCGTTAACAAAAACTAACAGGTGAACGTTCATCAACTAACGAACTAAAATAAAAACCGATCTAATAAAAAACAGAAAACAAACCGGCGAACCGGGCCGGTTTTTACAGGCTAAGCGGACTTGGCTGGCGGTGGGATCCGGCGGGGAGAGGCGACCGGCCGCGGCGGCGAGGCGAGGCGGTGACACCTGCGGCTAGCAGCGGCGGCGGCAATCAAACGGCGGCGGCGGCACTCAAACGGCGGTGGCGGCGCGGGTGGTGGCTCGGGGCGGTGACGGCTGGTGGGAAGGAGAGGGTGGGGTGGTCGGGCGGCGTAAAAAGAAGGCCGGGGGGCTCTGACTTGGGCAGGGGGAAATGCTGGCATGGCATATTCACAACTATTTGTGTAAACCAAGCAAAAGCCATTTCAACAAATACGAAGCAATGGAAGCTAGACACCACATGAGAGATGCAACCAATATGACTCTGCCAAGTTAAAAGCGTTCCATCATAAATGACATTTCAACAAATTAGAAGCAGGGCATGCTATAAATCATATGAAAGATGCAACTAGTATCGCACTGCATATACTAAAGGTGTCTCGTCATGTTGATTGATGCGGGATACAAAAAAACAATAGTTTTATGTAAGGACATGCTTAATAGACAGGTGTACTATGTACTAAAAAATAGGAAGGTGTGTCACATTAACACGTATAATGTATAAACTAAGAAGAATAGCAAATGCAATTTAACCAGATTGGAAGAATTACAATCTAGACACCATATGCAACATGCAACCACATATCACGCTACCAAGTTAGAGCAAGCACCTGCGATGCTGGTGTAGGGGAAATGCGGTAATCAACTACAGAGCTACGTTCACTATCTTCATCTAGCCTTGTTGTTTCTTGAGAATCATGTGGGGAGGCTGACACTGCATTCTTTAAATGAGGATATTTTCTCACAGTAGTCCACTAGCCTGACTAAATAATTGATTGATGAGGGATACACAAGAACATTAGTTTGATGTAAGAACATGGTTAATAGACAGATGTACTAGTATGTACCAAAAACAGGAAGGCATGTCATATTCAAAGGTATAATGTGTAAGCTAAGCAGATGCATTTTAACCAAATTGGAAGCAATATAATCTAGACATCCGGCTGGAGTAGTGAGCATGATCATCTAGGACCTGAGAGCCTGGTGGGAGGCGGGCTGCTTTGCCACCATTGTGGCTTTTTAGTTGGCTTCTAGGTGATGCATGTCTGTGCTGGGCTTCTCACTGGCTCGGCCAGTGCCCTGACTAGCTATTTATCTTCTGGTGCTCCCGGGATGGTGGTTCATGTAAAAAATAGCTTTCCTTATCTTAATAAAGATCGACTTCGGCCTTTCGAATACAAGCTAGACACCATATGCAACATGCAACCACATATGACACCGTGAAGTTAAAGCAAGCACCTGGGATGGTGGTTCACGGCGAGCGATATCATTAACTAGTGCACTATAAAAGTAGTAGATAGCAGGTGGCTGAAAAATAAATGACAGGAGACATATGATAGCTCTATGACATTCCATGGCAAACAAAATTAGATTCTACTCCGTATGATTTTGTAATATATTAGCACAGGGATGGTTGGGAAATGCGGGTACTCCTCCAGCACACCACCACATGTGGTCCTATGAAAATAACAGTTGACTAAAAATAAATAGGTCATTCGATTTTTTTATGAACCGTCCGATCTATAAGGAACGAGCAGATGGCCTCGTGTACCTCCCGCCAATCACTGTTGATGATCTTTCTTGAACCGCCAGTGACCACCGGCCCAGACCCTTGCCTCCGCCACCCCGCCCTCCCCTCGACCTCACACCATGGTCGTGCTTGGCAGCGCCCCCGGCCATCCCTTTAATCCCAGCCAACCTCCAGATCGGGTGCCAACAGCTCCTAGGCCCCACACACCCCTAAGATAAACACTGAGGCGCTACTTCCCCGGCGTAATAGGTGGACTAGCGCCTGTTACGTTGGGGAATGCTTCCTTTAATTGGGAATCAACTGACCAAGAATTGAAATCCAGGGGGCGATGGACCTCTAACTAAGGTGAAATAGTATATGAGAAGAAACCTTGTGCATCGCGAGCTACTAGGAACATCTAGTATCAAGAAGAAGCGGTCAACTAGTGTTTTCTGTGGGATGAATACCCTGCAACCAGACACGTAAGATTTGCATGAATAAGGGAAGAGGAGTACCATTTCCGATTGCCAGTGCTGGGTCCTCCGGATGTTGCGGTGATTTTCTTGGTTTTACCTGGGGAATCGATGTTTTGGAGGAGGGTCGAGCCTTGGATGAACCCATGGCCAAATTGTTGACTGTGTTGCGGTGGTCGTCTGTCAGCGGAGGGGAAGCAGATCCGAGGCGGCGAAGGACGGTGTAGCTGGAACAGCTCCGGTGTCGTGGACGGTGGCAAAGTTGGAGCGGTAGCGGTGAGGCGCATGACGGCGTGGTTGAACTGGCTCGGGTACAGACAGCTCGGCCTCGGCTTCAACTACTAGCCGTGGAGGGCATTGCGGTTGCGGTTGCGGTTGCGGTGGACGACGACATCATGGTATCTTCTCCGGCATGATGGAGGAGGGCGGTGCTTGATGGGTGGGTTGGGGTGGCGGACGAAGGACGCCGGTGTTTCACGGCTGGTGGAGAGGTAGTTTTGGCGCCCACAGCGTATGAATGGGGAATCGGACGGGGCGCGGGGGGCGGGGGCAGCTAAAGGAGAACCATGTTTCGATCTGGGACGCGCTTGTTTTTGGTTTTTTTTAAACAGATGGGACGCGCTTGTTTGAAATTTGGGGAAAATACAAACTTTACCCCCTCTTAAATTTTGGACCTGCTGCGGATCGAGAGTAGGATGGTAATCCCAGGTGTCCCAAATAGTGGGCGGGAGCAATTTTGGCCACGCGCATGTGTGCTTAGGCGGCCGTTGTGTATGAATGTTTTTTGGAGGCGGTTGTGTAGCGTCTAGATCAAGCTACAAACCTACCCCTGGTTAGACCTTTGGACATCAGGTAGGTAGGTTTCACGGGTCGGAGTTAGAAAAGTAATTTCCTTCTACCAAACATTTGTCTCACGCGGTTTCGGGTGAGTAGAGGCTCTTTTGGTGCTTCGTTCGAAATTTTGAAATAGAAGCATTCACGTTTAGAGTACTCTTGAACTTTGAGGATTGACCTAAATAGACATCGTTAAATTTAACATTGTATGTTTGAAAATCTCACTAAATTATGCGCTTCTTTTTGAATTTTTGATACTTGAAAATCCTATAACTATGATTATTTTGGAATGGAGGGGGTAAATTTGAATCTATTTTGTACACGACTATATATGCTATTATGTACAAAAGTAGAGCAAAGATTGGTGCCCCCATAATTTAGGTGTGATTTACAAATGTCATGATATTGAATTCAAATACTTGAATGGACTCCATGTTGAATTCGAAATTTTTTAAGCCACCTTAAGTTGAATTCAAATGTATGCTGGTTCATAGCTAGCTATTTATAATGTTCATTGTGTAAGTTTTGTATGTATAATGTGCTTTACACACACAACATGAACTATACTCACGTTTATATTCGATTGCTAAAGCGATGCATTGTATGGAGTTCAAAATACTAACTATGTTGATCAATTATGTTGAATAATAACATTGACATGCTCAAATTAGATAGAATATAGATGTCTGATGGATCAATGACCATTCCTTACGAGAATTGCAAATATCATGATCCCATCCTAATATTTTGGATAGAGTTTATATTTTTAATCAATGTGTACATCAGTCTTTTACATGTAGTTTCACTCTCCGTCGGTGGTCTCTCACACATGCTCACACACTCTCCCCTGAGGTGTCTTTCCCACAGACATGCTCAAGAAATAACCCTCCCTCCCTCTCGTAACCATTTACGACTGTTTTCACTAACCTTTATCACAAGCACTCTTCCTCTCACAAGCATACACACGCACAATCCCCATCAACCCTTTCTATATACATAGACCTGCCTATGTGTCTCCTGTATGCACATTATATTTAGGCCTATCTCTCAAGCATTGTCTCCACCTCTCTTCCTAATCGACGAGTATGATTATAGCAGAGCGTTCTGTAGGATGCCCCTTAAAGTTAAGTTGGATGAATAGTAATATCAGAGATAAGGGGTTGCCTTAGTCCGAGGACCAAGGGTTACAAATCCTAGTCGGCTTTGTCAGTGGACACAGAGTCCTTCACGACTCTGCTATCTTTGTCTTGTACGAATAGTCCTCCATGGGTCTCCGAAAATGTGTCACGGGCCGAACAATGTGGCGCAGGACAGAACTGAACCAAGGGCCTCACCTCTGCCCACCGGACCTCACGCGGTGACACACCCTCTGCCCCCAGGCCTCGTTATCTTCTCACACCCACACATACCAACACAGACACCACACAAAACAATTATCCTCGTGCCTCTATCCCCTCCCCCTTGCATATACACACTCAAGGGCATCTCTCACCATGAGACATATTCGTCTCTCTCTCTAGACACCTCTCGTTTCTTGTGCTATCTCTCTGTAACGCCCCAGATTCGATGTGCCAGGTGTCCGCCATTTATTCGCCGTCGTTACCATGTCATTTTCTTGCGTGTTGCACTTTGCCATGTCATCATATGCATTTCATATCATGTCATCATGTGCATCTCATTTCGCATCCGTTTTGCAATCCGGCACTCCTATGTCCTCCGGCATTCCCCTTTCGTCTCACGTTGTGAGCGGGTGTTAAACTTTCTCGGAATAGCCCGAGGTTTGCCAAGCAGCCTTGGTATAGTACCGGTAGACCGCCTGTCAAGTTTCGTGCCATTTGGAGGTCGTATGATACTCCAATGGTTAACCGGGTAACCGTAAAGGCCTCTTTTGTGTGCAGCCCAACACCCCTTCCAAAGTGGCCCAAAACCCATCTAAGTCTCTTCCATGCTCTCAGTCGTTCGATCACGATCGCGTGGCCGAAAACCGCTCCTCATTTGGACTCTCCTAGCTCCCTCTACCTATAAATTAGCCCCTCCCCCGAAATATCGGGCAAACCCTAGATCAAATCGCCCTCCGCCGCCACCGGACGCGTCCGTCCGCGCCGGACGAAACCCCGCCGCCGCTCCCAGCCTCTCCCATCGCGCCACGTGGGCACCGCCGCCGGCCCGCCAGGCCCGCGCGGGGCCCTCCCGGCCCGCGTGCCCCGCCGCCCGATCCCGCGCACCTCCACACCCTCCGCCCGCCGATCCACCGCCAGGCGACCGCGGCCGCCGCCCCGGCGCCGCCGCGCCCTCCGGCGACCCCCGCCGTCTGCTCGCCGGCGCCGCTGCGTCTCCCCGCCTCTGCCGGTCGCCCCCTCGCCGCGGGACCGCGCCGCTCCGCCGTGGGCGCCGCGCCTCCCGGCCGCAGGAGCCCGCGCCGCCCTGCCGCCAGCGCCTCGCTCCGCCGCGCCCGTGGCGCCTGCTGGCGCCGCTCCTCCCGGCCGGCCCCGTCTCGCCGGACCTCCACGCCGCCCGCGCCACCCCCAGCCGGCTTCGTCTCCGGCCAAATCCGGCCGGGGAACGGCCGGATCCGCCCCTTCCCTGTCCCGTTTCGGCCTCCCCGGCCCCGTCCCCGACATCTCTGGCGAACCTCGAAATCCGCGCCACCGTTGACTTCTCCCGGAGGTGAAAATTCGTCTAAGTCCCCGATTCTGCAATAATTATCATGCCAAGTTTGACCTGTTGTATCTCTGCATCCGTAGCTCCGTTTTGTCCGTGTAATATGTCAAATTGTTCGTCTCAACGAGTACGTCATTTCGTTCCATTGCATTATTTTCATTTGAGCTCATATTGATGCCCTAAATGCTGTTGGAAGAGTGCATGATGATGTTGATCTGGTGGAACTGTTATAACTTGCTCATTTGTCATTTTTGCCATTATTGATGTGTGTATCCTATGAGGTTGATGTCTACATGTGTTTTGATCTATGCCATGCCATCTTTCCAGGGGTGTATGCCTTGTATTTTTGTGATAAATGTGGTGACTAGCACAAGCATGCAAACTAGGCATCGTGATGTTGCTGATTTCAGTCCCTGTTCTGCTGTTATTTTTATGCCATGTAAACCTGCTGCTACAAGTCATTTCGTGCATTATTTTGGAGATGTTCACTAAGCATGTTTTGTTACACATGTCTTGCTATATCCATTCATGCCCTTGGTTGCAATTATAGCCTGCTGGAAACATGTTGTTATCTTGCTCCAAAGTTGCTAAATGATGTTGCTGTCAACCTGTTAACATGAAGTTCAGTTTTGGCCATATGCTTTTCTAGTGATCCATGGACCCTATGAACTTGTTCTTGCCATGCTTAGGTTCATAAATATGCCTTCTTACTGTTAGTTGCCTTGCCATGCCATGTATTGCTCTGTGGTGAGTGGTTCGAGCTCACGAACATGCCTACTTATTGTTGTTCCTGCCATGTTTGAATCTGTAATATAACTTGCCATGTTTACATGGGTGCCATCATATTTTCTGTGCCCTTTTGGATCATGGTCAGTAAGGGACTCTTGGTCTATGCATTTAGTAGTATCATGCCATTCCTTTGTTTGCCATGATAAGTTCCTGTAGAATGTTATTTGATAGCTCTAAACATTGCAACCTGATGTTATTTCTGCTAAAGTCTGAAACTGTTATTATTTGCAATCTTTCCATGTCATTTTGAGCATGCTCTAGTTGTGCCTGGAGATAGCTCAGTGTTCATGTTTTGTTGTGCTTTACCAGTACTTCATGCCCATGCCTTTTATTTTCATATTGAAGTGCTGTAGCATATTGTTTTGATGCTTGCAATATGCCTAGTTGCTGTTTTGGACAGATTGTTGTTATGACTTGTATAGAGTGCATGTGTTGAACCGTTGCTCCGTTTTGAGTGTGCTCTATATGAAACTTGCTCGTTTTTGCATGTAGTTTCATATTATCATATTGCATCCTTGTTTTGAGGTGTTTGCTTGATGTTTGTATGCATTTTGCATCAATGCCATGCTTAACTTGTGTTGCTCATATCTTCTAGACCGTAGCTCCGAATTAAATGAACTTTATATGTAACTTGACTAGAATTTCGTGTAGATCATCTTGGTGCATCTTAACTTGCTATTTAACAACTTCAACTTAATGTTTGTTCAGTTCTGGACCAATTTCGAAATATGCATATGAGGACTTACTGGAATTGTTATATGTTGTTTCCGGCCTCATTTAAACTTGCCTTGATGTGTTGTTCTTGTTTGCATCATCTCTTGCCATGAGTAGCTTCATGTAGCTTTGTCATGCATCATGCATGTTGTGCATCATGTCTTGTCTATGTGTGGTGTGTTTACTATGTTGTGTGCTTCTTCTCGATAGTTCCCGTTTTGTTGCGATCGTGAGGTTTCGTTCGTCTACACTTGGTTCATCTTCGTGGCTTCATCTTCTTCATGGACTCGTTCTTCTTCCTAGCGGGATTTCAGGCAAGATGACAGCTACCCTGGATCTCACTACTATCATTGCTATGCTAGTTGCTTCGTTCTATCGCTATGCTGCGTTACCTATCATTTGCTCTTCAAGCCTCCCAAATTGCCATGAACCTCTAACCTTTGACACCCTTCCTAGCAAACCGTTGTTTGGCTATGTTACCGCTTTGCTCAGCCCCTCTTATAGCGTTGCTAGCTGCAAGTGAAGTTGAAGATTTCTCCATGGTGGACAGGGTTATGTTGGGATATCACAATATCTCTTATATTATTAATGCATCTATATATTTGGTAAAGGGTGGAAGGCTCGACCTTATGCCTGGTGTTTTGTTCCACTCTTGCTGCCCTAGTTTCCGTCATACCGGTGTTATGTTCCCGAATTTTGCATTCCTAACGCGGTCAGGTGATTTATGGGACCCCCCTGACAGTTTGCTTTGAATAAAAACTTGTCCAGCAAGGCCCAACCTTGGTTTTACCATTTGCCTCACCACCACCTACCTTTCCCTTGGGAGTAATTAACCCAAGGGTCATCTTTATTTTAGCCCCCCCCGGGCCAGTGCTTGTCTAAGTGTTGGTCCGAACTGAGCAGCCTGCGGGGCCACCTCGGGGAAACTCGAAGTCTGGTTTTACTCGTAGCTTGACTTATCCGGTGTTGCCCTGAGAACGAGATATGTGCAGCTCCTATTGGGATGTCGGCGCATCGGGCGGCTTTGCTAGTCTTGTTTTACCATTGTCGAAATGTCTTGTAAACCGGGATTCCGAGACTGATCGGGTCTTCCTGGGAGAAGGTATATCCTTCGTTGATCGCGAGAGATTATCATGGGCTAAGTTGGGACACCCCTGCAGGGTATAAACTTTCGAGAGCCGTGCCCGCGGTTATGTGGCAGATGGGAATTTGTTAATGTCCGGTTGTAGATAACTTGACACCAGATCCGAATTAAAATGCATCAACCGCATGTGTAGCCGTGATGGTCTCTTCTCGGCAGAGTCCGGGAAGTGAACACGGTTTCTAGGTTATGTTTGACGTAAGTAGAAGTTCAGGATCACCTCTTGATCATTACTAGTTGACGGCCGTTCCTTTGTTTCTCTTCTCGCTCTCATTTGCGTATGTTAGCCACCATATCATGCTTAGTCGCTACTACAACCTCACCACTTTACCCCTTCCTTACCCATTACGCTTTGCTAGTCTTGATACCCATGGTAATGGGATTGCTGAGTCCTCGTGGCTCACAGATTACTACAACAACAGTTGCAGGTATAGGTTATGCGATGATCATGACGCGAAAGCGATGTTTGCTTGTTTGGAGTTCTTCTTCTATTTCTTCTTCAATCAGGGGATAGGTTCCAGGTCGGCGGCCTGGGCTAGCAGGGTGGATATTGTTTGAGTTTCTGTTTATGATTCATCCGTAGTCGGATGTTGTTCTTGTATGTTCTATTGTTGTATTCTTGTGACATTGTATGTATCGGATGTATCCCCACTATTATGTAATGTTGATGTAATGATATCCACCTTGCAAAAGCGTCTTCAAGATACGCTTCTATCCTTGGTGGGACCTTCGAGTTCCTTTAGGATAGGATCACATCTTGGGCATGACAAGTTGGTATCAGAGCCTCGACCGTCCCTAGGAGCCCCCTTGTTTGATCGTGTAGTTTGGCCGCTATTGAGTCTAGAAGAAAACTGTTTTTGGGAGTCTAGTTATATCGGAGAGTAGGAATTCTTTTTACTCCTCAGCCCCTTCGTCGCTCTGGTGAGGAATCTTGACGTAGGTGTTTTGAATTACTCCGCTTCCCCTTCAAATTTTCTTTAGGTTCACGTAGTTGGTTTTCCGATCGTTGGTTCTCATCTCTTTTCATCCGGTGCATTTCTCGTCAAGTTGACTCGAGCCTCTTCATCTTTAAGTTCAATCCTCAGTTGTTTTATTTTCCCACCCGCCCTCCCCTTTTCTTTCTCCTCGGAACCGGAGACAGTAATCGAGTATCCTTCCTACTCGTGCGAAGTCTTTGTTTTAAACAGGTGTTTTTCTCTTCAAGATATTCGTCGGTTCCCCTTCCAAGTTGCCTTTGTTTTCCCGCCCTCCCACCCTCTTCTTCCCGGAGTCTGACTCTCTCTCGACCATGTATTTCATTTGTGCGGAGCCTCTTCAGTCTTTCGTCAATTATTTCAACCGGTGAATTCTCTATTGTTTGACATTCTTCATCTCTTTTCTTTTCCGGTGGACTCAATCCAAGTTTTTTTTTCTCGGGTTGACCATATTCTTTTCCTTGGATCAAGTGTTTCCCTGCTCGTTCGCCCTCGCCAGTTTATCCTTCCGGAGTGTTCAAGATATCTCAAGAGATTTGTCTATGTTTGAATTAATTCGAGGTTGTCACCTCATTCAGATATTTCAATTGTTCTGGTGCATCATCTATCTTTTCAACATCCCTTTCCAACGGTGCTTTTCTTTTAGTGGGCCCTAACCCACAGGTCTTTTCCCAGGATCTTACTTGACTCTTCTAATTCCCCCGGAGTTATTCTAAATTCTTTTCAAGTGTGACGTAAGAATGAATTTCATTAGTCACATGCCTTCTCCAAGATCGATTTCAAATCATTTTCATTGTTGGCTCAACCCCCTTTGCTTTTCATTTCCCCGGAGTATCTCAATAATTTTGGTGGTGTTTCTCGTCATCATTTGAAGACCGAAGAAGAGTTTTTCCTCTAAATCTTGTCCGTTCCCTCGGAGATTCCTGGTGCTAGCTCGATGTTATCATATCAAATTGTTTCAGGTCATGCAAATTCTTTTCATCCATCCGGAGCATTTCAGGAGTTGCTTTCTCTCTCAATCATCCGGAGGCCATCTTTTTCGGAAGATTTCTTCATTCTAAGTTTTTCAGATTCGATCTCCAATTATTCTATAATTGTGCCCCTTTGTTCACCTCAGTATTCTTTCGCTGCTTCATTCAAGTGTTCTTTAATCAGCTCATTATCTCTTCGTTCTTTTGCATCTAAATCCCCTCTAAAATATCGAATCTTCTAATTCTTCCTGGTGATTCGTTCTCTTTCGTCATTCAATTTTCGAATTCTTATGGTGGTTCGTTCAAGATTCTTTTTCTTCGATTATCATTTTAACCCATTCGTTCTTTCCAATCCTAACGGTGGTTCATGAAGACTTTCTCAAGTTTTGTGCTATGTTCCCCTTAATCCTTTTCAAGAAGGATAAGTAGTATGCAAATCCATTGCTTGTCATCAATTTAATTTGATGAAGGATAAGCATACAATAAATCTTATTCTTATTTCCTCCAAGTGATTAATCCCTTTTTCTTCGGAGTTTGTTCTTGATGAATAAATTCTAGTTCCAAGTGTTTTCATCTTCTCTTTTTCGGAGTTCAAATTTCCTCGACCATCTCGTTGGAACCTCCATCTAAATCACCGCAAGGCTCATCTTATTCTTTCATCCTTCATTCTATCTCATCATCCTTTATTTTACCGGAGTACTTCATGGCGATTCTTCATGATTTAATTCATTCTTCAAGAGTTCATCAAGTACCATTCCATCCTCTCAAGTTTGTTCTATTCCTAAATGTTTTAGCCGGAGTGCTGCCTAAATCCTTTCAGACTTATTCGTTTCTTTTCTCATTCTAACCACTCCGGTTAGAACGAGTGGTTTCATAGCCTATCCGACTCCATGAGCTTTGATTCTCGTCATTCTTATCATTCCCCTCTTTTTCTCGAGTGCTCTCGACTCGTTGCTTCTTCTCTTGAGTTCTTGTTTCACCTCATTCCTTTTTCCCTTCCGTCTTGGTCCTAAGATCTCGGGACGAGATCTCTTGTTAGTGGAGGAGTGTTGTAACGCCCCAGATTCGATGCGCCAGGTGTCCGCCAGTTATTCGCCGTCGTTACCATGTCATTTGCTTGCGTGTTGCACTTTGCCATGTCATCATATGCATTTCATATCATGTCATCATGTGCATCTCATTTCGCATTCGTGTTTCGTCTCATGCATCCGAGCATTTTCCCCGTTGTCCGTTTTGCAATCCGGCAATCCTATGTCCTCCGGCGTTCCCCTTTCGTCTCTCGTTGTGAGCGGGTGTTAAACTTTTTCGGAATGGCCCGAGGTTTGCCAAGGGGCCTTGGTATAGTACCGGTAGACCGCCTGTCAAGTTTCGTGCCATTTGGAGGTCGTATGATACTCCAACGGTTAACCGGGTAACCGTAAAGGCCTCTTTTGTGTGCAGCCCAACACCCCTTCCAAAGTGGTCCAAAACCCATCTAAGTCTCTTCCATGCTCTCGGTCGTTCGATCACGATCGCGTGGCCGAAAACCGCTCCTCATTTGGACTCTCCTAGCTCCCTCTACCTATAAATTAGCCCCCTCCCCCCGAAATCTTGGGCAAACCCTAGATCAAATCGCCCTCCGCCGCCACCGGACGCGTCCGTCCGCGCCGGACGAAACCCCGCCGCCGCTCCCAGCCTCTCCCATCGCGCCACGTGGGCACAACCGCCGCCCACCGCCGCCGACCCGCCAGGCCCGCGTGGGGCCCTCCCGGCACGCGTGCCCCGCCGCCCGATCCCGCGCGCCTCCGCGCCCTCCGCCCGCCGATCCGCCGCCCGGCGACCGCGACCGCCGCCCCGGCGCCGCCGCGTCCTCCGGCGACCCCCGCCGTCTACTCGCCGGCGCCGCCGCATCTCCCTGCCTCCGCCGGTCGCCCCCTCGCCGCGGGACCGCGCCGCTCCGCCGTGGGCGCCGCGCCTCCCGGCCGCAGGATCCCGCGCCGCCCTACCGCCAGCGCCTCGCTCCGCCGCGCCCGTGGCGCCTGCCGGCGCCGCTCCTCCCGGCCGGCCCCGTCTCGCCGGACCTCCACGCTGCCCGCGCCACCCCCAGCCGGCTTCGTCTCCGGCCAGATCCGTCAGGGGAACGGCCGGATCCGCCCCTTCCCCGTCTCGTTTCGGCCTCCCCGGCCCCGTCCCCGACATCTCCGGTGAACCTCGAAATCCGTGCCACCGTTGACTTCTCCCGGAGGTGAAAATTCGTCCAAGTCCCCGATTCTGCAATAATTATCATGCCATGTTTGACCTGTTGTATCTCTGCATCCGTAGCTCCGTTTTGTGTGTGTAATATGTCAAATTGTTCGCTCGACGAGTACTTCATTTCGTTCCATTGCATCATTTTCATTTTAGCTCATCTTGATGCCCTAAATGCTGTTGGAAGAGTGCATGATGATGTTGATCTGCTGGAACTGTTATAACTTGCTCATTTGTCATTTTTGCCATGATTGATGTTTGTATCCTATGAGGTTGATGTCTACATGTGTTTTGATCTATGTCATGCCATCTTTCCACGGGTGTATGCCTTGTATTTTTGTGATCAATGTGGTGACTAGCACAAGCATGCATACTAGGCATCATGATGTTGTTGATTTCAGTCCCTGTTCTGCTGTTATTTTTATGCCATGTAAACCTGCTGCTACAAGTCATTTCGTGCATTATTTTGGAGATGTTCACTAAGGATGTTTTGTTATACATGTCTTGCTCTATCCATTCATGCCCTTGGTTGCAATTATAGCCTGCTGTAACATGTTGTTATCTTGCTCCAAAGTTGCTAAATGATGTTGCTGTCAACCTGTTAACATGAAGTTCAGTTTTGGCCATATGCTTTTCTAGTGATCCATGCACCCTATGAACTTGTTCTTGCCATGCTTAGCTTCATAAACATGCCTTCTTACTGTTTGTTGCCTTGCCATGCCATTTATTGCTCTGTGGTGAGTGGTTCGAGCTCACGAACATGCCTACTTATTGTTGTTCCTGCCATGTTTGAATCTGTAATATAACTTGCCATGTTTACATGGGTGCCATCATATTTTCTGTGCCCTTTTGGCTCATGGTCAGTAAGGGACTCTTGTTCTATGCATTTAGTAGTATCATGCCATGCCTTTGTTTGCCATGATAATTTCCTGTAGCATGTTGTTTGATAGCTCTAGACATTGCAACCTGATGTTATTTCTGCTAAAGTCTGAAACTGTTATTATTTGCAATCTTTCCATGTCATTTTGAGCATGCTCTAGTTGTTTCTGGAGATAGCTCAGTGTTCATGTTTTGTTGTGCTTTACCAGTACTTCATGCCCATGCCTTTTATTTTCATATTGAGGTGCTGTAGAATATTGTTTTGATGCTTGCAATATGCCTAGTTGCTGTTTTGGACAGATTGTTGTTATGACTTGTATAGAGTGCATGTGTTGAACCGTTGCTCCGTTTTGAGTGTGCTCTATATGAAACTTGCTCGTTTTTGCATGTAGTTTCATATTATCATGTTGCATCCTTGTTTTGAGGTGTTTGCTTGATGTTTGTATGTATTTTGCATCAATGCCATGCTTAACTTGTGTTGCTTATATCTTCTAGACCGTAGCTCCGAATTAAATGAACTTTATATGTAACTTGACTAGAATTTTGTGTAGATCATCTTGGTGCATCTTAACTTGCTATTTAACAACTTAAACTTAATGTTTGTTCAGTTCTGGACCAATTTCGAAATATGCATATGAGGACTTACCGGAATTGTTATATGTTGTTTCCGGCCTCATTTAAACTTGCCTTGATGTGTTGTTCTTGTTTGCATCATCTCTTTCCATGAGTAGCTTCATGTAGCTTTGTCATGCATCATGCATGTTGTGCATCATGTCTTGTCTATGTGTGGTGTGTTTACTATGTTGTGTGCTTCTTCTCAATAGTTCCCGTTTCGTTGCGATCGTGAGGTTTCGTTCGTCTACGCTTGGTTCGTCTTCGTGGCTTCATCTTCTTCATGGACTCGTTCTTCTTCCTAGCGGGATTTCAGGCAAGATGACCGCTACCCTGGATCTCACTACTATCATTGCTATGCCAGTTGCTTCGTTCTATCGCTATGCTGCGTTACCTATCATTTGCTCTTCAAGCCTCCCAAATTGCCATGAACCTCTAACTTTGACACCCTTCCTAGCAAACCGTTGTTTGGCTATGTTACCGCTTTTCTCAGCCCCTCTTATAGCGTTGCTAGCTGCAAGTGAAGTTGAAGATTTCTCCATGGTGGACAGGGTTATGTTGGGATATCACAATATCTCTTATATTATTAATGCATCTATATATTTGGTAAAGGGTGGAAGGCTCGGCCTTATGCCTTGTGTTTTGTTCCACTCTTGCTGCCCTAGTTTCCGTCATACCATTGTTATGTTCCCGAATTTTGCGTTCCTAACGCGGTCGGGTGATTTATGGGACCCCCCTGACAGTTTGCTTTGAATAAAAACTTGTCCAACAAGGCCCAACCTTGGTTTTACCATTTGCCTCACCACCACCTACCTTTCCCTTGGGAGTAATTAACCCAAGGGTCATCTTTATTTTAGCCCCCCCCCCCCCGGGCCAGTGCTTGTCTAAGTGTTGGTCCGAACTGAGCAGCCTGCGGGGCCACCTCGGGGAAACTCGAAGTCTGGTTTTACTCGTAGCTTGATTTATCCGGTGTTGCCCTGAGAACGAGATATGTGCAGCTCCTATTGGGATGTCGGCGCATCGGGCGGCTTTGGTGGTCTTGTTTTACCATTGTTGAAATGTCTTGTAAACCGGGATTCCGAGACTGATCGGGTCTTCCTGGGAGAAGGTATATCCTTCGTTGATCGCGAGAGCTTATCATGGGCTAAGTTGGGACACCCCTGCAGGGTATAAACTTTCGAGAGCCGTGCCTGCGGTTATGTGGCAGATGGGAATTTGTTAATGTCCGGTTGTAGATAACTTGACACCAGATCCGAATTAAAACGAATCAACCGGGTGTGTAGCCGTGATGGTCTCTTCTCGGCGGAGTCCGGGAAGTGAACACGGTTTCTGGGTTATGTTTGACGTAAGTAGGAGTTCAGGATCACCTCTTGATCATTACTAGTTGACGGCCATTCCTTTGTTTCTCTTCTCGCTCTCATTTGCGTATGTTAGCCACCATATCATGCGTAGTCACTGCTGCAACCTCACCACTTTACCCCTTCCTTACCCATTACGCTTTGCTAGTCTTGATACCCATGGTAATGGGATTGCTGAGTCCTCGTGGCTCACAGATTACTACAACAACAGTTGCAGGTACAGGTTATGCGATGATCATGACGCGAGAGCGATGTTTGCTTGTTTGGAGTTCTTCTTCTGTTTCTTCTTCGATCAGGGGATAGGTTCCAGGTCGGCGGCCTGGGCTAGCAGGGTGGATATTGTTTGAGTTTCTGTTTATGATTCATCCGTAGTCGGATGTTGTTCTTGTATGTTCTATTGTTGTATTCTTGTGACATTGTATGTATCGGATGTATCCCCACTATTATGTAATGTTGATGTAATGATATCCACCTTGCAAAAGCGTCTTCAAGATGCGCTTCTATCCTTGGTGGGACCTTCGAGTTCCTTTAGGATAGGATCGCATCTCGGGCGTGACAAGTTGGTATCAGAGCCTCGACCGACCCTAGGAGCCCCCTTGTTTGATCGTGTAGTTTGGCCGTTGTTGAGTCTAGAAGAAAACTGTTTTTGGGAGTCTAGTTATATCGGAGAGTAGGAATTCTTTTTACTCCTCAGCCCCTTCGTCGCTCTGGTGAGGAATCTTGACGTAGGTGTTTTGAATTACTCCTCTTCCCCTTCAAATTTTCTTTAGGTTCACGTAGTTGGTTTTCCGATCGTTGGTTCTCATCTCTTTTCATCCGGTGCATTTCTCGTCAAGTTGACTCGAGCCTCTTCATCTTTGAGTTCAATCCTCAGTTGTTTTATTTTCCCACCCGCCCTCCCCTTTTCTTTCTCCTCAGAACCGGAGACAGTAATCGAGTATCCTTCCTACTCGTGCGAAGTCTTTGTTTTAAACAGGTGTTTTTCTCTTCAAGATATTCGTCGGTTCCCCTTCCAAGTTACCTTTGTTTTCTCGCCCTCCCACCCTCTTCTTCCCGGAGTCTGACTCTCTCTCGACCATGTATTTCATTTGTGCGGAGCCTCTTCAGTCTTTCGTCAATTATTTCAACCGGTGAATTCTCTATTGTTTGACATTCTTCATCTCTTTTCTTTTCCGGTGGACTCAATCCAAGTTTTTTTTTCTCGGGTTGACCATATTCTTTTCCTTGGATCAAGTGTTTCCCTGCTCGTTCGCCCTCGCCAGTTTATCCTTCCGGAGTGTTCAAGATATCTCAAGAGATTTGTCTATGTTTGAATTAATTCGAGGTTGTCACCTCATTCAGATATTTCAATTGTTCTGGTGCATCATCTATCTTTTCAACATCCCTTTCCAACGGTGCTTTTCTTTTAGTGGGCCCTAACCCACAGGTCTTTTCCCAGGATCTTACTTGACTCTTCTAATTCCCCCGGAGTTATTCTAAATTCTTTTCAAGTGTGACGTAAGAATGAATTTCATTAGTCACATGCCTTCTCCAAGATCGATTTCAAATCATTTTCATTGTTGGCTCAACCCCCTTTGCTTTTCATTTCCCCGGAGTATCTCAATAATTTTGGTGGTGTTTCTCGTCATCATTTGAAGACCGAAGAAGAGTTTTTCCTCTAAATCTTGTCCGTTCCCTCGGAGATTCGTGGTGCTAGCTCGATGTTATCATATCAAATTGTTTCAAGTCATGCAAATTCTTTTCATCCATCCGGAGCATTTCAGGAGTTGCTTTCTCTCTCAATCATCCGGAGGCCATCTTTTTCGGAAGATTTCTTCATTCTAAGTTTTTCAGATTCGATCTCCAATTATTCTATAATTGTGCCCCTTCGTTCACCTCAGTATTCTTTCGCTGCTTCATTCAAGTGTTCTTTAATCAGCTCATTATCTCTTCGTTCTTTTGCATCTAAATCCCCTCTAAAATATCGGTTTTTCTAATTCTTCCCCATGATTCATTCTCTTTCGTCATTCAATTTTTGAATTCTTACGGTGGTTCGTTCAAGATTCTTTTTCTTCGAATATCATTTTAACCCATTCTTTCTTTCCAATCCTGACGGTGGTTCATGAAGACTTTCTCAAGTTTTGTGCTATGTTCCCCTTAATCCTTTTCAAGAAGGATAAGTAGTATGCAAATCCATTGCTTGTCATCAATTTAATTTGATGAAGGATAAGCATACAATTTCTTCTTCATATCCATCGCGTGTTGACTTGAGTTCCTCTTCTAGCTCGATATTCTTCTTCATCAGCTTCTTGGTCTTCTTCATGATGGTGCACATCTGATTCCCGTATGAGCGAACGTGATCTCCCATCTCCTGAATGTAAGCTACAATTGATGCATCCTTCCTGGTATGAACCATCTCCCATTCCTCGTCTCAGCGTCCACATATCTAATAGACAGTGTCTTCAAGCTCCTTGTGATACACTTCGCATATGCGTACAAAAGTGATGTGGGCTGCCATGCTCTTTCCTAAGTTCCAACTTGGTGCATCCAAGGTAAAATCAATGGACTCCGTTGTTGGCGCGAACATCCTCCAAGGTACAGGAACTTTGATCCTCCAATGCTCCTCTTCTGGTAATGTTGCAGAGAAAGTCCCTGTGAAACTTGGTAGTCCGATGTTCAGGTACTTAGTGACTTCCTTCAAGTGTCGTCCGAAAGGGGTGTCATCGTCCGTTTGAGTGAACTTGTTCCCGGGGTCCGCAATCTATAGAGTAGAAATAGAGGAGAATTAGAAATGAGCAAAGAAGAGTAATCATGTGGCTTTTCCTAGTGGTCGCCTCCTACAGTCGGCGTGTGCTCTAATACCATCTTGTAGGGACCACGATCCCAATGGACCGAAGTCTCTGTGCTTAAGTGTCATCCTGGATCGGCAATGCTGACACACACAGTACTCGAGGAAGTATAGCAGAGTTCAAATCACACACTTATTACATTGAGATCCTCATTAAGAGTATGATTACACAAATGATATGGTTGAAGGCCATCTAAACTAAATAACTGCAGAAGCTTCGAAGGTAAATGAGTCCATCAACTCCAACGGCATAGCTGAGTGCATGACAACGACCTATCACACCTTATTCGTTGTCTGTGAAGTCTACAACATGAGACGTTGCAGCCGTGTAGGTCAGCACATTGAATATGCTGGCAGAGTTACACTGTAAAGCAAATGAATGCAAGAACTACATCTACATGCAATATTTGGCTGGTGGAGGCTCTAAGTTTAAGACATTGCATAAAGCTAGTTTTTCCCTACAACAAAGAAATAAATTTATTTACTACTCCCAAGTTGTACCAATATTTGAGAAGGTTCCTCCAGCTCAAATCCAAAGTAAACAAGTATCAACATTAAACCTAATTCAATTAAGTTAAGAGTGATGAGATCAACAATAATATCCAATTCCAGATACTCAAGATGTCCATAACCGGGGACATAGCTAACCATGATTAGTTTATACACTCTGCAGAGGTTGCGCACTTCTCCCCATAAGACTCGACCCCATCCATGATCGGAAGATCGAGACATAGTCTTTCTGAAGCATTAACTCTCTACTCCGGGCAGACTGGTACACCTACTTTCCCCTACATCTGCTAGTCCACATCTTCGAGAGCTCACGCAACTTACTCAACTACGCTAGAGCCCATAATGGCTTGTGGCTGCACACGGAAGTTTCTAGGCATGAAATATAATATGATCCCTTTGTGCCTGGGTGGCGAATCGAGGAAAAATCACACAGGTACTCTAGGATTTCCCAAACGGGCTAGCACTGGATTCTCCAGGTGCCCCAACCAATCCACCCAGATGTGTATTAAATTTGCCGCCTTAATGTTATCCAAAATTAATAACTCTCACAACTTCCATGTGTATCACGATCCAATCCCCGTCTACGAGCATGGCTAAGCAATAATTGAGCATAACGTATATTCCCGGGGTGATCAAAGGTATTAGGTTCCTACTCAAGTCCTACGACCAAACCACATTACTAATCCTATTCATGCAAATACTTGAGGAGCAAAACTAATGCATAAAAACTTGGTATAGAAGAGTATGATCAAAGTGTAACTTGCCTTGCTGACGATCTGCAAACTCTAGGAATTCGTAGTAACAAGCTTCGCACTCTAGACAAACAACATCATACATAAGCAATCAAGCAAACAAAATAAAGAGAAATCGAAAAAAGATCCAAATAAAACTCGAAACAAGCAAACAACTAAACTAAACATAAAACAAAACCTAAAATCATTATTTTCATGTGGATTAGATCTTAACAGTAGGTACTTGTGATTAGCTATGATTTGCAAAAAGAAACAACTCAAACAGAGCTACGAAACTCAAGATACAAAGGAAACATGATCGAATACTTAATCTGAACTAAACTCAAAATTTATGTTGTCAAAATCATGTTGAAGTTGGTTTACTGGAAAGAGGGGATCGTTACAAAGATTTAGGCGTCGGTTTAATCTAATTTGGATAAACGAGCAAAAAGTTACGCTAGTTTCAAGACCAGGGACTAAATCGCCATAAAACTATTCGCGGATAGGTCCCTGGCGAAAATTAAACTAAAAAGGAAAATCTACAGAACGAACGTTCACTAACAGAACCTAACGGACGAATCCGTTCGTTAACAAAAACTAACAGGTGAACGTTCATCAACTAACGAACTAAAATAAAAACCGATCTAATAAAAAACAGAAAACAAACCGGCGAACCGGGGCGGTTTTTACAGTCTAAGCGGACTTGGCTGGTGGTGGGATCCGGCGGGGAGAGGCGACGGGCCGCGGCGGCGAGGCGAGGCGGTGACACCTGCGGCTAGCAGCGGCGTCGGCGGCAATCAAACGGCGGCGGCGGCACTCAAACGGCGGTGGCGGCGCGGGTGGTGGCTCGGGGCGGTGACGGCTAGTGGGAAGGAGAGGGCGGGGTGGTCGGGGGGCTCCGACTTGGGCAGGGGGCAATGCTGGCATGGCATATTCACAACTATTTGTGTAAACTAAGAAAAAGCCATTTCAACAAATACGAAGCAATGGAAGCTAGACACCACATGAGAGATGCAACCAATATGACTCTGCCAAGTTAAAAGCGTCCCATCATAAATGACATTTCAACAAATTAGAAGCAGCGCATGCTATAAATCATATGAAAGATGCAACTAGTATCGCACTGCATATACTAAAGGTGTCTCGTCATGTTGATTGATGCGGGATACAAAAAAACAATAGTTTTATGTAAGGACATGCTTAATAGACAGGTGTACTATGTACTAAAAATAGGAAGGTGTGTCACATTAACAGGTATAATGTATAAACTAAGAAGAATAGCAAATGCAATTTAACCAGATTGGAAGAATTACAATCTAAACACCATATGCAACATGCAACCACATATCACGCTGCCAAGTTAGAGCAAGCACCCGCGATGCTGGTGTAGGGGAAATGCGGTAATCAACTACAGAGCTATGTTCACTATCTTCATCTAGCCTTGTTGTTTCTTAAGAATCATGTGGGGAGGCTAACACTGCATTCTTTAAATGAGGATATTTTCTCACAGTAGTCCACTAGCCTGACTAAATAAGTGATTGATGAGGGATACACAAGAACATTAGTTTGATGTAAGAACATGGTTAATAGACAGATGTACTAGTATGTACCAAAAATAGGAAGGCATGTCATATTCAAAGGTATAATGTGTAAGCTAAGCAGATGCATTTTAACCAAATTGGAAGCAATATAAGCTAGACATCCGGCTGGAGTAGTGAGCATGATCATCTAGGACCTAAGAGCCTGGTGGGAGGCGGGCTGCTTTGCCACCATTATGGCTTTTTAGTTGGCTTCTAGGTGATGCATGTCTGTGCTGGGCTTTTCACTGGCTCGGCCAGTGCCCTGACTAGCTATTTATCTTCTGGTGCTCCCGGGATGGTGGTTCATGTAAAAAATAGCTTTCCTTATCTTAATAAAGATCGACTTCGGCCTTTCGAATACAAGCTAGACACCATATGCAACATGCAACCACATATGACACCGTGAAGTTAAAGCAAGCACCTGGGATGGTGGTTCACGGCGAGCGATATCATTAACTAGTGCACTGTAAAAGTAGTAGATATTAGGTGGCTGAAAAATAAATGACAGGAGACATATGATAGCTCTATGACATTCCATGGCAAACAAAATTAGATTCTACTCCGTATGATTTTGTAATATATTAGCACAGGGATGGCTGGGAAATGCGGGTACTCCTCCAGAACACCACCACATGTGGTCCTATGAAAATAACAGTTGACTAAAAATAAATAGGTCATTCGATTTTTTTATGAACCGTCCGATCTATAAGGAACGAGCAGATGGCCTCATGTACCTCCCGCCAGTCACTGTTGATGATCTTTCTTGAACCGCCAGTGTCCACCGGCCCAGACCCTTGCCTCCGCCACCCCGCCCTCCCCTCGACCTCACACCATGGTCGTGCTTGGCAGCGCCCCCGGCCATCCCTTTAATCTCGGCCAACCTCCAGATCGGGTGCCAACAGCTCCTAGGCCCCACACACCCCTAAGATAAACACTGTGGCGCTACTTCCCCGGCGTAATAGGTGGACTAGTGCCTGTTACGTTGGGGAATGCTTCCTTCAATTGGGAATCAACTAACCAAGAATTGAAATCCAGGGGGGCGACGGACCTCTAACTAAGGTGAAATAGTATATGAGAAGAAACCTTGTGCATCGCGAGCTACTAGGAACATCTAGTATCAAGAAGAAGCGGTCAACTAGTGTTTTCTGTGGGATGAATACCGTGCAACCAGACACGTAAGATTTGCATGAATAAGGGAAGAGGAGTACCATTTCCGATTGCCAGTGCTGGGTCCTCCGGATGTCGCGGTGATTTTCTTGGTTTTACCTGGGGAACCGATGTTTTGGAGGAGGGTCGAGCCTTGGATGAACCCATGGCCAAATTGTTGACTGTGTTGCGGTGGTCGTCTGTCAGCGGAGGGGAAGCAGATCCGAGGCGGCGAAGGACGATGTAGCCAGAACAGCTCCGGTGTCATGGACGGTCGCGAAGTTGGAGCGGCAGCGGTGACGCGCATGACGGCGTGGTTGAACTGGCTCGGGTACAGACAGCTCGGCCTCGGCTTCAACTACTAGCTGTGGAGGGCATTGCGGTTGCGGTTGCGGTCGACAACGACATCATGGTATCTTCTCCGGCATGATGGAGGAGGGCTGTGGTTGATGGGTGGGTTGGGGTGGCGGACGAAGGACGCCGGTGTTTCACGGCTGGTGGAGAGGTAGTTTTGGCGCCCACGGCGTATGAATGGGAAATCAGACGGGGCGCGGGGGGAGGGGGCAGCTAAGGGAGAACCATGTTTCGATCTGGGACGCGCTTGTTTTTAGTTTTTTTAAACAGATGGGACGCGCTTGTTTGAAATTTTGGGAAAATACAAACTTTGCCCCCTCTTAAATTTTGGACCTGCTGCAGGTCGAGAGTAGGATGATAATCCCAGGTGTCCCAAATAGTGGGCGGGAGCGATTTTGGCCACGCGCATGTGTGCTTAGGCGGCCGTTGTGTATGAATGTTTTTCGGAGGCGGTTGTGTGGCGTCTAGATCAAGCTACAAACCTACCCCTGTTTAGACCTTTGGACGTCAGGTAGGTAGGTTTCACGGGCCGGAGTTAGAAAAGTAATTTCCTTCTACCAAACATTTGTCTCACGCGGTTTCGGGTGAGTAGAGGCTCTTTTGGTGCTTCGTTCGAAATTTTGAAATAGAAGCATTCACATCTAGAGTACTCTTGAACTTTGAGGATTGACCTAAATAGACATCGTTAAATTTAACATTGTATGTTTGAAAATCTCACTAAATTATGCGCTTCTTTTTGAATTTTTGATACTTGAAAATCCTATAACTATGATTATTTTGGAATGGAGGAGGTAAATTTGAATCTATTTTGTACACGACTATATATGCTATTATGTACAAAAGTAGAGCAAATATTGGTGCCCCCATAATTTAGGTGTGATTTACAAATGTCATGATATCGAATTCAAATACTTGAATGGACTTCATGTTGAATTTGAAATTTTTTAAGCCACCTTAAGTTGAATTCAAATGTATGCTGGTTCATAGCTAGCTATTTATAATGTTCATTGTGTAAGTTTTGTATGTATAATGTGCTTTACACACACAACATGAACTATACTCACGTTTACATTCGATTGCTAAAGCGATGCATTGTATGGAGTTCAAAATATTAACTATGTTGATCAATTATGTTGAATAATAACATTGACATGCTCAAATTAGATAGAATATAGATGTCTGATGGATCAATGACCATTCCTTACGCGAATTGCAAATATCATGATCCCATCCTAATATTTTGGATACAATTTATATTTTTAATCAATGTGTATGTAACGCCCTCGATGCGGCTATATCTTCCACGTGTCGAAGCACGACTTAGAGGCATAACCGCATTGAAAGCAATGTCGCAAGTGAGGTAATCTTCACACAACCCATGTAATACAAAAGGGAAAGAGATACATAGTTGGCTTACAATCGCCACTTCACACAATACATGAGTAAAGCATTACATCATACAGATACAATCAAGGTCCGACTATGGAACCAAAATAAAAGAAGACTACCCCAAATGCTACACAGATCCCCGATCGTCCCAACTGGGATCCACTACTGATCAACTGAAACAAAACAACACAATGAACAAGATCTTCATCGAGCTCCTCCTTGAGCTCGGATGCGTCACCTGCACGGTTTCATCGGCACCTGCAAACTGGTTTTGGAAGTATCTGTGAGTCACGAGGACTCAGCAATCTCACACCCGCGAGATCAAGACTATTTAAGATTATAGGAAGGATGGAGTAATGAGATGGAGCTGCAGCAAGCAACTAGCATATATGGTGGCTACAATCGCAAAAGAGAGCGAGAAGAGAAGCAAGGCACGGTCGTGAAGCTAGTAGCGATCAAGAAGTGATCCTGAAATTACTTACGTCAAACATAACTCCAACACCTTGTTCACTTCCCGGACTCCGAAGAGAAGAGACCATCACGATTACACACGCGGTTGATGTATTTTAATTAAGGTCAACTTCGGGTTTTCTACAACCGGACGTTAACAAATTCCCATCTGCCTCATAACCGCGGGAACGGCTTTTGAAAGATAATACCCTGCAGGGGTGTCCCAACTTAGCCCATGACAAGCTCTCACGATCAACGAAGGAATAGACCTTCTCCCAGGAAGACCCGATCAGTCTCGGAATCCCGGTTTACAAGACATTTCGACAATGGTAAAACAAGACCAGCAAAGCCGCCCGGATGTGCCGACAAAGCCCGATAGGAGCTGCACATATCTCGTTCTCAGGGCACACCGGATGAGCCAGACGTCGGGTTGGCATAGACCCTAGTTGCCCAGGGGGCGCCGGACATCGCTCGGTTTGGACCAGCACCCGGAGGAGCACTGGCCCGGGGGGGGGGGGGGGGTAAAATGAAGATGACCCTTGAGTCTGCAGAACCCAAGGTAAAAAGGCTTAGGTAGGCAAATGGTAAAACCAAGGTTGGGCCTTGCTGGAGGAGTTTTATTCAAAGCGAACTGTCAAGGGGGTCCCATAAATCACTCGACCGCGTAAGGAACGCAAAATCCGGGAACATAACACCGGTATGACGGAAACTAGGGCGGCAAGAGTGGAACAAAACACCAGGCATAAGGCCCAGCCTACCACCCTTTACCAAGTATATAGGTGCATTAATTAAATAAGAGATATTGTGATATCCCAACAAGTAAACATGTTCCAACAAGGAACAACATCTCCATGTTCCAACAAGGAACAAACTTCATCTTCACCTACAACTAACAACGCTATAAGAGGGACTGAGGAAAGGATGGTTAGAGGCTTGACATGGCAACATCGGTGGCATGATATAGCAAGTGGTAGGCATCGTAGCATAGGCATAGCAAAAGAGCGAGCATCTAGCAAGCAAAGATAGAAGTGATTTTTAGGGTATGGTCATCTTGCCTGAGATCCCGCTAGGAAGAAGAACGAGTCCATGAAGAAGACAAACGGACGAAGTCGAATGGATCCTCACAACTCCGGAACGAAAATGAAGCTAACGAGAGAAGCAACCCGGAAAGAAACAAACAACATAGTAAACAACCATCACATAAACATGGCATGAAGCACAATCAAGTATGATGCATGTCCGGTTTAATGAGGCATGGCATGGCAAAGTGCAACAAACAATACTACAAGTTAAGTGGAGCTCAATATGCAACGAGGTGCATGCTGACGGAACACCACATCAATTATTTAGTTTTCTCTCGGTTATGCTACCAAACAATATTAAGTGTTGTTAAACATGGCAAGAGGTGAAGCATAAATAAACTAACTACTTACGCAAGTTTAAATGAGGCCGAAAGCAACAAACGACAATTCCAGAAAATCCCCATATGCATTTAGCAATTTAATGCAACAACAAGTTTAAGCATTTTAAATGTTGTTATCATGATGCGGATGACATATACAAGTTATATGCAATTTTTATGAAATAGTTGACATAAGCATGTTATGAAGCATTTATCACCGTGGTGGAAGAAAGGGGTGCCACGGCAACGAATCCGAAAATGATGCCACGGCAACATATCGGTTCCAGTAGCTCATGGAGATACCGATGCAAAATGAAGCGTGCGGATGTGCGGAACATGCTAGAGATGGTGGGGTGATCCCGGTTACTGGGTTCCCACGGGTCATCGGCATGGCGAACGAGGAGGAACGTGCATGAAGCAAACGGGCACGGTGCAAACATAGGGTGCATCTCATACAACACATGCATTCGGTCCACGGACGGCGTCTCGGGGTTATACCTTCGAGGCATGCATTTTCAAAGTGGACCGGTTCGGAGAGGAAGTAGTCGTTCATGGGTCGTCGAGGGAAGTAGAGGAAGTAGTTGTTCCGCGATGGTAGTAGTGGAAGTAGTCGTTCTCGCACGCTCGGGTCGAGGGTAGAGGTTCTCGCGATCTCGGTGATGGTAGTGGTACATGTGACGTCGGGGTACTTGTTGGTCCGGTTTTTGCGTCCGTAGATGTACGCGGCAATCGTAGTGGTACTTGGCGGTTCCATGTAGTCGAACTTGACGATCCGAGGGGGTACTTGGCGCATCACCGTGTAGTTGTACATGGTTCAAACAAAGGCATTGACACATCTGGAGTGGCATCGAGGGACTCGTCAAGGCCCTGCCTCGGGAGGTCACCGGAGATCCATGGAGGCAGGTCGAGCTGCTGGCTATTGGTAGCGTGTGCGGGCGGCGTGTGGAGGCAGAGCAGGGAACTTGGCATGGCCGAGACAGGGGGCGAGCCGCGCGGTTGGTTGATGGTAGCCGCGGCCATGGTGGTGGTTGCCACAAAGCAGAGGAGGCCGGGACTTGGCGTTGGACGATGCGGTCGGCATAGGCCTTGACGTGCAGCAGGGGAGGCGGAGAGCGTGCTCGAAGAGGAGACCGGCGGCGCGACGCGAGGGGACGCGAGCTCCATGGCAGAGGGAGCGATGAAGTGCCTGCTCCCCTGATCGAGATCGAGCGAGGACGAGGGAAGCAGAGGAGGTCGAGGTCGAGGTCGAGGAGGCTGGACGTCGGCGGGTCTCGAGACAGGGGCGACGACGTGGATCTGGCGGGGCGGAGCTTGGGGAGGCGACGCCATGGAGGACGGCGACGAAGCGGAGGCGAAGGAGCTGCTCGGTAGCGCTCGCTTCTGGCGGGGTCGAGGGAGGAGCGGGCGGCGGCCTGGCGACGCGGTCCCTGTTGGAGCCCGAGGGAGAGGGCGAGAGGAGGGGGATCGAGCGAGAGATGCGGGGGAACGAGGGAGAGATGGCTCCTGGCGGCGGGGGATGGACGAGGGGAAGAGATGGGGATCGGGCAAGGTTAGCTAGGGTTCGGGAGGCGGCCGCCAGATGGGCCTTAGAGGCCGGCGGCTGGGCTCTCCTCTCTCTCTCTTTCTCTCAAAAGGAAAGAAACAAAATAGAGATAAGAAATAAAAGAAAGAGAGGGTTACGGAAAGAATTTGGGCATGGGGTTAATTTACTTGGACTCACAAAAATAAGCTTGATCCAAGAAAATAGAAAGTGAGCGTGGGCGTGGAGTTGAATTCCACCTCATTTGAATTTAATTCAAATGAGTGTGAGAAAGAAGTGGGTATTCGGAATGTCCAAAAAATGTTGAGAAATTTGGTGGAGCTCGGGAAAATGATGAAAGAATTTATGGGCAAGGTTGGAGACCAAGAATTGAGATAACAAAGGCATTAGGATATTTTGTAAGTGTGTTTGCGGTAAATCCAAATAATTGGAATATTTACTATAGCTCTCTAAATATCGAGAGGATATGTTTTAAAGAGAATCGCCATGTGAATTCCCTCGATTTAAATGGATCAAAGATCCATGCCATTTGTTTAGTTGAGTTGCAAAAGATTTATGAGATGATGGCATGATGACATGATGCCATGCAAAAATAAATAGAGCAAGCACAAATAAAAAACACACGGAGGTCACAAAAATATGGAAGTCTTCTGGACCGTCGGTCTCGGGGCGTTACAACACTCCACCACTACAAGAGGATCTCGTCCCGAGATCTAGGATGGCACCGGAGAGAAACGGAAGAGGAAGAGAGGAGGTAAAACTAAGTTGCTTCTTTGACGAACGAGTGAAACCACGAACCTTGAGAGGTTGAGCAATTTAAAAGAAAGAGTACAACAGAGATGAACGAGATTGCAAACAATACGTTAGAAAAAAGGAACATTATGGGAACTTGAAGGTTGCAAAGACATGAATCAAGAGTTTAATGGACAAGATAGAATTCGAAACCACTCCGGTTAAAACAAGATGAGAGCGAAAGAATTCGGGCAGCACTCCGGTTGAACATGGAAGGAATTGAACATGAACTTGACAAGATGAGAGGATACTTGATGAAATGAACAACACACTGCCTCCAGAACTATTGAATGAATGGCACAAGGGGTAAGAAAGATTTCAGACAGCTCTCCAGTTGAGGAAGGAGGGAAAACTTGATAAAATTAGAGAACTCGAATGAAAACACGACACTTCGGTTAAATGGATAAGTAAGGAAAAGAACATGATCTCCAAAATGATATAATGGGTCAAAGAAAACATCACAATGCCTTCGGGACAAATGAAAGAGTGGAATCGAGAGAACAGAGAAGAGAATAACAACTTCTATCACAATTGAATTTGAAAGAACCTCCTTAAAAAGAAGGATAGAACGGAGTTTTTAGAAAACCAACAACGAAAAGAATAAGCTTGTAGTGGGCTTATGGAAACATCTCAACATTATGAGGTGACAACCGGCCACTAACGGAAACAATTGCTTGCTTGAGATTAACGAAGAGATGAAAGCTTGTTCCATCAAGATGGAAAAGAGATAACTTGGGTCATTAATAAGCACCAAAATAGCAACATTCCTTAGGGAAGGCTTTAGATGAAATCTATACCAAGATAACTCCAATGAAGAGATTGACGGTTGAAAAGATCTCTTGAACAAAGAGAAAATGATGGATTTAAATATGTCACTCTTGAAAAGTTGTGAATCATGAAACGTCGAAGGGAAATTATCAAGAATGACCTAACACCACCTCAGAAGATAAGGTAGAAAGAATCGCACATCGGAATGCAAGATGAAGAATACTTGAACTCCCCAAAACAAAACATGTGTTGAGTACCATGTTTAATTTTGAGTATAGCTTGGCTGATCTTAACTTCAAGAGAAATCTTGAAGAACAATTGAAGAATGGAAAGAATCCTTGACGAACCACCATGTAGAGCCTCCATGAAGAACTCCGGTAATAAAAGGATGATAAAAAGAAAGAGAAGTTGAAAACACAAGGTGAAGCCTTGCGATGATTTAGATGGAGCTACGAAATGAGTAAACTTTGAACTCCGGACAGGAAAGATGAATAACTTGGAACTGAGAATTACTTCCTGATGAACAAACTCCGGAAGAAGGAATTAATCACCTGGATGAAACAAGAATAAGAATTATGTTATGCATATCCTTCACCAATTTAAATTGGTGAGAAGCATTGGATTTGCATACTACTTATTCGCGTTGAAAATGATTAAAGAGAGATATAGCGTAAACTTGGAAAGGTCTTCAATGAACCACCGGTAGGATTGAAACAACGAATAAATTAATATGATAATCAAAGAAAAAAATCTTGAAAGAACCACCGTAAGAATTGAAAATGAAAGTAGCAAAGGCACAACTCACCGGGGATAATTAGAAAACGAATGAAGATACTTAAGGGGATTTAGATACAAGAGAACAAAGAGATCATGAGCTGACTAGAGGATATTCGATTGATGCACCGGCAAGATAGGAGAATGATAACTGACAGCTGAGAATGAATAAACCTGAATTAATGGACTCCGGATGACAAACTGAGAAGACTCTTGAATATCTCCTGATGGGTGAAAAAGATTCTCACAATCGAAAACAATTATGAGAGGATGGCAACAAGCTAGCACCATGAATCTTGAAGAGAATAGAGCAAGATTAAAGAGAAACTCTTCTTCGGTCATCAAATGATGAGAATGACAACGTGAAACACCACCAAGAATTATTGAGGCACACCGGAAGAATCAAAAGCGAAGAGGTTGAGCCAACTATGAAAAGAATTTGAAAGATCTTGGAGAAAAGCATTTGACTGATGATAACTCATTCTTACGTCAAACTTGGAGAAGAATTTAGGATAGCTCTGGGAAAATAGAAGAGTCAGGTAAGATCCTGGGAAAAGACCTGTGGGTTAGGGCCCACTCAAAAGAACACCGTTGAAAAGATTTAAAAGAGATGTTGCACCGGTTGAATTAAATGACTTGAATGAGATACCAATCTCGAAAGAGCTTGAACGAATGCAGAGTGGAAACATGAATCTTCGAGATATCTTGAGCACTCCGGAATAACAAATAGCGAGAAGAAGAATGATAATGAGGTGCACCGGTATGAGAAGACATTGAAATGAGGAAAAAGGTATGATCAACAAAACTTGACTTGAATCCACCGGAGAAGAGAAAGGAATGAGGAATGACGAACTAGTAGAACATCTTCTTGAGAACCACCGGGTAAGAACATTGACGGAAAAGAATGGAGAAACTTCACAAAAATAAAAGGATACTTGGTAAAGAAATCTTAGTCCTTGAGGAAAAAGGGTGGGTGGGCGGGAAAAAACAAAGGCAACTTGGAGACGGATGAAACAAACACCGTTGAGAAGAAATGATAATTGGTCTTGCTGATGTTGAAGTGATCGGATCCACTTGAAGAGAAACACGCCGGTTGAAAAGGATTGACATGACAATCTCGATTGTCGAGAAGGATTGGTATTCACATCGGAGTATGAGAACACCATTTCGGAAAGGTATGGAATCAACACTTGACATTGAAGCAACTCGAATACCACAACTCAAAACAAAAACAAAGGACTGGCTTGCAGAATAAGCCGTAACAAGCATATGATAGATATTTCGTCCGAAGTTTTCGTGGTGGGGCCTACACGGGCTCGATCGTACAGCACCATCATGTACAAGGCAGTGCACATGACATACGAAGTGTCCCCGAGTCGGCATAGCCAAGGACTCTTTAAGACACAACGAGACCACTGTAAAACCAACCGTGAATAAGCGGACCACTAGACGTCGAACCCCAATTTCATATCATACATCCGTCGGAAAGATATCCTAAGAGCTACTTGAATTCCCACCTATGAAACTCCCGAAATTCTCCGGTTATGCAATCAGGTATTGGGGATACAGGGGAAGCATAATATCTCACCCAAAACTAGCAAATCCTACATCCAGCTGTATCCATCCTTCAACACATAACCAAGAAACCTTCGGAAATCGTCTACCTCAACCTTCGAAAAGCATCCGTTATACAAGTTATGGTGATACTCCCAAACTCCCGCCCCAGTACTGGGTGGCCTCGAGGTTATCTCACCAACGAACTGCATAAAAGATATTTTCGATGTTGGCGTACTAAACTCAGGTATTCCAGAACTGCAACGATAAAATTATGGCGACAACACCTCAGAGCTCAACTCCCCGGGACACTTCCACTAAACCCCTGACAGGAGGCACCAAGACAATGTTCTCATCATAAAACCATCGGAACGATTCCAAGATACCCGCGTGATCCTAAAAAAAAATTTAGTGAAATTTGAGAAGAGAAGAGTCAAAACTCTACGTCAGGATGCCTTACCAGAGCGATGAAGAGACAGGGGAGTAAAAAGAATTCCTAACTCTCCGATATATATAATCCTAAATGACTCAAAACATTTTTCTAGACACAACTCGACCGCTAAAAACGATCAAGCAGTGGGGCTCCTAAGGTCGGGGAAGGCTCTGATTACCAACTTGTAACGCCCTCTATGCGGCTATATCTCCCACGTGTCGAAGCACGACTTAGAGGCATAACCGCATTGAAAGCAATGTCGCAAGTGAGGTAATCTTCACACAACCCATGTAATACATAAGGGAAAGAGATACATAGTTGGCTTACAATCACCACTTCACACAATACATGAGTAAAGCACTACATCATAAAGATACAATCAAGGTCCGACTACGGAACCAAAATAAAAGAAGACTACCCCAAATGCTACACAGATCCCCGATCGTCCCAACTGGGCTCCACTACTGATCAACTGAAACGAAACAACACAATGAACAAGATCTTCATCGAGCTCCTCCTTGAGCTCGGATGCGTCACCTGCACGGTTTCATCGGCACCTGCAAACTGGTTTTGGAAGTATCTGTGAGTCACGAGGACTCAGCAATCTCACACCCGCGAGATCAAGACTATTTAAGCTTATAGGAAGGATGGAGTAATGAGATGGAGCTGCATCAAGCAACTAGCATATATGGTGGCTACAATCGCAAAAGAGAGCGAGAAGAGAAGCAAGGCACGGTCGTGAAGCTAGTAGCGATCAAGAAGTGATCCTGAAACTACTTACGTCAAACATAACTCCAACACCGTGTTCACTTCCCGGACTCCGCCGAGAAGAGACCATCACGGTTACACACGCGGTTGATGTATTTTAATTAAGGTCAACTTCGGGTTTTCTACAACCGGACGTTAACAAATTCCCATCTGCCTCATAACCGCGGGCACGGCTTTCAAAAGATAATACCCTGCAGGGGTGTCCCAACTTAGCCCATGACAAGCTCTCGCGATCAACGAAGGAATAGACCTTCTCCCAGGAAGACCCGATCAGTCTCGGAATCCCGATTTACAAGACATTTCGACAATGGTAAAACAAGACCAGCAAAGCCGCCCGGATGTGCCGACAAATCCCAATAGGAGCTGCACATATCTCGTTCTCAGGGCACACCGGATGAGCCAGACGTCAGGTTGGCATAGACCATGGTTGCCCAGGGGGCGCCGGACATCGCTCGGTTTGGACCAGCACCGGGACGAGCACTGGCCCGGGGGGGTAAAAAAAAGATGACCCTTGAGTTTGCAGAACCCAAGGGAAAAAGGCTTAGGTAGGCAAATGGTAAAACCAAGGTTGGGCCTTGCTGGAGGAGTTTTATTCAAAGCGAACTGTCAAGGGGGTCCCATAAATCACCCGACCGCATAAGGAACGCAAAATCCGGGAACATAACACCGGTATGATGGAAACTAGGGCAGCAAGAGTGGAACAAAACACCAGGCATAAGGCCCAACTTTCCACCCTTTACCAAGTATATAGGTGCATTAATTAAATAAGAGATATTGTGATATCCCAACAAGTAAACATGTTCCAACAAGGAACAACATCTCCATGTTCCAACAAGGAACAAACTTCATCTTCACCTGCAACTAACAACGCTATAAGAGGGGCTGAGCAAAGCGGTAACATAGCCAAACAACGGTTTGCTAGGAAAGGATGGTTAGAGGCTTGACATGGCAACATGGGAGGCATGATATAGCAAGTGGTAGGCATCGTAGCATAGGTATAGCAAAAGAGCGAGCATCTAGCAAGCAAAGATAGAAGTGATTTCGAGGGTATGGTCATCTTGCCTGAGATCCCGCTAGGAAGAAGAACGAGTCCATGAAGAAGACAAACGGACGAAGTCGAATGGATCCTCACAACTCCGGAACGAAACCGAAGCTAACGAGAGAAGCAACCCGGAAAGAAACAAACAACATAGTAAACAACCATCACATAAACATGGCATGAAGCACAATCAAGTATGATGCATGTCCGGTTTAATGAGGCATGGCATGGCAAAGTGCAACAAACAATACTACAAGTTAAGTGGAGCTCAATATGCAACGAGGTGCATGTTGACGGAACACCACATCAATTATTTAGTTTTCTCTCGGTTATGCTACCAAACAATATTAAGTGTTGTTAAACATGGCAAGAGGTGAAGCATAAATAAACTAACTATTTTGGCAAGTTTAAATGAGGCCGAAAACAACAAACGACAATTCCGGAAAATCCCCATATGCATTTAGCAATTTAATGCAACAACAAGTTTAAGCATTTTAAATGTTGTAATCATGATGCGGATGACATATACAAGTTATATGCAATTTTTATGAAAAAGTTGACATAAGCATGTTATGAAGCATTTATCACCGTGGTGGAAGAAAGGGGTGCCATGGCAACGAATCCGAAAATGATGCCACGGCAACATATCGGTTCTGGTAGCTCATGGAGATACCGGTGCAAAAGGAAGCGTGCGGATGTGCGGAACATGCTAGAGATGCTGCGGTGATCCCGGTTACCGGGTTCCCACGGTTCATCGGCATGGCGAACGAGGAGGAACGTGCATGAAGCAAACGGGCACGGTGCAAACATAGGGTGCATCTCATACAACACATGCATTCGGTCCACGGACGGCGTCTCGGGGTTATACCTTCGAGGCATGCATTTTCAAAGCGGACCGGTTCGGAGAGGAAGTAGTCGTTCACGGGTCGTCGAGGGAAGTAGAGGAAGTAGTTGTTCCGCGACGGTAGTAGTGGAAGTAGTCGTTCTCGCACGCTCGGGTCGAGGGTAGAGGTTCTCGCGATCTCGGCGACGGTAGTGGTACATGTGACGTCGGGGTACTTGCTGTTCCGTTTTTTGCGTCCGTAGATGTACGCGGCAATCGTAGTGGTACTTGGCGGTTCCATGTAGTCAAACTTGATGATCCGAGGGGGTACTTGGCGCATCACCGTGTAGTTGTACATGGTTCAAACAAAGGCATTGACACATCTGGAGGGGCATCGAGGGACTCGGAAAGGCCCTGCCTCGGGAGGTCACCGGAGATGCATGGAGGCAGCTCGAGCTGCTGGCTCTTGGTAGCATGTGCGGGCGGCGTGTGGAGGCGGAGCAGGGAACTTGGCACGACCGAGACAGGGGGCGAGCTGCGCGGTTGGTTGATGGTAGCCGCGGCCATGGTGGTGGTCGCCACAAAGCAGAGGAGGCCGGGACTTGGCGTTGGACGATGCGGTCGGCATCGGCCTTGACGTGCAGCAGGGGAGGCGGAGCTCGTGCTCGAAGAGGAGACCGGCGGTGCGACGCGAGGGGACGCGAGCTCCATGGCAGAGGGAGCGATGACGTGCCTGCTCCCCTGCTCGAGATCGCGCGAGGACAAGGGAAGCAGAGGAGGTCGAGGTCGAGGTCGAGGAGGCTGGACGTCGGCGGGGCTCGAGACTGGGGCGACGACGTGGATCCGGCGGGGCGGAGCTTGGGGAGGCGACGCCATGGAGGACGACGACGAAGCGGAGGCGAAGGAGCTGCTCGGTAGCGCTCGCTTCTGGCGGGGTCGAGGGAGGAGCGGGCGGCGGCCTGGCGACGCGGTCCCCGTTGGAGCCCGAGGGAGAGGGCGAGAGGAGGGGGATCGAGCGAGAGATGCGGGGGAACGAGGGAGAGATGGCTCCTGGCGGCGGGGGATGGACGAGGGGAAGAGATGGGGATCGGGCAGGGTTAGCTAGGGTTCGGGAGGCGGCTGCCGGATGGGCCTTAGAGGCCGGCGGCTGGGCTCTCCTCTCTCTCTCTCTTTCTCTCAAAAGAAAAGAAACAAAATAGAGATAAGAAATAAAAGAAAGAGAGGGTTACGGAAAGAATTTGGGCATGGGGTTAATTTACTTGGACTCACAAAAATAAGCTTGATCCAAGAAAATAGAAAGTGAGCGTGGGCGTGGAGTTGAATTCCACCTCATTTGAATTTAATTCAAATGAGTGTGAGAAAGAAGTGGGTATTCGGAATGTCCAAAAAATGTTGAGAAATTTGGTGGAGCTCGGGAAAATGATGAAAGAATTGATGGGCAAGGTTGGAGACCAAGAATTGAGATAACAAAGGCATTAGGATATTTTGTAAGTGTGTTTGCGGTAAATCCAAATAATTGGAATATTTACTATAGCTCTCTAAATATCGAGAGGATATGTTTTAAAGAGAATCGCCATGTGAATTCCCTCGATTTAAATGTATCAAAGATCCATGCCATTTATTTAGTTGAGTTGCAAAAGATTTATGAGATGATGGCATGATGACATGATGCAATGCAAAAATAAATAGAGCAAGCACAAATAAAAAACACACGGAGGTCACAAAAATATGGAAGTCTTCTGGACCGTCGGTCTCGGGGCGTTACAACACTCCACCACTACAAGAGGATCTCGTCCCGAGATCTAGGATGGCACCGGAGAGAAACGGAAGAGGAAGAGAGGAGGTAAAACTAAGTTGCTTCTTTGACGAACGAGTGAAACCACGAACCTTGAGAGGTTGAGCAATTTAAAAGAAAGAGTACAACAGAGATGAACGAGATTGCAAACAATCCGTTAGAAAAAAGGAACATTATGGGAACTTGAAGGTTGCAAACACATGAATCAAGAGTTTAACGGACAAGATAGAATTCGAAACCACTCCGGTTAAAACAAGATGAGAGGGGAAGAATTCAGGCAGCACTCCGGTTGAACATGGAAGGAATTGAACATGAACTTGACAAGATGAGAGGATACTTGATGAAATGATCAACACACTGCCTCCAGAACTATTGAAAGAATGGCACAAGGGGTAAGAAAGATTTCAGACAGCTCTCCAGTTGAGGAAGGAGGGAAAACTTGATAAAATTAGAGAACTCGAATGAAAACACGACACTTCGGTTAAATGGATAAGTAAGGAAAAGAACACGATCTCCAAAATGATATAATGGGTCAAAGAAAACATCACAATGCCTTCGGGACAAATGAAAGAGTGGAATCGAGAGAACAGAGAAGAGAATAACAACTTCTATCACAATTGAATTTGAAAGAGCCTCCTTAAAAAGAAGGATAGAACGGTGTTGTTAGAAAACCAACAACGAAAAGAATAAGCTTGTAGTGGGCTTATGGAAACATCTCAACATTATGAGGTGACAACCGGCCACTAACGGAAACAATTGCTTGCTTGCGATTAACGAAGAGATGAAAGCTTGTTCCATCAAGATGGAAAAGAGATAACTTGGGTCATTAATAAGCACCAAAATAGCAACATTCCTTAGGGAAGGCTTTAGGTGAAATCTATACCAAGATAACTCCAATGAAGAGATTGACGGTTGAAAAGATCTCCTGAACAAAGAGAAAATGATGGATTTAAATATGTCACTCTTGAAAAGTTGTGAATCATGAAAAGTCGAAGGGAAATTATCAAGAATGACCTAACACCACCTCAGAAGATAAGGTAGAAAGAATCGCACTTCGGAATGCAAGATGAAGAATACTTGAACTCCCCAAAACAAAACAAGTGTTGAGTACCATGTTTAATTTTGAGTATAGCTTGGCTGATCTTAACTTCAAGAGAAATCTTGAAGAACAATTGAAGAATGAAAAGATTCCTTGATGAACCACCATGTAGAGCCTCCATGAAGAACTCCGGTAATAAAAGGATGATAAAAAGAAAGAGAAGTTGAAAACACAAGGTGAAGCCTTGCGATGATTTAGATGGAGCTACGAAATGAGTAAACTTTGAACTCCGGACAGGAAAGATGAATAACTTGGAACTGAGAACTCCTGATGAACAAACTCCGGAAGAAGGAATTAATCACCTGAATGAAACAAGAATAAGAATTATGTTATGCATATCCTTCACCAATTTAAATTGGTGAGAAGCATTGGATTTGCATACTACTTATTCGCGTTGAAAATGATTAAAGAGAGATATAGCGTAAACTTGGAAAGGTCTTCAATGAACCACCGGTAGGATTGAAACAACGAATAAATTAATATGATAATCAAAGAAAAAAAATCTTGAAAGAACCACCGTAAGAATTGAAAATGAAAGTAGCAAAGGCACAACTCACCGGGGATAATTAGAAAACGAATGAAGATACTTAAGGGGATTTAGATACAAGAGAACAAAGGGATCATGAGCTGACTAGAGGATATTCGATTGATGCACCGGCAAGATAGGAGAATGATAACTGTCAGCTGAGAATGAATAAACCTGAATTGATGGACTCCGGATGACAAACTGAGAAGACTCTTGAATATCTCCTGATGGGTGAAAAAGATTCTCACAATCGAAAACAATTATGAGAGGATGGCAACAAGCTAGCACCATGAATCTTGAAGAGAATAGAGCAATATTAAAGAGAAACTCTTCTTCGGTCTTCAAATGATGAGAATGACAACGAGAAACACCACCAAGAATTATTGAGGCACACCGGAAGAATCAAAAGCGAAGAGGTTGAGCCAACTATGAAAAGAATTTGAAAGATCTTGGAGAAAAGCATTTGACTGATGATAACTCATTCTTACGTCAAACTTGGAGAAGAATTTAGGATAGCTCTGGGAAAATAGAAGAGTCAGGTAAGATCCTGGGAAAAGACCTGTGGGTTAGGGCCCACTCAAAAGAACACCGTTGAAAAGATTTAAAAGAGATGTTACACCGGTTGAATTAAATGACTTGAATGAGATACCAATCTCGAAAGAGCTTGAACGAATGCAGAGTGGAAACACGAATCTTCGAGATATCTTGAGAACTCCGGAATAACAAATAGCGAGAAGAAGAATGATAATGAGGTGCAACGGTATGAGAAGACATTGAAATGAGGAAAAAGGTATGATCAACAAAACTTGACTTGAATCCACCGGAGAAGAGAAAGGAATGAGGAATGACGAACTAGTAGAACATCTTCTTGAGAACCACCGGGTAAGAACATTGACGGAAAAGAATGGAGAAACTTCACAAAAATAAAAGGATACTTGGTAAAGAAATCTTAGTCCTTGAGGAAAAAGGGTGAGTGGTCGGGAAAAAACAAAGGCAACTTGGAGACGGATGAAACAAACACCGTTGAGAAGAAATGATAATTGGTCTTGCTGATGTTGAAGTGATCGGATCCACTTGAAGAGAAACACGCCGGTTGAAAAGGATTGACATGACAATCTCGATTGTCGAGAAGGATTGGTATTCACATCGGAGTATGAGAACACCATTTCGGAAAGGTATGGAATCAACACTTGACATTGAAGCAACTCGAATACCACAACTCAAAACAAAAACAAAGGACTGGCTTGGAGAATAATCCGGAACAAACATATGATAGAGATTTCGTCCGAAGTTTTCGTGGTGGGGCCTACACGGGCTCGATCGTATAGCACCATCATGTACAAGGCAGTGCACATGACATACGAAGTGTCCCCGAGTCGGCATAGCCAAGGACTCTTTAAGACACAACGAGACCACTGTAAAACCAACCGTGAATAGGCGGACCACTAGACGTCGAACCCCAATTTCATATCATACATCCGTCGGAAAGATATCCTAAGAGCTACTTGAATTCCCACCTATGAAACTCCCGAAATTCTCCGGTTATGCAATCAGGTGTTGGGGATACAGGGGAAGCATAATATCTCACCCAAAACTAGAAATCCTACATCCAGCTGTATCCATCCTTCAACACATAACCAAGAAACCTTCGGAAATCGTCTACCTCAACCTTCGAAAAGCATCCGTTATACAAGTTATGGCGATACTCCCGAACTCCCGCCCCAGTACTGGGTGGCATCGAGGTTATCTCACCAACAAACTGCATAAAAGAGATTTTCGATGTCGGCGTACTAAACTCAGGTATTCCAGAACTGCAACGATAAAATTATGGCGACAACACCTCAGAGCTCAACTCCCCGGGACACTTCCACTAAACCCCTGACAGGAGGCACCAAGACAATGTTCTCATCATAAAACCATCGGAACGATTCCAAGATACCCGCGTGATCCTAAAAAAAATTTTAGTGAAATTTGAGAAGAGAAGAGTCAAAACTCTACGTCAGGATGCCTTACCAGAGCGATGAAGAGACTGGGGAGTAAAAAGAATTCCTAACTCTCCGATATATATAATCCTAAATGACTCAAAACATTTTTCTAGACACAACTCGGCCGCTAAAAACGATCAAGCAGTGGGGCTCCTAAGGTCGGGGAAGGCTCTGATTACCAACTTGTAACGCCCTCGATGCGGCTATATCTCCCATGTGTCGAAGCACGACTTAGAGGCATAACCGCATTGAAAGCAATGTCGCAAGTGAGGTAATCTTCACACAACCCATGTAATACATAAGGGAAAGAGATACATAGTTGGCTTACAATCGCCACTTCACACAATACATGAGTAAAGCATTACATCATAAAGATACAATCAAGGTCCGACTACGGAACCAAAATAAAAGAAGACTACCCCAAATGCTACACAGATCCCTGATCGTCCCAACTGGGCTCCACTACTGATCAACTGAAACGAAACAACACAATGAACAAGATCTTCATCGAGCTCCTCCTTGTGCTCGGATGCATCACCTGCACGGTTTCATCGGCACCTACAAACTGGTTTTGGAAGTATCTGTGAGTCATGACGACTCAGCAATCTCACACCCGCGAGATCAAGACTATTTAAGCTTATAGGAAGGATGGAGTAATGAGATGGAGCTGCAGCAAGCAACTAGCATATATGGTGGCTACAATCGCAAAAGAGAGCGAGAAGAGAAGCAAGGCACGGTCGTGAAGCTAGTAGTGATCAAGAAGTGATCCTGAAACTACTTACGTCAAACATAACTCCAACACCGTGTTCACTTCCCGGACTCCGCCGAGAAGAGACCATCACGGTTATACACGCGGTTGATGTATTTTAATTAAGGTCAACTTCGGGTTTTCTACAACCGGACATTAACAAATTCCCATCTGCCTCATAACCGCGGGCACGGCTTTCGAAAGATATTACCCTGCAGGGGTGTCCCAACTGAGCCCATGACAAGCTCTCGCGATCAACGAAGGAATAGACCTTCTCCCAGGAAGACCCGATCAGTCTCGGAATCCCGGTTTACAAGACATTTCGACAATGGTAAAACAAGACCAGCAAAGCCACCCGGATGTGCCGACAAATCCCGATAGGAGCTGCACATATCTCGTTCTCAGGGCACACTGGATGAGCCACAAGTCGGGTTGGCATAAACCCTGGTTGCCTAGGGGGCGACGGACATCGCTCGGTTTGGACCAGCACCCGGAGGAGCACTGGCCCGGGGGGGTAAAATAAAGATGACCCTTGAGTCTGCAGAACCCAAGGGAAAAAGGCTTAGGTAGGCAAATGGTAAAACCAAGGTTGGGCCTTGCTGGAGGAGTTTTATTCAAAGCGAACTGTCAAGGGGGTCCCATAAATCACCCGACCGCGTAAGGAACGCAAAATCCGGGAACATAACACCGGTATGACGGAAACTAGGGCGGCAAGAGTGGAACAAAACACCAGGCATAAGGCCGAGCCTTCCAGCCTTTACCAAGTATATAGGTGCATTAATTAAATAAGAGATATTGTGATATCCCAACAAGTAAACATGTTTCAACAAGGAACAACATCTCCATGTTCCAACAAGGAATAAACTTCATCTTCACCTGCAACTAACAATGCTATAAGAGGGGCTGAGCAAAGCGGTAACATAGCCAAACAACGGTTTGCTAGGAAAGGATGGTTAGAGGCTTGACATGGCAACATGGGAGGCATGATATAGCAAGTGGTAGGCATCGTAGCATAGGCATAGCAAAAGAGCGAGCATCTAGCAAGCAAAGATAGAAGTGCTTTCGAGGGTATGGTCATCTTGCCTGAGATCCCGCTAGGAAGAAGAACGAGTCCATGAAGAAGACAAACGGACGAAGTCGAATGGATGCTCACAACTCCGGAACGAAACCGAAGCTAACGAGAGAAGCAACCCGGAAAGAAACAAACAACATAGTAAACAACCATCACATAAACATGGCATGAAGCACAATCAAGTATGATGCATGTCCGGTTTAATGAGGCATGGCATGGCAAAGTGCAACAAACAATAATACAAGTTAAGTGGAGCTCAATATGCAACGAGGTGCATGTTGACGGAACACCACATCAATTATTTTGTTTTCTCTCGGTTATGCTACCAAACAATATTAAGTGTTGTTAAACATGGCAAGAGGTGAAGCATAAATAAACTAACTATTTAGGCAAGTTTAAATGAGGCCGAAAGCAACAAACGACAATTCCGGAAAATCCCCATATGCATTTAGCAATTTGATGCAACAACAAGTTTAAGCATTTTAAATGTTGTTATCATGATGCGGATGACATATACAAGTTATATGCAATTTTTATGAAAAAGTTGACATAAGCATGTTATGAAGCATTTATCACCGTGGTGGATGAAAGGGATGCCATGGCAACGAATCCGAAAATGATGCCACGGCAACATATCGGTTCCGGTAGCTCATGGAGATACCGGTGCAAAAGGAAGCATGAGGATGTGCGGAACATGCTAGAGATGGTGGGGTGATCCCGGTTACCGGGTTCCCACGGGTCATAGGCATGGCGAACGAGGAGGAACGTGCATGAAGCAAACGGGCACGGTGCAAACATAGGGTGCATCTCATACAACACATGCATTCGGTCCACGGACGGCGTCTCGGGGTTATACCTTTGAGGCATGCATTTTCAAAGCGGACCGGTTTGGAGAGGAAGTAGTCATTCACGGGTCGTCGAGGGAAGTAGAGGAAGTAGTTGTTCCGCGACGGTAGTAGTGGAAGTAGTCGTTCTCGCATGCTCGGGTCGAGGGTAGAGGTTCTCGCGATCTCGGCGACGGTAGTGGTACATGTGACGTCGGGGTACTTGTTGTTCCGGTTTTTGCGTCCGTAGATGTACGCGGCAATCGTAGTGGTACTTGGCGGTTCCATGTAGTCGAACTTGACGATCCGAGGGGGTACTTGGCGCATCACCGTGTAGTTGTACATGGTTCAAACAAAGGCATTGACACATCTGGAGGGGCATCGAGGGACTCGTCAAGGCCCTGCCTCAGGAGGTCACCGGAGATGCATGGAGGCAGCTCGAGCTGCTGGCTGTTGGTAGCGTGTGCGGGCGGCGTGAGGAGGCGGAGCAGGGAACTTGGCACGACCGAGACAGGGGGCGAGCCGCGCGGTTGGTTGATGGTAGCCGCGGCCATGGTGGTGGTCACCACAAAGCAGAGGAGGCCGGGACTTGGCGTTGGACGATGCGGTCGGCATCGGCCTTGACATGCAGCAGGGGAGGCGGAGCTCGTGCTCGAAGAGGAGACCGGCGGCGCGACGCGAGGGGACGCGAGCTCCATGGCAGAGGGAGCGATGACGTGCCTGCTCCCCTGCTCGAGATCGAGCAAGGACGAGGGAAGCAGAGGAGGTTGAGGTCGAGGTCGAGGAGGCTGGACGTCGGCGGGGCTCGAGACAGGGGCGACGACGTGGATCCGGCGGGGCAGTGCTTGGGGAGGCGACGCCATGGAGGACGGCGACGAAGAGGAGGCGAAGGAGCTGCTCGGCAGCGCTCGCTTCTGGCGGGGTCGAGGGAGGAGCGGGCGGCGGCCTGGCGACGCGGTCCCCGTTGGAGCCCGAGGGAGAGGGCGAGAGGAGGGGGATCGAGCGAGAGATGCGGGGGAACGAGGGAGAGATGGCTCCTGGCGGCGGGGGATGGACGAGGGGAAGAGATGGGGATCGGGCAGGGTTAGCTAGGGTTCGGGAGGCGGCTGCCGGATGGGCCTTAGAGGCCGGCGGCTGGGCTCTCCTCTCTCTCTCTTTCTCTCAAAAGAAAAGAAACAAAATAGAGATAAGAAATAAAAGAAAGAGAGGGTTACGGAAAGAATTTGGGCATGGGGTTAATTTACTTGGACTCACAAAAATAAGCTTGATCCAAGAAAATAGAAAGTGAGCGTGGGCGTGGAGTTGAATTCCACCTCATTTGAATTTAATTCAAATGAGTGTGAGAAAGAAGTGGGTATTCGGAATGTCCAAAAAATGTTGAGAAATTTGGTGGAGCTCGGGAAAATGATGAAAGAATTGATGGGCAAGGTTGGAGACCAAGAATTGAGATAACAAAGGCATTAGGATATTTTGTAAGTGTGTTTGCGGTAAATCCAAATAATTGGAATATTTACTATAGCTCTCTAAATATCGAGAGGATATGTTTTAAAGAGAATCGCCATGTGAATTCCCTCGATTTAAATGGATCAAAGATCCATGCCATTTATTTAGTTGAGTTGCAAAAGATTTATGAGATGATGGCATGATGACATGATGCAATGCAAAAATAAATAGAGCAAGCACAAATAAAAAACACACGGAGGTCACAAAAATATGGAAGTCTTCTGGACCGTCGGTCTCGGGGCGTTACAGTGTACATCAGTCTTTTACGTGTAGTTTCACTCTCCGTCGGTGGTCTCTCACACATGCTCACACACTCTCCCCTGAGGTGTCTTTCCCACAGACATGCTCAAGAAATAACCCTCCCTCCCTCTCATAACCATTTACGACTGTTTTCACTAACCTTTATCACAAGCACTCTTCCTCTCACAAGCATACACACGCACAATCCCTATCAACCCTTTCTATATACATAGACCTGCCTATGTGTCTCCTGTATGCACATTATATTTAGGCCTATCACTCAAGCATTGTCTCCACCTCTCTTCCTAATCGACGAGTATTATTATAGCAGATCGTTCTGTAGGATGCCCCTTAAAGTTAAGTTGGATGAATAGTAATATCAGAGATAAGGGGTTGCCTTAGTCCGAGGACCTAGGGTTACAAATCCTAGTCGGCTTTGTCAGTGGACACAGAGTCCTTCATGGGTCTCCCAAAATGTGTCACGGGCCGACCAATGTGGCGCAGGACGGAACTGAACCAACGGCCTCACCTCTGCCCACTGGACCTCACGTGGTGACACACCCTCTGCCCCCAGGCCTCGTTATCTTCTCACACCCACACATACCAACACAGACACCACACAAAACAATTATCCTCGTGCCTCTATCCCCTCCCCCTTGCATATACACACTCAAGGGCATCTCTCACCGTGAGACATATTCGTCTCTCTCTCTAGACATCTCTCGTTTCTCGTGCTATCTCTCCCACGCCCCCCCTGCCGGCCCCTCTATCCATGCCTCTCTCGAATTCATAATACACACACATACCTCTCTAGGACCTGCCAAATACACCAACTACACATTCACACATGATGTACCCCATTGTTCTAAAAAGCCCTCTCTTCACATTTATTTCGCATACAACATTCCTTTTGAATAAAGTGTGGCCAAAAAATTATTTTAGAATTTCTACATATATACAACATTACAAAGTTATATGGAGGAGTATGGACGTTAATTTGCATTGCATGGTGCCCACAATGATATTTATTCCTCACTGTGAATTTTTATATTTTTATACTATATATAAATTTAGTCAGAATAAAGAGAAACGAAGAGCATCTCTCTCGATCGCATACACCCCCTCTACGCCCCTTTCATGTACGCACACAAACTATCTCCAGGTCCTCTATAAGTACGCCCCAAACACATTCACGCATGTTTCTTTCTCTCGCGATATATACAGTGACGATCATTGTATTTGAAGCGAAAGCACGATACGTATGTTGGACTTCAGAATCCGATCATTACGGCCACCATTTATGTTTTGTGGTTATTATACATTCACGGGCTCACCGTACAGCTCTGTATTTACTCAAGACACGACTAGTTGACAAGTTAAACGCTCCACGTGGCACATATAGTGTTGCATCACATTATCTCACTACCGTTGGGCCCACCTGTCGGCGGGTATCTACTCTACACTCATATAAACAACAGAGTTGGTGATGATTGTGTGCCTGCCATCCTATAATATAGGTCATCCAATTTATATCTGACGGATAGGAAGGAAACTATGGCAATTTTGCAAAAAGGTACCCACACACCTCTCCACATTTGCAAATAAGGCCTTCCCTCGTTCATCCTTTTCTCTCACACGATAAACTACTCATACTAATGCATCTTGATGTTACATGCAACGCACGAGCATCTTGCTTGTAAGAATGGAAACAAACGATAAAAAAATATTGGACGGTGGTATGAAGTCATGACTGCGGGCACAGCGGGTGGCCTTGTATTGGTATGCTGAGTCGTCTGTTTGACTAGCAGTAATATGTGACATTGATTGTGTGTGAATTGGTTGTTGTGCTTTTGTTTAGTTGAGTTTTCTTTTGCTTCTTTCTTTTGGGCCCCGATGATACATTATTTCCCCCCTATAAAGATTGCTCATCAACTGACACCGGACTCGAAGAAGTAATAAGGATTTCAAATATTTGGATGAAGCTCAGCTAAACATTCTGGTCTACCCAGTCAACCGCATTATAGCATTAATATTTGCTCAGAATACCAATGGTGTATTGGATTGATTATCAGCATCAAGTCCCCATCAGTGCAAAATCCTCACAACAGTTATGATCCAGCCAGCAGGAAGACCAATCAGGTACAAGGTCAACGGTATATTTTCAGACAGAGGTATGGATCATATACAAAGTTTTGGCTCAGCAATGCATGATGCTTGAAATATGTTACTACCCGAAATAAAGTCAGAATGTGATATGCTCAAGGAAGACAGTCAAACTTTTTTTCTCATGCAAATAATCAGCCTCAGAATATTATGGGCGTGTGTATGGATTTTAGTTTGCATATCAGTATGAAGTTTTGGAAACCAGTATTATTACACACGCTATTGGAAGAAATTTATGATGCAAGGCTCCTCAATTGTCCTTGGCATGATATCTGAACAATTTTCGGTCCACGATACCCAGCCTTTCACAGCAAGACACCTTAGTAAAGGCTTCTGACAAACGAAAATGAAACTTTCTCAACAAGAAAACCCGTGGAGAAGCTTCTCAAGTTCGGAACTCACGCTTCTCTAGCACAGTACTCAAGACAAGCTTCGTGTGTAAGCTATCACTACAAAAAAAATACACTTCCGTGATGTTACGTGTTTGTCACAGTAGGTCGCGTTTTTTGTCATGCATGTACATCCATGACAAATTTATGACAGAATCAAGATAGTCATACCTGTGCTGTCGTAGAAGTGTTCCATGACATTACCAAAATTATCATCACAGAAGTGTCCACTTCCATGATGATAAATCGCGCATCACAGAAGTGCTTTCGTCAAGGGTGACCGATACGTGGCATCCACCGTAACGAAACACCGTTAAGCTATCGGGTCGGGTTTTGGATCCGATAACCCGTTAACAGCCCCGACCAATGGGGATTTTCCACGTGTAAAATCATCATTGGCTGGAGGAGGCACGTGTCAGGTCCGCGCTGGCACAGGTGTCACTCATCCAATGGCCGAGACGCACCTATGATATGTTGACACATGGACCGGCCCATCAAGTTTAAATGGGCCGGCCCAACTAAAGGCCCACAAGATTTTTCAGACCATAATGGGCGAGCCCAGCTAAAGGCCCACGAGATTTTGCGGACCATAATGGGCTGGCCCAGCTATAGGCCAACAAGATTTTGCGGGCCATAATGGGCTGGCCCAGGTAAAGGCCCACAAGATTTTTGTGTGCCATAATGGGCCGGCCTAGGTAAAGGCCCACAAGATTCTTGCGGATCATAATGGGTCGGCCTGGCTAAAGGCCCACGAGATTTCGCCAACATTAATGGGCCGGCCCAGCTATAGGCGCACAAGATTTTGAGGACCCAAGTAGGCCGGCCCATTAACTGGCTGTCATGTTTTGGGCCAAATGCCGGCCCATATTTGATCCAGTCCATTAATGGCCTGCCATGTTTCGGGCCTAATAGTGGCCCATATGAGATCCGGCCCGTTAAAAGCCTACCACATTCTGGCCCAAATTACGGCCCAAATCAGGTCCGGCCCTATAAGAGGCTTTGTGCTCAATTATGGCCCATATCAGATTCAGCCCGTCAACTGGACACTATGCTTTTGGGCCCACTTAGTAATTCGGCCTGATATTAGTTTTGGCCTCTTAAGGACCCGTTTAACATTTCGGCCCTATATTAATTTCGGCCTGTTAAATGCCCATCATATAGTTGGGCCTAACTACGGCCCGGTTTGCATCCGGCTTGCTCGCAGCCGATATCTGACTGGGCCAAACAAGGACCGAGAAAATTTTGGCCTATTAAAGCCCGTGATTTGATTCGCACAATCATGGGCCAGGGTTCATTTTGGGCTGCTGCCGGCCCGTTAGCTGTTCGGTACGTTTCAGGCCTAGCCTACATCGTGATTGCATGACGGCCCGATTATGTACTGTAATTTTACGGTTTGACCGGTTTACTATGAAGACAGGATATATATACAGTAAAATAACTGCAGCATCATGAATAAGAAAAAACCTAGACTATATAATAAAGAAATTACAACATATTACATCCACTAGGCATCAAAGTTTGCCACTATGATAATAAAGCACAAGCAGACAGTAGATTACATACACTGGGCATCAAAGATCGCCACCAGTGCAAATAAACACACCGACAAAATAATATACAAAACCGACAGCACTTCAATAGAGTTCAAGAAAGGTTAGCCCTGCTGGGGAGCTGCAGCGCAAGCATCTGAGCAAGATGATGAGACTGCGCTTGTTCAACACTTAAATCTTCCTCACTCTGAAAGATAAACAAGCAGACAGATGACAGGTTTTGAACATAAAAGTATCAGTGCTGACAATTCATCACATTTCTTATTGACGAATAAAGTGACACAGTTTAAAAATTGCATTAACACAATATGGTATTGTTCAGGTCAAGACATGGCAGGAAATGACATTGTGAAGGAGTTGGCAGCTTCACGACACCAGTGAATTACAGATCAAGAACTCATAAGTATCAATGGTTAGTGTGCTGTCAATTTCTCCCATTTCAGATTGGCAAATAAAGAGACGGTTTAAATAATACTCCCTCCGTCCGGAATTACTTGTCATCAGAAAATGGATGTGTCTAGAACTAAAATACATCTACATACATCCATTTCAATGACAAGTATTTTCGGACGGAGGGAGTAGTAGAATGATATGACATTGTTCATAGTTAAGACATTGCAGAACAGAAGCATGCATGTAGTGCAAAAGAAGATCACTTGCTCTGTATAGTTTAATTTACATGGTATGAATAAGGAACTTGGTTGTACAACTGAAAACTTAAATTGAGAAAGGACAAACTTTTGTTTATGAACTACATAATAAACTTTAAACATGTAATTTGATGCAAACACCAAAAATAAACAGCTGTTCCAGTCATGCCTAACCAAATATATACAACAAAGTTTTAAGGCTTGAGATGGACAAACTTACATCATTGGTGAAGACAGGCTCTATAAAGGCCTTGTCCATGCTGATGGGGGGGCAATTCAAGAAGTTTACCACAGAATCTTCTTCATAAGCATTCCCTTTATTCTACATTTTGTTAAGAGTAAATATAGATGTGATAATATACGAAAAAATGGAGAATATTTAAAATAAAATGAAGAGTGATGCTACATAACCAAGTAGCTATAAATGTAAGTGCAGCGATACAAGTAAAAGGTACAGCCAAGAGCAATGCACAGCTAAACTTCTTCAGTACCAACCTTATGGTAAGAGTAAATATAGATCTGATGTGTAGAAAATGGAGGACTAAGGAAAATAAGCTGCAGAGTGATGGTACATGAACAACTACCTGACATTATAAGTACACTGATAAAGGATGGCATGTACTTACAAGAACAATGCAGAGCTAAAAAAAACATTGGCATTGGATATATTCTATACTAATGTAACCATTCATACAGATCAGGTAATTTGGAGCGAACAATTGATAAGCAAGCTATCATGCATATTGCTGTCACATAATGAACCAAGTATGTATGCAAGTACAGTGATACAGGACAACAGGTACTAACAAGAGCAAAGCAGTGGGCAGCATATTTGCGATATCATGTCGTTCTTTTCAAACCGGAATTCTTCTTCGAGCAGATTTCCTGCAAAAAAGATCCATAAGGCACATGCGGAAAAGTAGAAGTTCAAATTGTCATGTGATTTCATATACAGTACCTCATCCTGGGAATGAGACCAGTGCATAACAAGGTTTTTCCATTCAATGTCTTCTAAATTTACCACAGGAGGCTTCACCAGAAATTCGTTTATAGACTTGCTATCAAAGTGTGATTTCCTCAGGTAACACCGATACTGCTGCAATGCTTCCTTGAAAAGCACAAGCAAGCTTTGCTCGTCATGACTATCCAGATTGACCCTCGCCTAGTTACAACAATGTAATGTAAATCATTGATGTGTTCAATCAGCAGAAAACAGGAAAATAATAACCATCAATAATAGCACATACACGTAAGTTGGACAGGAAGATGTGAAAATGGTGTTTGTCTTCACAATAATCTTCTCATGATGGGAATATATGCACGTAGTCCCTAACAACATTGAAAGCATTGTCTTTTAAACTGGGAATAAATGGAATGGGGTTCCAATCTGCAGGAATTAGCCGTCTCTGAAGTTGGGATAGGTCTTCGTCCGGTGGACTTGCTGTACTTTTTGCTGGACTGGGATTTTTCTGTGGTACAGCTGGTGCTATGGCAAATGAAATCGGTGTACCTTTTTCTGGAGTGCAGGTCCTGTGTGGTGGGGCTAGTGGTGTGGCCAATGAAGTATGGGTACAGTCTGCTGGAGTCGGTCCTACGTTTTGTGTCACTGGTTGTACAGCCAATATAAGTGGGGTGCTGTCTGATTTCTCTGGCACCACCACGTTTTTCAAGGACTTTGCTGGTGCTCCTTCAGGTTCGGCAATCACCCTCTTCCTTTTTGATGTCTGATGCACACGGCCAGTATTTGAGTGGAAAAACATGGTATGATGACAGATGGAATGTGTATTGATAATGGATGGGCATGGCATCTCGACATATATGATGAGTAACTAAGCAGATGGCGGTGCAACAAAGTAGAAGAAATGCAAGACAACATATGCAAGATACCCGCAATCAATAAAACATTGTCTAATTAGAACAGGCACCTTGATGGGTGAATAGGACAGGCCATCTGCCTTTGACTCCTCGAGGTTAGAATAGTCATTAGGATCATATTCTGAACAAGAGTCAACAGGTGGGGAGCGTATGAGTTTCATTGCATCCAAAATGGCACTCAATGCCTTGGTGCCAATTTTGTAATTCATTGCAGTGTTCAGCTTCAAGAGTGGACTGCTGCTAGTGCGACATAAAGTAGCTACACAGATCATAGTGTAGATATAACGGGAAAACCTTAAGCATCAGAGTAAAATCAGCAAAGTGGAACTTGCTGGAATATATGTGCTAGTATTGCCGGTACGGCTAGAAAGGCTTTCAATACCAGCTCTCTTCAAGTGAAGGTGCGGTACTGTTAATATCAGTGTAACTCTCAAAGGCAACATAGCTCCGCGCATTTCCTTGCTATTCTTATAGGATTCAAGTGGGTAGGCCACTACAAATCCTATTCCTATGTTTACAAGATCCTACGAATCAAAGAGGCTCAAAGTGTCCATCACAACCGACCGTATAGACCTCTACACTGCAAATGTCCTTGCTCATCTTCAGTACAAGGAACATCCTGTACTAATAGCATAATCCCTCCATTCCAAAATATAAGTCTTGATAGAGATTTCCACTATGGATCACATACAGATGTATCCAGATACATTTTAGAGTGTAGATTCACTCATTTTTCTCCATATGTAGTCCATGGTGGAATCTATACAAAGACTTGTATTTAGGAACGGAGAGAGTACATATTAAAGAAGAACGGAAGAGGAACATGGTAAAGAAGAGCAAGCAGATTTTGGATAATAAAATGTTGGTTGCAGAGTGCCCACACATGATGAACCAGAGTGCATTAAGAATGCAACTCCCAGCTGTCTCTCGACCATTTTAGGCGGTTGGATGAAGATCCTACGTCTCCTAGCCCTTCTTCTTCTTCCTCGTCTCTGATTCTTCCCATACAGAACACCGCACGGGCCGCCGGCTGGACCACCGGCCCACACCGCCTGTGTTCCTCCGCCACCCCCACCCCCCACCCGCGCCCCAACCCCCACCCGTGTCGAGTTTTCTTCGTTCGGCGAGGCCCCACAAGCATTCGAGCCCCTTGGATTGCACCGGCGAACTCCGGCGAGCTCTGAAAAATCCACTGGCCCAATTTTGAAATTTAGTCTATTGTGATTTAACTAGTGTGGAATATAAAAGGGGAAAACCATAAGCATTGGGAGTATAGTGTTGAGCATGCCATGGCGGATCGGAAGGTGCAAACCGGACAAAGGCACCTTCGCAACCAAGAAAAGAAATCAGAGTAAAGGAGTGGCGATCTATTTTCTTGCTGCGATAAATAAGTTGAGCAGATACGAAAGAGTACCGCCTCTGGTGCGGCGCCATGTACGCATCTGCTAAGAATTTGACGATGCTACGGTAGCGATGGCTGTCGACGGCGTGGAAGCAGATCTAGGAGGGTAGACGGTGGCGACGGGGTGCGGTGGACGAGACGGTCGTAGGAGCCGCGCCGGCAAGGTGGACGATGGCGGGAATAAGCGAGAGGACGGGATGCAAGGATCCCGGTCCGAAGGCGTGGATGAGAGAGGTCGATCTCTTGTAATGGACGGAGGCGGCGGGGTATCAGCTCCGGCATGTTGGAGGAGGATGGCGGTGGATGGGGTGGCGGATGGCGGCGGACGGAGGAGGGTGGGGTGGAGAGGGTGTTTTGGCGCCCACGGAGTACGAATGGGGAAAAGGGAGGTAGAGAGGAAGGGGGGAACCATGTATTCAGGGCGCGCTTTTCTCAAATGCGAGGAAATTTACAAACTTAGCCCCAGTTTCAAATTTCTACTACATCACAGCAACATTAGTCCGTTGGGGATAGGACGGTAATCTCGCATACACCGAATATTTGCCGACGAGGGTTTGTTTTTGGCTCCCATCGTGTATGAATATGAATCGGGGCGGGAGTCGATTTCGCCCGAGGGCACACTGTGTTTTGGAGCCCACCGTGTATGAATCCAGGTGAGAGGCGGTTACGTCACGTTTGGGTGAAATTACAAACCTACCCCTATCGAAACCTATAGAAATCCAGCAGATAGGCTTTGCGTGCTAGGGATAGGTAGTAGTGATTTCCATCTCGCAGATTTTGGTTTCGGGTGGTTACTGTGACTTTCCCCGCTTCGTTCAAATTTTGTAAAGTGCACGTTTACCGTGCCAACTCAATTCGAATCCCGTTTATATTCTACTATTTTTTTCGGGCGGGATCCATTTTCAATTGGAATTACATTCTATATACATCATTTTTTTATATGTACTTTCAAAAGCACAACAAAGAATTCTGCTCCTTTATATGTATAATATGATTTACAAATACAATGATCTCTAAATCATAAGGTCGAATTCGAAAAAAATTAACCAAATTATGTTCTACTAAAATGTATGATTCAGTAATATCTACATATTAAATAAAATAGATGTGCGTGAATTCATATGAGTATGCATGTTTGATAGATCAATTTTGGTTTGAGTATGGATTACATGTATCATCATCTCGAATTCAAACATTTGAATACCTTTTTTGTTCACTCCTTTCACGCCCATCTCTCTCGCATGCTCCTTCAGGTAGCTATCACTCTCTTTTCTCCAGGTCACCCGCACGCTCACTTCATGTTTCTCCTATCCTCGCAAACATGGTCTCTCGACGTCTCCCTTGAGAAGTGTCACACTCTCCCTATCATTATACATTACACGGTTTTCATTATCTCTCACGTCTCTACTGTTCTCTGGTATCACTCGGTACCTAAGCTTTCTTTTTCACTGCCACACACACAGTCTCCACTCGTCTTTCACTTTGTCTTTCTCTCTATGGAATTCTCTCACACACCCTATATGTCTCTACATATGACTCATACCACTAAAATTACTCTCTATCTCTCTCTTGTAGACACAACATTTGTTGCGGTCTCCTTTTCGTCTCCATCCCAGAATGACATTATTCATTTGTTTACCAATCAGACAACCCCGACTACCGTCTCCTCTCTCTCTCTCTCTCACACACACACACACAAACACACACACAACTCCTGCTTCCACTCCCCTTCCGACTACCGTCTCTCTCTCACACACACAAAACTCTCGCTTTCGCACCCCGACTCGTATTTCTCTCACAAACATTTATTGACTAGCTAGCCTCTAGATAGGTTTATACACCCGCACACTCGTGCTTCCACCATCGCATACATGTCTCTCTCCCGCTCCTTGTATCTATGTAGCTTTTTCTTCCCTTGTTGAGACACGCCTGTCGGTGTAAAAACCGGCGGATCTCGGGTAGGGGGTCCTGAACTGTGCGTCTATGCGGATGGTAACAGGAGACAAGGGACACGATGTTTTTACCCAGGTTCGGGCCCTCTCGATGGAGGTAAAACCCTACTGCTGCTTGATTAATATTGATGATATGGGTAGTACAAGAGTGGATCTACCACGAGATCAAGGAGGCTAAACCCTAGAAGCTAGCCTATGGTATGATTGTTGTTAGTCCTATGGACTAAAACCCTCCGGTTTATATAGACACTGGAGCGGGCTAGGGTTACATAGAGTCGGTTACAATGGTAGGAGATCTACATATCCATATTGCCAAGCTTGCCTTCCACGCCAAGGAAAGTCCCATCTGGACACAGGACGAAGTCTTCAATCTTGTATCTTCATAGTCTTGGAGTCCGGCCGATGATGATAGTTTGGCCATCCGGACACCCCCTAGTCCAGGACTCCCTCAGTAGCCCCCGAACCAGGCTTCAATGATGACGAGTCCGGCGCGTATATTGTCTTCGGCGTTGCAAGGCGGTTTCTCCTCCAAATTCCATGTGCTTGCCGAATAGTGTCCGGCTTCCTTATAAATGTTGCGCTCCTTGGCTTCCACGCCCAATGATGGCCCTCTTCCATGTGTCGTATGAATGCGAAAGGCCAGGGTATTTTTACCTTTTACCCCCTAGCTGCACGAATAAGCTGCCTATAAGAGAGGCAAGAATCTGGATCCAAATCACACCATCCTCCTTCCGCGAGTACTCATCGGAACGCTTCTGACAAAGATCCATTCCATCATGGACCGTCGACACGGCTCCTCCTCTCACGCTCCCAGCCCTCAGCCAGGAGATTGGGGGAGATGTTCAGTCCCGCACAGTGAGCTGGTGACGCTCCAAGCGGGGATACCTTCCTCCGGCCTTTATGGTCCCGGTTCGAGCTAGGCTGGCCACCTACAAAGGTGGAAAGCAAGCGGAGACCACCCCAGTCCCTCCAAAGGAGAGCGGGTGTGCTTCGTCCCTTATCTAATAAGGGGGCTCGGATTTCCCATACATCCGTTTCTCCGGGGGCTTCTAGAGTTCTACGGGCTCCAGCTTCATCACCTCACGCCCGCCTCCATTCTACACATTGCGGGTTTCGTAGCTCTTTGTGAGCTGTTCTTGGGCATCGAGCCCCATTTCGCGCTGTGGAAGAGATTGTTTTTCCTCGTACCCCATTCTCATGAGGGGTCGATATATCAAGTGGGCGAAACCGAAATATGGCGCATCGCCGGGACCGGATATCTATCCGGAACCCCAAAGAAGGCGTCCGAAGACTAGCCTTCGGAATGGTTTTATGTGGAAGATGCTCCATTGCCGGACCTAGTTCGGGTCGGCCTCCCGGAGTTCAGCAACGCTCCTCTGAAGAAACGCCTGAGTTGGCGCCCGCGGAGCCCTCAACTGGAGGATGACAAGAGCGTCCATTATCTGATGGGCCGGATAAGGTTGCTGGCTCATTCCGGATTGACCATGATTGGAGTCATGGCCACGTGCATTATGCGAGGGGTGCAGCCGCTCCAATATAGGGGCCACCCCATGTGGGATTTCAACGGGGAGAATGACGCCACCCGTCATGGCCGCAAGGGGCCGGGATCGGCCGCATATCTGGTGAAGATCCTGTCCGGCTTGTACAAGGGGGAGAAGGAGGACCTCCTCCAAACGAGTCCATTGAACGGATTCTCCATGAATAACCCTCAGAGTTGGGTAAGTGAATATTTACCTATCCGATCCGTGCTTTCGAAGTTAAGTGTCTTACTTTATGATTTTGACGCAGGATCTGCGTCGTGATGTGGAGGGCATACATAGTCTAGCTCCACAACCCGAGGATCCGGGAAGATCCCTTGATCCGGCCTCCGAAGAGGATCCGGACATAAAGGTGGAGCTGATTGACGGGTTGTTCCATCAACTTAGCATGGACAATGCTCTAGTCGCCATTACGGCTGACTACCCCGGTTTATCTCCGGCTTCCCAGGTAACTATGACCGGAGCCCTGACACCATTTTTTCGTCCGTGCTTATTTCTGATCACCGTATACCAACGGTGTTTCGTAGGAGGTGCCTTCAGCGCGGGAAGCTGATCCTGCGGTGGCTGACCAACCAGGGTCAGTTCGGCCCAGCAAGCGGAAGAGGGGCGCGGTGCGAATTGAAACGTCGCCGCAAAGGTACGTCACGCCACCGTTGTTAAGGAAAAGACTCCTATGAAGTATGTTAATGCTCATGACTCTTCTAGGAGAAAGAGCGCTCGCCGGACTGTGCCCGGAGAGGTTGCCAACCAAGCCTCCGCCAGCCAGGCCCCAACACCTGGTCCGAGGGGGGAGGCGAGCGCAAGGCGCGAGCCGGATGCTCCTCCAACGGAGGATGCCGACAGGCTATCCGCCACCAGGTCTGAGGTGGAGAGTGCCATGAATCATAGGCGCCGCCGGACAGTTCTTCGTGACGCGTGTTTCTCCCTGGAGGCATTGAATGCCTTTAATGCGAGAGACGTGCACCTCCGTGCCACTCAAGATGGTTTAACCAGAGCCACGGAGCAGTATGTGAAAGACATACGGGTAAGGGATTTTAATAGTTGTATATGCCAGTAGCCCCTGAGACTTGAAGTAGTTAAAATAACTGATTTAAGGATCATTTGATATGCAGGATCTTACGGAGAAGAATACCCAATTGTCCCAGGAGCTACAAGAGTGCAAGGCCAAACTTGAGGCCGCACTAGCCGCCGCAGGAGCAGACACAAAGACCCCCTCCGGTAACACATTATATCAAAAAGATAAGCGGTGTGCGGCGTGCGTATAAGTCTGACAATGATATTGCAGATGTTGCCGGACTGGATCCGGACAAGCAATAGCTACTGCACCAGCTGAAGGCCGGCGAGAGGGTTCTTATGAAGGTGCAGCAGGAGAGGAACAAACTCCAAGATGCCCACACCCAGCTTGGACAAGAGCTAAAGGGTGTTCGGGCCTAGCTGTCTGGCTCCGTGAAGGAGAATCAGCGGCTTCGCCGCGGCATCTACAGTAAGTGCTTGAGCAAACTCTTTTGAAAAGAAGAGTTCGGCAAGGAAGTTGATTGACAGAAATGTGTCTGTAGGTGTGCTCACAGGTCGCCCTGCGGAGGAAATGCCTGGTTCAATGGGTGACCAACTTCCCGAGCTGCTGCAACTACACGAACGTGTTCGGCAGGCGATGAGTGGCGTTGCCCAGGCCTTATGGCCGTCCGTCTCCATACCCGAGGGTCTTGGAGGGCTTGCGGAGAAGCTTCAGGGAGCATGGCAGTGCTTCCGTCTATGGAAGATATCGGCCTATCGTCAAGGCGCCAGGGAGGCCCGGGCCATGGTGAAGATGCGGTACAAGAAGGCGGATCCGAACCACATGGCTGAGGTCGGACCTGTGGGGCCCGATGGGAAGGAGATCCCTGTGAGCTTAGTGTACGGCCAAGTAGAATTGGCCGCTAAGTATTCCCAACGGGACTGTAAATTAGACAGCCTGTTAGATGGGGTTGAAGAGGAGTACAATCAGTCAATGTGACGATGTATTTTTTTAAAAATGACATGTATAATGCCTTCTAGCCGGATTGTAGATCGTTTGCCTTTGCAGACCTTTTCACTTCAACATCGGGACCCTAGAGTCTGGAGTGTGTCCGAATACCCTCACGGTTATGAAAAAAACGAGGCATGCATGGAGACCAGGCGAAGGGGTCATTAGTGCTTTATCAGACAAGTGCCCAACTAGTTATGTTATATTACATGGTTAGTAAGAAACATCTTCCAGGAGTCCCGATGTTCGGCTCCATACCCGAGGGTCTTGGAGGGCTTGCGGAGAAGCTTCAGGGAGCATGGCAGTGCTTCCGTTTATGGAAGATATCGGCCTATCGTCAAGGCGCCAGGGAGGCCCGGGCCATGGTGAAGACGCGGTACAAGAAGGCGGATCCGAACCACATGGCTGAGGTCGGACCTGTGGGGCCCGATGGGAAGGAGATCCCTGTGAGCTTAGTGTACGGCCAAGTAGAATTGGCCGCTAAGTATTCCCAACGGGACTGTAAATTAGACAGCCTGTTAGATGGGGTTGAAGAGGAGTACAATCAGTCAATGTGACGATGTACTTTTTTAAAAATGACATGTATAATGCCTTCTAGCCGGATTGTAGATCGTTTGCCTTTGCGGACCTTTTCGCTTCAACATCGGGACCCTAGAGTCTGGAGTGTGTCCGAATACCCTCACGGTTATGAAAAAAACGAGGCATGCATGGAGACCAGGCGTAGGGGTCATTAGTGCTTTATCAAACAAGTGCCCAACTAGTTATGTTATATTACATGGTTAGTAAGAAACATCTTCCAGGGAGAATAGTTCCGTTAGGGGTTCCTTTCCCTGGGAGGCATGCCCTAAAGTGCATGTCCGAACTGCGAAAAGAGCAGAAAAGCATCTCGGGGTAGATAAATAAATAAATAAGAAATCATCTTTCAAGTCACCGACCGAATATTCCCTTAAGAACGCTAGCTTTCGGCTTCACCCAGTCTGAGGTACACATCCGGCTGACCCGGCAGTAACAATCGCAGAGGTGCTCCATTTACCTCCTAGTCGAACAATCGGGAACATAGGGGTAAGCACAGGAGCCAGGCAACCCAGCTTGGCCAAAACTTAAGTCATATCGATACATATAATGGTGAATAAAAGGTACATGCGGAAGTTTGACACATGTGTTGGGCATGAAGCCTGTATAAATAAGCTTCTGTTAAAGAAGCCCCCAGGTATAATGAGTGCGAGTGGCACGTCAAGTGTGTGCAAACAATGCGCAGATTAGCCCTCAAAGGCTTTATGAAAAGGTGGGGAGAAAAGAGAGAAACAAAAGACAACTGAAGTATAAAATGTGGACGGAGGAAGGAGACGAACTCTGAGTCCGGCGCTAGGCGTAGAATCTTCAGAGGCGGGCTGCGTTCCATGGGTTCGGCTCGAGTCGGTTGTCCGATGCGTTTCGCAGACGGTATGCTCCGCCGGTCAGGACTTGGTCAATGATGAAGGGACCTTCCCATTTGGGCTTGAGTTTGTCCTTTTTCTTGTCCGGCAGGCGTAGAACTAGTTCGCCAACATTGTAAGTTTTAGCCCGTACTTCTCTGCTTTGATATCTTCGAGCCTGCTGCTGATAGAATGCGGAACGAGCCTTTGCCACGTCGCGCTCCTCCTCCAATGCGTCCAAGCTGTCCTGCCGATCCAACTCGGCTTCTCTTTCTTCGTACATGCGCACTCAAGGTGAGTCATGAATTATATCGCAGGGCAAAACTGCCTCGGCGCCGTATACCATGAAGAATGGTGTGAATCCGGCAGTACGGTTTGGCGTGGTCCGCAGCCCCTAGAGTACGAGTCGAACTCCTCTACCCAGTGCGTGTTAGATTCCGTAAGGGACCGCACTAATCTGGGTTTGATGCCGCTCATGATTAGACCATTTGCTCGTTCAACTTGACCGTTGGTTTGAGGGTGATAGACTGAAGCGTAGTCGAGCTTAATGCCCATATTTTTGCACCAGAGTTTAACCTCGTCGGCCGTGAAGTTCGTGTCGTTATCGGTGATGATGTTGTGGGGGACATCGTAATGGTGTACTACCCCGGATATGAAGTCTATCACTGGTCCGGATTCGGCCGTTTTAACTGGCTTGGCCTCTATCCATTTGGTGAATTTGTCCACCATGACCAATAGGTATTTTTGCTTGTGGGTTCCCCCTTTAAGGAGTCCAACCATGTCAAGCCCCTAGACAGCAAACGGCCAGGTGATGGGTATAGTTTTGAGGGCGGTGGGTGGCATGTGGCTCTGATTAGCAAAGAGCTGACAACCGACGCATCGTTGGACTAAGTCCTGAGCATCTGCACGGGCCGTCGGCCAATAAAATCCTGTACGGAAGGCCTTACCTACAAGGGCCCAAGCTGCAGCGTGGTGTCCGCCTAGTCCGGCGTGAATTTCAACAAGAAGATTTCGCCCTTCCTCTTCGGAGACGCACCTTTGAAGGACTCCGGTAGTGCTTTTCTTATAAAGTTCTCCCTCATGGACCTTGTAGGCTTTAGATCGCCGAACTATGCAGTGGGCCTCATTTTGGTCTTCGGGAAGTTCCTGCCTAATTAAGTAGGCTAGGAATGGTTCCATCCACGGGGCAATGACTGCCATTATTTCGTGGGCTGAAGGTGTTATGTCATTGGCTGAGCCGCCGGTTGTGTCAGAATGTTCGGTGTTGGGCGGTGCGGTTGGTTCCAGATTGCTGTTTCTGGACTCCTCTTCCCATACTACGGATGGATTAAAGAGCCGCTTCAGGAAGATGTTTGGAGGGACGGCGTCGCGCTTTGCACCGATGCGCGCCAACACGTCGGCTGCCTAGTTATTATCCCGGGCTACATGGTGGAATTCGAGTCCTTCGAACCGAGCTGACATTTTTAAGACGGCGTTACGGTAGGCTGCCATTTTCGAATCTTTGGCATCAAAGTCTCCATTTACTTGTGATATTGTGAGGTTTGAATCCCCGCGGACCTCGAGGCGTTGAATGCCCATGGAGATTGCCATCCGGAGACCATGCAGAAGGGCCTCGTATTCGGCTGCGTTGTTGGAGTCTGTGTACATTATTTGAAGTATGTATTGGACTGTGTCTCTGGTTGGGGACGTCAAAACGACGCCGGCCCCCAAGCCGGCCAACATTTTAGAGCCATCGAAATGCATGATCCAATTGGAGTATGCGCCGTACTCTTTAGGGAGTTCGGCTTCGGTCCATTCAGCGATGAAGTCAGCTAAGACTTGCGACTTTATAGCTCGCCATGGTTTGTAGGTTATGTCGAATGGTAAGAGCTCGATGGCCCATTTTGCAATCTTGCTCGTCGCGTCGCGGTTGTTTATGATGTCGTTGAGGGGTACTTCGGAGGCCACTGTTATCGAACACTCTTGAAAGTAGTGTCGTAGCTTCCGGGATGCCATGAACACCGCGTATGCTATCTTTTGATAATGCGGGTACCGGGACTTGCATGGAGTTAAGACAGTGGATACGTAGTACACTGGTTTTTGAAGAGGGAATTTATGCCCTTCTGTTTCTCGTTCGACGACGAGCACCGCGCTTACAACTTGATGTGTTGCCGCGATATATAATAACATTGGTTCACCCAAATTGGGCGCGGCCAGGACCGGATTAGTTGCCAATATGGCCTTTATTTCTTCGAGTCCGGCCGTGGCAGCATCCGTCCATTCAAAGTGTTCGGTGCGCCTGAGGAGGCGATAGAGGGGCAATGCCTTTTCTCCCAAACGGGAGATGAAGCGGCTTAGAGCCGCCACGCATCCGGTCAGTTTTTGTATTTGTTTGAGGTATTTTGGGATATCCAGCTGTGACAGTGCTTGGATCTTGGCTTGGTTTGCTTCAATCCCTCTACCGGATACAATGAAGCCCAGGAGCTTTCCGGCTGGTACACCGAAAACGCATTTTTCGAGGTTGAGCTTAATGTCATATGCTCGGAGGTTGTCGAACGTGAGCCTCAAGTCGTCTACTAGAGTTTCGACGTGTTTGGTCTTGACGACCATGTCGTCTATGTATGCCTCCATTGTTTTGCCGATCTGGGTAGCCAGACATGTCTGAATCATGCGCTGATATGTTGCGCCGGCGTTTTTGAGTCCGAAGGGCATTGTGTTGAAGCAGAATGGTCCGTATGGAGTAATGAATGCCGTTGCGGCTTGGTCTACCTCCGCCATCTTGATTTGATGGTAGCCGGAGTATGCGTCAAGGAAGCACAATGAATCGTGTCCTGCGGTAGCATCGATGATTTGATCGATGCGGGGAAGGGGGAAAGGATCCTTTGGAAAAGCCTGGTTAAGGTCTTTAAAATCGACACACAGGCGCCAGGATTTGTCCTTTTTTGGTACCATTACCAGGTTTGCTAGCCAGTCCGGATGTTTGATGTCTCTGATGAATCCGGCTTCCAATAGTTTGGCTAGCTCCTCTCCCATTGCCTGTCTTTTTTGTTTAGAAAATCGCCGAAGAGCCTGTTTGACTGGCTTGAATCCTTTTAGGATGTTTAGGCTGTGTTCTGCCAATCTGCGTGGGATTCCTGGCATATCTGAAGGGTGCCAGGCAAAGATGTCCCAATTCTCCTGAAGGAATTCTCGTAGTGCGGCATCTACATCAGGGTTTAACTGTGCCCCAATGGAGGCCGTCTTTGTGGGGTCCGTTGGATGGACCTGGAATTTGACTATTTCGTCCGCTGGTTTAAAAGAGGTGGACTTGGATCTCTTATTGAGTATCACATCGTCCCTATTCACCATAGAGTGCAGCGCAGTGAGTTCCTCCACCGCTAGGGCTTCGGATAGTGCCTTTAGGGCTAATGCGGCTGTCTTGTTTTCGGCGCGAACTGCTATGTCCGGATCACTGTCAAGGGTGACGGTTCCATTGGGCCCGGGCATTTTAAGCTTCATGTACCCGTAGTGGGGTATGGCTTGGAAAATTGTAAATGCCTCTCGTCCTAATAAAGCGTGATATCCACTGCTGAACGGGGCCACTTGGAACGTGACCTCCTTGGACCTGTAATTTTCCGGCGAGCCGAACACCACATCAAGTGTGATTTTTCCTGTGCTGCGTGCTTCCCGACTGGGGATTATTCCTCTAAAGGTTGTGCTGCTTCGCTCAATGCGGCTCTAGTCTATTTCCATTTTTCGAAGGGTTTCCTCATAGATGAGGTTTAATCCGCTGCCGCCATCCATGAGTACCTTGGTAAGATGAAAGTCGTCCACTATTGGACTGAGGACTAATGCGGCTGGTGCTCGGGCTGTTCGGAATTTAGGTTCGTCGCTGGCGTTGAAGGTGATAGCTGTGTCGCTCCATGGATTTGTTGTTTCTACTTGGTAGACTTCGGCGAGGCTGCGGATTGTTCGTTTCCGCATATTATTTGATGCGGAAGTCTTGAAGACTGTTAATACCGTACTGGTACTGTTGGGGTGGTTCTCCGGGGCTAGAAGCTCTTCGCCACTTTTGGCCACCTGCCGCAGTATCCAACATGCTCGAAGGCTGTGTGTTGGAGCGGCGCCCTCTGTACTATGAATTTTACAGGGTCCGCTGAGCCATCCCTCCAGTACGGTTCCGTGCCCTTTATGGGGCTTTTGCTTTTTGGTTTTTGTCCTGGGTGCCTGAGCATGATGCACCCTTTTGTTTCGAACTATGGTTGTGTTCGGAGCCGAATTGTCCCAAAACTTAGTTTCGGTTTTCCGGACACTCTCCATCGCACAATACTTTCGTACTATGGATGCCAGGTCGGCGAAGCGTGTAATTTCGCGACGACTTACGGCGTTCAAGATTCCCTTGTCCGTGCAATTGTTGCAGAAAATCGAAATTGCGTTTTCCTCACGGCAGTCCTTTATCCTGTCCATAACCAGGAGGAATCTGGCCCAGTAATGATGTACTGTTTTAGCGGGCTCTTGCCGGATTTGAGATAGATCGCATATGTTTGGGTGGGTGGGTGGAATTGAGTCCGGAACTCTACCCAACTTGAGGTTCAAGGGCCGAAAATTTTCCGAATTTGGAAGCTTGGATTGCTGGACGTTGTCCAACGAGTCTGGTCTGCTGCCTGACTTTAGGTTCAGTACTTGATCGACGTCTGTCCCTCCACGGGAATCCAGCATGGAGGGATCGGGAGTCCGTACATAACTGGTCTTTAATACAGAAGAAGAGTCACCGCGTTGTTCCTATACCACCGCAACATGGTGGGTAACCTAGGGGGAGTTAATCTCTCTCAGATCGGTTTTAAGCCCAATCTGATCATAGTCTGTAGAGACCCCCAGGGCGGCGATGCGATCCAAGAGCTCGTTTACGGAAGAGAGCTCAATTGGATCCAGCTGCTCAGTGAATTCTGAGATGACGCTAAGATCGCTTTTGATGACCCGAGAGGTCATCGTCGAAGCGGCGGCTGAACAGGCGGTCATAAAAAAACCACCTAGCCAGATAGTTTGGCCGGCGTCCAATGCTCCTTTGGCAATGGTACTGTCTTTAAAGACGGGAAGAGGCATCCTTCCTGATCGTGATGGCACATAGGAACTCTCAATGAAAGCACCAATGTCGGTGTCAAAACCGGCGGATCTTGTGTAGGGGGTCCCGAACTGTGCGTCTAGGCGGATGGTAATAGGAGACAAGGGACACGATGTTTTTACCCAGGTTCGGGCCCTCTCGATGGAGGTAAAACCCTACTCCTGCTTTATTAATATTGATGATATGGGTAGTACAAGAGTGGATCTACCACGAGATCAAGGAGGCTAAACCCTAGAAGCTAGCCTATGGTATGATTGTTGTTCGTCCTATGGACTAAAACCCTCCGGTTTATATAGACACCGGAGAGGGCTAGGGCTACACAGAGTCGGTTACAATGGTAGGAGATCTACATATCCGTATTGCCAAGCTTGCCTTCCACGCCAAGGAAAGTCCCATCCGTACACGGGACGAAGTCTTCAATCTTCTATCTTCATAGTCTTGGAGTCCGGCCGATGATGATAGTTCGGCCATCCGGACACCCCCTAGTCCAGGACTCCCTCAACGCTCTCTTGATCGTGCACACACAGATATAGATCGGACTTTGTCACACACACACACACTACTTGTGTCTTTGTCACACATGCACTCCGTCCTCCTCCACTCTCCCTCTCTCTCACACACATGGGCTTTTTGCAACAACTAGCAATATGCCCAAGAGTTGCACGGAACATCAAGATGCATTTGTATGAGTAGTTTATCTTGTGGGGGGAAAGGATGAACGAGGGAAGGCCTTATTTGCAAATGTGGAGAGGGGTGTGGGTATCTTTTTGCAAAATTGTCATAGTTTCCTTCCTATCCATCAGATATAGATCGGACGGCCTATATTGCAGGATGGCAGGCACACGATCACCACCGACAATGCTTTTTATAAGAGTAGGGATAAAAAATAGAGTTGGTGATGATGGTGGGCCTGCCATCCTGCAATGTAGGTCATCCGATTTATATCTGACGGATAGGAAGGAAAATATGGCAATTTACCCACACTCTTCACCACATTTGCAGATAAGGCCTTCCCTCGTTCATCCTTTTCTCCCAAAAGATCTTGATGTTCCGTGCAACGCACGGGCATCTTGCTAGTAAGAGTAGAAATTAGACATATACCACTTCTCAAATCTTGAAACCAACAACATTCCTCCCTTATCTCATCAAAACCGCCAAAGGAATATATTTTGAGTGAAACATAACATATTTTTAGTGATATAAGTATTTCAAAACTAGACTTTTTTTTCAATCAAATCGGTGAATATGTATTAATCTACTTTGATCGTGTGGCAACGCATTGGCTCATTGCTAGTAGTTATTATAATTTTTTGGACACCAGACAAACGGTGGAGTACATATACGAAGAGAAGAGGCGCACGCACGTAGTCGGCCTCTCGCTCTCTCGCACACATGAGTGTTATGTAAAGGAGACGTTAACAAATAAACCCTAAGAGCACGATTGCTGCATTCGCGGGTACCGGGTACGTGGTGGAGCACCTTTGTAGGAATAGTTAGCTCGCGTGATAATTTGATCCATAGGAGTTGATGGTCAGGACCACAGGTGAATGACTTGGAGCGTGGAGGCTTGCCAGTTGCCACAGATCGAGTAGCCACGTTTAAAATATCGTTTTTTAGCGGGGTTAAGAGTTCCGATTTTCAATGGCACGTTATAAGTAGTAAGTAGTTTTTAGAACGATTGGTATGGAGCGAAAAATGGAATTCATAGTACTACGTACCTCCTTGGCGTATGGTTGTATGGGTTTGTGTTGCGAGATGTTGAACCTGGTAGTTCTAGGGAAAATACTATGGTTTAGATTTAGATGTTGGTTTTCAGTAATCGGAAGGGGAAACCCTTCTTTGATTAAAAAAACTACTACCTCCATTCTGGTTTACTAGTCCCCATCGTACTTTGGGTTAATGTTTGTCCATGAATTTTACTTGTAAAATGTGAATAGAAAATGAGATTTTCTTATACCCAAACAAAAAAGGACTGGAGGGCGTTATTGCTCTGACACGGACGTGATCTCTCATAGTACAGGCATTGAACCGGCGCGCCGGCCAAGAGGGCCACACTTGCTGCAGGCCTGGCTGAGCACGCCTCCTCGCCGCGTGCAACCAGCTTAAGACTGCCCCGCCTGCCTTCATTGAATCCACGCATGTGCCTGCAACACGTCCTTCCGCGAGCCGGCAGGCATTCTAGAACATAAAAAATGACTAAAATATAATTAATTTACGCATGGTCTTGACTTGTTGTGCTCGCACTGGTAGTATGTATGAAGTGAATCATGGTTGTGGGCATTATGTCTCCTCACATTTTTTTTGGCTTTGAAGTGAATCATGGTTGTGGACATTATGTATGAATGTGCAGATATCAGTGAACATGAGTTTGATGTGGAAGTTGAACTTGGAATGTCGGGCTTGCGCGTGAACTATACCATGTCCAATGCTTCATCTGTTATTGTTTGGAAAGTAATTGTTGTTATTACATGACCCGAAAAAAAACATTTTGTGCCACATCAGTAGATGCACAGACATCACAACAGGCATGTTGACTGGATAAACATTTGAACCTAGCTATTATGAAGGAAATTTTGTATTGACAACAGTTTTAGATAGCAGGAGACGCCTAGCCTGCTCTGCCTTTGCTAGCTTATTTCTGGCTTCTTCCATCTCTTCTTTGGCTTGGGTGAAGAGAGCATATGATTGCTCTTTTCGCTTCTTCAGGAACTCAGCTACATTCTCAAGGGCTTCTGCACGCTTTCTTTCAGCCTTTACTAATGCCACGAGGACACGAACAACTGACAACTCCACCTGGCTTGTGTGTAATCCAGCATCATCTAGGAATTTGCACCTTGTGTCTAATCCAGCATCATCAGGGAACTGGCACCTTGTGTGTAATCCAGCCTCATTTTGGAAACATGATCTCGAGGTTGACCATACTTCCCTCCTCGCAGGAACTGCATCCTGACATGAAGTTACTTCTTTTTTAGATCAATACTCAGAGAAACCTAGATCCATTTAGTAGAAGCCAGATAAACAGAACTCGGAGAAGTGAATTCAAAAAGGAAAAGAAATATAAAAACAGACTACAAGGTGAGAACACCCACTTCCTACATCAAGCTAAAAATGAAAGCATTAGGACGATTAAGACTCTTCTTATTACACATCGAAGAACACCACGCTTAAGAGAAACAGAAACTACAACATATACACATCAAAGAACACGAGGCTAAACGAAAGTAATTGAAAGGGTGTTACTTGACAAAGCTCGTTTTACAGGTTTGGTGCAGCTCCTCTTTAACTTGCCACGCTCCTTGAAGATGTCCCGAATATCCCGTGTTTGGTCTTTATTGCTCCTCTGCATGTTCACACTCGTGGTTTTAAAATCTTAACATGGCAAGAAAAATACTACTAGTAAAACTCGCGCATCTTGTGGGCAACATTAAAGCACTCGTCTGCCATGTTAGAGCATCTCCAACAGGATTGCAACGCGCGGCGCTTTAAAAAAGCGTTTACAGTGCTGAGATCGAGAAGTAGATACTAGAGAGTAGAGGATAGTTCTCAGCATAGATAGATAAAAGAAGATAATTCAACTATTCCTCATCGTTTGACTCCTCCTCGGTGATGTCCTCCTCCGACGTCTGACTGTAGGCGTGAAGATACCGATCATCGTCGGATTCCCAGGGCGATGCTGGTCCTAGCCTCATGTTGAATTGAGTGTCCGCTTTTCGCCTACGCTTGTCCTCGTGATAGGAGGCTCGCTCCGCCCTCCTCTTATCCCTCTCCGCCCTCCTTTGCGCATAGAACTCGCGCTCGTTGATGATGTTCTGCGGGAAGTGTTGGCGCCACAGTGCCATGGCTTCCTCGTCCATCTCGGCGATGCCGAGATGGTGCTCCCGCCTCCGGTTGTCGCAACGATCCTCGTCCGTGTTAAGCCACGGCAGAGGCGTGAGCTCCTGCGCCCGCTCCCGTGTCGGCTTTTGGGGAAGTTCAATGTTCTATGAGGCCACCGCAGGCGCCACGCCGCCGCATCGTACGCGCAGGCAGCCTCATTGGCGGTGTCGAAATTGCCAAGGCTGAGGCGCATCCCGCGGAACCGGATCTCGGCGGAGAAGCCGCCGGAGGGGCGTGCGCAGACGCCACGGTATCCCCAAGTTTCTCAGCGACGCGGTGGCATGGTGGCGCGGCGGCGGCGAGCCGAAAAAGAGCAGGGAGAGAGCGGTGGCGAGGCACAGAGCGGTGGCAAGTCACAGAGCGGTTGGAGGGCGTTGGATTTTATAAAGCGCGCCGGACGCCGCGCGCCAAAACTAGCCCACGCCCGACCACTTTTTCCCGCGCGCGCGCGATCCTTTCCTGACATCTCTGCTATCTCTACTCTCTTCTCTACGATTATATTTATTTTATATTTAATATTTAATATTTATCTCTACTTCCTTTACTGTCTACTTTTTTTTCTATATACTTTTTTTCTTGTAATATAGGTCGTCCGATTTATATCTGACAAATAGGAAGGAAACAAATAGGAATTTTGCAAAAAGATCCCATACCCCTCTCCAGATTTGCAAATAAGGCCTTCCCTCGTTCATCCTTTTCTCCCACAAGATAAACTACTCATACAAATTCATCTTGATGCGTGCAACGCATGGTCATCTTGCTAGTTCTAAAAACCTTTCCATCATTTTCCACACTACTGGTTGCAGATGAAAAACCTACCCAAGCACAGCACGATACAAGAGGGACGCACAATTACAAGCTGATATTCTATTGGACAATGGAGGCTATAACCAATTACTTTTACGGGAACAATAGCACCCAAGAAAATTGAAGGGTAGGTATGAACAAAGTTGGAAATGCACATGTACTGCTAAGTGATTCAATACACACATTGCCAATCGAGGAGGAGAACGATGGTTGCGGCGGCCTCTGTGAGTCATGGTCGGCAACGGGAGTCAGTTCATTGTCCACGACAGTGGTACTTCTGCGCTTGGCGTCGGCTTCCGGGAAGCAGATCCGAGACCGTGGAAGACGATGCCGGGGTAGAGGCTCCGTGTACGATGACGACGGTGGATCGGCTCCAGTGCGGCATACGAGGTCATCGATGAGGCGGATGCACTGCGGTGGACGAGTTCGCCGATGTAAAGGGGAGGAGCACGAAGGCTGCGGTGCCATGGAGGAGTCTATTTTGCGGTGGGGATAGAAAATGGGGAGTATTCAGGTGTACTACTGTGGTTGCCGGGGTAGGGTAGGCTGGGTAGGGTGAACCTGAAGTTACGAAAATAGCCCCCTACCAAGCGTCATCCGTAGGCATGTCTCGAAGGCTATGATGGTAACTTCCCACTGCTCGAATCAGGGTCGCGGGAGATTTTCCCGCTGACCTCAAAATTTTGTGACACTGGACTCCCCGTGTGGCGTGTTGAGTGATTCAGCTAAGCAACTAGCGAGTAGTAGTAGTAAACTCTACATATTAGGTTTGACCGAAGTCAAACTTCCTAAAGTTTGACCAAGTTTATATAAAAATATAAACATTTACCATAACAAATATGTATGATGTGAACATACATTCAATAATGAATCTAATGGTATTTATTTGTTATTCTATATGTTAATATTTTTTGTTATAAGCTTTCTGAGAGTTTACAAAACTTGACTTTGACCAATGCTAATACACGGACTTAAATAAAAACAGAGGGAGTACACATTTGTTTTCTTAGTTTGTAGTGAACTAATCATTTGTTGAAATTGTGAAATAAATATATTAGGCTATTGACTTCGAATGTAATGGTCTATATAATTCAATAGTTACACTCATTGTCGAATCCCAAGATGTATACAAGGTCTATAGTACTTCACAACATGCTCAAACTCACATAATCCCAGTCAAATGAGAATCTAAATGCATTTCATAGTTATTACTTTGTAGGACCCAACAAAAACAACCAAAACTCTACATCAGCCATTATAGAAGCAACATTTTGACATATCCCAATGTGTGAATGAAACGTGCAGAGAGAGCTTTTGAAGATGGAGCAGATAGGGTGGGAAAGATTGTATGTATGTGGACGAGAGAGTAGGAGACAAACCTAACGAGACAGAGAGAGAGAGAGAGAGAGAGGAAGAAGTTAGGTCTGTGAGAAAGATGGAGACATGTAATATACGAGAGATGCACGTGCATCCGGATTCTGTATACGTGGAAGGAGAAGAGACAACATGTTTGATGAGAGATCTGGACAAACATGGACGAGAGGGGAAGGATCTCATGGGTTGAGGGATTGAAAATTTTGTGCGGGGGAGAGAGGGATTGGTAATTTTGTGCAAGAGAGAGAGAGGGTGGGGGGAGGAGTTAGTCAGCCGTCGTCACATCACCCTGATTCCAAATGACCCCGCATTCTCTAGTGCGGTATGGTCGTCGTCTTCGATCTGCTCGATGCCCTCTTTGAAGATTGAGGTGTTGTGCATGTTGGGGTGCAAAGAAGCACAAGCGAGAGTGGTCGCCGTATAACCTTGGATGGGGATGAATTGTGTGCTCGGGGGAGTGTGTGTGTGTGTGTGTTGTGCTGCGTGTGTCTGTGTGTGTGTGTGTGTCTCTGTGTGTGTGTGTGTGTGTGCGTGCGCGCGCGCGCGTGTGTGTGTGTGTCAGATATTGAGCGAAAAGAGATTGTGTGAGCCTTGAGGTGGGCAGGGGCCGAGTGAGGGTGTCAAAATGTGCGCGTTGATGCATGTGTTGCATGCGATCGTGCGAGGGACGGACGAATCGAGAGAGATGGTTGTTGTGTTACGGATGATCCTCTCTCTCTGTCTCTCTCTCTCTCTCTCCCTCTCTCTCTCACACACACACACACAAGTAAACTAGAAGATTGTTCTCTCATGTACACACAACGTATCGGCATCTGTCTATGTCTCACTCATGCATGATCATTTGCACATTCACATCTCTCTATGTCTATATCACACGCACACTATCTCCACATTGCCCTTCCACCACAACACACATATGGACACATACACACGTTCTCTCTCAGTCACACACACAAAATAAGTATTAGAAAACTAGGGCGCACCTAAAACGTCCAAATCCAAATAAACACAAACTGGAGCTAAATTCAAATATATGGAAATATTGCAGCGTCAAGAACTTTCCGAGGAAAAAAAGTTGAGTAATATTCTAGGATTGTTTTCACACACACAAAAAGGTTCGGTGGTTGTCCTTCGAGCGTGACACGGTGATGCACCGTTCGGTCGACCGCGCAGCCGCGGTTCACGCGCTTGCACAGGATTCCATATCGTGGCTGTGGTACTAACTTCAAAAAAAAGCGCTGCCTAAGTCTAATGTTTACGTGTACATGTACGGTTTTCTTTTAAGTTTGACCAACCTTATATAAAACTAAAGTAAGCTCCCACACGCGCACTCATCAATATGCTGGCGCCGCCGTTGCACATGCCGGCGCCCGCCTGCTCTGGCCAACAATTTCTCGCCCATCACTGCCGTGTCACCGCCATCCCTATGCCATGAAGCCGAAGGCTCGCCTGCTCACGTCGTCTGCAGTCCCTCCTCGCCATGCCGCCGCGCTGCCAAGCACGCGAGCAGCTGGTGGAGCCACGTCTATGCACACAATGTACGAAGAGGAGGACGAGCGCATGCTCCAGCACGCCGGCGAGGAGGAACTAGCATGTCATTGTCATCTCCGCCCGCGCGGAGGAGGCGCGCATGGTGGCTGTTACGGCGGAAGCCGGTCGCGCGCGCGTCGAGCCCGCAAACCGGGTGCGGACGTGGAATGTACCTTCGAGACCTTGAATGCCACGTGGATCCTGCAATCTGAAGGAGCAATTTGGGGCAGTCGACTCATGTGAGCCGTTTGATGCAACAGGGATGGCTAGAAGGGCTTATTACACCTCTTCTGCCGTATTCTTCCTTTGCTCCGTCGAACTTCTTTCACAAATCGACTGACCCAAATTATACTACTAGTACGAACGTATTAAGTATAGTAGGAACACGAATATACGAGCAGTAGTACCAACTACAAGAAGAACAGTAGTAAGACATAGTACTAGTACTACTCTACGTACTAAAGAGTTCAAATAATGAGAAAGAACATAAACATAGTTCTGCTGGGGCCTCAGCACAACACACCCTTGAAAATAAACTAAGCAACTAGTCCGCTTGACACTGCAGTAGAACCAGCATGAGCGACGGCACTGCCACCTACTCGGAGTACGAGTCCACGTCCTTGACTTCGTCCTCGTCCCTCTTCCTCTTCCTCTTCACCGACGCTTTTTTACTTGAACCGGACACTAGGCTCTGCTTCTTCATCCAACCCTTGTAGATATTTAAACACAGGTAGGAATCCATTGCTGCGTACAGGATGTGATCTTCATCTAATGTCTTCGACTCCCATGCATGATGAAACTCGTGATGAGGTTTCTTCAGTTTAGCGTACGAAGGATCAATCATGGCTGCTGCCAGGGTCAACATTGAAGGTTGAGAGGAGGACACCAGGCTTTCCTTCCGGAGATCGAAGGGCTGGCCTACAACGAGACCTATCCGATGTAGGACATCCCTGTCGTTCTTAAAGCCTACAGTAACAAATTTCACTCTTTTGTCCTTGAGGAAGTTCTTAAAATCCTGGCACTCAACGTCGGCATGGCATATGTGGTAGACCAAGCAAACGTTATGTACGCAAACCTGGACCACGGCGGGCTTCTTCCTCTCTTCGTCCTTTAGATCCTTCTCTCATCCTAGGACTGTGGTGTACTCAACATCTAGCCCAGCGAACCACTCATCCGTTGAACTGTTGAACATGCGTAGGAAGCGAGCAAACCATGCTTTCACCATCGTGGATCCATGTGTGTAGATGACGATGAACTGATCGCCGGTGATGGCTCTAACCTGGTACTCAGCAGCGACCATGGAGATTTGGGAGGCCATGGATTTTGTAGGAGGGTTAGGAGAAGTTGAACTATTGTACCCCGCAAAAACTGGGAGCGAACTAATGTGAAAGGACGGGACGACTGGGAGCAAACTATTGTGAGGTACTCCCTCCGTTCCAAAATAGATGACCCAATTTTGTATTAAAGTTAGTACAAAGTTGAGTCATCTATTTTGAAACGGAGGAAGTAGAAGATGGGGATGAGTAGGGTGTGCGAATGGCGTGGGGTTGCTGGCTTGCCCGGTGGATAAATGGCTGCAAGCCCCCAAAGAGTTCTCGAGAACTATACGGGACCCACTGGATTTCATGTCTACTAGACCCATATCGTAGGCTTGACGGTATAGCTTCTGCCAGTTCACACGCCATGCCGGCGCGTGGATGTAACTTCACTTAATTCCGTCAACCGTCGCACCTCCCACGACCTTCGCCTCCCTCGGGCGGTCGCGCCCTTTGAGACTTTGACCGGCCATAAATGAGCAGTTTTTTTTCCTACTCCGCATGCATGATACTCCCTCTGGTCCTTTTTACTCCCGTCAACCGTTTGCAAAGTGTTTGACCAAATTTATACTTTTTTAACACCACATTATATTAATTAACCAGCCACACCTGTACACTCATTCGGTACAATATTCACCACACAGGGCGGTACATTATTTACAAGACTACCATCTAATCTATTGTCAAAGCTATACTTAGCGATTAAGTGTGCCACCTTATTGGCTGAATGGCTAATCTTTGACAATTGAAGATTGTTGATCAACTTCGAGATGCTCAATGCTTTCATCTTCAGGTCACGCATAGCAGACCTTGTTGGAAATATGCCCTAGAGGCAATAATAAATTAGTTCTTATTATATTTCCTTGTTCATGATAATCGTTTATTATCCATGCTATAATTGCATTGATAGGAAACTCAGATACATGTGTGGATACATAGACAACACCATGTCCCTAGTAAGCCTCTAGTTGACTAGCTCGTTGATCAATAGATGGTTACGGTTTCCTGACCATGGACATTGGATGTCATTGATAACGGGATCACATCATTAGGAGAATGATGTGATGGACAAGACCCAATCCTAAGCCTAGCACCAAGATTGTGTAGTTCGTATGCTAAAGCTTTTCTAATGTCAAGTATCTTTTCCTTAGACCATGAGATTGTGCAACTCCCGGATACCGTAGGAATGCTTTGGGTGTACCAAACGTCACAACGTAACTAGGTGGCTATAAAGGTGCACTACAGGTATCTCCGAAAGTGTCTGTTGGGTTGGCACGAATCGAGACTGGGATTTGTCACTCCGTGTAAACGGAGAGGTATCTCTGGGCCCACTCGGTAGGACATCATCATAATGTGCACAATGTGACCAAGGGGTTGATCACGGGATGATGTGTTACGGAACGAGTAAAGAGATTTGCTGGTAACGAGATTGAACAAGGTATCGGTATACCGACGATCGAATCCCGGGCAAGTACAATACCGCTAGACAAAGGGAATTGTATACGGGATTGATTGAGTCCTTGACATCGTGGTTCATCTGATGAGATCATCGTGGAACATGTGGGAGCCAACATGGGTATCCAGATCCCGCTGTTGGTTATTGGCCGGAGAGTTGTCTCGGTCATGTCTGCATGGTTCCCGAACCCGTAGGGTCTACACACTTAAGGTTCGATGACGCTAGGGTTATAAATGAAGTTTGTATGTGGTTACCGAATGTTGTTCGGAGTCCCGGATGAGATCCCGGACGTCACGAGGAGTTCCGGAATGGTCCGAAGGTAAAGATTTATATATAGGAAGTCTTATTTTGGTCGCCGGAAAAGTTTCGCACTTTATCGGTATTGTACCGGGAGTGCCGAAAGGGGTCCGGGGGTCCACCTGCCACGGGGGGCCACATGGGCTGTAGGGGGTGCGCCTTCGCCTATATGGGCCAAGGGCACCAGCCCCAAGAGGCCCATGCGCCAAGGAGACTTGGGGAGGGGAGAGTCCTAAAAGGGGAAGGCACCTCCGAGGTGCCTTGGGGAGGATGGACTCCTCCCCCCCCTTGGCCGCACCCCTTCCTTGGAGGAAGGGGCAAGGCTGCGCCCTCCCCCTCTCCCTTGCCCCTATATATAGTGGAGGGGAGGGAGGGCAGCCGCACCTGAAGGCCTGGGGCCTCCCTCCCTCCCGTGACATCTCCTCCTCTCCCATAGGTGCTTGGCAAAGCCCTGCAGGATTTCCACGCTCCTCCACCACCACCACGCCGTTGTGCTGCTGCTGGACGGAGTCTTCCTCAACCTCTCCCTCTCTCCTTGCTGGATCAAGGCATGGGAGACGTCACCGGGCTGTACGTGTGTTGAACGCGGAGGTGCCGTCCGTTCGGCACTCAGATCTCCGGTGATTTGGATCACGACGAGTATGACTCCTTCAACCCCGTTCTCTTGAACGCTTCCGCTTAGCGATCTACAAGGGTATGTAGATGCACTCTCCTTCCCCTCGTTGCTAGTCTCTCCATAGATAGATCTTCGTGACTCATAGGAAAATTTTGAATTTCTGCTACGTTCCCCAACAGTGGCATCATGAGCTAGGTCTATTGCGTAGATTCTTTGCACGAGTAGAACACAAAGTAGTTGTGGGCGTTGATTTTGTTCAATATGCTTACTGTTACTAGTCCAATCTTGTTTCGACGGTATTGTGGGATGAAGCGGCCCGGACCGACCTTACAAGTACTCTTACGTGAGACAGGTTCCACCGACTGACATGCACTTGGTGCATAAGGTGGCTAGCGGGTGCCAGTCTCTCCCACTTTAGTCGGAACGGATTCGATGAAAAGGGTCCTTATGAAGGGTAAATAGCAATTGGCATATCACGTTGTGGTTTTGCATAGGTAAGAAACGTTCTTGCTAGAAACCCATAGCAGCCACGTAAAACATGCAAACAACAATTAGAGGACGTCTAACTTGTTTTTGCAGGGTATGCTATGTGATGTGATATGGCCAAGAAGAATGTGATGAATGGTATGTGATGTATGAGATTGATCATGTTCTTGTAATAGGATTCACGACTTGCATGTCGATGAGTATGACAACCGGCAGGAGCCATAGGAGTTGTCTTTATTTATTGTATGACCTGCGTGTCATTAAACAACGCCATGTAATTACTTTACTTTATTGCTAACCGGTAGGCATAGTAGTAGAAGTAATAGTTGGCGAGACAACTTCATGAAGACACGATGATGGAGATCATGATGATGGAGATCATGGTGTCATGCCGGTGACGATGATGATCATGGAGCCCCAAAGATGGAGATCAATGGAGCTATATGATATTGGCCATATCATGTCACTACTATATAATTGCATGTGATGTTTATTATCTTTATGCATCTTGTTTACTTAGAACGAGGGTAGTAAATAAGATGATCCCTTACAACAATTTCAAGAAGTGTTCTCCCCTAACTGTGCACCATTGCTAAAGTTCGTCGCTTCTAAGCACCACGTGATGATCGGGTGTGATGGATTCTTACGTTCACATACAACGGGTGTAAGACAGATTTACACACGCGAAACACTTAGGGTTAACTTGACGAGCCTAGCATGTACAGACATGGCCTCGGAACACAGAGACCGAAAGGTCGAGCATGAGTCGTATAGTAGATACGATCAACATGAAGATGTTCACCGATGATGACTAGTCCGTCTCACGTGATGATCGGACACGGCCTAGTTGATTCGGATCATGTAATCACTTAGATGACCAGAGGGATGTCTATCTGAGTGGGAGTTCATAAGATGAACTTAATTATCCTGAATATAGTCAAAAGATCTTTGCAAATTATGTCGTAAGCTCGCGCTTTAGTTCCACTGTTTAGATATGTTCCTAGAGAAAATATAGTTGAAAGTTGAAAGTAGCAATTATGCGGACAGTAGAAAGCTTATGTTCTTAATGCACCGCTCAGTGTGCTGAACCCCAAACGTCGTTTGTCGATGTTGCGAACATCGGACATACACGTTTTGATAACTAAGTGATAGTTCAGTTAAATGGTTTAAGTAGAGGCACCAAAGACGTTTTCGAAACGTCGTGGAACATATGAGATGTTTCGAGGCCTGAAATTGGGATTTCAGGCTCGTGCCCACGTCAAGAGGTATAAGACCTCCGACGATTTTCTTAGCCTGCAAACTAAGGGAGAAAATCTCAATCGTTGAGCTTGTGCTCAGATGGTCTGAGTACAACAATCACTTTAATCGAGTGGGAGTTGATCTTCTAGATGAGATAGTGATGTTTCTCCAAAGTCATTGCCACCAAGCTGCTAGAGCTTCATGATGAACTATAACATATCAAGGATAGAGATGATGATCCTTGAGGTATTCGCGTTGTTTGACATCGCGAAAGTAGAAATCAAGAAGGAGCATCAATTGTTGATGGTTGGTGAAACCACTAGTTTCAAGAAGGGCAAGGGCATAAGGGATACTTCATGAAATGGCAAATCAGCTGTTGCTCTAGTGAAGAAACCCAAGGTTGAACCCAAACCCGAGACTAAGTGCTTCTGTAATAAGGGGAACAACCACTGGAGCAGAATTACCCTAGATACTTGGTAGATGAGAAGGCTGGCAAGGTCGATAGAAGTATATTGGATATACATTATGTTAATGTGTACTTTACTAGTACTCCTAGTAGCACCAGGGTATTAAGATACCGCTTCAGTTGCTAAGTGTTAGTAACTCGAATAAAAGAGCTACGGAATAAACGAAGACTAGCTAAAGGTGAGCTGACGATATGTGTTGGAAGTGTTTCCAAGTTTGATGTGATCAAACATCGCACGCTCCCTCTACCATCAAGGTTAGTATTAAACCTGAATAATTGTCGTTTGGTGTTTGCATTGAGCATAGACATGATTGGATTATGTCTATTGCAATACGGTTATTCATTTAAGGAGAATAATGGTTACTCTATTTATGTGAATAACACCTTCAGTGGTCTTGCATCTAAAGGAATGGTTTATTGAATCTCGATCGTAGTGATACACATTTTCATGCCAAAAGATATAAGATAGTAATGATAGTACCACTTACTTGTGGCACTGCCATGTAAGTCATATTGGTATAAAACGCATGAAGAAGCTCCATGTTGATGGATCTTTGGACTCACTCGTTTTTGAAAAGTTTGAGACATGTGAACCATGTCTATTGGTGTATACGCATGAAGAAACTCCATGCAGATGGACCGTTTTGACTCACTTGATTTTGAATCACTTGAGATATGCAAATCATACCACATGGGCAAGATGACTGAAAAGCCTCGTTTTCGGTAAGATGGAACAAGATAGCAACTTATTGGAAGTAACACATTTTGATGTGTGCAGTCCAATGAGTGCTGAGGCATGCAGTGAACATCGTTATGTTCTTACTTCACAGATGATTCGACTAGATGTTGAGTATATTTACTTGATGAAACACAAGTCTAAATTATTGAATGGTTCAAGTAATTTCAGAGTGAAGTTGAAGATCATCGTGACAAGAGGATAAAATATCTATGATATGATCATAGAGATGAGTATCTGAGTTACGAGCTTTGGCACGCAATTAAGGCATTGTGGAAATTGTTTCACAATTAATACCGCCTGGAACACCATAGTGTGATGGTGTGTCCGAACATCATAGTTGCACCCTATTGGATATGGTGCGTACCATGATGTCTCTTATCGAATTACCACTATCGTTCATGGGTTAGGCATTAGAGACAACCGCACTCACTTTAATAGGGCACCACGTAATTCCGTTGAGACGACACCATTTGAACTATGGTTTGGAGAAACCTAAGTTGTCGTTTCTTAAAAGTTTGGGGCTGCGACGCTTATGTGAAAAGTTTCAGGTTGATAAGCTCGAACCCAAAGCGGATAAAATGCATCTTCATAGGACACCCAAAACAATTGGGTATACCTCCTAATTCAGATCCGAAAGCAATAGGGATTGTTTCTTGAATCAGGTCCTTTCTCGAGGAAAAGTTTGTCTCGAAAAGTTGAGTGGGAGGATGGTGGAGACTTGATATGGTTATTGAATCGTCACTACAACTAGTGTGTAGCAGGGCACAGGAAGTTATTCCTGTGGCGCCTACACCAATTGAAGTAGAAGCTTATGATGGTGATCATGAAGTTTTGGATCAAGTCACTGCCGTACCTCGTAGGGTGACAAGGATGCATACTACTTCAGAGTGGTACAGTAATCCTGTCTTGAAGGTCATGTTGCTAGACAACAATGAACCTACGAGCTATCGAGAAGCGATGGTGGGCCCAAATTCCGACAAATGGTTAGAAGCCATGAAATCCGAGATAGGATCCATAGCATGGACTTTGGTGGACTTGCCCGATGATCGGCAAGCCATTGAGATAAATGTATCTTTAAGAAGAAGACAGACGTGGATGGTAATGTCACCGTCTATGAAGCTCGACTTGTGGCGAAGAGTTTTTCACAAGTTCAAGGAGTTGACTACGATGAGATTTTCTCATCCGTAGCGATGCTTAAGTCCGTCGGATTCATGTTAGCATTAGCTGCATTTATGAAATCTGGCAGATGGATGTCAAAACGAGTTTCCCTACCAGTCTTCGTATGGAAAGGTTGTATGTGATACAATCAGAAAGTTTTTGTCGATCCTAAGGATGCTAAAAGGTATGCTGGCTCCAGCAATCCTTCTAAGGACTGGAGTAAGCATCTCGGAGTTGGAATGTGCGTTTTGATGAGATGATCAAAGATTTTGGATTTATACAAAGTTTATGAGAAACTTGTATTTCCAAAGAAGTGAGTGGGAGCACTATAGAATTTCTGATGAGTATATGTTGTTGACATATTGTTGATCAGAAATGATGTAGAATTTCTGGAAAGCATATAGGGTTATTTGAAAAGTGTTTTTCAATGGAAAACCTGGATTAAGCTACTTGAACATTGAGCATCAAGATCTATAAGGATAGATCAAAAACCGCTTAATGGTACTTTCAAATGAGCATATACCTTGACATGATCTTGAAGGTGTTCAAGATGGATCAGTCATAGAAGGAGTTCTTGCCTGAGATGTAAGGTATGAAGTTAAGACTTAAAGCTCGACCACGGCAGAAGAGAGAGAAAGGACGAAGGTCGTCCCCTATGTTTCAGATGTAGGCTCTATAGTATGCTATGCTGTGTACCGCACCGGAAGTGTGCCTTACCATGAGTCAGTCAAGGGGTACAAGAATGATCCGGGAATGGATCATTGGACAGCGGTCAGAATTGTCCTTGGAGTAATAAAGACATGTTTCTCGATTATGGAGGTGATAAAGAGTTCGGCGTAAAGGGTTACGTTGATGCAAGCTTTAACACCTATCCGAATGACTCTGAGTAGCAAAACGGATACGTATAGTGGAGCAACCATTTGGAATAGCTCCAAGTGGAGCGTGGAAGCAGCATTTACAATATGACCTAGAGATTTGTGAAGTACATACGGATCTGAATGTTGCAGACCCGTTGACTAAAACCTCTCTCACAAGCAAAACATGATCAAACCCCAGAACTCATTGAGTCTTAATCACATGATGATGTGAACTAGTTTAGTGACACTAGTAAACTCTTTGGATGTTGGTCACATGGCGATGTGAACTAGATTATTGACTCTAGTGCAAGTGGGAGACTGTTGGAAATATGCCCTAGAGGCAATAATAAATTAGTTATTATTATATTTCCTTGTTCATGATAATCGTTTATTATCCATGCTATAATTGCATTGATAGGAAACTCAGATACATGTGTGGATACATAGACAACACCATGTCCCTAGTAAGCCTCTAGTTGACTAGCTCGTTGAGCAATAGATGGTTACGGTTTCCTGACCATGGACATTGGATGTCATTGATAACGGGATCACATCATTAGGAGAATGATGTGATGGACAAGACCCAATCCTAAGCCTAGCACCAAGATTGTGTAGTTCGTATGCTAAAGCTTTTCTAATGTCAAGTATCTTTTCCTTAGACCATGAGATTGTGCAACTCCCGGATACCGTAGGAATGCTTTGGGTGTACCAAACGTCACAACGTAACTGGGTGGCTATAAAGGTGCACTACAGGTATCTCCGAAAGTGTCTGTTGGGTTGGCACGAATCGAGACTGGGATTTGTCACTCCGTGTAAACGGAGAGGTATCTCTGGGCCCACTCAGTAGGACATCATCATAATGTGCACAATGTGACCAAGGGGTTGATCACAGGATGATGTGTTACGGAACGAGTAAAGAGACTTGCTGGTAACGAGATTGAACAAGGTATCGGTATACCGACGATCGAATCCCGGGCAAGTACAATACCGCTAGACAAAGGGAATTGTATACGGGATTGATTGAGTCCTTGACATCGTGGTTCATCTGATGAGATCATCGTGGAACATGTGGGAGCCAACATGGGTATCCAGATCCCGCTGTTGGTTATTGGCCGGAGAGTTGTCTCGGTCATGTCTGCATGGTTCCCGAACCCGTAGGGTCTACACACTTAAGGTTCGATGAGGCTAGGGTTATAAATGAAGTTTGTATGTGGTTACCGAATGTTGTTCGGAGTCCCGGATGAGATCCCGGACGTCACGAGGAGTTCCGGAATGGTTCGAAGGTAAAGATTTATATATAGGAAGTCTTATTTTGGTCGCCGGAAAAGTTTCGCACTTTATCGGTATTGTACCGGGAGTGCCGAAAGGGGTCCGGTGGTCCACCGGGGGGGTCCACCTGCCCCGGGGGGCCACATGGGCTGTAGGGGGTGCGCCTTGGCCTATATGGGCCAAGGGCACCAGCCCCAAGAGGCCCATGCGCCAAGGAGACTTGGGGAGGGGAGAGTCCTAAAAGGGGAAGGCACCTCCGAGGTGCCTTGGGGAGGATGGACTCCTCCCCCCCTTGGCCGCACCCCTTCCTTGGAGGAAAGGGCAAGGCGGCGCCCTCCCCCTCTCCCTTTCCCCTATATATAGTGGAGGGGAGGGAGGGCAGCCGCACCTGAAGGCCTGGGGCCTCCCTCCTTCCCGTGACACCTCCTCCTCTCCCGTAGGTGCTTGGCGAAGCCCTGCAGGATTGCCACGCTCCTCCACCACCACCACGCCGTTGTGCTGCTGCTGGACGGAGTCTTCCTCAACCTCTCCCTCTCTCCTTGCTGGATCAAGGCATGGGAGACATCACCGGGCTGTACGTGTGTTGAACGCGGAGCTGCCGTCCGTTCGGCACTCGGATCTCCGGTGATTTGGATCACGACGAGTACGACTCCTTCAACCCCGTTCTCTTGAACGCTTCCGCTTAGCGATCTACAAGGGTATGTAGATGCACTCTCCTTCCCCTCGTTGCTAGTCTCTCCATAGATAGATCTTGGTGACTCGTAGGAAAATTTTGAATTTCTGCTACGTTCCCCAACAGACCTGTGATAGTGCCCCGATGCAAGAGACGCTACCACAAAAGCGCAATCAGTCTCTAAAATTACATGATTATGAAGAGAAATACCTATATAGAGACCGGAAATGCATGCCCTAAGCTCCGCTTCCTCCATGCTTTGACAGGCATAAATGAAATCCCACGACCAAATTCATACTAAAAATATCAATATCTACAATACTGTTTATAATGAGTATAAGAACTACGTTTTATAATGAGTGTAAAAATATTGATTTGACATTGTGAATGTTGATACTCCCTCCGTCTAGGTGAGTAAGTCATCTTAGGATGTGCACCGTGACCAAGGAGGAGGGGAAAATGAGAGACATTAATGTTTATTTGCTAATTAAATAGTATTGCATGCAATGAACTAACCACTGCATGGCATGTTTGATAGTCTCAGGTCATTAAAAGCATGCACACCCTCATCTCCTATTGGTTGATATGTCAAGAAACAAGAAACGAGGTAGAAGTTACTGCACCGCGCCTACGTGTTTTGGGATTATTTGGTTTTCGTAAGATGACTTACACACCTAGCTATTAGAGTAGCACTACCTCCCTTCTAGTTTAAAGGGCTTGACTCAAAAATTTCACCTACTCTTAGAAAGAAAGTAGAGGCGGTGGAATAGTTTTTGAAGTCGGCAAAAGTACTCAACTAATGTTGTCGTTCTTCACAAAAAAATGTGTTTACCAATGCATGCATGAACACTAGTTACTCTACCCCCCCCCCTCTTCTTTAATTCTTTGCCACATCAGCATCTTTGCTATTCCCGTGTGCATGATACCAGCTAAGATACCACCATTATGGCCAGCCTTGATCATCGCATGCAATAATTTAGTGCACCTTGAAATATGAACATGTGTGGGGCGTGTATGTTTTTAATGACTTGAGACTATACCTAGCCCGGCATGCAGGATGACTTATTATGCACCGTTCCCCATACCTGTAGGAAGCCCGTTCGTGTCCAAATCTTTTCCTCTCCATGTGTGGAAACAATATGCCTGCCAAACTCTCCTTCTCCCTCCGGCAGTCCCACCACTCCACCCCGTGTGAAAAAATCTGCATGCATGACTCTCCTTCCCCCACGCTCGTCCAATCCGTTGTGACCAGCAATATTTTCACCCCTTCGCTCCCCCGTAATTTACTCCAACAAATATGCCCATGTAGCTTTTACTTAAATTCAGGTGCATTGGGTCACTGACATATGGGCCCAGCAGGGTATTGGCCCACATGTCAGTGATGCAACTGGACCTACAGTTAAGTCAGTGTAGCTCAGTCCATATCTTACGTATGTGTGCCATTGCTCGCTATAAATACTGCGCCTCCCACGACATCGCTATCTCATCCCCCTCACATTCACGTTCATCACTATCTCCTCCCCCTCCCTCTCACGTCGACCACCATGGCATCACCCCTCCCAAGCCCAAGGAGCCCCTCGCTGCACCGCGCGGATGGTCACTCGTCGCCTTTCCGTTCCTCGCCACCACTAGTCGAGGAGGAAGCATCGGTGTTCCGCTCCTCGCCGCTATGCGACGCGTCATTGTTCCGTTCCTCGTCGCCACTAGTCGAGGAGGACGCGTCGGTGTTCCGCTCCTCGCCGCGACGCGTCAAGGTGGACGCGTCGGTGTTCCCAATCTCGCCAGCACGCGCGTCGGAGGACGCGTCGGCTCCCTGCTACGAGGAGAACACCGCGCCGCCCGCCGAGCCCCCCAGCCTTGAGGAGCTTTGGAAAGAAATGGATGTCGCCTTGGGGAGGCTTTGCTTCCAGCAGAGCGTGCCAAAATAGAGGCGGAGAAGAAGGCCGAGGAAGAGAAGCACACCGTGCAACAAGCTGCTTGGGAGGTCTATGTCGCGTCCGAGAGAGTCAGGCAAAATGCTCTTTGGCAAAAGGCTCGTGCGAGGGCCGTGAGGGTGGCGGAGGACTCCCGTGCCGACGCCCAGAGTGCAGTCGGGCGCAAGAGCCTCATCTACGCTTGGCGGTACGTGGACCGGGTGCACGCTTCCAGCCAGGAGGAGTACCTGTTGGCGCTGGATCACCACACCGGTGAGATCGCGCTCGCCCGCCGGCAAGCCGCCAATCAGCACCTCGCGAGTTGCGAGGCTTAGGAAGAGGCGTTGTGTCGGCGCGCTGGGAAATGGCCATGCACCAGGGCACTCGTGGCGCGCCGCAAGCGCTCCTGCGAGCGTCGTGGCTTTTCGGAGGAGTATAACTTTGTTTCGTAAGGCGATCTCATTAGTTTTGGGACACAAATGATAAATCCCGAACGTTCAGGAATTTTTAGCGTCCTTAATTAAGTATGTAAAAGGGAAAGTTGGGAAACGTTGTGTATTATTACGCATTTTGCAAGTACGTGCATATAGCACAAACTTTACTATATACTATCGGACTACACGTCTCTCTCGATATATGCTTGCAGACTGTGCTACTCCCTCCGTCCAGGTCAATAAGTCATCTTTGGTTGTGCACGGTGACCAAAAAGGAGGGAAGACTTGTACACCTAGACGGAGGGAGTACTACTATTACTTATGTACTTGCAAATGCACGTTTTAACATTACAATGCGGTTTTTGTAAAAGTAGAAAAACAACACTAGTCAAGCTTGTGAAACGATTCAATGCAAAACAAATGCAAAAATGCTCGTTTGATTGTTTACTTTTAGCTTCCTTCTCTGTGGTTATTTCTACTTTGTACGGAGTATCTCACTGGTTGGAAAGGCATGCGAATTCCCAAACCGCTTCCTACACCCTGTATCGAATTTTTTGCCTAACAAGTTGTGACGTGTAATTGGAATTCCAACTTGAGTACTACTACTACTAGGAGTACCAGGGGCCAGTTCTTTTAGGCTTCTAGATTAGTAATCCCATAACTACTACCTCCGTCCTGGTTTATTGGTCCCCATTGTATTCTGTGTCAAATTTTGATCATAAATTTAACTAATGAAATGTTAGTGCATGTCACATGCACTACTCCATCCGGCTAGGTGAGTAAGTCATCTTAGGCTGTGCACCGTGACCAAGGAGGAGGACAAAACGAGAAACGTTAATGTTTATTTGCTAATTAATAGTATTGCATGCAATGAACTAACCACTGCATGCCATGTTTGATATCTCAAGTCATTAAAAGCATGCACACTCTTTATCTCTTATTGGTTGATATGTCAAGAAACAAGAAACGAGGTAGAAGTTAATGCACCGCGCCTAAGTTTTTTGGGATTATTTGGTTTTCGCAAGATGACTTACACACCTAGATGCACCGCGCCTAAGTGTTTTGAGTAACATTTTATCAGTTAAATCTTTGGTCAAAATTTAGCACAAATTACAATGGTGAGGAGTAAACCAGGACGGAGTAGTAGTTTAGAAGCCCAAATAAATGAGTGAGGCGCCTTATTATTACTCTCCACTATGACTAGTCTTGTGGGAAAAGCTGGGGAAGCCGCCAAAAGAACTGGCCCTAGGAGTAGTAGCTAGGGATCGAGTGTGGGAGATGAACCGGAGAAAGTAAATGCAGAGAAATGCAAAAAAGACGGAGGGATGTGATGGTTGCTTGTCTGTTTATTTTACCAGGCCACTTATTACTGGGAGTGGTTGTGTTTTGTGATATGACGGCTTTACTGCCGCGCCACTAGTGGCGTGAGAGGTGAGACTCCCGTGCAGCGCCGCCCTCTACACTTGTAATACATCGGTCGTGGTTTATTAGTCCCCCATTGAATTTGACTGAAGATTTAACTGACAAAATGTTAGTGCATGTCAACAAAAACTATATCGTTGAATTCGTATTTGAAAATAGTTTTGAATGATATAATTTTAGGTGACATGCATCAGTATTTATCGTACTATATATAATGTTAGCTCAATTTTTGGTCGTACTAATCTATAGTAGTAAGGTGCCCGTGCGTTGCACCGAAGAGTGAAATGCATTGATCGGGGAGTTGTTTATTTTAACAAAGGATGTGGGGGTCATCTCATGTGTAACGGGTATTGATAGGTTTCTTCGGATATTATCTCATCTCTAGAGCTCACAAACATCCGGGTGAAATAGATAAAAAGGTATCTTTTGCAAACAAAAGCGTTCAACTGTTCAACCTGCATCCAAAACTTGTGAAGAAATAACACTTATTGTGCTTTGCAAGAAATGATCTTTAAGAATTAGTTTTTGAGTATCGATTGTTATACATGTTGGCTACAGATGACATGGCACTTTCTTATAGTCAATAGTTGGCTATACTATTAAGTAATATTAACCATGCCCTTATACACCTAGACGAAGGGATTAAATCAGGATGACTTGCAAGGGGGCAGAGGAGATGTAAGAAATGGTTCACCGTAAGTCTTTCACCAGTACTGTAGTAAAAATTCATACATGGAAGATTCTAGACTAAACCATAAACGGATACACTTTTATTCATGCGATACTCCAATAGAGCAAGATCCTGCATGGAAGTCTCCACATGCTTAGACAGCGGATTACATTGAGCGAAGACTAATGATCAACATTTAACTTGGTAATGTGTATTTTTTTAGAAGAACAGGGAGGCTCCTCCCCGGTTCCATTATGAAATGAAACCCAAAGTGTCTTACATTAGCTCACTGAGAGGAGCAGTTCAAAGGAAGGATTTCGGCGAAAGCCACTCAAGTTTAACGACAAGCTTACAGAATCAAAAGCGGCAAAGACACGGGCCATAAGCGCCCACACACACACTACATGTTTTCTAAGTGCACTTGATAATGCGTATGTCCACGTGAACCTCCTTGGAGTCCTTGTGCACTGCATCGGTGGGTAAAGGATGCCATGGGTTTTCCATGTCCACATTGGCGGGATAGTCCCAGATCCCCAGAGTCCAAGTCCATCCGATGAGGCCGGTGTCGCCGCCCACGCAACCCGGAGGGGTAGTAACATTGACCACGTACCCGTACATCTACCTTGTGTCAGTGCCAGCGTCAGCGGCGATGCCCCTGACACACATTACAGAGATGGGGCAGCGGCCTGTGCGGGCCTCGCTGGTTCCCACGATCAAGAGGAAGACGCTGCCGTCCTCCTCCGAGACTAGCAGGCGGCGGTAATCCTCCGGCGACTCCAGCATGGTGAACCGGTAGCACGTGTCGTACTTGATGTTCTCTGCTAAGGGCTAGCAGTGACCGCTTCACGCGTCCTTGAGGTGATGCACCATGTCCACCGGCGAGCCACAAAACGGCAACGGGCACTCATAGCAGTGGACGAAGGGCTACTTGGAGGCATCGACCAGGCCGTCCATGAAACGGGAGTGGCTGTAGGGGACGTTGCGCCAGTTGAATATATGAGCAAGTTACTACCAGATTTCATCTAAAAAAGCCCATAAACATCCAAAACAGGTAATATAATAGCATGGAACAATAAAAAATTATAGATACATTGGAGACGTATCAAGCATCCCCAAGCTTAATTCCTGCTCGTCCTCGAGTAGGTAAATGATAAAAACAGAATTTTTGATGGGGAATGCTACCTAGCATATTTATCAATGTAATTTTCTTTATTGTGGCATGAATGTTCAGATCCAAATGGTTCAAAATAAAAGTTTATATTGACATAAAAACAATAATACTTCAAGCATACTAACAAAGCAATTGTGTCTTCTCAAAATAACATGGCTAAAGAAAACTATCCCTACAAAATCATATAGTCTGGCTATGCTCTATCTTCATTACACAAAGTATTTAATCATGCACAACCCCAATGACAAGCCAAGCAATTGTTTCATACTTTAGTATTCTCAAACTTTTTCAACTTTTACGCAATACATGAGCGTGAGCCATGGACATAGCACTATATGTGGAATAGAATGGTTGTTGTGGAGAAGAAGAAAAAGGAGAAGATAGTCTCACATCAACTAGGCGTACCAACGGGCTATGGAGATGCTCATTAATAGATATCAATGTGAGTGAGTAGGGATTGCCATGCAACGGATGCACTAGAGCTATAAGTGTATGAAAGCTCAACAAAAGAAACTAAGTGGTTGTGCATCCAACTCGCTTGCTCACGAAGACCTAGGGCATTTTGAGGAAGCCCATCATTGGAATATACAAGCCAAGTTCTATAATGTAATATTCCCACTAGTATATGAAAGTGACAACATAGGAGACTCTCTATCATGAAGATCATGGTGCTTCTTTGAAGCACAAGTGTGGAAAGAGGATAGTAGCATTGTCCCTTCTCTCTTTTTCTCTCATTTTTTTATTTGGCCTTCCCTTTTTTTGGCCTTTTTTTGTAAATTCTGGAGTCTCATCCCGACTTGTGGGGGAATCATAGTCTCCATCATACTTTCCTCACTTGGGACAATGCTCTAATAATGATGATCATCACACTTTTATTTACTTACAACTCAAGATTACAACTCGATTGTCACACCCTAGCTAGTTCTTGCATTAGAGTTTTGCATCATGTCTATTCCATTCAACACAAACTTGAAATGGGGATGACAGAACCCCCAGCCCCTTCTGAAAACAACTAGGGTTTACTAAAAATAATTTCAATGAACCTGAAATGCCCTTCTAAAAAGTCCACCCTTTTTGTCCTGGGTTAGAACCTCTGACAAAATGGGTTCATATTTTTCTAGGACACCTAGGGTCATTGGATTAAATCATTACCTATTTGCATTTGGGCATTTAAATGCTATAAAATATTTTAAGTGCCCCAATAATTCTGGAAATAAGTGTGGGCTGAAGGAAATAATCTGAACAGAGCCTATGATTATTTACAGGATTTTTGAAAGTGTCTAGGTATTTTTAGAAAAGCCCAACACTTACAGAAAAATAGAAAAGCAAACAGAAATAAAAAGAGAGAGAGGGACTTACCTGGCAGCCCACCAGCCGGCCCACCTAGCCGGCCCAGCCCAGTAGCCGCTCCAGCGAGCTGCTTGACATGGCCAGGCAGGCAGGTAGGTGCTCGACGCCGGGTCCAGCGCGTGCCACGCAGCTGCCCGCCGCCCTGCTTCCTCCCCTCGCCGCCCTGCTGGCCTGGACGACCTCCACGTCGCGCCCCGACCCCTCTGGACATGCGCATTCTCACCCTGCCTCTCTCCTTCGCTCTCCACCGCCGTGGCCGACGCTGCCGCGCCCACGCCACCGTGAAGCTCGTGTTCTCCGTCGTCCCCGCGCTGCGCCACCGTGTCCAGGAGCTCTGCCGCCCTCTTCTCCTTCGAGCAAGCTGAGCCCCGAGCGCTCATTTTCCCCGAGGCCTCTGCACCGACCTCGCCCGACTTCGCCACCGCTGGAGATCCCCTTCGCCATCGCCGCCGCACCAGCTCGTCCCCGACCGCGTCGTCTGCTCCTACATGACCGCCATGAGCCCTGCTACCTCCTCCCCCTTCACTTTCTCATTCCTGTGCACCACAGCGAGCACACCGAGCTCACCCGCACGCGCCGCCGTGGAGCACGTCGTCGATGAGGCTCCGGCCATCCAACGGCCGCGTCACCCTATCCACTAGCCTCACCACACCCCCAGGAGCCCAACGCACTAACTCTCGTGCCTCGCCGTGCTTCCTAGCGACGGGTTCGAGCTCACCCGAGCTCCGGCCGCCGCCAAACACGTCGTCGGCGCTGTTTCCAGCGACCCCAAGCCCAACTACCTGCACCACCCGCTGCGGCTCGCTCCCAGCTGTCCATAGAGCCCAACGGCGCCTCAAATGATGCCCTGTAGGTGAAACCCGCACCTGCACCTCCGTGTTTGGCCTCGCCGGCGGCTAAACACCGACAAGTTGACCCCGCTGACCCCCATTTGACCACGGGTGGACCCAGTTTGACCCCCTGGGTCAATGACAGGTGGGGCCCGGCCCCGCTAACTAATTAGGATTAGTATTAACTAATATTCAGTTAAACTAATTACACTGACACACGGGACCCACTATCAGGTTTGACCTGGACTGTTCCGTTGACCACTGACGTCATCCTGACGCAATTCTGACGCAGTAAATTATTTACTGGAATTATTTTACACAAGAAATTCAAGAAAATACCACAAACTTCAAAAAATCATAGAAATTAATCTGTAGCTCCAAATGCAAAGTGTTATATATGAAAAATGATCAAAAAATCCAATCTATCCATCTGTACTGGCTTCATGCATGTTTAAACAAGTTAACCTGCTGTTTAGTGCAGAACAAGATAAAACACTTAAAATGGCACTTATGAGTTTGAAACTTGAATCTTTGGTTCAAAATGGTTCAAACCCATCTGGTCTTAGTTGCATTAGCCCAATACACTCATTTTGCCATGTCTCATGCATGCATCATATTGTTGCATATTGTTTGGTGATGATTGTGTATCGGTGCTCTCTGCGGCAGGTTCTGCCCCCGAGGAATACCACGAATACCCCAACGAAGAACCATACCAGTGCACCGACCCATCAGGCAAGCAACCAACCATTTGATCATATTGATACAATCCCATGTTCTCGCTTCTGCTCTCTTTTACTGCATTAAGACAACGCGATTCAAACTGCTATGTGCTGCGGTAGTTGAACCCATTTCCTCTGCATGACCTGTCATTGCCACAGTAACTAGATGAAACCCACTAGCATGTGTAGGAGTTGATTGAGCCATGTGTATGTGTTGTTCCTACCTTGCTATGCTTGCTATGCTTAGAGTCGTGTCAAGTCAGGTTCATCTGGGTGATGGGCTAGAGTGAAATGATCATGTCAGTATGAGAGTGATGTGTTGAACACGATTTGGTAAAGGTATCGATGAGAGGCCATGTAGGAGTACATGGTGGGTTGTTTCATTGGAACCGTCCCTAAGCACTGAGATCTGTATGTGTGATTTAAGATTCAACTACTACCATACATTGGGATCCTTAATTGACTCGCTCGACTTCTTATCCACCCTAGTCCTCTGTCCAGGAGTTGAAAGTAGTTTTTGGTGTTTGTAGCTTACTGGAGGCCATGGACAGCGCTGACCGCGGGGTGGGCTGTGATGCGGTTGGTACGTGGCACGGTGTACCGGATGCCCGTTAGGTATCTCGAGAACCCTGCACACATCGTTTGGGGCCGTATGTGGAAACCTCGGCCGGACTCCCTGCGGATGGAACCTGAATAGGCGATAAACCTGGACTAGAGACTTAGGTGTTTAGGTAGGTCGTGGTCTACACCCACGTCGGCTTTCACTTGAAGTCTGCCGAGCACATGTCGTGTGCAGACGCTAAGTGGTGGAAACATGTATGAAGAAGTACACCCCTGTAGGGTTAACATCATCTATTCGAATAGTCGCATCCGCGGTAAAGGACTACTTGGTTGCCTATACAGTTCATAGACAAGTAAATGGAAACTACTAAAAGACGTAAGATAGGCGTGAGTGCTGAGGATGGCTCTTCCATAGGAAGACGGAGGTGGATCCTCAGTAGTGTATTGAAGTGGTGAGTAGTGGACTCGAGTGCGCAAAACCATTTCAAGTTGGAGTCTCGTAGGATAGCTTAGCCGAGAGACAAAGCTGGCTTGCTACAATAACCCCACCAACCCTTCTTGATAATGTGCATGTATCTAGGATCTGATGTAAGTCTTGCTGAGTACCTTTGTACTCATGTTGCTTTAATTTATGTTTTACAGAAGACGCTGCAACCCCTTCTGACGAGTTCTTCATAGACATTGATATCGATGAGTAGGTTGAAGCCCAGGTGGTGATCCTGAGCTCATGAAGGACCATGTAGTATAGTCAGGCTTACCCAAGCCTCTTTTATTTTACTAGTTGTCTGTACTCAGACAAGTTACTTCCGCTGTTGGCTTGTATGCTTGTATGACTTGAATGTGGGTCGTGTGACCCGTACTTGTGTGTATGATATGTATGGCTCTCTAAGCATTTAAATAAAGTAGTTGTGTGTGTAGAGTCATGTTGTGATGCCTTGTTGTATTTGCACATATCGAGCATATTGTGTGTATGATTCAAATGCTTGGTATGTGTGGGATCTGACTATCTAGTTGTTTATCCTTAGTAGCCTCTCTTACCGGGAAATGTCTCCTAGTGCTTCCACTGAGCCATGGTAGCTTGCTACTGCTCCGGAACACTTAGGCTGGCCGGCATGTATCCTTCTTTGTTCATGTGTCTGTCCCTTCGGGGAAATGTCATGCGATGAATACCGGAGTCCTGTTAGCCCGCTAGAGCCCGGTTTACCGCAGTCCTGCTAGCCCAGTGCTATAGCCTGGATTCACTCGCTGATGACCGACACGTTCGATGCTGGGTCATGGATGCTTGTCCCTATAAGTCTGTGCCACCTTGGGTAGCCATGTCAGCCCGGGCTCCTTATCATATGGATGCTAGCGACACTATCATATACGTGTGCCAAAAGGCGCAAACGGTCCCGGGCAAAGGTAAGGTGACACCCGTGGGAATACCGTGCGTGAGTCCGCAAAGTGATATGAGGTGTTACATGCTAGATCGATGTGGCATTGAGTCGGGGTCCTGACATCGTTGGCATCAAAGCCGGACTGCCTGTAGGTTCTCCAAGCTAAACTGGTTGATGTTGAGTCTAGAAATGCTTTAGTTATATGTAGGGGAATTGATTGTGGGATGGAACGTAAGGCTCTTTTTACTCCTTTACCTCATGGCATTCTGATCTGAGTCAGTCCATTCTTCCACCGGGGGTTAAGGTTTAGGATCTCTTCTCTCTATCAGGTTCACGTGTTACTAATTAGTAGTACCTTATAGGTTTGATGGTTACAAGCCTAGTTCAGTTCTACTACCCCATTATGTTGCTAAGTTGGACCCAGAACCTTGATATGATATTGTTGAGTGTCTATGCAATTCTTTGCAAAATGTCTCAAAATCCTTTTTGAGCATTTACAGCCGTTATGTTGTCCAAATTCTGCTAGAAATTCTAATGCCTTTGTATTATATCGTGTTTCAGATGGCTTCCCGCACTCAGAATCAAGTGGTTCGTCGGACTCGATGCCTCGATGTACCTGGCCATACTGCTATGTTGGTCCGGGCAATGACCGAGGCTGGATACCGTTGGTATCCCGAGTACACCATCGAGGAGCAGTATAGGGACTTCAATCAGAACCAATACCTCTGCACCATCCGAATATTTCCTAGCTATCCTGGATCCACCGAACCCCTCCATTGCTCATATGTACTTGGGTTTAGCATCGAGATGTCTGTGCAAGACGCTGCATATTCGATGATGACTATCATACAGGCCAGAACCTCCTTGCTCCGGAACACTAACTTCTGCTATACGCCGATGTCACTTCCTAGGCCAGAAGGTTACTTCACAGCTATCTACGCTGACTCTTCTCACAAGGATTCGCTGCTCCGCACTACCACATAGTTTCTTGAGGACAAGGACCGTGAAAACCGTGCCTTGTGATTGGAGTTGTTCAACTCCCGTTCTGATCACTGGGCCACCTTGACCTGGTTTGCACCTGCTGTGCAGGCAAGGTATATGGATATGCGGGATCTCTACCCTGTGCGGTCTACTCTGCCGGACCGTATGGATTGGCGAGATGTAGGGGGCATAACTCCTCCCCGTGGACCTCTTCTGCCACCGTTTGATGGTCCCAGGCCACACCTGAGTCCTTATGGACCGCAGGCTCCACGGAATCGGCTGTTTCCAGATGATCACGTTCAGCTTCCAGGACATGGGGGTAACTTCTATGAGGATTACTACGGAAATGTCTGAGCTGATAGTAGCACCACTAGTAATGTAACAGTTATATCGTCCACCGTCCTGCGTGACTCGTGGGATATGACTTAGTGTGTACCACTTTTCGGAGGTGTAGAAAAATAATGTATAGGAGCTTGGGATGCCTCCGATGAGATGTAATCTTCCTTTCACCGTAGTAGTACTCCGTTTGGTCTTGTACTAAAACTTGTATGGTGTGTATGACAATGGAATAAAAGAAGCACTTTCTATATTTACCATGTCATACGGATGATCATCTTGCATTCCGAGTTATCCATTACATTCTACATTTCTATGTCAGAATCTTATCATTATGGACTAAACCATTGTCTTGTTTTCCTCGGATGGTCAACACCCGCAACAACCCTGCTCCCCCGGAGCAGGCCGAAGGCAGTGGAGCCAGGGATGCAAACCTGCCTCACCCTCCTTCTCTGGCCGAAGTTATGCTGGAGGCTAAGAGAAACAAGCGGGAGACCAACCGTTTGTTGGAGCGCATCGAACAGAACACAGCACAGATCAGAGGAATAACTTGGTTTCGCTCAGTGACTTCATCAAGTTACATCCACCCACCTTCCACCACTCCGTCGAGCCTCTCGACGCCAATGACTGGCTTCGCAGCATTACTCCCAAACTACGTTATGCACTCGTAGCTGAGGCTGATAAGGTCACCTTTGCTGCATATCATCTCGAAGGCCCCGCCAGTCTCTGGTGGGAGAACTATGAAGCCATGCGCCCAGCTGGCCATGTCACTACTTGGGCAGAATTTAGTGAGTCTTTCCGCGAACATCACATTCCGGAGGGTCTTATGGACCGTAAGCGTGAGGAGTTCTGCAGTTTCACCCAAGGTCGACTCTCTGTGGATGCATACACCAGGGAGTTCGGTAACTTAGCACGCTATGCAACCGAAGAAGTCTCCACCGATGCCAAGAAGCAGGAAAGGTTCCGCAAGGGACTTAGCCCTGAGATTCCGTCTGCATGAGTGCACCTCCTTTCAGAAGCTTGTGAACAAAGCCATCAGTGCTGAGACGGGTCAGACTGATTTCGAAGCAACACGCAAGCATGTCCGTGACATGGGTTCCTCATCCGATGCTGGACCACAGAAGCGCTGGGTGTGGGTGCCTAACACTGCCCTGCCACCCAGGTTCACACTGAGGCGATCCTATCAGGCGCCTCGTCCAGCTCAGCAGTATGCACCAGCTAAGCCCTATGGTGGGCCAACCAGCAATGCTCCTCCACGCACCAGCTCCGTGACGTGCTTCAAGTGTGGGGAATCGGGCCACTACATGTGTGAGTGTCCCCAGACCAACCCCAACCAGTCTGGAAAGGTTGTTGGCCGTGGCAAGCTAGCAGGGAAGGTGTACTACGCCAAGCCGGCCACCACTGCACGTGGCCATGTGAATTGTGTCTCAGCTGAAGAGGCTCAAGAGGATCCCAACGTCGTTCTCGGTACGCTCCTTGTTAATTGCCACCCGGCATCTGTTCTTTTTGATACTGGAGCATCTCATTCATTTATATACGAGAGCTATGCTCGTCTGCATAACACCACATTCTGTGATTTTCCCACCTCCATGGTAATTCAAACCCGGGGATCCAAATGGCAAACTTCTAGAGTAAGCCATGGGAATGAAATCCAAGTTGACAGACTTATTTTCCTTGCATCATTGATAGCTCTCAAATCTTCGGATATTAATATCATCTTGGGTATGGACTGCATGTCAGCCAATCATGCCAAGATTGATTGCTTCTCTAGGACTATTCAACTTGCATCCTTCGGGAAAGATAGTCAATGTCTTGACCCAAGTAGCCAAGCGACAGCTATATTCTCTTAATGTCAGTCCCTTGCCAGACCTCGAAGACGTTTCGGTAGTCCGTGACTTTTCGGATGTCTTTCCAGAAGAATTGCTAGGTGTTCCATCTGACAGAGATGTCGAGTTCCTGATAGATCTCATTCCAGGAACTGTCCCAATTTCTAGAAGACCCTGTAAGATGGCACCACTAGAGCTAGCCGGGCTTAAGAAACAACTCGATGAGTCCTTGAAAAAGGGTTTCATCCATCCTAGTTCATCTCCATGGGCTTGCCCCGTCCTCTTCGTCAAGAAGAAGGATTGTAGATTATCGACCCGTCAACTTGGTCACAATAAAGAACAAGTATCCGCTCCCCAGGATCAACGATCTGTATGATCAGCTTGCTGGATCCTCAGTCTTCTCTAAGATGGATTTGAGGTTGGGCTACCATCAAATCAAAATCAGGAACGGGGACATTCCCAAAATGGCCTTTGTTACTCGTTACGGCCAATACGAGTACACCGTCATGTCCTTCGGTTTAACCAACGCCCCAGCCACCTTCTCTCGGTTAATGAACTCAATCTTCATGGAGTATTTGGATAAATTCGTCGTGGTTTACCTCGATGATATACTCATCTAGTCCAAGAACGAGGAAGAACATGCCGAGCATCTAAGGCTAGTGTTGATGAAACTTCGAGAGCATCGCCTTTATGCCAAATTTTCTAAATGCGAATTTTGGTTGCCAGAAGTGACCTATCTAGGACATGTAATTTCTGGTAAGGGTACTACAGTCAATCCCGAGTGAGTTCAAGCCGTTCTTAATTGGACTCCACCTGAATCGGTCAAGCCAGTTCGGAGTTTCGTTGGCTTAGCAAGCTATTGTCGCCGCTTTGTCGAGAACTTCTCCAAAGTTTCTAAACCTCTAATTGAACTCCTCAAGAAAGATAAAAAGTTCGAGTGGACTCCACAATGTGAGCATAGTTTTCAGGAACTGAAAAGAAGCCTGACTTCTGCTCCTGTACTGGTACCACCAGACTTCTCTATGGACTTTGTTATCTATTGCGACGCCTCGCGACAAGGACTAGGTTGCATTCTCATGCAAGATTGACACGTAATTGCTTATGCTTCACGGCAATTGCACCCACATGAGGAAAATTACCCTACTCATGATCTAGAGCTTGCAGCTGTAGTCCATGCACTCAAAACCTGGCGACATTACCTCCTTGGTAATCATTGCGAAATCTTCACCAAACACCAAAGTCTGAAGTATATATTCACCCAACCGGATTTGAATCTCAGGCAAAGACGTTGGGTCGAGTTGATCACAGATTTTGACTTAGGGATAACTTACACCCCAGGAAAAGCCAACGTCATGGCTGATGCACTAAGTCGTAAATCTTATTGTAACAACCTAATGTTACAACAAAGTCAACCACTTCTCCACGAGGAATTTCGAAAGCTTAACCTTCACATCATTCCTCAAGGATTCCTTTCCACCTTGGTGGCGAAACCTACCCTTACGGATCATAGCATAACCGCCCTGCAGTATGACAAGGAGATATCTCGGATCAAGGAGAACATGGCTAGTGGAGTTGTACATGTTTTTCCATGAATGATCAAGGTTTCGTGTACTTCGGAAACCGCTTAGTGGTTCCCAAGAAGCGGCAACTATGACAGTTAATCCTTAAGGAGGCTCATGAATCTCCTCTCACCATTCATCCTGGTAGCACTAAAATGAATCAGGACCTACGCTAGAGGTTCTGGTGGACTAGGATGAAGAGAGACATTGCTCAGTTTGTTGCTAATTGCAACGTCTGTCGTCGTGTAAAAGCAGAGCATCAACGGCCTGCTGGCACCCTTCAACCCTTAGCTATTCCTAAATGGAAATGGGATAAAATTGGTATGGATTTCATCACCGGTTTTCCCAGGACCAAGAGAGGGAATAATGCTATCTTCGTCGTTATCAATCGCCTTTCCAAAGTGGCCCATTTCATACCTGTTCGCGAGAGTATAACCGCTAGTCAGCTAGCAGACTTGTATATCTCCCGAATAGTGTCCCTCCATGGTGTTCCACTGGAAATTAACTTGGATCGAGGAAGTCTCTTCACCTCTCGATTTTGGGAAAGTTTCCAAAATGCTATGGGAACCCGCCTTTCCTTTAGCACCGCCTTTCACCCTCAATCAAGTGGTCAAGTAGAACGCGTCAACCAGATCCTAGAAGACATGCTTCGAGCTTCTGTTATCTCATTCGGAATGGATTGGGAGAAATGCCTTCCATTTGCCGAATTTGCTTATAATAACAGCTATCAATCTAGCTTGGGTAAAGCCCCTTTTGAAGTTGTCTATGGACGAAGGTGTCGAATGCCTCTTAACTGGTCAGAAACCGGGGAAAGACAATTCTTTGGCCTGGATATGATCCAGGAAACAGAAGAGAAAGTTCGCATCATTCGTGAAAACTTAAAAACAGCCCAATCTCCTCAAAAGAGTTAATATGACCGAAAACATAAGGCTATGACTTTTGAGGTTGACGAGAAGGCTTACCTTCGGGTTACTCCTCTGAAGGGAACCCATTGTTTCGGTATCAACGGCAAATTGGCTCCTTGCTACATTGGACCTTTTCGCATTCTTGCCAAACGAGGAGAAGTCGCCTACCAATTGGAACTACCTCCGCATGTCTCCAGAGTCCACGATGTCTTCCACGTTTCTCAACTCAGGCGTTGCTTCTCAGATCCTATCCGTGGAGTGGACCACGAAACGCTTAATCTTCAAGATAACCTCACGTATCTAGAGTACCCCATTCGTATCCTCGATCAAGCTGAGCGTACCACTCGACGTCACGATATCAAGTTTCTCAAGGTTCAATGGTCGCACCATTCTGAGAAAGAAGCAACTTGGGAAAGGGAGGATCGTCTTCGACTCGAGTATCCCGCCTTCTTCCCGAAGGATCCTAAATCTCGGGACGAGATTCTTTTGAGTGGGGGTGAGTTGTCACACCCTAGATAGTTCTTGCATTAGAGTGTTGCATCATGTCTATTCCATTCAACAAAAACTTCAAACAGGGATGACAGAACCCCCAGCCCCTTCTGAAAACAACTAGGGTTTACTAAAAATAATTTCAATGAACCTGAAATGCCCTTCTAAAAAGTCCACCCTTTTTGTCTTGGGTTTGAACCTCTGACAAAATGGGTTCACATTTTTCTATGACACCTAAGGTCACTGGATTAAATCATTACCTATTTGCATTTGGGCATTTAAATGCTATAAAATATTTTAAGTGCCCAAATAATTCTAGAAATAAGTGTGGGCTGTTGGAAATAATCTGAACAGAGCCTATGATTATTTACAGGATTTTTGAAAGTGTCTAGGTATTTTTAGAAAAGCCCAACACATACAGAAAAATAGAAAAGAAGACAGAAATAAAAAGAGAGAGAGGGACTTACCTGGCAGCCCACCAGCCAGCCCACCTAGCCGGCCCAGCCCAGCAGCCGCTCCAGCGAGCTGCTTGACTTGGCCAGGCAGGCAGGCAGGTGCTCGACGCCGGCTCCAACGCGCGCCACGCAGCTGCCCGCCACCCTGCTTCCTCCCCTCGCCGCCCTGCTGGCCTGGACGACCTCCACGTCGCGCCCCGACCCCTCTGGACACGCCCATTCTCCCCCTGCCTCTCTCCCTCGCTCTCCACCGCCGTGGCCGATGCTGCCGCGCCCGCGCCACCGTGAAGCTCGCGTTCTCCGTTGTCCCCACGCCGCGCCACCATGTCCAGGAGCTCCGCCACCCTCCTCTCCTTCGAGCAAGCTGAGCCCCGAGCGCTCGCTTGCCCCGAGGCATCTGCACCGACATCGCCCGACTCCGCCACCGCCGGAGATCGCCTTCGCCGTCGCCGCCGCACCAGCTCGTCCCCGATCGCCGTGAGCCCAGCTACCTCCTCCCCTTCCCTTTCTCGTTCTCGTGCACCACAGCGAGCACACCGAGCTCACCCGCACGCGCCGCCGTGGAGCTCGTCGCCGACGAGGCTCCGTCCACCCAACGGTCGCGTCACCCTGTCCACTAGCCTCACCACACCCCAGGAGCCCAACGCACTAACTCTTGTGCCTCGCTGTGCTTCCTAGCGACGGGTTCGAGCTCACCCGAGCTCCGGCCGCTGCCAAACACATCGCTGGCACCGTTTCCGGCGACCCCGAGCCCAACTACCTGCACCACACGCTGCGGCTCGCTCCCAGCGGTCCATAGAGCCCAACGGCGCCTCAATGATGCCATGTAGGCGAAACCCGCACCTGCACCACCGCGCTTGGCCTCGCCGGCGGCTAAACACCGGCGAGTTGACCCCGCTGACCCCCGTTTGACCATGGGTTGGCCCAGTTTGACCCTCCTGGGTCAATGACAGGTGGGGCCCAGCCCCGCTAACTAATTAGGATTAGTATTAACTAATATTCAGTTAAACTAATTACACTGACATGTGGGACCCACTGTCAGGTTTGACCTGGACTGTTCCGTTGACCACTGACGTCATCCTGACGCAGTAAATTATTTACTGAAATTATTTTTACACAAGAAATTCCAGAAAATACCACAAACTTCAAAAAATCATAGAAATTAATCTGTAGCTCCAAATGCAAAGTGTTATATATGAAAAATGATCAGAAAAATCCAATCTATCCATCTGTACTGGTTTCATGCATGTTTAAACAAGTTAACCTGCTGTTTAGTGCAGAACAAGATAAAACACTTAAAAGGGCCACTGATGAGTTTGAAACTTGAATCTTTGGTTCAAAATGGTTCAAACCCATCTGGTCTTAGTTGCATTAGCCCAATACACTCATTTTGCCATGTCTCATGCATGCATCATATTGTTGCATATTGTTTGGTGATGATTGTGTATCGGTGCTCTCTACGGCAGGTTCTACCCCCGAGGAATACCACAAATACCCCAACGAAGAACAATACCAGTGCACCGACCCATCAGGCAAGCAACCAACCATTTGATCATATCGATACAATCCCATGTTCTCACTTCTGCTCTCTTTTACTGCATTAAGACAACGCCAAACTGCTGTGTGCTGCGGTAGTTGAACCCATTTCCTCTGCATGACCTGTCAGTCATTGCCACAGTAACTAGATGAAACCCACTAGCATGTGTAGGAGTTGATTGAGCCAGGGGCGGAGCCCAATAGGCCCACCCTATGGCACTGGCTACAGGGTCCAATCAAAAATTCAGTGCTAATTATCATCCAGAAGGCCCAAGGCTTCAGGGTGGATCGGCAGCTGTGCCACAGGGCCCATATGATCAGCCACACAAGGCTCTCAGTTTCTCAACCTGAAGCCCATGAACTATCACATACACACGTTAGCTGCCGACATGGTACGTACGCAGGCCGAGCGGTTGATTGATCTTGCCCTAAAAAAAGTGATTATCAATCCTCTTCTTCGCTCAAAAAAAATAGCAATCCTCTTCTTCTATCTAATCTGGAGAAGATGATTAGCGATCCCAATCCGTGTCGTCGTCTCCTGTTTCAACTCGGCGATTCCTGAATAGGCGAAGCGAGCACAGCAAATGTGGCAGCGATCGATCCACTCAACCATGATCCCTCAATCCGTTCGTAGGCCGGGCGGCTGGAGGGGGCGACCAGACGGCCGGACCGCCTACACGGCTACGCACGGCAGCGACATCCAGCCAGAAAATGAGGCAAGCCAATCGACGGCAGTAGGCCTAGTCTCCTACGCGGAACGCCCAACGTGGCAACGCCACACTGTAATTTGTTCTTCCCTCTCTGTCCTGGCGAAATAGCGACATATTTTTTTGTCTAGATTACAATCATCACTCCCTCTATTCGAACTTTCCTTGGGTAAACCTTTTATGTTTGGCTTTCCTGAACAATTTTAGATGTTGCAGCAACTGTATGTATGAACTTATAGCTAGCACCTAGTAGATTAAATCTTATTTAAGTATATTTACATGTATGGTTTCAGCAAATGTGTGGCATTAGCCAGTGTTTTAACCTCCAATTGTGTAGACTTCATGTCTTCATCCACTTTGCAATTTTCAGTGTCTTATTTGTAATTTATTTTTTAAATGTAGCTAATAAGGACAAGTGCATTCTTCACAAGATGTTTCACAAGACATGAATTGCGAGGAGGAGCTTTAGTATGATCCAGGGAAGAGGAACCTAAAAGAACATTGCCATCCTAATTTGAAAGATCTGGTAATTTTGTTTTTTCTTTTCTGATAATGTGTTTTAAAATTTTAAAATGCAAGGCATTATTTTCAGGTTGTATTGTTCTTTGTTTTACCATTATATTATGAATATTTTGCTGTTGCATTTTGTTTTCATATATTGACTTATGTTATGTCTAAAATCAGTGCTACAAGTTGTGAAACACGCCCGTTAGGTATCTCGGGAACCCTGCACACATCATTTGGGGCCGTATGTGGAAACCTCGGTCGGACTCCCTGCGGATGGAACCTGAATAGGCGATAAACCTGGACTAGAGACTTAGGTGTTTAGGTAGGTCGTGGTCTACACCCACGTCGGCTTTCGCTTGAAGTCTGCCGAGCACATGTCGTGTGCAGACGCTAAGTGGTGGAAACATGTATGAATAAGTACACCCCTGCAGGGTTAACATCATCTATTTGAATAGCCGCGTCCATGGTAAAGGAATACTTGGTTGCCTATACAGTTCATAGACAAGTAAATGGAAACTACTAAAAGCCTCAAGATAAGTGTGAGTGCCGAGGATGGCTCTTCCATAGGAAGATGGAGGTGGATCCTCGGTAGTGTATTGAAGTGATGAGTAGTGGACTCGAGTGCGCAAAACCATTTCAAGTTGGAGTCTCGTAGGATAGCTTAGCCAAGAGACTAAGTTGGCTTTCTGCAATAACCCCACCAACCCTTCTTGATAATGTGCATGTATGTAGGATCTGATGTATGTCTTGCTGAGTACCTTTGTACTCATGTTGCTTTAATTTACGTTTTATAGAAGACGCTGCAGCCCCTTCTGACGGGTTCTTCGTAGACGTTGATATCGATGAGTAGGCTGAAGCCTAGGTGGTGATCCTGAGCTCATGAAGGACCATGTAGTATAGTCAGGCTTACCCAAGCCTCTTTTATTTTACTAGTTGTCTGTACTCAGACAAGTTACTTCCGCTGTTGGCTTGTATGCTTGTATGACTTGAATGTGGGTCGTGTGACCCGTACTTGTGTGTATGATATGTATGGCTCTCTGAGCCTTTAAATAAACTACTTGTGTTGTAGAGTCATGTTGTGATGCCTTGTTGTATTTGCACATATCGAGCATATTGTGTGTATGATTGAAATGCTTGGTATGTGTGGGATCTGACTATCTAGTTGTTTATCCTTAGTAGCCTCTCTTACCAGGAAATGTCTCCTAGTGCTTCCACTAAGCCATGGTAGCTTGCTACTGCTCCGGAACACTTAGGCTGGCCGGCATGTGTCCTTCTTCGTTCTTGTGTCTATCCCTTCAGGGAAATGTCACGCGATGAATACCAGAGTCCTGTTAGCCCGCTACAGCCCGGTTTACCAGAGTCCTGCTAGCCTAGTGCTACAGCCCAGATTCACTCGCTGATGACCGACACGTTCGATGCTGGGTCATGGATGCCTGTCCCTGTAAGTCTGTGCCACTTTGGGTTTACGACTAGCCATGTCAGCCCGGGCTCCTTATCATATGGATGCTAGCGACACTATCATATACGTGTGCCAAAAGGCCCAAACGGTCCTAGGCAAAGGTAAGGCGACACCCGTGGGAATACCGTGCGTGAGGCCGCAAAGTGATATGAGGTGTTACATGCTAGATCGATGTGGCATTGAGTCGGGGTCCTGACATTCATACTTAGAACAAGATATGACTCTATATGAATGCCTCCGGCGATGTACTGGGATATGCAATGAATCAAGAGTGACATGTATGGAAGAATTATGAAGGTGTCTTTGCCACAAATACGATGTCAAGTACATGATCATGCAAGAGCAATATGACAATGAAAGGCATTATATCTCGGAATGGCTATGGAAATGCCATAATAGGTAGGTATGGTGGCTGTTTTGAGAAAGGTATATGGTGGGTGTATGGTACGGGCGAAAGTTACGCGGCACAAGAGAGGCTAGCAATGGTGGAAGGGTGAGAGTGCGTATAATCCATGGACTCAACAGTAGTCATAAAGAACTCATGTACTTATTGCAAAAATCTACAAGTCTTTGAAAACGAAGTACTACGCACATGCTCCTAGGGTGATAGATAGGTAGGAAAAGACCATCGCTCATCCCCGGCCGCCACTCATAAGGAAGACAATCAATAAATAAATCATGCTCCAACTTCATCACAAAGCGGTTCACCATACGTGCATTCTACGGGAATCACAAACTCCAACACAAGTATTCCTCAAATTCATAATTACTCCACTATCCTAACTCTAATATCACCATCCTCATATCTCAAAACAATTATCAAGCATCAAATTGAGCATATCATCCAATTCACTTTCTATGATAATTTTTATTATACCCAACTTGGATGCCCATCATTCTAGGACCAATTTTATAACCATAGAAAATACCATGCTGTTCTAAAAGACTCTCATAATAATATATGTGAAGCATGATAGTTTTTCTATTTCTTCAAAATAAAACTACCGTCGTGCTCTAAAAGATATAAGTGAAGCACTAGAGCAAATGACAAACTACTCCAAAAGATATAAGTGAAGATCAACGAGTAGTCGAATAATTATGCAACTATGTGAAGACTCTCTAACATTTAAGAATTTCAGATCTTGGTATTTTATTCAAACAGCAAGCAAAACAAAATAAAACAAAATGACGCTCCAAGCAAAACACATATCATGTGGTGAATAAAAATATAGCTCCAAGTAAAGTTACCGATGAACGAAGACGAAAGAGGGGATGCCATCCGGGGCATCCCAAGCTTAGGCTCTTGGTTGTCCTTGAATATTACCTTGGGGTGCCTTGGGCATCCCCAAGCTTAGGCTCTTGCCACTCCTTATTCCATAGTCCATCGAATCTTTACCCAAAACTTGAAAACTTCACAACACAAAACTCAACAGAGAACTCGTAAGCTCTGTCAGTATAAGAAAATAAAACCACCACTTAGATACTGTTGTGAACTCATTCTAAATTCATATTGGTGTAATATATACTGTATTCCAACATCTCTATGGTTCATACCATCCGATACTACTCATAGATTCAACAAAATAAGCAAACAGCACATAGAAAACAGAATCTGTCAAAAACAGAACAGTCTGTAGTAATCTATATCATTAGAATAATTCTGTAACTCAAAAATTCCTACAAAATTAGGAAAACCTGAGCAATTTGTGTAAAGATCCAGATAAAAAAGAATCATATCAAAATCACGTTTCTGTGAATTATCAAAACTAATTTACTGGGTGCAAAAGTTTCTGATTTTCAGCAGGATCAACACAACTATCACAGTAAGCTATCCTAAAGGTCTTACTTGGCACTTTATTGAAACAAAAGCTATAAAACATGATTACTACAGTAGCATAATAATGTGGACACTCAAAAACAGTAAGGGTAAATATTGGGTTGTCTCCCAACAAGCGCTTTCAATGCCTTTCTAGCTAGGCATGATGATCACAATGATGCTCACATAAAAGATAAGAATTGAAACATAAAGAGAGCAACATGAAGCATATGACTAGCACATTTAAGCCTAACCCACTTCCTATGCATAAGGATTTTGTGAGCAAACAACTTATGGGAACAAGAATCAACTACCATAGGAAAGTAAAACAAGCATAGCTTCAAGATTTTCAACACAAAGAGAGGAAACTTGATATTATTGTAATTCCTACAAGCATATGTTCCTCCCTCATAATAATTTTCAGTAGCATCATGAATGAATTCAACAATATAACCAGCACCTAAAGCATTCTTTTCATGATCTACTTGCATAGGAATTTTACTACTCTCCACATAAGCAAAATTCTTCTCATTCGGAATAGTGGGAGTATCATAAGAGACTTGAATACTATAAATTGTTTCCACATTAAAAGAGTAATGTTCAGAAAAAGGGTAATCATAATCATGACAAGTTTTATAAATATAATAATCACTACTTTTTATAGCATAAGTTTCATCACAATAATCATCATAAGTAGCAATTTTGTTCTCATCCTAATTAATTGAAACCTCTTCCAAGATAGTGGAATCATCACTAAATAAAGTCATGACCTCTCCAAATCCACTTTCATATTCATCACAATAAGATTCAACATCCTCCAAAATAATGGGATCATTACTTCCTAAAGTTGACACTCTTCCAAACCCACTTTCATCAATATAATCATCATAAGTAGGAGGCATGCTATCATCATAACAAATTTGCATATCAAAACATGGAGGCTAAAAATTTCATCTTCATTAAACATAGAATCCCCAAGCTTGGGAAAAAAATTAATTGCAGAAAATATATTCTCAAATATGTCATTATCATCAAACATAGCTTCCCCAAGCTTGGGCCTTTTCATATCATAAGCATAATCACTCTCATCATTAATAGTATGGATAGAACCAATAGTATAGAAATTATCATCATCACAATAAGTAGTAGGAGCAACATCATTTGAGGGGGATACCTTTCTACCTTTGCTTCTGTGTCTTTTCTTTTTCTTCTTCACATCATGTGTAGGTTCAATCCTCCTTTTTGAGCTCTTTATTAATGAGATTGGTTGAATAGAAAGCTCCTCCTTGTTACCTGATTCATCATAAGAAATAATAGGAGGATATTGGGAAGTCTCTTCCCTTTCATTAGTATTCTCTTCATCTTCTATTTTCTTTCTTTTCTTTATGTAATTGGCAATATAAGGATTTTCAATGCAATTCACCGCACAATACATATAAATCTCCTCTAGATCAATATCAAGGAATTTCTTATGGGCAAATTCTGGAAGGTCCTTAATTAAATGTTTCATTTCTTCATAACCCAAAAGCAAACTAAGTTCATTATGATGTGCAAGGGAAATCAAATCATCACAATTCTTGGACACGATTCGATCATGAAACAATTTGCATCGGAGATGTAAATGACCATGTTCATTGCAAAGTTCACAAGTACGGCAAAGGAATTTTAAATTTTCAGCACTAACATCAAGCCTTTATTGCAACCATTTAGTTTCTAAATGCTTATGACTCTTGCAATATCTATCTTCCCTCCCTATTTGGTGTGTACTTGCAAACCCAATGCACTCCACAAAAATTGACATGCTTATAGGAGACATTTTCATCATAACTAGTGCAATCATCATTAGTACTATGGATATTCAAAGAGTTCATACTAACAACATTGCAATCATGCTCATCATTCAAAGATTTAGTACCAAACATTTTATAGACTTCTTCTTCTAGCACTTGAGCACATTTTTCCTTTCCATCATTCTCACAAAAGATATTAAAAAGATGAAGCCTATGAGACAAACTTAATTCCATTTTTTAGTTTTCTTTTCTATACTAAACTAGTGATAAAACAAGAAAAAAAGATTCGATTGCAAGATCTAAAGATATACCTTCAAGCAGTCACCTCCCCGGCAACGGCGCCAGAAAAGAGCTTGATGTCTACTACACAACCTTCTTGTAGACGTTGTTGGGCCTCCAAGTGCAGAGGTTTGTAGGACAGTAGCAAATTTTCCTCAAGTGGGTGACCTAAGGTTTATCAATCTGTGGGAGGCGTAGGATGAAGATGGTCTCTCTCAAGCAACCCTACAACCAAATAACAAAGAGTCTCTTGTGTCCCCAACACACCCAATACAATGGTAAATTGTATAGGTGCACTAGTTCGGCAAAGAGATGGTGATACAAGTGCAATATGGATGGTAGATATAGGTTTTTGTAATCTGAAAATATAAAAACAGCAAGGTAATAAGTGATAAAAGTGAGCACAAACGGTATTGCAATGCTAGGAAACAAGGCCTAAGATTCATACTTTCACTAGTGCAAGTTCTTTCAACAATAATAACATAACTGGATCGTATAACTATCCCTCAACATGCAACAAAGAGTCACTCCAAAGTCACTAATAGCAGAGAACAAACAAAGAGATTATTGTAGGGTACGAAACCACCTCATGCATCACACAATCTTGGATTCATCTATTCAACCAACACAAAGTACTTCAAAGAGTGCCCCAAAGTTTCTACCGAAGAGTCAATACGAAAACGTGTGCCAACCCCTATGCATAAGTTCACAAGGTCACTGAACCCCCAAGTTGATCACCAAAACATACATCAAGTAGATCACGTGATATCCCATTGTCACCACAGATAAGCACATGCAAGACATACATCAACTGTTCTCAAATCCTTAAAGACTCAATCCGATAAGATAACTTCAAAGTGAAAACTCAATCCATTACAAGAGAGTAGAGGGGGAGAAACAACATAAGATCCAACTATAATAGCAAAGCTCGCGGTACATCAAGATCGTGCCAAATCAAGAACACGAGAGAGAGAGAGAATAGCTACTGGTACATACCCTCAGCCCCGAGGGTGAACTACTCCCTCCTCGTCATGGAGAGCGTCGTGATGATCAAGATGGCCACCGGTGAGGGATCCCCCCTCGGCAGGGTGCCAGAACAGGCTCCCGATTGGTTTTTGGTGGCTACAGAGGCTTGCGGCAGTGGAACTCCCGATCTAGGTTATTTTCTGGAGGTTTCAGTATTTATAGGAATTTTTGGCATAGGTCTCACGTCAGGGGGGTTTCCGGGTAGTCCACGAGGCAGGGGGCCGTGCCCAGGGGGAGTGGGCGTGCTCGCCACCCTCGTGGGCAGCCCGGGACTCTCCTGGCCCAACTCTTTCACTCCAAGGGCTTCTTTTGGTCTCAAAAAATCATCAAAAATTGGCACGTCAATTGGACTCCATTTGGTATTCCTTTTCTGTAAAACTCAAAAACAAGGAAAAAACAGAAAGTGGCACTGGGCTCTAGGTTAATAGGTTAGTCCCAAAAATGATATAAAAGTGTATAGTAAAGCCCATAAACATCCAAAACAGGTAATATGATAGCATGGAACAATCAAAAATTATAGATACGTTGGAGACGTATCACGCACCTCTTCTAGGTACGCCTCCATGTGCTCATCCTTAGGCGTGTACTCCTTGTTGGAGAAGTTGACGAGGAGCTGAGAGTCGCCCTTGATGGTGAGGCGCTTTACTCCTAGAGCGGCCGCAGCTTTGAGCCTGGCGAACAAGCCTTCAAATTCTGCAATGTTGTTGGAGACCTTCTCGCCATGCTAGAAGCAGAGCTGCACTGTGTAGCAGAGCTTGTCCTTGGTGGGTGAGATGAGGACGGCCCCCGCTCCTGCGCCTTGTCGCGCAAAGGCCCCATCAAAGTACATGATCCATCCGCCCGGTTCCTCGTCTCCCGGCAGGAGGGAGCAGTCCTCGCCTACTCCATGGTCGGGAGTGTCAGTCCACTCGGCCATGAAGTCTGCGAGGGTCGCGCCCCTGATAACCCTGTGGTGCTGAACTCAAGATTGAATGCCTGACGCACGATGTCCCATTCAGCAACTCGCCTGGCGGCGTTCAGGCTCCGGAGCACCCTCTCCAGCGGGTACGCCGAAACAACCTTAATGGGGCGGCCTTGAAAGTAGTGGCGTAGCTTCCGGGAGGCGACTAGGAGCGCGAGCATGAGATTCTGAGGCATGGGGTAGCGCGCCCAGGCCTCCCTCAGTACCGTGCTGACAAAGTAGACAGGGTGCTTGACGAGGGGGGAGGCATCAGTAAAGTCTTGTCCTTCGTGAGGGCGCGGGCCCTCCATCCCTTCTTGAGGTCCGCCCTCGGGAGCCTCGATGGTCGCGGGGTCGATTGTGGCCTCAGGAGGAATGTCGACCATCGGGTCGGTCGAGGCCCCAGGCCCATCGTCCTGAGGGTGTTGTGCCTTGGTCGATGGTTGTGCATCCTGCTGAGGTTTCTTGATCGGGCATTCCTTCCTTAGTGCCACCAGGGCGGCGCTGGCTGAGTGAGGGGCGGCTGCCAGATAGAGCACCAAGGGCTCGAGGGGGCGCGGTGCCACCATCACTGGCGGGCTGGTCAAATATCTCTTGACGTCTTGGAAAGCTGCGTCTGCCTCTGGGGTCCACTCGAATGGCTCCTTCCTCTTCATCAGCTTGAAAATGGGAGGGCACGCTCCCCCAACTCAGAAATGAAATGCCCAAGTGAGGTTACGCAGCCCGCCAGCTTCTGCATCTCCTTTAGGGTCTGTGGGGGGCTCGTGTCCTCTATCGCCTTGACCTTCTCTGGGTTGGCCTCGATCCCTCTGTGTGACACCAAGAAGCCCAGCAACTTGCAAGAGGGAACCCCGAACACACACTTCTCGGGATTAAGCCGAAGATCCACCTTGCACAGGCTGGCGAACATCTCCTCCAGATCTCCTATTAGGGTCCCGATCTCCCGAGACTTCACCACTATATCATCAACATAGGCCTATGCGTTCCCCCGAGCTGCAATTCGAGGGTGATACGCATCAGTCGCTGGAAGGTTGCCCCGGTGTTACAAAGCCCGAAGGGCATGCAGGTGTAGCAGTACACCCGCCAGGGGGTGAGGAATGCCGTTTTCTCCGCATCCTCCACGGCCATCTTAATCTGGTGGTAGCCTGAGAAGGCATCCAGGAAGCATAGCAGGTCCCATTCGGCGGTGGATTCGACGATCTGGTCGATGCGAGGGAACGGGAAGGGATCTTGCGGGCAGGCCTTGTTGAAGTTGGTGAAGTCGACACACATGCGCTCCTTGCCTCCTTTCTTGGGGACGATGACAAGGTTCACCAGCCACTCCGGGTATCGTACCTCTCTGATGACCCCTGCATCTTGTAGCTTACGGGTTTCCTGGACGATGAAGGCTTGCTTCTCGATGGACTGACAGCGAGCCTTCTGCTACACTGGCTGCACGTTTGGGCATACCCTCAGGTGGTTGATGACCCACAAGTATAGGGGATCTATCATAGTCCTTTCGATAAGAGTGTCGAACCCAACGAGGAGCAAAAGGAAATGACAAGCGGTTTTCAGTATGGTATTCTCTGCAAGCACTAAAATTGTAGGTAATAGATAGTTTTGTGATAACATAATTTGTAACGAGTAACAAGCAATGAAAGTAAATAAAGTGCAGCAAGGTGGCCCAATCCTTTTTGTAGCAAAGGACAAGCCTAGACAAATTCTTAGAATGAGAAAAGCGCTCCCGAGGACACATGGGAATTATCGTCAAGCTAGTTTTCATCACGCTCATATGATTCGCGTTCGTTACTTTGATAATTTGATATGTGGGTGGACCAGTGCTTGGGTGTTGTCCTTTCTTGGACAAGCATCCCACTTATGATTAACCCCTATTGCAAGAATCCACAACTAAAAAAGAAGTATTAAGGTAAACCTAGTCATAGCATGAAACTAGTGGATCCAAATCAGCCCCTTACGAAGCAACGCATAAACTAGGGTTTAAGCTTCTGTCACTCTAGCAACCCATCATCTACTTATTACTTCCCAATGCCTTCCTCTAGGCCCAAATAATGGTGAAGTGTCATGTAGTCGAAGTTCACATAACACCACTAGAGGAGAGACAACATACATCTCATCAAAATATCGAACGAATACCAAATTCACATGACTACTAATAGCAAGACTTCACCCATGTCCTCAGGAACAAACGTAACTACTCGCAAAGCATATTCATGTTCATGATCAGAGGAGTATCAATATGCATTAAGGATCTGAACAAATGATCTTCCACCGGATAAACCAACCAGCATCAACTACAAGGAGTAATCAACTCTACTAGCAACCCACAGGTACCAATCTGAGGTTTGGGTACAAAGATTGGATACTAGAGATGAACTAGGGTTTGAGAGGAGATGGTGCTGGTGAAGATGTTGATGGAGATTGACCCCCTCCCGATGAGAGGATCATTGGTGATGACGATGGCGATGATTTCCCCCTCTCGGAGGGAAGTTTCCCCGGCAGAACAGCTCCGCCGGAGCCCTAGATTGGTACCGCCAAGGTTCTGCCTCGTGGCGGCGGAGTTTCGTCCCGTAAGCTTGCTTATGATTTTTTTTCCAGGGTAGAAGACTTCATATAGCATAAGATGGGCACCGAAGGTCCACCAGGGGGGCCACGAGGCAGGGGGCGCGCCCACCCCCAGTGGGCGCGCCCCCCACCCTCGTGGCCAAGGTGTGGGCCCCCTCTGGTACTTCTTTTTCTCAATAATTCTTATTAATTCCAAAAATGACTTGCGTGGAGTTTCAGGACTTTTGGAGCTGTGCATAATAGGTTTCCAATATTTGCTCCTTTTCCAGCCTAGAATCCCAGCTGCCGGCATTCTCCCACTTCATGATAAACCTTGTAAAATAAGAGAGAATAGCCATAAGTATTGTGACATAACGTGTAATAATAGCCCATAATGCAATAAATATCGATATAAAAGCATGATGCAAAATGGACGTATCAACTCCCCCAAGCTTAGACCTCGCTTGTCCTCAAGCGGAAGCCAATATCGAAAAATATGTCCACATGTTTAGAGATAGAGGTGTCGATAAAAATAAAATACGAACATGAGGGCATCATGATCATTCTTATAACAGCAACATATATAGATTTTGTCATATGATTTCTTATGCTCAAGTAACAATATATTCACAATGTCAAGTATGGTTCAGAAACTTCATTGAGAACTAACAAACTATAATCCCAATCATTGAAGCAATTGCAATTTATCATAACATAGGAAAGAGTAAAAAATAGAGCTTTTCAGCAAGTCCACATACTCAACTATCATATAGTCTTCTATAATTGCTGACGCTCACGCAATACTTATGGTTCTAGAGTTTTAATCGGACACAGAGAAAGATAGGGGCTTATAGTGTTGCCCCCCAATGTTTTACCTCAAGGGTAATGTCAACAATAATAGTTCATGCTAACTTACATCCAATTGGATATATATATATATATATATATATATATATATATATATATATATATATACATATATATATATATATATATCAGGATCTTTCCAACACGAGGTGCTTGCCAAAGGATAAAATGTAAAAGGGAAAGGTGAGGATCACCTTGACTCTTGCATAATGTAAAAGATAGGCCCTTCGCAGAGGGAAGCAGAGGTTGCCATATGCTTTTAGGGTTGGATGCACGAAATCTTAATGCAAAAGAACATCACTTTGTATTGCCACTTGTGATATGAACCTTTATTATGCAGTCCGTCGCTTTTATTACTTCCATACCACACGATCGTATAAAGCTTATTTTCTCCGCACTAATAAGTCATACATATTTAGAGAGTAATTTTTATTGCTTGCAACATGACAACTTACTTGAAGGATCTTACTCAATCCATAGGTAAGTATGGTGGACTCTCATGGCAAAACTGGGTTTAAGGATATTTGGAAGCACAAGTAGTATCTCTACTTGGTGCAAGGAATTTGGCTGGCATGAGGGGGAAAGGCAAGCTCAACATGTTGGACGGTCCATGACAATATACTTTAACTGAGATGTGAGAAAACCTAACCCATTACGTTGTCTTCCTTGTCCAACATCAACTCTTTAGCATGTCATACTTTAATGAGTGCTCACAATCATAAAAGATGTCCAAGATAGTATATTTATATGTGAGAACCTCTCTTTCTTTATTACTTCCTATTAGTTGCAACGATGACCAAAACTATGTTTGTCAACTCTCAACAACTTTTAAGCCTCATACTCTTTATATGTGAAGTCATTACCATCCATAAGATCAATATGAACTCTTTTATTTCTTTTTATTCTTTCTATTTTCTCAAGATCATAGCAAGATAGCAAAGCCCTTGACTCAACACTAATCTTTATTATATATAGCTCACGAACTCGATTACATAGAGGGATCACAAAGCAAAACTCAAAACTAATTCATACCAAAACTTTATTCTACTAGATCAAGATATTACCAAAAGGATCGAACTAAGTAAAATGGTAAAGATAGGAGTGTGATGGTGGTACGATACCGGGGCACCTCCCCCAAGCTTGGCAGTTGCCAAGGGGAGTACCCATACCCATATGATTATGTCCTCAGAGGTGATGAAGGTGGTGATGATGATGGTGGATAATCGCACATCGAGCGTAGAAGCTCCTCCAACTTGCGGATAATGCCCTTGAGTGCGACGATATGATCCTTCAACAAAATATTTTCCTGTGTGAGATACTTGTTTTGTATGCGAGCTAACTCGATCATTTTGAAAGCTTCAATCTCAGTTGGGGTAAAGAGGTTAGGTAGAGGTTGAGGGATGTTTTCTTCTTCCACCGCCGGAGCTTGATCCTCCATGGCCTTCTTGATCCCTTCATCCTTGTTGATCTCCTCCGGTTCTTCTCTTTTCAGCTCTATCTTCAATAGCCAAGCATCCTCGTCTTCATTGTTGGAGGAGGGTGACGTGATGATGTTGTAGGTCTTTCAGAAAAACAGCTCGAAAAAAAGACAGAGGATTTTTGCGTGGTACGGTGATCAAAACCTTCGGGAGATTATATAATGAATTTTTACCGACCAAAAGAAGTATCGTGCAAGAAAACAGAGTCCGAAGAGCACACGAGGTGCCCACGAGGCAGGGGGCGCCCAGTTAAGGTGGGCGCGCCCTCCACCCTTGTGGACGCCTCGTGTCCTTCCCGGAGTACTTCTTATTTTCCTATTTTCTTAAATATTCCAAAACGGAGAAAATTTGCCATTAGAACTATTTTGGAGTCGGTTTACTTACCATACCTCATACCTATTCCTTTTCGGAGTCTGAAACCTTCTGGAAAGTGTCCCTTATGTATTCCTCCGGGGTTACGGTTTCAATAATATTAGTTTCAACATTTATAGGATTACCTGAGATATAATGTTTGATTCTTTGACCGTTCACCACCCTCGGACTTGTGCCTTCGAAGTTGTTGATTTTTATGGCACCGGAACGATAGACCTCCTTGATAATGTAAGGACCTTCCCATTTAGAGAGAAGTTTTCCTGCAAAAAATCTGAAACGAGAGTTGAATAGCAACACATAATCACCTACGTTAAACTCACGCTTTTGTATCCTTTTGTCATGCCATCTTTTAACTTTTTCTTTAAACAGCTTGGCATTCACATATGCTTGGGTTCTCCATTCATCAAGTGAGCTAATGTCAAATAACCTCTTCTCACCAGCAAGTTTGAAATCGTAGTTGAGCTCTTTAATGGCCCAATATGCCTTATGTTCAAGTTCGAGAGGTAAGTGACAAGCTTTTCCATAAACCATCTTATACGGAGACATACCCATAGGATTCCTATCTGCAGTTATATAGGCCCATAATGCATCATCAAGTTTCTTGGATCAATTCTTTCTAGATCTATTAACAGTCTTTTGCAAAATTAATTTGAGCTCTCTATTGCTCAATTCTACTTGATCACTAGACTGTGGGTGATATGGAGATGCAATTCTATGATTAACATCATACTTAGCAAGCATTTTACGGAAAGCACCATGAATAAAATGTGAACCACCATCAGTCATTAAGTATCTAGGGACTCCAAACCTCGGAAAAATAACTTCTTTAAGCATCTTAATAGAGGTGTTATGATCAGCACTACTAATTGGAATAGCTTCTACCCACTTAGTAATGTAATCAACGGCAACTAAAATATGAGTGTAACCATTAGAGGCAGGAAAGGGTCCCATATAATCAAAGCCTCAAACATCAAATGGTTCAATAACAAGAGAATAATTCATAGGCATTTCTTGACGTCTACTAATATTACCAATTCTTTGACATTCATCACAAGATAAGACAAACTTACGAGCATCTTTGAAGACAGTAGGCCAATAAAAACCAGATTCCAGTACCTTGTGTGCAGTTCTATCTCCAGCATGGTGTCCTCCATATGGTTTGGAGTGACACTTGCATAGGATATGTTCCTATTCATGCTCAGGTACACAACGTCTAATAACACCATCTACTCCTTCTTTATAAAGGTGTGGGTCATCCCAGAAGTAATGTCTTAAATCATAAAAGAACTTTTTCTTTTGCTGGTATGTGAAACTAGGTGGTATAAATTTAGCAACAATGTAATTAGCATAATCAGCATACCATGGAGCAGTACGAGAAGCATTAATGACCGCTAATTGTTCATCAGGAAAGCTATCATCTATATGTAGTGGGTAACCAAGAACATTCTCTAACCTAGACAAGTTGTATGCAACGGGGTTCTTAGCTCCCTTTCTATCAATAATATGCAAATAAAATTCTTGGAGCAGAAGAACCCATCTAATAAGTCTAGGTTTAGCATCTTTCTTTTCCATAAGATATTTAATAGCAGCATGATCAGTGTGAATAGTTACCTTAGAATCAACAATATAAGATCTGAACTTATCACAAGCAAGTACAACAGCTAAGAACTCTTTTTCAGTGGTAGCATAATTTCTCTGGGCAGTGTCAAGAGTTTTACTAGCATACTGGATAATATTTAATTTCTTATCAACTCTTTGCCCTAGAACAGCACCTACATCATAATCACTAGCATCACACATAATTTCAAAGGGTAAATTGCAATCAGGTGGCTGAACAATAGGTGCAGTGATGAAAGCTTTCTTAAGTATTTCAAATGCTTCTACACAATCATCACCAAAGACAAAAGGAATATGTTTTTGCAATAAATTAGTCAAAGGCCTAGAGATTTTTGAAAAGTCCTTAATGAACCTCCTATAAAAGCCGGCATGACCAAGGAAACTTTGTATACCTTTAATGTCCTTGGGACACGGCATCTTTTCAATAGCATCAACTTTAGCTTTATCAACTTCAATACCTCTTTCAGAAATTTTATGACCCAAGACAATGCCTTCATTAACCATAAAGTGGCATTTTCCCAATTCAAGATGAGACTAGTGTCTTCACATCTCTGCAAAACTCGATCAAGGTTGCTCAAGCAATCATCAAAAGAGGATCCATAAATGGAGAAATCCTCCATGAATTCCTCACAAATCTTTCCACAAAAGTCAGACAATATATCCATCATACATCTTGGAAAGGTAGCAGGTGCATTACATAAACCAAAAGGCATACGTCTATAAGCAAAAGTACCGAAAGGGCAAGTAAAAGTAGTCTTTGCTTGATCGAACGCTAGCACAGGTATTTGAGAGAAACCAGAATAACCATCTAGAAAGCAGAGATGTGTATGTTTGGATAGTCTTTCTAGCATTTGATCAATAAAAGAAAAAGGGTAATGATCTTTCTTAATAGCTTTATTTAATTTGCGGAAATCAATTACCATCCTATAACCTGCAATAATTCTTTGCGGGATCAATTCATCTTTATCATTAGGGACGACAGTAATACCTCCCTTTTTAGGGACACAATGGACAGGACTTACCCACTGACTATCAGCCACGGGATAAATTATACTTGCCTCAAGGAGATTTAGTATCTCCTTTCTTACCACTTCTTTCATCTTAGGATTTAAACGTCGTTGATGGTCTCTAACTGGTTTGGCGTCTTCTTCCAATTTTATTTTGTGTTGGCATAGAGTGGGGCTAATGCACTTAAGATCATCAAGAGTATATCCAATAGTAGAACGGTGCTTCTTCAGAGTTTTCAATAATCTTTCCTCTTCCTGCTCTGAGAGGTTAGCACTAATATTAACAGGATATATCTTCTTTTCATCAAGATAAGCATATTTAAGAGTATCAGGTAAAGGTTTAAGCTCAAACACGAGATCACCCTTGGCTGGAGGAGGATCCCCTAGGATTTCAACATGCAAGTTGTGTTTCAAATTAGGACCCTGTTTAAGGAATAATTCATCTATCTCCCTTCTTTCATTCATAAACATATCATCTTCATGGTCTAGCACATATTGTTCTAACGGATCAGTAGGAGGCACGACAATAGAAGCAAGACCAATAATTTCATCCTTACTAGGCAATTCTTTATCATGGGGTTGTCTATGAAATTTAGCAAAATTAAACTCATGTTTCATATCCCCCAAGCCAATTGTAACAACATTCTTTTCATAGTCAATCTTAGCATTGACAGTATTCAAGAAGGGTCTACCAAATATAATGGGACAAAAGCTATCTTGTGGGGAACCAAGAACAAGAAAATCAGTAGGGTATTTAACTTTCCCACACAAGACTTCAACATCTCTAACAATCCCAAATGGTGAAATAGTATCTCTATTGGCAAGCTTAATTGTAACATCAATATCTTCTAACTCAGCTGGTGCGATATCATGCATAATTTCTTCATATAAGGAAATAGGTATTGCACTGGCACTAGCACCCATATCACATAAGCCATGATAACAATGATCTCCTATTTTAACGGAAATAACAGGCATGCCTACAACAGGTCCATGTATCTTAGCATCGGGTTTAGCAATATTAGCAGCTTCCTCACAGAAGTAAATAACATGCCCATCTATATTATCAGCCAAGAGATCTTTAACCATAGCAATACTAGGTTCAACTTTAATTTTCTCTGGAGGTGTATATGTTCTAGTATTACTTTTACGAACGACAGTTGAAGCTTTAGTATGATCCTTTATCCTAACAGGGAAAGGTGGTTTCTCAACATAAGTAGTAGGAACAATAGGATCATTATAAGTGATAATCTTTTCTTCAACTGTAACAAGTGCAACTACTTTTACTTCAATGGGAGGATTATATTTAAACCACTTCTCCTTAGGGAGATCAACGTGAGTAGCAAAAGATTCACAGAAAGAAGCTACTATCCCAGAATCAAGTCCGTATTTAGTGCTAAATCCACGAAAAGCATCGGTTCCATAAAAGACTTAACACAATCAAACTTAGGTGTCATACCTAACTCCTTACCATCGTCGGAACCCCAATATTCAGAGTTGTGTTTAATTATTTCCAATAAGTCCCACTTGAATTCAATATTCTTCAGCATATAAGAACCAGCACAGGAAGTATCGAGCATGGTGCGGTCATTGAGAGAAAGCCGAGCATAAATTTTTTGAATAATCATTTCTCTTGAGAGCTCATGATTGGGGCATGAATATAACATTGACTTAAGCCTCCCCCAAGCTTGAGCGATGCTTTCTCCTTCGCAAGGCCAAAAATTATATATATAATTACGATCACGATGAACAAGATGCATAGGATAGAACTTTTGGTGAAATTCCAATTTCAATCGCTTATAGTCCCAAGATCCCGTACCATCACATAGCCTATACCATGTCAATGCATCTCCCTTCAAAGATAAAGGGAAGACCTTCCTCTTAATAACATCATTAGGTATACCTTCAAGCTTAAATAATCCACAAACTTCATCCACATAAATAAGGTGTAAAGCGGGATGCAATGTTCCATCTCCTTCAAAGGGATTAGCTAGCAGTTTCTCTATCATACCCGAAGGAATTTCAAAGTAAACATTTTCAGTAGGTTCAGTAGGTTGAGGAGCAACTCTTTGCTCTACTGGTCGCGGCGAAGATGCCCCGAACAAGCCCCTCAAAAGGATTAGTTTCCATAGTAACAAGTGACAGAAAATTTCAGCACACTATATAAATGTTTCCTTACCAAGTTCCACTCACCAAAGGCGCTTCACTCCCTGGCAACGGCGCAGAAAAGAGTCTTGATGACCCACAAGTATAGGGGATCTATCGTAGTCCTTTCGATAAGTAAGAGTGTCGAACCCAATGAGGAGCAGAAGGAAATTGTAGGTAACAGATAGTTTTGTGATAAGATAATTTGTAACGAGTAACAAGCAATGAAAGTAAATAAAGTGCAGCAAGGTGGCCCAATCCTTTTTGTAGCAAAGGACAAGCCTGGACAAATTCTTATAATGAGAAAAGCGCTCCCGAGGACACATGGGAATTATCGTCAAGCTAGTTTTCATCACGCTCATATGGTTCGCGTACGTTACTTTGATAATTTGATATGTGGGTGGACCGGTGCTTGGGTGCTGTCCTTTCTTGGACAAGCATCCCACTTATGATTAACCCCTATTGCAAGCATCCGCAACTACGAAAGAAGTATTAAGGTAAACCTAACCATAGCATGAAACTAGTGGATCCAAATCAGCCCCTTACGAAGCAACGCATAAACTATGGTTTAAGCTTCTGTCACTCTAGCAACCCATCATCTACTTATTACTTCCCAATGCCTTCCTCTAGGCCCAAATAATGGTGAAGTGTAATGTAGTCGACGTTCACATAACACCACTAGAGGAGAGACAACATACATCTCATCAAAATATTGAACGAATACCAAATTCACATGACTACTAATAGCAAGACTTCACCCATGTCCTCAGGAACAAACGTAACTGCTCACAAAGCATATTCATGTTCATGATCAGAGGAGTATCAATATGCATTAAGGATCTGAACAAATGATCTTCCACCAGATAAACCAACTAGCATCAACTACAAGGAGTAATCAACACTATTAGCAACCCACAGGTACCAATCTGAGGTTTGGGTACAAAGATTGGATACAAGCGATGAACTTGGGTTTGATAGGAGATGGTGCTGGTGAAGATGTTGATGGAGATTGACCCCCTCCCGATGAGAGGATCGTTGGTGATGACGATGGTGATGATTTCCCCCTCCAGAGGGAAGTTTCCCTGGCAGAACAGCTCCGCCAGAGCCCTAGATTGGTTCCGCCAAGGTTCCGCCTCGTGGCGGCGGAGTTTCATCCCGTAAGCTTGCTTATGATTTTTTTTCTAGGGTTGAAGACTTCCTATAGCAGAAGATGGGCACCGGAGGGCCACCAAGGGGCCCACAAGGCAAGGGGGCGCGCCCACTCCCAGTGGGTGCGCCCCCACCGTCGTGGCCAGGGTGTGGGCCCCCTCTGTTACTTCTTTCGCTCAATAGTTCTTATTAATTCCAAAAATGACTTTCGTGGAGTTTCAGGACTTTTGGAGCTATGCAAAATAGGTTTCCAATATTTGCTCCTTTTCCAGCCCAGAATCCCAGCTGCCGGCATTCTCCCTCTTCATGATAAACCTTGTAAAATAAGAGAGAATACCCATAAGTATTGTGACATAACGTGTAATAACAGCCCATAATGCAATAAATATCGATATAAAAGCATGATGCAAAATGGACGTATCAGTGGTGCTCGATTATCCCTCTTAGGACCCCAGCCAGGTGTTTGGGTGCCCAAGCGAATACATCCTTGTTGGCTCGTAAAAAGTTGATCAATGCCTCCTCTTGGTCCCGAGGGAGGCCCGCCCCTATGGTGAAGGTGGCGCTGGTCGCCCCATCCTCACTGACCAACACTTGCTTCGTCTCGGCTCGGTCTAGGGAGAACAACTGCTTCTTCATGGCCGGCGCTGCTTCGGGGGCCTCCTGACCCCCCCCCCTTCCTGTCGGGCAGCGCGGACGCGGCTGACCTTAAGGCGATCTTGAGGGACTGTAGCGCGCCTTTGGTGTCCCCCGCCACCGTTAGGACACCGTTGCTGTCGGGCATCTTCATGTGGTTGTACTGTGATGCCCCCGATTCAATCATACACTAATCATACACGCAAACGTGTACGATCAAGATCAAGGACTAACGGAAAGATATCACAACACAACTCTAAAAATAAATTAAGTCATACAAGCATCATAATACAAGCCAGGGGCCTCGAGGGCTCGAATATCAAGTGCTCGATCATAGACGAGTCAGCGGAAGCAACAATATCTGAGTACAGACATAAGTTAAACAAGTTTCCATAAGATGGCTAGCACAAACTGGGATACAGATCGAAAGAGGCGCATGCCTCCTACCTAGGATCCTCCTAACTATTCCTGGTCGTCGTCAACGGCCTGCACGTAGTAGTAGGCACCTCCAGTGTAGTAGGAGTCGTCGTTGATGGTTGCGTCTGCCTCCTGGGCTCCAGCATCAGGTTGCGACAACCAGGAAGAAAAGAAAGGGGAGAAAAGCAACCGTGAGTAGTCATCCAAAGTACTCGCAAGCAAGGATCTACACTACATATGCATGGGTATATGTGTAATGAGGCAATATCGGTGGACTGAACTGCAAAAGGCCAGAATAAGAGGGGGATAGCTAGTCCTATCGATGACTACGCTTCTGGCAGCCTCCATGTTGCAGCATGTAGAAGAGAGTAGATTGAAGTCCTCCAAGTAGCATCGCATAGCATAATCCTACCCGGCAATCCTCCCCTCGTTGCCCTGTGGAAAAGCGATCACCGGGTTGTCTGTGGAACTTGTCTGGGTGTGTTTTATTAAGTATCCGGTTCTAGTTGTCATAAGTTCAAGGTACAACTCCGGGTCGTCCTTTTACCGAGGGACATGGCTATTCGAATAGATAAACTTCCCTGCACGGGTGCACCACATAACCCAACACGCTCGATCCCATTTGGTCGCACACACTTTCCTGGGTCATGCCCGGCCTCGGAAGATCAACACATCGCAGCCCCACCTAGGCACAACAGAGAGGTCAGCATGCCGGTCTAAATCCTACGCGCGCAGGGATCTGGGCCCATCGCCCATTGCACACCTGCATGTTGCGTACGCGTCCGGAAGCAGACCTAGCCCCCTTAATACAAGAGTAGGCTTACGGTCCAGTCCGGCGCGCGCCGCTCAGTTGCTGACGTCATGAAGGCTTCAGCTGATACCACGACATCGAGTGCCCATATCTTTCCCGCGTGGTTGGTTAGTGCGTATAGGCTAGTGGCCAGACTCAGAAAAATACCAAGATCTCGTTAAGCGTGTTATTATGAAGTAACCGCGAATGCCGACCAAGGCCAGGCCCACCTCTCGCCTAGGTGGTCTCAACCTGCCCTGTCGCTCCACCTCAAAGTAACTGTCGGGGGCCGTCGAGAAGTGAGGCCCAACTCTACCAGAATGGAGCCACCTGTCCTTCCAGCCCCCACATCGGAATCACTTGTAGGTACTCAACGAGCCAACCCGACTTTAGTCACCATCTGTATAGTATGTATATATGTATAGTATATACCCGTGAACACCTCCCGAGTGATCACGGCCCGATAGTATAGCAAGGCAGACTAACAAGAATGTAGGGCCACTGATGATAAACTAGAATCCTATACTAAGCATTTAGGATTGCGGGTAAGGTATCAACAACTGTAGCAACAATGACAGGCTATGCAACAAAATAGGAGTAACCGAACAGTAACATGCTACACTACTCTAATGCAAGCAGTAGAGAGAAGAATAGGCGATATCTGGTTATCAAGGGGAGGCTTGTCTGGTTGCTCTGGCAAGAAGGAGGGGTCGTCAACACCTTAGTCGTACTTAGTGGCATCAGCGCCGGTCTCAGGGTCTACCGGAGAAGAAGAGGGGGAAGAAACAGTAAATACGGAGCAGACAAAGCATCACAAAACATAACGAGGCAATACGTGGTGCTAGGTATGCCCTAACGCGGTAGTAGGTGATACCGGCGAAAGGGGGAAACGACCGGGAAAGTATTCCCGGTGTTTCGCGTTTTCGGACAGATGAACCGGAGTGGGAAAGTTGCATGTTTGCTATGCTAGGGATGTGCGGCAGGCAAACGGGTTGCGTATCCGGATTCGTCTCGTCGTTCTGAGCAAATTTCATGTACAAAGTTTTTCCATCCGAGCTACGGTTTATTTTATATTAATTTTAAAAGATTTAAATCATTTATAGGATTTATTTAATAATTTTAAATCAACATTATCCAGAACAGTGTTTGCTGGCGTCATCATGATGTCAGCAGTCAACTATGACCGTTGACCGGTCAAACTGACATGTGGGGTCCGCATGTCATTTACTGATTAGGCTAATCATGGTTTAATTAAGTTAACTAGTGATTAGGTTAATTTAATCAAGATTAATTAAGTTAATTAATTAATTAATTAATTAATATTTTAATTATTTCAATTCTCTTTTTTTTAAATGTTATGGGGCTAGGCCCCACATGTCATTGGCCCTAGGGGCCTTAGCGGGCACGGGGCGCTGCAGGTAGGTTACGGGCGCATGCGCGAGGCGCCCGACGGGGCGAGCCCGGGCGCACGGGCGACGGCCGGCGGGCCGCCGGAGTTGGTCGCGGGACCGTGGTGGTCGGCGCGAGCTCGAACTGGAGCGGGGCGAGGGGAGCGAGGGCGTGCCCGCTCGTGCAGGGATCACGGCGATCGGACGAGAGGGGGAAGAGGAGGAGAGGCCGGGGCCTCACTTGCGGTGCAGGGAAAATGGCAGCGGTTGTCGAGGAGGAGGACGGGGACGATGGCGAGGTCGAGGCCGTGGTGCAGCAGCGGGGCGGCGTGCGTCGACGGCATCCGGCGAGGAAGGGGATGAGGACGAGCGACGGAGACGGGGAGTGCTACATCTTGAGCTTGTGTTGGTTTTCCTCGAAGAGGAGAGGGTGATGCAGCAAGTGTAGCGTAAGTATTTCCCTCAGTTTTGAGAACCAAGGTATCAATCCAGTAGGAGGCTCCTCAAAAGTCCCACGCACCTACACAAACAAACTGAGAACTCGCAACCAACGCAATAAAGGGGTTGTCAATCCCTTCACGGCCACTTGCGAAATTGAGATCTAATAAAGATAGTATGATAAGGTAATTGTATTTTTGGTATTTCATAATATAGATGCAAAAAGTAAAGATGTAAGTAAAAGTAGATTGAAAGCAAATATGATAAGAGATAGACCCGGGGGCCATAGGTTTCACTAGAGGCTTCTCTCAAGATAGCATAAGTATTACGGTGGGTGAACAAATTACTGTCGAGCAATTGATAGAAAAGCGCATAGTTATGAGATTATCTAGGCATGATCATGTATATAGGCATCACGTCCATAACAACTAGACCGACTCCTACCTGCATCTACTACTATTACTCCACACATCGACCGCTATCCAGCATGCATCTAGAGTATTAAGTTCATAAGAACACAGTAACGCATTAAGCAAGATGACATGATGTAGAGGGATAAACTCATGCAATATGATATAAACCCCATCTTGTTATCCTCGATGGCAACAATACAATACGTGCCTTGCAACCCTTTCTGTCACTGGGTAAGGACACCGCAAGATTGAACCCAAAGCTAAGCACTTCTCCCATGGCAAGAAAGACCAATCTAGTAGGCCAAACCAAACTAATAATTCGAAGAGACTTGCAAAGATAACTCAATCATACATAAAAGAATTCAGAGAAAATTCAAATATTATTCATAGATAAACTTGATCATAAACCTGCAATTCATCGGATCTCGACAAACACACCGCAAAAAGAGTTTACATCGAAAAGATCTCCACAAGAGAGGGGGAGAACATTGTATTGAGATCCAAAAAGAGAGAAGAAACCATCTAGCTAATAACTATGGACCCGTAGGTCTGTGGTAAACTACTCACAACTCATCGGAGGGGCAAGGATGTTGATGTAGAATCCCTCCATGGTCGTTTCCCCCTCCAGCAAAGTGCCGACGAAGGCTCCAAGATGAGATCTCGCGGATACAGAAGGTTACGGCGGTTGAAATTGTGTTTCGTGGTGCCCCTGGATGTTTTCGGGGTACGTAGGTATATATAGGAGGAAGAAGTACGTCGGTGGCCGCCCAAGGGGCCCACGAGACAGGGGCGCGACCTACAGGGGGGCGCGGCCTCCTATCTCTTGGCTTCCTCGGCTGCTTCTTGACTTGCACTCCAAGTCCTCTGGATCACGTTCGTACCAAAAAAACACGCTCCCGAAGCTTTCATTCCGTTTGGACTCCGTTTGATATTCCTTTTCTTCGAAATACTGAAATAGGCAAAAAACAGCAATATGGGATGGGCCTCCGGTTAGTAGGTTAGTCCCAAAAATGATATAAACGTGTAAAATAAAGCCCATAAACATGTAAAAGGGGTAACATAATAGCATGGAACAATCAAAAATTATAGATACGTTGGAGACGTATCAAGCGTCCCCAAGCTTAATTCCTGCTCGTCCTCATAAAAAGAGAATTTTTGATGTGGAATGCTACCTAGCATAATTCATAATGTAATTTTCTTTATTGTGGCATGAATGTTCAGATCCAAATGATTCAAAATAAAAGTTCATATTGATAAAATAAATAGTAACACTTCAAGCATACTAATCAAAGTAATCATGTCTTCTCAAAATAACATGGCAAAAGAAAGTTCATCCCTGTCGTGGGAACGAACACCTATGGGGCCGGCGGACCGGACCCCTTTCGGTTCGGCGGGGGGCGGAGATCGCGTGAAGAGCGGATCGAGGCGAAGCACACGAGCGATTTACCCAGCTTCGGAGCTCTCCGGAGAGATAATACTCCTACTGCTGCTTTGTGGTTGTATTATGTTCTTGCTCGGGAGCGCTAAATGCTACAGTACACTTTAGCTGCTAACTAGGCCAAGCGTGAGTGTTTTCTAGCTTCAAACCCTCCTCTACGTTGCGCATGGGCCTCCATTTATATGCTCAAGGGGTCACCGACAGGTGGCAACGTAGGCAAAGGGAAAAAATGGAAAAGGAGTTGCGGTTGGTACAACTACCTGAACAGCGTATCCTACCTAACCCTGACGGCATGGGACAAGGGCATTAAATGCCCGTCTGCGTCGCCCAAATAGTGCAAAAAGGGACCGTCAGGGGCGCCACCGCTCACCACGATGGCAATCTTGTCAGCGTCGCTTGCCACCTCGCACCGCTGGCTGCACAGCCTCTCGCCACGCGCGCCTGGAAAGGTCCCATGGCAACACGTTGATGGATGCGCTGGAGCGTGGGTATAGAGTGGTGGCTTGCCGTGGCAAGCGCCTTGCCGCGGTCGTTGTCTTGTCGCGTCCGAAAGCTTGTCGATCACCGGGCCTTGCCGGGATGCGCGGCGCGTCGCGGCAAGTTCCTTGAGATGCCTTGGTTGGCCTTCCCGGCAAGCTCCTCTTGCCGGGGCCTTGTCTCCCTGACTTGAACACTTTGTTCTTGAATGGCTCCAAAGGAACCACGGAGGACCATGGCGGTCACCCGGCAAGCCTTGCCGTGGGGCGCTGCGACTGTCCGTGCACAAGTTCGGGATACTAGGGTACCCCTATTCTAGTACACCGACAGGAGCCCCCAGGCCTGGGCCACACACGGTGCCGAGCGCTATTGGCCCAGGCCCAAAACAGGGCACGGGCACGCGCGGCCTGGTTTACACCGTATCTTACTCCGTATCCACCGTGCCCTCCCCTAACGGCACGCGTTGAATGTGGTGTCGTGGGAGAGATCGTGGGTGGTTCTTTATTCGGAAAAACGGAACGTCCGCCCCCTCCCTCTTTATAAGCAGAGGAAACAGGGGCAGTTCGCCCATCTCGCCAGTTGCTGTCCCAATCTCAAAAATCTCCGCCGCTCCCCCCTTCTTCCAAAGCCGAAAGAGAGCAGCGCTCCGCCCCCATCGCCACCGGCGCCACCAACACCGTCGATCTCCCCCACCACCTCCTCCATGGCTCCGAAAGCCAGGAAGGCCGTGAAGTCGGCCGAGGCGCTGCGGCTCGAGGCGCTGCGAAAGGAGCGGGCAACTTCCCCCCCCCCCCCCCCCCCGAGCTCGCCGCGAAGGAGCTGAGGGAGTACTACTACCTCTTCTGGTCGACGGAGATGCGAGCGCATCCGTGCACGAAGGTACTCTCCGCCGCCGCTTCGGAACGGGCTCCGAACGGATATCCCTTCTTCGCGATGTTTTTCTACTGCGGGCTCTGCCCGCCTTTCTCTGAATTTTTCTGCGACATCATGAACACCTACGGGTTCCACCTCCTTGACTTCACCCCCAATGCTGTTCTCACCAAGGCAGTTTTTCGCACATCTCTGCGAAAACTTTGTCGGAGTCCATCCAAATGTAGCCCTTTTCCGCCACTTCTTTATGCCCCGGGTCGAGAGAGGAGAGCCTTTATCTGGCGGAATCGCCTGGATCTCGAGAGCCGGCAAGAAGGAAGCTTATCTGGAGGGGGAGCTCCGCAGCAAATGGGAGGAGTGGAGAGCATACTGGTGTTGGATTATCGAGGAGAACCCGCGGCCGTTTACTGCCCAGCGCCAAGCCTCAGCAGTGCGCGGCAACGATTGGAGCAGCTTGGCCCCGGAAGACGATAGGCTGAAGATTGCCTTCACCCGGATCCTGCGCCTCAGGCTTGCCGGGCTCACTGTAGGCGCCGTTGGCGCAAATTTTCTTCGCCGCCGCATCGCCCCCTGCAAGAGAGGAGGAGACCCGCCTGGGAGTTCGGGGGCCCGGCGGATATCATGAGGCTGCGCCCGGGCCTCAACTTCAATTTCACTGTCCTGGAACTGGATGCGATGCTCAAGGAGTTATTCAAGCACGACCCTCAACATCCCGAATAGTTCAGGCTGCCGAAGGGCATCGTCCCGCTGTGCAACAATTCCTCGCTCGATCGCATCCGTGCAATGATGCCTCTGTGCGATTCGCATGGAATCGTTCCAACTTGGCAAGAGCCTGCGGACGATGTTGTGCAGGAGTTCTTCGACGGCCTGGTAGAAGTGGCGGTCCGCTCCGATGAACAGAAGAGCCTCACCCGCGACACCACCGATGCGGAGATGCGGCGCATCGCCACTAGGGCGGAAGAGGCGGCGGCAGCCGCTGCCGCGGGCGAGTTTGGATTCACCGTGGAGGAGGCAGAGGCAGCAGAGGCGGCAAGCCTTGCCGATCGAGATGAGCTTGCCGGAGAGCTTGCCGGCGAGGGAGAGCTTGCCGAGCCTGAAGCTGAGTCGAGCGAGCCCGCCGAGGGTGCGAGCGGCCCGCCATCTCCAGGCAGCTTGCCGCAAGCAGAGCCCCTAGCGCAGCCCCCAGCTCCACCAAGAAGGCGTCTCCGCAAGGCTGGGGACGTAGCAGGGCGGCAGACGGGTCAACAGCCGCCGCGCCGCGTGACACGCTCCGCCGCGACAAGCACTGTTGCCGCGAGAGCGTCTCACACCGCTGCGGCAACTGGAACGGGGTCCTCCCAGACCGCCGCTTCTGATCCTGCCGCCGCCCCCGCCAAGCGGTCAAGGGAACCCACTCCTCCGCCTCGTCGCGCCGAAGGTGGGCCGGACTTCGACCTCTCCGCACTCAGCTCCGACGAGGAAGAAGAAGAGTAAGATTCTTTGTTGTACTTGTAGTTCTTCAATTCTTGTTGTTTTTTTCTTGTATCTGATTTGCTTTACTCTAAACTTATTCCTTTTCAGGACCCTGGCCCAGAGAACGGCGAAGAGAGCCAAGGCTCCGGTGATTGTCATCGAGGACGAACCCACCGCGACAGCAGGGGGCGCGCCCGAGACCACCTTGCCGGACCCGGCAATCATTCCCCAAAGCAGCCCCTAGCGCAGCCCCTAGCGTAAGTATATGGTTTACTTCTCGCTGTTAGGCGCGCATGGGTGCTCTTTCTTTTGCTGACATCTGACTGTTGGTTTGTGTAGGAGCAGAGCAGCCTCACCAGGAGCACCCGGAAGCCGCTCCCGAGATGCTATCTGCTTCGACTACACCGCCAAGGGATGATTCCCCGGCAAGGGAGCGTTCTCCGGCAAGGGAGAAGTCTCCGGCAAGGGAGAGTTCTCCGGCAAGGGACAGCACCAGCGACCCCCCGGTGGTGGAGGTCACGACCGAAGAGCCCAGCACAGGTAATTCTCTTGCTTGAAAACTTCCCTTGGGTTCTTCTTTTTCTGATTTTCTTTTTGGATATTTGCTTGACTTTTTCTCTCTTTTCCCGGCCGTCAGATCCATCTTCCACGGAGCCGATGGAGACCGAGGCCACCGGCGAGGAGAACGCGCGCGGCAACACCAACGACGCCGCCACTACCGAGGAGGAAGCCGGCGCTGATGATCCTGCCGGCGAAGAGGCCGCCAAAGCTGCCGCCGCAAGAGCTGGCGAGGGGTCTGGCGATCATACTGACGGCCCCGAGGCCGCAGGAGCGCAATGCGCTACACCGACCGCCGATCCCTCCGCCGCTGCCGCAGCATCAGGCTCCGAAGAGCCCCAGCCCGGCGCCTATCTCAAGGCCGGCGATGGCGTCTTCATCAAGCTCCCATGGGCGTCAAGCTCCAGGGCGTCGGTCAAAGGAGAAACTTTTGATGGAGAAGTGCTTGCCTCCGCTGGGCTGACGCTGGTTAACGCGCCGAGCAGCAGCAGCGGCGAGTCTGAGGAGGAGCAGCTGCTGCGGAAGCTGGTGTCACTCTACCACGCCCAACAAGCCAAGCTGGAATCCCGAGAAGCGCTTGTCGCGAGGGCGGGAGTGGATATCGAGAAGCATGCGGAGGAGCTCCGGAGTCGCAACCAGGAAGCCCTCCGGTCCCTGGCAGAGGAGCGGGCGTAGCTCGTCGAGGCGCGGAAAGCCTTCCTTCTCAAGAAGGCTGAAGCTGAAGAGCAACAGCGGCTTGCCGCCAAGGAGCTGTTCGCGCGGGAAGGTGAGTTGGCGCAGCGGAAGGTTAATCTTGAAAGCCACGGGAGGAGCTTGCCGCGCGCGAGCAAACATTCGGCGGGGCTCTCAAGGAAGCAGAGGATGCTGCCGCAGCTGCCGAGGCCGCCAAGAAGGAGCTAGAGACGAAGGTGGCACAGCTGGAGGCCGATCTCAAGGCGAGGGATGAAGAGCTTGCCGCGCTCAAGCGTGAGCGCGAGAAGGACGCCCACGCCCATGGCGAGCTGGAGGGTCGTCTCGTCGAGAAGGGCAAGGAGCTGAGCGCCGCCAAGGACTCCAACGTTGATCTTGAGTTGAAGCTGGCTACTTTGACCAAGACGCTGGACGGCGCCAGGGAGCAGGAGGTGGCCTTGAAGAAGGAGATCAAGGCCAATGAGGAGCTGCTGGCGAGTGCTGCCGCCACCCAGAACACCTTCAGGGAGAATGTGGAGCACCGGACGGAGGGTCTCATGGATGTTGCCGCAGCCATCGACAGGGAGCTGGCGTAGCTGGGGATGGAGGATTTCGGGTATTCCTCCAATGAGAACCTCCAGCCCAGCACCAAGCTCACCTTGTTCTTCAAAGGCGTGGCGACAGCCTTCCAGAGACTCCAGGAAAGGATCCCAAAGTAGCTGGCCGACGAGTCGCGCGCGATCTGCGTGAGAGTTCTTCAAAAGGTGTTGGTGAAGGTGGCCTTCCGCAACCCGGGCCTCAACCTCACCAATGTCCTCAAGAAGCTGCCGGCGGATGCTGATCTGGAAGCGCTCAAGGCCCTTGTCGCACCCATTGTGGACAAGGTGAACGAGGTCAAGAGGGTTGATGGCGATCGCGTAGATTAGGCCGCCCGTTTTCTCCTTTTCTTGTCGCTGCTGATCATGTTATGAGAACAATCTATTAGAGCTACAACAAGCTATCTTGTAATATAACTTTTATTTTGGGTATCGATTGCTATGTTATTCCCTTTACTTGATTCCTTCCTTTGTATGTTTTTGCCCTGCGCTTTTAGGGAACTAGCCGGTGCAGGCACCTTTGCCGCGAGCGCTCAGTGTGGAACGTCAGCAGCCTGCTAGCGGTGCCGCTACCGACAAGAAACCTTGTCGCAACTAGTCGCAGCTCACTTAAGTTGTTGAGCGGACTCGAAACAAAGTAAGGGCGCAACTAGCTATGAGTTGGTTCCTCCGCGCACAGGTTTTCCATACAAAGTACGGTCGTTTGAGGAAGATAACTTAAAATTTTTAAAACTGATTGCTCAAACTTTGGCAACTTAGCTTTTCTGTCGTTTGCGTCCCGGCAAGGCGAAACTTTCTTGAACGACGCCTGGTCCACACCATTATCTCCTCCTTCCCCCCCCCCCCCCCCCCCCCCCGGCAAACTTGTGGGCGAGGGAACCTTCCTTTCTTTGAGAAAGAGAAAGAAGAGAAAATAAAGATATGGAGCCTTACGGCTCGTTATTGCTTACCGGGGGTAGGTGTTGCACAAAATGTCAGATAACACATGCAAAAAATAGAAAGCATGAAATTGACAAGATGTGCAGAGCACATGAGCTTTATTTATGCACGGGGTCTGCGCCCGGCTTTGTACAAAGGATTACATGCGACAGCGGCAAGACTTGTACAAAAGGTGGTTGCCGAAACAGGTTCCGACAACCGCGCCTTACGGGTAAAACTTACGAAGATGCTCAATGTTCCAGGAGTTGCTCACCGGAAAGCCATCTTCGGTCTCAAGGCGGACAGCACCAGGCCTAGTGACTTGTTTCACCCGGTAAGGGCCTTCCCACTTCGGCGTCAACTTGTTGGAATTCTTGGCGGACTGAACACGCCGAAGAACAAGGTCGCCTTCCTCGAGACTTCTGGCATTAACTTTGCGGCTATGGTAGCGGCGCAAAGCTTGCTGGTATCGAGCAGCTCGTACAGCAGCCTAAAGACGGTCTTCCTCAAGGAGCAGCGCGTCATCTTGTCGCAGCTGCTCTTGCTCAAGCTCATCATAAGCGAGCACTCGAGGTGACCCGTATACGAGTTCCATGGGGAGAACTGCCTCTGCTCCATAGACTAGAGCGAAAGGTGTCTGGCCAGTGGCTCGATTTGGCGTCGTCCTGATCGACCAAAGAACCACCGGCAGCTCCCCAATCCAGTTCTTTCCGCACTTGTGCAGCCTGTCGCAGGTCCTGGTCTTGAGCCCACGCAGCACTTCAGCATTTGCCCTCTCTGCTTGACCGTTGCTTCTCAGGTGAGCAACAGAAGCGAAGCAGACCTTGGCGCCAAGATCTTGGACGTACTGCATGAAGGTGCGGCTCGTGAATTGCATGCCGTTGTCGGTGATGATCCTGTTAGGGATTCCGAAACGGCAAACAATCGACCTGAAGAACTTGACTGCTGACTGTGCTGTCACCTTCCTCACTGCTTCCACTTCCGGCCACTTTGTGAACTTGTCGATTGCAACGTACAAGTACTCAAAGCCCCTGACAGCTCGGGGAAAAGGGCCGAGGATGTTGAGCCCCCAGACCGAAAATGGCCAGGATAAAGGGATCGTCTGGAGAGCTTGAGCTGGCTGGTGTATCTGCTTGGAATGGAACTGGCACGCTTCACACTTGGTTACTTGTGCAGTTGCATCCTGGAGGGCAGTCGGCCAAAAGAAACCTTGCCGGAATGCTTTGCCGGCAAGTGCTCTTGCGCCAATGTGGTGGCCACATATGCCTCCATGTATCTCTGCCAACAGCTTCTGTCCGTCTTCCCGGTGAATACACTTCAATTTCACACTGCTGAGTCTTCTTCTGTACAGTGTGTTGTCGACAAACTGGTACATACTTGACTGCCGGGCTACTTTTTCCGCTTCTTCTTGCTCTTCGGGAAGTTCCCCTGTGTGAAGGAAAAGGACAATCTGCTGTGCCCATGCTGGAGCTTGCGGATCGACAACAAGGACTAAAGGCACATATGCTGCTGCGGGAACATCCGCTTCTACGGCGAGAACCTGCGGCACAGCCGGAGCTTTATGTTCCCCGGCAAGCTTGCCGGAGCAAACCTTGTCGGGAGCGTCTGCTTCAACGGAACAAACCCTAGGGCTCGCCGGAGCAGACTGCTCCTCAGCACCCTTGGTGTTGATCTTGGGGACCTTCTTGGCGGCGGCTTCGGGGAGCTCTGCCGGAAAATAGTCACCAGAAACCAACTTCCTCTTCTTGCTCTGTCCAGTTGATGGTGTTACAGATGGTTGAGTCAGCTTGAGCACAAAGATCCCTGGTTCCACAGGTAACTTAAGTGCGGCGCCATAGATGTCGTTCTGAGCTCTCGGAACATGTTCCATCTGTAGGCCGTCAAAGTGCTCTTCTAACTTTCTCACTTCGTCAATGTAAGCTTCCATCAACGGACTCTGATAATTCTTGTTCACTTGGCGGACGACAAGCTGTGAGTCACCCCTGACAATGAGCTTCTTGATCCCAAGGTCTGCTGCGATCCTGAGACCGGCAAGCAAACCTTCATACTCTGCAGTATTGTTTGTTGCTTGCTCCTTGGGAAAGTGCATCTGGACTACGTACTTGAGGTGCTCTCCGGTGGGTGCGACAAGTAGCACGCCCGCACCGGCGCCTTGCAGCGAGAAGGCACCATCAAAGTACATCAGCCACTCTTTGACTGCTTCCTTGACGGGGACGCTCGTCTCTGGAATTTCTTCATCTGGTGTTGGCGTCCATTCTGCTATGAATTCTGCCAATGCCCGGCTCTGGATAGTTGAAGTGCTCTCAAACTTGAGGCCAAGGCTTGACAGTTCCAGTGCCCACTCGACAATCCTGCCTGTTGCTTCTGGATTCTGCAGTATCCTCTTTAGCGGAAAACGAGTGACAACTGTGATCTCATGTGATTGGAAGTAATGGCGCAGCTTTCTCGAGGCCATGAGAAGGCCGAAAAGCAATTTCTGCACACCAGAGTACCTCGACCTAGCCCCCTGCAGAAGGGAACTGACAAAGTAAACTGGGCGCTGCACCATTTTCATCTGTATCTCCTCATGTGCCTGCGCAGATCCATCTTTGCTGGGACCAGAGCTTGCCGGTGAAGCCCCCTGCTTGTCGCTGGATGTATCTGCCGTGGTCGCTGGCTCATCATCCGCCTCCCTCTCCGCTACTAACGCAGGACTAACCACTTGATTGGTTGCCGCTATATATAGCATCAACTTCTCTTGTGGCTTAGGTGCGACAAGTATTGGAGTGGAGGACAGGTATCTCTTCAAGTCCTGCAGCGCAGCCTCCGCTTCCGGAGTCCATTTCATTGGACCTGCCTTTTTCAATATTTTGAAAAATGGCAGGGCGCGCTCAGCAGACTTAGAGATAAACCTGCTGAGAGCAGCCACGCAACCGGCAAGTCTTCGTACATCCTTGACGCGCTTTGGTGCTTCGATTTGCTCAATGGCCTTGATCTTGTCGGGATTGGCTTCAATTCCCCGCTGAGACATGAAGAACCCGAGAAGCTTGCCGGAGGGGACTCCAAACACGCACTTCTCGAGGTTAAGTTTGAGGTTGATCTTGCGCAGATTTGCAAAGGTTTCATCTAAATCTTGAATCAGAGTTGCCTTGTCCTTGCTCTTGACCACTATGTCATCCATGTAGGCTTCCACATTTCTGTGCATTTGTGGCTCAAAAGCATCATGGACTACTCTTGCAAATGTTGAACCAGCATTCTTCAAACCGAAAGGCATCCGTATGAAATACTATGTGCCACATGGAGTGATGAATGCGGTCTTCTCCTCATCCTCTTCTGCCATGAAGATCTGATGGTATCCTGAGTACGCATCAAGAAATGAAAGCAAATCACATCCGGCCGTGGAGTCAACAATCTGGTCAATGTGCGGCAAGGGAAATGGGTCTTTGGGACAAGCTTTATTAACATCGGTAAAGTCGATAGAAAGCCTCCATTTCCCGTTTGCCTTGCGCACGACTACAGGATTGGCCAACCACGTAGGATGGAGCACTCCTATGACAAGGCCTGCTGCTTCCAATTTCTTGATTTCTTCTATGATGAATTCTTGGCGCTCCACTGCTTGTTTCCTGACCTTCTACTTGACGGGCCGCGCATGAGGACAGACGGCAAGATGGTGCTCGATTACTTTCCTGGGAACACCGGGGATGTCAGACGGTTGCCACGCAAACACGTCGATGTTCGCCCGCAGGAAAGCAATGAGCGCGCTTTCCTATTTAGGGTCGAGAGTGGCACTGATGGTGAAGGTACCACCAGTGCCGTCCTCCTTGGCGGGCACCTTCTTGGTCTCTGGCGGAGCTGTCATCGCCTTCTTACACTTGCCGGTGGAGCTCGATGGTGCGTCCTCGACGGTAGCGCAGCACTCCGAAGAGGTGCGCTTGCCGGAGTGGGCATCAGAACTCTTGCCGGACTTGGTCTTCTTCTTCCCTCCGGGAGCTTCAGCGGCAAGTGTCTTGCGTTCTGCTGCGGCTGCTGCTTCTCGGTAGATCTTGTCAGCGCAGATAAGAGCATCCTTCTTGTTGCCAGGGACAGAGATGACACTTATCGGGTCTGGCATCTTCAGCACGTTGTATGCATAGTGAGAGGCTGCCATGAATTTGGCGAGTGCTGGACGGCCGAGTATCCCATTGTAAGGCAATGGAAAATCAGCAACATCAAAAGTGACCCTCTCAGTCCTGAAGTTCAACTCGCTGCCGAATGTCACCGGCAACGTGATCTTTCCCTTCGGCTTGCTCCTTCTCGGGTTGATTCCTTGGAATGTGCCGGTCTCTTCGAGCTCGCTGTCAGGGATCTGGAGTTTCTGGAGTACCGCGGAGGAGATCAGGTTCAAGCCGACCCCGCCGTCAACTAGCATCTTAGTGACCTTGAGGTTGCGGATAGTTGGTGAAACCAGCATCGGCAAGCACCCGACCGAAGTTATGCGATCAGGGTGGTCCCTAATATCAAAGATGATAGGCGTGCCGGACCATTTCAGAGGCTTGCGTGACTCGACGGGTGGTTCTACCGCATTGACTTCCCGCACCCATTGCTTGAGCTGGCAGTGTGAAGTATGCAGAGAAGCACCGCCGTCAATGCACAGGACCTCTGTGGCTTTCTGGAACTCCTGCTCATCGGCCTCGTCATCATCCATATCTTCATCTTCGTCGTCATCTTCATCCTTGTCGCGGCCGCGGGGAGGTCTGTCTCCTTGCCGCTGCTTGGCCTTGCCGCGGCGTCCTCCCCGGCTGGGACGCTTCTTGCCGGATCCTCCAATACCTTCTTGGGCCTTCTCCTTGTCGCACCGCTCGTACTCAGCCTTTTGCTGCTCGACAAGCTGCTCGACCTTCTTGTAGCTCTGGAGATCATGGCCCTTGGTGCGGTGGATCTTGCAATACTGCTTGTCGGAGCCCTCCTGCTTGTCGGCGGCCGCCATAGCTTCGGCTTCCTTGGCGCCACCTTCGTCGCTGGACTGCTCAACGACTAGCACATCTTTGCCTTTCTTCTTCCTGTTGTTCCGCCACCGGTTTTTCCTTGCCGGGGCGGCATCCTCGCTGTCAGATCCTCCTGCTCCTGTATTCTCTCCGGGGAGTCTCCTCCCTTCCTCAGCACGTGCACACTTGTCAGCCAGGGCGTATAGCTCACTGACGTATCTGATCTTGCACATCGCCATCTCCTCCCGCATCCTGGGGTTTCGCACGTTCTGATGGAACGCGCTGATAACCGCGGCAGGGTGGACATCTGGGATGTTGCGCTGTACATGGCTGAATCTCTGAATGTACTTGCGCAGGGGCTCTCCTTCCTTCTGGGCGAGCAGATGAAGGTCGCTCTCTTGGCCATGAGGCTTGTGGCCGCCTGTAAAGGCACCGACAAACTGATGGCATAAATCTGCCCAAGAGGATATGGAGTTGTCCGGAAAGTGCATGAGCCAGGACCTAACATTGGGCTTGAGCACCAGCGGGAAGTAGTTGGCAAGGATCTTGTCGTCCCGTCCCCCGGCAGCTTGCACCGCGATGGTGTAGATGCTGAGGAACTCCGACGGATGCAACTTGCCGTCGTACTTCTCTGGTACGTCTGGCTTGAAATTCTTTGTGCTGGCCCACTGGACTTGCCGCAGCTCACGAGTGAACGCAGGGCAACCTACCACGTACGGCAAGTCGCCTGGTTCCCCTCGCGCATGCATGTCGACAGAGGGCCCAGCGCGCTGGTCCGATTAACTCCGCGCTTCTCTTCGACGCTCGATGCGAGTACGAGCGTCTTCTTGCTGTCGTTCGTGAAGAACTTGGCGCTGATCGCGACGGGCTCGTGGATCTGATGACGCAGTGGAGTTGTCGTCGAGGTTGACCCGGCGAGTCGGCGATCTTGGCCTTCGGGGTGGAGAGTGCACGGTGGTTGCACCCCCACCGGTTTTGTCGCCACCGGCCTGTGCCTGGCAGTCTTGCCGTAGCTGCGATGCATTCGGCTGCCATGGAGTGTCGCCGTTGGCGAAGCCGATGAGACTCTGAATGGTGGCCCTCCATTCGTCTGTCTTGTCCGCCGTTGGAGGGTAATCTAGGAGTAGTTGAGCTCGTGCCAGAGCTTCTGCTGGAGTGCTTGGCGGCAGTGGTGAACGGTGCGAGGAGCAGGATATGCTCGGACTTCTAACTATGTTAGAAGGAGCAGCATCCCGTCCAGGCGACCGTGTCTTGCTCGTGCCAGCATGTTGGCGCGCATGCTAGTCTTGAGCATCCCGAGATCCACCAGCTCGATCTCGGTCCAACGAACGTATGGTACCGCGAGTACCATGACGCTGTTGGTCCCGCACCTCCTGAGATGGGCGCGGTGCATGTACGGATGCCGAGGTCTGTGCAGCCTTGTCCTTGGACCTGGCAGCACCGTGAGCTCCCTCGTCGACGCCTGTTCTTCCGCCGGTGTCTACCCCACCACCCGTTTGCTCCGGCGGTGGTGGGATCGACGTGGACGGAGCAGCCACCTCTGAAGCCTTCTCCTTCGGTGGCATGTCGATGAAGACGATGAGGATCTAGCTCGCATGAATGCCGGATCAGGTTCCCACAACCTCGACGCCCCCTACCTGGCGCGCCATAGATGTCGTGGGAACGAACACCTATGGGGCCGGCGGACCGGACCCCTTTCGGTTCGGCGGGGGGCGGAGATCGCGCGAAGAGCGGATCCAGGCGAAGCACACGAGCGATTTACCTAGCTTCGGAGCTCTCCGGAGAGATAATACTCCTACTGCTGCTTTGTGGTTGTATTATGTTCTTGCTCGGGAGCGCTAAATGCTACAGTACACTTTAGCTGCTAACTAGGCCGAGCGTGAGTGTTTTCTGGCTTCGAACCCTCCTCTACGTTGCGCATGGGCCTCCTTTTATATGCTCAAGGGGTCACCGACAAGTGGCAACGTAGGCAAAGGGAAAAAATGGAAAAGGAGTTGCGGTTGGTACAACTACCTGAACAGTGTATCCTACCTAACCCTGACGGCAGGGGACAAGGGCATTAAATGCCCGTCTGCGTCGCCCAAACAGTGCAAAAAGGGACCGTCAGGGGCGCCACCGCTCGCCACGATGGCAATCTTGTCAGCGTCGCTTGCCACCTCGCACCGCTGGCTGCACAGCCTCTCACCACGCGCGCCTAGAAAGGTCCCATGGCGACACGTTGATGGATGCGCTGGAGCGTGGGTACAGAGTGGTGGCTTGTCGTGGCAAGCGCCTTGTCGTGGTCGTTGTCTTATCGCGTCCGAAAGCTTGTCGCTCACCGGGCCTTGCCGGGACGCGCGGTGCGTCGCGGCAAGTTCCTTGAGATGCCTTGGTTGACCTTCCCGGCAAGCTCCTCTTGCCGGGGCCTTGTCTCCCTGACTTGAACACTTTGTTCTTGAATGGCTCCAAAGGAACCATGGAGGACCTTGGCGGTCACCCGGCAAGCCTTGCCGCGGGGCACTGCGACTGCCCGTGCACAAGTTCGGGATACTAGGGTACCCCTATTCTAGTACACCGACAATCCCTACAAAATCATATAGTTAGGCCATGCTTCATTTTCATCACACAAAGATGTTCCCAACTTCTATACCCCCGATGACAAGCCAAGCAATTGTTTCATACTTAAATAATATCGAACTTTTTCAACCTTCACGCAATACATGAGCGTGAGCCATGGATATAGCACTATGGGTGGAATAGAATATGATGACGGGGATTGTGTGGAGAAGACAAAAAAGGAGAATGTCTCACATTGACGAGGATAATCAATGGGCTATGGAGATGCCCATCAATTGATGTCAACATGAGGAGTAGGGATTGCCATGCAACGGATGCACCAGAGCTATAAATGAATGCTCAACAAAAGAAAACTAGTGGGTGTGCATCCAACTTGCTTGCTCACGAAGACCTAGGGCGTTTGAGGAAGCCCATCGTAGGAATATACAAGCCAAGTTCTATAATGAAAAATTCCCACTAGTATAAAAAAGACAACTTATGAGACTTACTATATGAAAAACATGGTGCTACTTTGAAGCACAAGTGTGGAAAAAAGAGATAGTAACATTGCCCTTTTATTTATTTTCTTTTTTTCTTCTTTTTTTTCTTTCTTTTTTTTCCTTTTTTTTCTTGGGCCTTTTTTTTCTTTTGGCCCTTCTTCCTTTTTTCTTTCTTTGGGTAATGTTCTAATAATGATGATCATCACACTTCTATTGATTACAACATAAGAATTACAACTCGAAACTAGAACAAAATATGACTCTATATGAATGCCTCCGGCGGTGTACCGGGATGGTGCAATGAATCAAGAGTGACATGTATGAAAAATAATGCATGGTGGCTTTGCCACAAATACGAGGTCAACTACATGATCATGCAATGGCAATATGACAAAAGTAAAGTATGTCATGATGATGATGAGCGGAACGGTGGAAAGTTGCATGGCAATATATCTCAGAATGGCAATGGAAATGCAATAATAGGTAGGTATGGTGGCTCTTTTGAGGAAGATATAAGGAGGTTTATTTGTGATAGAGCGTATCGTATCACGGGGTTTGGATGCACCGGCGAAGTTTGCACCAACTCTCAAGGTGATAAAGGGCAATGCACGGTACCGAAGAGGCTAGCAAAGGTGGAAAGGTAAAAGTGCGTATAATCCATGGACTCAACATTAGTCAAAAGAACTCATATAATTATTGCAAAAATTTAGAAGTCATCAAAAACTAAGTACTACGTGCATGCTCCTAGGGGGATATATTGGTAGGAAAAGACCATCGCTTGTCCCCGACCGCCACTCATAAGGATGCACAAGCCAGGTACACTTCATGTTTTAAATTTGTTACATAACTTTAACCATACGTGCATGCTACGGGACTTGCTAACTTCAACACAAGCATTCTCTAAATTCATAATCACCCAACTAGCATGACTTTAATATCACTACCTCCATATCTCAAAACAATTATCAAGTATCAAATTGATCATAGCATCCAATTCAGTTCCTATGATAGTTTTTATTATACCCAACTTGGATGCCTATCATTCTAAGACCAATTTTATAACCATAGAAAATACCATGTTGTTCTAAAAGACTCTCAAAATAATATAAGTGAAGCATGAGAGACTAGTAATTTCTTCAAAATTAAGACACCACCGTGCTCTAAAAGATATAAGTGAAGCACTAGAACAAAAACTATCAAGCTCAAAAGATATAAGTGAAGCACATAGAGTATTCTAGCAAATTCTAATCAAATAGGCTTCTCCCAAAAGGTGTGTACAGCAAGGATGATTGTGGTAAACTAAAAAGCAAAGACTAATATAATACACGATGCTCCAAGCAAAACACATATCATGTGGCGAATAAAAATATAGCTCCAAGTAAAGTTACCAATGAACGAAGACGAAAGAGGGGATGCCTTCCCGGGGCATCCCCAAGCTTAGGATTTTCTCTATTCTTGAATATCTTGGGGTGCCTTGGGCATCCCCAAGCTTAGGCTCTTTCCACACTTTATTCCATAGTCCATAAAAGCTTTACCCAAAACTTGAAAACTTCACAAAACAAAACTCAACAGAAAATCTTATAAGCTCCGTTAGTGAAAGAAAACAAAACCACCACAAAAGGTACTGCAATGAACTCATTCTTTATTTAATTTGGTGTTAAACCTACTGTATTCCAACTTCTTTATTGTTCATAAACTATTTTACTAGCCATAGATGCATTGAAATAAGCAAACAACACACGAAAAACAGAATCTGTCAAAAACAGAACAATCTGTAGAAATCTGTAACTAACGCAAACTTCTGGAACTCTAAAAATCCTACCAAAATAGCAAGTCCTGTACAATTTGTTAATTGAACAGCAGCAAAAAGAATAAACGCAAAATCCCGTTCCTGTGATTTAACAAAATTATATTCGTGCGTGCAAAGTTTCTGTTTTTCAGCAGAATCAAATCAACTATCATCGTAGGCTATCCTATAGGTTCTACTTGGCACAAACACTAATTAAAAGATAAAAACACATCTAAACAGAAGGTAGATGCAAGATTTATTAAATAACAGAAAGAAAAAATATTGGGTTGTCTCCCAACAAGCGCTTTTCTTTAAAGCCTTTTTAGCTAGGCATTGAGATTTCAATGATGCTCACATGAAAGACAAGAATTGAAGCACAAAGAGAGCATCATAAAACATGTGACAAACACACTTAAGTCTAACATACTTTCTATGCATAGGCATCTTGTAAGCAAACAAATTATCAACGCAAGCAAAAACTAGCATATGCAAGGAAGAACAAAGAGATGGTAGCAATCTCAACATGAAGAGAGGTAATTTAGTAACATGAAAATTTCTACAACCATATTTTCCTCTCTCATAATAATTACATGTAGGATCGTCAGCATATTCAACAAAATAACTATCACATAAAATATTTCCAACACGATCCACATGCATGCGAAGTTGACACTCTTCCAAAATAGTGGGATTAACATTAACTAAAGTCATGACTTCTCCAAACCCACTTTTATTGAAAATACCATCAGATTGAACATTCTCCAAATATGTGGGATCTAAAGTTGACACTCTTCCAAACCCACTTTCAAAATTATTGCAAACACTATTATCAATATCATATTCATCATGGGGCTTAAATAAATTTTCAAGATCATAAGAAGAATCACCCCAATCATGATCATGGCAACAAGTAGTAGACATAGCAAAACTAGCATCCCCAAGCTTATAGTTTTGCATATTATTAGCACAATTGACATCAAGAGAATTTATAATAAAATCATTGCAATCATTCTTTTTATTCAAGGAGCCATCATGAATCTCTTCATAAACTTCTTCATCACAATTTTCAGATTCACAAATTTCAAGCAAAACTTCATAAAGATAATCTAGTGCACAAAACTCACTAGCAATGTGTTCATCATAATTGGATCTCTTAAAAAGATTAGCAAGTGGATGAGGATCCATAGATCTTAGGTTCTCTGTTTAGCAATAAATAAGCATCTATTCCAACCAAACGAGCAAACGAAAGGGCAAGCGAAAAGAGAGGAGGAGATTGGGAAAGAGAGGGCGAATAAAACGGCAAGGGTGAAGTGGGGGAGAGGAAAACGAGAGGCAAATGGCAAATAATGTAAATGCAAGGGAGATGAGTTTGTGATGGGTACTTGGTATATCTTGACTTGAGCGAAGACCTCCCCGGCAACGGCGCCAGAAATCCTTCTTGCTACATCTTGAGCTTGCGTTGGTTTTCCTCGAAGAGGAGAGGGTGATGCAGCAAGTGTAGCGTAAGTATTTCCCTCAGTTTTGAGAACCAAGGTATCAATCCAGTAGGAGGCTCCTCAAAAGTCCCACGCACCTACACAAACAAACTGAGAACTGGCAACCAACGCAATAAAGGGGTTGTCAATCCCTTCACGGCCACTTGCGAAAGTGAGATCTAATAAAGATAGTATGATAAGATAAATATATTTTTGGTATTTTATAATATAGATGCAAAAAGTAAAGATGCAAGTAAAAGTAGATTGAAAGCAAATATGATAAGAGATAGACCCGGGGGCCATAGGTTTCACTAGAGGCTTCTCTCAAGATAGCATAAGTATTACGGTGGGTGAACAAATTACTGTCGAGCAATTGATAGAAAAGCGCATAGTTATGAGATTATCTAGGCATGATCATGTATATAGGCATCACGTCCATAACAAGTAGACCGACTCCTGCCTGCATCTACTACTATTACTCCACACATCAACCGCTATCCAGCATGCATCTAGAGTATTAAGTTCATAAGAACAGAGTAACGCATTAAGCAAGATGACATGATGTAGAGGAACAAACTCATGCAATATGATATAAACCCCATCTTGTTATCCTCGATGGCAACAATACAATACGTGCCTTGCAACCCTTTTTGTCACTGGGTAAGGACACCGCAAGATTGAATCCAAAGCTAAGCACTTCTCCCATGGCAAGAAAGACCAATCTAGTAGGCCAAACCAAACTGATAATTCAAAGAGACTAGCAAAAATAACTCAATCATCCATAAAAGAATTCAGAGAAGATTAAAATATTATTCATAGATAAACTTGATCATAAACCCACAATTCATCGGATCTCGACAAACACACCGCAAAAAGACTTTACATCGAATAGATCTCCACAAGAGAGGGGGAGAACATTGTATTGAGATCCAAAAAGAGAGAAGAATCCATCTAGCTAATAACTATGGACCCGTAGGTCTGTGGTAAACTACTCACAACTCATCGGAGGGGCAAGGATGTTGATGTAGAAGCCCTCCGTGATCGATTCCCCCTCCGGCAGAGTGCCGGCGAAGGCTCCAAGATGAGATCTCGTGGATACAGAAGGTTACGGCGGTGGAAATTGTGTTTCGTGGTGCCCCTGGATATTTTCGGGGTACGTAGGTATATATAGGAGGAAGAAGTACGTCGGTGGCCGCCCGAGGGGCCCATGAGACAGGAGGGCGCGCCCTACAGGGGGGGCGTGGCCTCCTATCTCGTGGCTTCCTCAGTTGCTTCTTGACTTGCACTCCAAGTCCTCTGGATCACGTTCGTTCCAAAAATCACGCTCCCGAAGGTTTCATTCCGTTTGGACTCCGTTTGATATTCCTTTTCTTCAAAATACTGAAATAGGCACAAAAAACAGCAATATGGGCTGGGCCTCCGGTTAGTAGGTTAGTCCCAAAAATGGTATAAATGTGTAAAATAAAGCCCATAAACATCCAAAAGGGGTAATATAATAGCATGGAACAATAAAAAAATTTAGATACGTTGGAGACGTATCAGGGAGGTGGCGGGGCGGCTCCACAAGGGGGTTTCGGGCGGCGGCAGCGTCGAGCGCCGATCCGGCGAGGAGGAGGTCGAGGACGGAGCGGTCCGGCTGGGAGGCGGTTCGAGGAGATGGTGGGCGATCCGGCAAACGGCGGCGAGGGGCGACGGGGCGAGGAAGCCGCTCGGGGAGAGACGGAGACGACGGCTGAGGGAGTCCTGGACTAGGGGGTGTCCGGATAGCCGAACTATCATTATCGACCGGACTCCAAGACTATGAAGATACAAGATTGAAGACTTCGTCCCGTGTCCGGATGGGACTTTCCTTGGCGTGGAAGGCAAGCTTGGCGACACGGATATGTAGAGCTCCTACCATTGTAACCGACTCTATGTAACCCTAGCCATCTCCGGTGTCTATATAAACTGGAGGGTTTTAGTCCATAGGACACAACAACAATCATACCATAGGCTAGCTTCTAGGGTTTAGCCTCCTTGATCTCGTGGTAGATCCACTCTTGTACTACCCATATCATCAATATCAATCAAGCAGGAGTAGGGTTTTACCTCCATCGAGAGGGCCCGAACCTGGGTAAAAACATCGTGTCCCTTGTCTCCTGTTACCATCCGCCTAGACGCACAGTTCGGGACCCCCTACCTGAGATCCGCCGGTTTTGACACCGACATTGGTGCTTTCATTGAGAGTTCCTCTGTGCCGTCGCATATAGGCCCGATGGCTCCTTCAATCATCAACAACGACGCGGTCTAGGGTGAGACTTTTCTCCCCAGACAGATCTTCGTATTCGGCGGCTTTGCGCTGCGGGCCAATTCTCTTGGCCATCTGGAGCAGATTGAAAGCTATGCCCCTGGCCACCAGGTCAGATTCGGAAGTTTGAACTTGACGGCTGACATCCGCGGAGACTTGATCTTCGACGGACTCGAGCCACAGCCGAACGCGCCGTGCTGTCTCGATGGGTATGATTTAGCTCTGCTGCCGGACAGTGCCCTGGAAGCCGCACACGAGTCCGCTCCGACCCTTAATTCGGAGCCGACTGCGCAGATCGAGGATGGGTGGCTAGACACCGCCTCGGAGGCTACTACATCTACGGCGATGGAGCCGAATACCGACTGAGGGAGTCCTGGACTAGGGGGTGTCCGGATAGCCGGACTATCATGATCGGCCGGACTCCAAGACTATGAAGATACAAGATTGAAGACTTTGTCCCGTGTCTGGATGGGACTTTCCTTGGCGTGTAAGGCAAGCTTGGCAATACGGATATTTAGATCTCCTACCATTGTAACCGACTCTGTGTAACCCTAGCCCTCTCCGGTGTCTATATAAACCGGAGGGTTTTAGTCCGTAGGACGAACAACCATTACAACAATCATACTATAGGCTAGCTTCTAGGGTTTAGCCTCCTTGATCTCGTGGTAGATCCACTCTTGTACTACCCATATCATCAATATTAATCAAGCAGGAGTAGGGTTTTACCTCCATCGAGAGGGCTCGAACCTGGGTAAAAACATCGTGTCCCTTGTCTCCTGTTACCATCTGCCTAGACGCACAGTTCGGGACCCCCTACCCGAGATCCGCCAGTTTTGACACCGACATTGGTGCTTTCATTGAGAGTTCCTCTGTGTCGTCACTGATAGGCTTGATGGCTCCTTCAATCATCAACAACCACGCAGTCCAGGGTGAGACTTTTCTCCCCGGACAGATCTTCGTGTTCGGCAGCTTTGCACTGCGGGCCAATTCGCTTGGCCATCTGGAGCAGATCGAAAGCTACGCCCCTGGCCGTCAGGTCAGATTTGGAAGCCTAAACTTCACGGCTGACACCCGCGGAGACTTGATCTTTGATGGATTCGAGCCACAGCCGAGCGCGCCGCACTGTCACGATGGGCATGATTTAGCTCTGCCGCCGGACAGTACCCTGGAGGCCGCACATGAGTCCGCTCCGACCCCTAGTTCGGAGCCGACCGCGCAGATCGAGGACAGGTGGCTGGACACCGCCTCGGGAGCTGCAATCTCTACGGCGATGGAGCCGAATACTGACCTTGTCGCTTGTAAAGCTCGTGACTCTGAGGTGTCGGACTCCTTGCCAGACTACGAACCTCCTGCGCCCCTACCAATCGAATCCGATTCGGCGCCGATCATGGAGTTCACCGCCGCGGACATCTTTCAGCACTCACCCTTTGGCGACATTCTGAATTCGCTAAAACATCTCTCATTATCAGGAGAGCCCTGGTCGGACTGCGGTCAGGACGGTTGGGATGCGGACGACGAAGAAATTCAAAACCCACCCACCACCCACTTTGTAGCCACTGTCGACGATCTAACCGATATGCTAGACTACGACTCCGAAGACATCGACGGTATGGACGACGATGCCGGAGATGACCAAGAACCAGCGCCTACGGGGCACTGGAAGACCACCTCGTCAAACGACATATACATGGTGGACATCCCAAAGGATGGGAACAGCGAAGAAGCAGCGGAGGCAGATTCCCCTAAGAAACAGCCCAAGCGCCGACGTCAGCGGCGCCGCTCTAAATCCCGCCATAGCAAGAATGGAGATTCCGGCACCGGAGATAATACCACCCCAGAGAGTGCCGAAGACAACCCCCTCCAGCAAGATTCAGCGCAGGAGGACGCAGAAGCCAGCCCTCATGAGAGAGCGGCAGACGAAGAGGTCGAGGATGATAATTACATACCTCCCTCCGGAGACGAGGCAAGCCTCAATGACGACGAATTTGTCGTGCCCGAGGATCCCGTCGAACAAGAGCGTTTCAAACGCAGGCTTATGGCCACGGCAAACAGCCTAAAGAAAAAGCAGCAACATCTCAGAGCTGATCAAGACCTGCTGGCCGACAGATGGACCGAAGTCCTCATGGCCGAAGAGCATGAACTCGAACGCCCCTCCAAAAGCTACCCAAAACGCAAGTTTCTCCCCACTTAGAGGAGGAGGAGTATAAACCCTCATCACCAGCGCACAATACGGTAGACCGACCACCTCGTGGCCGCGACAGAGAGGCATCTAGGCCCTCCACCAGAACCGTACCCCGGCACCGCTCGAAAAGTGCGAAGCCACAGGGGAATGCGCCGGACTTGCGAGACATATTGGAGGACAAGGCAAGACAATCAAGATCGATCTACGGATCACGTGGGCGCCCCATGATGCGCGACGACTACCATCGCGCCGGATACAGCAACTCCGGTCGGGCCGAACACAGTAGACAAAGCTCTCTTGAGCTACGTCGTGATATTGCCCAGTATAGAGGCGCCGCACACCCACTATGCTTCACAGACGAAGTAATGGATCATCAAATCCCTGAAGGGTTTAAACCCGTGAACATTGAATCCTACGATGGCACAACAGACCCCGCGGTTTGGATCGAAGACTATCTCCTTCATATCCATATGGCCCGCGGTGACGATCTCCACGCCATCAAATATCTCCCACTCAAGCTTAAAAGACCAGCTCGGCATTGGCTTAACAGCTTGCCAGCAGAGTCAATTGGGTGTTGGGAGGACCTGGAAGCCGCATTCCTTGACAACTTCCAGGGCACATATGTGCAACCACCAGACACCGATGACCTAAGCCACATAATTCAGCAGCCAGACAAATCGGCCAGACAGTTCTGGACACGGTTCCTAACAAAAAAGAACCAAATAGTCGACTATCCGGACGCCGAAGCCTTAGAAGCTCTTAAACATAACGTCCGAGACGAATGGCTCGCCAGACACCTCGGCCAGGAAAAGCCAAGAACAATGGCCGCGGTAACAAGCCTCATGACCCGCTTTTGCGCGGGGGAGGATAGTTGGCTAGCAAGATGCAGCACCAGTGACCCGAGTACATCCGAGATCAGAGATGGAAACGGAAAATCACGGCGCAGAAAGGACCAGCGCCGAAATAAAGAAAAGAGCCCAAAGAGCACGGCGGTCAACGCCGGATTCAAAAGCTCGCGGCCGAACAACAAAACACTGCCTCTTAAGGACAACAGTGACGAGCTATCCAACCTAAACAAAATCTTGGATCGGATATGTCAAATCCACTGTACCCCCGGGAAGCCTGCAAACCACACCCAACGAGATTGTTGGGTCTTCAAACAGTCCGGCGGACTCAACGCCGAACACAAGGGGCTCGACGCGCCAAGCGAGGATGACGACGAACCCCACCAGCAGAGCGCCGGAAAACAAAAGAATTTCCCACAAGAAGTCAAAACAGTAAACTCACTTCACGTGACAAACGGAACAATAGTGAGGCACCCGCTAAAGTATGTGTCGCACGGTCCACCCCAGCGGAACCCCGAGATTGGATGTTAAAACCAATTACTTTCGACCACCTGGACTATTCCAGAAGTATTCGAAACGCAGGATGGACTGCTCTGATATTGGATCCTATAATCGACGGACTACAATTTACACAAGTCCTAATGGATGGCCGCAGCGATTTAAACCTGCTATATCCGGACAGAATCCGCAAGTTGGGGATAGACCCTACTAAAATTCGCCATAGCCGCACTTCCTTCAAAGGAGTGACGCCAGGCCCTTACGCCAAGTGCACGGGCTCCTTACTACTAGAAGTTGTGTTCGGATCACCCGACAAATTTCGTCGCGAAAAGCTAATCTTCCATGTCGCCCCATTCAAAAGTAGCCATCAAGCACTATTGGGACGTGCAGCTTTCGCCCGCTTTAACGCAATACCGCACTACGCGTCTCTTACACTTAAAATACCCGGTCCACGCGGCATCATCTCATTAAAAGGTCGTTTAAGACCCCGGACACGGCTAGACGAGTCTGGCACAAATAAGCTAGGGGCCCCCTAGCCGCATACTCCTTCACAAGGGGCTGCGCGTACAAACAATAAAGAGCCACTAAAAGCTCAACTTTATTCATTCATACATACTTTGCTTTCAGTAAAAAAAATTGCACGATTTCTTTTCAAGCTAAGTTCCTCTCTTTTTACAGATGAACAACGTGTACACCCGTCCAGGATACGGCACAATGGAGACACAGGCGCAGACGTGCAGCAGGGACCCGTGGCAAGGATTCTTTTCAGATTCAGACCCTGCGTAAACCTTTCTTACTGTCTCTTGTTGATTCATATCCCACGGTTTTTACCATAACCAACAAGGAGGCTGGCGTTTTGGCATCGGCCGCGTCAGAGATTCTCGCCTGTACCTGGACACTAGGGGCTTAGGGCATTGTTCTGCCCGTCATCATAAAGACCGAATACCTTAGGGAGTGTTCGGCGTCTCGAGTTAGGCCTTATATGCATCAGCTCCAAATCATGTCTTTGGTCAAATGTTGGGTTTGCCCGGCTCCTGTGTTTTGCTGCCTTACGTTCCGTATCATCAGCTAACGCAGCACCAGGAGAACTACTGCGATTGTGCCCCGGTTCAGCCGGGCGAGCACCTCAGTAGAGAAAGCCGAAAACTGACTGTCATGATACAGCAAGAGACTGGTCAACCACTCGATCGACTACCGGAATGTTTAGAATTCCTCCACTTTGACGAAGGACGGTTTCCCGGTCAGGCACATACGTGCCCCGAATTCGGAGAGCGCGGTGCCCCTAGGGGCTATATCGTAGCCCCACCCTCGAACTCCTATGGCTAAGTGAAAGTGATAAAGCATTATAGTCCGATTGCCTCGTTTGCTACGCTACCACCTCCTTCACAGGACCAAGACATTAGATTAAGTGTGAAAATGCGCTATTTTTGCAAAACACCCCCGCACCATGTGCGTGGGGGCTGAAGCCGAAGACTGCCATCTTTAAGGTTATACACAAGTATACATTAACGGCCGCACAGGAGATATTTCAATACTTGAACGTACAAGTATAAAAAGCACTTATATTATGAATATCGTTTTACAAACCATAAAGATCATTTGAACATGACATTTTTTGAGCACTGCGACTCAATCACACGAGCACCACGCAGAACTTCCCCAAAATAGTGCTCGATGGGTAACCGGCTCTCGTCCGAACCCCGGGTTGCAACATTGGTGGCATCCATCTCCGTCCAATATGTCTTCACACGGGCGAGGGCCATCCGTGCACCCTCTATGCAGGACCGACCGCTTCATCGCCTTGATATGCGGCACCGCCCCAAGGAATTGCTGCAATAAGCCAAAATAACTCTTCGGCTTGGGCCTATCTGGCCAGACATGAGCCACGATATCCGTCACGGCAAGTCCGGACAATCTATTCAGCTCAGCCCACTCAGCCAATCGATCGGTCAGCGGAAGTGAATGCTCCGGACTGTGGAATTGAGACCAAAAAAGCTCTTCCGTCTCGTGATCCTTTTGACTTCGGAAGTGCACAACAGCATCTGCCGCACTCGCCGCTAAATCCATATAAGGATCCTCCGGACCCCACAGCTGGCCGAGCTGAGCATACTTCGGATCTGTGAACCTCCTGCGCAGCAGAAAGGGCTTGCCAGCCGCAATATCTCTGGCTTGGCGCAGCTCCTCCTTTATAGCCCTCATAGTAGAACGGGCATCCTTAGCTTCGGCGGTGGCCTTCTTCAGGCTTTCTTGCTCCACTCTGCGTTCTTTTTCAAGAACCTCATAGCGGTATGTAACATCTTTCAGCCTAACGGCCATTTCGGCCATCTCCTCCCTGCTTCGGCAGTGAGCAGCCCTTTCGGCTTCTAGCTCCTCGGCCGCCTTCGAGGCAGCCACACCACTCCTTCTGGCCTGCTCCTTGGCTCGAGCAAGCTCTGCTCGAAGGTCCTCCACAGCAGCGGCACCATCTGCATCAAACACACATGTTGTAAGGAGTGAGCTTTGGCTCCCTTACCAGGTGACCACGGAGAAACAACCTACCTTGCGACTCGTCAAGTCGCTTATTGACCAGCGTGATGTCCGCATCCGCAACGTCGAGTTGCCGCTTTAGTTCAGCAACTCCATCAATCCGGCCGGCCACCAGACTATCCGCCACCTGTGTAGGAAAGGCAAGAATCAATACCTGAGATTATGATCCTCGGCACACTGTCGCTTTCGACAACATACCGAGTCTCAGGGGCTACTATCTATACAGGGCGCGTTTTATGTGCAAAACTATCAAAAGGTATGTCATTTTTACGTACCTCAAACCCCGCCAGCAAACTTCTGACGGCATCGTGCAACCCGCCCTCGGCGGATGAAATTCTTCCAATCACCATACTCATCAATGTATGGTGATCTTCTGAGATAGACGCCCTCTCAAGCAGATCCTTCAGCTCCCCCAGCCGTACACCAGTTGGTGCCGAACCCTTCGGCCCTACCGGACTTGGGGATACCCTCCGTGACGACATCTCAGGGTCGTCCGCCCCACCTGACGGTGCGGCAGATGGAGACGTCTCGCTCTCCATCATCTCCGGACGAAGGTCCCCTGAAGACGAGCTCATCTGAGAAGGACGGAGATCCGAACTACAAGGTAAAAACTTAGGTTATCCTCAGAAGCACAAATAGGGATGTCCCTTATTACAAAACTCCCCTTTTTCTACTTACGGCTCGCCGGAGGGCTGATTCCTTAGGGGAGATAGTGCGGCTGGGGCCTCCCTAGACGCAGGACCCTCCGATGAAGATCTCTTCCCCCGCTTCGAGGCCTTGGCCTCCGGGTTTTCGGAAGCGGTCCTCTTCTCCCCTTGGAAGGAGGGATTCTCGATCCCCCCTTTCTCAAAAGCCTCCTTGGTAGAGGCGGTAGTTCCTCTGTTTTCCCCTTCGCCTTCCTCTGAAGGCGCAACCTCCAGCATCCTGACCAGCACGGGATCCGGCGCGGTCTCTGGGAGGGGGCCGGACACCGTATCAGTTTTGCTTGCGCTATCCACTCCTGTTCAGAGGACAATTGGTTAAAAGGCGAATCCTAGAAATGCAAATGAACGGTATGTCCGGACACAGAGCTACTTACTTGTGTATCCGGGCGATTGCAGCTTAGGCCGGCGTCCTCGGTCAATTCCGGACATACCTCTTGTGATTCGAAGAACAATTTGTACATCTCCACGGGTGTCGTACCCATGAAGTGTTGGAGAATTCGTGGTCCCTCCGGATTGAATTCCCACAGCCGGAGAGGACGATGTTTGCAGAGCAGAAGGCGCCTAATCAGCTTGACCTGCATCACCACGATCAGATCGATCTCCCTCTCTTGGAGGTCTCGAATCTGGCCCTGCAATAGGGGCACGTCCTTTGACGGCCCCCAGTTGAGCCCTTGGTTGACCCATGACATCAGCCATCGTGGAGGTCCTGAGCGGAAGATGGGCGGCGGCTTCTGCCTGCTGCCCCTGGGAGCGGTAATATAAAACCACTCTTGTTGCCACAAGCCGAGCTCCTCTTGGAAAGAGCCCTCGGGCCATGGAGAATCGGCCCTCCTGCTTACAACCGCCCCGCCGCACTCTGCTTGGCGCCCCTCGATCATCTTCGGCTCCACGTTAAAGGTTTTGAGCCACAAACCGAAGTGGGGGGTAGTGCGGAGGAAGGCCTCGCAGACGACAATGAATGACGAGATGTGGAGGATGGACTACGGAGCCAGGTCATGGAATTCCAACCCATAGTAAAACATGAGCCCTCTCGCAAAAGGATCCATCGGGAAGCCTAAACCCCGACGGAGGTGGGACACAAACACGACGCTCTCGCCGGGCTCGGGAGTAAGAATGACTTGCCCTCTGGCCGGCAGCCTATGCGAAATCTCGCAGGTCAGGTACCTGGCTTCTCTCAACTTTAGCACGTCCTCTTCTGTGACGGAGGAGGGCATCCACCGGCCCTGTAGGTCGGAGCCGGACATTGCCGAAAGTCCGAAGCGCTCGAATCTGGGGCTCTGGGTGTTTTAACTCAGGGCGAAGGGCAGATTCGATTGAGGATTGAAGAGAAACGAGCCTTGGTCCCATTATAAAGAGGGAGAATACCAAGAGCCGTCCCCGTGACCGTTTGGGACTCGCCTTCGATAGAGGATGCGTGACAACGGGCGCGGTTGGGTTACCCACGTCCGTATTGATGGGAATCCCGGAATAAGGGGAACACGATCTCTGCTTCGACAAGACGTGCCAAGAAAACCGCTTCGCTGAACGCGCGGAGGTGGTATAGTAAAAACGATTCAAGTAAAGGCTTGGAAGTGGTGTGACATCACGCCACAAAATACGTCAGCAGATTGAGCTTGTGTACATATTATTCTCTCTATGGTAGTATGTGGAATTTATTTTGCAGAGCCGGACACTATCCTGGTGTTCACAATCTTCTATGAATTAATTCGAAGGAGGAACCCGCCTTGCAATGCCGAACAATACGCGCGCCGGATGCATCGTCATTGAAGCCTGGTTCAGGGGCTACTGAGGGAATCCTGGACTAGGGGGTGTCCGGATAGCCGGACTATCATCATCGGCCAGACTCCAAGACTATGAAGATACAAGATTGAAGACTTTGTCCCATGTCCGGATGGGACTTTCCTTGGCGTGGAAGGCAAGCTTGGCAATACGGATATGTAGATCTCCTACCATTGTAACTGACTCTGTGTAACCCTAGCCCTCTCCGGTGTCTATATAAACTGGAGGATTTTAGTCCGTAGGACGAACAACCATTACAACAATCATACCATAGGCTAGCTTCTAGGGTTTAGCCTCCTTGATCTCGTGGTAGATCCACTCTTGTACTACCCATATCATCAATATTAATCAAGCAGGAGTAGGGTTTTATCTCCATCGAGAGGGCCCGAACCTGGGTAAAAACATCGTGTCCCTTGTCTCCTGTTACCATCCGCCTAGACGCACAGTTCGGGACCCCCTACCCGAGATCCGCCGATTTTGACACCGACACCGACCTTGTCCCTTGTGAAGCTCGTGACTCCGAGGTGCCGGACTCCTCGCCGGACTCCGAACCTCCTGCGCCCCTACCAATGGAATCTGATTGGGCGCCGATCATGGAGTTCACCGCTGCGGACATCTTTCAGCACTCACCTTTTGGCGACATCCTGAATTTACTAAAGTATCTCTCGTTATCAGGAGAGCCCTGGTCGGGTCACGGTCAGGACGGTTGGGATGCGGACGATGAAGAAATTCAAAGCCCACCCACCACCCACTTTGTAGCCACTGTCGATGATCAAACCGACATGCTAGACTACGACTCCGAAGACATCGATGATATGGACGACGATGCCGGAGACGACCAAGAACCAGCGCCTACGGGGCACTGGAAGACCACCTCGTCATACGACATATACATGGTGGACATCCCAAAGGATGGGAATGGCGAGGAAACAGCGGAGGAAGACTCCTCCAAGAAATAGCCTAAGCGCCGGTGTCAGCGGCGCCGCTCTAAATCCCTCCACAGCAAGAATGGAGATTCCGGCACCAGAGACAATAACACCCCTGACAGTGCCGAAGACAACCCCCTCCAGCAAGATTCAGCATAGGAGGGCGGAGAAGCCAGCCCTCATGAGAGAGCGGCAGACGAAGAGGTAGAGGATGATAATTACATGCCTCCCTCTGGAGAAGAGGCAAGCCTCGACGACGACGAATTCGTTGTGCCGGAGGATCCCGTCGAACAAGAGCGTTTTAAACGCAGGCTTATGGCCATGGCAAACAGCCTCAAGAAAAAACCGCAACATCTTAGAGCTGATCAAGATCTGCTAGCCGACAGATGGACTGAAGTCCTTGCGGCCGCAGAGCATGAACTCGAACGCCCCTCCAAAAGCTACCCCAAACGCAAGCTGCTCCCCTGATTAGAGGAGGAGGCATATAAACCTGCATCACCAGCGCACAATACGGCTGACCGACCACCTCGTGGCCGCGACAGAGAGGCCTTTAGGCCCTCCACTAGAATCGTACCCCGGCATCGCTCGAAAAGCACAAAGCCACAGGGGAACGCTCCGGACTTGCGAGATATATTGGAGGATAAGGCAAGACAATCAAGATCGATCTACGGATCGCGTGGGCGCCCCATGATACGCGACGACATCCATCGTGCCGGATACAGCAAGTCCGGCCGGGCCGAACATAGTAGACAAAGCTCGTTTGAGCTACGTCGTGATATAGCCCAATACAGAGGCGCCGCACACCCACTATGCTTCATAGATGAAGTAATGGATCATCAAATCCCCGACGGGTTCAAACCCATGAACATTGAATCCTACGATGACACAACAGACCCCGCGGTTTGGATCGAAGACTATCTCCTTCATATCCACATGGCCGGCGGTGACGATCTTCACGCCATCAAATATCTCCAACTCAAGCTTAAAGGACCAGCTCGGCATTGGCTTAACAGCTTGCCAGCATAATCAATTGGGTGTTGGGAGGACCTGGAAGCCGCATTCCTTGACAACTTCCAAGGCACATATGTGCGACCACCAGACGCCGATGACCTAAGCCACATAATTCAGCAGCCAGACGAATCGGCCAGACAATTCTGGACATGGTTCTTAACAAAGAAAAATCAAATCGTCGACTGTCCGGATGGAGAGGCCCTCGCAACCTTCAAACATGACATCCGCGACGAGTGGCTTGCCCGGCACCTAGGACAGGAAAAGCCAAAATCCATGGCAGCCCTCACATCACTCATGACCCGCTTCTGCGTGGGAGAGGACAGCTGGCTAGCCCGCAGTAACAACCTCAGCAAAAATTCTGGCAGTCCGGATACCAAGGACCGCAATGGCAGGTCGCGTCGCAACAAAAACAAACGCCGCGTTAACGGCGATAACACTGAGGATACGGCAGTCAACGCCGGATTCAGAGGCTCCAAACCCGGTCAGCGGAAAAAGCCATTCAAAAGAACTACTCCGGGTCCGTCCAATTTGGAGCGAATACTCGACCGCTCTTGCCAGATACACGGCACCCCCGAAAAGCCAGCTAATCACACCAACAGGGATTGTTGGGTATTCAAGCAGGCAGGCAAGTTAATTGCCGAAAACAATGACAAGGGGCTGCACAGCGATTACGAGGAAGAGACCCAGCCGCCGAACAATAGAAGATAGAAGGGTTTCCCCCCACAAGTGCGGACGGTGAACATGATATACGCAACCCACATACCCAAAAGGGAACGGAAGCGTGCACTCAGGGACGTATACGCGATAGAGCCAGTCGCCCCAAAGTTCAATCCATGGTCCTCTTGCCCGATCACTTTTCATCGAAGGGACCACCCCACCAGCATCCGCCATGGCAGGTTCGCTGCATTGGTCCTAGACCCAATCGTCGATGGGTTTCACCTCACTAGAGTCCTGATGGACGGCGGCAACAGCCTGAACCTGCTTTACTAGGATACAGTGCGCAAGATGGGCATAGACCCCTCAAGGATTAAACCAACAAAGACGACCTTCAAAGGCGTCATACCAGGTGTAGAGGCCAATTGTACAGGCTCGGTTACACTGGAAGTGGTCTTCGGATCCCCGGATAACTTCCGAAGCGAGGAGTTAATCTTCGACATAGTTTCGTCCCGCAGCGGCTATCATGCTCTGCTCGGACGGACCGCGTTTGCAAAGTTCAACGCGGTGCCGCACTACGCATACCTCAAGCTCAAGAGCCAGGCCCTCGAGGAGTCATCACGGTCAATGGAAACACTGAACGCTCTCTCCGAACGGAGGAACATACAGCGGCTCTCGCAGCAGAAGTACAGAGCAGCCTCCTAAGGCAATTCTTGAGTCCGGCCGTTAAGCGACCGGACACTGCTAAACGCGCCCGAAGTAACCTACAACAAGACCACCTGGCACGTTCCGAGCACGCGTAGCAATGCGGCCCCAACCCCAGCCCTTGCAAAATTGCAAGACCGATACTTCGCGTACATCATTACGCTCTGGAGATACCATGGGCATAGGGGGAGGGGCACGACCACGACAGGCCCAGAGTGCGGCTCAACCACACCAGGGGCTCCCAAGTGTGTCATCTCTTTTTTTTCCTTTTTTTTCCTTATCCACAGGACTCCATTCACCAGAGGCCCTGTCCGGCAGCAGACCTGCCGAACTCACGATGCAACAGCCAGGGAAGGAAAAAAGCTACGACGAGTATCCAGGTGGTCTCCATTATGAGCATTATACCTGTTTTATACACCATCCCGCAGCCTACCCCTGGAGGGGGGACATGCTAAATAGTTCCACCCCTTGCTTATCGCACTATTTGTATCATTCTGCATTCAAGGCAGTATTTTTTGAATAAACAATGCATCGCTTTTTGCCTATAATTGCATTCCTTTCTTATACATATGTTCATTTATGACATGTTGCATCCGTACACTTTGGTACGGCTAAATACACCAGGGGCTTAAGTTCCCCACATTATGGTGTGACAAGTCCGAACACTTTCACAAGTGCGGCACCCCGAACTTATAGCATTATATGCATCGGCTCTGAATCATGTCTTGGGTCAATAGTTGGGTTTGCCCGGCTCCCATGTTTTGGTACCTTACGTTCCGTTGTATCGGCTAAGGTAGCACTGGGAGAACCACTGCGATTGCGCCCCAGTTGAGCTGGGCGAGCGCCTCAGTGGAGAAAGCTAAAACTGACCGTCATGATGAGGCGAGAGCCGGTCGCTGTTCGAGAAGTTTTTTCAAGTCCCTAAAGACTTATGCCGCTTAGAGCGAGGAACCGGCTTTGTCCGGCCTAGGCGTGGATAGCGCCCCGAATTTGGCCTTCCGAACACTAGGGCCTTCGCCAAAATTTAAAATTATAGAATTCTATGGCTAAGTGAGAGTGTTCAAGCACTATAAGTCCGGTTGCCTTGTTCGTTGTGTTGAGCGCCTCCCTAGATGGACCCAAAAATGGGAACAAGAGCGCTCAAGTTTATCCCGGACACCCCAGCACTCGTGGCATGGGGGCTGAAGCCGATGACTTGCCATCTCTCAGATTTAATAAACGGCCGCACAGAAGGTAATATTTTAAATTAACAAGCGTTGCTTAGCGCATATGAACAAAGTTTTCAGCGCACAGGATAACAAAATGCGAGTCTACTCAAATATTACATCTTTGGAGCACTCACCCGCAATCATGCGGGCACCCTTCAAGACACCCTTATAATACATTTCGGGCGTGTGATACTCCTTGCCCGTCGGCGGCGCGTCCGTCACAAGCTTCTCAGCGTCCATCCTGCCCCAGTGCACCTTTGCATGGGCAAGGGCCCGACGGGCACCTTCAATGCAGGCGGAGTTCTTAATGACTTCAACCCATGAACAAGCATCCACCAGCCGCCGCACCAGGCCGAAGTAGCTCCCAGGCATGGCCTCCTTGGGGCACAACCGAACTATGAGGCCCTTCATGGCCTGTTCGGCCATGTTGTGGAGCTCGACCAGCTGCTTCAGCTGGTCGCTAAGGGGCACCGGATGTCCGGCCTCAGCATACTGAGACCAGAAGACCTTCTCCGTCGAGCTCCCCTCTTCGGCCCTGTAGAAAGCGGCAGCATCGGACACGCTGCGGGGCAGATCTGCGAATGCTCCTGGAGTGCTCCGAATTCGGGTAAGTAATAGGTAATTCACATTCACATGCTTGCTTTGCATGAAAAATGCCTTACCCGCCGCTATTTTCTTCAACGCCTCGATTTCCTGGAGGGCCTTGTGGGCTTCGGCCTTAGCGGCTTTGGCACTCTCAAGAGCCGATGCAAGCTCGGACTCTTGAGTCTTCGAGTCGCACTCCAAACTCTCATGTTTTTCCACGATAGCCTGGAGCTCTTGCTGTACCTCCGCCACCTGCGCCTCCTGCTTCTCTCGCCCAGCACGCTCCGCGGCCGCATTACATTCGGCCGCGGACACCGCCTCCTTCAGGGTCGCCACCTCGTTCGTGGCACCTGGAGTACCCACGTTATCCTTGTCATTCCTCTTGCAACCAAAATCCTTTTCTGTAAGGTACAAATTTAATAAGGTGTTACTCACCTTCCTTGTCCTCGAGTTGCTTCTTGGCACGGCCGAGCTCGCTCTCGGACCGCTCGAGGCTTTGCTTCAAAGCATTGACCTCCGCAGTCAGTGCGGCAGAGGTAAGCAGCGCAGCCTGCAATCCCATATTGACATATTTTTAAGACTCCTGCGTATATCTTTTTAGATCCTCAGTCCGGCTTTTCTTTCCGAACATCGAACCGAGCATCAGGGGCTACTGTCTATGCGGTACTATTTTACATATATTAAATTCTTACCTCAAAGCCTGTTAGAAGGCTGCTGCAGGCTTTGGTCAGCCCGCTTTTGGCGAGCTGAACCTTCCGAATCACCGCACTCATGATAGTGTGGTGTCCCTCATCGATGGAAGCGCCGTTGAGCGCCTCCAGCAAGTTATCTGGCGCCTCCAGTTGGATGGAGGCCGCCGGTGTCATAGTCTTGCCCTTCTTACGAAGGGGCCACCCGCCGGACTCCGGAACCACTGCAGGTTCCAGCGCGGAGTCCGGTGCAAAGTCCGGGAGGTTGCCCTGCGGCACCTCTGGGGCCTCCTCCTCCTGGTGGGTCCCTTCCCGGGATCCCACCTCGGCGTCGTCAGCATCGGGGGGTGGAGGCGGTCGGAAGAGAATCCATATCCGACGTGCCCAAAGACCCGCTCGACGAAGCGGGAAGATCGTCCTTGGGTGGACTACAGGATTGTATGCGGCATTAGAAAGACACCATGCGACAAAAAGAAAAATTATAAATCATTTAGGAGTCCGGATACTTACGATCTCGCCAGGGGCTTGGCCCTTGAGGGCCACTCCTCGTCGCCATCGCCGGCGGTGGCGGAGCAGTCCGGGGGAAGGGTCTTTCCCTTCTTGGACCCTTCGGCCTCCCTCGCTGGGGAGGCCTTCCTCTTCTTCTCTCCCCCCGCTGGGGGAGAGGCCTCTTTCTTCTCCTCCTCGTCCTTGTGGGAGGAGTCCGCCTCGGAGTCATCGGACGATGAGTCCGATACCACCTGACGCCGGGAACTCCTTCGGGTTCCCGTGGACTTCTTCTTGGCCTTCTTCTCCGGCACTACGTAAAGTGCCGGGACCAGCAGCCTTGTCAAACGGGCATCTGCTGGGTCTTCTGGAAGAGGAGCCGGACAGTTAACCTGTCCGTACGTCTTCTGCCAGGCCTGTTAAAGGCATTGGGAGTTTAGATCCCGCATAAAGTCAAAACATGAAAAGCAAGTGTCCCATAAAGGATAACATGGCTTACCTCGCCAGCCGGACGCTGCGAGCTGAATCCGCGATCTTCGGTAGTGGATGCGGGAGCTTCGGCGCCCTTGAACAGCACCCTCCAGGCATCTTTGTACGTAGTGTCGAAGAGCCCGCTCAAGGTCCGATGCTATGCCGGATCAAACTCCCACAAACTGAAGTCCCGTTGTTGGCAGGGGAGAATCCGGAGGACGAGCATGACCTGGATTACATTGACAAGCTTGAGCTTCTTGTTCACCAGGGTTTGGAGACAGGACTGGAGTCCGGTCAGCTCTTCCGAACTACCCCATAGCAGGCCCTTCTCTTTCCAGGAAGTGAGCCGCATGGGGATGCCAGATCTGAATTCGGGGGCCGCTGCCCATTTAGGGTCACGCGGCTCGGTGATGTAGAACCATCCCGATTGCCACCCTTTGATGGTTTCCACGAAAGCACCCTCGAGCCAAGTGACGTTGGGCATTTTGCCCACCATGGCGCCTCCGCACTCCGCTTGGCTACCCTTCACAACCTTCGGCTTGACATTGAAGGTCTTTAGCCACAAGCCGAAGTGGGGCTGGATGCAGAGGAAAGCCTCGCACACGACGATAAACGCCGAGATGTTGAGGATGAAATTCGGGGCCAGATCGTGGAAATCCAGGCCATAGTAGAACATGAGCCCCGGACAAAGGGGTGGAGTGGGAAGCCCAGTCCACGGAGGAAATGGGGAAGGAATACCACCCTCTCATGGGGCCCGGGGGTGGGGATGGGCTGCCCCTCGTCGGGGAGCCGGTGCGCGATGTCGCTGGACAAATATCCGGCGTTGCGCAGCTTCTTGATGTGCCCCTCCATAACGGAGGAGGCCATCCACTTGCCTCCCGCTCCGGACATGGCTGGAGAAGGTCGAGGTGAGATGTGCGGACTTGGGCGCTGGAGCTCGAGTGCGCGGAGATGGATAAGCAAAGGAGGAAGAAGGCGTAGGTAAAAAAGGTGGATCCTTATCCCCTTATATATGGGCGGACGAAACTATGCGTCCCCACCGGCCTGGTAAAACTTGCTTATCTCCCAAGCGCCACAATCAATGGCGTGGTTGGGTTACCCACGTCCGTATTGATGGGAATTCCGGAATAAGGGGAACACGATCTCTGCTTCAACAAGACGTGCCAAGGAAACCGCTTCGCTAAACGCGCTGAGGTGGTATAATAAAAACGATTCGAGTAAAGGCTTGGTTGTGGTGTGACGTCACGCCACAGAATACGTCAGCAGATTGAACTTGTGTAAATATTATTCTCTCTATGGTGGTATGTGGAATTTATTTTACAGAGCCGGACACTATCCTGGTGTTCACAATCTTCTATGAATTATTCGGAGGAGGAACCCGCCTTGCAATGCCGAAGACAATATGCGCGCCGGACTCGTCGTCATTGAAGCCTGGTTCAGGGGCTACTGAGGGAGTCCTGGACTAGGGGGTGTCCGGATAGCCGAACTATCATTATCGGCTGGACTCCAAGACTATGAAGATACAAGATTGAAGACTTCGTCCCGTGTCCGGATGGGACTTTCCTTGGCGTGGAAGGCAAGCTTGGCGACATGGATATGTAGATCTCCTACCGTTGTAACCGACTCTGTGTAACCCTAGCCCTCTCCGGTGTCTATATAAACCGGAGGGTTTTAGTCCATAGGACACAACAACAATCATACCATAGGCTAGCTTCTAGGGTTTAGCCTCCTTGATCTCGTGGTAGATCCACTCTAGTACTACCCATATCATCAATATCAATCAAGCAGGAGTAGGGTTTTACCTCCATCGAGAGGGCCCGAACCTGGGTAAAAACATCGTGTCCCTTGTCTCCTGTTACCATCCGCCTAGACGCACAGTTCGGGACCCCCTACCCGAGATCCGCCGGTTTTGACACCGACGACGGCCGATGGTGCCGGTGAGCAGTGCCAGGCGGCGCGGGATTGGGCGTCGGGGTCGACGCGGTTGTCGGGGTGGATGGTGGCGATGGCATAGATGAGCGGCGAGGGGCACCGACGGGTGGTGCCAGGGGCGATGGGGCACGGCGTCGAGGGGGCTCATCCCCGATCCGGATCTAGATCAAGGGAGGGGGAACGAGGGACGTGGTGAGTGAGTGGGGGAGTGGGTGTGACAGGATAGGGTTTCCCATCGGTGGGCGGGGGGGTTATCGGGAGTGAGGGGCCGGTTGGGCCGGCCGGCTGGGTCTTGGCCTAGTTAGCCCTGAGGCCATCTGGGTCGTGGCCCAGCGGAGGGGGGGTGTTCTCCCCTTATCTCTTTTTTTGGCATTTTGTTTTTCTTAATTTTTTCTTTTCTGTTTTATTTTTAGTTTCTCTCCATTTTAGTTTTTATAATTATGATCTTAGTTCCTAAAATAGTATCACTACTTATTCTAATGCCACGATATCTTGCGCACCCAAAAGGCATAGTTTTACAATGGTTTAATATTTAAAAGCATTTAAATAATAGTTTTGTCGATGTTTTATTCATCTTTTAGTATTTAAATATTTTTATAAAAGTGTGGGTTCCCTATCGTAATTACCAATGCATTATTTGGCACAATCCGAACATTTTAGTTCTATGGTTTGAAAACTTTGTATGTTTGTCTGGAACTCAAATTTGAATTCGAATCGTTTTGAACTAACGCGAGATTAGCGACAGTAATGGAGGTGACGTGGCATCATTAGCAGAGGTTATTGTAGCTTGATTATCCGGGCGTCACAATTCTCCTCCACTACAATAAATCTTGTCCCGAGATTTAAGGGGCAGATTTAGGGGGAAGACTAGGTTTGGGCAATTTCTAACGATTCTTCTCGAAGAGGTCGATCCACTACGTTGAGGTCTTCATTTCTATGCTTCAGGTCATCATTATGAAGTCGTCATCCTTTCTTCGGGGATTCCATCGTACTTACAAATAGGCAACGGGGCAGATCGGCAACGATAGAATGCTATAAGGGTAACAATCTGGGATTAACCCATGAATGAGCATATGAGTACCTCTCGAGTTGAACACATAAAACACTTCGAGAGTAAAGTTCGAAGGTACAATAAGAAGTTTCAAGCAGCCAGGCAATCGTTATATGCGTAGTGAGAAGGTGAAAGGGTTTCAGGGCAATGTAAATAAGTATTGCGTCTGATGCTAGAATAGATCACTAGGAATGTGACTTGTGAATTGCATACGAAGCCAAGCTCAAGGAATATCTTTGGCAATAGGGTCTACTGGAGAGTCAGGTTTCAATCCCGTGGAACTGTGGGTTATGGGCCCACCATGTGGGTTAATAGTAGGAAGGGTGGTGACGTCTTGCACGACCATGTAAGCATGGCAAGTCAGAGGATAGTCTATCGGTTATGTCGGCAACAACATCGATACCAAGGCTGAGGGACAAAGAGAACCATTTTCCTGCTCATTGAACGAGGCGGACCAATAGTCAAAGTTCTCATCCATCGGTGGTTACCACGGTGCTATCGACAAATGCAACAGGGTCTTGCTGACAGAATTGTACACCGAGGTGTTTACATAAGCAGGAGAATATTACTGCTTAGATCACAAGAAGGTTTAAACAAACCAACGGAAAGGAAAAGTGGTTATCATGTTTAAACAGAACAATGGAAGGGAAAATGTGTATACACACATATTTCGGGGGTATATCCTTCCCAAGGACAAGCGGAGCATGATATCCATGACAGGATGGAAAGTAGAAAACCATTTAGGTAATGGGGAGGAACCTCATGATATCACCCATACAACGGTGTTAGGATAAATGATAAAGAAAATTTAGCATTGTGCTTCAAATGCTCCTTTTGAAAATCGGATTACCACAGACATGCTTCGAGATAGCATTGACATGGTCTTCAAGCAAAGGTCAGACTTTGGATTCACAAAGGATCCATTAGGAACAACTTATAGAATAAGTCCTACAATTTCCTCGTGAAAGAATGGCTAAACTTGCTAAAAAGGATACTATAACAATAGGTCCTCCGCCCAGGTGTGTTAGGCATGACATCACCTTACCAGGTGATGTAAAGATGTTTATAACTCCTGGAAATATGTTCCAACCATCATATCTGACCGAGATTCAGATCTGATTGGTGTCAGGATACCTCAGACTCAGGATGTCTGAGAAGAAAAGGTGCAACACAAATTGACGGGATGACATTGTAAGATTCTTGGGAATGAACTATGGAAGCGAGTTTCGAAGCAAGAGTTCATCAGTAAAGCAAGGAGAGGATGAGGGGGTGGCTGATGGACACAGCGACAATTCCTCGAGATTTCCAAAAAGATGGATTTCCACAATCATGTGAACAAGGAGATAACATTTTTCAGATCAAATGATATAATGATGTATGCCTGAGGAAAACATACTCAAGTAAACATTGGTTGAAAGGTGCACCTGAAAGATGGGCTTAGGTAGCATGATCAATGTTAGAAGGGTCATCCGATATCCAATACACAAAGAATGTGATTATCGTTCAGTAACTTACAAGCAATAGGGTTGCTAGAAGTTTTGAATTGTTCACATCACCGTCTATTTGTCGGTATTCCGGTTAGAAATAACACAGGGACTAAGGAATATAGGGAGATGGCAAGAAGTATTACTTGTATCAAGAATTTTTAAGAGGTGGCAAAATTCTCACGACATTCTTGACATAAAAGATAGTAATACTCCAAGGTAAATAAGAACAAATGCTGGATAGCAAGGAACTCAAGGTATAACACAAAACACGGACAAGTTTGTGTTGAACGGAAGGCAATAAAGTGGTCGATGATAATACAAATCATCGAGGGAAAGGATGGTATTTCTCATCATGAATTCTTGATACCCTGGAAGAGCTCACAATGCTGATGGTGATCACAACACAATTGTCGAGAGATTTCATGAAGATGTAATTGACCGACGATGACATCAAGTCAAAGGAATGACGAAAGTGAAAGGTTATTGGAACCATGAGTACGACACAAACTCGAAATCAAGCTTGCTGTTCAAGGCGAAATGATTTGACGAGGAAAATCGACGTAAGCTTAGCTCATCATCGAAAGTGGTGCTCCGGGAATAAGGACCAGGTAGCACAGTTAAAAGTTGCACGATAATGATATAGCCGATCAGGCTATGAATGACTTGAAGGATTAATAAACTCATAAGCAACGAAGATTACTTAGAGTTATTGAATCGGAGTGCAGAATTGATTCACTTATCGGTGTCTTTGAGTGTTTAATAACTCAGAGCCCATGAAAAATGTAATCAGTGAGAATGTAGTACTTGATGAAGAACTCATAAGAATTTATGTTGTTCCAAGATAATATCAAGATACCAGGGGGTAATACTCGACGACAGATCAAAGTAGAGGTTGGACTAGGGTATTGCTCTGCAGAAGACAAGTGCTTTAACTTGCACGAGAAATGGTATTTAAAGGAGAACAAGGTCGGAACCACGATTGCAAAAGGCCAGATCCCAGATATAAGATGAACTTATACCAAGGGAATAATTAATTTAAGAGAAGATTTAATGATAAGATCTACATCATGTCCATGGGAATGAACACAAAGTTCAAGGTCGACTCCCACTGCTCTGTTAAAATTAAGTGAAGATGAAGAACTACCTGGTGAATTACCAGAGGAGTATGACCCGTGAAATCTTTCGGGTTCACACAGATTAAGGAAGGCATAGGTTCAACCCATCAGGGCATCTTAGAAACATATACCAAAAACTTTAGGGGTAAATAACTCAAGCTCTGAAGCAGAGCATGTTTAACCAAAGAGGGGATACAAATTACCAAAGGCATTATGTATCAGGGAGGATTCATAAGGCGGTAAAATATGAAGGACACTGTCGAATAATAATCCAACAAAGGTTTGACGGTCCATAGCAGAGCTAATGTGAGCATCAGCACACAATCAGATAAAGAAACAATGCAAAGGCATCTGATTATAGAACATCTGAATAATTCGATGCTTAGATAACAAAGGAATTATGATTTCCAAAATGAAGGATCAGAAGCAGACGCTCTGATTAAGAATGGATAAGTTGAACAGACTTAGGGGTACAATCGATGGCAATTTGATTGGTCGAGAACCAGCTCCAGTTCAAAATGACGTCTGAGCCAGAAGGATGAATCACAGGATCTGATTCAGGATTGTGAGCATTCACAACTTATTGAATCAATGGACTCAAAATGATAGTGATAAAGGATACTAAATGAATATTGCTGGTCTTAAGGAACGTGACCAAATTGCAAGCACACAATTGTAGAGCAATCGCGGGCAGAGAATTACCGAGAGATTAGACAAGATCTCAATGTATCTTGTGAATAACATGAACAACAAGGGAAGAACAAATACTCGATAAGTGTGTGGAATTATCCATAGGGGTTATTTATTTGGCAAAGAACCGCAAGGCAATAAGCTCAAGGATTCTCAAAAAGTTGGAGAAATAATTCGATGCATCTTGTAATAACAAGATCAACTAGGAAACATTGTATGTACGATGAGTATATGTGGTTATCCATAGGGGTTTATCGATGAAAGGGAATTGCAAAAGCGATGCCATAAAGTCTTGAGAGAACATCGAAGAGTATCTTCGGAATTTTCTGGTGCAGCAGGCGATCATCTGGAGTGAGGGGCTCTCCGGGAGAAACTATTTTCGAGAACCTAAAGTTATTTTTTTAGCAAAATCATTTAACCCGAATAGAAGAAAGATCGGAGTCCCAGAGTATAGACAAGGAATAAAAGATCTTAATACCACCCAATGGCGACGTGGGCCCGTAAGCCACACAGCCATGTTAGTAAAACAGTTTTCACTGACTAGACTCAACTTCGGCCAAGGAGTTTGGAAGGGGGATTCCTACAGAAAGTCGGCTCTGATACCAACTTGTGATGCCCCCGATTCGATCGTACACTAATCATACACGCAAACGTGTACGATCAAGATCAGGGACTCACGGGAAGATATCACAACACAACTCTAAAAATAAAATAAGTCATACAAGCATCATAATACAAGCCAGGGGCCTCGAGGGCTCGAATACAAGTGTTCGATCATAGACGAGTCAGCAGAAGCAACAATATCTGAGTACAGACATAAGTTAAACAAGTTGCCATAAGATGGCTAGCACAAACTGGGATACTGATCGAAAGAGGCACAGGCCTCCTTCCTGGGATCCTCCTAACTACTCCTGGTCGTCGTCAGCGGCCTGCACGTAGTAGTAGGCACCTCCAGTGTAGTAGGAGTCGTCATCGACGGTGGCGTCTGGCTCCTGGGCTCCAGCATCTGGTTGCGACAACCAGGAAGAAAAGAAAGGGGGGAAAAGGGGGAGAAAAGCAACCGTGAGTACTCATCCAAAGTACTCGCAAGCAAGAATCTACACTACATATGCATGGGTATATGTGTAAAGAGGCAATATCGGTGGACTGAACTATAGAAGGCCAGAATAAGAGGGGGATAGCTAGTCCTATCGAAGACTACGCTTCTGGCAGCCTCCATCTTGCAGCATGTAGAAGAGAGTAGATTGAAGTCCTCCAAGTAGCATCGCATAGCATAATCCTACCTGGCGATCCTCCCCTCGCCGACCTGTGGAAAAGCGATCACCGGGTTCTCTGTGGAACTTGTCTGGGTGTTTTATTAAGTATCCGGTTCTAGTTATCATAAGGTCAAGGTACAACTCCGGGTCGTCCTTTTACCGAGGGACATGGCTATTCAAATAGATAAACTTCCCTGCAGGGGTGCACCACATAACCCAACACGCTCGATCCCATTTGGCCGCACACACTTTCCTGGGTCATGCCCGGCCTCGGAAGATCAACACGTCGCAGCCCCACCTTAACAGAGAGGTCAGCACGCAGGTATAAATCCTACGCGCGCAGGGGTCTGGGCCCATCGCCCATTGCACACCTGCACGTTGCGTACGCGGCCGGAAGAAGACCTAGCCCCATTAATACAAGAGCAGGCTTACGGTCCAATCCGGCGCGCACCGGTCAGTCGCTGACGTCACGAAGGCTTCGGCTGATACCACGACGTCGAGTGCCCATATATTTCCCGCGTAGTTGGTTAGTGCGTATAGGCCAGTGGCCAGACTCAGATCAAATACCAAGATCTCGTTAAGCGTGTTATTATGAAGTAACCGCGAACGCCAACCAAGGCCAAGCCCACCTCTCGCCTAGGTGGTCTCAACCTGCCCTGTCACTCCGCCTCAAAGTAACAGTCAGGGGCCGTCGGGAAGCCAGGCCCACCTCTACCGGGATGGAGCCACCTGTCCTTCCAGCCCCCACATCGGAATCACTTGCGGGTATTCAACAAGCCAACCCGACTTTAGTCACCATTTGTATAGTATGTATATATGTATAGTATATACCCGTGATCACCTCCCGAGTGATCACGGCCCGATAATATAGCAAGGCAGACTGACAAGAATGTAGGGCCACTGATGATAAACTAGCATCCTATACTAAGCATTTAGGATTGCGGGTAAGGTATCAACTGTAGCAACAATGATAGGCTATGCAACAAAATAGGAGGAACCGAACAGTAACATGCTACACTACTCTAATGCAAGCAGTAGAGAGAAGAATAGGCGATATCTGGTGATCAAGGGGGGGGGGGGCTTGCCTGGTTGCTCTGGCAAGAAGGAGGAGTCGTCAACACCGTAGTCGTACTTAGTGGCATCAGTGCCGGTCTCGGGGTCTACCGGAGAAGAAGAGGGGGAAGAAATTAGTAAACACGGAGCAGACAAAGCATCACAAAACACAAGGAGGCAATACGCGGTGCTAGGTATGCCCTAACGCAGTAGTAGGTGATACCGGCGAAAGGAGGAAACAACCGAAAAAGTATTCCCGGTGTTTCGCGTTTTCGGACAGATGAACCGGAGGGGGAAAGTTGCGTGTTTGCTATGCTAGGGATGTGTGGCGGGCGAACAGGCTGCGTATCCGAATTCGTCTCGTCGCGTCTCGTCGTTCTGAGCAACTTTCATGTACAAAGTTTTTTGATCTGAGCTACGGTTTATTTTATATTAATTTTAAAAGATTTAAATCATTTTTAAGATTTATTTAATTATTTTAAATCAAAATTATCCAGAACAGTGTTTGCTGATGTCATCATGATGTCAGCAGTCAACTGTGACCGTTGACCGGTCAAACTGATGTGTGCGGTCCGCATGTCATTTACTGATTAGGCTAATCAGGGTTTAATTAAGTTAACTAGTGATTAGGTTGATTTAATCAAGATTAATTAAGTTCATTAATTAATTAATATTTTAATTATTTCAATTCTCTTTTTTCTAAAAAAAATAAAAAATGTTATGGGGCTGGGCCCCACATGTCATTGGCCCTAGGGGCCTTAGCGGGGACGGGGCGCTGCAGGTGCGTTACGCGCGCAGGCGCCAGGCGCCCGACGGGGCAAGCCCGGGCGCACGGGCGATGGCCGGCGGACCGCCGGAGTTGGTCGCGGGACCGCGGTGGTCGGCGTGAGCTCGAACTGGAGAGGGGCGAGGGGAGCGAGGGCGTGCGCGCTCGTGCAGGGATCACGACGACCGGACGAGAGGGGGAAGAGGAGGAGAGGCCGGGGCCTCACTTGCGGTGCAGGGAAAATGACAGCGGTTGTCGAGGAGGAGGACGGGGACGACGGCGCGGTCGAGGCGTGGTGCAGCAGCGGGGCGACGTGCGTCGACGGCGTCCGGCGAGGAGGGGGATGAGGACGAGCGACGGAGATGGGGAGGTGTCGAGGCGGCTCCAGCAGGGGGTTCCGGGTGACGGCGGCGTCGTGCGCCGATCCGGCGAGGAGGAGGTCGAGGACGGAGCGGTCCGGCTGGGAGGCGGTTCGTGGAGATGGTGGGCGATCCGGCGAACGGCGGCGAGGGGCGACGGGGCGAGGAAGCCGCTCAGGGAGAGACGAAGACGACGGCCGACGGTGCCGGTGAGCAGCGCCGGGCGGCGCGGGATTGGGCGTCGGGGTCGACGCGGTTGTCGGGGTGGATGGCGGCGAGGGGCACCGACGGGTGGTGCCAGGGCGATGGGGCACGGCCTCGAGGGGGCTCATCCCCGATCCAGATCTGGATCGAGGGAGGGGAACGAGGGACGTGGGGAGTGAGTGGGGGAGTGGGTGCGACGGGATAGGGTTTCCCATCGGTGGCCCGGGGGGGGGGGGGGGGGGGGTCGGGAGTGAGGGGCCGGTCAGCTGGGTCTTGGCCTAGTTGGCCCTGAGGCCATCTGGGTCGTGGCCCAGCGCGGGGGGGGTGTTCTCCCTTTATCTCTTTTTTTGGCTTTTTGTTTTTCTTAATTTTTCCTTTTCTATTTTATTTTTAGTTTCTCTCCATTTTAGTTTTTATAATTATGATCTTAGTTCCTAAAATAGTATCACTACTTATTCTAATGCCACTATATCTTGGGCACCCAAAAGGCATAGTTTTACAACAGTTTAATATTTAAAAGCATTTCAATAATAGTTTTGTCGATGTTTTATTCATCTTTTAGTATTTAAATATTTTTATAAAAGTGTGGGTTCTCTATCGTAATTACCTATGCATTATTTGGCACAATCCGAACTTGTTAGTTCTATGGTTTGAAAACTTTTGATGTTTGCCTGGAACTCAAATTTGAATTCGAATCATTTTGAACTAACGCAAGATTAGCGACAGTAACGGAGGTGACGTGGCATCATTAGCAGAGGTTACTATAGCTTGATTATCCGGGCGTCACATGTACGCAGGGTGGGTCGCAGCCATAAATTGCGTCAAGGCCACGTACCCCAGAATAGCATTGTACGGCAGGGTCGATCCTGGCGATGTCAAAGTCGATGAGCTCGGTACGGTAGTTGTCGCAGGTCCCGAAGGTGACAGGGAGGCGGATCTGCCCCAAGGGGCTGGTAGAGCCGCCGCCGACCCCGGAGAAAGGTTTGGAGGGGCGGAGCCGGCTGGGCGGTACGTGCACCAGGCCGAACGCCTCCAGGGAGAGCACGTTGAGGCAGGCTCCACCGTCGATGAGGGTTCTGGTGACCGCCACGTCGCAGACGGTGGGGCTGCAAAGCATTGGGAGGGCGCCTCCTCCCGTCGTGGCGGAAGGATGCTCCCCGGGGCCGAAGGTGAGGTCGGCCTTGGGCGCCGCCCGGCCCGAGGGAGCCCCCAAGCCCGCCTGGGTGGCGCCTACTGATACGTCTCCAACGTATCTATAATTTTTGATTGTTCCATGCTATTATATTACCCCTTTTGGATGTTGATGGGCTTTATTTTACACATTTATATCATTTTTGGGACTAACCTACTAACTGAAGGCCCAGCCCATATTGCTGTTTTTTTTTGCCTATTTTAGTATTTGGAAGAAAAGGAATGTCAAACGGAGTCCAAACGGAATGAAACCTTCGGGAGCATGATTTTTGGAATGAACGTGATCCAGAGGACTTGGAGTGCAAGTCAAGAAGCTGCCGAGGCTCCCACGAGATAGGAGGGCGCCCCCCCCCCCCCCCCCTTAGAGCGTGCCCCCTGTCTCGTGGGCCCCTCGGGCGGCCACCGACGTACTTCTTCCTCCTATATATACCTACGTACCCCGAAAACATCCAGGAGCAGGACAAAACACAATTTCCACCACCGTAACCTTCTGTATCCGCGAGATCCCATCTTGGAGCCTAAGCTGGCGTTCTACCGGAGGGGGAATCAACCACGGAGGGCTTCTACATCAACATCCTTGCCCCTCCGATGAGTTGTGAGTAGTTTACCACAGACCTACGGGTCCATAGTTATTAGCTAGATGGCTTTTTCTCTCTTTTTGGATCTCAATACAATGTTCTTCCCCTCTCTTGTGGAGATCTATTCGATGTAAACTCTTTTTGCGGTGTGTTTGTCGAGATCCGATGAATTGTGGGTTTATGATCAAGTTTATCTATGAATAATATTTGAATCTTCTCTGGATTCTTTTATGTATGATTGAGTTATCTTTGCAAGTATCTTCGAATTATCAGTTTGGTTTGGCCTACTAGATTGATCTTTCTTGCCATGGGAGAAGTGCTTAGCTTTGGGTTCAATCTTGCGGTGTCCTTACCCAGTGACAGAAAGGGTTGCAAGGCACGTATTGTATTTTCGCCATCGAGGATAACAAGATGGGGTTTATATCATATTGCTTGAGTTTATCCCTCTACATCATGTCATCTTGCTTAATGCGTTACTCTGTTCTTATGAACATAATACTCTAGATGCAGGCAGGAGTCGGTCGATGTGTGGAGTAAAAGTAGTAGATGCAGGCAGGAGTCGGTCTACTTGTTATGGACGTGATGCCTATATACATGATCATGCCTAGATAATCTCATAATTATTCGCTTTTCTATCAATTACTCGACAGTAATTTGTTCACCCACCATAATACTTATGCTATCTTGAGAGAAGCCACTAGTGAAACCTATGGCCCCCGGGTCTATCTCTTATCATATTTGCTTCCAATCTACTTTTATTTGCATCTTTACTTCTTGCATCTATATTATAAAATACCAAAAATATATTTATCTTATCTTACTATCTTTATTAGATATCACTTTCGCAAGTGGCCGTGAAGGGATTGACAACCCCTTTATTGCGTTGGTTGCTGCTACGTCTCGAGCTTGCGTTGGTTTTCCCCGAAGAGGAGAGGATGATGCAGCACAGTAGCGTAAGTATTTCCCTCAGGTTTTGAGAACCAAGGTATCAATCCAGTAGGAGGTCACGCGCAAGTCCCTCGTACCTGCACAACACGATAGCAACTCGCAACCAATGCTTAAGGGTTGGGTACTTACGAGAGTGAGATCTGATAGAGATAATATTTTTGGTATTTTTGATATAAAGATGCAAAGTAAAAAGTAAAGGCAAAGTAAAAACAAAGCAAGTAAATAAAGTGATATAGATTGATATGATGAGAATAGACCCGGGGGCCATAGATTTCACTAGTGGCTTCTCTCAAGAGCATAAGTATTCTACGGTGGGTGAACAAATTACTGTTGAGCAGTTGATAGAATCGACCATAGTTATGAGGTTATCTAGGTATGATCATGTATATAGGAATCACGTCCGAGACAAGTAGATCAAAACAATTCTGCATCTACTACTATTACTCCACTCATCGACCGCTATCCAGCATGCATCTAGAGTATTAAGTTAAAAACAGAGTAACGCCTTAAGCAAGATGACATGATGTAGAGGAATAAATTCATGCAATATGATAAATACCCCATCTTGTTATCCTCGATGGCAACAATACAATACGTGCCTTGCAACTCTTTCTGTCACTGAGTAAGGACACCGCAAGATTGAACCCAAAGCCATGCACTTCTCCCATTGCAAGAACTACCAATCTAGTTGGCCAAACCAAACGGATAATTCGAAGAGACTTGCAAAGATAATTCAATCATACATAAAAGAATTTAGAGAAGAATCAAATATTTTCCATAGATAAGTTGGATCATAAACCCACAATTCATCGGTCTCAACAAACACACCGCAAAAAGAAGATTACATCGAATAGATCTCCATGAGAGAGGGGGAGAACATTGTATTGAGATCCAAAAAGAGAGAAGAAGCCATCTAGCTACTAGCTATGGACCCAAAGGTCTGAAGTAAACTACTCACACTTCATCGGAGGGGCTATGGTGTTGATGTAGAAGCCCTCCGTGGTGGATGCCCCCTCCGGCGGAGCTCCGGAACAGGCCCCAAGATGGGATCTCGTGGATACAGAAGGTTGCGGCGGTGGAATTAGGTTTTTGGCTCCGTCCCTGGTCTATTGGGGATACGTAGGTATATATAGGAGGAAGGAGTACGTCGGTGGAGCTCCGAGGGGCCCACGAGGTAGGGGGCGCGCCCAGGGGGCGCGCCCTCCACCCTTGTGACCTCCTCGGAAGCTTCTTGGAGTAGGGTCCAAGTCTCGTGGATCACGTTCGGTGAGAAAATCACGTTCCCGAAGGTTTCATTCCGTTTGATATTCCGTTTCTTCGAAATACTGAAATAGGCAAAAAACAACAATTCTGGGCTGGGCCTCCGGTTAATAGGTTAGTCCCAAAAATGATATAAAAGTAGAAAATAAAGCCCAATATAGTCCAAAACAGTAGATAAAGTAGCATGGAGCAATCAAAAATTATAGATACGTTGGAGACGTATCAGTTGCGAGTTCTTTGTTTGTTTGTGTAGGTGCGTGGGACTTCTGAGGAGCCTCCTACTGGATAGATACCTTGGTTCTCAAAAACTGAGGGAAATACTTACGCTACTATTGCTGCATCACCCTTTCCTCTTCGAGGAAAACCAACGCAAGCTCAAGACATAGCAAGAAGGATTTCTGGCACTGTTGCCGGGGAGGTCTTCGCTCAAGTCAAGACATACCAAGTACCCATCACAAACTCATCTCCCTCGCATTTACATTATTTGCCATTTACCTCTCGTTTTCCTCTCCCCCACTTCACCCTTGCCGTTTTATTCGCCCTCTCTTTCTCAATCTCCTCCTCTCTTTCGCTTGCCCTTTCGTTTGCTCGTTTGGTTGGAATAGATGCTTATTTATTGCTAAACAAAGAACCTAAGATCTATGGATCCTCATCCGCTTGCTAATCTTTTTAAGAGATCCAACTGATGAACCAATTGCTAGTGAGTTTTGTGCACTAGATTATCTTTATGAAGCTTTGCTCAAAATTTGTGAATCTGAAAATTACGATGAAGAAATTTATAGAGAGATTCACGATAACTCCTTGAATAAAAATCATGATTGCAATGATTTTCCTATAAATTCTCTTGATGTCAATTGTGCTAATAATATGCAAAATCCTAAGCTTGGGGATGCTAGTTTTGCTATGTCTACTACTTGTTTCAATGATCATGATTGGGGTGATTCTTCTTATAACCTTGAATATTTATTGAAGCCCCATGATGTATATGAGATTGATAATAGTGTTTGCAATAATATTGAAAGTGGGTTTGGAAGAGTGTTAACTTTAGATCCCACATATTTCGAGTATGTTCAATCTTATGATATTTTTGATAAAAGTGGGTTCGGAAAGGTCATGACTTTAGTTAATGTTAATCCCACTATCTTGGAAGAGTGTCAACTTTGCATGTATGTGGATCATGCTGAGAATATGTTTTGTGATAGCTATTTTGTTGAATTTTCCTATGATCCTACATGTAATTATTAGGAGAGAGAAAAATATGGTCGTAGAAATTTTTATCTTATTAAATTACCTCTCGTCATGTTGAGATTGCTATCGTCTCTTTCTTCTTCCTTGCGTATACTAGTTTTTGCTTGCCTTGCAAATTTGTTTGCTTATAATATGCCTATGCATAGGAAGTATGTTAGACTTAGATGTGTTTGTCACGTGTTTTATGATGCTCTCTTTGTGCTTCAATTCTTGTCTTTCATGTGAGCATCATTGAAATCTCAATGCCTAGCTAAAAAAAGGCTTTAAAGAAAAGCGCTTGTTGGGAGGCAACCCAATATTTTTCCTTGCTGTTATCTAATAATTCTTGCATCTACCTTCTGTTTAGATGTGTTTTTATCTTTTAGTTTGTGTTTGTGCCAAGTAGAACCTATAGGATAACCTATGATGATAGTTGATTTGATTCTGCTGAAAAACAGAAACTTTGCACGCACCAATATAATTTTGTTAAATCACAGGAACATGATTTTGCGTTGATTCTTTTTGATGCTGATCAGAAAACAAATTTTCCAGTACTTCCTATTCTGGTAGGATTTGTAGAGTTCCAGAAGTTTGCGTTAGTTACAAATTGCTACAGACTGTTCTATTTTTGACAGATTCTGTTTTTCGTGTGTTGTTTGCTTATTTTGATGCATCTATGGCTACTAAAATAGTTTATAAACCATAGAGAAGTTGGAATACAGTAGGTTTAACACCAAAATAAACAAAGAATGAGTTCATTACAGTACCTTATGTGGTGATTTTGTTTTCTTTCACTAACGGAGCTTATAAGATTTCCTGTTGAGTTTTGTGTTGTGAAGTTTTCAAGTTTTGGGTAAAGCTTTTATGGACAATGGAATAAGGAGTGGCAAGAGCCTAAGCTTGGGGATGCCCATGGCACCCCAATATATTCAAGGATAGCCAAAATCCTAAGCTTGGGGATGCCCCGGGAAGGCATCCCCTCTTTCGTCTTCGTTCATTGGTAACTTTACTTGGAGCTATATTTTTATTCGCCACATGATATGTGTTTTGCTTGGAGCGTCGTGTATTATATTAGTCTTTGCTTTATAGTTTACCACAATCATCCTTGTTGTACACACCTTTTGGGAGAAGCCTACTTGATTAGGATTTGCTAGAATACTCTATGTGCTTCACTTATATCTTTTGAGCTTGATAGTTTTTGCTCTAGTGCTTCACTTATATTCTTAGAGCACGGTGGTGACTTAATTTTGAAGAAATTGCTAGTCTCTCATGCTTCACTTATATATTTTTAAGAGTCTTTTAGAACAGCATGGTATTTGCTATGGTTATAAAGTTGGTCCTAGAATGATGAGCATCCAAGTTGGGTATAATAAAAACTATCATAGAAAAGAATTGGATGCTATGATCAATTTGATGCTTGGTAATTGTTTTGAGATATGGAGGTAGTGATATTAAAGTCATGCTAGTTGAGGTGATTATGAAAAATACTTGTGTTGAGGGTTGTGATTCCCGTAGCATGCACGTATGGTGAACCGCTTTGTGATGAAGTTGGAGCATAATTTTATTTATTTATTGTCTTCCTTATGAGTGGCGGTCGGGGACGAGCGATGGTATTTTTCTACCAATCTATCCCCCTAGGAGTATGCGCGTAGTGCTTTCATGTTTTATGACTTCTAGATTTTTGCCACAAGTACATTAGTTTTTTTGACTAATGTTGAGTCCATGGATTATACGCACCTCACCCTTCCACCATTGCTAGCCTCTCTTGTGCCTCGCAACTTTCGCCGGTACCATACACCCACTATATACCTTCTAAAAACAGCCACCATACCTACCTATTATGGCATTTCCATAGCCATTCCGAGATATATTGCCATGCAACTTTTCACCGTTCCGTTCATATGACACGCATTACTTTTGTCATATTGATCTTTGAATGATCATGTAGTTGACATTGTATTTGTGGCAAGGCCACCTTCATAATGTTCATACATGTCGCTCTTGATTCATTGCATATCCCGGTACACCGTCGGAGGCATTCATATAGAGTCATATCTTGTTAGCTTTGAGTTGTAATTCTTGAGTTGTAAATCCATAAAAGTGTGATGATCTTCATTATTAAAGCATTGTCCTAGTGAGGAAAGGATGATGAAGACTATGATTCCCCCACAAGTCGGGATGAGACTTCGGACTTTACACAAAGAAAAAAAGAAGGAAAAAAGAAAAGGCCAAAAAGAAAAAAAGAGAGAAAGGCCAAAGAAAAAAAAAGAGAAAAATAAAAAAAAGAAAAAAATAAAATGAGAGAAAAAGAGATAAGGGACAATGCTACTATCTCTTTTTCCACACTTGTGCTTCAAAGTAGCACCATGATCTTCATGATAGAGAGTCTCATATGTTGTCACTTTCATATACTAGTGGGAATTTTTTATTATAGAACTTGGCTTGTATATTCCAATGATGGGCTTCCTCAAAAATGCCCTAGGTCTTCGTGAGCAAGCGAGTTGGATGCACACCCACTTAGTTTCTTTTGTTGAGCTTTCATATATTTATAACTCTAGTGCATCTGTTGCATGGCAATCCCTACTCACTCACATTGATATCTATTAATGGGCATCTCCATAGCCCATTGGTACGCCTAGTTGATGTGAGACTATCTTCTCCTCTTTTGTCTTCTTCACAACCACCATTCTATTCCACATATAGTGCTATGTCCATGGCTCACGCTCATGTATTGCGTGAAAGTTGCAAGAGTTTGAGATTATTAAAGTATGAAACAATTTCTTGGCTTGTCATCGGGGTTGTGCATGATTAAATACTTTGTGTGATGAAGATAGAGCAATAGCCAGACTATATGATTTTGTAGGGATAACTTTCTTTGGCCATGTTATTTTGAGAAGACATGATTACTTTGCTTAGTATGCTTGAAGTATTACTATTTCTTTTATCAATATGAACTTTTATTTTGAATCATTTGGATCTGAACATTCATGCCACAATAAAGAAAATTACATTGAGAATTATGCTAGGTAGCATTCTACATCAAAATTTTCTTTTTTATCATTTACCTACTCGAGTACGAGCAGGAATTAAGCTTGGGGATGCTTGATACGTCTCCAACGTATCTATAATTTCAAAATTGTTCCATGCTATTATATTACCCCTTTTGGATGTTGATGGCTTTATTTTACACATTTATATCGTTTTTGGGACTAACCTACTAACCGGAGGCCCAGCCCATATTGCTGTTTTTTTTTGCCTATTTCAGTATTTGGAAGAAAAGGAATATCAAACAGAGTCCAAACGGAATGAAACCTTCGGGAGCGTGATTTTTGGAACGAACGTGATCCAGAGGACTTGGAGTGCAAGTCAAGAAGCTGCCGAGGCTCCCACGAGATAGGAGGGTGCACCCCCCCCCCCCCCCCGCCCCCCTGTAGGGCGCGCCCCCTGTCTCGTGGGCCCCTCGGGCGGCCACCGACGTACTTCTTCCTCCTATATATACCTATGTACCCTGAAAACATCCAGGAGCAGGACAAAACACAATTTCCACCACCATAACCTTCTGTATCCACAAGATCCCATCTTGGAGACTTCGTCGGCGTTCTACCGGAGGGGGAATCGACCATGGAGGGCTTCTACATCAACATCCTTGCCCCTCCGTTGAGTTGTGAGTAGTTTACCATAGACCTACGGGTCCATAGTTATTAGCTAGATGGCTTCTTCTCTCTTTTTGGATCTCAATACAATGTTCTCCCCCTCTCTTGTGGAGATCTATTTGATGTAAACTCTTTTTGCGGTGTGTTTGTCGAGATCCGATGAATTGTGGGTTTATGATCAAGTTTATCTATGAATATATTTGAATCTTCTCTGAATTCTTTTATGTATGATTCAGTTATCTTTGCAAGTCTCTTCGAATTATCAGTTTGGTTTGGCCTACTAGATTGATCTTTCTTGCCATGGGAGAAGTGCTTAGCTTTGGGTTCAATCTTGCGGTGTCCTTACCCAGTGACAGAAAGGGTTGCAAGGCACGTATTGTATTGTTGCCATCGAGGATAACAAGATGGGGTTTATATCATATTACTTGAGTTTATCCCTCTACATCATGTAATCTTGCTTAATGCGTTACTCTGTTCTTATGAACTTAATACTCTAGATGCAGGCAGGAGTCGGTCGATGTGTGGAGTAATAGTAGTAGATGCAGGCAGGAGTCGGTCTACTTGTTATGGACGTGATGCCTATATACATCATCATGCCTAGATAATCTCATAATTATTCGCTTTTCTATCAATTGCTCGACAGTAATTTGTTCACCCACCGTAATACTTATGCTATCTTGAGAGAAGCCACTAGTGAAACCTATGGCCCCCGGGTCTATCTCTTATCATATTTGCTTCCAATCTACTTTTATTTGCATCTTTACTTTTTGCATCTATATTATAAAATACCAAAAATATATTTATCTTATCTTACTATCTTTATTAGATCTCACTTTCGCAAGTGGCCGTGAAGGGATTGACAACCCTTTTATTGCGTTGGTTGCGAGTTCTTTATTTGTTTGCGTAGGTGCGTGGGACTTTTGAGGAGCCTCCTACTGGATTGATACCTTGGTTCTCAAAAACTGAGGGAAATACTTACGCTACTATTGCTGCATCACCCTCTCCTCTTCGAGGAAAACCAACGCAAGCTCAAGACGTAGCACCTACTCATTGGTAGAACTGCTTCATATGGCGGTCGGAGGGTGGTGCCTGCAAGCCGCCTAGGAGAGCTGCGACGACCGGGGGCGCCGGGGCCGCGTAGTGGGCGAGGAAGAGGTCGCGCAGCTCCTCCCAGGAGGCCACGGAGGAAGTCGGCAGGTTGAGCAGCCAGGCGCGTGGTGCGCCTACAAGGGCCATGGGGAGCCAGTTGGCCTTCACCTTGTCGTCTGCACCGGCCATGCAGGCTGCCTCCTCGTACGCTTGAAGAAAGCCGGTCGGATCCGCCGCGCCATCGTAATGCGGCGGCATCTCCGGTCGGAACTTGGGCGGCCACTGCACCTGCCGCAGGGAGAGGGTGAAGCAGCGCAGCCCCGACGCTTCTTCGGGAGCGCGTGTCGACTGGGCCGATGGAGGAGCGCCCGCCATCGGAGTCTGCGGCACGATCTGGCAGTCGATGTAGAAGATTTCGGCACACCCCTACCTGGCGCGCCAAATGTCGGATTAAGGGATCCGCAAACCCTTAAGAGGTTCGAACTCTGGGGTGCGTGCAGAGATCTCAACCTACTCAGCCTGCCTACTCGCGATCCTCCTAAGCCTAGCGCGTCAAGCTCAAAGAGACAAGGTGACACAGCAGTTTATCCTGGTTTGGGCCATGGTGTAATACTCTACTGCAGCGTTTTCGTGGATTGCCTCAGAGGGCTGAGGATGAACTAGTATAGTGGATGAACTGGCCTCAGGAGGTGAGGTGTTCTTGAGCTCAAGGGAGCTGGTGTGGTGTGAGCTAGTTCGACTTGTCCTCCTCTCTATGGTGGTGGCTAGTCCTATTTATAGTGGCCTTGGTCCTCTTCCCAAATGTTGGCAGGAAGGGATCCCACAATGGCCGAATTTAAAAGGGGACAAGTAGTACAACTTATCCTGACCAAAGTAGTCTTCGCCTGCGAAAAGCCTCTGGTCGTGACGCTGCGGTGGGCTTGTTAATGACCTCCGTCCTGCCGTCCTGGCGGTCTTGGTCTCGTTGCACCAGAATGGAAACCTTTAGCTGATTCCTCGGGTCTCCGCGCCTGTGGCTTGCCTCCTTTGCACCGAAGAGGAAACCTGCGCTCTGCGCCCGCCTGGCGTCTGCCTGGCCTTGGTCGTCATGGCTCACGTCAGCTAAACCTCGTGAGGTAAACCTTGCATATAACTCTCTGCCCTTCGGGAGCCAGTCTGAGGACGCCGATCCCCTCGGGGGTCTTGGCGTCGTCCGGCTCGCGAGGCTTGGCCCCTCGCGTGGGTCTTGTGTTGTTGATGCTGAAGCTGGGCCGTACTAGGCCGTCGATGGAGCCACGTGGTGGGCCGTAGGCAGGCAGGACTGGATACCCCCATATCCAGGACGCCGACATAAGTTTTTGAAACAATTATGAACAAAATTTGAAATTTCTGAGCTTTGTTTTTAAAAAAGTGTAAAACCAAATCAATAATACTGAATTAACTTGATTTTTTCTTTGAAAAATCCAATCATTTTATATGAAAGTAAAAATATCAAAATTCCTCGAACATTTTTTGTACTAGCGAGCAAATTTTGAAAACATTTGTGAAATTATAAAAAGCTTATACCCTTTTTTAATTTCCTGAACATTTTCTTGTACTAAAGGAAAAAAGTAAAAGTAAAAAATTTAGAAATTACTGACAAATTTTCAACAAATCGAACATTTTTTAAAATCCCCTGAACACCTTTTTCTTGCGATCAAATTTTCAACAAAATTGAATTTCCGATCAAATTTTGGAAATGAGAACCATATTTGAAATATCCGAACATTATTTCTATTTTTGAACTAATTCTGAAAATACAAACATTTTCTCAAATGTTGAACAATTTTTGTAATTATAAACTTGCATGAAATTACCGAACCTTTTTTGAAACTTGCATGACAATTTTTTTTATTCTATATAATTTCCGAATTATTTTACATTTTCTAAATTTCCGATCACAATTTCAAAACAGGAACTATTTTGTAAATTTTGAACAAATTTTGGTCTAGTAGAAAAATAAAATAAAAAGAGAAACAGAAAAGAAGCAGAAAAAATGAAAAAGAAAACTAAAAAAAGGGGTTCAGGGAACCTACTACAAGGTTTCCAAAACCGGTTGGGCGCAGTGTAAAGCTGGAACTGGGCTGGGCCATGTCTCGTCGCTAGCATCCTTGCCCTGTGCGAATCTCTGATTTGCCGCAGCGAGCGGCGAATAGTGTTTTCCCTTTTAGTGCACAGCTGAAAGAGAAGTAAAGAAGAAAAAAAAAAGGTAAAGATAAGGAACCGATCCCAGGAGCCTCCTGGGTGAGAGGCTGCGTTTGTGGCCACTGAGTTAGCGCGAGCCTAATGATATATTGTAGGGCGCAACCTACTTGAGAGGAAATGAGCTGGTTTTCCACAGGATTTTTTTCGTTTTTTTATTCACCTGTTTTTCCGTTTCTTTTCTATGTTTTCATTGTTCTTTTACTTTCTTTCTTTTTTCCTTCTGTTTTTTTTATTTTTTCTCGGTTTTCATTGTTTTTTTTCCTTTTTTTTTCAGGTTTGTTTGTTTCTTTCTCGTCTTCATCGATTTTCTTTGTTTTCTCTCAGGTTTCACTCTTTTTCAATACACATTTGTGGTACATATCTAATATATTTTTTTAAACATGTTTAATATTTTTCAAATGCTTGAGTAACATTTCTCAAATACCAGATTAATATTTTTTAATACATGGTCAACACTTTTTTTACATGTTTAATATATTTTTCAAATGCCTGGTTAACATTTCTAAAATACAAGTTAAATATTTTTGAAATACATGATCAACACTAATCTATACATTTAACATTTTTTAAATACAAGTTCAACATTTTCTGAGTACATGGTCAACATTTTTTCTATACATATTTAACATTTTTTAAATACAAGTTCAACATTTTTTGAATACATAGTCAACATTTTTTTATAGACATTTGACATTTTCAAATACAAGTTCAACATTTTTTTGATACATGACCAACATATTTTTTCTATACACATTTATCACTTTTCAAGTAAAAGTTTAACAATTTTTTGAATACATGGTGAATATTTTTTCAAAAGCTTGATTTATTTATTTTAAATACATGATCAAATTTTCTCACACACATTGTATATTTTCTGCACACAATTTTTATACACACGGTCAACATTTTTCAAAACATTACGTAAAGTATAAATTTTAAATATAAATTTTTTAGATTTTTTATAGTGTAAACAAAAGTAAAAAATAATCAAAAAACGAAATTAAAGCCTAAAGAAAAGCAGGAAAAAAAACGAGGCGCTTCAGCGAGTCGCAAGCTCCTCTCGAGTGACGCGAGATATAGAAGCGCCCGCTGCCTTCCACCTGGCGTCATACGATGCCCTCACAAAAGAAAAAGGAAAAAAAAACTCGTGTCATGCGAGGTAAAGTCGCGTTGTCAACCCAACCTCTCATGACAGCAAAGCCAGCCAGGAGTGGTGCCCCGGCACGACCACGGTACTGCTGTCGTGCATACCATGTCGTCTACGACTGCCATCCGCTACTCCATTGGTTCAAACTCAAATCTCACGGAGCTCCTCAAAGTAGCTAGTTCCTACCATAAGCAAATTCTTCTCCACGCCCTTGCCAAGACGCGAGGTACCATGGCGACCCGCAGCCCCATGTCGCAAGAAGAGCCGGAAGAAAGGCAGATCGGCATCGACCCTTTCTCGCTGCGGCAGCTCTCCCGCCTCGACATCGACAAGCCGCTGCCCATCCCCTCCGTCTCCGTTAACGACCACCACCTGCCTGCATACTCTCCCGCGCGGTCCGCCAGCGCCAGCGTGCCGTGCTCCGGCGCGGCATCCCCGCGCTTGTCGTCAGCGGCGACCGCGCCCACCAGGTGGGACGCGCACCTTGCTTTGGCACACCTGGCAACCTCCTCGGTGGCGGACACCACATGCCCCTCTAGTAGGGCTGCTTCGAGGAGCAAGTCCTGCGCCGACGGGGAGATGGAGCTGGCCGATAACGAGTTCGACGTCATCCTCTCATCCCCGGAGCGGAGGGCGAGCGCGCCGCAGCGATGGGGAAGCGACTTGCCGCTCATCGCGGACGCGCGCGGCAAGGACGGCCGGCGCAGGGGAAGGCACGGCACTGAAGCGGCGCCGTTCAGCTGCTGCCTCTACCTCCCAGGGCTCAGCAGGAGGAACAAGTTGCCGTCGTCGCCCACGGCAACCGCTGTGCGCTCGTCATCGGGTTTTCCGTCGGCGACGTTCCGCGGCCCAGCCACCGTCCAGCCTGAGTCAGGGTCGGACGATCCAAGCATGGCGCGGCAGAGCACCATGTCGCTGGCAGTGTCGCTCGAGCGGTTCGAGTGCCGATTCTCCACGAGATCCTCGGGGGGCTTGGCCCTCGACGACGAGGCCGCCTCGTCGTCGTATTTCGACCTACCGCTGGAACTCATTCTAGGCTGCGAAGACGACGATGAGACCGGCCTGCCCATGCACGCCGCCTTCATGTTCGACAGCGACGGCATACGGAAGAGCGTGCTGAAGAAGGGTGTGCGGCGTGACGTGGCACGACCGTCGTCTGCGAAGGTGTCGACCGACGGGTCCGGCACTGACAGAATCCCAGCCCGCCACCACGTGAGGTTCTCAGTGACTTCGGGATCCGCAGATTCATAGGCGTGTCTTCGCCATCGACGCCGACCGACCATCGCGTTCAGAGCCATTTGGCGCTTGATCTGGTTTCCCGAATCTGGTAAAAATGTACTCGCAGTTTCTTGTAAGTTCTATTATAAACCATGAGTTGTGTTGTTAATGTTCTTGATATGTATGTATATCGATATACACATCAATGTTTTCATATTACTACTTCAGTATAGCTTTTGCATTTCGATTTATGCATGGTCCAAGCTTTAATCCGAAAATTTGCAGATGTAGTAAGTTTATTAAGTTCCCACTTCATTTTCTTCCAGAATACTGAGATTGCATATCTTTTCATTAATAAGTTGAAGAAAATAGTACATGAAGTGAACATTACATAGAGAAGAGAGGGGGGCACCACATCAAGTGTGGGTAAAGGGAAACAACACAGTCAAATATTTACGAAGCCTGAACTCCAACCAGGAAAGGCGACGAGACGAGACACATGACACCCAGGCCGTGTCTCGACCAACGTGAGGCACCCCCCTCGCGGGGCTACGGCTCCACACCCGATTGAATCAACGTATCCCCTCCCCCATCTTAAGCGCCTAATGATTTGGCAAGAGGGCTGCAGGACATGATCCGGTTGTAGGAAGGAGCAAAGGAAGATGGGCCAACGATGTCGTACATCGCTCCCCAGATGCCCATGCCCTCAGAAGCACAGAAGCAATCCACATCAAGCACGTCACCCAACATCTCGAAATCCAACACCACGGACACCGAGAGCATCCAAGACAACACCTTCATGAAGGGGGCGACATCGTGACTCCGCCATCGTCCAATCTGGAGAACTAGATCTAGTGTTTCCCCCGTTGCTCGTTGGGGGCACGGAGAAGGCTATGGAAGCGCCTCCAAAAAGGGGAGGACTCGCAGGTGTCACTGCTGCCAGCATGAGCAAGCTGAGCAGGGATTTTGCCTCAGCATATGGTCGAGCAATCCCAAAGCCATCGGTTTAGGATCCGGAGATGATGTTAAAATATATGTGTCGAATATGTGTACGAGTTGTGCTACAGCTGGACATGTAATTAGCGGTGGGTTAGGTGTTTGAGTCAAGCATGTGTAACCCGGGCCTATTATGTATGGGCACCGCGGCGTAGCCAAATAGACTAGACATAAGTTGAAGGCTAAGATAGAGATCACAAAAGGGATAATCCAGGTGCCCATGGCAGGGGTAGCGGACCGGCCGTGGTGAGGGTAGTCGAAGCTCTGTCTGGTGGGCTCGAGGGCTTATCGTCGACTGTATCATGTGATTTGATACATGGGAAGTGCCCCCATAATCATTCCAAGGGGGTAGCCATGTTGGTGAACCTCATCAATAAATCTCGGCATCAGTGCTTGTGATGTGTGATTGCTTGTCCTCGACGGATCAATGGTGGCCTTGGACTATACTGACATATGCCAAAATAAAATCGCTACCTAGATCCACTACTACAGGAAGGAGAATTGTGCCCATCACCAAACAACAGTCGCACTAGGCACCGATGTACCCTCCACTAACACCACCCCTTTTGCAGGCATCTGAGATGCCACCAACAACCGCAGGCTAGATCTGGCAAGAGGAGGACCAAATTCGCCGGTACCAGCCAGCCCGAGAGAAGCATGAGTCTTGGATGGGCCAAGCCGCTAGGAGAGGCAGCCGATGAGTGATAGTTTTGCACACATTCCACCATTGTTTAAACTAGAAAATATCATACTATCTGAGAGAATCACTTCAATATTGCAAGTAATGAAATAAATTGTGAAATCCTTTCTTTAATGTATTTTCATAGGAAATGGACCCACACATAAGAGAAAATCATCATACAGAAGGAAAGACCAAGTCTGCAAGCCAAGCCAAGTCAAATAGAGGCGTCACAAGGCCAACAGAGCAAAAGAAGACATATGGTATGAGCGCGCTCGCTTGTACCAGCGGTCGTACCACACACCAGGAGCTCTGTGGCATCTAATAGAACACACTTTATAAAAGGGGCATGCCTGATACACGAAGTAGTCAAAAAACATCACAGAACACCACCAAAGCCATTCACAAACCCTAGCCGCCGCCATTTCCCATCTCATCTTCATAGCCATCATCATCGTAGTCATACTCTCTCAACTTAACCATACTTGTAATCGGTGCATTGCAATTAGTAAACATTGCAAGACTATTCATGAAAGTGCGTTATATCGACTAGAGGGGGGTGAATAGGCGATTTTTAGAAATTCGTCACTGAGGAAATTCAACTTGAGGAATTTCCTAAGTCACGAACTAAAAGCAGCGAAATAGTACTCAGATGCATGCATAACAGAACAGTAGCACAGTCATCATGATGAAATGAAACATACACAGAGCACAAGTAGCGTGTAAACAGGATAAGCAGGCTGAAGACAAAGTGACTGAAGAATTAGGATTCAGGAAATTGAGAAAGTCTTTAGTCAAAGTCTTCAAGCAGTAACAGCCAAGTTCATCAACACATGAATGAGGAAATTAAATGGTTGAGGAAATAGAACCAGTAGCTTGGTGAAGACGATGATTTGGTAGACCAGTTCCAACTGATGTGACAGTTGTACGTCTGGTTGGAATGGCTAGGTATTTAAACCTTAGGACACACAGTCCTGGACACATGGTCCTCACTGTATTCTCTGTGAGCTAAGATCACACAGACCTCACCCAATCACTCGTGGTAAGTCTTCAGGTGACTTCCAAACCTTCACAGACTCGGTCACTCGGCGGTCCACAATTTGCTCTTGGATGCTCTAGACCATGACGCCGAACTGTCTGGAGGATGCACAGTCCTCAAAGGTAACAAGCGTCGGTTCCACACAGGAACAATCTCTTCAGTGATGCTCAATTACTTTGGGTTTGTAGGTGTTTGCGTTTGGGTTTCCCTCACTGATGATTTTCGCTCAAAGTCCTCAGAGGATGGGATGCTCTCAGTCATTGGAGGATGGAATGCTCTCAATGACAAGTGTCAATTTCTCTCGGAGCAGCCAACCAACTAGTGGTTGTAGCGGTGGCTTTTATAGCCTAGGGAGCAGCCCGACATGATAAGACATAAATGCCCTTAAATGATATGACTGTTAGGTGGGTAGATAATTTGGGATAGCTGGCGCTTAGCACAGCAACGGTCGGAAATTTGAGTATCAAATTCCTCAGGGCTATCATGTTCCTCACTTGTAGGCAATCCGCACTAGTGAATTCCTAACTCCTCAGTCAGAACAAATTTCTCAGAGTCTAGAAGAACTTCGTCTCTATCACTGAAGAAATTGACTGAACTGTATGAGATTTCCAAAGGCTTCACTCGAAAGGATTGGGTAGGTGTAGGATTTTTCAGATGAGCATCACTTGGAAACTTTTCCTTAGTTTTACCTCGACCCATTTTAACAGTACAGTGTTTCCTATGACTCAAGAAAGAGAAACTGAAACTACGAAAACATATGGCTTCATGCTTCATAATCCTCGCATCAATATCAAAGTCTTCAAGGTCACACCAATTTCTCTATTTTTAAAGTCTTCAAGATAACCAAAGTCTTCAACTGAAGACATTCATTTTTAGGGGTCAACTTTCATCCTAAATACCAAACTCCTCATAGCCTTATAGTACATGTGTACACTCACAAACACATTAGTCCCTTAACCTATAAGTCTTCAATACACCAAAATCACTAAGGGCACTAGATGCACTTACAATCTCCCCTTTTTGGTGATTGATGACAAATAGGTTAAGTTTTCAACGGGGATAAACATATGAAGTGTAAATACTGATATTGAAGAATTTGATTGCAAGATATAGAAGAACTCCCCCTGAAGATGTGCATATTTGAGGAATTTGCTTCGGATAGCAAATGCACATTGTAGAGTAAAATCATGGAGAACCCCTATATCTTGTAATTCATACACGCATTTAACATATGATATGAAGAATTTGAAATGCATGAGGAAATATGGACTCTGACGAATTTAGCATGCGTGCATTAAGGTACTTGAGGAAATAAGCATGCAGAAAGCAGTTCAGAAGAGTCAGAGCACCATAGGGCTTAAGTTTACAACTCATCAGAGCAAACACCTCAAAAGAGCAAGAGTTGTAACTTAACAAAAAAACGCGCATATATAAGAGACCCACTTGAAGACTAACTCAAATTTCTCCCCCTTTGTCATCAAATGACCAAAAGGGACGAAAACTGAAGACTAACGCCCCTGAAGTATAACATCATGATCTCGATGGAGGAGCGTCAGCGTTGTTGGGGTCGTCCGTTGTACAAGGGCCTGCCGCGGTGTCGTTCAAGTCTTCAGCTTCATCCGTCTCACGCGATGAAGAATGTGAATTGGCGACCAGCTGAGGAACTTTGACCTTCTTGAATTTCTTCGAAGGTGGATGTGACCAGTCAAAGTCTTGTTGGAAGCCTATCTCCTTGATATCTTCAGCACTATAAAGATTAGACAGAATAGCCCAAGTGCGGTTAAAGACTTCATGCAAATAGTAGTGATTCTTCTTCACAGTATTTTGAGTGACTTTCATGTTCTGAAGAATTGCACCGAATTGACGCTTGACCCACTTGTGATTTCTATCAACTTTCTGATGAAGACTGAGGAGAACTTGCAGTCATCACACGCAGAGCAATGGCTTGAGGATTTTGCTTTGAAGCTTTTGCGGCAGAATCTTGTGTTGCAGAGTCATCATTGGTGGAATAGAATGCAGCTTTTCGAAACTGTCCATCCAATGGACGAGTGCCTTCATTAATAACAGTAGCCTTGCCCTTCTCATCAGCTGAGGAAATAGTCTTTTTGAGGACTTCTGAAAGTGCGCTAAGTCGACTAGGGGGTGAATAGGCGATATTACAAATTTGTCACTAAGGAAATTCGAAGTGAGGAAATTCCAAAGTCACGAACTACAAGCAGCAGAATAAGTACTCAGATGCATGCATAACGGAACAGTAGCACAGCCATCATGATGAAATGAAAAATACATAGAGCACAAGTAGCGTGTAAACAGGATAAGCAGGCTAAAGACAAAGTGACTGAAGAATTAGGATTGAGGAAATAGAGAAAGTCTTCAGTCAAAGTCTTTAAATAGTAACTATCAAGTCCATCAACACATGAATGAGGAAATGAAAGGGTACAGGAAATAGAACCAGTAGGTTGGTGAAGACAATGATTTGGTAGACTAGTTCCAACTGCTGTGACAGTCGTACGTCTGGTTGGAGTGGCTAGGTATTTAAACCTGAGGACACAAAGTCCTGGACACAGTCCTCACCGTATTCTCCTTGAGCTAAGGTCACACAGACCTCGCCCAATCACTCGTGGTAAGTCTTCAGGTGACTTCCAAACCTTCACAGACTCGGTCACTCGGCGATCCACAATTTTCTCTTGGACGCTCTAGACCATGACGCCTAACCGTCCGGAGGATGCACAGTCCTCAAAAGTAACAAGCATCTGTTCCCCATAGGAACAATCTCTTCAGTGATGCTCAATTAATTTGGGTTTGTAGGTGTTTGGGTTTGGGTTTTTCCTCATTGATGATTTTCGCTCAAAGTCCTCGGAGGATGGGATGCTCTCAATGACAAGTGTCAGTTTCTCTTGGAGCAGCCAACCAACTAGTGGTTGTAGAGGGCAGCTATTTATAGCCTAGGGAGCAGCCCGACATGATAAGACATAAATACCCTTCAATGATATGACCGTTAGGTGGGTATATATTTTGGGACAGCTGGCGCTTAGCACAACAACGGTCGGAAATTTGAGTATCAAATTCCTCAGCGCTATCATGTTCCTCACTTGTAGGCAATCCACACTAGCGAATTCCTAACTCCTCAGTCGGAACAAATTCCTCAGAGAACAGAAGATTTTCGTCTCTGTCACTGAAGAAATTGAATGAACTGTATGAGATTTCCAATGTCTTCACTCGAAAGGATTGGGTAGGTGTAGGATTTTGAGATGAGCATCACTTGGAAACTTTTCCTTAGTTTTACCTCGACCCCCTTTAACAGTATGGTGTTTCCTATGACTCAAGAAAGAGAAAATGAAACTACGAAAACAAAAGTCTTCATGCTTCATAATCCTCGCATGAATATCAAAGTCTTCAAGGTCACACCAATTTCTTCACTATCAAAGTCTTCAAGAAAACCAAAGTCTTCAGCTAAAGAAATTCATTTTTAGGGGTCAACTTTCATCGTAAATATGAAACTCCTCATAGACTTATAGACCTGTGTACACTCACAAACACATTATTCCCTTAACCTATAAGTCTTTAATACACCAAAATCACTAAGGGGCACTAGATGCACTTACAACTTCAATAGGGGGCAATAGCTGAGATGATTTTGAAAGTCAGCATTATAATGAATTGAAGACCTTGATCTGATGAATTTCATGATCCAGGGAGCATAAGGCTTCAACTCAAAAGGTGACAGAGCAACATTGGCCAAAGTCCTTATGAAGAAATCGTGGTAGTTGATAGGAATACCATGAATGATATTGAACAACAGATTCTTCATTATGCCAGCAACCTCTTCTTCATTAGAGTTATGGCCCTTGATTGGACTGAGGGTTTTGGTCAATATGTGATAAACTGTCCTTGGCACATAGAGAAATTCCTTCATGAGGAATGTGGTCCTTGGAGCTTGGTCAGGCTTCAATGGCTTCATCAGCACTTGCATCAAGTGATTTGAGAGTTCGGGTTCTGCATAGATGAGCCTTGCACTTTCAGTGGGAGGACTGACCGGGACGGCGTGAAGCAATTTAGAGGCCAGTGCTTTATAATGAGTATTTTCAGTCATCCAGTCTAACACCCATGAATTCACATCTTCAACATTTCTAGTGATGTGTAATGTGGCATAGAATTGAAGAATGAGTTCTTCATTCCAGTCGTAGATGTCGGTGTAGAAGTTGAGTAGCCCAGCGTCATGAAGAACACTAGGGACAGGGGTCAAGCACGGAAGAGACTCCATATCCACATGAGGAATTTGCTTGTGGTCAAATACCTTGTCCTTATCGAAAAGCAGTGAGGAATAGAAGTTCATTTGGCTAGCTGTCCAGAAGCGCTTGTGTCGAAGTCTTGTAGAGGATTGTAATCTGTTAAAAAATGATGCTCAGCAAAGAAATCTTCAACTTTGAATTTCTGCTTCTTGGTATGAGATTTTTTGGCTTGGGCTGAAGATTAACAGTTGAAGTCTTCACAGCCTCTTGATGCACAACCTCTGGAGCCACAGGCTGAGGAATTTTAGTAGCAGTTTCATCAGCAACAGCTTTTGCCTCCATTTCTTCAGCACTAGAGGCTGGAACTTCTTCAGGAATAGAGTAAGTGATGTTTGATGTCCTTTAGAGCTCGTATGAATTTCTTTGGTCTGTAGAGGGGACTGAGGAACTTGATGTAGAGGTGTGGTCAATGGTGAATTGGGATGATAACTTTCCCAATAATCATCGTTCAGAACTGGTGTAGTAGACCCAATGTCCACATCCTCATCTTCTTCATCAATTTCTTCAACGCCTGCCTCTTCAGCTTTGAACTGAGGCATGGGCGATGATACCAGTGGAGTCGAAGGGCTATCATCCACTTCAATTTCTTCATCCAACTGCTCAGTAGAAGTAGCGGAAGGGTTCTCTTCATCACTGTCATCTGGAATGACATATTCCTCACCAAAGGGAACAATCTCCTTTGATGGCATGCTTGAGAGAGGAACAACATCAATGGGGTTGGTGTATGCGCTTGTCAGAATCTTCATTTTCTTAGGAGCTGAAGACTCTGCAGTGGCAGATGCTTTCCTTTCCTTCACTGCTGCCCTCTCCGCAGCTTTGGTCTTCTTCGCTTCTGATGCAGAAGGAAGGTTGTTATTTTTCATCTGTGATGACTTTGCAGGAGGATCAGATGAAATTGGTTCGATTTCTTCAGGCACAACTGATGCAGTTTCCCTGACATGTTCAGTTTCTTCAGGCATAGCAAAATGCTTCATCTGTCCTGGTTTGTTCTTCATGTGCAACAGTGGAGATTGCCCTGGCAGTTTCTTCAGGAGCTGGAATTTCTTCAGCAGTCCTGGTACTTTTAGTTTCTTCAGCGGTCTGATTTTCATCAGCAGTGCTGGCATTCTATTCAGTAGGCTGAGCAGATGCCTCAGCCTGAGGAATTTCGTGTTGTGATGAAGTTGCAACATTTGGTTTGATTCCTTTCGCCATTCTGACGAATCCAACTTTGGCGCCGAGCCAATTTGCTCGATAAGCGTCAAATTCGTCACTGAGAGCTTTGATCTCAGATTGCAGATTCACAAGTTTATCGGGAGACATATTTACAACATTCTTTTTCAGAAAATGCTCCTTCTTGCACTGAGCTTTCTTCACTTGCCTAGCCTTCTCAAATTTCCATTTTTCTTCGCTTATGAAGGCCGTCAACATGTGACTTTGGCCAGGTGTGAGGTCCAATTCAGGCAGAGGAGTGTTGGGGTCCTTGTGCCATATATCAATGAAATCAAGGATCTTCTTTGGATCAAGTAAGAGAGGCACTTCACTGCCTTTGGTTCTAGCGGCCCTTTGTTTCCTGTCTCTGATGATCTCAACAAGTTCTTCATTATTAGCCTCATTGTCACTTGACGGAACTTGAAAGGCAACCTGCTTCTTATGAGGATTTGACCTTGAGCCGCATCCAGCAGTGGCCTTTTTCTTCAGCAAGGTTGGACCAGTTGAAGATTGAGGCGGAGCTGAGGAACTTGCAGAGGCTCCTGAAGCAATTGATATTCTAGTACTCCTTTGGCACGAGGCAAGATGCACAGGTGTTGAGGACTTTGCAGCAGCAACTGAGGATTTTCCAACTGAGGGAGTTGGAGATGCTTTTGAAGATGTTGCTTGAGGAATAGGCCATGAGGGCTTTGAAGAGCTTGGCCGTGAGGGCATTGTAGGTGACGAACTTGGCTTCATAGCTGGTTTCTTAGGCATGGCCTTCTTAGGCTTGCTAGCAGAAGCCTCAGTAGCAGCAGCAACACAATCTTCATTAAATTTCTTCACTGCTTCTTTTGCCATTTTGGCCAATTTAGCTTGGCACTTGGCCCATTCCTTGGGAAATTCCCCACCTCTTCTGATGCTAGAGGGATTAGCTTCTTGGCCTGGAGCCAATGTAGGTCTTGGGCATGGAGGGTGTACTGTGAATTTCTTCATGTAATTTGGAGTCACATATCGATACTCCCTCCATTCTCTTGCCCATCTTATTTCAATCCGTTGAATGCGCACTTTGCGCTGATTTTTGTTCTCCTTGCCATGAGTGGCTTCATCAGGAGTGCAGTATTTATCATAGATGTCTTCAGGGATTTCAAACACAGTATTTGTCTCTGGCCTCTTTCCTCCCTTCGGAGGTCTTTTACCATCAGCCATTTTCTTCACTTGAGGATTTTGAGCAATCGAAGTTTCTGAGGAGGTATGCAAATTTTCTTTGAGGGACACTGCAAATGAGTTAAGTTGATGAGAACCTAGTGATTCAGCAGCGGACATGTGTGCCTGTGACCAGAGTATAGGTGTGAAGAATTTGGAGAGGTCATATGCATTCTCAGAAATTTTTCAAAAATAATCAAGTTTGAGGAATTTGACTAGGAGTGTCTTGAGGAATTTCACTAAGCGTTCTTGACATAGGTTCCAGAGTTGTATAGATTTGAGAAATCCACACAACTGAGGAATCTTGAGAAAAAATGTAGCGTAGAAAAACAGATCAAGAACAGATGCAACATGGTGTTTAAGAGTATGGAAGCTGAAGAATAAACACCATTTGAAGATTTTGTGGAAATCATCAGAATCAACAAGGGTAGCAAAAACAGTTTTTATTTACCCTTGACGAAGAACACGACGAACTAGGAGTTCAAGTGGAGAAGTTGGTCCTTTCAGATCTTCCACGCCCAAACTTGGTGGTGGAAGACAGCTATGCCGGCGGCAGAGTGAAGATTTCCGCGGCTGGCGCGAGTATGACGGCGATGAGGTCGAGGAAGTGAAGCTCTTCCTCACCGGCAATGATGGAAGGTAGCGGCGGCGCTAGGTCAAGGAGCTCGAGATAGGGGAGTGAGATCGAGCAGAGTAAATGAGGTCTGAGGAGGGTGAGCGGTATTTATAGCCAAGGTGAAAAACCGCTCGTCCGAAGAAATTGGACGAACATGCCCCTGACCCTTCCCATCCTAGCGACATGTGTCACCAACGTACTGTGAGGTGGAGATCGTGTTAGATCATGGGTGAATAGATTAATCTTATCGTGGGATGCGGAACGGTTTGAGCGGCAAAAGCCGAAAATTCAGATATGAAAATTTAAATGTTTCGTTCGCAAATTCTTCAGCTGACAAGGACATAGTGAAGATTTTGAACGGGTTTCAGACAGAACGCATATGAAGAATTTGTGAACAGACTGGGTTGAGTTTAGCATAGAGGGGGAACGGGTCCGATCACATTCACTTAGAAGAAAAAATAACATGAAGAATTAGCAATAAGTGAATGTTGTTCAGGAGATGAAAACTCAAATATATATATAGCCAATGAAGAACACAGGCGGAAAGAGTGAAGACTTTGCAAAGTTGAATAATTTGAACATTTGAGGAATTTGCAAAATGAAGAAAAACTCAAATTGAAGAATTTCAACTTTGGTTGGTTGCGCGACCCACCGTATAAGAATGATGATTTCAGACGCCGCGTACAATTGTCGTAAGGCTCTAAGAATCAAATTCTTCATTAATTGCTTCACACTTAGAGGGTTAGTCTTCATTGATTGAATAAAAATGTTACTTCGTGTGTTGCACATCTAAGTCATCAATTTTTCGTAAGTGTTAGGATGTGTGTCCTTTTCAAAGAACATTCGAAGATTCTAAGATATTTAGCTCACACTGCAACTTGCTAAATCTATTCACATCCAAGGGCGTTGTGAAGATATCCGCTAGTTGTTCTTCAGTCTTCACGTGCTTGATAGAGATGTCGCCCTTCAACACATGATCTCAAAAAAATGATGACGAATCTGGATGTGCTTTGTCTTCGAGTGCTGAACTGGGTTATGAGCAATCTTGATGGCACTCTCATTGTCCCAGTAGAGTGGAACATTCTTCACATTGATGCCGTAGTCCTTGAGGGTTTCCTTCATCCATAGTAATTGAGCACAGCACGAACCAGCAGCAATGTACTCAGCTTCAGCAGTAGAGAGTGATACGCAGTTCTGCTTCTTCGAGGACCAGCATACTAAGGATCGTCCGAGGAAATGGCATGTGCCTGATGTTGACTTGCGATCCACTAGATCACCAGCATATTCAGAGTTAGAATATCCAATGAGATCAAAAGTCGATCCCTTGGGATACCACAATCCAAGTGTTGGAGTGTGAGCTAGGTATCGAAGAATATGCTTCACAGCCTTATGGTGTGATTCCTTCGGTGTAGCTTGTAAACGGGCACATATGCAAACACTATGCATAATATCTGGCCTAGATGCACATAGATACAATAAAGATCCAATCATGGAGCGATATACCTTTTGATCGAAGTCTATATCATTTTCATCAGTGCATAGATGGACATTTGTGGGCATATGGTTTTTGACGCCTTTAAAATCTTGCATGACGAATTTCCTCAACACATCCTTGAGGTATTACTCTTGAGATATGAACATGCCGTTTTGCTGTTCACGAATTTTAAGACCTAAGAAGAATTTCGATTATGCCATCATAGACATTTGATATTCCTCACTCATCATTTAGGCAAATTCGTCACTGTAATGTTGGTTAGTACAACCAAAGATAATGTCATCAACATATATTTGGCACACAAATAATTCATCATCATAGGTTTTGGTGAAAAGAGTTGGGTCAAGTGAACCGGGTTTGAAGCCTTTCTTCATGAGGAATTCCTTCAAAGTATCATACCACGCTCAAGGGCCTGCTTGAGGCCATAGAGGGCCTTATTGAGTCTGAGGACTTTGTCAGGGTGCTTAGGATCTTCAAAACCTGGGGGTTGAGCAACATATACTTCTTCCTCAAGCTTACCACTGAGGAATGCACTCTTCACATTCATTTGATATAACATGATATTATGATGGTTAGCATAAGCAAGCAATATGCGAATTGCCTCAAGTCTAGCAACATATGCAAAAGTTTCATCGAAATCAGTTCCTTCAACCTGTGTGTAGCCTTGAGCTACAAGACGAACCTTATTCCTCACCACAAGGCCATTTTCATTTGATTGTTGTGGTAGATCCATTTGGTACCGATGATAGTGTGCTTGCGTGGTTCTGATCGCTTGACAAGTTCCCAGACATTGTTGAGCTCGAATTGATGTAATTCCTCTTGCATCGCTTGAATCCACTCAGGCTCCAGAAATGCCTCATCAACTTTGGTGGGCTCTGTGGTAGAGAGAAAAGCAAAGGGCCCACAAAAGTTAGACGAATGTGAAGCCCTTGAGTGTGTGAGAGGACCTGGTGCGTCGATGTCGTTGATGATTTTCTCGATCTGCACTTCATTTGCAACGCGAGGGTGAGCAGGTTAACGATGTTGATTCGTCTCAGCATTTTCTTCAGAGCCATTTTCATCAGGTGCACTAGTATGATGCTCTTCATGTTCTGGAATGACTTCTTCAGTAGATTCTTCGGTGGGAATGACATTCTTAGTAGCCTTGAACTTAATGGATTCTTCAGGGCACATTTCATCTAGAACAGGAGGTAGGTGCTCTCTTTGCGAGCCGTTAGTTTCATCGAACCGCACATCTATAGTTTCAACAACCTTGTGGTGAAAGGTGTTGAAGACTCTGTAGGTGTGCGAGTCCTTTCCGTAACCAAGCATAAAACCTTCATGTGCTTTTGGTGCAAATTTAGAGTTGTGATGAGGATCTCTAACCCAGCATTTAGCACCGAAGACTTTGAAAAACTCACATTGGGTTTCTTGTCAGTGAGGAGTTCATATGAGGTCTTCTTGAAGAATTTGTGAAGATATACCCTATTGATGATGTGGCACGCAGTATCAATTACCTTAGGCCAGAAGCGAGGAGGTGTCTTGTATTCATCAAGCATAGTGCAAGCCATCTCAGCGAGAGTCCTATTCTTGCGCTCCACGATGCCATTCTGCTGAGGAGTATAGGGGGCAGATAACTTGTGACTAATACCAAGTTCATCAGGATAGTCATCAAGACCAGTATTCTTGAACTCAGTCCCATTGTCACTCCTAATGTGCTTGTTTTTCACACCGAAATTTGTCGAAGCCCTTGAGGAAAATCGTCTGAAAACTTCCCGCACTTCAGTTTTGTAAGTGATGATATGCACCCAGGTGTAACGTGAATAGTCATCAACAATAACAAAGCCATATAGAGATGCTGCATTTGTTAGTGTGGCATAATGAGTAGGGCCAAAGAGATCCATGTGAAGTAATTCAAATGGACGAGTGGTAGTCATGATAGTCTTCGAGGGATGCTTGGCTCTTGTCATCTTTCCAGCTTCACAAGCTCCACACAGATGGTCCTTGAGGAATTTCACACCCTCGATGCCAATGACGTGCTTCTTCTTAGCGAGAGTGTGTAAGTTCCTCATGCCAGCATGACCCAGTCGTCGATGCCATAACCAGTTTTTTGAAGCTTTTGCAAGTAGTGAAAGTGCGTTATATCGACTAGAGGGGGGGTGAATAGGCGATTTTTATGAATTCTTCACTGAGGAATTTGCTGGTGAGGAAATTCCTTAGCGAAGAACTACTTGCAGTGGAATATGTACTCAGAAGTAAACATAACAGGATACAAACATAGTCATCATGATGAAATGAAGACTAACACAGAGTACGGAAAGCGTAAACACAGGATAACACGATGAAGACAAACAGACTGAAGAAATTGAACTGAGGAATTTGTGAAAGTCTTTAGTCAAAGTCTTCAAGCACAGATATGAACAACATTTAACATAGTAATGAGGAAATGAAAGAGTTGAGGAAATAGAACCAGTCAGTTGGTGAAGACAATGATTTGGTAAACCAGTTCCAACTGCTGTCTCAGTTGTACGTCTGGTTGGAGCGGCTGAGTATTTAAACTCGAGGACACACAGTCCCGGACAACCAGTCTCTGAGCCGCAACTCAGGACACCCAGTCCTCACCGTATTCTACTTGAACTAAGACCACGTAGGCCTCGTCCAATCACTCGTGGTAAGTCTTCAGGTGACTTCCAAATCTTCACAGACTTGGTCACTCGGCGATCCACAATTCCTCTTGGATGCTCTAGACCTTGACGCCTAACCGTCTGGAAGAAGCACAGTCTTCAAAGGTAACAAGCGTCGGATCCACGCAGGATCAATTTCTTCAGTGATGCTCAATCACTTTGGGTTTGTGGAGGTTTGGTTTTGGGATTTTCCTCACTTGATGATTTTCGCTCAAAGTCCTCGGAGGATGGGTTGCTCTTAGATGACCAGTGTCAAGTTCTCTCGGAGCAGCCAGCCAGCTAGTGGTTGTATGGGGCGGCTATTTATAGCCTAGGGAGCAGCCCGACATGATAAGAAATAAATGCCCTTCAATGATATGACCGTTAGGTGGATAAGATATTTTGGGACAGCCGGCGCGTAGCACAGCAACGGTCGGAAATTTGACTCTCAAATTCCTCAGGGCTATCATGTTCCTCACTGTGTAGGCAATTCGCACTGGCGAATTCCTAACTCCTCAGTCAGAGCAAAGTCCTCAGTGACCAGAAGAACTGCGTCTCTGTCACTGAAGAAATTGACTGAACTGTATGCGATTTCCAATGGCTTCACTCGAAGGGATTGGTAGGTGTAGGATTTTGAGTTGAGCATCACATGGAAATTTCTCCTTAGTATTTCCTCGACCCCCTTTAACAGTACGGTGTTTCCTATGACTCAAGAAAGAGAAAATGAAACTACGAAAACAAAAGTCTTCACGCTTCATATTCCTCGAATGAATATCAAGTCTTCAAGGTCACACCAATTTCTTCGCTTTCAAAGTCTTCAGAAAGTCTTCAGAATATCAAAGTCTTCAGTTGAAGAACTTCATTTTTAGGGGTCGACTTTCTCTGTAAATAGCAAACTCCTCATAGACTTATAGACCTGTGTACACTCGCAAACGCATCAGTTACTTAACCTATAAGTCTTCAATACACCAAAATCACTAAGGGGCACTAGATGCACTTACAATCTCCCCCTTTTTGGTGATTGATGACAACATAGGTTAAGTTTTCAACGGGGATAAACATATGAAGTGTAAATACTGATATTGAGGAATTTGATTGCAAGATATAGAAGAACTCCCCCTAAATATGTGCATAGTGAGGAAATTGCTTTTGAGGCAATGCACATTTGAAGAATTGAATCATGGAGATCTCCCCCTATATCTTGTAATTCATACACGCATTTGATATATAATATGAAGAATTTGAAATGCATGATGAAATATGGTGCCTGATGAGATTCAGCATGCGTGCAATAATATTAACGTGGAATAAGCATGCGGAATATCACATCAAAAGTTTCAGAGCTCAGTGCATCAAAAGCATCAGAGCACGACCAAAAGTATCAAGGCACCATCGGATTTAAGATTACAACTCGATCCAATAAAAGTTTCGGAAGAACGAGAGTTGTAACTTAATAAAACACCCATAATAAAAACCCGCTTGAAGACTAACTCAGATTTCTCCCCCTTTGTCATCAAATGACCAAAAGGATCGAAACTGAGGATTAACGCCCCTGAAGAATTTCAAGTTGATGGAGGAGCGCCAGCGTTGTCGGGGTTGTTTGTTGAAGTAGGGCCTGCCGCAGTGTCGTCCAAATCTTCAGGTTCATCAGTTTCACGCGATGAAGAATAAGAACTAGCCACCAGATCAGGAACTTTGACTCTCTTGAATTTCTTCGGAGGTGGTGCAGACCAGTCAAATGCTTCCTGGAGACCCATAGTCTTCAATTCGTCCGCGGAATATACATGAGTGAGAACAGCCCAGGTGCGGTTGAGGGTTTCATGAAGGTGATACTGATTTTTCTTCACTGCATTATGTGTTGAGGTCATGTTGTGAAGAATTGCAGCAAATTGACGCTTCACCCATTTCTGATTGCGTTCAACCTTCTGATGAAGACTGAGGAGTAACTCACGGTCAGTCATCACCCTGGGTGCTGTTGCTTGAGGCTTTTGCTTAGCTGAGGTATTTGCGGCAGTGTCATGTGTTGCAGAATCGTCATTGGTGGAGTAAGATGTAGCTAGACGGAATTGACCATCCAATGGACGAGTGCCTTCATCAATCACAGCAGCTGCCTTGCCCTTATCATCAGATGATGAAACTGGTCGCTTGAGGACTTCAATGGGTGGCAAGTAGCTACCATGGTTCAGAGTGTCAGCCTTGTAATTCAGTGAAGATCTTGCCCTTATGAATCTCATAATCCAAGGCGCATAGGGCTTCAGCTCAAAAGGTGACATTGCAACATTAGCCAGAGTCCTCATGAAGAAATCATGGAAGTTGACGGGAACGCCATGAATGATGTTGAAAAGCATGTTCTTCATGATGCCTACGACATCTTCATCATTTGAGTCGTGGCCTTTGATGGGACTCATTGTCTTCGTCAGGATTCGATAGACAGTCCGAGGCACATACAACAGTTCCTTAACGAGGAATTTGGTTCGAGGGGCCTGCCCTGGCTTCAAAGGCTTCATGAGCACTTGCATATAATGATCAGTCAGTTCGCGATCATTGTAGATTCAACGTGCACTTTCATGGGGAGGATCAAGAGGAAGGACACGAAGCAATTCAGTTGCTGGTGCCTTGTAGTGAGTGTTTTCTGTCATCCAATCAAGCACCCATGAATTGACATCTTCAGCATCTCCGGTGATATGCAAAGTGGCATAGAACTGAAGAATGAGTTCTTCATTCCAATCATAGATATCAGTGCAGAAATTCAGGAGTCCTGCATCGTGAATAACTCGGAGAACTGGCTCGAAGCACGGCAGAGATTCCATATCCACATGAGGAATATGCTCATGATCGAAGATTTTGTCCTTGTCAAAGAGCACTGAGGAATAGAAGTTGGCTTGAGTAGCAGTCCAGAAGCGTCTTTTCCTTATGCGAGCAGAGTCATATGGATTGTAATCAGTGAAGAACACATGCTCAGAAAAGAAGTCTTCAGCCTTGAATTTTTGCTTGCTCGAGAACGGATTCTTCGGTTTGGGCAGAGGAATGTCAGTGATTTGCAGCACAACCTCAGGAATCGCGATCTCAGGTGCTTCAGGCTGAGGAATTTCTGGTTCCTCTTCTTGTGCAGTTTGGGGATCAGCAGCAGGTTCTTCAGCACTAGCGGCTGGAATTTCTTCATGAACAGACGATGTGGGATGAGTTTCTTCAGAGCCCATTTGAACAGTTGTAGCCGGGGACTGAGGAATTTGTTGAATTGGAGTGAAGAGAGGAGTATTTGGATGCTGACTTTCCCAAAAGTCATCGTTCATCACTGGTGTAGTGCATCCAATATCCACGTCTTCATCTTCTTTTTCAATTTCCTCAACACCAGCCTCTTCAGCTGTGAACTGAGGCATGGGTGCGGAAACGACTGGCGGTGAAGGGAATGCTTCCACTTCAATTTCTTCATCAAACTGTTCTGAGGTAGCAACAGAGTGATTTTCTTCATCAGATCCGCTTGGGATCTTGTAGTCTTCTCCATAAGGAACAATTTCCTTAGACGACATGGAGGAAATGGGAACGGCATCAATAGGATTTTCAAGCGAGCTGGTCATTGGCGCCGCTGATGCCTTCCTTTTCTTCACTGCAGCTCGCTCTGCAGCCTTTGTCTTCTTCGCTTCATAAGCAGAAGGAAGAATTGGAGTTGGTGTTGGCGCAGGAGGAGCTGAGGACTGTGGTTCAGTTTCTTCAGGCGCAACTGGTGCAGTTGCCCTGATCTCTTCAGTTTCTTCAGGCGCACCACTAGTGGATGCCCTAGGAATTTCTTCAGCGGCTGGAATGGAGTCATCAGCCCTGGAACTTGTATTCTCATCAGCAGGCTGAAAGTCATCAGCAGTGCTGGCATGTTCTTCAGCAGGCTGAGTAGAGTCTGCAGCCTGAGGATTTTCTTGTTGCGATGGGGCTGCAACAGTTGTCATTTTCTTCGTCAAATTGACGAATCTCACTTTGGCTCCTTGCCAATCAGCATTGTAAGCATCAAAATCCTTGCTGAGGGCTTGGATTTCAGATTGAGCTTTGAGAAGTTCTTCAGGAGTCAGGTTGACGATGTTCTTCTTCAGAAGCTTCTCCTTTCTGGCTTGTGCTCTCTTTATCTCACGAGCCTTTTCAAATTTCCATTTCTCTTCGGCGATGAAATGGTTCAGCATATGACTTTGACCAGGAGTCAGAGGCAGATCAGGCATGGGAGTGTTTGGATCCTGATGCCATAAGTCGATGAAGTCAAGGATCTTCTTCGGATCCAAAAGCAGAGGCACAGTTGTTACTTTGGCTCTAGCGGCCTTAGTTAGTCTGTCTCTGATGATTTCTGCAAGTTCTTCATCAGAAGCTTCATCATCAGAGGGCACATTGAAGGCAACCTGTTTCTTTCTTGGACTTGGCCGAGGACCGCGTCCAGCAGTTGTTTTTGTCTTCAGCAGAGTGGGGCCTGATGAGGACATTGGTGCAGCTGAGGAACTTGCTGAGACACCAGAAGCAATCGAGAAACCCTGAGTCCTTTGACAAGTAGCCAGATGCACAGGAGTTGAGGACTTGGAGGGAGCTGCTGAGGATTTTGAGGGAGCAGCAGCAGTCTGAGGAATTTGCCGTGAGGGCGCGGCTGAGGAACTGGGCCTTGAGGGCGCTGATGGTGAAGCACTTGGCTTGCGAGTAGGCTTCTTCGGCATTGATTTCCTCGGCTTGACCGAGGTCTCAGCGGCAGCAGCAGCAGCAGAATCCTCATTGAATTTCCTCACTGCCTCCTTGGCCTGTCTTGCCAATTTGGCTTGGCGCCTAGACCATTCTTCAGGAAAGTCTTCACCACGCTTGATGCTGGTGGGATCAGCGACTTGTCCAGGTGCCAATGGAGCTCTTGGGCGTGGAGGGTTTAGGCGAATTTCTTCATGTACTTTGGAGTAACATAGCGATATTCCCTCCATTCTCGTGCCCATCTTCGTTCTATCCTCTGGATGCGCACTTTGCGCTGATTTTTGTTCTCCTTGCCAAACTTGGCTTCATCAGGTGTGCAATAGTCTTTGCATATTTCATCAGGGATCTCGAAGGCAGTCATGACCTCCGGTTTCTTTCCTACCTTCTGCAGTCTCTTGCCTTCTGCCATTTTCTTCAGATGAGGAATTTGAACAATAGAACACTCTGAAGAAGTATGCAGTTTTTCTTTGAGGAACGCTGCAAATGAGTTAAGTTGATGAGAACCTAGTGATTCAGCAGCGGACATGAGTACCTGTGAACAGAGTGTAGGTGCGAGGAATTTGGAGAGGTCATATGCGTTCTCAGAAGATTTTTAAAAAAAGTTTTGAGGAATTTGACCAGTTGAGCCTTGAGGAATTTCACTAAGCGTTCTTGTCTTAGGTTCCAGAGTTGTACAGATTGAAAATCCGCACAATTGAGGAATCTTGAAGAAATGAGTGCTTAGAGAGATGAATCAAGAACATACAGTGTGTGAGGTGTTCATATGTGAAGATTTGAAGAATAAAAACACCTTTGAAGATTTTCAGAAAAGTTTGAGAATCAAAGCGAGTAATAAAAGTGACTTTTAATTACCTGAACTGAAGAACACGACGAACAGAGATGAACCGTGGTGAAGTTCGTCACGTTAGATCTCCCACGCCCTAACTTGGCAGAGGGAGATAGCTACGGCGGCGGCGGAGTGAAGATTTCCGCAGCCGGCGCGAGTACGACGGCGACGAGGTCGAGGCGGTGAAGCTCTTCCTCACCGACGGCGATGGAGTAGCGGCGGCGCTAGGGTTTGAAGAGAGCTCGAGCGAGAGACAGCGACCGAGCGGAGTAAATGAAGTAAGGAAGGGAGAAGGGTATTTATAGCCATGGTAAAAACTGTTCGCCCGAAGATTTTGGGACGAACATGCCCCTGCCCTTTCTACTTCACGCGACATGTGTCACCCACATACTGTGCAAATGAGATCGTGTAAGATCGTGGGTGAATAAACTAATGTATCGTGGGATGCGGAACGGTTTGAGCGGTAAAACCGAAAATCTGGATAAGACTTGTTTAAAAAAATTTTGTTCGCAATTTCTTCAGCTGTCAAGGACACAGTGAAGACTTTGAACGAGTTTCAATCAGAACGCACATGAAGAATTTGTGAATAGATTGGGTTGAGTATAGCATAGAGGGGGAAGGGTCCGATCACATTCACTTAGCAGAAATCGCAACTTGAAGAAATAGCAATAAGTGAATGTTGTAGAGGACATAAACTCAGACATATATATATATATATATATATATATATATATATATATAGCCAATGAAGAAAAACGACGGAAACATTGAAGATTTTGCAAAGTTGAAGAATTTGAAAAACTGAAGAATTTCAAAAATGAGGAAAAACTCAAATTGAAGATTTTCAACTTTTGTGGTGGCGTAACCCACCGTATAAGAATGATGATTTCAGACACCGCGTACAATTGTCGTAGGGTTCTGAGAATCAAATTCTTCATTAATTTCTTCACACTTAGAGTGTTATTCTTCATTGATTGAAGAAAAACGTTTCTTCATGTGTTGCACATCTAAGTCATCAATTCTGCATATGGGTTAGGATGTGTGTCCTTTTCAAAGAACATTCGAAGATTCTAAGATATTTAGCTCACACCGCAACTTGCTAAATCTCTTCTCATCCAAGGGCTTAGTGAAGATATCAGCTAGCTGTTCTTCAGTCTTCACATGCTCGATGGAGATATCGCCCTTCAACACATGATCACGAAGAAAATGATGACGAATCTGGATGTGCTTAGTCTTCGAGTGCTGAACTGGGTTGTGAGCAATCTTGATGGCACTCTCATTGTCGCAGAGGAGAGGCACATTCTTCACGTTGACACCATAGTCCTTGAGGGTTTGCTTCATCCAAAGCAGTTGAGCACAGCATGAGCCAGCAGCAATGTATTCAGCTTCAGCAGTAGACAGTGATACACAGTTCTGTTTCTTCGAGGACCAACAGACCAAAGATCGTCCGAGGAAATGACAAGTGCCAGATGTTGACTTGCGGTCCACACGATCACCAGCATAGTCAGAGTCCGAATATCCAATGAGATCAAAAGCAGAGCCCTTGGGGTACCATAATCCTAGTGTTGGTGTGTGAGCTAGATATCGAAGAATATGCTTCACAGCCTTATGGTGTGATTCCTTCGGTGCAGCTTGAAATCGGGCACACATGCAAACACTAAGCATTATATCTGGCCTAGATGCACATAAGTACAATAAAGAACCAATCATGGAGCAGTATACCTTGTGATTGAAGTCAATACCATTTTCATCAGTGCATAGATGGCCATTTGTGGGCATAGGAATTTTGACGCCTTTGCAATCTTGCATGCCGAATTTCCTCAGTACATCTTTGAGGTATTTCTCCTGAGATATGAATATGCCATTGCGCTGCTGACGAATTTGAAGACCTAAGAAGAATTTCAATTCTCCCATCATAGACATTTGATATTCTTCACTCATCATATAGGCAAATTCATCACTATATCGTTGGTTAGTACAGCCAAAGATAATATCATCAACATATATTTGGCACACAAACAGTTCACCATCATATGATTTAGTAAAAAGAGTAGGGTCGAGTGAACCGGGTGTGAAGCCATTCTTCATGAAGAATTCCTTCAATGTATCATACCACGCCCGAGGGGCTTGCTTGAGGCCATGGAGGGCCTTATTGAGTCTGAAGACTTTGTCAGGATTCTTGGGATCTTCAAAACCTGGGGGTTGAGCAACATATACTTCTTCCTCAAGCTTACCATTGAGGAATGCACTTTTCACATCCATTTGATATAAGATGATATCATGATGGTTAGCATAGGCAAGTAAAATGCGAATAGCCTCAAGTCTAGCAACAGGTGCAAAAGTTTCATCGAAATCAATTCCTTCAACCTGTGTGTAGCCTTGAGCTACTAGTCGTGCCTTATTCCTCACCACAAGGCCATTTTCATCTTGCTTGTTGCGGTAGATCCACTTTGTGCCAATGATATTATGCTTGACCAATTCCCAGACATTGTTCAGCTCGAACTAATGTAATTCTTCTTGCATAGCCTGAATCCACTCCAGCTCCAGAAATGCTTCATCTACCTTAGTGGGCTCTGTGATAGAGACAAAAGCATAGTGCCCACAAAAGTTAGATAAATGCGAAGCTTTTAAGCGTGTGAGAGGACCTAGTGCGCTAATGTCATCGATGATCTTCTCCACTTGCACTTCTTTTGCAACGCGTGGATGAGTTGGCTGTCGCTGAGGATTTTGATCATCATTTTCTTCAGCACCATTTTCCTCATCATGTTCTTCAGGTGCATCAGCTCGACGTTCTTCATGAACAGGAATGAATTCTTCAGCAGATTCTTCAGTAGGAATGACATCCTCAGTTGCCTTGAGCTTGATAGCATCCTCAGGTGCTGGTTCATCTAACATAGAAGGTAGGTGCTCTCTTTGCGAGCCATTAGTTTCATCGAACCGCACATCTACAGTGTCAACAATCTTGTGAAGAACAATGTTGAAGACTCTGTAGGTGTGCGAGTCCTTTCCGTAACCAAGCATAAAACCTTCATGTGCTTTCGGTGCAAATTTAGAGTTGTGGTGAGGATCTCTAATCCAACATTTAGCACCGAAGACTTTGAAATAACTCACATTGGGTTTCTTGTCAGTGAGGAGTTCATAGGCAGTCTTCTTGAAGAATTTGTGAAGATATACTCTGTTGATGATGTGGCAGGCATTATCAATTGCATCAATCCAAAAACGCTGAGGCGTTTTGTATTCATCAAGCATAGTGCGAGCCATCTCAACAAGAGTTCTGTTCTTGCGCTCCACGATGCCATTCTGCTGAGGAGTATAGGGAGCAGATAACTCATGAGTAATACCAAGTTCATCAAGATAGGTATCAAGACCAGAATTCTTGAACTCAGTTCCATTGTCACTTCTGATATGCTTGATCTTCACACCAAAGTTGGTTGAAGCCCTCGAGGAAAATCGTTTGAAGACTCCCTGCACTTCATGTTTGTAAGTAACAATGTGTACCCATGTATATCGAGAATAATCATCAACAATGACAAAACCATATAGAGATGCATCATTAGTGACTGCTGAATAATGGTTAGGTCCGAAGAGGTCCATGTGAAGCAATTCGAATGGACGGGTAGTAGTCATGATAGTCTTCACTGGATGCTTGGCCTTGGTCATTTTTCCGGCTTCACATGCTCCGCATAAGTGATCCTTGATGAATTTGACATTCTCAATGCCAATGACATGCTTCTTCTTCGCAAGCGTGTTCAGATTCCTCATGCCTGCATGACCAAGTCATCGATGCCATAGCCAGCCTTCTGAAGCTTTTGCAAGTAGACACACGGCTGGTTGTGGTCCTGTAGAGAAATCAACAATATACAGATCTCCTCTCCTAAAGCCTTCGAAGACTTTGGAATTGTCAGCTTCCATAATCACAACACAGCGATATTTGCCGAAGACAACAACCATATCAAGATCACAAAGCATTGAGACTGACATGAGATTGTATCCTAAGGACTCAACAAGCATGACTTTGTCCATGTGCTTATCCTTGGAGATAGCAACCTTACCAAGACCCAATACCTGATTTTTGCCTTTGTCAGCAAAGATGATATGCTTCAGAGGTGACGGTGATAAGGGAGCATCCATCAATAGATTCTTGTCACCAGTCATGTGATTTGTACATCCACTATCGAGGACCCATTCAGTGGTTTTGGGTTGATCATCCTGCAGATGAATTAGTGTAGCTTACAATCTCATATGCTTCATCAGTGAAGAATATGATATCAAGTTCATCAGATGAATTTTATTGAGCAGTAAACAGATATAGCAGTATGAGGACGTGTGAAATGAAAGTTCATTTCATCATGATTCGCCTGCGTCCTTTCAGGCATTTTTGTCAGGTCCCCAGTAAATTCTTCAGACGTTAAGGCACGTCTGGAGACCTGACCCTGCAGAAGAGATTAGTTCCTTTTCTTCACCACCCACATCTGGAGGGGTGGCAAAGAGTTCATCATTCTGCGAGCACCATGTGAGAAGGGCGGCAAAGATGCCAAACCATTTCGCTTAGCATAGGAGGGGTTAGGGTAAGCATATGAATAAGCAGAGTAATTCTTCGAGGACTTATGAACATAATGGTTTGAAGAATAATGCACATATTCATAGCCCTTAGCCCTACCCTGCGAGACAGAGTTGTTAGCACGATGATAATCATATGAGGACTTTGATCCAGTTGAGGAATTTGATCCATGTGAAGAAATTGATCTGGGGTTCCTGTTCTTCACAGGTGGTGTCATGAGGACATTCACCTGAAGACTTTCAACACAGCTTTTGGGAACCCAGATTTTCTTCATGGGGGAACCGTTCCTGCAGTTAGTGCCAACATATCTAGCAAATACTTCACCATTCTGATTTTTGGACAGTTTATAGTTGGAGTCAATTGACTCATCAGAAGAATGAGAAGATTCACATGTAAAGCCAGATAAATTAGATGGATCAACTAGAGGTCCCTTTGGAGCAACCCATGATGTTTTGGGGTACTGCTCAGGCTTCCAATATGTTCCATCGGCATTGAGTTTCCTCTCAAAGGCAATACCCTCTTTCCTAGGGTTTCTGTTGAGGATCTGCTTTTTGAGCACATCACAAAGTGTCTGATGCCCTTTGAGGCTTTTGTACATGCCTGTCATGTACAATTCCTTCAGCCCTGCATTGTCAGTGATACTAGCAATGTCCTCAGACGAGGAATTAGTGATAGCAGAGGCAGATGAAGAATTTGTAATATTTGAAGCATTTGAACATTCAGGTGAAGAATTAGCAGATTCACGTTCAATGCACTTTAAGCATGGAGGAACAAATTCTTCCTGAGAAGCGCTGATTTGTTGAGCTAGTAATGAATCGCACTCCTTCTGAAGATCTTCATAACATACTCTTAGCTTTTCAAGATCTTCCTTTCTTTGAAGAGCTTCAAGAGAAAGCTTCTCATGATCTTGCTTTTCTTGAAGAAATTCATAAGAAAGTTTCTCATGATCAGACAAGAGAGAGTTATGATGACCTTGAAGGTTATCATACCTAGACTGAAGTCTCTGAAGATTTTCAGTCAAGGCTTTAGTGCGATCCATTTCTTCACCCAACATATCATCACTTTTATCTAGCATGTTTTGAACCTTTTCAAGAGCCCGTTGTTGTTTCACAGCAATTTTAGCAAGTTTAGAGTAGCTGGGCTTGAGATCCTCATCAGATTCATTTTCACTAGAGTCAGAGGAGTTGTATTTGAGTACCTTAGATCCTTTTGCCATGAAGCAATAGGTGGGAGCGTAGCCATCATTATCTTCATCAGGCTTGTCGGTGGAGTCAGTTTCTTCAGTGTTGAAGATGGACTTGCTAACGAAGGCAGTAGCAACGGCCAGACTCGCCACACCAGACTCAGATTCTTCAGACTCCTCCTCTTCATCATTTTCCTCAGATTCAGCTTCAGAGTCCATTTCCTTGCCAATGAATGCCCGAGCCTTCTTGGAGCTGCCCTTCTTGTGAGATGAGGACTTCGAGGATTTTGATGACGAAGATTTTGACGATTTCTTCTTCTTCTTCGCATCATCAGAACTGTAATCCTTGTATTTCTTCTTCTTCATTTCCTTTGCCCACTGAGGACAATCTTGAATATAGTGACCAGACTTCTTGCATTTGTGGCAAAGTCTTCTCTTATAATCACTGGATGAGGAATCATTTCCTCTTGAGGATTTTCCAAAGCGACCACGTCTTGTGAATTTCTGGAATTTCTTCACAAGCAGTGCTAGATCCTGGATCAGTTCTTCAGGATCACCAAGGCTACTACTAGAATCCTCACATTCAGAGTCAGACACAACTTTTTCCTTCAAGGCACGTGGTTTGCCATAGTTTGAGCCATAGAGATCTCTCTTTTCAGCAAGTTGGAACTCATGAGTGTTTAGCCTTTCGAGGATATCAGCAGGATCAAGCGACTTGTAGTCAGCACGTTCTTGTATCATCAGTCCCAGAGTATCAAATGAGGAATCAAGCGATCTCAGCAGTTTCTTCACAACTTCATGATCAGTGATGTCAGTGGCACCGAGGGCTTGAAGCTCATTTGAGATGTCGGTGAGGCGATCAAAGGTTTGTTGAACATTCTCATTGTCAAGTCTTTTGAAGCGGTTGAAGAGATTCCGAAGAACATCGACTCGAGAGTCACGCTGAGTTGAAACTCCTTCATTTACTTTGGACAGCCTATCCCAGATAAGCTTAGCAGTTTCCAAAGCACTCACTCTTCCATAATGTCCTTTGCTCAGATGACCACATATGATATTCTTCGCTTGAGAGTCGAGTTGTTTGAATCTCTTCACATCGGTAGTGTTCAGTGTGGGAGTGACAGAGGGGACACCATTTTCCACAACATACCAGAGATCATTATCAATTGCCTCAAGATGCATTCGCATCTTGTTCTTCCAGTAGGGGTAGTCCGTTCCATCAAAGGTAGGACACCCAGCCAAGACCTTGATCATACCTGCGGTCGACATAACTAAAACTCCAGGCGGTTAAACCAAAATCACACAGAACAAGGGAGTACCTTGCTCTAATACCAATTGAAAGTGCGTTATATCGACTAGAGGGGGGGGGGTGAATAGGCGATTTTTATGAATTCTTCACTGAGGAATTTGCTGGTGAGGAAATTCCTTAGCGAAGAACTACTTGCAGCGGAATATGTACTCAGAAGTAAACATAACAGGATACAAACATAGTCATCATGATGAAATGAAGACTAACACAGAGTACGGAAAGCGTAAACACAGGATAACACGATGAAGACAAACAGACTGAAGAAATTGAACTGAGGAATTTGTGGAAGTCTTCAGTCAAAGTCTTCAAGCACAGATATGAACAACATTTAACACAGTAATGAGGAAATGAAAGAGTTGAGGAAATAGAACCAGTCAGTTGGTGAAGACAATGATTTGGTAAACCAGTTCCAACTGTTGTCTCAGTTGTACGTCTGGTTGGAGCGGCTGAGTATTTAAACTCGACGACACACAGTCCCGGACACCCATTCTCTGAGCCGCAACTCAGGACACCCAGTCCTCACCGTATTCTCCTTGAACTAAGACCATGCAGGCCTCGTCCAATCACTCGTGGTAAGTCTTCAGGTGACTTCCAAACCTTCACAGCCTTGGTCACTCGGCGATCCACAATTCCTCTTGGATGCTCTAGACCTTGACGCCTAACCGTCTGGAAGAAGCACAATCTTCAAAGGTAACAAGCGTCGGATCCACGCAGGATCAATTTCTTCAGTGATGCTCAATCACTTTGGGTTTGTGGGGGGTTGGTTTTGGGATTTTCCTCACTTGATGATTTTTGCTCAAAGTCCTCGGAGGATGGGTTGCTCTCAGATGACAAGTGTCAAGTTCTCTCGGAGCAGCCAGCCAGCTAGTGGTTGTAGGGGGCGGCTATTTATAGCCTAGGGAGCAGCCCGACATGATAAGACATAAATGCCCTTCAATGATATGACCGTTAGGTGGATAAGATATTTTGGGACAGCCGGCGCGTAGCACAGCAACGGTCGGAAATTTGACTTTCAAATTCCTCAGGGCTATCATGTTCCTCACTGTGTAGGCAATTCGCACTGGCGAATTCCTAACTCCTCAGTCAGAGCAAAGTCCTCGGTGACCAGAAGAACTGCGTCTCTGTCACTGAAGAAATTGACTGAACTGTATGAGATTTCCAATGGCTTCACTCCAAGGGATTGGTAGGTGTAGGATTTTGAGTTGAGCATCACATGGAAATTTTTCCTTAGTATTTCCTCGACCCCCTTTAATAGTACGGTGTTTCCTATGACTCAAGAAAGAGAAAATGAAACTACGAAAACAAAAGTCTTCACGCTTCATATTCCTCGAATGAATATCAAGTCTTCAAGGTCACACCAATTTCTTCGCTTTCAAAGTCTTCAGAAAGTCTTCAGAATATCAAAGTCTTCAGTTGAAGAACTTCATTTTTAGGGGTCGACTTTCTCTGTAAATATCAAACTCCTCATAGACTTATAGACCTGTGTACACTCACAAACACATCAGTTACTTAACCTATAAGTCTTCAATACACCAAAATCACTAAGGGGCACTAGATGCACTTACAAGTAGACACATGGCAGGCTGTGGTCCTGCAGAGAAATCAACAATATACAAGTCTCCTCTCCTAAAGCCTTCGAAGACTTTGGAATTGTCATATTCCATGAGCACAATGCAATGGTATTTTCCAAAGACATCAGCCATATCAAGATCACAAAGCATTGAGACAGTCATGAGATTGAATCCTAAGGACTTGATAAGCATGACTTTGTCCATGTGTCTATCCTTTGAGATCGCAACCCTACCTAGACCCAATACCTTGCTTTTTTCCTTTGTCAGCGTAGGTGATAAGCTTCAGATGCGATGGAGATAAAGCAGTGTCTATAAATAAGCTCTTGTCACTGGTCATGTGATTTGTACATCCACTATCGAGGACCCACTTAGTAGCTTTGGGTTGATCATCCCGCAGATGAATTAGTGCAACTTACGAACTCATATACTTCATTAGTGAAGAATATGATATCAAATTCATCAGATTGAATTTCATCAAGCAATACAACAAATATAGTAGTATGAGGACGTGAGAAATGAATATTCATTTCTTCATGATTAGCTTACGTCCTTTCAAGCATATTCAGGTCTCCAGCAAATTCATCAGACGTTCAAGTTCGTCTGGAGACCTGACCCTGCATAAGACATTAGTTCTTTTTCTTCACCACCCACATGGGGTGGCAAAGAGTTCATCATTCTGCGAGCTCCATATGAGAAAGGTGGCATAGAAGTCAGTCCACTTCGTTTCATAGAAGAGGGGTTAGAGTAAGCATATGAATAAGCAGAGAAATTCTTTGAGGACTTATGAACATAATGATTTGAAGAATAATGCATATATTCATGATCCTTAGATCTTCCCTGCGAAATAGAAGTATTAGCACGATGATGTTCATATGAGGATTTGGATCCATATGATGAATTTGATCCACGTGAGGAATTTGGTCTATATGAGGACTTGGATCCATATGAAGACTTTCGTCCATATGAAAAATTTGATCCGGGGTTGCTATTCTTCACAGGCGGTGTCATGATGACATTCACCTGAAGACTTTTAAGGCACCTTTTGGGAACCCAGATTTTTCTTCATAGGGGGACCATTCCTACAGTTAGTTCCAACATATCTAGCAAAAACTTCACCATTCTAATTTTTGAACAGTTTATAGTTGGATTCAAATAACTCATCAGAAGAATATGAAGATTCACATGTAAAGCCAGATAAGGTGGATGGATCTACGGGAGGTCCTTTCGCAGCAACCCATGAGGTTTTAGGATACTGCTTAGGTTTCTAGTAGGTCCCATCATCATTGAGTTTCCTCTCAAAGGCAATACCCTCTTTCCTAGGGTTCCTATTGAGGATCTGCTTTTTAAGCACATCACAAAGATCCTAATGCCCTTTGAGGCTTTTGTAAATGCCTGTCACATACAATTCCTTCAACCCTGCATTGTCAGTGATACTTGTGGTATCCTCAGATGAGGAATTTGTGACCACAGAGACAGTTGAAGAATTTGCAGCAATAGAAGCATTTGAACTTTCAGGTGAAGAATTAGTAAATTCATGTTCAATGCATTTCAAACATGATGGAATGAATTCTTCCTGAGCGGAACTGATCTATTGAGCAAGCAATGAATCACGTTCCTTCTTAAGATCTTCATAACTCACTCTTAACTTCTCAAGATCTTGCTTTCTTTGAAGAAATTCATAGGAAAGCTTCTCATGATCAACTAAGAGAGTGTTATGATGACTCTGAAGGTTATCAAACTTAGTCTGAAGTCTCTGAAGATTTTCAGTCAAAGTTTGAGTTTGATCCATTTCCTCACCCAATAGGTCATCGCTTTTGTCTAGCATATTTTGAACCTTTTCCAAAGCCTTTTGTTGTTTAGTGGCAATAGTAGCAAGTTTGGAATAGTTGTGTCCAAAATCATCATCAGATTCATCATCACTAGACTCAGATGAGGAACAATCATTTACCTTGGCACCTTTTTCCATGAGGCATGGTGCAAAAGATGATGGTTCAGGTTCGAAAGTCATCGTTTTGAGTGATTCCTTGAAATCCTCAAACCAGGGATCATGACAAGTTCGGTGAACTTCATAGACGTCAGAGATTCGGTCCCAGATAAGCTTCGCAATGTAGAGATGCATAATGAGCCTAAACTAATTTCTGGATAGGCAAGAGTAGATGATGTCCTTCGCCATGATATCAAGTCAAGTGTACTTGCGAATATCATTAGCATCCACCATCTTGCATAGATCGATAAGACCAATCTCAGTGACGGTCCACAGCTTGTTGTTCATTGCCATGAGGTGCTTCCTCATCATGGCATTCCACTTGGGGTAATCATGACCATCAAAGATGGGGCATGTCACTTTCTTCATTCCTGTGGTCAACATAACTATAAATCCAATTGGTTAAACAAAAATCACACAAAACAAGGGAGTACCTTGTTCTGATACCAATTGAAAGTGCGTTAAGTCGACTAGAGGGGGGTGGTAGGCAATTATTACAAATTCGTCACTTAGGAAATTCAAAGTGAGGACTTTCATAAGTCAAGAACTACAAGCAGTGGAATAAGTACTCAGATGCATGCATAACAGAACAGTAGCATAGACATCATGATGAAATGAAACATACACAGAGCACAAGTAGCGTGTAAACAGGATAAGCAGGCTGAAGACAAAGTGACTGAAGAATTAGGATCGAGAAAATAGATAAAGTCTTCAGTGAAAGTCTTCAAGCAATAACTATCAAGTTCATCAACACATGAATGAGGAAATGAAAGGGTTGAGGAAATAGAACCAGTTGCTTGGTGAAGACGATGATTTGGTAGACCCGTTCCAACTTCTGTGACAGTCATACATCTGATTGGAGCAGCTAGGTATTTAAACCTAAGGACACACAGTCTTGGACAAAAAGTCCTCACCATATTCTCCTTGAGTTAAGATCACACAGACCTCTCCCAATCACTTGTGGTAAGTCTTCAGGTGACTTCCAAACCTTCACAGACTCAGTCACTCGGCAATCCACAATTTCCTCTTGGACGCTCTAGACCATGACGCCTAACCGTCCGGAGGATGCACAGTCCTCAAAGGTAACAAGCGTCGGTTCCACACAGGAAAAATCTCTTCAGTGATGCTCAATCACTTTGGGTTTATAGGTGTTTGGGTTTGGGTTTTTCCTCACTTATGATTTTCGCTCTAAGTCCTCGGAGGATGGGATGCTCTCAATGACAAGTGTCAGTTTCTCTCGGAGCAGCCAACCAACTAGTGGTTGTAGGGGGCGGCTATTTATAGCCTAGGGAGTAGCCCGACGTGATAAGACATAAATGCCCTTCAATGATATGACCGTTAGTGGGTAGATATTTTGGGACATCTGCGCTTAGCACATCAACATTCGGAAATTTGAGTATCAAATTCCTCAGGGCTATCATGTTCCTCACTTGTAGGCAATCCGCACTTGCGAATTCCTAACTCCTCAGTCAGAACAAATTCCTCAGAGAACAGAAGATCTTCGTCTCTAGATGCACTTATAACTTCAATAGGGGGCAAATAGCTGAGATGATTTTGAAAGTCACCCTTATAATGTATTGAAGACCTTGATTTGATGAACTTCATGATCCATGGAGCATAAGGCTTCAACTCAAAAGGTGACAGAGCAGCATTGGCCAAAGTCCTCACAAAGAAATCGAGGTAGTTTATTGGAATACCATGTATAATATTGAACAGAAGATTCTTCATGATGCCGACAACCTCTTCTTGATCAAGGTTGTGGCCCTTGATTGGACTGAGGGTTTTGGTCAAGATGCGATAAACTGTCCTTAGCACATAGACAAATTCCTTCACGAGGAATGTGGTTCTTGGAGCTTGGTCAGCCTTCAAAGGCTTCATCAACACTTGTAGCAAGTGATTTGAAAGTTCAGGTTCTGCGTAGATGAGCCAGGCACCTTCAGTGTGAGGACTGACTGGGATAGTGTGAAGCAATTCAGAGGCCAGTGCTTTATAATGAGTATTTTCGGACATCCAGTCGAGCACCCATGAATTCACACCTTCAACATTTCCAGTGATGTGCAGTGTGGCGTTGAATTGAAGAATGAGTTCTTCATTCCAGTTGCAGATGTGAGTGCAAAAGTTTAGTAGCCCAGCGTCATTAAGAACACTTAGGACAGGGGTGAAGCACGAAAGAGACTCCACATCCACATGAGGAATTTGTTCATGGTCAAATACCTTGTCCTTATCAAATAGCAGTGAGGAATAAAAATTCATTTGACTGGCTGTCCATAAGCGCTTGCGTCGAAGTCTAGCAGAGTCATAGGGATTGTAATCCCTGAAGAAATGATGCTCAGCAAAGAAATCATCAGCCTTGAATTTCTGCTTCTTGGTATGAGGATTTTGTGGATTGGACTGAAGATTAACAGTTGAAGTCTTCACAGCCTCTTGGCGCACAACCTCTGGAGCCACAGATTGAAGAATTTCAGCAGCAGTTTCATCAGCAGCAGTCTTGGTTTCCATTTTTTCAGCATTAGTAGCTGGAACTTCTTCTGGAATAGAATGAAGTGAAGCTTTATGTCCTTTAGAGCCCGTATGAATTTTCTTCAGTTTGTACAGGGGCCTGAGGAAGTTGATGCAGAGGAGTGGTCAATGGTGAATTGGGATGATGACTTTCCCAATAATCATCATTCAAAATAGGAGTTGTAGACCTAATGTCCACATCCCCATCTTCTCCATCAATTTCTTCAACGCCTGCCTCTTCAGCTGTGAACTGAGGCATGGGCGATGATACCATCAGAGTTGAAGGGATTTCATCCACTTCAATATCTTCATCCAACTACTCTGAAGAAGCGGCAGAAGGATTTTCTTCATCACGGTCATCTGGAATGACATATTCCTCACCAAAGGGAACAATCTCCTTTGATGGCATGCTTGATATAGGAACAACATCAATGGGGTTGGTGTATGAACTCGTCAAAGTCTTCACTTTCTTAGGAGCTGAAGACTCTGAAGTTGTTGATGCTTTCCTTTTCTTCACTGTTGCCCTCTCCACAGCTTTGGTCTTCTTCGCTTCTGATGTAGAAGGAAGCTTGATATTTTTCATCTGTGATGACTTTGCAGGAGGAGCAGATGAAATTGGTTCAGTTTCTTCAGGCACAACTGATGAAGTTGCCCTGGCATGTTCAGATTCTTCACGTGCAGCAAATGCTTCATCTGGCCTGGTTTATTCTTTAGGCACAACATTGGAGGTTGCCCTAGTGGTTTCTTCAGGAGCTGGAATTTCTTCAACAACACTGGTACTTTCAGTTTCTTCAACAGTCTGATTTTCATTAGTTGTGCTAGCATTTGCTTCAGTAGGCTGAGCAGATGCCTCAGCCTGAGGAATTTCTTGTTGCAATGTAGCTGCAACATTTGCCTTGAATCCCTTTGCCATTTTGACAAATCTGACTTTGGCGCCCAGCCAATTTGCACGATATGCGTCAAATACATCACAGAGAGCTTTGATCTCAGTCTGCATATTCACAAGTTCTTCAGGAGACATGTTCACAACATTCTTCTCCAGAAAATGCTCCTTGTACTGAGCTTTCTTCACCTGCCTGGCCTTCTCAAATTTCCATTTTTCTTCGCCTATGAAGGCATTGAGCATGTGACTTTGGCCAGGTGTGAGGTTCAGATCAGGCAGAGGAGTGTTAGGGTCCTTGTGCCATAGATCGTGGAAATCAAGGATCAACTTTGGATCCAACATGAGTGGCACTTCACTGCCTTCGGCTCTAGCGGCCCTTTGTTGCCTGTCTCTGATGATCTCAGCGAGTTCTTCATCATCAGCCTCATCGTCACTTGACGAAACTTGAAAAGCAACTTCCTTCTTGTGAGGACTTGGCCTTGGGCCTCGTCTAGTAGTGGCCTTTTTCTTCAGAGAGGTCGGGCCTGTTGAGGACTGTGGTGGAGCTGAGGAACTTACAGAGGCTCCTGAAGCAATTGAGATTCATGTAGTCCTTTGGCATGAGGCAAGATGCACAGGTGCTGAGGACTTTGCAGCTACAGCTGAGGATTTTGCAACTGAGGGAGTTGGAGCTGCTTTTGAAGAGGTTGCTTGAGGAATAGGCCATGAGGGCTATGAAGAACTTGTCCTTGAGGGATTATAGCTGAGGAACTTGGCTTTACAACTGATTTCTTTGGCAAAGCCTTCTTGGGCTTGCTAGTAGAGGCCTCAGTAGTGGCAGCAGCAGAATATTCATTGAATTTCTTCACTGCTTCCTTTGCCATTTTAGCCAACTTGGCTTGGCGCTTGGCCCACTCCTTGGGAAAATCCTCACCTCTTCTGATGCTAGAGGGGTCAGCTTCTTGGCCTGGAGCCAATGGTGGTCTTGGGCATGGAGGGTGTACTGCGAATTTCTTCATGTACTTTGGAGTCACATATCGATAACCCCTCCATTCTCTTGCCCATCTTCTTTCAATCCGTTGAATGCGCACTTTGCGCTGATTTTTCTTCTCCTTGCCATGAGTGGCTTCATTAGGTGTGCAGCATTCATCATAGATGTCTTCAGGGATTTCAAACGTTGTATTTGTTTCTGGCCTCTTTCCTCCTTTCTGAGGACGTTTACCATCAGTCATTTTCTTCACTTGAGGATTTTGAACAATCGAAGTTTTTGAGGAGGTATGCAATTTGTCTTTAAGGAATGCTGCAAATGAGTTAAGTGATGAGAACCTAGTGATTCAGCAGTGGACATGTGTACCTGTGAACAGAGTATAGGTGCGAAGAATTTGGGGAGGTCATATGCGTTCTCAGAAATTTTTGAAAAGAAAAAAGTTTGAGGAATTTGACCATGGGTGTCTTGAGGAATTTCACTATGCTTTCTTGACTTAGGTTCCAGAGTTGTATAGATTTGAAAATCCACACAATTGAGGAATCTTGAAGAAAAACATAACTTAGGTAAACAAATCAGAACAGATGCAACTTGGTGTTTAAGGATATGGAAGCTGAAGAATAAACACCTTTTAAAGATTTTGTGGAAATCATCAGCATCACCAAGGGCAATAAAATCAGATTTTAATTACCCTTGACGAAGAACATGATGAACTGGGAGTAGATGTGGAGAAGTTCGTCCATTCAGATCTCCCACGCCCTAACTTGGTGGTGAGAGACAGCTACGGCGGCGGCGGAGAGAAGATTTCTGCAGCCGACGCGAGTACGACGGCGACGAGGTCGAAGCAATGAATCTCTTCCTCACCAGCGACGATGGAGTGTAGCGGCGGTGCTAGGTCGGAGATCTCGAGCGAGGGAAGTGATATCGGGCGGAGTAAATGAGGTCTGAGAAGGGCAAGGGGTATTTATAGCCAAGGTGAAAAACCGCTCGTCCGAACAAATTGGACGAACGTGCCCCTGACCCTTCCCATCCTAGTGACATGTGTCACCCACGTACTGAGAAGTGGAGATCGTGTTAGATCGTGGGTGAATAGATTAATCTTATCACGGGATGCGGAACAGTTTGAGCGGCAAAAGCCGAAAGTTCAGATATGGAAATTTTAATGTTTCGTTTGCAAATTATTCAGCTGACAAGGACATGGTGAAGACTTTGAACGAGTTTCAAATAGAACACATATGAACAATTTTTGAACAGACTGGGTTGAGTTTAGCATAGAGGGGGAACGGGTTTGATCACATTCACTTAGAAGAAAAATCAACTTGAAGAATTAGCAATAAGTGAATGATGTTGAGGACATGCAAAAATCAAATATATATATATATATATATATATATATATATATATATATATATATATATATAGCCAATGAAGAACACAGACGGAAAGAGTGAAGACTTTGCAAAGTTGAAGAATTTGGACATTTGAGGAATTTGCAAATAAGAGAAAAACTCAAATTGAAGAATTTCAACTTTGGTTGGCGGCGTGACCCACCGTATAAGAATGATGATTTCAGATGCAGCAAACAATTGTTGTAGGGCTCTTCATTAATTTCTTCACACTTAGCGGGTTATTCTTCATTGATTGAAGAAAAACGTTACTTCGTGTGTTGCACATCTAAGTCATCAATTTTGCATAAGTATTAGGATGTGTGTCCTTTTCAAAGAACATTCAGAGATTTTAAGATATTTAGCTCACACCGCAACTTGCTAAATCTCTTCTCATCCAAGGGCTTTGCAAAGATATCCGCTAGCTGTTCTTCATTCTTCACGTGCTTGATGGAGATGTCGCCCTTCAACGCATGATCATGAAGAAAATGATGAAGAATCTGGATGTGCTTTGTCTTCGAGTGCTGAACTGGGTTATGAGAAATCTTGATGGCACTCTCATTGTCACAGTAGAGTGGCACATTCTTCACATTGATGTCGTAGTCCTTGAGGGTTTGCTTCATCCATAGCAATTGAGCACAGCACGAACCAGCAGCAATGTACTCAGCTTCAGCAGTAGAGAGTGATACGCAGTTCTGCTTCTTCGAGGACCAACATATTAAGGATCGTCCAAGGAAATGGCATGTGCCTGATGTTGACTTGCGATCCACTAGATCACCAGCATAGTCAGAGTCAGAATATCCAATGAGATCAAAAGCCGAGCCCTTGGGATACAATAATCCAAGTGTTGGAGTGTGAGCTAGATATCGAAGAATATGCTTCACAGCCTTATGGTATGATTCCTTCGATGTAGCTTGAAAACGGGCACACATGCAAACACTAAGCATAATATCTTGCCTAGATGCACATAGATACAATAAAGAGCCAATCATGGAGTGGTATACCTTTTGATCGAAGTCTATACCATTTTCATCAGTGCATAGATGGCCATTTGTGGGCATAGGGATTTTGACGCATTTGCAATCTTGCATGCCGAATTTCCTCAGCACATCCATGAGGTATTTCTCTTGTGATATGAAGATGTCGTTGCATTGTTGACGAATTTGAAGACCTGAGAAGAATTTCAATTCTCCCGTCATAGACATTTGGTATTCCTCACTCGTCATATAGGCAAATTCGTCACTGTAACGTTGGCTAGTATAGCCAAAGATAATATCATCAACATATATTTGGCACATGAATAATTCATCATCATAGGTTTAGGTGAAAAGAGTTGGGTCAAGTGAACCAGGTTTGAAGCCTTTCTTCATGAGGAATTCCTTCAAAGTATCATACCACGCTCGAGGGGCCTGCTTGAGGCCATAGAGGGCCTTATTGAGTCTGAAGACTTTGTCAGGATGCTTAGGATCTTCAAAACCTGGGGGTTGAGCAGCATATACTTCTTCCTCAAGCTTACCATTGAGGAATGCACTTTTCACATCCATTTCATATAAGATGATATTATGATGGTTAGCATAAGCAAATAATACGTCTCCAATGTATCTATAATTTTTTTATTATTCCATGTTGTTTTATTATCAATATTATATAGTCATTTTATATCATTTTTTGGTACTAACCTATTGACATAGTGCCAAGTGCCAGTTGTTGTTTTCTGCATGTTTTTTACATCGCAGGAAATCAATATCAGATGAATTCCAAATGCCACACAAATTTGCGATGATTTTTTATGGACCAGAAGGAACACAACGGGCCCTGATTGCATCTAGGGGGAGTCTTGAGGAGGGGACAACCCACCAGGGCGCGCCAGGAGGCCCAGGCGCGCCTTGGTGGGTTGTGCCCACCTCGGGTGCCCCCTGGGCCGACTCTTTGCTCTATAAATACCCCAATATTCACGAAACCCTAGAGGAGTCGACGAAATTTTCATCCAGCCGCCGCAGAGTCCAGAACAACGAGATCCAATCTAGACACCATCACGGAGGGGTTCACCACTTCCATTGGTGCCTCTCCGATGATGCGTGAGTAGTTCTTTGTAGACCTCCGGGTCCGTAGTTAGTAGCTAGATGGCTTCCTCTCTCTCTCTTGATTATCAATACAATGGTCTCTTGGAGATCCATATGATGTAAGTCTTTTGGCGGTGTGTTTGTTGGGATCTGATGAACTTCGAGTTTATGATCAGTTATATCTTTTTATATCCATTGAGTTCTTTGATCTCTTATATGCGTGGTCTCTTATAGCCTCGTATTTCTTCTCCAATATTTGGGTTTCTTTTTGTCCAACTTGATCTATTTATCTTGCAATGGGAAGAGGTGCTCGGTAGTGGGTTTGATCTTACAGTGATTGATCCGAGTGACAGAAAGGGAACCGACCGGTATGTATCATTGCTACTAAGGATAAAAAGACGGGATCCATATCTGCCGCAATAGATAAACGTATCTTGTCTACATCATGTCATCGTTCTTATTGCATTACTCCATTTTTCCATGAACTTAATACACTAGATGCATGCTGGATAGCGGTCGATGTGTGGAGTAATAGTAGTAGATGCAGGCAGGAGTCGGCCTACTAATCTTGGACGTGATGCCTATGTAATGATCATTTCCTGGATATCATCATGATTATTTGAAGTTCTATCAATTGCCCAACAGTAATTTTTTTACCCACTGACGAAGTCATGTACTTAGGGTAGGGTCATGGACCTGTCCAAGGTACCCTCCCCAAGGACATCTTTATGGGAAGCTGCCTTCCAGTCGACCAAGAGGGATTCCACTTGACAGACTCGAAGACACTCGACCATGAAGACTCACTCGACCACTAGGAGATCAAGAGCCACTCTGTATCCAAACGGTCTGTAATTAAGTAGTCTTTATGGCCATGATGACACTTTATGTAAGGCGTTACAGGTAACGCCTGGCCTTAATGTACTTTAAACCCTCCGCTGCGTGGGCTGGCTGGGGTCCTGGCAGACACTATATAAGCCACCCCTCCACTGGCAGAAGGGTTCGCACCCCTGTAACTCATACGCTTATAATCCAGTCGACCGCCTCTGGGCTCCGAGACATAGGGCTGTTACTTCCTCCGAGAAGGGCTTGAACTCATAAATCCCTTGCGTATACAACTACTCCATAGCTAGGATCTTGCCTCTCCATACCTACCCCCCATTCTACTGTCAGTCTTAGTACCACGACAGTTGGCGCCCACCATGGGGCAGGTGTCTTAGCGACTTGTTGGAGAAGTTGCATTTGTTCCGATCACCTTCATCATGGTTTCTGGCGGAGTTCTGGTCGAGGGCAGCGAGATCCGTCTCGGCGCGCTCACATTCATCGCCGACGACTCCGCTTGGCTCCAGGAGGCTCCGCTCGACATCGATGCACTTCCCGTCCACGGGGTGACGCACTTTCGTGCGTGTGTCCGCGGCGTCCTTCCACGGCAACTGTCGACTCCGTATCCGTCGACTCATGTGTCGTCCTCCCTCCCTGTCTCCCGCCAGCGCAAGCGCTCTGGTCGGTCGAGGCTCCAGTGGTGGGTGAAACATGCAGTGGCTCGCCAATTGGCCACCACCCAAGTCGCGGCAATCGAGCCCGATGAATCTCTCTACGGCCTGTTCGATCTGTCGACTGGCTCCGTAGAGACTGCATCCGAGTGCAACAGTAGTGATCCAGCAGCGGAGGTTCTGATGGTCAATGGTCCTCGTAGTCCTCCCGGCTTCCCCCGCACCGACGGGATGGACGGTGGAAGCGACCCCACTCAGGTCCACGAGGAATATCAACCCGAGCCACTCACTTCTCTGCAAAGGGAAGATCTCCGCCGCCGGAACATGGATGCCCTGCATACTCCCATCGCAGGAGAAACTCCCGAGGCTCGTGCCTTGGAGGAGGCGCGTTTTGCCAACTTGGCTGAACGCACTCGACTGGAGAACCTCCAGCGAGCACTCGACGAACATGCACGGCAACGAGTACCCGACTCCAGTAGACGTCAACTCTTTCCGCAACCAACTCAGGTATATCGAACCCCGATTCAGAATCTAGCAGCTGCAGCTCATATAGCAGAGTCAATTCAGCCCTCTCAGTCGGAGGCTGGCAGAGGCTTGATGCAGATCCGAGATTTGCTCCGGGCAGCAGGAGATCAGAATTCAGCTGTGTCACAGTCGCTCAATAGGATTCATAGTCGATCCGTCGCTGCGAATACAGTCCAGTCGGCTCATAGCCCAAGATCGCCTCTGCGGCGTGAGGGACGTGGAGGTCGGCGTGACCAGTATGATGACCGATTCGATCGTGATGAACGGCGTCGAGTGCCCACTCCTCCCCCAAGGGGTGGGTCTTACGCCCATCGGCAGCAAGATGACAGGCGCTAGCTCAGTGTTGGGAGAAGAGCTCTGGTCGACCCCACGGAACCAGGCTTTGACGCGAGATCCATCATCGTGCAAGGTTTGGTCGATCGGAACAGAGCTCATCGAGGTGGCCACGACAGAGATGCGCCCACTAACAGCCGAGTCCATGTTTCAGGTCCAGAATGTTTTAGCAGAGCCATCAGAGCCGTAGTGATACCTCCCAACTTCAGGTTGGCGACTGGAGTAAGTAAATTCACTGGTGAGTCCAAGCCCGAAACCTGGCTCGAAGACTACCGAGTGGCTGTACAGATTGGAGGTGGCAATGATGAGGTGGCCATGAAGCACTTACCACTCATGTTGGAGGGTTCGGCCAGGGCCTGGTTGAATAAGTTAGCTCCTAGCAGCATTTACACTTGGGAAGATCTTTCCCGAGTGTTTGTCAGGACATTTGAGGGAACTTGCAAGCAACCAGCAGGACTGATAGAGCTGCAGGTCTGCGTGCAAAAGTCGAATGATACCTTGAGAGATTACATCCAGAGATGGATCACCTTGCATCATACCGTGGAGAATGTATCTGATCATCAAGCGGTTTGTGCCTTCAAGGATGGTGTTAAGAACAGAGAGTTAATTTTGAAGTTTGGTCGGACCGGGGATATGACCCTGAGTCGAATGATGGAGATTGCCACCAAATACACCAATGGTGAAGAAGAGGATCGACTCCGGAGTCGCAAGTACAAGCTGAGTCAGTCGGAAAAAGGATACTCCAGTCAGAAGCAAAAGCGGAAAGCCGAGCCAGCTGCTCCTGGAGAGGCTCTGGCCGTGACTCAGGGCAAATTCAAAGGGAAGCCCAAAGGATCATGGAATCCCAAGAAGGTAAAGGATAAAGAAGGAAACGACGTGATGGATCTGCCGTGTCACATCCACACGAAGAAAGACGAAGAGGGTAACTTCATCTACCCGAAACATACCACTCGCCAGTGTCGGCTCTTAATCCAGCAGTTTCAAGGAAAACAGCCCAAGGACAAGGAAAAGGAGACGGATAAGGCTGAGGACAAAGAGGACAGTGATGAAGGATACCCTCATGTCAATTCCACCCTGATGATTTTTGCTGATGTGGAGAGCAAAAGTCGATTGAAAGTTATCAACCGTGAGGTAAATATGGTCGCTCCGGCGACATCAAGCTATCTGAGATGGTCTCAAACTGCCATTACGTTTGACCAGTCCGATCATCCGACTCACATAGCCACTCCTGGGAGGCAAGCTTTGGTGGTCGACCTAGTTGTCGAAGGCACTCGACTTACTAAGGTGTTGATGGATGGTGGCAGTGGACTGAATATATTGTATGCGGAGACGCTAAAGGGAATGGGCATTCCGATGTCCAGACTCAGCTCCAGCAACATGAGTTTTCATGGAGTCATTCCTAGAAAGAAGGCTGAGTCACTCAGCCAAATAGCTCTAGATGTGGTGTTCGGTGACTCGAAGCATTTCCGCAAAGAGAAGCTGACATTTGAAGTTGTGGATTTCCAGAGCGCTTATCGTGCTATTTTGGGGAGACCAGCTTATGCACGTTTCATGGCTCGACCATGTTACATGTACCTCAAACTGAAGATGCCCAGCCCCAAAGGCGTGATCACCATCACTGGCAATCGAAAAAAGGCAGAAGAGTGTTTTTAGAAAGGCTCAAAAATTGCCGATTCCCAGATAACAATGGTAGAGCTAGAGGAATATAAGAAAAATGCAGATCCGAGTGATTTATTGCAGGCCAAGAAGCCCGCCACAGAGTCAGCGTTCCAGTCGTCTGGTGAGACGAAGCCTGTTCACATTCACCCGACCGACCCCAGCGCGGCTCCGATTAAATTTCCACAGCACTCGACTCTAAATAGGAAGAAGCGCTCATCCAGTTCCTCCATGAGAACTGGGACATCTTTGCATGGAAGCCTGCTGACATGCCGGGTGTTCCCAAGGGGCTGGCTGAGCATCGTTTACGAGTCGACCCAAAAGCAAAACCTGTCAAAGAACATCTTTGACGGCCCGCCGTCCAGAAGAGAAAGGCCATTGGCGAGGAGGTGGCTCGACTCCTGGCAGCAAGGTTTATCCGAGAGATATACCACTCCGAGTGGCTCGCCAATGTTGTCATGGTCCCCAAGAAGGACAAGTCACTTCGCATGTGCATCAATTTCAAACATATCAATCGGGCATGCCCGAAAGATCATTTTCCTCTCCCTCGCATCGACCAAATTGTCGACTCAACTGCGGGGTGCGAGAGATTGTCTTTTTTAGAAGCCTATTCCGGGTACCATCAGATCCGTCTGTATGGACCCGACGAGATCAAAACAGCTTTCATCACTCCATTCGGGTGCTTCTGCTATGTCACCATGCCATTCGGTCTCAAGAATGCCGGAGCCACGTTCATGAGGATGATTCAAAAGTGTTTACTCACTCAAATCAGTCGGAATGTGGAAGCGTACATGGATGATATTGTGGTCAAGTCACGAAAGGGTTCCGACCTGTTGACTGACCTCGCTGAAACATTTGCCAATCTCAGGAGGTATGATATCAAGCTTAATCCATCAAAGTGCACATTCGGAGTTCCTGGTGGAAAGTTACTCGGTTTTATCGTTTCAAAACGAGGAATCGACGCTAACCCAGAAAAAGTTGGCACCATACTACGAATGAAACGCCTTGTGCGTGTGCACGATGTCCAGAAGCTTACTGGATGCTTGGCCGCGTTAAGTCGATTCATCTCTCGCCTCGGTGAAAAGGCATTGCCTCTTTACCGACTGATGAAGAAGTCAGACAAGTTCGAGTGGACTCCAGAAGCTAATGCAGCGTTTGCCGAGCTAAAAGCTCTGCTCTCCACCCAGCCGGTGCTTGCTACTCCAATCAGCAAAGAGCCTCTGTTGCTTTACATTGCATCCACAGGACAAGTCGTCAGTACAGTACTTACGGTCGAGCGGGAAGAAGAAGGGAAAGCCTTCAAAGTTCAGCGCCCAGTGTATTATCTTTCCGAAGTTTTAACCCCATCGAAGCAAAGATATCCTCATTATCAGAAGCTTGTGTATGGGATCTACATGACCACGAAGAAGGTTGCTCATTATTTCTCTGATCAATCCATTACAGTCATCAGCAACGCCCCACTGTCAGAGATTCTGCACAACAGAGATGCAACTGGTCGAGTGGCGAAATGGGCGATTGAACTCCTTCCCCTTGATATCAAGTTTGAGGCAAAGAAAGCCATTAAGTCCCAAGCAATAGCAGATTTCCTTGCCGAGTGGATTGAACAACAGCAGCCGACTCAAGTTCACTCAAAACACTGGACCATGTTCTTCGACGGTTCTAAGATGTTAAATGGTTCCGGTGCTGGGGTAGTTTTGGTTTCCCCCAGAGGAGATAAGCTCAGATATGTGCTCCAGATTCACTTTGATTCCTCCAACAATGAAGCAGAATACGAGGCACTTTTATATGGGTTGCGCATGGCCATTTCACTCGGCGTCTGTCGCCTTATGGTTTATGGCGACTTAGATTTGGTGGTCAATCAGGTGATGAAGGAGTGGGATGTTAGAAGCCCAGCCATGACTGGATACTGCAATGCAGTAAGAAAGCTTGAAAAGAAATTTGAAGGGTTAGAGCTCCATCATATACCCCGACTGAAGAACCAAGCGGCTGATGATTTGGCGAAGATAGGTTCCAAGAGAGAAGCCATTCCCGGTGATGTGTTCCTGGAGCATATCCATACCCCATCAGTTAAGGAAGATCCTTTTATCGAAGAAGCTCCGCAACCTAAAAGTGTCACAGATCCGACTGTAGTTGAAGTTCCAGCAGTGGTCGACCTGATCATGGAAGTGTTGGTGATCACTCCCGATTGGACAGTACTGTATATCGCGTATATGTTAAGGAAAGAGCTCCCAGAGGATGAAGAAGAGGCTCGATAGATCATCCGCCGATCTAAAGCCTTTACCGTGATAAGGGGACAGTTGTACAGAGAAAGCGCGACTGGAGTTGGTCAGAAATGCATAACGCCAGAAGAAGGTCGAATAATCCTTGACGACATCCACTCGGGGACCTGTGGCCATCATGCGTCCTCTCGGACCATTGTAGCCAAAGCATACCGAGCCGGATTTTACTGGCCAAGAGTGAATGAAATGGCAAAGGAGATAGTCGACAAGTGTGAAGGATGTCAATTTTACTCCAATATGTCACACAAGCCCGCCTCAGCTTTAAAGACCATACCACTCGTCTGGCCCTTCGCTGTATGGGGATTGGATATGGTTGGACCTCTGAGAACAGGCAGAAGCGGTTTCACCCATGTGCTGGTAGCAGTCGACAAGTTCACCAAGTGGATTGAGGCTAAACCCATCAAGAACCTTGATGCCGGCACTGCTGTCAGCTTCATCAGAGAGTTGATATTCAGATATAGAGTCCCACACAGCATCATCACTAACAACGGGTCAAACTTCGATTGCGAGGAATTCAGAGCGTTCTGCACATCTCAGGGCACACGAGTCGACTATGCTTCAGTTGCTCATCCTCAGTCGAATGGACAGGCAGAACGAAGGGTTGAAACCCCGATTGATGCGTGATCTCAAGCATGCAGCTGGTGCATGGGTCGACGAGCTTCCGTTAGTGCTTTGGGGGTTAAGGACCACGCCTAAACGGTCGACTGGGAGAACTCCATTCTTCTTGGTCTACGGAGCTGAAGCGGTCTTGCCGAGTGACCTGCTTCACAACGCTCCCCGAGTCGAGCTCTACACCGAAGCTGAAGCAGAACAAGCCCGGCAGGACGCAGTCGACCTTCTAGAGGAAGAAAGGGAGATGGCTTTGATCCGATCGACCATTTACCAGCAGGACTTGCGTCGCTTCCACGCCAAAAACGTGAGGAGTCGAGCCTTCCAGGAAGGAGATTTGGTTCTCCGAGTGGATCAGCAGAAACCACACAAGCTCGCTCCTTCTTGGGAAGGCCCCTTCATCGTCACCAAGGTTCTCCACAATGGAGCATACCATCTTTACAATGTCAAGCACCAGATCGACGAGCCCCGAGCTTGGAACGCGGAGCTGCTCCGCCCCTTTTACACTTAAGTGTGCACTCGGAAATGTAATAAAAGTACTTCTGTAGTTCATTTTTCAAAGACAATAGTGTTATAATTTTCCCAGTGATTGTTTTTACTTTTGTTTGTTCAATAAAATCCCCCCCAGTGGGTGGCTTAGCTGCAAATCCGTTTCGCCTAAGTTTGTAAAAATCCTACCGAGTGGTGAGCCAACCTCTCACTCAAAGGCTTAGCCGTGAATCCGTTTCGCCTAAGTTCAATAAAATCCTACCAAGTGGCGAGCCGGTCTCCCACTTGGGGGCTTAGCTGCAGTCCAAGTACTCGCCTAAGTTTAAATAAAATCCTACCGAGTGGTGAGCCAGCCTCTCACTCGGAGGCTTAGCTGCAGTCCAAGTACTCGCCTAACTTTAAATAAAATCCTACCGAGTGGTGAGCCAGCCTCTCACTTGGAGGCTTAGCTGCAGTCCAAGTACTCGCCTAAGTTTAAATAAAATCCTACCGAGTGGTGAGCCAGCCTCCCACTTGGAGGCTTAGCTGCAGTCCAAGTACTCGCCTAAGTTTCAACAAAATCCTACCGAGTGGTGAGCCAGCCTTCCACTCGGGGCTTAGCTGCAGCCCAGTGCTCGCCTAAGTTTTTGAAAATCCAACCGAGTGGAGAGCAGACCTCCCACTCGGGGGCTTAGCTGCAGCCCAGTGCTTGCCTAAGTTTTTGAAAATCCTACTGAGTGGAGAGCAGACCTCCCACTCGGGGCCTTAGCTGCAGCCCAGACGCCTAAGTTTTTGAAAATCCTACCGAGTGGAGAGCAGACCTCCCACTCGGGGGCTTAGATGCAGCCCAGTGCTTGCCTAAGTTTTTGAAAATCCTACCGAGTGGAGAGCAGACCTCCCACTCGGGGGCTTAGCTGCAGCCCAGCGCTCACCTAACTTTTTGAAAATCCTACCGAGTGGAGAGCAGAACTCCCACTCGGGGGCTTAGCTGCAGCCCAGTGCTCGCCTAAGTTTTTGAAAATCCTACCGAGTGGAGAGTAGACCTCCCACTCGGGGGCTTAGCTGCAGCCCAGAGCTCGCCTAAGTTTCTGAGAATCCTACCGAGTAGAGAGCAAACCTTCCACTCGGAGGCTTAACTGCAGCCCAGTTCTCACCTAAAGGTGTTGAGGAACAAGTCGATTGCAATAAGTGCTTCATCCTAGCCTGCAAAAGACACCTCAAACCAGATGCAAACATATTCAACGTCAAATTCAAGTTTAGATAACGTCTTATGGAACCATAAGTGCTCAAGCGCTAAGCCCGTTAAAGTTTATCGGTTACAAAAACCACTCGGCATACTGAGGCAAATTTAAAGTATCAAGCATAGAAGTTTTTTACCCCTCCTGCGGAGGGATGGAAGGCACAACGAATTCGTCCAGGTCGATTCCATCTGCAATCCGAGTGGCAGCGGCGATGAAGGTCTCCATGAAGGATCGAAAATCATGCTTCTTGGTATTGGCCACCTTGAGAGCTGCCAGCTTGTCCTCTCGCGCTTCCTTGCAGTGAACACGAGCCAGAGATAGGGCAACGTCCGCACCACACCTGGCAGAAGACTTCTTCCATTCTTGCACTCGACTTGGAACATCGTTCATTCAAGTCATCAGAGACTCGAGGTCATTCTGAAGTGTTTCTCCTGGCCAGAGTGTTGTGCCGATGCGGGGAGTTGCGGCCTTCAGCCTTGCAAGATAATCGACAACAGCAGCAACGCGAGACTCAAGTCGGAGCACATTCATGGCGGCTTCGTCCTTCACAGGAGAGTTGATGGGATCTAGGCTCGTCTCCAGTCGACCAGTCTCCTCTTCAAAATTCTGGCAGAACTCTGCAGATACAACCCCAAAGTTAAGACAGCAGTTTGATGACAAGATCATAATAAAAAGACCCGTCTGATACAAAGGATTACCTTCGAGCATGAGGAATAGCTTCTTGGCGAGTCCTCCGAAATAAGCCTCCAGATCCTTCCTCTTTCCTGCCAATTCACTGGCCTTGTCACTCAAAGTAATCTTGTCATTCTTCAGTCGACTGACCTCTTTGTTGGCCGCATCAAGAGCAGCTTTCAGATTGGTATTCTCCTCTTCAAGCTTCGTGATTGAGGCCAGTTTTTCTTCTGCGAGCTTGGTTTTCTCTGAAGCTGCTTTCTGCGCCTCAGCGAGGTCAAGATCCTTCTTCTTCAGAGAATCCCTCAGTTTATCTGCAAAATCACAGTGAGATTAGACTCGGGAATAAAACAAGAGACAAAGGCAGTCGTCAAGGTTCTCACCAAACATACCTTTTGCCTCCTCCTTTGCCTTCGTGAAGTTCTCCTGGACAAGTTTCAGATCAAGTTCGAGCTGGATATGCTTGTTCTCCAACTCAGTATAATGAGCTGCAAGCTCGCAAGATTTCTGCGAAGAACCAATCGACAAATGTCAAAGACAGGTCACTTCCAAGTGACTAAGAAAAAATCATAGCATTTCTAAGACTACAGCCAAATAAAAACATTCGACCGTAGTCTCGGGGACTACACCCAGTGGGTGCACTCAGCGTGCCCCCACTAGTTCTATCAGCTAGAATCGACCAGTCGACCAAAAAAGACAGAAAGGCTAATCACCAGCAGATAGCCACAAAAAAAGAGAGAGAGAGGTGTTCTTCAGACTATAGTCGACTGCCAGCAGTCGACCACAGTCTCAGGGACTACACCCAGTGGGTGCACTCGGCGTGCCCCCACCGGTCTATGATTCCATTTGACCTGATCGAGTAAAGAAAAAGCTTAAGACATAAAGACTATGGTCGACTGCCAGCAGTCCACCATAGCCTTGGGGACTACACCCAGTGGGTGCACTCAGCGTGCCCCCACCAATACAGAATTTCAATCAGCGCACCCAGTGGGTGTACGACAGACACTAAGATTTTCAGAAAGAAAGATTTTCAGGTATCATATCCTAACAGAACAGGCGGTGATCAACTAACCTGAACATTGCTCTAAAGAGCTGAACTGGCGTCATAAGCCGCCTGACTGGCGTCTCGGATCGCCTTCACTTGCTCCATCATGACCCCTGCCTGGCGTATTGCTTCTTTAGCAGCGCTTGCTTGGTCTTCTGGGACGTGGTGGGTCGAGAAAAGTGAAGGATGAGCAGCACTCGACGACGAAGGGCGAGCACTCGTCAGCGGCACCGCAAAGGATATGGTAGGCCGAGTGACGCTGTCCCCTTCCACAACCAATGTCTCGGGTGCTGACACGTCCTGAGTCGCCTTGCCAGCAGACGCTTTCCTATTCCTCCTCTGCCTCAGTGGTTCCTCGTCATTGTCGTCAGGAAGGTCAATAACGATGTTAGGTGGAGCTGCAGAAAAGAGTCAAAGTTAAAGACAAAGATCCAACCGACTGAAGACGGAACTACAAAGGTCGTACCAGGTTTTGAAGTGACAGCATCTTCCATTTCATGGTCTTCAGGTCTGGTCGAGGTATCAGAAGTAGCAGCACTACAGTTTCAGAATTCAGTCAATTAGCTAACGAATCGACCAAGAGTAAATCGATGAGAAACAAAGGGACGCAAGTTACGTCATTACCCAGAAATAGTGGGAATCACCATCTTCATCTTCGGCAAGGCCTTCGTCGGCTTTGATGGCGCCACTCGAGATTGCTTCGGCGCTTTTTCAGTCGGCACCGGAGAGGTCGTCCGAGGATGCTTGGTCGACTGAACAACAGGCGCGACTCCTTTGCCACGCTCGACTGCAGGATCATGGACAAGTTTGGATCTCCTCTCAGAACGAGGAGGCGCGACTTCCTCCTCCTCTTCCTCCTCCTCTTCCTCATCGGAGCCAGCATCGTCATCACCCTCATCGCCATCCGATTCCCACTCTTCTTGACTTTCACTTCCACTTCCTTCCTCCTCCTCAGTCGGTGCCTGCGCCCCGTTGGGCATCGAATACAACTCAGTGGTAGCCTGGAAGACAACAAAGCAAGACAAGATTCGATCGACCGATTTGCAGTGAAATAGAATGAATGAAACAGGATCACAACCGGGGATAAGTGGTCATAACGTGTCTGGTCCATAAGACTGGTCGAGCGGTGGGATCCTCCTAGCCCCACGAGGGTTGTCCTTGTTCCCCGTGATGGCAGTCATCCACCTCTCCAGCGTGGCGTCGTCGACCTCCTCTGGGCGGACCCGAGTGGTGTCCTCAGTACCAGAGTACAACCACATCGGGTGGCCTCAGTACTGGAGTGGCTGAATGCGCCGTTGAAGAAAAACCTCCAAAAGATCCATGCCAGTGACACCGTCGCGAATGAGTTGAACTACACGCTCCATCAACATTTTAACCTGAGCCTTTTCTTCCGGAAGTACCTTCAGGGAAGATGGCTTGCTCACTCGGTCCATGGAGAATGGAGGGAGACCAGTCGACTGCCCCGGCGTCAACTCGTCTTGGCAGTAGAACCAGGTCGACTGCCATCCTCTAACTGACTCGGGAAGGGTCATGGCTGGAAAAGCACTCTTACTCCTCATTTGGATCCCAAGACCCTCACACATCTGGATTACCTTGGTCCTCTCGTCATCTGGACTCACCTTTTTCACCGTCTGAGAGCGATAAGTGAATATGTGCTTAAAGAGGCCCCAGTGCGGCCGACAACCCAGGAAGTTTACGCACAGAGACACGAAAGCGGTGAGGTAGGCAATGGAATTGGGAGTGAAGTGGTGGAGTTGTGCCCCAAAGAAGTTCAGAAACCCTCGGAAGAAAAGATTCGATGGCAGAGAGAATCCGCGATCTACATGAGTGGCTAAGAGAACACGCTCACCCTCCAGCGGCTGCGGTTGCCACTCGGTCCCTGGAAGTCTTGCTGACCCATGGGAGATAAGTCCCTCATTGGCCAGATCGTCGAGATCCCTCTGGGTGATGGTCGAGCGGATCCAATCTCCTTGGACCCAGCCTTGCGGCAGGCGGGATCGTGACGAAGATCCACCCCGACTGGTCGCTCTCCCCTTTGCTTTCGCTGTCGCCGTCTCCTTCTTCACTCGCTCCAAGGCCGCTGTCTTCTCCTTCACCATCGTCGCCGGCAAGGCGTACGAGGAGTGGATGGGCGGAGGTAAAAGCAGGCACAGCGGGCGAAGTTGAGGAAGGGGGAGAGGGGAATGGAGACGCACTGTTCAAAAAACCCCCGTCCGGCACCTTATATAAGGACACTTCCGAGTGGCTGACAGGTAGGCCCGGGCGATCCTGTCAAATCCCGAAACAGTTGCGCACGCGATACATGGCGAAAAAGGTGGCACGGAAATCGAGGCGTCTTCGCCTTATCCCATCCGAGTACCGCGGTCCTCTCCGCTTCGCGCGCTTCCCAAAATTCGGATCCCACTAAATCCTCTAACAGCAAGAGCAACCTGTCAGCCGGTAGATTTCCTACGATCCGTCGCTCGGAAATCCACCAAGTTCAAAAGTTCACTCGACAGTGGAAAAGAATGGATCAAGGCGACTAAAAGAAAAGTTGATGCCATCGCTAAAAAGGTCATTGATCCAGAATGTGACATACTCAGAACACGGAAAACAGGTCGGAAAAATTATCAACTCCTTCCTCACTCAAACCTTGATCCATTCGGGGGCTAATGACGAAGTCATGTACTTAGGGTAGGGTCATGGACCTGTCCAAGGTACCCTCCACAAGGACATCTTTATGGGAAGCTGCCTTCCAGTCGACCAAGAGGGATTCCACTCGACAGACTCGAAGACACTCGACCATGAAGACTCACTCGACCACTAGGAGATCAAGAGCCACTCTGTATCCAAACGGTCTGTAATTAAGTAGTCTTTATGGCCATGATGACACTTTATGTAAGGCGTTATAGGTAACGCCTGGCCTTAATGTACTTTAAACCCTCCGCTGCGTGGGCTGGCTGGGGTCCTGGCAGACACTATATAAGCCACCCCACTCCACTGGCAGAAGGGTTCGCACCCCTGTAACTCATACGCTTATAATCCAGTCGACCGCCTCCGGGCTCCGAGACGTAGGGCTGTTACTTCCTCCGAGAAGGGCCTGAACTCGTAAATCCCTTGCGTATACAACTACTCCGTAGCTAGGATCTTGCCTCTCCATACCTACCCCCCATTCTACTATCAGTCTTAGTACCACGACACCCACCGTTTTCTATTTTTCTCGAGAGAAGCCACTAGTGGAACCTATGGCCCCCGGGTCTTCTTTCTCATATATTTGCCTTGCGATCTACTTTTTCCTTGCGTTTATTTTCAGATCGATTAAACCAAAAAAAATAAAATACCTTGCTGCAATTTATTTGTTCCGTGATCTATTTATCCCATCTACAAATTTACCTCATGTCCTTTGCCTATCTTGAGGCGCCTTACCCCAAAAGGGATTGACAACCCCTTTAACACGTCGGGTTGCGAGGTGTTGTTATTTGTGTGCAGGGGCTGTTTACATTGTGTTGCTTGGTTCTCCTACTGGTTCGATAACCTTGGTTTCATATCTGAGGTAAATACCTACCACCGCTGTGTTGCATCATCCCTTCCTCTTTGGAGAAATACCGACGTAGCTTCAAGCGACATCAAAAGGAATTTCTGGCACCGTTGCCGGGGAGGATCTTCAACATAACTAGGTTCCTAATCACAAATCTCATCTCCTTGCAATTTACATTTGCCTCTCATTTTCCTCTCCCCCACTTCACAAAAATCTGCCGTTTTATTCGCCTCTCTTTGTCCGTTCGCCGTTTTCTTGTCAGATCTATCCTTTGCTTGCAATCATGAGTGATTTCGGTATGGCACCAACAGATGATGGCCTTACTCCCAAATTTGGACATACGGGCAATCTGGATGCTAAGACTTCTATCTTGGGGCAAGGGAATGTTATGGGAAAAGAACGTATTCAAGAATTTTTCAATTGTGTTGGGAATCTAAGTCTTGATGATGCTCCTATACTTAAAACTACTAGATCTTATGCGGATGCTATTTCAGCACTAGTTCTGAAACTTGAAAGTAAATTTATTCGTACCCATCCTACTTTGCAAAGATTGTTTTTTGAGCTCCCTGACATAAAGAATCCTAGGGCCAAAAATTTGGCCACTCTCGTTCTTATGAATGAATTTGACTACTTAATACGGGAAACTAGGGAAATCTTTGATTTTTATGGTATGAATCGTGAAAAACCCGTGATAGATGAAATTATTTACAATAGTGATTATGCACTAAGGCATCTGCTTGGGGATAATAAGATCTTTGATGAGAATCTTAAAAGGGAAGTCCACGTTCTAGATATAATCCAACAAGTTTTTAATAATGTTAATCAGCACTACTCTTGGATTGTTGCGGGTAATCAAAGGGGCTATAATGAAAACCAACTAAGAAATGCTAAAGTTTCCATGGATAATATGTTCTATGTTGTGTTTACAAAACCCCATGATGAAAATACTTCTAAGAAAATTAAGAAGAAAAAGGATGACAAAACTTAGATCCTTGATTTATGCCTAGCTAAGGGCGTAAAACGATAGCGCTTGTTGGGAGGAAACCCAATGAATAAATTTATTTTTTCTTTTTGCTTTCTGTTCTTGAGTGTTAGAAAAATTATGCTACTGTTATGATTGTATTTTTTATGTTTTAATTAGTGTTTGTGCCAAGTAAAGCCTTTAGGATCTTCAGGGGTGATAGTTGTTTGATCTTGCTGAAAAAGACAGAAACTTTGTTCTCACGAAAATAATTATCACAAATCACATAAAAGAGATTTTGCCATGATTCGTTTTGAAGAAGATTAATATAAAAATTATGTTGGTCTTCCTAATTTGGTAGAAGTTTTGGAGTTATAGAAGTATTCGAAAGTTCCAGATTACTACATACTGTTCTGTTTTGACAGATTCTGTTTTCTTTGTGTTGTGTGCTTATTTTGATGGCTCTATGATTTTCTTTGATGAGTTCTTGCCATAGAAAAGTTGGAATACAGTAGATATAATACAAAGACAAAATAATAATTGGTTTGACACAACACTTATAGTAGTGGTTTGCTTTCTTTTACTAACGGATCTCACAAGGGTTTTGTTGAGTTTTGTGTGATTGAAGTTTTCAAGTTTTGGGTTATCTTACGATGGATGAAAGAAGGATAGAAGAGCCTAAGCTTGGGGATGCCCAGGCATCCCAAGCTATTATCCAAGAATGATCAACCAAGTAATCTTGGGGATGCCCCCGAGTGGCATCCCCTCTTTCTTCTAACGACCATCGGTATTTTACTTGAGACTATATTTTTATTCATCACATGATATGTGTTTTGCTTGGAGCGTCTTGTATGATATGTGTATTTGCTTGTTTTATTTTGTGTTTTCAGTCATCAATCCTTTCTGGACACACCTATTTGAGAGAGCCAAAATTATGTCATGACTTGTTAGAATTGCTCTCTATGCTTCACTTCAATTTTTATGAGCAACAGACTTGCTCTAGTGCTTCACTTATATCTTTTTTAGCATGGTGTGCTTAGTATTTTTGGAGAAATGCTCTCTTACTTCACTTAGATTTATTGAGAGTTAGTAAAATTTTGAAGAAATTCTCTCTTGCTTCACTTAAATTATTTGGAGAGAAAGAAAATATGTTATGCTCATGATCTTCACTTATATTTGTTTGAGCTTATGAAAAGCAACACATGAAAATTAGTCCAAAGTGATAGATATCCAAGAAGGATAAAGAAAGAAGAAAATATATGTCATGAAGATCATTGGACAAAATAAACTTGATTCTTAGTAATAGTTTTTAGATATGATGATGTGATATGAGAGTCATGTTGGTGAGTAATTGTGCTCTAGTAAGAATATTGGTGTTAAGGTTTATGATTCCCTATGCATGCACGAAAGTCAATAATCATGCAATGAAAATTATATCCTACTTGTGGTGCATTATTTGGTGTTAATTACGTTTAATGCTTGCTTATGAGATTACTCGTTTCTTGGTTGCCAATCTTTTTGCTAGCCTTCATTTTGCACCAAGTATGACCTCTACTTGTGCATCCAAAATCCTTTAAACCAGTTTTGCCACATGAGTCCACTATATCTACCTATATGCGATATTCTTTTGCCGTTCTAAGCAAATTTGCATGTGCCATCTCTAATTTTCAAAATGAACTTCTCTTTTGTGTGTTTGTTTCGCTCGCGGAACAGTAACGGGTAGCTAATATTTTCCATGCTAGATTTGTTATTTTCACGATGAGTGTTTATTCACTTGTCATTGCACGAGAGTAAGGCAAAGGTATTAGGAATGCCCAGCCCCAAAATGCAAAAATGAATTTACTATAAATTCCTTGGAAAGTGTTGGTATGGAGGGCACCCGTGGATACGGCTAGCCATGGAAAGTGAAAGTTATGGTGGAAAAAGGAATAAACTTTATTTTTTGTTTGGGAACCGCCTATGATATATCTAGCATGGAAAGTGTTGGGATGCTCCATGTCGTTTTCGTTGGTGGGATGGATACACCTCCCAAAATGTTTTATCTCTAATTTTTTGCTTTGAGCTCTAGCACCTCTACAAATCCCTACTTCCCTCCGCGAAGGGACTTTCTTTTACTTTATGCAATTCTTATTTTTGAAATTGAGTCTCGATCCTCTCTTATAAAAGCACCAACTAGGGGACAATATGATCGTACTTAAGTATTGGGTGTAGCTAATATTCGAGTGTGTTTCATGAATGGATCAATGTTTGAGCATGATGGGCTAGGGATAACTTGTTTTAGCATTGATATTTTGAAAGACATGGTTGCTTGTTGATATGCTTGAGTATCTAAATTATTATGTCAAAACTAGACTATTGCTTTGAATCACATAAAAGTCCAAATGTCCATGCTATGAAGAAAAGAATATGATATGACATGATAAACAACACTCCACATCAAAAATTCTGTTTTATCACTTACCTACTCGAGGACAAGCAAGAGTTAAGCTTGGGGATGCTGATACGTCTCCAAGGTATCTATAATTTTTGATTAATCCATGTTGTTTTATTATCAATCTTGGATGTTTTATAATCATTATATAGTCACTTTATATCATGTTTTGGTACTAACCTATTGACATAGTGCCAAGTGCCAGTTGTTGTTTTCTGCATGTTTTTTACATCGCAAGAAATCAATATCAGATGGAGTCCAAAGGCCACGCCAATTTACGATGATTTTTTGTGGGCCAGAAGGAACACAACGGGCCCTGGTTGCACCTGGGTAGAGTCCCGAGGAGGGGACAACCCACCAGGGCGCGCCAGGAGGCCCAAGTGCGCCCTGGTGGGTTGTGCCCACCTCGGGTGCCCCGTAGATCGACTATTTGCTCTATAAATACCCCAATATTCCATAAACCCTAGATGAGTCGACGAAATTTTCATCCAGCCACCGCAGAGTCCATAACCACGAGATCCAATCTAGACACCATCACGGAGGGGTTCACCACTTCCATTGGTGCCTCTCCGATGATGCGTGAGTAGTTCTTTGTAGACCTTCGGGTCCGTAGTTAGTAGCTAGATGGCTTCCTCTCTCTCTGTTGATTATCAATACAATGGTCTCTTGGAGATCCATATGATGTAAGTCTTTTGGCGGTGTGTTTGTTGGGATTTGATGAACTTCAAGTTTGTGATCAGTTATATCTTTTTATATCCATCAAAGTTATTTTAGTTCTTTGATCTCTTATATGTGTGATCTCTTGTAGCCTCGTATTTCTTCTCCGACATTTGGGTTTTGTTTGGCCAACTTGGTCTATTTATCTTGCAATGGGAAGAGGTGCTCCGTAGTGGGTTCGATCTTACAGTGCTTGACACCAGTGATAGAAAGGGAACCGACACGTATGTACCATTGCTACTAAGGATAAAAAGACGGAATCCATATCTGCCGCAATAGATAAAGGGATCTTGTCTACATCATGTCATCATTCTTATTGCATTACTCCGTTTTTACATGAACTTAATACACTAGATGGATGCTGGATAGTGGTCGATGTGTGGAGTAATAGTAGTAGATGCAGGCAGGAGTCGGCCTACTAATCTTGGACGTTATGCCTATGTAATGATCATTGCCTGGATATCGTCATGATTATTTGAAGTTCTATCAATAGCCCAACAGTAATTTATTTACCCACCATTTGGTATTTTTCTCGAGAGAAGCCACTAGTGAAACCTACGGCCCCCGGGTCATCTTTCTCATATATTTGACTTGCGATCTACTTTTTCCTTGCATTTATTTTCAGATCTATTAAACCAAAAAATACAAAAATACCTTGCTGCAATTTATTTGTTCCGTGATCTATTTATCCCATCTACAAATTTACCTCACATCCTTTGCCTATCTTGAGGTGCCGTACCCCGAAAGGGATTGACAACCCCTTTAACACGTCGGGTTGCGAGGTGTTGTTATTTGTGTGCAAGGGCTGTTTACGTTGTGTTGCTTGGTTCTCCTACTGGTTCGATAACCTTGGTTTCATATATGAGGGAAATACCTACCACCGATGTGCTGCATCATCCCTTCCTCTTTGGGGGAATACCGACGCAGCTTCAGTCGACATCAGCAAACAATATGCGAATAGCCTCAAGTCTAGCAACAGGTGCAAAAGTTTCATCGAAATCAATTCCTTAAACCTGTGCGTAGCCTTGAGCTATGAGACGAGCCTTATTCCTCACCACAAGGCCATTTTCATCTTTCTTGTTGCGGTAGATCCACTTAGTACCGATGATATTGTGCTTGCGTGGGTGTGGTTGCTTGACAAGTTCCCAGACATTGTTGAGCTCGAATCGTTGCAATTCCTCTTACATCGCTTGAATCCACTCAGGCTCTAGAAATGCCGCATCAATTTTGGTGGGCTCTGTGATAGAGACAAAAGCAAAGTGCCCACAAAATTTAGACAAATGTGAAGCCCTTGAGCATGTGAGAGGACCTGGTGCGTTGATGTCATTGATTATTTTCTCGGTCTGCACTTCATTTGCAACGCGAAGATGAGCAGGTTGACGACGTTGATTGGGCTCAACATTTTCTTTAGAGCCATTTTCCTCAAGTGCACCAGCATGATTTTCTTCACGTTCTAGAATGACTTCTTCAGCAGATTCCTCAGTGGGTATGACATCCTTAGTAGCCTTGAACTTGATGGATTCCTCAGGTGACATTTCATCTAGCACGGGAGGTAGGTGCTCTCTTTGCGAGCCGTTAGTTTCATCGAACTGCACATCTATAGTTTCAACAACCTTGTGGTGAAACGATTTGAAGACTCTGTAGGTGTGCGAGTCCTTTTCACAACCAAGCATAAAACCTTCATGTGCTTGCGGTGCAAATTTAGAGTTGTGATGAGGATCCCTAATCCAGCATTTAGCACCGAAGACTTTGAAATAACTCACATTGGGTTTATTGTCAGTGAGGAGTTCATATGAGGTCTTCTTGAAGAATTTGTGAAGATATACCCTGTTGATGATGTGGCACGCAGTATCAATTGCTTCAGGCCAGAAGCGAGGAGGTGTCTTGTATTCATCAAGCATAGTGCGATCCATCTCAACAAGAGTCCTGTTCTTGCGCTCCACGACGCCATTCTGCTAAGGAGTATAAGGGGCAGATAACTCGTGAGTAATATAAAGTTCATCAAGATAGTCATCAAGACCAGTGTTCTTGAACTCGGTCCCGTTGTCACTCCTAATGTGCTTGATCTTCACACTGAAATTTGTCGAGGCCCTTGACGAAAATCGTTTGAATACTTCCTGCACTTTAGTTTTGTAAGTGATGATATACACCCATGTGTAACGAGAATAGTCATCAACAATAACAAAGCCATACAGAGATGTTTCATTTGTGAATGTGGCATAATGAGTAGGTCCAAAGAGATCCATGTGAAGCAATTCAAATGGACGAGTGGTAGTCATGATAGTCTTTGAGGGATGCTTGGACTTGGTCATCTTTCCAGTTTCACAAGCTCCACAAAGATGGTCCTTGAGAAATTTGACACCCTCGATGCCAATGATGTGCTTCTTCTTAGCGAGAGTGTGTAAGTTCCTCATGCCAGCATGACCTAGTCGTTGATGCCATAACCAGACTTCTGAAGCTTTTGCAAGTAGACATGTGGTAGGCTGTGGTCCTGTAGAGAAATCAACGATATACAAGTCTCCTCTCCTAAAGCCTTCGAAGACTTTGGAATTGTCAGATTCCATGAGCACAATGCAACGATATTTGCTAAAGACAACAACCATATCAAGATCACAAAGCATTGAGACAGACATGAGATTGAATCCTAAGGACTCGACAAGCATGACTTTGTCCATGTGTCAATCCTTTGAGATCGCAACCCTACATAGACCCAATACCTTGCTTTTGCCTTTGTCAGCGTAGGTGATATGCTTCAGATGTGATGGAGATAAAGCAGTGTCCATCAATAAGCTCTTGTCACCAGTCATGTGATTTGTACATCCACTGTCGAGGACCCACTCAGTAGCTTTGGGCTGATCATCCTGTAGATGAATTAGTGCATCTTACAAACTCATATACTTCATCAGTGAAGAATATGACATCAAATTCATCAGATTGAATTTCATCAAGCAATACAACAGATATAGCAGTATGAGGACGTGAGAAATGAATATACATTTCTTCATGATTAGCTTGCGTCCTTTCAAGCATATTTAGGTCTCTAGCAAATTCATCAGACGTTCAAATTTGTCTGGAGACCTGACCCTGCATAAGAGATTTTTTCTTTTTCTTCACCACCCACATCTGGAGGGGTGGCAAAGAGTTCATCATTCTACGAGCTCCATATGAGAAAGGTGGCATTAATGGCAGTGCACTTCGTTTCACAGAAGAGTGGTTAGAGTAAGCATATGAATAAGCAGAGAAATTCTTCGAGGACTTATGAACATAATGATTTGAATAATAATGCACATATTCATAACCCTTAGATCTTCCTTGCGAAACAGAAGTGTTAGCACGATGTTCATATGAGGTTTTAAGTCCATATGAGGAATTTGATCCACGTGAGGAATTTGGTCCATATGAGGACTTGGATCCATATGAAGACTTTGGTCCATATGAAGAATTTGATCTGGGGTCCCTATTCTTCCCAGGTGGTGTCATGATGACATTCACCTGAAGACTTTCAAGGCACCTTTTGGGAACCCAGATTTTCTTCATAGGGGGGCCATTCCTGTAGTTAGTTCCAACATATCTAGCAAATACATCACCATTCTGATTTTTGAACAGTTTATAGTTGGAGTCAAATGACTCATCAGAAGAATATGAAGATTCACATGTAAAGCCAGATGAAGTGGATGGATCTATGGGAGGTCCTTTTGCATCAACCCATGAGGTTTTGGGATACTGCTCAGGTTTCCAGTAGGTCCCATCAGCATTGAGTTTCCTCTCAAAGGCAATACCCTCCTTCCTAGGGTTACTGTTGAGGATCTGCTTTTTAAGCACATCACAAAGAGCCTGATGCCCTTTGAGGCTTTTGTACATGCTTGTCACATACAATTCCTTCAACCTTGCATTGTTAGTGATACTTGTGGTATCCTCAGATGAGGAACTTGTGACCACAGAAACAGTTGAAGAATTTGTAGCAATAGAAGCATTTGAACTTTCAGGTGAAGAATTAGCAGATTCACGTCCAATGCATTTCAAACATGGTGGAATGAATTCATCCTGAGCGGAACTGGTCTATTGAGCAATAAATGAATCATGATCCTTCTGAAGATCTTCATAACTCACCCTTAGCTTTTCAAGATCTTGCTTTCTTTGAAGAAATTCATAAGAAAGCTTCTCATGACCAACTAAGAGAGTGTTATGATGACTCTGACGGTTATCAAACTTAGACTGAAGTCTCTGAAGATTTTTAGTCAGAGTTTGAGTTCGATCCATTTCTTCACCCAATAGGTCACCGTTGTTGTCTAGCAAATTTTGAACCTTTTCAAAAGCCTTTTGTTGTTTGACAACAATCTTAGCAAGTTTGGAATAGCTAGGCTTGAGGTTTTCATCAGATTCATCCTCACTTGATTCAGAGGGATATTTGAGTACCTTGGCACCTTTTGACATGAGGCATGGTGCAGAAGATGATGGTTCAGTTTTAAAAGTCATCGTTTTGAGTGATTCCTTGAAATCCTCAAACCAGGGATCATGCAAGTTTGATGACCTTCATAGACATCAGAGATTTGGTCCCAGATAAGCTTCGCATTGCAGAGATGCATAATGAGCCTGAAGTGCTTTCTGGACAGGCAGGAGCATATGATGTCCTTCGCCATGATATCAAGTCGAGTGTACTTGCGAATATCATTAGCATCCGCCATCTTGCATAGATCAGTAAGACCAATCTCAGTGATGGTCCACAGCTTGCGGTTCATTGCCATGAGGCGCTTCCTCATCATGGCCTTCCACTTGGGATAATCATGATCGTGAAAGATGGGGCATGTGTGATGCCCGGATAATCAAGCTACAGTAACCTCTGCTAATGATGCCACGTCATCATGTTCATTGTTGCTAATCTCGCGTTAGTTTGAAACCGATTCAAATTCAAATCCAAAATCAAGTAAACAAAAAAAATTCAAATATTAAAATGAAAATGTTCGGAGTGAGCCAAATAATGCTTAGGCAATATTGGTGAAGAAACCAAAACTTTAGAAAATGTTTAAGTGCTTAAAAATAATAAAAACAGTGGCCTTCATAATTAATTAGATACCTTTTATAATTTCTAAAGTATCAAATTAATTTAATGGGGTACCAAACTTTTGTGGCAGAGGGTTAAACTATAATACATTAATTTAGGTATTGCTCTCAAATTTTTGTATAAAACTAAAATACGCTAATAGTAAAATAAAAGAGTAAATAAAGAAAAAGAAAAGATAAACAAAACGAAATTATAAAAAGATAAAACCTCCCCCTCCCCTGGGCCTTGGCCCAGTGGCCAGGCCGGCCCACTCCCTCATCCCCTTCCCACTACAGGAACTGGGGGTTGCGTGGCGGCCATCGCCCCATCGCCGGCCACGCGCCGGCCATCGCCCGGCCGGCCTCGCCTATATATCCGGCGACTCCCTCCCCGGCACCTGGAACCCTAGCTAACCCCCTCTCTCCCCCGTGTTTCGCTCCCCGATCTGGACGCCCACGGACCCGAGACGGCGCCCTTCGTCGCCGTCGCCGGACCTCGCCGTCGTTGCCTCACCTCGCCCCCGAGCCGACCCCGACCTGCGCCGTCCTCCCCTTCTTCCTCTACGCCAATCCACGAGGACCCGGACGCCCCACGACGCCGCTCCGAGCTCGACTTCTTCCTCAGGACGCCGGCCACCGTCGCCAACGTTGGTCGCCTCTGCAGCTCCTAAACCCCTCGAAGAGCCTCCTTGAGCTCCCTTGGTGAGCTCCGTGTCTTTCCCCCCTCTCTCTCTCTAGCACGACTCTGTCGCCGCTACTCCCTCCCCACTGTAGGCCGAGCTCATCGTCGCCATTACGATCCTCGTCGTCGCCGTTGAAACGCACGAGCCCAACAGAGGACGTTGCCGAGCTCATGGAGCTGTGTAGATGCCACCTACCCCCTCCATTTGGTCGAACCGTGGCCATTTGCTCGGGCTCATCGTGTCCGAGCCGCCCCCATCGCGTGCCCGTCGTTGCCGCGTCCGGAGCCCCGCTCCCGTGCCCGCCTGCTGCTCCGCTCTCTCGCGCTCACATGTGCCTTGGCCGCGCTCGCGTGCTTGCTGCGCGCATCCACGCCTGCCGGCGCTGCCCCCGTGTGATGTTGCGGCACTGCGGCCGCCCCCGCCCGAGCATACCGCCACTCACCCCGCTCGCCCCTGCTTGCCGTGCGTGCCGATGCTGCTCACTTCTGCTGCTGCTGTTTGCCTCTAGCGCCACCATCGTCGCTGCTGCTGCTGCATCCTACTACTGCCCCTTTCGATGCCTGGATTAAATCCTATCAAAATCCCAAAATGCTTTGTTTTGTTAAAAGGGAACAAAAGTAACTCCTGCTACGTGCACTGTGTGTGTGCGTGTGTGTGTGGCCGATGTGCCATGTGAGCGGGGCTGCCCCAAAATTAGCTTAGGTCTAATTTAATTAGATGGATTAGGTTTTAGGATTATTTCTGCCCCTTAGGCCCCGCTTGGAATGGGGGTAATTTTATACATCTGTATTTATTCTACAGGTGTAAGTTACAGGTCACTACTTAATATTAGCCTGAAACGAAAACGACCAGCGGAGGTCCGTATCTTATACCGGGCAGAAAATGATCGGAAACGCTAATCCAAACGGGCCCTTAGCTAGTTTTATTAGTGCTAAGTTACTTCAGTAGTAGATGACATGTGGGTCCTCATTTAGATAAGTTAGGTTTATTTATTTGTTGAGGAAAATAGTCTATGACATGTGGGCCACACATGCCCTTTTGACTAGTCAATTTGACTTGGTCAATTTGGATTAAACTAAATATAATAAATCCAGAAATTTCAGAAAATACTTAAAACAATGGAAAATCATAGAAAATTAACCATAACTCCGATGAAAAAAACTTTGTACATGAAAGTTGCTCAAAACGACGTGACGAATCCGGATACGCAGTCCGTTCGTCCGCCACACATCCCTAACCTATCGAACTCGCAACTTCCCCCCTTCGGTTAATTTGTCCGAAAACACGAAGCACCGGGGATACTTTCCCGGATGTTTCCCCCCTTCACCGACATCACCTCATACTGCGTTAGGGCACGCCTAGCATCACGCTTTGCTTTGTCGTGCATCGTCATGCATATGTTTGCATTGTATTCATTGTTTCTTCCCTCTCTTCTTCTGCTAGACACAGTGACCGACGCCGCTGCTACCCAGTACGACTACGGTGTTGACGACCCCTCTCTCTCTTGCCAGAGCAACCAGGCAAGCCCCCCCCCTTGATCACCATATATCGCCTATTCTTCTCTATACTGCTTGCATTAGAGTAGTGTAGCATGTTACTGCTTTCCGTTAATCCTATTCTGTTGCATAGCCTATCTTTGTTGCTACAGTTGTTACCCTTACCTGCAATCCTACATGCTTAGTATAGGATGCTAGTACTTCATCAGTGGCCCTACACTCTTGTCCGTCTGCCATGCTATACTACTGGGCCATGATCACTTCGGGAGGTGATCACGGGTATATACTATATACTTTATACATGACACATGTGGTGACTAAAGTCGGGTCCGCTCGTTGAGTACCCGCAAGTGATTCTGATGAGGGGGCTGAAAGGACAGGTGGCTCCATCCCGGTAGAGGTGGGCCTGGGTTCCCGACGGCCCCCGACTGTTACATTGTGGCGGAGCGACAGGGCAGGTTGAGACCACCTAGGAGAGAGGTGGGCCTGGCCCTGATCGGCGCTCGCGGATACTTAACACGCTTAACAAGATCTTGGTATTCAATCTGAGTCTGGCTACTGGCCTATACGCACTAACCAACTACGCGGGAACAGTTATGGGCACTCGGCGTCGTGGTATCAGCCGAAGCATTTCGTGACGTCAGCGACTGAGCGGCGCGCGCCGGATTGGAACGTAAGCCTGCTCTTGTATTAAGGGGGCTAGTTCTGCTTCCGGCCGCGTACGCAACGTGCAGGTGTGCTAAGGGCAATGGGCCCAGACCCCTGTGCGCCTAGGTTTAGACCGGCGTGCTGACCCCTCTGTTATGCCTAGGTGGGGCTGCGACGTGTTGATCTTCCGCGGCCGGGCATGACCCAGAAAAGTGTGTCCGGCCAAATAGGATCAAGCGTGTTGGGTAATGTGGTGCACCCCTGCAGGGAAGTTAATCTATTCGAATAGCCGTGATCTTCGGTAACAGGACGACTTGGAGTTGTACCTTGACCTTATGACAACTAGAACCGAATACTTAATAAAACACACCCTTCCAAGTGCCAGATACAACCCGGTGATCGCTCTCTAACAGGGCGACAAGGAGAGGATTGCCGGGTAGGATTATGCTATGCGTTGCTACTTGGAGGACTTCAGTCTACTCTCTTCTACATGCTGCAAGACGGAGGCTGCCAGAAGCGTAGTCTTCGATAGGACTAGCTATCCCCCTTTTATTCTGGCATTCTGCAGTTCAGTCCACCGATATTGCCTCTTTACACATATACCCATGCATATGTAGTGTAGATTCTTGCTTGCGAGTACTTTGGATGAGTACTCACGGTTGCTTCTCTCCCTCTTTTCCCCTTTCCATTCTATCTGGTTGTCGCAACCAGATGCTGGAGCCCAGGAGCCAGACGTCACCGTCGACGATGACTCCTACTACACTGGAGGTGCCTACTACTTGCAGGCCGCTGACGATGACCAGGAGTAGTTCAGGTGGATCCCAGGCAGGAGGCCTGCGCCTCTTTCGATCTGTATCCCATTTTGTGCTAGCCTTCTTAAGGCAAACTTGTTTAACTTATGTCTGTACTCAGATATTGTTGCTTCCGCTGACTCGTCTATGATCGAGCACTTGTATTCGAGCCCTCTGGCTTGTATTATGATGCTTGTATGACTTAATTATGTTTTAGAGTTGTGTTGTGATATCTTCCCGTGAGTTCCTGATCTTGATCGTACACGTTTGCGTGCATGATTAGTGTATGATTGAATCGGGAGTGTACTTGTGAATATCATCAGCATCCGCCATCTTGCGTAGATCAGTAAGACCAATCTCAGTGACGGTCCACAGCTTGCGGTTCATTGCCATGAGGCGCTTCCTCATCATGGCCTTCCACTTGGGATAATCATGACCGTGAAAGATGGGGCATGTCACTTTCTTCATTCATGTGGTCGACATAACTAAAACTCTAGGTGGTTAAACCAAAATCACACAGAACAAGGGAGTACCATGCTCTGATACCAATTGAAAGTGTGTTATATAGACTAAAGGGGGTGAATAGGCAATTTTTACAAATTCGTCACTGAGAAAATTCAATTTGAGGAATTTCCTAAGTCACGAACTACAAGCAGTAGAATAAGTACTCAGATGCATGCATAACAGAACAATAGCACAATCATCATGATGAAATGAAACATACACAGAGCACAAGTAGCATTTAAATAGGATAAGCAGGCTAAAGACAAAGTGACTGAAGAATTAGGATTGAGGAAATTGAGAAGTCTTCAATCAAAGTCTTCAAACAGTAACAATCCAGTTCATCAACACATGAATGAGGAAATGAAAGGGTTGAGGAAATAGAATCAGTAGCTTGGTGAAGACGATGATTTGGTAGACCAGTTCCAACTGCTGTGACAGTTGTACGTCTGGTTGGAGCGGCTAGGTATTTAAACCTGAGGACACACTGTCCTCACTGTATTCTCCTTGAGCTAAGATCACAAAGACCTCGCCCAATCACTTGTGGTAAGTCTTCAGGTGACTTCCAAACCTTCACAGACTCGGTCACTCGGCGATCCACAATTTTCTCTTGGATGCTCTAGACCATGACGCCTAACCGTCTGGAGGATGCACAATCCTCAAAGGTAACAAGCGTCAGTTCCACACAGGAACAATCTCTTCAGTGATGCTCAATCACTTTGGGTTTGTAGGTGTTTGGGTTTGGGTTGTCCTCATTGATGATTTTTGCTCAAAGTCCTCGGAGGAGGGGATGCTCTCAATGACAAGTGTCAATTTCTCTCGGAGCAGCCAACCAACTAGTGGTTGTAGGGGGCGGCTATTTATAGCCTAGGGAGCAGTCCAACATGATAAGACATAAATGCCCTTCAATGATATGACCATTAGGTGGGTAGATATTTTGGGACAGTTGGTGCTTAGCACAGCAACGGTCGGAAATTTGAGTATCAAATTCCTCAGGGTTATCATGTTCCTCACTTGTAGGCAATCCGCACTAACGAATTCCTAACTCCTCAGTCAGAACAAATTCCTCAGAGACCAGAAGAACTTCATCTCTATCACTGAAGACATTGACTGAACTGTATGAGATTTCCAATGGCTTCACTCAAAAGGATTGGGTAGGTGTAGGATTTTGAGATGAGCATCACTTGGAAACTTTTCCTTAGTTTGACCTCGACCCCCTTTAACAGTACGGTGTTTCCTATGACTCAAGAGAGAGAAAATGAAACTACGAAAACAGAAGTCTTCACGCTTCATAATCCTTGCATCAATATTGAAGTCTTCAAGGTCACACCAATTTCTTCATTTTCAAAGTCTTTAAGAAAACCAAAGTCTTCAACTGAAAACATTCATTTTTAGGGGTCGACTTTCATCCTAAATATCAAACTCCTTCTAGACTTATAGTACATGTGTACACTCACAAACACATTAGTCCCTTCACCTATAAGTCTTCAATACACCAAAATTACTAAGGGGCACTAGATGCACTTATAATTCATCAGTCAAGCATTCATCTTTATATTGTCTTCAATGATTTCTACTTGCGACCAGATAGTGATGTGTGAATAATTCACTAAGGCAAGGTCTTGCAACTCTATGTATTTGTGCACGGGGCCGTTCGATGACTTTGCTTAATTGATGTTATTTGTATCTGTCATTCCCGGCGGAGTTTTCTTTTGTCCTCTTCTCGTTCTAAGCCTCCGCGGGTATCGAGACCCTGTTTACCAATCAAGGGGGAGGCAAGAAGCATGGATGCATAGAATGCTATTAAGAAAACTACTCACAGAAATGATTAGTATGGTATCAGAAAGCAATTACTTGGTGACAACTGAGGTGTAGTCATCAAATGCCAAATGCTCTTATCTCAAGAAATTTGTAATAACTAAGGTAACCCAGAGCGACTGTAAGGGCCAGTGTTGTACAACTAACTCTCAATGCAGGTCATGACCGGTCGTGACGTACTTTCAACGGATCGCCCACTTCATCGTGTTAATAGCACATCATAACGGGTGTCTACCCGGGCCATGTTTAATCAAGACGAGACCCCACACACAAGTACAAGGTTGTGAGAGTAAGTCCTTGTACCCATGCCTATTTCCATATTATTGAAAAATCTTGAGCACCATACTAAACTTCTTTAAATGTGTGACCCAAGTGTAGATCACATCTACAAGCCCTATATTTGCAAAATTATTTTTTTTCTCAACTAAAGTGAGACCCGAAGAGACTGGAGCACATCTTTGGCCAGACAACCAACATACTATGACAAGCATAAAAGGTTTGTGGATAGCTAGACCTTTGTAACAAAATCATCGCCATGCAGTTGAGTATAAAGATTGCAAAATTGAAGCAAACATAACATCAAGTAACAGATCAAAACTATTACTGGCACAAAACAACGTGTAATCACACACATTCCCACGTGCTCTAAATCAAACTTGCATCTACTCATAGATTTCTCATGCTGCCAATGTTCAGAAATGTAGTAGAAAAAACACATCTTGCAAATAAGATCCCAGGATCACTATGAAGATGCAAAGAAGTTCAGATCTGGTCTTTAACAACTAGAGTTCAACGGAGAGATGAAGTTGGTAAAGAATTTAATGTCAATTCCCGCAGCTAGGATTAAACCTCCCAACCGTGAGAATTTTTCTCCTCCGAATCTAGGATCAAAGAGATGATCTCTATTCGTATCCACGTGTATGAGGTCACCAATCCAGCAAGGCTTCACCATCCAGATGAGAGCCTATCGGAGAAATAGAGGTGTAGGTGGAGCATCCTAACGACGTACAAAACATTTTCGTGTGAGAGAGAAAGAGAGTGATGGGGCAGCCTTCAAGCAAGATGAGATGCGTTGGAGGGGTTGCCCCCTCTCATATTTGTAGGCACAAGTGAGGGATGGCCGCCCTGGAGGAGGGCTTGCCTCCTCCCTAGGTCGACGCACTAAAGTGGTGGGGCCCCCAAACCCTAGCCGCCAAAGGCGGCTTGGCCTCCAAGCCAAAGGGAGACACCCCACTATTGGGTCTATAGGGCCCATGTGGCTACCTCCACTTGGACCTAGCCAAGGCAGCATCCCACGACGCCCTCTAGAACATTCTAAGGTTCCAGAATATTCTAAAACCTTCTTGGATCTTCCGGTGTCAATTTGGGTCCTTCGAGGCTTTCCAGGTTTTTCCAAAAAATATTCGTTTTTCTCGAAAACACTTTTGGTATTCTCTCCAAAACTTTTTAGGTCTTCCCAAAACTTTTGGTGAATTTCTATCACGCTCCCAACACTTCCAATACTCAACAAACTGATGAACCTTAAGCGTGTGACCCCACTGGTTTGATAAGTGCAGCTATGACCCTGAACTCCTTCTGGTCAATAACCAATAGTGGGATCTGGGCATCCATATTGACTCTCACACTTACATGAATAGTTATCGAGCGAACCTTTTGTTCCCATGCACCATTTCCTTTGCTTTGTGATTTTTAACAAACCCAAGGCGAGACCTTTGGTCTCCGTATGAAGCAATAACTTGATCACACTACCGAAGTTATCCTTGTTACCGATTTTATTCTTTTTCTTGTTTCTGTATTCCAACATCCCCGTGATCGTATTACGTTGTGTCTAGCCAAACGATGATGAATACCGAAATACGAAGAGGGCCTGAAGAATATCTCTACATCGTCGTAGGAGCAAATTCCATCTTGAGCTAACAAGTCCCTTGACACATTCGATGTACCCGAAAGTTGTCATCATAATCACCCTATTACGGGTAATGTTTGATGAACCCCAAGCACACCATCTAGCATGAAGGTACTCGATACTCTCATAGTCCAAGAAAGTGAGTATACGTTGACACCTCGGTTGAGTCTGTTCAACACCATTGTTCTGATAGCAATGTACTCTCTTTATTGCCAGCATCCTTGTTACTTTAACAATGCCCATTGACTAGTAAAACGGGATCATCATGCAACAACGAGCTAGTCTTGGAGACATGACTAGGAACATATTATGTGTTTATGTTTCCACACATGCAAATGAGTTTTTCTCTAAATCCCATATTCAAGAACCATTACAATTATATCACGGAAAATAAACATTACTTACAAAGTGGAAATAAATAACATGTATTATTACCTCTAGGGCATATTTTGTACACCATGAGCATTCGACACATGCCCCCTGGGCCCTACTGGACATTCCACTGCTCCTTATCTGGCCAACCGATGCTTTCGTCCACACATTCAGCCTCCTTCCCCGAATATCTCTCGTCCAGTTAGCCTTCGCCCCCTCTCAAACATCGCTCACGTCTCTCACCTCTTCCATATAGTTTAAAAAACTGAACCGGTCCGGCAAGGCTGTCGGTTCAGATGTTTATCGGTCGGACCGTCGGGTCACCGGTTCGATTGTCGGTTTTCTAAGCAATAAAATAATATCCATTTTATTAATAAATACACCAATCAATAGAAACAAAATGTGTACTCACTTGATAGAGTAACTAGAACTACATGTTAATATCTAATTCATATACATGATAATCTCTAGCTCTAAAGTAGTAATTTAGTACTATAGTGTCAAAAACGCTCTTATATTATGGGACGGAGGGAGTAGCAATTAGCAAGTCAAGCAATAGAGCAACATCAGCATAAGTAGTACTGTAGCAATTAGCATGTATAGTGTATAGCAGCAAGCAACATCAAACCAACATCACTGATTCACAATTTCAATTTTCACATAGCAATTAGTAAGTAGCAGCACTCAACATCACAAAGTAGCCGAGCGGAGGTCGGCGGAGGTCTGGAAGTGAGGCCGCCATGAGAGGAGACAACCGGAGGGAGGCCTGGCCTGGTCGTCGATTTGAATGGGGCGCCGGAGCTGCGTAGGACGGAAGACCAGGCGGCGCCGTCCCTTCTCCACGGGCATCAAACAATTAACAGAGACAGTGGCGGCGCAGGACAGCGGGAGTGGCCGCGGGGGCTGGTGGCCTGGTGCTGCTCACAATAAGGGACTGGGGTGGAGAGGGACTGACGGAGAGACGGAGGCGGCGTCGCTGCACCAAAGCGCCAGGCAAGGGTGGCGGTGGCGCCAGGCCAGAGAGGTGGCGACGGATGGGGGTCTCTGCACAAAATCGAGGGAAGCCCTCCCAATTCGTCCGAAACCCTACAAAAGAGGGCTTTTTTCTCTCTTCCAATTCTACCCCCAGCTTCTGCGCATGAAATCGAGTGGATTGAGGGGCTTCTCCAAAAACAGTAGGTTTTCTCGAAACCGCCCGATTCATCGGTTTTTACAAAAACCGCCCAGTTCGACCAGTTTTTTTTCTGTTCGATTGCTTGAATGGTCTGCCAAGCTTAGAGAACTGTTGGGATCCCTGGTTCCGGTTCTTTAAACTATGCTTCCATCTATATGTTGTCGGACCATGACCGTCACTAATCATCGGACTCTGAGGGGCTGCCTGCTTTGCTACTGCGCTACTAAAACCGAACACTGGCTCCTGCTATGCTGCAAGCGACGATGATGGCTACCGCAAACGGATACACTAGGTGTTGCAAGCGGTATGGGCACTTGCTGCAAGCTTGAGTACGGGATGCTGCATCAGCCTCCAGTGATGCTGCGAGCAGTGGACAGTGACCGGTGGCCTAGCATTGCTGGGAGTGCTGCCACACACTACTACATGGCGTGACCATGGCTGCGGCAAAGGACGCTTGCGCCGTGCCGATGATGCAAGGATGGCGGCCCGTGCCACAACCAGAGATGCGCGGTGATGAGCCCGTGCCGCACAATGCTGCGGCCAAGAACCATGCCGCTGCAAAGGATGAAGAAGTTGGGCTTATCCAAATCGAGTGCGTTGTGGTCTATGCTTGTACAGATCGATGCCACTCTCTCATCGAGCCTCTTCTTCTACAGATCAAAACATGAGGCTTTTGCGTTTTCTGAAAGAACAAAAGTAAAAATGGTACGGTACATCAACCGAAACAGGGGCCACAAGAAACAAGACCAGCATTTTGATTTGATCTATGTTTGCCTCCCAGTCAATACGTGTCGCAGTTGCACGAAACATATTTACATTTTCTCGAGAAAACCTAGCTCCTATAGTTTTTAGTGGTTAACAAAAGGCAAGAAGCCTCCTCAAAACCAGGGCTTCACCAACTCCACTTCTAAAGCTGGGAGTGTCGGCTTTTTTTCTTTCTTCTTCCTAAATCCTAAGTCTCAAAAATTCAGGTGAGCCCGAACAACATCGTCGATAGGAGATTGACAGATTGGGCAACCCCCGCTGCTCGATTTCAGCTGATCAGCACAGTTGAAGCAGGTGCACATATGGCCACACCTGAATGAACATCAATTCGGTTAGCAAGACTCGGCACACAACAATTCAAGGTTAATGTGTTCCTGAAATCATTATTACCTGTAAAGTAAAGAGTCAACTTGCATCTCATGGCAGATGCAGCACGTGCCCTTTTTTGCTGTTATGTCAGGCTGGCTTGGCATCAACCCTGTTCAAAAGATTGCATCAGGCTTAAGAAAAAAAAATTGATGATTATGAGTAGAACTAAAATGTCAATGAGCTACTGTGGGGTAGTGGTAAACGGAAAACAAATCCAAGTTCAGATGGTACTCAATAGACTGAATTACAAAACCTGACATGCCAAGATTTAAGCAGCGTCACACGTATATATAATGCCATGAGAGTGGTCCAGCCCAAGAAGAACAGAATATATTGTTTTGCTTAGAAGACCAGAGTGACTCTTTTCCAAACAGTGCCACTCGAAAGTAGCTGTGGTCCTTTTTTTCAAGATTTCATCTGGCTAGCCTTTTAAGCAAAACTAGCTCACATGTCACCAGACATATTGCCTTCAATGCAAAATTCTTTTCCAAATAAAAAAGAAACTTCAACTTCAGCCTATTTTATGCTGAACAGGACCAGATATAGAAGAGGTACAGACATAAAAAAAAAACTTTTGTTGCAACTCACCAGCTTCGCGAAGTGCGCTGCACACCTCTTCTTTAATGGAATGCTGCATCTTTACTTGGGATGCAATACAAGTTTCTGCCAACTTACGTAGTTCATATATTTCATGATGAATCTGGGCCATTTCACTTCTTACCCTGACCTCCATTTCCTGTAACAGACAACATAGTAAGAATATGCCTTTACACAATTGACATTGAACAGCAGCTGACTCACAAGCAAATTTTGATTTTCATGTTGTTGACGTTCAAATGATGAGTGCTGCCAATTCTCTTGGTGGTGGGCTGTGACATGGGAGACAGGTGCTAATGAACACGGTGCAGATGACACCTGATCTTCATTCCGGGGTTCATCATTCTGTTGCCAGTATAAGTTTTCCGGATAGTAACCCCCAAATTCATCAATCATGTGTTGTTGTCTTTGCTTTTGCAGAATTGCTCTCAGGAGATGGTTCATTTTATTGCTAAAATCACTATCAAGGGACTTTGAGACCTTTTTGCTGCATGGAAGAAACAAATATGTCACGGTTGACAAAATAAAAATAGGGGACGCTCATTATTGACTCTGATTGCCACCTGCAGGGGGCATATGCGTTAACCTTGTTTAAAAAGGTGATGATACGGTATATATAACATGTCTAATGTTCAAGCTTGTTTAGCCTATTTGTTTTATTGTTTCTCTTGTCATTTTGTTAGGATAGCCTGGCAGTTTATTTGTCTTTCCTTCTACTCCCTCCGTCCCATAATGTAAGACGTCTTACATTATGGGACGGGGGGAGTAATTTTGTTTAGTGATTTGGTTTTTGGTCGCAGCCATGCTTGTGGTGTTGTATTTTACGCCTTCTTGGTGATCTCTTCTAATAAAAAATGCCTTTTAAGCTTGTTTAAGCTTTAGTGGCTTTTTATTGGTAGGCTAGCCAAGTTTTACGGAACACTTGCATCTCAGTATGTCTTCATAAAAAAAAGTTTTGCTGGAGTGAACCTAAGTGCATCTAGCTGCGCAGGTGGAGATGTGCAAAACATATACTGGGAATTAGAGGGAAATTACCTCTCAAGAAGATTACAAATATCAGCATTGCCGGACAAATCTCGACAGTCTGCTTGTGTGGCAATATGCAATGATCTCCATGAGTTAGGGGAGTCTATCCAAGGCCGATCATTAAATTCAATCTGATTATGATTCTCCATATCACCAATTGTGCCCTGATGCCAGCTGTCCGGACTCATGGAATCTACTGGTGCGGGCCAACCAAGACTGCTCATCCATAGTGCTCTCTCGTCCCAAGAACCATTCAGACTTCGGTTGTCTTCTTCTCGTAAAGTTTCACCTCTTGATGAAAGAGTTTCTTGGAGTTCACACGATGTGCTTATGGTACTTGGGGAGATATCATCCATATATTGATTATCGTAGACAACACGATGATCATCGTACCTTGCAAAGTTTGAAGCTTTAGAACTTTCTTGATAGTGAACACATGAGTTTACCAAGTTTACACGATCTTCCTGACATTGATTTCCCTTTGTGTCTATCTTCTCATCATATTGTCGATTTCCTGAACCGTCGGAGTTAACAAGGCTCTCAATTGCTAGCCCAGTAGACTTCGCAGATGGATTTCTATCATCACTATGTTGTTCATCAGCTCTGCACTTCGTGAAAACAAGTACTGCTTTAGGCATACGTGAGAGTAGGCGGAAAGCAATTACTCCCTCCGTCCCGAAATAAGTGTCTCAAGCTTAGTATAAATTTGCACTAGGGATAGTACAAAGTTGAGACACTTATTTTGGGACGGAGGGAGTACTAAATAGATACGACCAATGACAAACCCAACTTCTCCATCTAAGCTATTTGAAACAGTAAGTTTACCTATTATTTTGCAGACTACATTCATTTGCATCTTGTGAATCTGTCTTGCTGCTATCGTCTCTGTCCATCAGAAATTGCAGACATGACATGTAAGTTCTTTTACTATGCATCATCAAGAGCATACTACAGACTTAAATATGTATTGTGACATTCTAAGAAAAGACCAGGAAGACAAACATGTAGAAGTTACTGCGGTTAAAAATAATAATTCAGAAATCCTTTTTATCCACCAAAATTGTCTCAAGCCATCTTATGTACTCCCTCTGTAAAGAAATATAAGAACATTTAGATCACTACTTTAGTGATCTATAAGCGCTCTAAAATTTCTTTACGGAGGGAGTAAAAGAAAAAAAAAGTGCTAATACCTCGATGCCTCAGGTCTGCATTTTGGTGGGTGTGGCCTAACCGGTCTTGGTAGATTCCACACTTCATCGTTAATAGCATCTCCGTGACGCAGCAGCTTTAGACGAAGCATGGACTGCAGGATATCAAAGAACAGTTTAAGGTGAGAAGCAGTGGTGATTGCATAAACGTGCTTCAAATGGACGGGAGAAAAAAAAAGTAGGGCCTCATGAAATAGGACAGAATACGGATACCAATACCATGCCAATAATCTTCCAGGGAGTAAGTAAATGAGTTCATGCGAGCAGACAAGTACTATGGTATTTAACAGACTTTGCAGTAGAGGGAAGAATAATCTTGTCCTCGGAGGAAGGAATAATGAAAGAAAAAAAAATCTTTATTTAAGTTAGTTGCTAATGCCAGGAATATGTTGAGGGAGGGAACTCTGTTAAGCAATGAAATGCATGCACCATATTTCTGCAAACAAGAACAGCTTTCAAGGATGGCAATTGTTCACAACCACGCTGACTGCCTTGTCCAGTTAAAAGTTCATTTTTCCTAGGTACCACCGCACATCAATATTGGCTGGAGTTGGAGTAAAGGAAAAACAAAAAACAAAAAAGTTTCTAAGTAACTGAAGGTATGGCAGAAAAAAAAACACAACCTAAAAGGCGATGCCATTAAGAAGAATTGAAATTTGTGTTGTACTTTGCAAAACTAAACTGCCCAGCCATTACTCATATTTATGTCCCTGGTACATGCTATAGCAAGTAACCTGTGAAGTCATGTGGTATGGTTTGTTTGGCTTGTTGGCCACAATTGTGCAGCACTCACAATCTCCACATGATACAAACCAGAGATGATATTCACTCGTGACATCTCATCCATCAGATATGAGAAGCCACAACTTTTTTTTCTTTTTCTTTTGAGGGGTGCAAGCTATAGCCCCCTTTTTCAGGGATCCAAGCCATAACCTCAATCAGTCTGCCATTGAAACGCCCATCCTACTGTACTGAACGTAAGGGCCTCATTGTAAGGCCGGCAAGCGCCTCCGTTCTAAAAACTGTACTGAACGTTGCTCCACTGTCACCAGCAAATTAGTTGCATATTACTGCCATTGAAAGTACTACTACGTATGTTAACCTTTCTCATTCATAATGACATACAAACAGATCTGCAAAGGTCATGAGCGGCTATAGGGTACTAGAGTTTCCACGATCAACATTATCGGATCTTTTGGTCAAGCTTTTGCGACTATTCACAAATAAGATCACTAACTAGTTTGATGGTCACTTTATAACATGTAAGGGGCTGTCAAGTTTTTAGACCATTCCCGTCTATTTTTGGTTGAGCCGAAATAAAGCATGATTATGGAATTTGCACATGCCATTGATCAGCAATGCCAGTTGGGAAACCGATCTACCAAACAGTTCTCCGGCCCCATCCTTGCGGGTCTAAAACCAACAACTCACACTTCTTGGGTCGTCTTAAATAATGTTTCCAAAACGATACTAAAAAAATGCGTCACTGATCATCAATTCATGGTTGATGCAACGTGAACTTTTTTGATGGAATACGAATTTACCTGGATCCTGCCTTTGTGCCCGAACCGAGAGACGGCGTGTCGCTCCGCGAGCGCGGCGAGCTCTCGCCTGCGGCGATGTGCCATCCGAGCGACAAGCTCCTCCACTGCGCGGCGCCCGCGTACCGTCCTGACCACCAGCTTGGGCGGCCGAGTGCCCTTGATATGAAGGGCGAGCGACTCGACTGCGTTGCGCAGCTGGGTCGGCGACGGAGGCGCGGACTGCGAGAGCGGGAGCTCGTTATTGGCGGCGTCCAGGTCCTCCTCCGGAAGCGAGGCAGCCCCGCTGAGCTTCTTGACGATGCATCCGACGCGCCCGCGTGGCGAGCCATCGGATTCAGAGGTGACGTCGCCGGAGGCGCGGGGCGTGACGGGCCCCACGGCCTCGATCTCGCGCCAGCGCTGGATGAGCGAGGACGCCCGCGGGCCCGATGGCGGCAGGTCCGGGCCGGCGGTGGTCGTGGAGGAGGCATCGGAGGGCGCCGGCGAGGGCGCGCGGAAGACGGCGGCACGGGCGGCGACGGGGCGCGTGGCAGAGGCGAGCGCGGACAGCTCGGCCTCCCTGTCGCGGCGGCGCGCATCGGCGGGAGGCGGCGGCTCGGAGGCCGTGGCGGCGGCGGCGGCGGCCGCCCAGCGCTCCAATATAATCCGCCTGCGCCTGGGCGTGGGCTCGGAGGGCGCGGCGGGCGCGGCGGCGGCGTCGGAGAAGGAGTGGCGCGGCGGCGGTATGAGGACGTTGACGTTGAAGAAGCGCCTGTGCCTGGAGGTGGAGGTGGAGGTGGAGGGGTCCCTCCATGGTGCGGAGTCGTGGGGCATGGCGGCCAGGGAAGAGGCCATGGGGAGAAGGGTCGGGGCAGGCTAAGAATGGGCGGTGGTGGCGGGAGGACGCGTGTGCGGTGGTGAATATAAGGAGAGAAGAGGAAGAGAAGCTCCACGCTTCCTGCGATCCTGGGATTGCGGTTTTGCTATGCTATTTTCCGCTCCGGCGCAAGGAGAGAGAGAGAGAGAGAGAGAGAGAGAGAGGATTGGAATGAGCCGTTGCGCACGGGAGCGCGGAGCCACAGAGCAGAGCAGAATGGCGGGGGAGAAGAGAGAGAGAGAGTTTGCTCCTGAATTTAGGCGGAGGAGGCGGGGGAGGGAAGAAGGTGCCGTTACGGCGTTAGCGCGGGCGTGGTTTCGGCGCCATTCCACCTCGCACCCTTTCCCGTTTCGGGCCACGGTGGTTGCCCTGCCATGTGCCATGTGACGTGCGCCCGGGTCGTCGTCTCGTCCCTGCTCCGCCCGCGCCGGTGTTGGTCTCGTCTCGTTAGGTGCTGCATGCGTCGCGCTACACGTTGCTTTCTCACACAATGTGCTTGCGCTTGCTTTGCAATTGCATACAGGCTGCGCATGCCGGGTGTTCCTTCCGACTCGGACCCCTCCTCTCCTCTCCTCTCCTCTCCTCTCCTCAGCTACATGCCGACTTCAGCTCCCTTTTGGGGGCATTTTTCTGGGTTTTTATTATCAGTATTATTATTCCAAAAAAGTTATAAAGTCTTGTCTGTCTCCCAACTGCGAGCTACTCTACCTTCTCTGCACTGCTCTGTCCGACGCTTATCTATGCGTGTGAATCTGCGGCTCACAACGTACGTGACACGTCCACCGTTATCCACGCGTGCTTCTCACAGGTTCTTTATACTCCCTCCATTCCATAATGTAGTGCTTCCTCTATCCACGTGCTTCAACTTTGACCGTAAATTTAACTACCAAGACCGATTGCGGCGGGAGCAAAAACTATATCAGTGAATTCGTATACGAAAGAAATTTTCAATTATATAATTTTTTCTCCCGCCGCAGTTGGTCTTGTTGGTTAAATTTATGGTCAAAGTTGAACCTCGGAAAGCGCGGGCGCACTATATTTTGGAATGGAGGGAGTATCATAATCCTTCCTACTCCCTCCTTCCATCTATATAGGGCCTAATGCGTTTTTTAAGACATCCTTTGACTATTGACAAGATTAATAATACACGACATGCATAATGTGAAAATTATATCATTGAAAACTCCTTTCACATACGAATTCGACAATGTGCTTTGTGTAAGTTGCATGTCATATATTATTGCTCTAACATTTGGTCAAAGTTAGCCTCGAAAAACGTATTAGACCCTATATAGATGGAAGGAGGGAGTATAAGAGACTTATTACTCCACCACGTGGTACGAGTGAATCCACATGATGGCGTTTTCCGTTTCCATCTCATAATCAAAGCGAGGTGCGGTAAACTATATCTACTCTACTCTGCTCTGACTAAATCCGCCAGGCGAGACCATCAACTTGTCCACCTCCTGCTGTGCTGTATCCACGACCACGACCAGTTAAACCCTGAAATTCGCCTCTAAATGCATGGACTTCAAGGGAGGAACGCCATATCGTTGACTAAGCTTCAACCTACGTTTTGCCAATACAAGACATGTGCTCGGCTGCTCGCCACCGACGACGTCTCGAGCCCAACAACAACAAACAACGATGTCTACGTGCTCTATATTCTACCAACATTCTCCCCTTCCCTAAAAAAAAAACCCCAACATTCTCCCCACCCCCAACAAAAAAAAAATCATTTGCGAATCAACCTGTGGTTGAGTTGGTTAGGTGGACAGTAGTATCCCAACCCACCAGGGTTCAAATCCTGATGCTCGCATTATTTCTAGGTTTATTTCAGAATTTTCGGCGATACATTTTCAGTGGGAGGAGACGTTCCCGTCGATGACGAGGCGCCTACGGTGATTTCGTAAATCTTAAAATGATATGCCGGCTCAGTCTCTCGGAGGTGCTCATAGGGGTAGGGTGTGCGTGTGTGCGTTCATAGGGATGAGTGTATGCGCGTGTATAAGAACGCTTGTGTCTGTACTGATGCTAAAAAAAGAAAAAAAAATCATTCTATGTATAGCAGAACATTTTCTACTATTATACAAGTTTATAAAAATAGAGTATTTAACAAAAAACTACCACATTTCATGGAACCGTACCCAGAAACTACCACTTTACAAATTTATGCCAAAAACTACCCCACTTTTTTACTAATCCGTGCAAAAAACTACCACTTTTGAAAAATAACCAGTTTAGAAGATTTAAACATGTTTATAACAAGTGGGGCCCACCCATCAGGGCTGATGTGGCAGGAAAGTCAACTCCGTTATTCCAGTCCGTTAAGTTGACCGCTATGACAGGTGGGGCCCACACGTCATTCTTCTTCCTCCTTCTCCTTCCTCTCTCTGGCATTTTAACAAACACCTCATGTTCCACCCTGCGCGCTTGTTCCACCCTGCCTCGGACCCCATGGGCTCGAAGTAGGCGAGGTCCATCTCGTCGTAGGCGGTGCCCGTGGCGAGCCACTCGTCGAGCGTGACCGCCGCCCTCGCGTCCACCGTGCACACGTCGGCGTCGTTGCATTTGACACATCTCTGACGGATTCGACGCCGGTGGCTTCGCCTCATGCCCGGACCCCGCCGAGTACTTCTCCCGGCTGGAGGCCGCGGGGTTCGAGACGCTGCGCGACCTCCTGTTGTAGGAGGAGATGGCTGTGGTGCGTGTGCTGGTGTACGACTCGCACCTGCCGTGGGCGGGGCAGGTGGCACGGGCCGCTGGTGTGCCCGCCGCGGCGTTAATCTCGCAGCCGTGCACGGTGAACGTCGTCTACGAGGAGGTGTGGGTGGGACGGCTGGCGCTGCCGGTGACGGACGGGTGTGAGCTGCTGGCGCGCGAAGCGCTGGGCGTGGAGCTGGGGCCGGAGGACCTGCTGCCGTCCCCGGTCCAACGCATAGCCGCGGCCCTACTGCCACGTACGGCCACGAGAAGTAGCGGTGGCGGCGGCACACGGGCACGCGCTGGCTGATTGCCTCTAGGTGGGCGACATGGACGACACTAGTGCTCGCTGTGGGGCACAAAGACGAGATGTTCGTTGAAATGGCCAAGAAAGATATAGGAGCAGGAAGAAGAAGATAGATACTGACGTGTGGGGCCCACCTGTCATAACAGTCAACTTAACAGCCAAAATAAAATGGTGTTGACTTTCCTGCCACATCATCCCTGACGGGTGAGCCCCATTTGTCATAAATGTGTTCAAATCTTCTAGGCTGGTCATTTTTTGAAAGTGGTAGTTTTTTGCCACGGGTTAGTAAAAAAGTGGTAGTTTTTGGCACAAATTTGTAATGTGTTAATTTCTGGGCACGATTTCATGAAATGTGGTAGTTTTTGGTTAAATACTCATAAAAGTACGAAGCATCATAAACGTAATAAAAAGGCACCGCTGTTGCCACTTCGCGAAGCCGACATGACCTTGTCGACGATAGAGAGAAAGTGTTCGTGCACGTGCATCTAAGGACCAGCGCACTTTACTCACACTTGTTGCCATTAAACTCCTAAATTGATTCAAAGTGCTCGGCACCAGATCTCGCCATCCGGCAGGCACGACGAAAAATTCTAACATTGTTGCAAACAAGGAGACGGCATAAATCTTTCGAAGCTTCGTCAACTCCATCTAGATGAACAAACATGAAAAGGATTGAAGGCTGAAAAACTAACTCCAAGAAAAAGCATCAACACATGTCCGAGCGCCACCCTTCGCGAGGATTAAAAAATCTAACCTAAAATACTAGTCGGAGCCAAGGCGTCGGGATTCCTTCTCTCTGCCACCGGCCACCAAAGTGGTAGGCAAAGGGGAGATGAATCACACGCTCATTGCATCGCGTTCATTTTTTGTTGGGTTTACTTAGAACATCATTGTTAGCATTGCACTTTACATAATATGAATCTATAAATACACTTTATGTTGGAGATATGCCCTAGAGATAATAATATTTAAGTGTCATTTAATTTCAGGTCTACAATTAATATTTATATTCTATGCTATAACTGGTTCTCGAATATGCGATTCAGATGAAACTCATGAGCATGTGTAGAGTTATAAACGGTAAAAATAAGATTTCTAGTCTTGCCTCTGTGACAAGTATTGCAGGATGGTGTCGTTTTCCTAATCACGGGCTTAGTTAAGTGTAATAATAATGCCAGCAATATTGACAGCACGATTTTGGAAGAACACTCGTGTTGAATTAACCCAACTAGCATGTTATACTTAAATAATATATTGTCTGAAGTCTATAGTCCATAACACTGGTGTTAACATATATATGATTCATTAGACCATGAGAGTATCAAGTCACTCCATACCGGATGGTCAACTTTGGGGTTGTTTCAACGCCATCCATAATAGGGTGATCATAACGACAACTTCCGGTCTAATCGAAAACGTATTACGAGCAACTAGATAGCTGGAGACTGGGATTTACTCATCTGATGATGAAGGGGTATTATTAGGCCCCTCTCAGTGCATCCATCATCGTCTGGTCAGACACAACGTGAATTGATCACAGAGATGCCAGAACACAAGAATGAGAGAAGAGAACAAAACCGGTAACGAGGAAGAACAATGTAGTGAGCCTATGTTGATCTCACGGGGATACAGATGTAACTCACCTCAGGTTTTGTGACGTATCGTGAAGCAAAACGAATAGCATATTATAACCAATGATTCATGTGAATATCATCCGTTAAAATATAGGGATCAACATGGATGTCCACAGTTCCATTGATGATCATTGAACGAAAAGTGTTCTTGTTCATGTCTATATTTTACCAAACTTGCATGGTCATATGCTTAAGGGATTACGATCTGTTGAACTCTAGGAGTTAGGAATATGAGAAAATATTGTTGGAAAAGTTTCAAGAATAAAAAATAGCTTCTAGAGAATCTAGAAGCGTTTCGAGGTTACGGGAAGGGTTTCGGAGAATACCGGGTAGTACTACATAGGCGGAAATAGTTTTTGGAAAGCTAATATAAATAAGAGAGGGTGCTGGTAATTACCGGGATCCCCCTAGGATTTATTTAGGGACTATGGGCTAACAGAAATTGCTAAATGCCTCATAGGGAAAAGTTAATGGGCCTGTTGGGACCAATAAAGGTGTGGCGCCCCCTAACAAGCTAAGGGGCGAAACTAGTTGGAGGAGAATTCCTCCTCCCTGGTTGGTGCACCAACATAGTGATACCTCCTCCCTAGTCGGCCACCCCCTCTACCACCAATATATACATGAGGGGGCGTCGGGAATCAAGGGGCGCCCCCTCTAGTTCTCTCTTCATATAATTTGATCTAGACTTGATCTAGTTCTAGTTTTCTCTAATCCACATAAAAGAGAAACCCCGTGTGGTTCTTTTCTCCATCCTCTAGTTCTCCAACGACACAAAGCTAAGATGGTGAAGCGTTGCCCGATCATAAAGCTCGTATGTGTGCAATCCGTAGAGAGGTCGTGCTTTCGGTCTTCTGTTCAAGTGATCATTCATGAACGGGTTTGAGGGACTCCATCAACGACCTACAACAACTCGAAGTTGGTACGATCTGATCTAACTTTGTATACATATTCACAGTGAATCTAGGGTATTGATCTTAAGCCGGTTTTTTTGCTTTCTACTACGTTTCCCAACACAATGCTCCCAAAATTTTAAGGTCTCACAATCAATTGAGGTCTCCAATTTGGAATATGGCCATCCAATTTTGACCGGGTCAATAATTTTTCAAGGAGCTCTCTCATTCAATTCTTTTAATTCACTATGCTCCTGTAAATACACTATACTACTTAATACCATGCTCCCTAATTTTTTTTCCTCGCAATCAACTTAGATCTCCAATTGAGAATTGGGTCATCCGATTTTGACCGAGTCAATAAATTTTCAAGGAGCTCTCCCATTTGATTCTTTTAATTCACTATGCTCATTAATTTTAGAGGTTTTCCATTCAACCGAGGTATTCAATTTTGTATTAGGTTCATGATTTTTACTGATAAAATGTTTTTTCAAATCAACCGACAGCAACCGGCCTATAAACATATCAATACCGTGCACCCTGTTACCACCTAGAAAAAAGAAGTGCCGACATGTGATATTTTAGCACAGAAAATAGTACATGCACACACCAGCCCCGAATTTTTTTCACATAAGTATGGGTTGATTAGCGGATAACACAAAATCACACCGCAAAAGGCCCGCCAAAACACCGTGTTATAAATAAAAAGAAAAACACAATGCATCATCTCCCCACCAAACCAACTACTCTCTCAGCTCCAAAATATAAGGTGCATTTTTTTAAAAGTCAAATTTCTATAACTTTGACCAAGTTCAGAGCCAAAAATATCGACATCCATAATACTAAATAAATAAAACATGAAAATTCATTTCTTGATGAATCTAACGATACCAATTTGATATTATGGATATTCTACAAATTTGGTCAAACTTAAAGAGGTTTGACTATTCAAAACACTAATACACCTTATATGTTTTATTTTATTTTGCGATAGAACTTTCAATTTATTCATCAACTATAAAGATAGTACGAAGAACACCAGAAGTAAGAATTACATCCAGGTTAATAGACCACCTATCGATGACTACAATCACTAGAACGAGCTAAAGGCACACCACCGTCATCGGAGCTGGGCAAACCTTGTTCTAGTATACAAACTGGAAGTCGTCATACTAAGAACCACTTGCTAAGAACCCATAGGACCAGCGCACCAGAACAACGACCGCGTGCGTTCAAGAGAACAATAGATCAGAAGGATCCAACCCGTAGACACGCAAACACAGTCGAACAAAGTCTGGATCCAAATGGATCCACCAAAGACAAATGCCGACCAAATCCCACGAGATCTGCTGGAGACACACCTCTACACAACCTCCGACGAGGCTACACGCACCATCGGGATGAGGGCTAGGCTTAGAGAATATTACTCCATACCCAGGGAGTCGCCGCCGCCTCGCCTTCCTGAGCTGGACACAAACCCTAAACAGACACAAAAGGACACCTAAAAATGAAGTTGGGGCACTGTCGTCGGCAAGGGCTGAGATCCACCGTGTCTCCATGGCCTAAGGCCATAGGACTTGAGGCGGCGCCGACAGGAGGCAAGCAACCTTAATCGCCTCGAGTCCGCTAGAGCACAACGTCGAAGGGGTACGCGTGAAATACACCTTATGTTTTGAAACAAATGGAGTAAATAAATTATGGAAACCCAACAACAGCAATGGCGTAGCAAACCGCGCCTAATCCTTATAGTTTCATATTAAACTTGAGTTTATGAAAAATGAAGATACCATGATAAATAGTACTACAAGTTTTGTTTTGAAAAGGCAATAGATCTATTGATTAAACCAACCATATGTACAAACATTGAAACACCCCTACAAAATAAAGAAGATGCATCGAGCCCTCTAGGTGAGATTGCCTTTTTCCTCGCAAATAGGTCGATAGTCCGCGCCACTGTTTCCTTTCCATTGCTAGAGCAAAAATTTGCAGGGGCGTCCACCTGACCAGCCGCGCCCTGCCGCATGATTGGTTCGCGATCTATGAAGTCGTGGGATGTACAAGGGCACACCAAGTTTTAGGTTTTGAATCATGAACGAGTCAAAAATTGAGAGGCTCCCGCGACTAGCGTCATGGGAGGAGACCTAACCGCCGCCACCGGAGACCCCACCTTCTCCTCTCCTCCCTCTCTCGGCGTCGCTCGAGGGCGCGGCCGGGAGAAGCCCGGTCGCCATTGGCGGCGGCGGGGCAGCCTCTCCTCTTTGCTTGGCAGCAGGTGGCGCGGGACAACGCATCCAAGTGGAGGCGCGATGCGTACGGGGGGCGTGCCGGCGCGACGACCGGCCAGTGGGCGACGCCGCCTGGTCATGGTGGCTACGCGGGTGATGTGGCCGGGGAGGGGGGGGGGAGGGGGCGGCCATGGCTGGGCGTTCCCAGATTTGGCTCCTGTTGTGCCTCCGGGAGGCTTGGGCTCGATGGCGGCTGGGCTGGTTCGGCTCGCGGTGGATTTGGTTGCCGCTGCACCTCGTGGTCGGCTCTGTGGAAGATGGTGGTGGATGACGCCGGATGTGATGCGTGGATCCTGGGGGATGGTGCGGGTGGGGCAGTTGCTCGGCGTGGTGGCTGCTCTGGCCGTGGGCAGCAGTTGCACGGTGAGATCTGGCTTCGCGGCGCCCTTCTTGTGATGTGTCGGCTACATGGTGGTTCGGTTGTCTTGGCCGCGGCGACGACCAGACTCTACTCCGGCGTCAGCTCGTCTGCGTTCGGACCGTCTCGACCTTCGCCCCATCTCATCGTCGCCCGGGCGCTACTCCCATCAAAGGGCTGGTCTTCTCCTAGCTGCGGTCCACCGCTCGTCTCATGCCCGGTGCTGCAGGACCAAGCTTGTCTCACGCACGGTACAGCAGGACCGAGCTCGTCTCGCGCACGGTGTAGCAGGACTGACCCTGTCCCCTTGTCGGTGTTGCAGGACTGAGCTCGTCTCACACTTGGGGTAGCAAGACGGGTCGGTGGATGCCAGCTCTGGCCAGCCTATTTGGTCTCGACGTTGGGGGTCGCCTAGCGTGCAAAATGTGGGACCTTTCCGCTCGTCTATTTCGTTGGGGTTGCGGCGGGTGTCGAGTGAGGTGGTGTCAAGGTCTTGGATGCCAGGGCGGCGGCCTTGGTGGTGGTAGCGTGGTATTCTTGGGCAGAGCCCGTGCCTTGGTGCTGCCCGGCACCATGGCCGTGTGGGCGGCATGGTTGCCGGGGTGTGGCGTTCGGTGGCGGTGAGTGTTGGCCGAGGTGAAAACCTGTTCTATCTTTGGATGGACCAGCAGCGGCAAAGATCGTTCCCTTCTTGAAGGCGTCGTCGCAGCTCTTATTGCCCGTCATGCGGCTCCAGGGGAAACTCTAATCCTAGGATCGGGCGGTTGCGACGCTCCGGTGTCGTACCCTTCCTGAAGGCGCCGCCGTGGAACACATGGTTCATCATATGTAGCTTCATCTCTTCATGGTGGTAGTGCACTAGTAGAAAACAGGGCTTTGGTTGATGCCTGGGTAAGGGCATTAATCTCGGTTCACTCATGAAGCAGGACCAAAGGGTGCATCAGTCCTAGTTTGTGAGGCCAGGGCGCTGGCCAGGCCTCGGGGGTCGTTGGTCCTAGTTCGTCTTACCCCTTTTGGTCCCGGTTCTAGATACAAACTGGGACCAGTGGGCCTCGCTCCTGGCCCAGCACCTTTAGTCCCGGTTGGTGGATGGAACCGGGACCAAAGGTCAGTCTTATGTCCCGGTTCTAGCCACCAACCAGGACTAAAGAGATCCATATATATACCCCCGCCACTGCCCACGAACAGAGCCACTGCTCTGTTTTTTTGGCCGGTCGTGGGAGAGGTGTGTGTTGTTGGGGAATGCAGTAATTTCAAAAAAAAATCCTACAATCACACAAGATCTATCTAGGTGATGCATAGCAACGAGAGGGGAGAGTGTGTCCACGTACCCTTGTAGATCGAAAGCGGAAGCGTTATGATAACGCGGTTGATGTAGTCGTACGTCTTCACGATCCGACCGATCCTAGCACCAAAGGTACGACACCTCCATGATCTGCACACGTTTAGCTCGGTGACGTCCCACGAACTCTAGATCCAGCTGAGGTCGAGGGAGATTTTCGTCAGCATGACGGCGTGGTGACAGTGATGATGAAGTTACCGGCACAGGGCTTCGCCTAAGCACTACGACGATATGACCGAGGTGGAAATCTATGTAGGGGGACACCGCACACGGCTAAACAATCAACTTGTGTGTCTATGGCGTGCCCCCTTCCCCCGTATATAAAGGAGTGGAGGAGGGGAAGGGCCGGCCCTCTATGGCGCGCCCAAGGGGGGGAGTCCTACTCCTAGTAGGAGTAGGTTTCCCCCTTTCCCTAGTTGGAGTACGAGAAGAAGGAAGAGGGAGAGGGAGAGGAGGAAAGGGGGCCGCCCCCCCCTCCCAATTCAGATTGGGCTTGGGGGGGCACCCCCACCTTGGCCGCCTCCTCCTCTCTTCACTATGGCCCATTAAGGCCCATTGACTCCCCGGGGGTTTCCGGTAACCTCCCGGTACTCTGGAAAAATGCCCGAACCTCTCGGAACCTTTTCGGTGTTCAAACATAGCCTTCCAATATATCAATCTTTATGTCTCGACCATTTCGAGACTCCTCGTCATGTCCGTGATCACATCTGGGACTCTGAACAACCTTCGATACATCATATCACATAAACTCATAATACGAATCGTCATCGAACGTTAAGCGTGCGGACCCTACGGGTTTGAGAACTATGTATACATGACCGAGACACGTCTCTGGTCAATAACCAACAACGGAACCTGGATGCTCATATTGGTTCCTACATATTCTATGAAGATCTTTATCGGTCAAACCGCATAACAATATACGTTGTTCCCTTTGTCATCGGTATGTTACTTGCCCGAGAATCGATCGTCGGTATCATCATACCTAGCTCAATCTCGTTATCGGCAAGTCTCTTTACTCATTCCATAATACTTCATCCCCCAACTAACTCATTAATCACAATGCTTGCAAGGCTTATAGTGATGAGTATTACCGAGAGGGCCCAGAGATACCTCTCTGAAACACGGAGTGGCAAATCCTAATCTCGATCTATGCCAACCCAACAAACACCTTTGGAGACACCTGTAGAGCACCTTTATAATCACCATTTTACGTTATGACATCTGGTAGCACACAAAGTGTTCCTCCGGTATTCGGGAGTTGCATAATCTCATAGTCTGAGGAACTTGTATAAGTCATGAAAAAAGTAGTAGCAATGAAACTAACACGATCATAATGCTAAGCTAACGGATGGGTCATGTCCATCACATCATTCTCCTAATGATGTGATCCCGCTCATCAAATGACAACACATGTCTATGGTTAGGAAACATAACCATCTTTGATTAACGAGCTAGTCAAGTAGAGGCATACTAGGGACTATATGTTTTGTCTATGTATTCACACATGTACTAAGTTTCCGATTAATACAATTCTAGCATGAATAATAAACATTTATCATGAATTAAGGAAATAAATAATAACTTTATTATTGCCTCCAGGGCATATTTCCTTCATGTGTTGCTCTAGCTCACCTCCTATGCACATGAGGTGTTCGATGAAATGCCCGAGGCACACTTAAGCTTTCTCCTCTCCAAGCTCCTTGTCCAAGCTCCATTTTCCTCAAGATTTGTCTAGGTTTGGCGGTTTGTCCTGTCCCATCCCCATCCTCACCATTGTCGATCACCCGCGCCGATCTCGTCGCCAGCACCACCGTGGTGAGCCTCTTTTTCTTATCTTCTTTCTAAATGGAAAAAATTCTTACTTGTATAATTTAGATATATACTTGTATAATTTTCTTACTTTTATTATTGTTTGTTATTATATAGTGCGATGGTTTTGGTATCCGGCCCCGTCGGCCCCGTCCTGTCTATGATTCGGATGTGGTATAATTATCTTTTATAACTATTTGTTTCATTTAGTGTTTATGACAATTATGCCGACCAAAATGACATAGATGTTTCTATCTAGGAGGTATGTGAAATTAGAAATTCCAACCGACCCTCTTGTCGAGAGGTTAAATTTAGTTGAAAAAGAAAACAATTACTTGAAGAAAAAATTGAAAATAATTGAGTAGAAGATGAAATTGGAGTTGCATGTTGCGGATGTCATCGATGATCACAAGATCAAGATGGATGCAATGCACTTGAAGATTAGAAAGATTAGAAAATATGCCATTCATACTGAGGCGATTATTGTCGCATTTGTTGTTGCATTGAAATGTTTTACATAGTTTCAATGTATGGTTTAATTAGATGCTCTAGATAGCTATATGTTGTTCAATGAGAACTATGTATGAACTTTATGTATTTATTTTTTCAGTAATAACATTTGATCACTACTGTACTTTGGTTTTAATGTGATGATGAACTTCTATTAATTTGGTCACTTATTTATTCATGATGTTCTGTAATGGTTTTTGACACACTTAATTATATATAATGCACGCAGATGAACCGGCAATGGATGTACGGTGACACGCACCTCCGAGTACATTAAGGGCGTGCATAATTTTCTCGAAGTGGCTGAGGCAAACAAGCAGAATGGTTTTATGTGTTGTCCATGCCCTGTCTATGGGAACATGAAGTCTTACTCTGACTTGAAAACCCTTCACAATCCCCTACTTGAGAAGGGTTTCATGCCACACTATAATGTTTGGAACAAGCACGGAGAAAGAGGGGTTATTATGGAAGACAACGAAGAAGAAAAGGATGATGAAAACTATCCGCCCCCTGAATACGGTGATGCTGCAACGGGGGAAGCTGAAGATCAAGAGGAACCAGATGATGTGCCTGATGATGATCTTCGCCGGGTCATTATTGATGCAAAGAGACAATGCCAAAGTGAAAGGTAGAAGTTGAAGTTCGATCGCATGTTAAAGGATCACAAAAAAAGGTTGTACCCAAATTGCAAAGATGGCAACACAAAGCTCGGTACCACACTGGAATTGCTGCAATGGAAGGCAGACAATGGTGTATCTGACAATGGGTTTGAGAAGCCACTGAAAATATTGAAGAAGAAGCTTCCAAAGGATAACAAATTTCTCGACAGTACGTACGGAGCAAAGAAGGTTCTATGCCCTCTAGGATTGGAGGTGCAGAAGATACATGCATGCCCTAATGACTGCATCCTCTACCGTGGTGCGTATGAGGATTTGAATGCATGCCCAGTATGTGGTGCATTGTGGTATAAGAGCATACGAGATGACTGAGGGAGTCCTGGACTAAGGGGTCCTCGGACAACCGGACTATATACTGGGGTCGGACTATTGGGCTATGAAGATACAAGATAGAAGACTTCTTCCCGTGTCCGGGTGGGACTCTCCTTTGCGTGGAAGGCAAGCTTGGCGATTCGGATATGTAGATTCCTTTCTTTGTAACCGACTTTGTGTAACCCTAGCCCCCTCCGGTGTCTATATAAACCGGAGGGTTTAGTCCATAGAACAACAATCATAATCTCATAGGCTAGACTTCTAGGGTTTAGCCATTACGATCTTGTGGTGGATCAACTCTTGTAATACTCATATTCATCAAGATCAATCAAGCAGGAAGTAGGGTATTACCTCCATAGAGAGGGCCCGAACCTAGATAAACATTGTGTCCCCCGCCTCCTGTTACCATTAGCCTTAGACACACAGTTTGGGACCCCCTACCTGAGATCCGCCGGTTTTGACACCGACATTGGTGCTTTCATTGAGAGTTCCGTTGCGTCGTCAGCAGAAGGCTTGATGGCTCCATCAATCATCTACAACAACGGAGTCCAGGGGGAGATCTTCCTCCCTGAACAGATCTTCGTATTCGGCGGCTTCGCACTGCGGGCCAACTCGCTTGGCCATCTAGAGCAGATCGATAGCTACGCCCCTGGCCATCAGGTCAGATTTGGAAGCCTGAATTTTGCGGCCGATACCCGTGGTGACTTGATCTTCGACGGATTCGAGCCCATGATGGCTACCCCCTGCCACCAAGATGAACGTGGCCTAAATCTGTCATCTGGCCGCGCTCAGGAAATAGCACCCATAACCGCTCTGGCCCTAGATCCGGAGCAGACCGCATCGTCCGAAGACGGGAAGCTCAACCCCGCCATGAAAGCCGCAGACTAAGTGGCGTTAGAGCCGCACACGGACCCAACGTCAGGCTGGGCTTGTGTCGCCGGAACCTCGGATTCATCTCCGACCATAGGTTCTGGACCGCGTGCATTCACGTCCATCAAACCTGATTGGACACCGATCTTGGAGTTCAGCTCCGCGGACATCTTCCAGCACTCGCCTCTTGGCGATGTGTTAAACTCATTAAAATCCCTCTACTTGTCAGGGGACTTTCGGCCGAACTATGTCCGGCTCAAATGGGAAGCGGACGACGAAGAACTTTGTTTCCCACCCACCGCCCACTTCATCACCACTGTCAAAGATTTAACCGACACGCTCGTTTACGGCTCCGAAGACATCGACGGTATGGACGACGATGCTGGAGAGGAGCAGACACAAAAACCACCACCCATAGGGCGATTGACGGCTACATCCTCATACGATATATACATGGTGGACACACCTAAAGAGAAGGAGGCTGACGGCAATAATGGTATGCCTGCCGATGAAACTCCCAAGCGTCGGCATCAGAAGCGTCGACCTCGATCCGGCAAAAGGAAAAACAGCAACATTGTCATGGACAATGATAATCCGGACCAAGCCGAGGACCCCGCAGACCCAGCGTTGGAGCAGAACGTGCGAGAGGACGGCGAACACAGTCCGGGGATGTTGTCTGACCACATCGATGCCGAAGATAGCAACTATCAACCTGTCTTCGAAGAGGAGATCAGCCTGGGCGACGACGAATTCGTCGTCCCAGAAGAACCATTAGAACAAGAACACCTCCATCAAAGGCTTATCGCCACTACAAGGAGCCTGAAGAAACATAAGCAGCGGCTTAAAGCCGCACAGGACACACTCAATGACAGATGGAAGTGCTAGACGCTGAGGAAAAATACGGAGGTAATCGCCAAACAAAGAGCTATCCTAAGCGTAAGCTACTACCCGAATTCGATGACGAGGCTATTGCGCCTATACCGCCGAAAAACAATACAGCTGATAAGCCGGACCGACCACCTCATGGTCAAGACAGAGCGGCTAGCAATGCCACACACAAACCCGCACCCCCTCCCCATAAAGGAAGGGAGGTTGCAGCTCAGGACCAGACACACGATCTACGTGAGGACCTGGACAAAAAGGCTGGCAAAACCAGGTCCATCTATCGATCCAGGGAACATGCTCCTATACGGGATCACGATTATCAAACCAAATATGCCGGTCACTTACCAGTTCGGAACCAATACCGAACATTACAACCGTCGGACCCACGCCACGACACAACCAAATACAGGGGTGTCGCACAACCCCTGTGCTTCACCGATGAGGTGCTGGAACACGATTTTCCAGAAGGGTTCAAACCCGTAAACATCGAGGCATATGATGGAACGACGGACCCTGCGGTTTGGATAGAAGACTTTATTCTTCACATCCACATGGCTCGCGGATATGATCTCCACGCCATGAAATACTTACCCCTCAAGCTAAAAGGACCAGCTCGGCACTGGCTAAAAACCCTCCATGAAAATTCCATTGGAAGCTGGGAAGAACTTGAGGATGGTTTTTGGGCCAAATTTCCAAGGGACCTATGTCCGTCCCCCGGATGCAAACGATCTAAGTCACATAATCCAACAACCCGGAGAATCAGCCCGTAAGCTTTGGAACCGGTTTCTCACTAAGAAGAACCAAATCGTCGATTGTCCGGACGCTGAACCCTTAGCGGCCTTCAAACACAGTGTCCGTGACGAATGGCTAACCAGGCACCTTGGCCAGGAAAACCCAAGGACAATGGCAGCCTTAACTACACTAATGACCCGCTTTTGCATGGGCGAGGACAGCTGGTTAGCCCGTAGTAGCACCAGTGACCCCGGCACATATGAAGTCAGGGATGGCAATGGAAAACCACGACGCAACAAAAACAAATGTCGGAACAATGAAGAAAGCCCAGAAAATACAGCGGTAAATGTCAGATTCAGGGGCTCCAGACCCGGTCAATGGAAGAAGCCATTCAAAGGCAACAAAGATGGTCCATCTAGCCTGGATAAAATCCTAGACAGGCCCTGCCAGATCCACGACACTCCTGATAAGCCAACCAATCATACCAACAGAGAATGTTGGGTCTTCAAGCAGGCCGGCAAACTCAACGCCGAACACAAAGGGAAGGGGCCTCAAAGCAAAGACGAGGACGAACCTCGCCAGCCGAACACGGGGGAATAGAAGAAATTTCCACCGGAGATCAAAATAGTGAACATGATCTATATCACTCATATCCCAAAGAGGGAGCGCAGGCGCGTACTCTGAGATGTCTATGCTGTCGAGCCCGTCGCCTCCAAATTCAACCCATGGTCGTCCTGTCCGATCACCTTGGATTGCAGGGATCATCCGACTAGTATCCGTCACGGGGGTTCGGCTTCCCTAGTGCTCGACCCAATAATCGACGGATACCACCTCACTCGAGTCCTTATGGACGGTGGCAGTAGTCTCAATATGATATATCAGGACACCGTCCGCAAGATGGGGATAGACCCGTCAAGAATCAAGCCAAGCAGCACCACTGTTAAAGGAGTTATACCGGGCGTAGAAGCCCGCTGCACGGGCTCCCTAACATTGGAGGTAGTATTCGGCTCTCCCGACAACTTTTGAAGCGAAGAACTAACCTTCGACATAGCTCCGTTCTGAAGTGGTTATCATGCACTACTCGAAAGAACGGCCTTCACCCATTTTAATGCAGTCCCGCATTATGCTTATCTAAAACTAAAAATGCCTGGACCACATGGTGTTATTACGGCCAGCAGAAATATGGAGCGCTCTCTTTGTACAGAAGAATACACGGTGGCTCTAGCAGTCGAAGCACAAAACGGCCTATCCAAGCTGAACAGCTCATCGGTCGTCAAGACCGCGGACATAGCTAAAAGTATCCGGCGCACACCTCAGTGCAGAAGCTCAGATAAACTCGAGCTTGATTAGCAGCTACGCCCCCATCGACCGCCCCATAAGGAGATAGCACACGTGCCACGTGTACATAAATATACACTCAAAACTCCTTGGGTGGTGACGGGGGCACACTTCACACAAAAAGTCCATAGTTCGGCTCGACCCTATTCCGACTCCAGAAGTTATATTTCGCGGTTCATCAAAACGAACCAGCTTTGCTTACGGCCACACCAGATTGCTTACCTGGTTTTTTCTCCGTTTTACAGATGGCCATCACACTATACCCTTCAAGGACACCTCACAACGGAGAAAAAGGCGCAGACGTGCAGCAGGGCCCCGCATTAAGGTTCTTTTTTAGATTAAGATCCTGTGTAAACCTTTTTATCTCTCTTTGTCTTATACTTTCCTGGCATGTAAAATGTCCAAGAAAGATATCGGCATTACCTGTAAATATACGGCTCGCCGTACTAAAGTGGATGTTATAGAAGCAGCTTGGTTCATATTGTGTTTTGTGATTTATGCTCTCACCACCTGCGCTCTTTCCCCACGTCGGATTGCCACACGTGCCTTGATACCAGGGTCTATCACCAGGGGCTGTATTCAGCCCGGTGTATATTGTAAAGTCTGAACACCTATAGGGAGTGTTCGGCGTCGCGAGTTTGACCTTATATGCATCAGCTCCGAATCATGTCTTTGGTCAATAGTTGAGTTGCCCTACTCTTGTGCTTACTACCCTACGTTCCACTATATCGGCTAGGGTAGTAAAGGGAGAACTACTGCGATTGTGTCCTGGTTCATCCGGATGAGCACCTCAGCAGAGAAAGCCGAAAACTGACTGTCATGATGCGGCGAGAGCTGGTCAACCACTCGATGACTAAGCGTAATCCTTGTGATTCCTTCCGCATTACCGAAGGACCATTTTTCTGGTCACGTATGTAAACGCGCCATATACGGATAACTGCGTACGTACCAGGGACTATATCGTAGACCCACCGTCAAACTCCTATGGCTAAGTGAAAGTGTTAAAGCCCTATAGTCCGATTGCCTAGTTCGCCGCACTGACACCTCCTTAACGGACCAAGACGTTGGGTCAAGAGTGATCAAGTGCTTTTCTGAGCACCCCCGCGTTATACGCGAGGGGGCTGAAGGCACCAAAACTTTTTGGGCAAAAGTATAAAAACATAGCCTTAAAACATATCATAACATTGTTTTTACAATTTCTGTACACTTCACTCGAACACAATATCTTTCGAGCATTGACCCTCTATCAAGCGGGCACCTTCTAGGACATCTTCAAAGTAATGTTTTGGCATGTTAGGGTCCTTGCCTTCGGGTGGACTCTGCGCTGCAATATATGTGGCCTTCATCTTCGCCCAATACGTCTTGACACGGGCAAGGGCCATCCGTGCACCTTCTATGCATGTTGACCGCTTAACAGCGTCGATACGCGGCACCGCATTAACAAGTTGCCGCACCAAACCGAAATAACTATTCGGAATTGGCTCAGTCGGCCACAGCCGGGCTATGACGTCCTTCATGGCAATTCCGTACATCCTGTGGAGCTCGGCCCACTTTGCCATCTGTTCGTTCAGCAGTGGACGCTTTGGCGTGTCAAATTGCGACTAGAATAACTTTTCCGTCGCATGTCCTTCTTGCGCGTGGAAAAACTGATTCGCATTGGCAACACTTTTCGGCAGGTCCAAAAAGGCGTCTGGAGAACTCCACAGTTGATTAAGCGGGAATACTTTGGATCGCCAAACTTAGTTTGCAATAAAAAGGGCTTACCAGCCGTGATCTCCCGAGCTTATCGGATCTCCTCCCGAGCTACTCTAGACTTAGACCGAGCTTCCTTCGCCTCTTGTAAGGCCTTGTCAAGATTGGCCGCTTTGGAGTAAGGAGAGGAGGAGAGGAGGAGAAGAATGAAGGGGTAAGTGGCTGGCCGGCCCTTTTAAACTTCTGTCCCAACTTAGCAGTGGCGCACCGCGCACTAGTGCGCCATTGCTATTTTTTGAATTGTGAAGGCGGGAAAATAGTAGTGGCACACTATTCACTGATGCACCATTGGTAACTTTTTTTATTTTTTTGAATTTTTGGCCTCCAGATCTTAAAAGCCCCATATCTTTTATTCTGTTAGGTTTTGGTGGATTCTAAAAATCTTCAATGGGGTTCCCCCAGTTGAATTCGGATGTAACTTTTCGATTAGATGATTTTTCATATAAAAAACTTTTTCATCAGAGGTCGTATGCAAAAGTTACGGCCATTTTACCGAAACACGGCGGTCTTTTGCAAAAAAATTCAAAATTCATGTTTGTTAATTTTCCTAACAACTAGAACACATAACACATGGGCATCTATTTTTTTTGATTTTTTTGAATCTCTTATCATTTTATTTCATTTTTTAAAAAACCTAAAAGGAGATCCTTGGGGGGGGGGGGGGTGTTTGTGTGTGTTTGTGTGCGTGAGACGTTAGTAGTGGCGCACCGTGGTTGTGGTGCGCCATTACTAGTTAAAAGTAGTAATGGCGCACTATTCACAGGTGCGCCATTACTAGTATTGAAAAAAAGTAAAAAGAATTGTTAGTAGTGGCACACAGAGGGTGTGGTGCGCCATTACTAGTTAAAACTAGTAATGGCGCACTTTCACCTGGTGCGCCATTACTAGTTTTGAAAAAATAAAAAAAATAAAAAATTGTTAGTAGTGGCGCACCGTGGGTGTGGTGCGCCATTAGTGATATGGCCACTAATGGCGGACCTATATATGGTGCGCAACTGCTATATAGCAGTGGCGCACCACATACATGGTGCGCCATTAATGTCCATATTAGTTATAGCCTTTTTTCTAGTAGTGTATGTACCAGTAGCTATGTGTTTGATCTCTCTCTCTCTCTCTCTCTCTCTCGTGTTCTTGAGGTGATACGATCTTGATGTATCGCGAGCTTTGCTATTATAGTTGGATCTTATGATGTTTCTCCCCCTCTACTCTCTTGTGATGAATTGAGTTTTCCCCTTGAAGTTGTCTTGTCGGATTGAGTCTTTAAGGACTTGAGGACACTTGATGTATGTCTTGCCGTGCTTATCTGTGGTGACAATGGGATATTCACGTGATCAACTTGATGTATGTTTTTGTGATCAACTTGCGGGTTCAATGAACTTATGCATAGGGGTTGGCACATGTTTTCGTCTTGACTCTCCGGTAGAAACTTTGGGGCACTCTTTGAAGTACTTTGTGTTGGTTGAATAGTTGAATCCGAGATTGTGTGATGCATATCGTATAATCATGCCCACAGATACTTAAGATGACATTGGAGTATCTAGGTGACATTAGGGTTTTGGCTGATTTGTGTCTTAAGGTGTTATTCTAGTACGAACTCTATGATAGATCGAACGGAAAGAATAGCTTCGTGTTATTTTACTACGGACTCTTGAATAGATCGATCAGAAATGATAACTTTGAGGTGGTTTCATACCCTATCATAATCTCTTCGTTTGTTCTCCACTATTAGTGACTTTGGAGTGACTCTTTGTTACATGTTGAGGGATAGTTATATGATCCGGTTATGTTATTATTGTTGAGAGAACTTGCACTGGTGAAAGTATGAACCCTAGGCCTTGTTTCCTACCATTGCAATACCGTTTATGCTCACTTTTATCATTAGTTACCTTGCTATTTTTATATTTTCAGATTACAAAACCTATGTCTACCATCCATATTGCGCTTGTATCACCATCTCTTCATCGAACTAGTGCACCTATACAATTTACCATTGTATTGGGTGTGTTGGGGACACAAGAGACTCTTTGTTATTTGGTTGCAGGGTTGTTTGAGAGAGACCATCTTCATCCTATGCCTCCCATGGATTGATAAACCTTAGGTCATCCACTTGAGGGAAATTTGCTACTGTCCTACATACCTCTGCACTTGGAGACCCAACAACGTCTACAAGAAGAAGGTTGTGTAGTAGACATCAAGCTCTTTTCTGGCGCCGTTGCCGGGGAGGTGAGTGCTTGATGGTATATCTTTAGATCTTGCAATCGAATCTTTTAGTTTCTTGTTTTATCACTAGTTTAGTTTATAAGAGAAAACTACAAAAAAAATTGGAATTGAGTTTGCCTCATACGCTTCATCTTTTTATATCTTTCGTGAAAATGATGGTAAGGAAAATTGTGCTCAATTGCTAGAAGAAGAATGCATTAAAATGTTTGGTACTAGATCTTTGTATGATGAGCATGATTGCAATGTTGTTAGTATGAATTCCTTGAATATCCATGATGCTAATGATATGAAAAGCCACAAGCTTGGGAAAGCTATGTTTGATGAAGATGATATATTTTGTCCCCCAAGTTTTGATGAGCAAATTTATTATGATGAAATCATGCCTCCTATTTATGATGATTATTGTGATGATACGTATGCCATAAAGAAGAAGTTTGCTTATGCGGAGAGTAGTAAAATTTCTATGCAAGTGCATCATGAAAAGAATGCTTTATGTGCTGGTTATATTGTTGAATTCATTCATGATGCTACTGAAAATTATTATGAGGGAGGAACGTATGCTTGTAGGAATTGCAATAATATCAAGTTTCCTCTATATGTGCTTAAAATCTTGAAGTTATGCTTGTTTTGCCTTCCTATGCTAGTTGATTATTGTTCCTATAAGTTGTTTGCTCACAAAATCCCTATGCATAGGAAGTGGGTTAGACTTAAATGTGTTAGTAATATGCTTCATGATGCTCTCTTTATGTTTCAATTCTTATCTTTTATGCGAGCATCATTGTCATCATCATGCCTAGCTAGAAAGGCATTAAAGAAAAGCGCTTGTTGAGAGACAACCCAATATTTATCCTTGCTGTTTTTGTGTGTCCACATGATTATTCTACTGTAGTAATCATGTTTTATAGCTTTTGTTTCAATAAAGTGCCAAGTAAGACCTTTAGGATAGCTTACGGTGATAGTTGTGTTGATCCTGCTGAAAATCAGAAACTTTTTCACCTAGTAAATTAGTTTTGATAATTCACAGAAACCTGATTTTGATCTGATTCGTTTTTCTTTGGATTGGTACACCAATTTATCAGGTTTTCCTAATTTGGTAGAAATTTTAAATTACAGAAGCATTCGAGAGTTACATATTACTATAGATTGTTCTGTTTTTGACAGATTCTGTTTTCATTGTGTTGTTTGCTTATGTTGATGAATCTATGAGTAGTATCGAAGGGTATGAACCATAGAGAAGTTGGAATAAAGTAGATATTACACCAATATGAATTTAGAATGAGTTCACAATAGTACCTAAGTGCTGATTTATTTTCTTATACTAACGGAGCTTACGAGTTTTCTGTTGAGTTTTGTGTTGTGAAGTTTTCAAGTTTTGGGTAAAGATTTGATGGACTATGGAATAAAAAGTGGAAAGAGCCTAAGCTTGGGGATGCCCAAGGCAACCCAAGGTAATATTCAAGGACAACCAAGAGCCTAAGCTTGGAGATTCCCCGGATGGCATCCCCTCTTTCGTCTTCGTTCATCGGTAACTTTACTTGGAGCTATATTTTTATTCATCACATGATATGTGTTTTTCTTGGAGCGTCATTTTCTTTTGTTAGTATTTGCTTTCTGTTATTTATAATAATGTTTTTCATCTATATTTTCAATAAAAATGTCAAGGATAGCCTTTACCATGCTTATTTTGCAAGTATACATGTTGCTGTTTCAAAACAGAAAGTTTACCGCTGTTGCAAAAATTCCCTAGAAAATTCAGAGAATGATATAATGTTGAAACTTTTTGCATATTGAGCTCTGAAAAATCTTCTACAGTGCAGTATTTTTCTCAGAATTTTTGGAGTTAGGGAAGTATGATGAATCTTGCATTCTTTATAGACAGTACTGTTTTGGCAGATTGTTGTTATGTTTGCATATGTTTGCTTGTTTAATTATTCTATTTGAGGATAGGAGTATTAAATATGCAGAGACATTTAGTATGCAATGTTGAATAATAATTTAAGTGATTTGTTACAGTAGAAAATGATAAGGTTTTTGCATTGGTTTATACTAACTTATCTCACGAGTTCTTGTTGAGTTTGGTGTTGATGAAGCTTTTGAGATTTAGGAAACCGAGATATAAAAGGAATTAAGGAGACACAAAAGCTCAAGCTTGGGGATTCCCAAAGCACCCCAAGATAATATTTCAAGAAGTCTCAAGCATCCAAGCTTGGGGATGCCCCGGTAGGCATCCCACCTTTCTTCTTCAACAATTATCGGTTAGTATCGGTTGAACCTAAGTTTTTGCTTCTTCACATGATGTGTGCTATCCTTGAAATCTCATTTTGTTTTGTTTTGATTGCTATTTGAATAAAATACCAAGATATTAAATTCTTAAATGTTATAGAGTCTTCACATAGTTACACAATTATTTGACTACTCATTGATCTTCACTTATATCTTTCAGAGTAGTTTGTCTTTTGCTCTAGTGCTTCACTTATATCATTTTTAGAGCACGACGGTGGTTTTATTTTGTAGAAGTTACTGATCTCTCATGCTTCACTTATATTATTTTGGGAGTCTTTTAGAACATCATGGTATTTGCTATGGTTATAAAATTGGTCCTAAAATGATGGGCATCCAAGTTGGGTATAATAAAAACTATCATAGAAAGTGAATTGGATGCTATGATCAATTTGATGCTTGATAATTGTTTTGAGATATAAAGGTAGTAATGTTAGAGTCATGCTAGTTGGGTAATTATGAAATTGAGAAATACTTGTGTTAAAGTTGGCAAGTCCCGTAGCATGCATGTATGGTATAAGTTGTGTAACAAATTTGTAGCATGGGGTGCTCTTTTTATTGCCTTCCTTATGAGTGGAGGTCGGGTTCGCGCGATGGTTAACTCCTACCAACCCTTCCCCTAGGAGCATGCGTAGTAGTACTTTGCTTCAAGGGCTAATAAACTTTTGCAATAAGTATATGAGTTCTTTATGACTAATGTAAGTCCATGGATTATACGCACTCTTACCGTTCCATCATTGCTAGCCTCTACGGTACTGTGCATTGCCCTTTCTCACCTTGAGAGTTGGTGCAAACTTCGCCAGTGCATCCAAACCCCGTGATACGATACGCTCTATCACACATAAACCTCCTTATATCTTCCTCAAAACAGCCACCATACCTACCTATTATGGCATTTCCATAGCCATACCGAGATATATTGCCAAGCAACTTTCCACCGTTCCGTTTGTTATGACACGTTCCATCATTGTCATATTACTTTTGCATGATCATGTAGTTGACATCGTATTTGTGGCAAAGCCACCTTCATAATCTTTCATACATGTCACTCTTGATTCATTGCATATCCCGGTACACCACAGGAGGCATTCACATAGAGTCATATTTTGTTCTAAGTATTGAGTTGTAACTCTTGAGTTGTAAATAAATAAAAGTGTGATGATCTTCATTATTAGAGCATTGTCCCAAGTGAGGAAAGCATGATGGAGACTATGATTCCCCCACAAGTCGGGATGAGACTTCGGACTTTATGAGAAATAAAAGAGGCCAAAGAAGCCCAAATAAAAAAAAGAGGGGCCAAAGAAGCCCACCAAAATAAAAAAAATGAGAGAAAAAGAGAGAAGGGACAATGGTACTATCCTTTTACCACACTTGTGCTTCAAAGTAGCACCATGATCTTCATGATAGAGAGTCTCCTATGTTGTCACCTTCATATACTAGTGGGAATTTTTCATTATAGAACTTGGCTTGTATATTCCAATGATGGGCTTCCTCAAAATGCCATAGGTCTTCATGAGCAAGCAAGTTGGATGCACACCCAGTTAGTTTCTTTTTGAGCTTTTGTACATTTATAGCTCTAGTGCATCCGTTGCATGGCAATCCCTACTCCTCATATTGACATCAATTGATGGGCATCTCCATAGCCTGTTGATTAGCCTCATCAATATGAGACTTTCTCCTTTTTGTCTTCTCCACACAACCTCCATCATCATACTCTATTCCACCCATAGTGCTATATCCATGGCTTACGCTCATGTATTGCGTGAGGGTTAAAAAAGCTAAAGCGCGTTAAAATAGCCTAACTATATGATTTTGTAGGGATAAGCTTTCTTTGGCCATGTTATTTTGAGAAGACATGATTACTTGTTAGTATGCTTGAAGTATTACTATTTTTATGTTAATATGAACTTTTACCTTGAATCATTTGGATCTGAAAATTCATGCCACAATAAAGGAAATTACATTGAGAAATATGCTAGGTAGCATTCCACATCAAAAATTCTGTTTTTATCATTTACCTACTCGAGGACGAGCAGGAATTAAGCTTGGGGATGCTTGATACGTCTCCAACGTATCTATAATTTTTGATTGTTCCATGCTATTATATTATCCATCTAGGATGGTTTATATGCATTTATATGCTATTTTATATGATTTTTGGGACTAACCTATTACCAAGAGCCTAGTGCCGGTTTCTGTTTTGTCCTTGTTTTTGAGTTTTACAGAAAAGGAATACCAAACAGAGTCCAATTGACGTGCCAATTTTTGACGATTTTTTATGTACCAAAAGAAGCCCCCGGAGTAAAAGAATTAGGCCAAAAGAGTGCTGATCCATCCACGAGGGTGGAGCGTGAGCCCTACCCCCCTGGGCACGCCCCCTTCCTCGTGGACGACTCGGAGACCCCTTGACGTGAGACCAATGCCAAAAATTCCTATAAATACTAAAACCTCCAGAACATAACCTAGATCGGGAGTTCCGCCGCCGCAAGCCTCTGTAGCCACCAAAAACCTCTTGGGAGCCCATTCCGGCACCCTGCCGGAGGGGGGATCCCTCACCGGTGGCCATCTTCATCATCCCGGCGCTCTCCATGATGATGAGGGAGTAGTTCACCCTCGGGGCTGAGGGTATGTACCAGTAGCTATGTGTTTGATCTCTCTCTCTCTCTCTCTCTCTCTCTCTCTCGTTCTTGAGGTGATACGATCTTGATGTATCGCGAGCTTTGCTATTATAGTTGGATCTTATGATGTTTCTCCCCCTCTACTCTCTTGTGATGAATTGAGTTTTCCCCTTGAAGTTGTCTTGTCGGATTGAGTCTTTAAGGATTTGAGAACACTTGATGTATGTCTTGTCGTGCTTATTTGTGGTGACAATGGGATATTCACTTGATCTACTTGATGTATGTTTTGGTGATCAACTTGTGGGTTCAATGAACTTATGCATAGGGGTTGGCACACGTTTTCGTCTTGACTCTCCGGTAGAAACTTTGGGGCACTCTTTGAAGTACTTTGTGTTGGTTGAATAGATGAATCTGAGATTGTGTGACGCATATCGTATAATCTTGCCCACGGATACTCGAGGTGACATTGGAGTATCTAGGTGACATTAGGGTTTTGGTTGATTTGTGTCTTAAGGTGTTATTGTAGTACGAACTCTATGATAGATCGAACGACAAGAATAGCTTCGTGTTATTTTACTACGGACTCTTGAATAGATCGATCAGAAAGGATAACTTTGAGGTGTTTTAGTACCCTACCATAATCTCTTCGTTTCTTCTCCGCTATTAGTGACTTTGGAGTGACTCTTTGTTGCATGTTGAGGGATAGTTATATGATCCAGTTATGTTATTATTGTTGAGAGAACTTGCAATAGGGAAAGTATGAACCCTAGGCCTTGTTTCCTACCATTGTAATACCGTTTATGCTCACTTTTATCATTAGTTTACCTTGATGTTTTTATATTTTCATATTACAAAAACCTATATCTACCATCCATATTGCATTTGTATCACCATCTCTTCGTTGAACTAGTGCACCTATACAATTTACCATTGTATAGGGTGTGTTGGGGACACAATAGACTCTTTGTTATTTGGTTGCAGGGTTGTTTGTGAGAGACCATCTTCATCCTACGCCTCCCACGGATTGATAAACCTTAGGTCATCCACTTGAGGCAAATTTGCTACTGTCCTACAAACCTCTGCACTTGGAGGCCCAACAAAACGTCTACAAGAAGAAGTTTGTGTAGTAGACATCAATTGTGTTCGGGAGTCAAGTACTCACTACTAGGGAAAAGGCTAGCAGCAGCGCGGGTTTTAGATGTATCAGTAGCGTGGGTACCCGCGCTACTAATACGGCGCTACAGCTAACTCATAGCAGTAGCGCGTGCGCACCCGCGCTACTGCTACACAAGTATAGCAGCAGCGCGGTTATGGGAAGCTCGCTACCGCTAGTAGCGCTAGCGCTCTTTGGTAGGACGCGCTACTGTTACTGTGGCGCTGCTGCTAACTTTTGTACACTCGCTACTGCTAATTTAAGTAGTTTTTTTTGGCATATTTGTTTTGTATTTGAACCGGCTTTGTAGAAGAATCTTTAGCACATAGAAATGTCATCATGATACACATACAAATGCCTGCGAGACCACAAATGTAATCATAGCATGTACATACAAATAGTCTCTTCATAATCATCATCCAACACAAAGTGATATCTTGTCATCATCTCGAAAATAGCAATACATGGAAGTCTCGAATACTTGCAACTACAACAACGTCATCCATCTAAACAAAGGTATACGCAAGAAGTGCTATCACTATGAGTGAGAGCGGAACCATGCAGTACATGAGGTGGCGGTTACGAGTCCTCTCTCGCGCTAGCGTGAACCTCAAGTAACTAGCTTCTCCTTCTTGTCTACTTTTGAAGCCTTTATGGCTAACGCCCGTGAACCCATTCACTTGCGCCTGACACTCATGCCACTCGTTGTACACCCCCGGAACCTTCCCTTTGTACACGACATAGCATTTCCATCTCGCCATCAAGAAACTAGGTACCTGTTAGAGATGCATGTTCATGAAGAGGATGTACAATCATATATATGCAACAAAATATACTAGAGCAACACCAAAAAAGAAAGGTTAGCAACTAGATGCAACATATACAGTACGCAAATTAATTAACTAGAGGTACGCAGGTCATCGTACGCAAACTAACAAAGTAGCGTTACGCAAGTTCGGCAGGGACCGTGGACATCACAAAGTTTCATCGCTACAAAAAGTATACAAGTTCAACCGACACATATCATCATCATCGGCATCATAAATCACTAGAAGTTCCATCCTTCCATATCATTGAGGACGAACCCTAGCTGCTTGAACGGAGTGAGGTCTAGACGTTGCATGCCTATGCGAGTTCGGACGTCAGCTCGCGATATAGGGCCGTGGTGGAACATCCCCTTCTCATCGACGACTTCTTTCATGATGATCGTCGCAATGTCACTTTGGATGCGAAAGAAGTCATCTCTAAGTTTATAATTCGCTTCTCCATGAGATTCTAGCCACTTGTGGATATGATCATCATTTCTGCTGTTAATGCGAAGCTTTTGGTGATCCGTGTTGAACTGAATCATGAGATGGACGATGTAGAATCCATCCTTCTTGCTTGGTTTTGGGACATGGATGCAGGAGAAGTTAGTTTTATGCGCGAAACCCATCTTCTTGTTCCTTTGTTTCCTGATATGCACGTGGCCACCTCTAAAGCTGAAGCCTTGGAGAGCATCATCTAGAATATTCATTATGTGGGTGTAGTCCTTTTTCTCGTAGTCTCTGGAAGGGTCAAAATACACGGCGTGGGAGACTTGCGGGTAAAGAACGATAAGGACGGCGCGCCCGTTGTCGCGGGGAAAAGACACCTCAAATTATTCCCCATATGAGAGAGAAGGAATGATTGAAATGTACGAAAGGGTTGTCCAGAACTGACTTACTTTGGATGATAAGGCACGAGGACAATTTCCCGGTCCTTATTCTGTACCATGAAGTTTTGGAGGTACTCCCTAGCAGTTTCACGCTCAAAGTCGCCGAGACTCAAGAAAGACTCGTGCATGTAGTACGGATCCGCCACACAGATTTGCGAGACTTCTTCACTCTTCATGACGGAGCTCATATGTAGCGCAAAAAGGCGGACGATAGTAAAATCAAGCTGCCTTGTTAGAAACATCTCAAATATATGGTCAAACCGCAGGAAGAACACCTCCACGGGTCGTGTGTCGATGTAGCACTTCCCCTCAGGCACACGAGCCGCGTATGTCGGATATCCTGGATCCTTTGAGGCTAGTAGGCTTTTCTTAGTCGACAGCACATGGTCGTGCAGTCTCCTGAGATCCCCTGATAGTGCCTCCAGCGGTTTTGGCGGTAGCATCGGCTCGCCCGTGAGATGGAACATGACCGCACCTTTCACGGGTACACGCTCTTCAGAATGCATCGTCTGGCTGCTGTGTGCTCTGGCTTGTTTGGAGGCAGTTACCTTCCCCGATCTCTTCCTCTCCTTTTTCTTGGGCACACCTTCCAGACCCTTCCTTAACCCCTGCCCAAGTGTTCCCGGGCTAAGTACTGTACGACCCTCGCGCCCGACTAGTTGAGCCTGTGTTGAGGCGGCATCTTTAGGCGTGTCCTGTGAGGATTTCATGAAGAGAGACTTTTTGCAATCCATGGTACGGCCCTGCCCAGGCATATCATCCATATCCTCATTAGCAAGCTGATAGCCCGATTCTTCATATGGTTGACTCATCATATCTATGTCACAGTCATACGCGTTTGTATTGAGGTAATCCATAGGGTCGACCTCCGTCTCATCATCCATTCTCTGTTCTACAGGAGAAATTACATCAGCCAGTACTATTGCACCCTCTTCATCATGTCGTCCGCCGCTCTCACCCGGCACTACTACAGGAGCTGGTAATTGCGTAGGTGGGGTGGTGGTCTCCGCACATGCTTGTTGATGTGTGGTAGTTATTGGTGTGCTCTCGGCCGGCTCCAGACGAATAAGATTCTTCGGCCATAGCAGCACCCAACCCTTGCAGCGTCCAATCCGCGGCGGGGTCTCGTCGTCCGCTCCCACATGCTGTACTGGAGGAGGCAAATCCTCGTGCCCCGATTTCACACTGGTCAAGCAAACCCTGAAGTGCCCAGCGGGGATCGGCTGGTTGTGGAATGTGCGTTGAGAGGGGTCCATTATCATCCCCTTTCCCACGTCCACCATCTGGCCTTTGATCAAGTAGAGTATGGTGCATGGGGTTTCTTTTGCCTGCAAACACATATGTCTGTGGTGTAAAACAACCGAAAGGCAACAAAAATGGAATATTATCTATATATATATATGTTGGTGCGACATGTAATTACCGTGACGGCGTCGAGCTCAGCCAAAGACGAAGGCCCACCTAGCGCGCCTGAGACTGAGGACGGGCTGCTATGAGTGGGAGCGGCTGCGAGAGGAGGCCCGGTTGCTTGAGCAAGTGATGGTGCGATGGTGTTGTTGTTCATGGAGTTGCTCGCGACGAAACTGGGCATCGGGAAATCATGTACCGTCTTGTCTGGATTTTCCTTCGCCCAGTTGATGATAACTGGAACCAAGTTAGTAGCGAAATCATTTCTGCAGGCAGTTACAGCTGCATTGACTGCCTGCTGTAGCAACTCATATTTGTCCTCGGCTGCTTTTTTCGCGTCCTCAGCTGCTTTTTTCTCGACCGCAAGCTTCAACTTTGCATCGATGTCCGCCTGACTAAACTTCTTTTTCTGCTTCTTGGCCTCCGGGCCGTCGTTGTAAAACACCTTCCACGTGGCACCGTCTCCAGCGCCGTGCACACGACCATATTGCGGCCGCTGGTCCAACGGGAGTCCCTTAAGTTCGTTCAAGGCCCGGTTGAGAGGGGTGTCCCACTTGGGCCTCATCGGAGAAGTAGGGCTTTCGGCTGCAAGACGGTGTTGCTTCTCCAGTAGTCTAATCAATTTCCTCGTGATCTTGTCCATGTAAAAAACCTTTTTCTCCTTGTCCCACTTGTAGCGGGCCCTGATGAAGTCATGCTCCAAGGGGTTGGTGAACTTCGCGAAGGGGTCTGGGAGACCCGCGGCTTCATGTTCCGCGTCCTCCTTATCCCATATGGGCCTTTTACCGAGGTAGCCACGGCTTCCGAGGCGATGCTTTCCCGTGTTCCTTTGCTGAAGGCTTTTGAATTTCGCAGCCTTAGCCTTGGCTGCCTCGGTAGCGCAAGTGTCCTTGAACTTTTCGAACTCCTCTTCCGTAAGTGTCGGATTTTCCTCCAGAATCTTGGAAAGGGGTTCATCAGCCTCAATAGCTCGTTTCACCCTCCCTTTCCAGGAGGCCAAATCATTGCTGAACATGCCCATGGCGTGATTGTTAATCTTTTTCATCTTCGGATCATCCCACGGTTGTTCTATGTTATCATCCCGGTCGGGGAACTTGAATCTCTTGTGCAACTTCGTTAGGAGCAACTGCGTCAAATGTTCTTTACTCCTTAAGTCATCATCGTTGATGCTCGCGCATTCCCGTAGGATGCATCCTACTTGGTTCCCATAGCACTTGCGAGGTTCTTCCGGCTCTAACGGCTCAAACTTGCCAGGTGCCATCTTTGTGATCACAAGTCGTCCAATCCCTAGTTTGTTAGGTTTTCGTATCCTCTGCTTCTTATGCTTCCTCTTTTCGGTATCGGCATCGGGGCCGGTACCTTCCCCGCCGGCACCTTCCCCACCGGTCTCGGCGCCGCCATCGGTGCCGGCGCCGTCGGTGCCGGCGCCGTCGGTGTCGATGTCGGCATCAGTACCATCATCAAGGCCGACCTGCAAACCTTGCTTAGCAGTCAAATAGTCGAGGTACTCTTGTTCACCCTCATAATCCATCTCGTCTGCATCTTGGTCAGAAGGCCCAGTTTCTTCGTTGTTCGACATGTTTCCTATGATTAAGTGGCCTCATTTATTTCTAAAAGTATGAATAAATGAGAAATGACATAAAAAGAAATCTATGTGCCAGCACTCGATACGCCAACTATGTAGCACAAATCATGCCTTTATTCACGGGAAATTTCGGCATGACTTTTGCTAAAAAATGGACATATCGAGGGCCTGAAATTCACCGAAACGGAAATGAATCAACATTTCGGCGTAACATAGGCCACTCGGATCATTTTCCAAACATGACATGTCCAAAACATGACATATGCACATATCACATGTCCAGTTCAAATTTCCATATAAATTCAGCTAATTTTGAAACCTAGCTAAATTCATAACTAAATAGATAACCTAATTAATTAACATGAAGAACCCTAGCAGAGAGGGGGGGTTTACAGAGAGTGCAGGGGTGAGGAGGCAGGCCCGACGACGGCCGGCAGGGGAGAGGAGGGAGGCGAGGGCCGACGGGTCGGGGGCGAGCGCGCCGGGGTCGGGGGCGAGCGCCGGCGCCGGAGTCGGGGGCGAGCGGCTGGGTTGGGGGCGAGCGGGGTGGTCGGGGGCTAGCGCCGGCGCCGGAGTCGGGGTCGAGGGCCGGGACGGGGGCTAGCGCCGGCGCCGGCCGTGTCGGGGGCGAGCGCCGGGGCCGGGTCGGGCGCGGCAGAGCGACGGGGGAGAGAGAGTGGGGATTTGGGGGAAATGGCGGGATGAAGCTGGGCGAGTGAGAATTTTGGGTTAAGTGGACGTAGCAGTAGCGCGTTATGACAAAACGCGCTGCTACTAAATTCTGTAGGTGCAGCGATTTCGAAGAAACGCGCTACTACTATGATGCGTAGCTGCAGCGGTTTATGAGAAACTCGCTACTACTATGATGCGTAGCTGCAGCGGTTTATGGGAAACACACTACTACTAAGGTCTAGCTGCAGCGGTTTTGTAAAAACGCGCTGCTACTGCCGTCGCTACTGCCAGTTTTCCTTTTTCTTTTCCTTTATTTTATCCCACTTTTATTTCCCGAGGGCAGTGAACGAAGGGAGGGCAATATATATTGCATCATTTGACGGTTAAATATGTATGCAAAATTGGAACATATATATTACACATCATTGGACCCATGCATAATAATTGCTAAGTGTGTATACAAAATAGGAACATATATATATATTACACATCATTGGACCCATAACATATGTTTCCTCAGTGCTGACGTTTTCGTTTTTGAGTCAGCTTCTTTCCCTTCTTGTTCGTCGAAGAATAATTGAGCCCCTCATTGTGACTTTGCCTTTTCCATGGAGTACGACTTTTCTTAGGTAATGTAGTATTGATTCTTCTTTTGACGTATACTTCATCATCATCGTCATCTTCCCTCATTGGGTTGCCGTACTGATCATAGTCTTCCTCGTTGGCGACTCCATCCATTCCAATGATGTTCCTTTTGCCTCTCCTCACGACAACACGACTGGGATTGCGCGGGTCAGTTATGAAGAAGCATTGTGTCACGTGCTTAGCGTGTACCCATGGCTCGTTTTTTGCGATAGCGTTCATGGTAGCGCTCTTGGCGTCGGGTATAGTCATGGTAGTGAACATCCATCTTTCTCTTTCGACATTCTTAGCCCATCTGACACGGAACATCGTCGTGTTGTGCAGTCCAGAGTAGTCAAGCTCCCAGATCTCCTCGACCCTTCCATAAAATCGTTCAGTTGTGCCGTTGTCATTGCCGGTCATGCATTCCATCGTCACCCCTGAGTTCTGATCATCATTGTCCATATCTTTTGCCTCCGTGTAGAACGTGTATCCGTTGATATCATATGCCTGATAGGTTACGAGGTTGGGCGAGGGGCCATGTGCTAAGGCGTATATGAGCAATCCGTCCTTAGAGCCCTCCTCCGGGGGATTAGCAATAATATGCTCTTTGAACCAATGCAGGAAAGTGGAGTTGTGCTCTCTAGTAACTTCGGCGTCCGTCCTGCATACCCCCCGGTCACGATACTTCTTTGCGATAATTTCTTTGTGCAGTGCCACGAAAGGATATACCTCGTCTAGGTGTTGTAGCACTACCAAGTTTGCTCTGTCAAAGTCGCTGCGTCGATCTGAGTATGCCACGTGCAGTTCCCTGCGACCGTTGCAGTGACCATCTCCTTCGAGCCTCCCATCGTGCTTGTTAACGGGAAAACCAACACTAACACCAGGCGGCTGGTCTGCGCCATATAGAAAATTCTCACAGAAAGAGATGCACTCTTGTGCCAAATAGCCCTGGACGATGCTTCCATCCGGACGGGAAATGTTACGAACGAATCCTTTGATGATCCCATTCATCCTCTCAAACGGCATCATGTTGTGTAGGAATGACGGCCCCAGGTCTATTATGTCATCCACAATATGGACACACAGATGCACCATCACGTCGAAGAACGCGGGCAGGAAGTACATCTCAAGCTCATTCAGTATCACAACAATCTCTTCCTGTAGCCTTTGGAGCTGCTTCACACTGATCGACTTTCGAGAGATGACGTCGAAAAAGTTGCAGAGACCAATAAGCGTGTCACGGACGTGCTTGTCCATTATCCCTCTAAGGGCAACAGGTAGTATCTGCGTCATCATCACATGACAGTCATGAGACTTCATCCCGCTGAACCTTTTCTTGTCCGTGTCTAGATATCTGCTTATCTTGCCACAGTAACCGGAACTAACTTTCACTCCGGTAAGGCACTTAAAGAATTGATTGATCTCATCCTGACTTAAGGTGAAGCAAGAGGGGGGGGGCAATAATCCTCTTTCTTTAATTTCTTGCCCTTCTTCTCCCGTGCCTCTGTCTCCGTCTCTATCTCGTCTGACATTTTACGGGGCGGCATGTGCAGATCTTCCCTGATTTTCAAATCTTGCAAGTCTTTTCTTGCCTTCGGCCCATCCTTGGTCTTATCCGGCATGTTCATCAGTGTTGCGAGCAAGCTCTCAAGGACATTCTTACAGATATGCATTTGATCAAGGCAATGAGGTGTATCGAGTTTGTGCCAGTACTCCAAGTCCCAGAACACTGACCTCGTCTTCCATACCTTCAGCAGCGGCTCCGGCGCCTTTCTCATCGTCTTTCCTGGCGCGGGGCACTCCTTCCAGTTTTTCAACAGCTCATCCATTTTGGCACCGCTCCGCTTACGTGGAGGTCCTCGATGCTCAGCGTGACCATTGAATAGATCTCCACGGTTTCTCCACGGGTCATCCTGTTCAAGCCATCTTCGATGCCCCATGTACACGATTTTCCCAGACCCGCCATCTTTCCTCGACGTTAGCTGCTGAGACGTTGTATCATCCATGCACCGCGTGCATCCGCAATATCCATGGCACACCTGGCCTGCCACATATCCGTAACCGAGATAGTCCTGCACTGTCGTGATCAGCGCGGCTCTCATGTTGAAATACTCACCTTTGCTGGCGTCCCATGTCTTGGCCGGTGTTTTCCATAACGTGTCTAACTCCTCTTGAAGTAGCCCTAGATACAAATTAATATTATTTCCTGGTTATTTTGGCCCTTGAATAAGCATGCTCATGTGAATGTACTTCGATTTCATGCACAACCAGGGGGGAGGTTGTACATCCATACAAACACGGGCCATGTACTATGGTTGGTGTTCTGGTTGCCAAACGGATTCATGCCGTCCGTACACGCGCCGAGCACGATGTTCCTTGCATCACATTCAAAATACCGATAGAAGCTGTTCAACGCTCTCCACTGGCTTCCATCCTTCACGTGTCTCAGCTTCGGATCATCTCCATCGTCGGGCTTCTTCCTCTCCGCGTGCCAGCGCATTAGCTTTGCTTCCTTGGGATCTACAAAATACCTCTGGAGACGGGGAGTGATCGGTAAGTACCATACAACTTTCTGGGGACATTTCTTCCCGGCCTTCTTGTATCGAGAAGCATTGCACACCGGACATCTTGTTTTCTCCGCGTGCTCCTTCCGATAAATTATGCAATCGTTGATGCATGCATGGTATCTAACGTGTGGCAGATCAAGAGGGCACACGATCTTCTTGGCCTCATCAACACTAGTAGGACATAGATTACCCGCGGGAAGAACATCCTTTAGGTACTTGAGATGCTCATCGAGGCTAGTGTCGGTCCATTTGTTTTTAGCCTTCGTCTTCAGGAGTTGGAGCGTGAAACTCAACCGGGTCACCTCAGGATTGCAACCATCATACAATGGAGTGTTCGAGTCTACCACCAGTTGCTCCAGCTTAGCCTCCTCTCTAGAAGCAGCTCTCTCAGTACTCGTCTCCTTGCGAAGCAATGCTTGAACATGAGGGTCCCGCACAATTGAACTTAGTACCGACGAACTCTGCTGCGTGGAGTCCATGTCGTTCTCTCCGCCGCCATGTCCGGCCCCTTCTCCTCCGCCATGTCCGGCCCCTTCTCCGCCGCCATGTCCGGCCTCTTCCCCGCCGCCATTATCGATCATCTCTTCGTCTTGCCCCGTGTCATCATTGCCTGCCCCGTCGACATCCTCAACATCGTCATCCTCATCTTCAATTATCCACCGAGTATAGCCATCCATGAAACCAGTCATGAGCAGGTGCGCTTCGACACGACCATCGTCATGGGGGTCAAGCCAAACTATTCCTTTGCATTTTCGACATGGACATAAAACCTCTGTCCGGTTATTTTCTTTCATGTCTTGCACCGCCGACAGCAACCACCTGTCCACCATCGTTCCACTGACCATCGTCAACTCTGCACAGTAATAATAAAAAAATTGATTGTGAAAATGCATGCATGCATCAAAGTCATAGGCAACCCAAAAGCACAATTTGGCGGCGTCAACTCATGCCACACACACAATTTCCACAAACATATCACACACACATAAACACATTTCCATTTTGCAAAAGCATGAAATTTTCATCACCTCTATCTCGATGGCCGGAGATGATGTTGTAGGGAGATCAAAAGTGCACAAAGCTCTTCTTGACAAAGATAGATCTAGTTAGGGGGCAAATAGGTCACTTAACTAAATCCTACATCTACCTAGCTACCTAATTTGGAAGGAGACAACTTCAACTAGTGGAGGGGGAAGGAAAAAGAGAAAGGAGATGCATTAATGGAGGTGGTGTAGTTATGTAGGAGTAACGAAGAGAGAGAAGGTGGATAGAGAAGAGAGAGAGTAATGGGGGAGAAGTATTGAGAAGAAGAAGAGTGAGAGTGGGAGCATGTGGTGGAGGGAAGAGAGGAGAGGGGGAGGTAGGGAGAAGGGAAAAGAGGAGGGGGAGGGGAGGGACGGGTGGGGGAAGGTGTTGGGTTGGTGGGGTTAGCAGTAGCGCGGGAGAGAAAACGCGCTGCTGCTAAGTACTTAGCAGCAACGCGCTTTGCGGTAAGGCGCTACTGCTAACTGGGACAAAAGATTGTGGCAATTTGAAACTTACCAGCAGCGATCTCGCGGAAAGCGCGCTACTACTACCTACTTAGCAGTAGCCTTGTTTTTGCGACCGCGCTACTGCTACTTAGAGTTAGGGGAACACCGCCGGTCGATATTTGTAGCAGCGCGTTTCTGGTCGAGCACGCTACTGCTAAATCCTTATCAGCAGCGAGTTTACATAACACGCGCTACAACTACTTAGCAACAGCGCTCTATTTTGAACCGCGCTGCTGCTAAAATTCTGTGTATAGGCTTTTCCCTAGTAGTGACTTACCGGAGTATCCGGATGATTGCAGTCAAGACCGAGGTCTTCTGTAGTATCTGGCCACTGTTTTCGTGCGCCGAAGAATAAATTCCACATCCCTCTGAGCATTGTGCCGGAGAAGTGCTGAAGGGTCTGTGGACCTTCTGGATTGAACTCCCACATACGGAGAGGACGCCGCTGGCACGGAAGGATCCGACAGACTAGTATTACTTGGATGACATTGGTGAGACCAGTGCCCTCTTTAATAAGGCTCCGAATGCGACTTTGCAACATCTGCATTTTGTCAATAGATCCCCAGTCCAGTCCCTTGTTAATCCACAGTGCAAGCTGTAAAGGAGGGCCTGATCAAAACGCAGGTGTAGTTGCCCACTTTTTACCATGGGGTTCGGTAATGTAAAACCACTCCCGTTGCCATAAGTCAGAAGATTCTGCGAAGGATCCCTTTGGACAAGGAGAAGTGGTGAGTTTGCTTATTGAAGCGCCTCCACACTGCGCTTGTTTCCCGTCGATTACCTTCAGTTTCATGTTAAAGGTATTAAGCCATAAGCCAAAGTGTGGGGAAATACGGAGAAAGGCCTTGCATGTGATGATGAACGCCGAGATGTGAAGGAAGGAGTCTGGTGCTAGATCATGGAAATATAGTCCGTAATAAAACATGAGCCCTCGAACAAAGGGATGGAGAGCAAACCCAAGCCCTCGGAGGAAGTGAGAGATAAACACGACCCTCTCATTGGATCTGGGAGTAGGAATAACCTGCCCTTGAGCAGGAAGCCTGTGGAGGATTTCCGCAGTCAGGTATCTTGCCTCCCTGAGCTTTGAGATATCCTCCTCTGTGATAGAAGAGGCCATCCACCGGCCTTTAAGGCTGGGTCCGGACATGGATGGAAGCTCGAAGCGACTGGATTGACCCTCGAGTGTTAGAACATAAGGTGGGAGGTAGAGGAAAGGATTGGCGTGGAAAGAAAAGGGCAGGTCTTAGCCCCTTTATAAAGGCAATGACTATCAAACGTCCCCTCCGCGGCCTTAAAACATGCCTATTCCCAAGGAATCATGCCAACGGAATGGTAGGGTTACCCACGCCCGTGTTGATGGAAATCCTGCAATAAGGGGACACAATCTCTACTTTGACAAGACGTGCCAATAAAAACCGCCTCCCGAAACGTGGAGTCGCAGGCTAGAAAACGATTCAAAATAATGGCCGGGTGATGACGTAATGTCGTGCTACCAAAATTGTCAGTGGATTGGACTCGTGAAATATTATACTCTCCACGGTTGTGTGTGGAACTTGTTTTGCAGAGTCGGACACGATTCTTGTGTTCGAAATCTACTTTGAAGTATTCGGAGAAGGAACCCGCCTTGCAATGCCGAATACAATCTACGCGCCGGACTCATCGTCATTGAAGCCTGGTTCAAGGGCTACTGAGGGAGTCCTGGACTAAGGGGTCCTCGGACAGCCAGACTATATACTTGGGCCGGATTGTTGGGCTATAAAGATACAAGATAGAAGACTTCTTCCTGTGTCCGGGTGGGACTCTCCTTTGCGTGGAACGCAAGCTTGGCGATTTGGATATGTAGATTCCTTTCTCTGTAACCGACTTTGTGTAACACTAGCCCCCTCCAGTGTCTATATAAACCGGAGGGTTTAGTCCATAGAACAAGAATCATAATCTCATAGGATAGACTTATAGGGTTTAGCCATTACGATCTCGTGGTAGATCAACTCTTGTAATACTCATATTCATCAAGATCAATCAAGCAGGAAGTAGGGTATTACCTCCATAGAGAGGGCCCGAACCTCGGTAAACATTGTGTCCCCCGCCTCCTGTTACCATTAGCCTTAGGCGCACAGTTCAAGACCCCCTACCCGAGATCCGCCGGTTTGACACCTACAATGACCCTTGTGATGTTGAGGGCGAGCGCCCCAGGAAGATGGTTCCTGCCAAGGTGATGTGGTGTGCTCCTATAATACCACAGTTGAAACGTCTGTTCAGAAACAAAGAGCATGCCAAGTTGATGCGATGACACGTAAGAAAGACGGGAAGTTGAGAGCACCCGCTGACGGATCGTAGTGGAGAAAAATCGAGAGAACATGGGGGGACTTTTCAGGTGACAGAAGGAACATATGCTTTGGTTCAAGCGCGGATGGCATTAATCCTTTTGGGGAGCAGAGCAGGAATCAGAGCACCTGGCCCATGACTCTATGTATCTATAACCTTCCTCCTTGGTTGTGCATGAAGTGGAAGTTCATTATGATGCTAGTGCTCATCCAAGGCCATAAGCAACCCAACAACAAAATTGATGTGTACCTAAGGCCATTGGATAAAGAACTTTTACAGCTGTGGAATGGAAAAGGTGTATGTGTGTGGGATGAGCACGACCAGGAGGAATTTGACCTACATGCGTTGCTGTTTGTAACCATCAATGATTGGCCTGCTCCTAGTAACCTTTCAGGACAGACAAACAAGGGATACCACGCATGCACGCACTGTTTAGATGACACCAAAAGTATATATTTGGACAAATGCAGGAACAATATGTACCCGAGACATCGTCGATTGATACGTCTCCAAAGTATCTATAATTTTTGATTGCTCCATGCTACTTTATCTACTGTTTTGGACTATATTGGGCTTTATTTTCCAATTTTATATTATTTTTGGGACTAACCTATTAACCGGAGGCCCAGCCCAGAATTGCTGTTTTTTTGCCTATTTCAGTGTTTCGAAGAAACGGAATATCAAACGGAGTCCAAACGGAATGAAACCTTTGGGAACGTGATTTTCTCACCGAACATGATCCAGGAGACTTGGACCCTACTCCAAGAAGTGCCAGAGGCGGTCACGAGGGTGGAGGGTGTGCCCCCCTGGGCGCGCCCCCTGCCTCGTGGCCCCCCTGTTGCTCCACCGACGTACTCCTTCCACCTATATATACCTACGTGTCCCCAAATGATCAGAACAGGAGCCAAAGACCTAATTCCACCGCCGCAACCTTGTGTATCCACGAGATCCCATCTTGGGGCTTGTTCCGGAGCTCCGCCGGAGGGGGCATCCACCACGGAGGGCTTCTACATCAACACCATAGCCCCTCCGATGAAGTGTGAGTAGTTTACTTCAGACCTTCGGGTCCATAGCTAGTAGCTAGATGGCTTCTTCTCTCTTTTTGGATATCAATACAATGTTCTCCCCCTCTCTCGTGGAGATCTATTCGATGTAATCTTCTTTTTGCGGTGTGTTTGTTGAGACCGATGAATTGTGGGTTTATGATCCAGTATTATCTATGAACAATATTTGAATCTTCTCTGAATTCTTTTATGTATGATTGAGTTATATTTGCAAGTCTCTTCGAATTATCCTTTTTGGTTTGGCCAACTAGATTGGTAGTTCTTGCAATGGGAGAAGTGCTTAGCTTTGGGTTCAATCTTGCGGTGTCCTTTCCCAGTGACAGAAGGGGCAGCAAGGCACGTATTGTATTGTTGCTATCAAGGATAACAAGATGGGGTTTTTTATCATATTGCATGAATTTATCCCTCTACATCATGTCATCTTGCTTAAGGCGTTACTCTGTTTTTAACTTAATACTCTAGATGCATGCTTGATAGCGGTCGATGAGTGGAGTAATAGTAGTAGATGCAGAATCGTTTCGATCTACTTGTGTCGGACGTGATGCCTATATACATGATCATACCTAGATATACTCATAACTATGCTCAATTCTGTCAATTGCTCAAAAATAATTTGTTCACCCACCGTAGAATATCTATGCTCTTGAGAGAAGCCACTAGTGAAACCTATGGCCCCCGGGTCTATTCTCATCCTATCAATCTCTATCGCTTTATTACTTGCTTTCTTTTTACTTTGCCTTTTACTTTTCACTTTGCATCTATCTATCAAAAATACCAAAAATATTATTTATCATCTCTATCAGATCTCACTCTCGTAAGTGACCGTGAAGGGATTGACAACCCCTAATCGCGTTGGTTGCGAGTAGCTATCGTTTTGTGTAGGTATGAGGGACTTGTGCGTGGTCTCCTACTAGATTGATACCTTGGTTCTCAAAAATTGAGGGAAATACTTATGCTACTTTGCTGCATCATCCTCTCCTCTTCGGGGAAATCCAACGCAATGCTCAAGGGGTAGCATCGATTTCTTCCGACCAACCATCAATGTCGAAAGAAAGGCAAGCATTTCAAAGGCGAGGCAGATCATCGGAAGAAGCCCGTCGTCCTTACTGGTGATCACATACTTGCTATGGTCAATGATTTACAAGTAATCTTTGGAAGGGTCACGGCGGACTATCTGTTCCGAATGACGCTGAGGGACACGCACCCATGTGGAAGAAGAAATCTATACTTTGGGACCTACCCTATTGGAAGGACCTAGAAGTCCGCTCTGCAATCGAAGTGATGCGCGCGATGAAGAATCTTTGCGTGAACCTGCTAGGCTTCTTGGGCGTGTATGGGAAGACAGAAGATACACCGGAGGCACGGGAGGACTAGCAACATGTGCAGGAAAACGGCATGCCACCAAAGTAGTATAAAGGTCCTGCCAGCTATGCTCTTACCAAAGAAGATAAGGAAATCTTCTTTGAATGCCTGCTCGGTATGAAAGTCCTGTCTGGCTTCTCGTCGAATATAAAGGGAATAATAAATATGGCAGAGAAAAAGTTCCAGAACCTAAAGTCTCATGACTGCCACGTGATTATGACGCAACTACTTCTGGTGGCATTGAGGCGACTTCTACGGGAAAATGTTCGATTAGCCATTGTGAAGCTATGTGCATTCCTCAATGCAATCTCTCAAAAGGTAATCAATCCATAAATCCTACCAAGGTTAAGGAGTGATTTGGTGCAATGTCTTGTCAGTTTTGAGCTGGTGTTCCCACCATCCTTCTTCAATATCATGACACACGTCCTAGTTCATCTAGTCGATGAGATTGCCATTCTGGGCCCTGTATTTCTACACAATATGTTCCCCTTTGAGAGTTTCATGGGAGTCTTAAAGAAATATGTTCATAACCGTGCTAGGACAGAAGGAAGCATCTCCACGGGCCATCAAACAGAGGAGGTCATTGGGTTTTGTGTTGACTTCATTCCTGACCTTAAGAAGATTGGTCTCCCTCAATCACCGTATGAGGGGAGACTGACTGGAAAAGGCACGCTAGGAGCGGACTTAATAATATGTAGGGACGTACATTCTTGGTCTCAAGCACACTACACAGTTCTACAGAATTCTACCTTGGTGACCCGTATATCAATGAACAAGAATTTTCTGCGTTCCAAACACCCAACGTAGTGTGACGACTGGATTACATGTGAACACATCAGGACTTTTGGTATTTGGTTGCAAACACATCTCATGGGTGACAACGCTATTGCAGATGAGTTGTACTTGTTGACCTGGGGACCATCTTCGACTGTATTGACTTACAAAGGGTACGAGATAAATGGGAATAGATTTTACACGATCGCTCAAGATCAAAAGAGCACAAACCAAAGTAGTGGTGTCCGCTTTGATGCAGCAACCAGCAGGGGAAAGGACACATATTATGGTTACATAGTGGACATATGGGAACTTGACTATGGACATGATTTTAAGGTCCCTTTGTTTCGGTGCAAATGGGTCAATCTGTCAGGAGGCGCGGTACAGGTAGACCCGCAGTACGGAATGACAACAGTGGATCTCAACAATCTTGGGTACACAGACGAACCATTCGTCCTAGCCAATGATGTGGTGCAGGTTTTCTATGTGAAGGACATGTCTACCAAACCGAGAAAAATAAAAGATAAGGAAGCGAATACATCATACGATGATCCAAAGCGCCACATAGTTCTTTCATGGAAAAGAGACATCGTGGGAGTGGAGGGCAAGATAGACATGTCTGGAGATTATGAAAACTTTCATGAAATTCATCCCTTCAAAGTCAAGGCTGACCCAAGCACCATGTTTAACAATGAAGATTATCCATGGTTACGGCACAATAAGCAAGGGACACACGCAAAGAAAAAGCGAAGAATCTCTCTCCATAACTATTTTGATAATGCCTTTGATCTAGAATATCACTGCAGTTACATGTCAAGAAATAAAAAGCCTTTTGTAACAGATGAGTTTTCGTCCGAAACCCTGATACTTCGAAAGAGATTGTCCATTTTGTACACAAAGTGCATCCAGTTTTTGCCGTAACCCTATTAACTTTTTAGCGCATGCTATGTGGGTGAAATGATGATACCATGCGCCTTTTCAAAGTTCATTTTTAGTGCTTTTCAATTTCAGGGTCATTTAGCTCAAAAAATCAGTAAATGCATGAAAAATACCAAATGAAGTCAAAAATGGTTGAAAATTTATGATGTGGATTTGAATGGTGCATTTTGAACACACAAAATGTCTAGAGTTCAAATAAGTTCAAAAAAAATGAAATCCCTTTGTAACAGATGAGTTTTCGTCCAAAACGCTGATACTTCGAAAGAGATTGTCCATTTTGTACATGAGGTGCATCCAGTTTTTGCCGTAACCCTCTCAACTTTTTAGCACATGCTATGTGGGTGAAATGATGATACCATGCCAACTTTCAACCTTTTCAGAGTTCTTTTGTAGTGCTTTTCAATTTCAGGGTCATTTAGCTCACAAAAATCAGTAAATGCATGAAAAATACCAAATGAAGTCAGAAAGGGTTGAAAATTTCTGATGTCGCTTTGAATGGTGCATTTTGAACACACAAAAAGTCCGGAGTTCAAATAAGTTCAAAAAAATGAAATCCCTTTGTAAGAGGTGAGTTTTCGTCTGAAACCGTGATACTTCGAAAGAGATTGTCCATTTTGTACACGAAGTGCAACCAGTTTTTGCCATAACCCTCTCAACTTTTTAGCACATGCTATGTGGGTGAAATGATGATACCATGCCAAATTTCAACCTTTTCAGAGTTCATTTGTAGTGCTTTTCAATTTCAGGGTCATTTAGCTTAAAGAATGAACTAATAGCAAAAAGAATGAACTAGAAAACTTTTATAAAACTCTAATAGCAAAAAAATAATGAACTAAAAAGAATTAATTAAAATATCCTGTTATGATCAACTAAAACAAAACTATAATATTCTTCAATAGCAAAAAGAATAAACTAAAAAGGTTTTATAAACCTCTAGTACTTTTGGAACTAAAATTATATGAAATTTATGCAACTAAAATTATCAAAGTATTTTTTGTTCAAAACATTAATAGAAAAAAGAATTTTCACAAAGTGTTTTTTGTTAGAAACTCTAATAGCAAACTAAAATAACAAAATCTGTTTTGATTAAAATACCCATTTAAAATAACTTAAAAATTACCAAATTGAATATAATGATAAAACACACTAATATTAAATAGCAGGAAAAAGAATCACTCAAAAAATATTTTTAAAGTAAAGTTATTCAAAAACTAGTGATTCACACAAATTTCAAAGAATTCAAATTTAAACTATTCAAATTTTAAAACTAATGGCACTAATAGAAAGTTTATAATTTTTGTGACCTAATAAAAAGAATCACTCAAAAACTCTAAGTATTTAGCTGTAAGTAGAAATAAAAGAAAATAATAAAGGAAAAAACAAAACAAATATACTGAAAAAATTAAAAAAAATGCCGCCTACTGGGCCACACGTCCAGCATACGACTAGAAACCCAACCCGCTAGTTGGGCCAGGATGCAGGCCCGCAGCAGGCCCAGTAGCCCACAGACAGAGAGACACGTTTAGGCCCGTAGGCCTGCATAAGAGAGCAGCTCGAAAGGGGTGGTGCCCCCCATATATAAAGGAGGGAGGGAGAGGAGGCCGGCCCTACGCGCGCCAAGTGGGAGGAGTCCCACTAGGACTCCTAGTTGGATTCCCCCCCCCCCCCCCCCCCCGCTTTCCTTTTACCGGAGGGGGAAAGGGGGAAGGAGATGGAGTAGATGAAGGAAAGGGGGTGGCGCCCCTTCCTTAGTCCAATTCGGCCTCCTCCCTTGTGGGTGGCCCGCCAGCCCCTTGTGGGCTGGTTAGTCTCCCTCTTATGGCTCATATGGCCCATATCTTTCCCCGGGGGGTTCCCGTAAGCCCTTTAGTACTCCAGTATGTACCCGATACACTCCGGAACCCTTCTAGTGTCTGAATACTACCTTCCAGTATATCAATCTTTACCTCTCTACCATCTCGAGACTCCTCGTCATGTCCGTGATCTCATTTGGGACTCCGAACAACCTTCGTTCACCAAAAAACCATAACTCGTATAATACATATCATCGTCGAACGTTAAGCGTGCGGACCCTACGGGTTCGAGAACTATCTAGACATGACTGAGACACCTTTCTGTTCAATAACCAATAGCGGAACCTGGATGCTCATATTGGTTCCCACATATTCTACGAAGATCTTTATCGGTCGGACCGCAATGTCAACATACGTTATTCCCTTTGTCCATCTGTATGTTACTTGCCCGAGATTCGATCGTCGGTATCTTCATACCTAGTTCAATCTCGTTAATGGCAAGTCTCTTTACTCGTTTCGTAATGCATCATCCCGCAACTAACTCATTAGTCACATTGCTTACAAGGCTTCATATGATGTGCATTACCGAGAGGGCCCAGAGATACCCCTCCGATACTCGGAGTGACAAATCCTAATCTCGATCTATGCCAACCCAACCAACACCTACAGAGATACCTGTAGAGCATATTTATAATCACCCAGTTACGTTGTGACGTTTGATAGCACACAAGGCATTCCTCCGATGTCCGGGAGTTGCATAATCTCATAGTCGGAGGAATATATATATATAACATGAAGAAAGCAGTAGCAATAAAACTGAACGATCATTATGCTAAACTAACAGATGGGTCTTTTCCATCACACCATTCCACTAATGATGTGATCCTGTTCATCAAATGACAACTCATGTCCATGGCTAGGAAACTTAACCATCTTTGATCAACGAGCTAGTCTAGTAGAGGCATACTAGGGAGACGGTGTTTTGTCTATGTATCCACACATGTATCAAGTTTCTGGTTAATACAATTCTAGCATGAATAATAAACATTTATCATGATATAAGGAAATATAAAATAACAACTTTATTATTGCCTCTAGGGCATATTTCCTTCATAAACATCCACCCACCGACGTCGTGCCAGCCGCAGACCTTTCATCCCGGTTGGTGGCTCCAACCGGGACCAATACTAACCTTTCGTCCCGGTTGGTGGCACCAACCAGGACCAATGCCCCCTGTCGGTGTCAAAACCGGCGGATCTCGGGTAGGGGGTCCCGAACTGTGCGTCTAGGCGGATGGTAACAGGAGGCAAGGGACACGATGTCTTTACCCAGGTTCGGGCCCTCTCGGTGGAGGTAAAACCCTACTCCTGCTTGATTAATATTGATGATATGGGTAGTACAAGAGTAGATCTACCACGAGATCAAAGAGGCTAAACCCTAGAAGCTAGCCTATGGTATGATTGTTGTTCGTCCTACGGACTAAAACCCTCAGGTTTATATAGACACCAGAGAGGGCTAGGGTTACACAGAGTCGGCTACAATGGTAGGAGATCTACATATCCGTATCGCCAAGCTTGCCTTCCACGCCAAGGAAAGTCCCATCCAGACACGGGACGAAGTCTTCAATCTTGTATCTTCATAGTCTAGGAGTCCGGCCAACGTTGATAGTCCGGCCATCCGGACACCCCCTAATCTAGGACTCCCTCAGTAGCCCCTGAACCAGGCTTCAATGACGACGAGTCCGGTGCGCATATTGTCTTCGGCATTGCAAGGCGGGTTCCTCCTCCGAATTCTTCATGGAAGATTTTGAACACAAGGATAGTGTCCGGCTCTGCAAAACAATTTCCACATACCGCCGTAGATAGAATAATCTTTACACAGATCTGCTGACGTATTCCGCGGCGTGACATCACACCACGGCCAGGCCTTTATTTGAATCGTTTTTTACTGTCCCACCTCAGTGCGTTTAGCGAGGCGGTTTCCTTGGCACGTCTTGTCAAAGCAGAGATCGTGTCCCCTTATTCCAGGATTCTCATCAATACGGGCGTGGGTAACCGAACCGTGCCCATTGGCACGCCCCCTCTATCGAAGGCGAGTCCCAAACGGCCACGGGGAGGGCTCTTGGTATTCAACCTCTTTATAACGAGACCAAGGCCTGCTCCTTTCTTTCAATCTCAATCGAATCCGCCCCTCGCCTCGAGTACCAACACCCAAAGCTCCAGATTCAGGCGCTTCGGACCTTCGACGATGTCCGGCTCCGACCTGCAAGGCCGGTGGATGCCTTATTCCGTCACAGAAGAAGACGTGCTAAAGCTGATGGACGCGAGGTATCTAACCGGCGAAATTTCGCATAGGCTGCCTGCCCAAGGGCAGGTTATTCCTACTCCCGAGCCTGGTGAGAGCGTGGTGTTCGTGTCTCACTTCCTTCGGGGTTTAGGCTTCTCGACGGACCCCTTCATGAGGGGGCTCATGTTTTATTATGGGCTGGAATTCCACGACTTGGATCCGGAGTCCATCCTCCACATCTCATCGTTCATTGTCGTATGCGAAGCCTTCCTCCGCATTGCCCCTCACTTCGTATTGTGGCTCAAGACCTTCAAAGTGGAGCCGAAGATGATCTAGGGGCAGCAGACAGAGTGCGGAGGGGCTGTTATAAGCAAAAATGCTGACGCTCCATGGCCCGAGGGCTCTTTTCAAGAGGTGCTCGGTTTATGGCAACAGGAGTGGTTTTACATCACCGCTCCCAGGGGCACCAAATGGATGGCGCCACCTGCCTTCCGCCCGGGTCCTCCACAGCGGATGGTGTCATGGGTCAACAAAGGGCTTGACTGGGGGCCGTCCAAGGACGTACCTCTACTGCAGGGCCGTATTCGAGACCTCCAAGAGAGAGAGATCAATCTGGTCGTAGTGGTGCAGGTCATGCTGATTTGGCACCTTCTGCCCTGCAAACGTCGCCCCCTCCGCCTGTGAGAATTTAATCTGGAGGGAGCACGAGCTCTCCAACACTTCATGGGCGCGACGCCCGTGGAGATGTATAAACTGTTCTTCGGATCACAAGAGATGTGTCCGGACTTGACGGAGGACGCATGTCTGAGCTGCAATCACCTAGATACTCAAGTAAATAGTCCTGTGCCCGGACACGCTATCCGTACATTTATCATAAACTTGCCCTTTAAAGAGCTGTCCCTTGAACAGGAGTGGATAGCGAAAGCAAAACTAATAAGGTGTCTGGCCCCCCTCCCTGAGACCACACCGGATCCTGTGTTAACCAAGATGCTGGAGGCTGCGCCTTTGGAAGAGGCCAAAGGGGGGAACAAGGAAGCTATTGCCTCCGCGAAGGAGGCTTTCAAGAAAGGGGGGATCGAGAATCCCTCCCTCCAGGGGGAGAAGAGGACCGCTTCTGAAGATCCGGAGGCCAAGGCCTCAAAGCGGGGGAAGAAATCTTCACCAGAGGGTCCTGCGCCAGGAGAAGCCCCGGTCGCACTATTTCCCCAAGGGAATGAGCCCTCCAGCGAGCCGTAAGTAGAAAGGGGAGTTTTGTAATAAGGGAGATACCTATTTTTATTTCTGAAGATAACCGAAGTTTTACCTTGTAGTTCGGATCTCAGCCCTTCTCAGCAGAGCTCATCTTCGGGGATCTTCGTCCGGAGATGATGGAGAGCGAAACGCCTCCATCTGCCGCACCGTCATGTGGGGCGGATGACCCTGAGGTGTTGTCGCGGAGGGTTTCCCCGAGTCCGGCGGGGCCGGGAGGTCCAGCACCAACTGGTGTACGGTCGGAGGAGCTGAGGGATCTGCTCGGGCGAGCGTCTATCTCAGAAGATCACCGTGCGTTAATGGGTACGGTGATTGAAAGGATTTCATCCGCTGAGAGCGGATTGCATGACGCCGTCAGAAGTTTACTAACGGGGTTTGAGGTACGCGAAAATGATATACCTTCTGACAGTTTTGCATATAGAATGCGCCCTGTATAGATAGTAGCTCCTGAGACTCGGTACGTTGTCGAAAGTGACAGCGCGCCGAGGATCATAATCTCAGTTGTAAGATGTCGCCTGTCCTATGTAGGTGGTGGAGCGTCCGGTGGCCAGCCGGACTGATCAATTTGCCGAACTGAAGCGGCAACTTGATGTGGCGGATGCGGACAACGCTCTTGTCAATAAGCGGCATGACGAGTCACAAGGTATGCAACTTCTCCGCTGACACCTGGTGAGGGAGCTTGATGCCCATGCCTTACAACATGTATGCTTTATGCAGATGGTGCCGTTGCTATGGAGAACCTTCGGGCGGAGCTAGCCCGAGTCAAGGAGCAAGCCAGAAAAAGGGTGCGGCTGCCTTGAGGGCGGCCGAAGAGCTAAAAGCCGAACAGGCTGCTCACTGCCGAAGCAGGGAGGAAATGGCCGAGATGGCCGGGAAGTTGAAGAATGCTACCAACCGCTACGAGTTTCTTGAAAAAGAACGCCGAGTGGAGCAAGAGGACCTGAAGAAGGCCACCGCCGAAGCCAAGGATGCCCGCTCCGCGATGAGAGCTATAAAGGAGGAGCTACGTCAAGCCGGGGATATCGCGGCTGGAAAGCCCTTTCTGCCGCGGAGGAAATTCATGGACCCGAAGTATGCTCAATTGGACCGGCTGTTGGGTGCAGAGGATGCTTATCTGGACTTAGCGGCAAGTGCCGCAGACACGGTTGAGTACTTCCGAGGTCAAAAGGATCACGGAAGGGAAGAGCTGTTTTGGTCGCAGTTCCGTAATCCAGAGCGTCCACTTCCATTAACCGATCGGTTAGCCGAATGGGCTGAGCTGAATATGTTGTCCGGACTTGCCATGAAGGATGTCGTGACTCATTTGTGGCCAAAAAGGCCCGAGCCGAAGAGTTATTTTGGCTTGGTGCAGCAGTTCCTTGGTGCGGTGCCGCATATCGATGCAATGAAGCGGTCGGCATGCATAGAGGGTGCGCGGATGGCTCTTGCCCGTGTCAAAACATACTGGGCAGAGATGAAGGCCACCGACGTTGCATTCCCGGATTCGGACGGAAGCCGAGTGCCAGTCGAGCATTATTTTGAGGAAGTCCTGCAGGGCGCTCGTTTAATAGAGACGCAGTTCTCGAAGGATATTATGTTCTAATGACATGTATGATTTGTGAAACAATGTTTCCATAGAATATAAGAGCTTTTTATACTTGTAGGTTCAAGTAGTAAAATACCTCCTGTGCGGCCGTTGATGTATATGTGTATATAACCTGAAAGATGGCAGTCTTCGGCTTCAGCCCCCACGCACATAGTGCGGGGGTGTTTGCAAAATGACGCACTTTCACACTTAATCCAACGTCTTGGTCCTGTAAAGGAGGTGATAGCGTAGCAAACTAGGCAACCGGACTATAATGCTTTATCACTTTCACTTAGCCATAGGAGTTCGATGGTGGGGCTACTATATAGCCCCTGGGGGCACCGCGCTCTCCCGAATTAGGGGCGCGTATGTGCCTGACCGGGAAGCGGTCCTTCGTTAATGCGGAGGAATTCTAAACATTCCGATGGGTCATCGAGTGGTTGACCAGTCTCTCGCTATATCATGACAGTCAGTTTTCGGCTTTCTCTACTGAGATGCTCACCTGGCCAAATCGGGGCACAATCACAGTAGTTCTCCTGGTGCCGTGTTAGCCGATAGAACGGAACGTAAGGCAGCAAAACACAGGAGCCAGGCAAACCCAACATTTGACCAAAGACATGATTCGGAGCTGATTGATATAAGGCCTAACTCGAGACACCGAACACTCCCTAAGGTATTCGGTCTTTATGAAAGCGGGCCGAACAACGCCCTTGGTAACAAGCCCCTGGTGTCCAGGTACGTGTGAAATACTGACGCGGCCGATGCCAAAACGCCAGCCTCCTCCTCGGTTATAACAAGAAACTGGGGGATGTGTAACAACAAGAGACAGTAAAAAAGGTTTACGCATGGTCTTAATCTGAAAAGAATCCTTGCAACGGGTCCCTGCTGCACGTCTGCGCCTGTGTCTCCGTTGTGCCGTATACTGGACGGGTAGAGCACGACATTCATCTGTAAAAGAGAGGAACTTAGTTGAAAAAAAAAGATCGTGCGAAAAATGTATTTTAAAATAAACAGAGTATGATTCAAAAAAATGAATAAAATTGAGCTTTATTGTCTCTTGTTGTACATGCGTGGAGCCCCTTGTTTATTTATACCGGACTCGTCTAACTGTGTCCGGGGTCTGAATGACCTGTTTAGGTGCTTTGATCAGCAAAGCCGGATTGGTGTGTGGCTGTCAAGGCAGTCTCACGTTCTTCCGTATTCGAGGAACACTCGAAGTTTCCCTTTAATGAGATGATGCTGCGTGGACCGGGCATTTTAAGTGTGAGAGATGTGTAATGCGGTATTGCGTTAAAGCGGGCGAAAGCTTCGCGTCCCAATAGTGCTTGATAGCTACTTTTAAATGGGGCGATGTGGAAGACTAACTTTTCGCGACGGAAGTTGTTGGATGAGCCGAACACAACTTCTAGTGGTAGAGAGCCCATACAATGGGCATATGGGCCTGGCATCACTCCTTTAAAGGAAGTGTTGCTATGGCAAATTTTGGTTGGGTCTATCCCCATTCTGCGGATTGTGTCTTGATATAGCAGGTTTAGATCACTGCCGCCGTCCATTAGGACTTGTGTAAATTGTAGTCCGTCGATTATAGGATCTAATATCAAAGTAGTCCATCCTGCGTTCCGGATTCTTCCGGAGTAATCCTGATGGTCGAAGGTGATTGGTTTTGACATCCAGTGTCGGGACTCCGCTGGGGTGGACCATGCGGCGCGTATTTCAATCGGCACCGCTCTGTTTTTCCCTTTTGTCACTTGAAGTGAGTTTACTGTTTTGACCTCTTGTGGAAATTTTTTTTGTTTTCCGGTGCTCTGCTTGTGGGGTTCGTCGTTGTCCTCACTTGGTGTGTCGAGCCCCTTGTGTTCGGCGTTAAGTCGGCCGGACTGCTTGAAGACCCAACAATCTCTGTGGGTATGGTTTGCAGGCTTCCCGGGAGTACTGTGGATTTGGCATATCTTGTCCAAGATTTTGTTTAGGTTGGATAGCTCGTCGCTGTTGTCCTTAAGAGGCAGTTTTTTGTTGTTCTACTGAGAGCTTTTGAATCTGGCGTTGACTGCCATGCTCTTCGGACTGTTTCCCTTGGTCCGGCGCTGGTCCTTGCTACGTCGTGGTTTCCCATTTCCATCCCTGACTTCGGACGTACTTGGGTCGCTGGTACTGCACCTTGCCAGCCAGCTATCCTCTCCTACGCAAAAGCGGGTCATGAGGCTTGTTAATGCGGCCATTGTTCTTGGCTTTTCCTGGCCGAGGTGTCTGGCGAGCCATTCGTCTCGGACGTCATATTTGAAAGCTGCTAAGGCTTCGGTGTCCGGACAGTCGACTATTTGGTTCTTTTTGGTGAGAAACCTATTCTAGAATTTTCGGGCAGACTCTCGGGGCTGTTGGGTTATGTGACTTAAATCGTCTACGTCCGGAGGTCAGACATAGGTCCCTTGAAAATTTGTCCGAAAAGCATCCTCGAGCTCTTCCCAACTTCCAATAGTGTTTTCGGGGAGTCTTTTAAGCCAATGCCGGGTTGGCCCTTTGAGCTTGAGGGGTAAATATTTTATGGCGTGGAGGTCATCTCCTCTGGCCATGTGTATGTGGAGGATGTAATCCTCAATCCAGACTCCAGGGTCTGTCGTTCCATCGTATGCCTCTATGTTTATGGGCTTGAATCCCGCTGGAAATTCATGATCCAGCACCTCATCGGTGAAACATAGGGGGTGCGCGGCGCCCCTATATTTGGGTGTGCCGTGATGTTCGGACACTTGACGTGTTGCATTGCTCGCTAGAGCTTGTTTTCTTGGCCCATAGATAGACCTAACTGGGCCATCCTTTTGGGGCGAATCCTTATGCGGATCACGTGCCGGCTTGTGTGTGGCGCCACTTTCCACTCTATGCTTGCCATGTGGTCGTCTATCCGACCGGGCGGCCTCTTTGTTCCTTGATTGTGGGGGCTCTACGGCCTCCTCGTCGAATTCGGGCAGTTGTTTGTGTTTCGGGTAGCTCTTTGTTTGGCGACTGTCGCCGTATTTGTCTGCGGTGTTGAATACTTTGCTCCATCTGATTCTGAGTGCATCTTCCGCTGTTTTGAGCTTCTGCATCTGCTTTTTCAGGCTACGCGCAGTTGTGACGAGCCTTTTGTGGAGGTTCTTCTGCTCCAACAACTTGTCCGGTGTGAGATCGTCCGGACTGTCATCTTCGCCGGGGGCGGGTTGTTTATCCAAGTTGTCCTGTTCGGACGGTTGTTCGATGGCATGTTCGTTGTGCACTGGTGCGACCTGCTCTATGGCTGGGTCTGTATGGCCGCCGTCTTTGTTGAGGTGGGACTTTGTACGGCGCTTTCGTCGCCGTCTTGACTGCTTTTTGAGGGATTTATCCTTCGTAGCGTCCCGTTGTTCCTCGTCGTCACTTCCTTTAGGTGTATCCACCATGTATACATCGTGAGATGGGGTGGCTGTCCAACACCCTGTAGGTGCTGGTTCTTGGTTGTCTCCTGCATCGTTGTCCATACCGTCGATGTCGTCGGAGTCGAAGTCGAGCATGTCGGTTAAATCATCAACAGTGGCTACAAAGTGAGTGGTGGGTGGGCGTTGAATTTCTTCGTCGTCCGTGTCCCAACCTTCCTGACCATAGTCCAGCCAGGGCTCTCCTGATAAAGAGAGAGACTTTAGTGAGTTCAGGATGTCGCCAAAGGGCGAGTGCTGAAAGATGTCCGCGGCGGTGAACTCCATAACAAGCGCACAACCGGATTCGAGTGGAAGGGGCGTGGGAGGTCCGGAGTCCGGAGAGGAGTCCGGCACCTTGGAGTCACGAGCTTCGCAAAGGATAGGGATGGTGTTCGGCACGATCTCCGTAGAGATCATAGCCCCCGAGGCGGTGCCTAGCCACTCATCCTCGATCGGCGAGGTTGACTCCGAGCTACAGGTCGGAGCGGACACTGGTGCGGACTCCAGGGCACTGTTCGGCGGCAGAGCTAGATCATGCCCATCGAGACAGTGCGGTGCGCTTGGCTGTGGCTCGAATCCGTCGAAGATCAAGTCTCCGCGGACGTCGGCCGTGTAATTCAAACTCCCGAATCTAACCTGATGGTCAGGGGCGTAGCTTTCGATCTACTCCAGATGGCCTAGCGAATTGGCCCGCAGTGCAAAGCCGCCGAATACGAAGATCTGTCCGGGAGAAAAGTCTCACCCTGGACCGCGTCGTTGTTGATGATCGAAGGAGCCATCGGGCCTAAAGGTGACGACATAGAGGAACTCTCAATGAAAGCACCAATGTCGGTGTCAAAACCGGGGGATCTCGGGTAGGGGGTCCCAAACTGTGCGTCTAGGCGGATGGTAAGAGGAGGCAAGGGACACGATGTTTTTACCCAGGTTCGGGCCCTCTCGATGGAGGTAAAACCCTACTCCTGCTTGATTAATATTGATGATATGGGTAGTACAAGAGTAGATCTACCACGAGATCAAAGAGGCTAAACCCTAGAAGCTAGCCTATGGTATGATTGTTGTTCGTCCTACGGACTAAAACCCTTCGGTTTATATAGACACCGGAGAGGGCTAGGGTTACACAGAGTCGGTTACAATGGTAGGAGATCTACATATCTGTATCACCAAGCTTGCCTTCCACGCCAAGGAAAGTCCCATCCAGACACGGGACGAAGTCTTCAATCTTGTATCTTCATAGTCTAGGAGTCTGGCCAACGGTGATAGTCCGGCCATCCGGACACCCCCTAATCCAGGACTCCCTCACCCCCCTTTAGTCCCGGTTCATGCCGCCAGTAGGGACCAAAGGTCTCTGCTTCTCGCCCTTTGGGCTGACGAAAATTGACCTTTAGTCCGGGTAGGTAGCACGAACCAGGACTAAAAGGGGGCATTGGTCCCGGTTGGTGCCACCAACCGGGACTAAAGGCTTTTCTATATAAGCCAACACTTCGCATTTTCCAATCTTAGTTCTTCTTCCCCCCAACGCCGCGCCGAACATCACAATGCTGCCAAGCTGCTGGACCGCGCCCTCGCCGACGCCCTGCCGTCCCCTATCCCGCTGACCGTCGCTGGCGCCGGACCTCCCCGCACGCCTCCTCCCCGTCGCTGCGTGCACCCCCGAGCCGTTCCTCGTTGTCATCGGCCTTCAGCTCCATCGCCGCGCCCTAGTGAACTCACCCCTTTCCCATCGCCGCACCCTCGCCCTCAGACCTACTGCCACTGCTCCATGGTCGCCGCTGCTGCCATGGTCGCCATTGCTCCATGTCCATCGATGTGCTTCTTCCTATGTTTTTTAGTTGCATAATGAGATGAGATGAATAGATAAATGAATTTTAGTTGCATAATGAGATGAGATGAGATGTATGTGCTCTGTTTTTTATATGAGATGAGATGAGATGTATGGGATGTCATGTGGAAATGTGCTATGTTTTTTAGATGAATAGATAGATGGATGAAATGTAATATGCATGATGTTTTAAATTTTGAAATGTGCTCTGTTTTTTTAGACGTGATAGATAGATGTTTCGTGGAGATGAGATGAGATGGAAGGGAATTTTTTTAGATGTGATAGGTAGTATTTTTTGAATATTTTTTTGTTCATAGAATATTTACCCAGTTAAATGAGTTAAAATGAATTAGTGTGAATTTTTTGTGGAGATGAGATGTATGAGATGTTTTGTGGAGATGAGATGAGATGTTGTCATGTGGATTTTTTTGTTCATAGAAAACTCCGGTAACTTCGACATGAGGGGGGACGTCGATCAACCCCCTCTCGCCCGACCAACTCTCAAGTCCATGCAAACCGGAACTAAAAAAGCATTGTCGAGGCCACCCCAAACCCTAGAAGAGTTGTCGAGGCCACCCAAATTTACCAAGTTAAAAGAGCGTTGTCGAGGCCACCCAAATTTACCAAGTTAAAAGAGGGTTGTTGAGGCCACCCCAAACCCTAGAAGCGTTGTCGGGGCCACCCCAAACCCTAGAAGCGTTGTCGAGGCCACCCAAATTTACCAAGTTAAAAGAGCGTTGTTGAGGCCACCCAAACCCTAGAAGCGTTGTCGAGGCCACCCAAATTTACCAAGTTAAATGAGTTAAAAGAGTGTTATCTAGGCCACCCAAAATTACCAAGTTAAAAGTTACTAATTTACTCCCGGTCAGCTCGCCCGACCAACTCCCGAGGCCACCCCAACCCTAGAACAAAGAGCGTTGTCGGTCTACCCCCTCCCTGCATAGCGATTATTTTTTGGAAAGTGTCCTCAACTAATCCATTGCTCATATATGCATATGATTCCTTGTTGTTATTAGCTAGGTCTATGTTTGCCATAAATCCATCTCTCATGCTTGTATATTGCCATGTTGTAATATTTGCAGAAACTATGGAAAGAGACTTAGAACAAGAACAGTTGTTGGGGGATATAATCCTTGCTGGAGGTGATCCCTTGTTGTTTCTCAACGACACCAATGGTTAGGAACTAGAGGATGACGGCTCCGATAATCCAACAATGGAGGAGGAAGGAGATCATGACGGCTCCAGTGACCGAATGCTCCGGTGACCGAATGGCGGAGGAGGGAGATCATGATGACGGCTCCGGTGGCCGAACGGAGGAGGGAGCCATTGCAAAGTCCAGCGAGGTATATATACATATATATATTAATTAAGCCTGTGCTGACTTGATGCATTAATTGTTTTGGTATGTACATATATTAACGCTTCTTTCTTATTTTATAGCCCTCCGTATCGAGCCAAACTTCCGTAAGGAGACGAGGCCCGAAGAAAAGGTTGTGTCAGGATGAAAGGTTCACGGTCATAGAAATCACAAAAGATGGCCAACTGATTGCTCCCAAGTGGACCAAGGACGCATTCATACATCAATGCGGAGTTGTTGTTAGGGACAGAGTCTCGATCAGCGTCCAAGAATGGAATAACCCAGTTACAGAGCGAAAGGTCAAGACATTTTGCATCATGTTTTCCTACTGTTATTTATGATGGTTTATTGTATAATAATGCCTTTTGGAGTCATTCTAATGCCTTTTCTCTCATAATATGCAAGGTATACACAAACGTGGAGAATTCTGGTAGCTGGAAATCTAGACCTGAAAAAGCTACGTCAAGCTACCTATTCTGCACAACTCCAAATGAGCTGAAACTCCACAAGGATTTTTTATGGAATATTTAATAATTATTGGAGCAAATAAGTACAAGAGGGGTGATGTCTACTGCACAACCTTCTTCTTGTAGACGTTGTTGGGCCTCCAAGTGCAGAGGTTTGTAGGACAGTAGCAAATTTCCCTCAAGTGGATGACCTAAGGTTTATCAATCCGTGGGAGGCATAGGATGAAGATGGTCTCTCTCAAACAACCCTACAACCAAATAACAAAGAGTATCTTGTGTCCCCAACACACCCAATACAATGGCAAATTGTATAGGTGCACTAGTTCGGTGAAGAGATGGTGATACAATTGTAATATGGATGACAGACATAGGTTTTTGTAATATGAAAATATAAAAACAGCAAGGTAACTAAGGATAAAAGTGAGCGTAAACGGTATTGCAATGCTAGGAAAGGCCTAGGGTTCATACTTTCACTAGTGCAAGTTCTCTCAACAATAATAACATAATTGGATCACATAACTATCCCTCAACATGCAACAAAGAGTCACTCCAAAGTCACTAATAGCGGAGAACAAACGAAGAGATTATGGTAGGGTACGAAACCACCTCAAAGTTATCCTTTCTGCTCGATCTATTCAAGAGTCCGTAGTAAAATAACACTAAGCTATTATTTCCGTTCGATCTATCATAGAGTTCGTACTAGAATAACACCTTAAGACACAAATTAACCAAAACCCTAATATCACCTAGATACTCCAATGTCACCTCAAGTATCCGTGGGCATGATTATATGATATGCATCACACAATCTCGGATTCAACTATTCAACCAACACAAAGTACTTCAAAGAGTGCCCCAAAGTTTCTACCAGAGAGTCAAGACGAAAACATGTTCCAACCCCTATGCATAAGTTCATTGAACCCGCAAGTTGATCACCAAAACATACATCAAGTAGATCACGTGAATATCCCATTGTCACCACAGATAAGCACGGCAAGACATACATCAAGTGTTCTCAAATCCTTAAAGACTCAATCCGACAAGATAACTTCAAGAGGAAAACTCAATTCATCACAAGAGAGTAGAGGGGGAGAAACATCATAAGATCCAACTATAATAGCAAAGCTCGCGATACATCAAGATTGTATCACCTCAAGAACACGAGAGAGAGAGATATCAAACACATAGCTACTGGTACATACCCTCAGCCTCGAGGTTGAACTACTCCCTCCTCGTCATGGAAAGCGCCGGGATGATGAAGATGGTCACCGGTGATGGACTCCCCCTCCGACAGGGTGCCGGAACGGGCTCCCGAGAGGTTTTTTGTGTCTACAGAGGATTGCGGTGGCGGAACTCCTGATCTATTTTGTTCCCCGATGTTTTTAGGGTATATGGACATATATAGGCAAAAGAAGTCAATCAGGGAGCCACGAGGGGCCCACGAGGGTGGGGGCGCGCCCACGGGGTAGGGCGCGCCTCCCTGCCTCGTGGCTTCCTCGTTGCTTCCCTTACGTGCACTCCAAGTCTCCTGGATTGCTTCCGTTCCAAAAATAACTCTCCCGAAGGTTTCATTCCGTTTGGACTCCGTTTGATATTCCTTTTCTTCGAAACACTGAAATAGGCAAGAAAACAACAATTTGGGCTGGGCCTCCCGTTAATAGGTTAGTCCCAAAAATAATATAAAAGTGCTTAGTAAAGCCCATAAACATCCAAAACAGATAATATAATAGCATGAATGCTTGATAAATTATAGATACGTTGGAGACGTATCAGCATCCCCAAGCTTAATTCCTGCTCGTCCTCGAGTAGGTAAATGATAAAAGAAATAATTTATGAAGTGTGAATGCTAGTAGGTGCATAAGTTTGATCAATGATAATTTCAATCACCTTTTCTAGCATCATTATATGTCATAACAACAACTCATCTTTTAAAACTTCTCATGATCAAGTAACAAGCTATTCAAATGTTAAAGCATAGACCATAAACTTTCTAGCAAACTAGCAAACTATGTTCTCAGTTATCAAACAATTGCAATTCATCTTATTTTTAGGAAGGGTCTATGTCAGAGCTTTGATTTAGAAAATCCCACATACTCAACTATCATATAGTCTTCCACGATTGCTACCACTCAAAGCATATTTTTAGAACAAATGGCATCCGTCGAACACAGAGAAAGATAGGGGCTTAATGTTTCACCTCCGAACTCACTTATCATATAGATAATTGTCAACAATAATAATTCATTATCAAATATATTTGAATGGCCATATATGCTTAGATCTTTCCCCAACACACGATGCTTGCCAACTAAAGAGTAGGTAGGAATGAGAAGGAATACTACTGACTCTTGCATAAAAGTAAAAGATAGGCCCTTCGCAGAGGGAAGCAGGGATTTGTAGAGGTGCTAGAGCTTGATTTTGAAATAGAGATAACTAATTTTGAGAGGTATGATCTCATTGTCAACATAACAACCAAGAGTTCCCAATATCTTCCATACTACATACATTATAGGCGGTTCCCAAACAGAATGGTAAAGTTTTTACTCCCCCTCCACCAACAATCATCAATCCATGGCTTGCCCGAAACAACGGGTGCCTCCAACTAACATCAATCCTGGGGAGTGCTGTTTGCAATTGTTTTTTATTTGATTTTGATTTTTTGATCATGGGACTGGGCATCCCAGTTACCAGCCATTTTTCTCGTGAATGATGAGCGGAGTCCACTCATCGTGAGAATAACCAACCTAGCATGGAAGATACTGACAACCCCTAGTCGCTACATGAGAGATTCGGGCATACAAAACAGATTATTATTTAAAGGTTTAGAGTTTGGCACATGCAAATTTACTTGGAACGGCAGGTAAATACCACATATAGGTAGGTATGGTGGACAGTCATGGAAGAAACTTGGTTCAAGGGATTTGGATGCACAAGCAGTATTCCCGCTTAGTACAGATATTTTGGCTAGCAAATGATTCTAAATAGCAAGCACCACATGTTGGAGGATCTATAACAATATAACTTCTATACAAATATACCCAAGCATAACTCATTACGTTGTCTTCCTTGTCCAATTTCAACTAATTTGCTCAGGTTTGGAAATAATTAATGGGGCTCACAATCATAGAGGATGTCCAAGATAGTATATTTATATGTGAAACCTCTCTTCCTTCAATATTCTTTCATGAATTGTTCGAATGACCAATACAATGTTTGCTAACCTTCAATAAATTTACCACCTCTACTTCTTATAAGTGAAGTCATTATTCCCCATGGGATAAGCATATGAAACATGTATAATTTCAGATTGATGACATTCAACTCATTCAACCATTTACTCATAGGATATAAGTGAAGCACACGAGTAAATGACAAACTACTCCAAAAAGATATAAGTGAAGATCAATGAGTAGTTAAATAATTATGTAGCTATGTGAAGAGTCTCTCTCTCATTTAAGAATTTCAGATCTTGGTATTTTATTCAAACATCAAGCAAAAACAAAAGAAAACAAAATGACGCTCCAAGCAAAACACATATCATGTGGTGAATAAAAATATAGCTCCAAGTAAAGTTACCGATGGATGAAGACGAAAGAGGGGATGCCATCCGGGGCATCCCCAAGCTTAGGTTCTTGGTTGTGCTTGAATATTACCTTGGGGTGCCTAAGCTTAAGCTCTTGCCACTCTTTATTCCATAGTCCATCGAATCTTTACCCAAAACTTGAAAACTTCACAACACAAAACTCAACAGAAAACTCGTAAGCTCCGTTAGTATAAGAAAACAAATCACCACTTAGTTACTGTTGTGAACTCATTCTAAATTCATATTGGTGTTAAACCTACTGTATTCCAACCTCTCTATGGTTCATACCCTCCGATACTACTCATAGATTCATCAAAATAAGCAAACAACACATAGAAAACAGAATCTGTCAAAAACAGAACAGTCTGTAGTAATCTGTATCAAACAGATACTTCTGGAACTCCAAAAATCCTACCGAATTAGTAAGACCTGAGACATTTGTGTACCAATCCGTAGCAAAAAGAATCAGATCAAAATCACGTTTCTGTGAATTATCAAAACTAATTTACTGGGTGCAAAAGTTTCTGACTTTCAGCAGGATCATCACAACTATCACCGTAAGCTATCCTAAAGGTCTTACTTGGCACTTTATTGAAACAAAAGCTATAAAACATGATTAATACAGTAACATAATCATGTGAACACACAAAAAAAGTAGGGATAAATATTGGGTTGTCTCCTAACAAGTGCTTTTCTTTAATGCCTTTCTAGCTAGGCATGATGATGACAATGATGCTCACATAAAAGATAAGAATTGAAACATAACGGGAGCATCATGAAGCACATGACTAGAACATTTAAGCCTAACCCACTTCTTATGCATAGAGATTTTGTGAGAAAACAACTTATGGGAACAATAATCAACTAGCATAGGAAGGCAAAACAAGCATAACTTCAAGATTTTCAACATATAGAGAGGAAACTTGATATTATTGCAATTCCTACAAGCATATGTTCCTCCCTCATAATAAATTTCAGTAGCATCATGAATGAATTCAACAATAGAACCAGCACCTAAAGCATTCCTTCCATGATCTACTTGCATAGAAAATTTACTACTCCCCACATAAGCAAAATTCTTCTCATTAGGGATAGTGGGAGTACCATAAGAGACTCGAATACTCTAAATTGTTTCCACATTAATAGAGTAATGTTCAGAAAAAGGGTAATCATAATTATGACGAGTTTTATAAATATAATCATCACTACTTTTTATAGCATAAGTTTCATCACAATAGTCATCATAAGTAGCAACTTTGTTCTCATCATAATCGATTGAAATCTCTTCCAAGATAGTGGAATCATCACTAAATAAAGTTGACACTCTTCCAAATCCACTTTCATATTCATCACAATAAGATTCAACATCCTCCATAATAGTGGGATCATTACTTCATAAAGTTGACACTCTTCCAAACCCACTTTCATCAATATAATTATCATAGGTAAGAGGCATGCTATCATCATAACAACTTTGCATATCAAAACTTGGGAGGCTAAAAATATCATGTTCACTAAACATAGAATCACCAAGCTTGGGACAAACATTAATTGCACCAAATAAATTCTCAAATATGTCATCCTCATCAAACATAGCTTCCCCAAGCTTGGGCCTTTTCATATCATAAGCATAATCACTCTCATCATTAATAGTATGGATAGCACCAATAGTATAGCAATTATCATCATCACAAAGAGTAGTGGGAGCAACATCATTTGGGAGGGATACCTTTTTACCTTTGCTTCTCCGTTTTTTCTTTTTCTTCTTCTCATCATGTGTGGGTTCAACCCTCTTCTTTGATCTCCTTATTGATGAGATTGGTTGAATAGAAAGCTCCTCCTCGTTACCTGGTTCATCATAAGAAATAATAGGAGGATAATTGGAAGTTTCTTCCCTCTCATTAGTATTCTCTTCATCTTCTATTTGCTTTCTTTTCTTTAGGTAATTGGCAATATAAGGATTTTCAATGCAATTCACCACATAAAACATATAAATATTCTCTAGATCAAAATCAAGAAGTTTATAACGGGCAAATTCTGGAAGATGCTTAATTAAACGTTTCATTTCTTCATAACCCATAAGCAAACTAAGTTCATTATAATGTGCAAGGGAGATCAAATCATCACAATTTTTGGACACGATTCGATCATGAACCAATTTGCATCGGAGATGTAAATGACCACTTTTATTGCAAAGTTCACAAGTACGACAAAGGAAATATAAATTTTCAGCACTCACATTAACCTTTCTTGCAACAATTTAGTTTCTAAATGCATATGCCTCTTGCAATATCTATCTTCTCTATTTGGTGTGTTCATGCAAACCCAATGCTCTCCACAAAAATCGACATGCTTATAGGAGACCTTTTCATCATAACTAGTGCAATCATCATTAGTACTATGGATATTCACAGAGTTCATACTAACAACATTGCAATCATACTCATCATTCAAAGATTTAGTATCAAACATTTTATAGACTTCTTCTTCTAGTACTTGAGCACAATTTTCCTTTTCATCATACTTACGAAAGATATTAAAAAGATGAAGCGTATGAGACAAACTCAATTCCATTTTTTTGTAATTTTCTTTTATAAACTAAACTAGTGATAAAACAAGAAACAAAAAGATTCGATTGCAAGATCTAAAGATATACCTTCAAGCACTCACCTCCCCGGCAACGGCGTCAGAAAAGAGCTTGATGTCTACTACACAACCTTCTTCTTGTAGACGTTGTTGGGCCTCCAAGTGCAGAGGTTTGTAGGACAGTAGCAAATTTCCCTCTAGTGGATGATCTAAGGTTTATCAATCCATGGGAGGCGTAGGATGAAGATGGTCTCTCTCAAACAACCCTTCAACCAAATAACAAAGAGTCTCTTGTGTCCCCAACACACCCAATACAATGGCAAATTGTATAGGTGCACTAGTTCGGCGAAGAGATGGTGATACAAGTGCAATATGGATGATAGATATAGGTTTTGGTAGTCTGAAAATATAAAAACAGCAAGGTAACTAATGATAAAAGTGAGCGTAAACGGTATTGCAATGCTAGGAAACAAGGCCTACTGTTCATACTTTCACTAGTGCAAGTTCTCTCAACAATAATAACATAACTGGATCACATAACTATCCCTTAACATGCAACAAAGAGTCACTCCAAAGTCACTAATACCGGAGAACAAACGAAGAGATTATGGTAGGGTACGAAACCACCTCACAGCTATCCTTTCTGCTCGATCTATTCAAGAGTCCGTAGTAAAATAACACGAAGCTATTCTTTCCGTTCGATCTATCATAGAGTTCATACTAGAATAACACCTTAAGACACAAATGAACCAAAACCCTAATATCACGTAGATACTCCAATGTCACCTCAAGTATCCGTGGGCATGATTATACGATATGCATCACACAATCTCGGATTCGACTATTCAACTAACACAAAGTACTCCAAAGAGTGCCCCAAAGTTTCTACCGGAGAGTCAAGATGAAAGCATGTGCCAACCCCTATGCATAAGTTCATTGAACCCGCAAGTTGATCACCAAAACATACATCAAGTAGATCACGCGAATATCCCATTGTCACCATAGATAAGCACGACAAGACATACATCAAGTGTTCTCAAATCCTTAAAGACTCAATCCGACAAGATAACTTCAAGAGGAAAACTCAATTCATCACAAGAGAGTAGAGGGGGAGAAACATCATAAGATCCAACTATAATAGCAAAGCTCGCGATACATCAAGATCGTATCACCTCAAGAACACAAGAGAGAGAGAGAGAGATCAAACACATAGCTACTGGTACATACCCTCAGCCCCAAGGGTGAACTACTCCCTCCTCGTCATGGAGAGCGCCGGGATGATGAAGATGGCCACCAGTGATGTATTCCCCCTCCGGCAGGGTGCCGGAACGGGCTCCCGAGAGGTTTTTGGTGGCTACAAAGACTTGCGGCGGCGGAACTCCCGATCTATTGTGTTCCCCGATGTTTTTAGGGTATAAGGACATATAGAGGCGAAATAAGTCGGTCAGGGGAGCCACGAGGGGCCCACGAGGGTGGGGGGCACGCCCAGGGGGATAGGGCGCGCCTCCCTGCCTCGTGCTTCCTCGTTGCTTCCCTTATGTGCACTCCAAGTCTCCTGGATTGCTTCCGTTCAAAAAATAACTCTCCCGAAGGTTTTATTCCGTTTGGACTCCGTTTGATATTCCTTTTCTTCAAAACACTGAAATAGGCAAGAAAACAACAATTTGGGCTGGGCCTCCGGTTAATAGGTTAGTCCCAAAAATAATATAAAAGTGCTTAGTAAAGCCCATAAACATCCAAAACAGATAACATAATTGCATGAATGCTTGATAATTATAGATACGTTGGAGATGTATCAAGGGGGGCCACCAGTTGGGCACAACCCACCTGGGCGCGCTAGGAGGCCCAGGGGCGCCCTGGTGGTTGCTGCCCTCCTTGGCCCACCTCCGGTGCCCATCTTACGGTATATAAGTAATTTTGACCTAAAATAATAGAGGAGAGAACTTTCGGGACGAAGCGCCGCTGCCTCGAGGCGGAACTTGGGCAGGAGCACTTTTGCCCTCCGTCAGAGCGATTCCGCCGGGGGAACTTCCCTCCCGGAGGGGGAAATCATCGTCATCATCATCACCAATAACTCTCCCATCTTGGGGAGGGCTATGTTCATCAACATCTTCAACAACACCAACTCCTCTCAAACCCTAGTTCATCTCTTGTGTTCAATCTTTGTACCAGAACTATAGATTGGTGCTTGTGGGTGACTAGTAGTGTTGATTACATCTTGTAGTTGATTACTATATGGTTTATTTAGTGAAATATTATATGTTCAGATACATTATGATATTTAATACCCCTCTGATCTTGAGCATGATTATCATTTGTGAGTAGTTACTTTCGTTCTTGAGGTCATGGGAGAAATCATGTTGCAAGTAATCATGTGAACTTGATATGTGTTCGATATTTTGATGATATGTATGTTGTCATTCTCTTAGTGGTGTCATGTGAACATCGACTACATGACACTTCACCATATTTAGGCCTAAGGGAATGCATTGTGGAGTAGTTATTAGATGGTGGGTTGCGAGAGTGACAGAAGTTTAAAGCTCAGTTTATGCGCTATTCCGTAAGGGACCGATTGGATCCAAAAGCTTAATGCTATGGTTAGAATTTATTCTTAATACTTTTCTCGTAGTTGCGGATGCTTGCGAGAGGGTTAATCATAAGTAGGATGTTTGTTCAAGTAAGAACAGCACCTAAGCACCGGTCCTCCCACATATCAAATTATCAAAGTAGTGAACATGAATTAAGCCAACATGATGAAAGTGACTAGATGAAATTCCCGTGTACCCTCAAGAACACTTTGCTTATCATAAGAGACCATTTTGGCCTATCCTTTTCCTCAAATGGATTGGGCTACCTTGCTGCACTTTTGTTACTACTATCATTACTTGCTCGTTACAAATTATCTGGCTATCAACTACTCCACTACTTACAATTTTAGCACTTGCAGGCATTACCTTGCTGAAAACCACTTGTCATTTCCTTCTGCACCTCGTTGGGTTCGACACTCTTACTTATTGAAAAGGATACAATTGACCCCATATACTTGTGGGTCATCAAGGCTATTTTCTGGCGCCGTTGCCGGGGAGTGAAGCGCTCTTGGTGTGGAAATTGGTAAGGAAACATTATTACTACGTGCTGAAATTTATTGTCACTTGCTACTATGGAAAACAATCCTTTGAGGGGTTTGTTCGGGGTATCTTCACCTCGACCGGAACCACAATTATTTGACCCTCAACCTACTGCGCCTACTGAAAATATTGAATATGAAATTCCTTCGGGTATGGTAGAACAACTGCTAGCTAATCCTTATGCAGGAGAAGGAACCGAACATCCTGATATGCACTTGATATATGTGAATGAAATTTGTGGATTGTTTAATCTTGCAGGTTTCCCCGCAAATGAATCTAAGAAGAAGGTTCTCCCTTTATCTTTGAAGGGAAAATCATTGACATAGTATAGGCTATGTGATGATATTGGATCTTGGAACTGGAATCGGTTGAAATTGGAATTTCATCAAAAAATTATCCTATGCATCTAGTTCATCGTGATTGGAATTATATATATAATTTTTGGCCTCGTGAAGGATAAAGTATCGATCTAGCTTGAGGGAGGATTAATTCAATGTTATATTCATGCCCCAATCATGAGCTCTCAAGAGAAATTATTATTCAGAATTTTTATGCTCGGCTTTCCCGTAATGATCAATCCATGCTCGATACTTCTTGCACTCGTTCTTTTATGAAGAAGACTATTAAATTCCGGTGGGATCTTTTAGAAAGAATTAAATGCAACTCCGAAGATTGGAAACTCGACGAAGGTAAAGAGTCGGGTATTGAACCTAAGTTTGATTGTGTTAAATCTTTTATGAATACCGATGCCTTTCAAAAGTTTAGCACTAAATATGGACTTGAGTCTGAGATAGTAGCTTCCTTCTGTGAATCTTTTGCTACTCGCATGGATCTCCCTAAGGGGAAGTGGTTTAAATATCATCCACCTATTGAAGAAGAAGTTCAAGAACCGGTAAAAGCTAAAGAAGAAACTATCATTTACAATGTTGATCCAGTTGTTCCCACTGCTTATATTGAAAAACCACCTTTCCCTATTAGGATGAAGGAACATGCTAAAGCTTCAACTATGGTTAACAAAAGTTATGTTAGAACACCCAAACTAACTGAACAAATCAGAGTTGAATGTAGTGTTGCTATGATTAAAGATCTCTTAGTTGATAACATTAATGGGCATGTTATTTACTTCTGTGATGAAGCTTCTAGAATTGCCAAACCTGATGAAAAGGATAAACATAGACCAGTTGTTGGCATGCCTATTGTCTCAGTTAATATAGGAGATCATTGTTAGCATGGGTTATGTGACCTAGGTGCTAGTGTGAGTGCTATTCCTTTTTCCTTATATAAATAAAATTAAGAATTGAATAGCACCTGCTGAGATAAAAGGCATAGATGTCACTATTAAACTTGCCAATAGAGATACTATATCACCAATTGGGATTCTTAGAGATGTTGAAGTCTTGTGTGGGAAAATAAAATACTCTACTAATTTTCTTGTTCTTAGCTCCACACAAGATGACTTTTGTCCCATTATTTTTGGTAGACCTTTCTTGAACACCGTTAATGCCAAAATAGATTGTGAGAAACAAACTGTCGGTGTTAGCTTTGGTGATGAATCTCATGAATTCAATTTTTCCAAGTTTAGTAGACAACCTCATAAGAAAGATTTGCCTAGTAAGGATAAAATTATTGGTCTTGCTTCTATTGTTGTGCCTCCTACTGATCCTTTGGAAAAATATTTCCTAGACCATGAAAATGATTTGCATATGCATGAAAGAAATGAAATAGATAGAATCTTTTTCGAACAACAACCTATGCTTAAACACAATTTGCCTATTGAAACTCTAGGAGGTCCTCCTCCACCTAAAGGTGATCATTTGTTTGAATTAAAACAATTGCCATACACTTTGAAATATGCTTATCTTGATGAGAAAAAGATATATCATGTTATTATTAGTGCTAACCTTTCAGAACATGAAGAAGAAATATTATTGAAAGTTCTAAGAAAGCACAAAGCTGCTATTGGATATACTCTTGATGATCTTAAGGGCATTAGTCCCACTCTATGTGAAAGATTAATATGGAACCTAATGCTAAACCCGTTGTTGATCACCAACATCAATTAAATCCGAAGATGAAAGAAGTGGTAAAAACGAAAATATTGATACTTCTGGAAGCAGGTATGATCTATCCTATAGCTAATAGTAGATGGGTAAGTCCTGTTCATTGTGTCCCTAAGAAAGGAGGTATTACTGTTGTTCCTAATAATAAGAATGATCTCATTCCACAAAGAATTGTCACATGCTATAGGATGGTAATTGATTATAGAAAATTAAACAAAGCAACTAGAAAAGATCATTACCCTCTGCCTTTATCGATCAAATGTTTAGAAAAATTATCTAAGCACACACATTTTTGCTTTCTTGATGGATATTCTGGTTTTTCACAGATACCTATTTCACAACCTGATCAAGAAAAGACCACTTTTACTTATCCTTTTGGAACTTATGCTTATAGATGTATGCCTTTCGGTTTATGTAATGCACGTGCTACCTTTCAAAGATGTATGACTGCTATATTCTCTGATTTTTGTGAAAAGATTTTTGAGGTTTTCATGGATGACTTTTTCGTTTATGGGAAGTCTTTTGATGATTGTTTAAGCAATCTTGATCGAGTTTTGCAGAGATGTGAACAAACAAATTTTGTCTTGAATTGGGAGAAGTGCCACTTTATGGTTAACAAAGGTATTGTTTTAAATTTCTGAAAGAGGCATTGAGGTGGACAAAGCCAAGGTTGATGCAATTGAGAAAATGCCATGTCCTCAAGATATCAGAGGTATTCGTAGTTTCCTTCGTCATGTTGGTTACTATAGGAGGTTTATCAAAGACTTTTCTTAAATTTCTAGGCCTCTTACGAATATTTTGCAAAAGGATATTCCCTTTGTGTTTGATGATGATTGTTTAGAAGCCTTTGAAACACTAAAGAAAGCCTTAATTACTGCACCTGTTGTTCAACCACCTGATTGGAACTTGCCTTTTGAGATTATGTGTGATGCTAGTGATTATGTTGTTGGTGCTGTTCTAGGACAAAGAGTTGATAAGAAACTGAATGTTATTCATTATGCTAGTAAACTCTAGATAGTGCTCAATGAAATTATGCTACTACTGAAAAAGAATTCTTAGCAGTGGTCTTTTCTTGTGATAAATTCAGATCTTACATTGTTGATTATAAAGTGACTGTTCACACTGATCATGCTACTATAAAATATCTTATGGAAAAGAAATATGCTAAACCTAGACTCATTAGGTGGGTTGTTCTGCTACAAGAATTTGATTTTCATATTACCGATAGGAAAGGAGCAAAGAACCCCATAGCTGATAACTTGTCTAGGCTTGAAAATATTATTGATGACCCACAACCTATTAATGATAGCTTTCCTAATGAACAACTAGGTGCAATAAATGTTTCTAATAATACACCTTGGTATGCTGACTATGCTAATTATATTGTTGCTAAATACATACCACCGAGCTTCACATACAAACAAAAGAAAAACATTCTTCTATGATTTAAGACGTTACTTTTGGGATGACCCACATCTTTATAAAGAAGGAGTAGATGGTATTATTAGATGTTGTGTACCTGAGCATGAACAGGAACAAATCCTACGGAAATGTCACTCTGAAGCTTATGGAGGACATCACGCGGGAGACAGAACCGCTCATAAGGTATTGCAATCTGGTTTTTATTGGCCTACTCTCTTCAAAGATGCCCGTAAGTTTGTGTCATCTTGTGATGAATGCCAAAGAATAGGTAATATCGATAAGCGTCAAGAAATGCCTATGAATTATTCACTTGCTGTTGAACCATATGATGTTTGGGGATTTGATTTCATGGGACTTTTTCCTTCCTCTAATGGGTATACACATATTTTGGTTGCTTTTTATTATGTTACTAAGTGGGTAGAAGTTATTCCAACCAGTAGTGCTGATCAAAACACCTCTATTAAAATGCTTAAGAAAGTTATTTTCCCAAGGTTTGGAGTCCCTATATATTTAATCACCGATGGTGGTTCACACTTTATTCAGGGTGCTTTCCGTAAAATGCTTGCTAAGTATGATGTTAACCATAGAATTACATCACCTTATCATCCTCAGTCTAGTGGTCAAGTTGAACTTAGCAATAGAGAAATAAAACTAATCTTACAAAAGATTGTTAATAGGTCCTAGAAGAATTGGTCTAAGAAATTAGATGATGCACTTTGGGCTTATAAAAATCCTATGAGTATATCTCCATATAAAATGGTTTATGGAATAGCTTGTCATTTGCCTCTTGAGTTAGAACATAAAGCATATTAGGCAATTAAAGCACTCAATTGTGATTTCAAACTTGCTGGTGAAAAGATGTTATTTGATATTAGCTCATTATATGAATGGAGAGCCCAGGCTTATGAAAATGCAAAGTTATTTAAAGAAAAGGTTAAAAGATGGCATGACAAAAGAATCCAAAAGTGTGAGTTCAAAGTTGGAGAATATGTTCTTTTGTACAACTCTTGTTTCAGATTCTTTGCAGGAAAACTCCTCTCCAAATGGGAAGGACCCTATGTCATCGAGGAGGTCTATCGGTGCGGAGCTATCAAAATAAATAATGCCGAAGCTACTAACCCGAAGGTTGTCAATAGGCAACGAATAAAACACTATATCTCAGGTATGCCCATTAACGTTGAAAGCAATATAATCCAAACTTTGACACCGGAAGAACACATAAAGGAAACCTTCTGGAACACTCCAGAATACTGAAAAAAGGGAGGTACGTGATACGGTAAGTAAACGAACTTCGAAAAATCCGCAAAAATATTTTTTGTCAGTTTTGGAATATTTAAAAAATAGGAAAATAAGAAACTTTTAGGAAGTGACCCTGGTGGGAACGATACACCAGGGCGCGCCTAGCATGCCAGGCGCGCCCAGGTGGGTTGTGCCCACCTCGGGTAATTCCCGGGCTCCCTTTTTCTTCCGTTCTTCTTGTTCCCCAAGATAAAAAATGTTTATATTCCTCCCAAACCTGTTGACCTCCTATCACGGAGAAATCTCCTGTTTTCTTTTCTTGTTATTTTCTGTCAAATCTGTTGAGCCAGGCATCATGTCTTCTTCTCCTCTGATTGTAGCGACCAGATCTCAAACAGTCTGATCTCTGTGCATCAGTGTCATTCCTGGATCGGTAATGCTGACACTCACAGTACTTGAAGGATTTATAACAGAGTAGCAATCACACAATTATTACATCGAATGTCTCAAAAAAGAACTTATTACAATAAATATGGCTTAAGGCCATCTAATATTGATAACAGCGGAAGGCTTGGAAGATAAAGTGAGTCCATCAACTCCAACGGCATCACTGAGTGAAAGATCACGCCCTATGGCACCTTATTCGTCGTCTGAAAAATCTGCAACATGAACGTTGCAGCCCGAAAACGGGTCAACACATGGAATATGCTGGCAATGTAACACATAGAGAGAAATAAACAGAATAATGTTATCACTACATGCATATATGGATGGGGGAAATCTCTATGGTTACAGTTTTGCGTAAAGCCAATTTTTCCCTACAACAAAGGAATAAATTTTATTTAACTATCATGGTGGTTGCTAAACATTGAGAAGGTTCACCCAAATCAATCCCAATTAAGCATCATCATTAAACCCCAATCAAAATTAATTTAAGTAACATGATGAGATTCACATGATAATCCAGGTACTAGATACTCAAAACGTCCATAACCGGGGACACGGCTGACCATGATTAGTTTATACACTCTGCAGAGGTTTGTGCACGTTTCCCCGCAAGACTAGATCTCCTATGTTGGATTTCTCGCACTACAAGGTGTTTGAGAAATGGATGACCGAGACACAGTCTTTCAGAAGCGTTAGCACCTTACGATGGGTAGACAGTTACAACTATTTTCCCCTACATCTGCTAGTCTACCACTTTAAGAGTTCACACGACTTAATCAACTATGCTAGAGCCCGTAGTAGCTTGCGGCTGTACACGGAAGTTTCTAGCATGGATAATCTCATAATCCCTTTGAGCCTGGGTGGCGGTCCAAAGGAGAATCACATGGTACCCCAAGATTTCCAAAAATACAGGCAAAACACTGGGTTCCCCAGGTGCCTCAATCCACCTAGATGTGTATTAAAGTAGCCACCTTAAGTTAACCATTAATTAACAAACTCACATCTGTCATGGATACACTCACCCAATCCACGTCTACTAGCATAGCATAGCAATATAAGCAAACGTAGAAGTAACTCCCAAAGGTTTGATAATAAACAGGACAATTGGTACTACCGCATCTACTTCCCAAATCCCACATGTTAATCAGATCCTAACTATGCAATTATTTGAGGATTGATCTAATGCAATAAAACTGGGTAGTAAAGAGGTATGATCAAAGTGTTACTTGCCTTGCTGATGATTCGTGAAACCTAGAGACTCGTAGTAGCACGCTGCGCACTCCGGGTACTCTACCGCAAACAATCAAACATACAATAAGCACACATCTAATGCATGAGTAAAACTCCAATAAGAGATCTAACCAGAAAGTTCAACTTAAGAACTCTGGTTTGCAAAAAGAATCAAACCAAACGAAGCAACGAAACTCAAATGGCAAAAGAGACAAGCTTCGTTTACTAATCTGGACCTAAGTCAAATTTTACAATAGCAAAAACTTGTTTAAGTTGGTTAAACGGAAAGAGGGTTTCAAGGCGAAACTCTAGGCGCTTGAATCACCTTATTACGATAAATGAGCGAAAAGTTATACTAAACAGAAAATCGGATCAGAAATTACGATTGAAACTAATCGCGAAAAATCCGAGAAAAAGGAAAAGTGACGAATAGGCTAATGAATGAACGTTCGCTGTCTGCGGCTAAATGGTGAAAACCATTCGTTAAAAGAACGTACAAACGAGCGTTCGTTAAATAAACTAAACCGAGAAAAAACCGACGAACCTAAAAAAACCAGATCTTGTTTTTTTTTTAAAACCGAACAGTTTTATCGAAAACACCGGCGGCGGCTACCTTGGGTCCGACGGGATTCCGGCGAGGTGGCAAGGCAGCAGCGGGTTCCGGCGAGGGGCGGTGGCGGATGGCGGCGTCGGCGGCGAGGCGAGGCGACGGCGGCGGTGGCGGTGTTGGGCGGCGGGTGGCGGCGGCGGCGGGCTAGGGTTAGGGTTCGGCGGTACGGGGTGGCTAGGCGGCGGTGTGGGCTTCAGGGCAGGGGGGGCCCGGCTTATAAAGCCTCCCCGGGCGGAGTCCCGCTTGGGTACGGCCCGGAGTCGGCTTGACTTTTTTTCTAAATAATTCTGACATGCAGAAAAAGAAAGAAAAGAAATACTAATCAGACTCCAAAATTCCCGAAATAAATTTTCCCCGTCCTCTAAAAATAAGGCGGACAAGATGAACATTTATTTGTGCCTAAAATGCAATTTTGAAAAACGCGCATTTTTCCTATGCAAATAAAATAGCAATAAAAACCCAAAATAAAATCTTATTTGATTTTAATATTTAATCTCCAATATTTCTTTATTTTGGGAAAGTCATTTTATTCCCTCTCTTTTATTTTTATAACCGAAATATACGAAGAGAAAATAATTTAAATCAAATGATCCTATTTTCAAAATTTGAGAAAACTCAAATATGAAAATAACGAAATCCCCAACTCTCTCCGTGGGTCCTTGAGTTGCGTAGAATTTCTAGTATCAAGCCAAAATGCAATAAAATATGATATGCAATGATGATCTAATGTATAACATTCCAAATTGAAAATTCGGGATGTTACACTGATCATATGGAAGAGGATGCTTGTTTGATGAAGATCGAGCTGAAGAGAGAAGATCCCGTTGGAGCAGCTAAGGAGGACAAGAGCAAGGAGGCCACCGAAGATCAAGTGTCAATGCACGAGCAAGCCTTGCCCGCCGATGAGGAAGAGGAAGATATCCTTAAACCCTACTATGCTCATCTTACCCCCACTGAGATTGCAGCCTTCAGGATCATTGAAACGGTTCGTATACGAAATAAGTACCTCACTCGTGAAAATATTCTGCATATGGAGCACATCACTTCCGTGCGGAGTGTCATCCAAAGATTGGAGAGTCTCTTGGTCCTTAAAGACTGGATCACTTCTACTTCATCACCACCGCCTCCTTCTTCACCACCAAAAGAAAACTGAGTATCGGGTATGGGCACTCCCCTTGGCTTTCGCCAAGCTTGGGGGAGGTGCCCTGGTATCGTGTCATCTCCACTATCTTTTGCCTTTACTTCCTTAGTTCGATCCATGGTTATCTTTTGCTGTTAGATAAATAAAAGTTTAGTTCGATCCTTTCTTTTCAAGAGTTTGCTTAGTGATCAATCTTTATAATCGTGTGTGAGATATATAATAAAGTTTAGTTTGAGTTTTGTCTCCTTTACTTTCTTGTTGCAATAAAAAAGGAAATAAATGAAAAGGATCATATGCTAAACTTATGGTAGGTGATGACATTACACAAGGAAAAGTATAAGTACAAAACTTTTATTGTAGATTGACAAACATAGCATTGGTCAATGTGCAACTCATGAAAAAGTTAATAAGGGAAGAGAAGATTCACATACAAATACACTATCCTGGATATCTTTTGTGATTGTGATCACACATCAAAATATTATATGCCAAAATTGTTGACGTTGGACAAGAAAGACAACTTAATGATTTATGTTTGTTCATATTCACATAGAAGTTATATTGTCATAGATCCTTCAACATGTGTGCTTGCCCCTATCTTTGCTAGCCAAAAACTCTTCACTAAGTAGAGATACTACTTGTGCATCCAAAACACTTAAACCCAAATCTTGTTTGAGAGTCCACCATACCTACCTATGGAATGAGTAAGATCCTTCAAGTAAGTTGTCATCTATGCAAAAAGGGCAATAAAAATTGCTTCTAGAAGTGTGAGATCATTTAGTGTAAGGGAAAATTGAGCGTTGTACGAACTTGTGGCGGTGAAGAATAAAAGCGACAAACTGCATAATAAAGGTTACCATCACAAGGGGAAATATAACGTGATGTTCTCTTGCACTAAGGGGTTGAGCATAAAAACAAAAAGCGCATGGAAACCTCTGCTTCCCTCTGCGAAGGGCCTATCTTTTACTTTCATGCAAGAGTCAAAGTTTTTATCTCTATCTCTTTTTTTTCCCTTGGCAAGCATCATGTGGCGAGGAAAGATCTAGGCACATATATCCTGTTGAATATGGGTAGCATGAGTTATTATTGTTGACATCACCCTTGAGGTGAATGCGTTGGGAGGCGAAACTATAAGCCCCTATCTTTCTATGTGTCCGGCTGAAACGTTTTGCTCATGTGTACGCGGTGAGTGTTAGAAATCATAGAAGACTAAATGATGGTTGAGTATGTGGACTTGCCTAAAGGCTCCAATACATGACCCTTCCTGAGAAGATGATGAATTGTAGTTGCAAAGTTGACAAAGAACATAGTTTGTTGGTTTTCAGTAGAGTTTATGATTTATACTTCGATGTTGTGATGAATTGTCACTTGTCCATGAGAAGTCTATGATAAAAGTTCTTTGATAAAACTTTTATGTTTAAGTTTGTTGTTGTTATAATAAGTTGCATGATGCTGCTATGTCCGTATTTTTGTTTTTATCAACACCTCTCTCTCTCTAAGCATGTGGACATGTTTTTCGATTTTGATTTTCGCTTGAGGACAAGCGAGGTCTAAGCTTGGGGGAGTTGATATGTCCATTTTGCATCATGTTTTCCTACTGTTATTTATGATGTTTTATTGTATAATAATGCTTTTTGGAGTAATTCTAATGCATTTTCTCTCATAATATGCAAGGTATACACAAAGGGGGAGAATTCTGGCAGCTCAAAATCTGGACCTGAAAAAGCTACAAGCTACCTATCTTGCACAACTCGAAATGAGATCAAACTCCACGAGGATTTTTTATGGAATATTTAAGAATTATTGGAGCAAATAAGTACCAGAGGGGGGGGGGGCACTAGGTGGGCACAACCCACCTGGGCGCGCCAGGAGGCCGGGCGCGCCCTGGTGGGTGCTGCCCTCCTCGGCCCACCTCCGGTGCACATCTTCGGGTATATAAGTCATTTTGACCTAAAATAATTGAGGAGAGGACTTTCGGGATGAAGCGCCGCCGCCTCGAGGCGGAACTTGGGCAGGAGCACTTTTGCCCTCCGGTGGAGCGATTCCGCCGGTGGAACTTCCCTCACGGAGGGGGAAATCATTGTCATCATCATCACCAACAACTCTCCCACCTTGGGGAGGGTTATCTTCATCAACATCTTCAACAACACCAATTCCTCTCAAACCCTAGTTCATATCTTGTGTTCAATCTTTGTACCAGAACTATAGATTGGTGCTTGTGGGTGACTAGTAGTGTTGATTACATCTTGTAGTTGATTACTATATGGTTTATTTGGTGGAAGATTATATGTTCAGATCAATTATGCTATTTAATACCCATGTGATCTTGAGCATGATTATCATTTGTGAGCAGTTACTTTTGTTCTTGAGGTCACGGAGAAATCATGTTGCAAGTAATCATGTGAACTTGATATGTGTTCGATATTTTGATGATATGTATGTTGTCATTCTCTTAGTGGTGTCATGTGAACTTCGACTACATGACACTTCACCATATTTGGGCCTAAGGGAATGCATTGTGGAGTAGTTACTAGATGGTGGGTTGTGAGAATGACAGAAGCTTAAACCCCAGTTTATGTGCTATTCCGTAAGGGACCGATTGGATCCAAAAGTTTAATGCTATGGTTAGAATTTACTCCTAATACTTTTCTCATAGTTGTGGATGCTTGTGAGAGGGTTAATCATAAGTAGGAGGTTTGTTCAAGTAAGAACAGCACCTAAGCATCGGTCCACCCACATATCAAATTATGAAAGTAGTGAACACGAATTAAGCCAACATGATGAAAGTGACTAGATGAAATTCCCGTGTACACTCAAGAACACTTTGCTTATCATAAGAGACTGTTTGGCCTGTCCTTTGCCTCAAAAGGATTGGGCTACCTTGCTGCACTTTTGTTACTACTATCGTTACTTGCTCGTTACAAATTATCCTGCTACCAAACTACTCTGCTACTTACAATTTTAGCACTTGCAGACATTACCTTGCTGAAAACCACTTGTGATTTCCTTCTGCTCCTCATTGGGTTCGACATTCTTACTTATCAAAAAGGCTACAATAGACCCCATATACTTGTGGGTCATCAGATGGCAGAACTATTTAGGAAATGGAAGAAAGAGTTGAACTCAAAGTTTGTCGGCAAAGGAAAGACTCCAGAATTCACCGGTCGATATGAGAAGATAAGAGATCACTGGCCCGCATTTGTGGCCTACAAGCAATCGGAGAAGGGTAAGAAAGGGTCACTGACAAACAAGCAAAATGCTGCAAAGAAGCTATATCACCATCACACGAGGTCAGGTGGCTACTACAAAACCCGACCGTTGTGGGACAAAGCTGAGCAAGACCTGCTTGCTAAAGGGGTCCAACCAGCAACATTGCACTGGCCAGATCATTCAAGGACTTGGTTCTTTGGGGTTGGGGGGAACTTTGGACCCAGAAATAGTGGAGTGTTGTTGGACGGACGAGCAACTTGCAATACCCATCAAGAAGCTTGTCGGCGTTCTGGGAACGGGGGTACCCAGACTTGCCTGCCTGCGGCCCGCGGCGTGGCTCAAGGAGTGGCCCAGTATGGCCATTCTGCATCAACACATGCTCAAGACCCTCGCGAGGGGCCAAGCCTCGCGGTGCGGACGACAAGAAGCTTCCTCAGGCATGAACTCGTCAGGCTGGCTCGCGAGGAGGCGGAGAGATCAAGGCGGGGTACCTCACGAGGTGCCCGTGACGCAAGCCATGACGACCAAGGCCAGGCGGGCGCCAGGCGGGCGCCGGCCTGCGCAGAGTCCTTGTTTCCCCTTTGGTGCAAAGGGGGCAAGCGCAGGCAAGGGTATCAAGCAAAGGTAACCATTTCAGTGCAACAAGACCAAGACCAGCAGGACGGCAGAACGGAGGTCATCGTGGAGCCCAAGCCAGCGTCATCGTCAGGGTCTTTTGGCAGGCGAGGACCAACTTTAGTCAGGATAAGTGTACTAGATGTTCCCCTTCAAAATGGCCAATTGTTGGCGCCCTTCCCGCTCAATATTTGGGAAGAGGCCCGGGGCCTTCGCCTATAAATAGGACTAGCCACCCACAGGAGAGCGGGGAGGAGAGATCTGATCAGATCCGCACCCAAGACACACACACAAACAGAGAGAGAGAGAGAGAGGCGACTGAACTCCCCTAGCAGTTCATCGCACCAACCAAGAACAGACCCTCGCGAGGCTGTTCTTCCTTTGTACTGTTTCTCATCAGACCCAGAGGCAATCCACATACCATAAACTGGAGTAGGGTATTACACCACAATGGTGGCCTGAACCAGTATAAATCTTGTGTCCCTAGTGTTGTTCTTCGTGTAGTTTAGATCCTAGCGAGGAGGTGGAACATGGGTAGGCTGAGGGTGTGATCTCCGCATGCACCCCAGTTTTCGAACCTCAAGGGTCTGCCGGAACCCGAAATCCGACATTTGGCGCGCTAGGCAGGGGTGCACCGGAGCTCTCTCTTCCACCGACCCGTTCTCCATCAGCACCGCGCTCCACCCTCATGGCGGCCAATGCACCGCCCGCTCTAGCTGTCGACGCCGACGTAGGAACCAGGGGGCTTCGAGCCCTAGCCCCCACCTTGCGACAGGTGGAGTGGCCGAACAAGTTCAAGTCGGACATGCCGCCATGCTACGACGGCGCGGCCGATCCACTAGCCTTCCTGCTAGCATATGAAGAAGTCGTCCTCAAGGCCGGAGGCGATGACAGGGTCATGGCTAACTAGCTTCCCATGGCCCTCACCGGCGTCCCGCGCATGTGGCTGCTCCACCTGCCGGCGGCTTCTGTGGCCTCCTGGGAGGAGTTGCGCAACCTCTTCCTTGCCCATCATGCTGCGCCGGTGCCCCCTATCGTCGCAACCCTCCTGGGCGGATCGCAGGCACCACCTTCAGGCCACCACACCAAGCCATTCATCCGCCAGATCGGCGCCGCTCTTGTGCCGCGTGGGGTGCCTCCGGGTTGGGCAGCACCTAAAGCCGATCTGGCCTTCAGCTCAGACGACACCCCTCCAACTCGGCCTGCTCGGGCGCGCTCCCATTGTTATGCACCCCCACCATCTGCAACGTGGCGGTCACCAAGACCCTCATCGACGGCGGCGCTAGCCTCAGCGTGCTCTCAGTGGAGGCCTTCAGCCTTCTCCACGTACCATCGGAACGGTTGCAGCCCAGCGAGCCCTTCTTGGGTGTCGGAGGTAGCTACATCGGCTCCCTGGGGCAGATCCGCCTTCTGGTGACCTTCGGCACCTATGGTAACTTTCGCACAGAGCTAATCGACTTCGACATCGGCCCCATCGGCCTCCCATACAACGCCATCCTTGGCTACCCGGCGCTAGCCCGGTTCATGGCCGCAACTCACCCGGCATACAACCTCATGAAGATGCCCGGGAGCAGCAGCGTCCTCACCATGTCTGGGGACACCGGGGACGCGTTTTAAGCGCTCAAGCTCATTTTCAAGGCCGCGGCGGCGGCGCGGCTCGTCGACTCAGACGCCTCTGAGCCCAAGCGGGCTGCACCGGCCAAGAAGAAGCAGCTATTCACTCAAGACAAGGCAGAAACCAAGCAGGTACTGGTTGACGAGGACGGATCCACCAGTGCCACCTTCACCATAGGCGCCAACCTCGAGCCCGAATAGGAGGAAGCTTTGGTGAAATTCCTGCGTGCGAACAAGAAGGTATTCACGTGGGAACCTGATCAGCTAGCAGGGGTCCCGAGGGGCGTAATCGAGCATCACCTCAATGTGTGCCCCAACGTGCGCCCAGTGAAGAAGAAGGCAAGGCGGCAGTCCACTGAGAAGCAAGCTTTCATCGTCCAAGAGACCCGCAAGTTGGAAGCGGCGGGGGTTATTCGCGAGGTCCGCTACCCAGACTGGCTGGCTAACCCTGTGGTCGTGCCGAAGAAAGGGGGGAAGGAACGCATGTGTGTCGACTTCACCAACCTCAACAAGGCCTGCCTGCAGGATCCGTTCCCGCTCCCTCGCATCGGCCAGATCATCGACTCCACCGCCGAGTGCGACTTGTTGTGTTTCCTGGATGCCTTCTCTGGCTACCACCAGATCGAGATGGCAGTAGAAGATGTGGAAAAGACGGCCTTCCTGACCCCGTGCGGGGTTTACTGCTATACGTGCATGCCATTCAGGTTGCGCAATGCCGGTGCGACCTTTCAGCGGCTAATGCACATCGCCTTGGGTTGGCAGCTCGGGAGGAATGCGGAGGCTTATGTTGATGACATTGTGGTGAAGTCTCGAGAGGCAAAAACTCTAATACAAGACTTGGAGGAAACCTTCGCGAGCCTTAACGAGGTGGACCTACGGCTCAACCCGGAGAAGTGTGTGTTTGGAGTTCCCTCGGGCAAGCTCCTGGGTTTCCTAGTATCCCACCGGGGCATTGAGGCCAACCCAGAAAAGGTAAAAGCAGTCGAGGACATGAGCCCGCCGAAGACCCTCAGAGAGATGCAGAAGCTCACCGGGCGCGTGACCGCACTAGGGCATTTCATCTCCAAGCTGGGGGAACGAGCGCTGCCCTTCTTCAAGTTGATGAAGAAAAGGGCCCCTTTGAATGGACTGAAGAGGCCAACAAGGCGTTCCAGGATCTCAAGAGGTACTTGACCAGCCCCCCGGTGATGGTGGCTCCACGCCCTCAGGAGCCCCTGTTGCTCTACCTTGCGGTCACCCCCTACTCTGCCAGCGCAGCCCTGGTGGCTGTTAGGGAGGAGCGTAGGACCAAGGCCGTAGCAACCGTCCGGGTTAAAGCAAAGCAGGGCCGAGAGGGCCTCACAGCGACCGCGGCTGCAGCCAAGGAGGACCAGCCATAGAAGGGAAGCACACCCGAAACAGAAGAGGCCCCTCCCCCAGGCGACCAGTCGCCGGGGGCTCCGTTGTCTCAGGAGGCGCCCCGGCCTCCGGAGGACGCTAGTGGCACCAGCACTCCCAACATAGTCGAGCACCCAGTGTACTTCGTCAGAACGGTATTGCGAGATGCAAGGGCGCGGTAGCCCATGCCCCAGAAACTCCTCCTCACGCTATTGGTGGCCTCGCGCAAGCTGCGGCACTATTTCCAAGGCCATCCGTCAAGGTTGTCTCAGCATACCCCTTGGAAAGGGTGCTCAGGAGCCCCAACTCAGCTGGAAGAGTCGCCGAGTAGAACATCGAGCTGCAGGCGTTTCAGATAGAATTCAGCACAACCAGAGTCATCAAAGGGGCTGCGCTTGCGGACTTCGTGGCGGAATGGGCAGAGGCGCCAGGCCTCGAGGCTGGCAAGGATCGATCGCTCTCCCCAGGGAGCGAGGCACTGGACGGATGGGTCATGTACTTCGACGGGGCGTTCTCCCGACAAGGCGCAGGGGCTGGTGCGGTACTCGTATCCCCCACTCAAGACAAGCTCTACTACGCCGTGCAACTTTGTTTTCAGCATGGGGAAAAGGTCTCCAACAACATAGCAGAATGTGAAGGCCTGATAACAGGCCTGAAGGCCGCAGTCGCCCTGGGGGTGAAGCGCAGAGTCCTTGTTTCCCCTTTGGTGCAAAGGAGGCAAGCACAGGCAAGGGTATCAAGCAAAGGTAACCATTTCAGTGCAACAAGACCAAGACCAGCAGGACAGCAGAACGGAGGTTGTCGTGGAGCCCAAGCCAGCGTCATCGTCAGGGTCTTTTGGCAGGCAAGGACCAACTTTAGTCAAGATAAGTGTACTAGATGTTCCCCTTCAAAATGGCCAATTGTTGGCGCCCTTCCCGCTCAATATTTGGGAAGAGGCCCGGGGCCTTCACCTATAAATAGGACTAGCCACCCACTGGGTAGCGGGGAGGAGAGATCTGATCGGATCCGCACCCAAGACACACACACACAGAGAGAGAGAGAGGCGACTGAACTCCCCTAGCAGTTCATCGCACCAACCAAGAACAGACCCTCGCGAGGCTGTTCTTCCCTTGTACTATTCCTCATCAGTCCCAGAGGCAATCCACATACCACAAACTGGAGTAGGGTATTACACCACAATGGTGGCCTGAACCAGTATAAATCTTGTGTCCCTAGTGTTGTTCTTCATGTAGTTTAGATCCTAGCGAGGCGGTGGAACATGGGTAGGATGAGGGTGTGATCTCCGCGCGCACCCCAGTGCTCGAACCTCAAGGGTCTGCCGGAACCCGAAATCCGACAAAGCTTTAGGCAGCAATCAAGGCAGCACCGAAAGGGACGTTCATTCCCAACAGAGAGAAGGACGAGCTCACCGAGGCCCTCGGGAACTTTGCATTCCCATCCGATTCCACATGGCTATGCTGTTGTGACGGTGGATGAAATAATGAAGGGATTTGAGGAGCTGGAGCTTGACTACCCTACAGGTGAAGGGGGGATTCATCTGGAAAATGCTTTAAGGAGTACCTGTCTATGGAGAAAGGAGTACACCAAGCTTCCAAACTGGACGCCTCCTCCTCGTCCGGCGAGTCAGGGCACTCCGCCTCCTCCTCCTCCTCCTCCGGCGAGTGATCAGGGCACTCCGCCTCCTCCTCCGCGTGAGAGAACTCCGCCTCCTCCTGCGCCTCCTCCGGCATGTCAGCGGACTCCGCCGCGTCAGCAACAGCGGAAGAGAGACATCGCCGCTTCGGCGGCTAGCAGTACAAGAGATGGGAAGAAATACATATTTGGTCCAAGCATGAAGCCTCTTCCAAAGTTACCATATGAGAGGACTAACAAGGAAACTGATGAAATCGTGGAAGCCGAAGTGCAGGCCCATTTTGCACGGAGACCTCCATCGTCGAAGGAAATGGTAGATCCGGTGAAAGCGAAGCGCACTCTGGATGCCCTGAAGCGACCACCACTGCCTCCACCGGATTTCAACTATGTCCGCTGTATTAAAAAGACATATGATGAAGCGCGGCGGCCGGGAATTACTTCTAGTGATGCAAGATTAGCACAATGAAGAAGTGGGAAAACAATTCCCCAGCTCGGCGAACAGGCGAAGCAATCGTGCCCCCCGCTCAAGGTGTCTAGCGATACCGTCGCTAATAATCCAGGGCTAGTGTCCGGTACCAATCTTGGTGATTACTTGGGCGATGATTTACAGTTTGAAAAGTTAGAGTTAGTAGAGATCTTTAGATACGAGTACGTGAAGCCTCTCGTCAAACCTGATCATCCTCCTCAAACAACGATGATGCGAACATTGCATGAATGGTACATGGATACCTGCAGGAAGTCTGGGACCGACAGTATATTGCTAAGAACTAAGGAGGATCACGACCTCATTGCGGTTGAGGTGATGCCTGTTGAATTTGTGGAATTATTCAGTTATTCAATCAAGACACCCTCGACAAACAACTCATGACCTGCTACTGTCTGTAAGTATTTCTTCTGCAATTAAGTCTCTATAGCTCAGCTCTTTCATTGCATTTATATATAATTATCCTCACTATATTATGCAGATTGAAGATCGTCGGATGCAAAAAAGGACAAATCTATGACATTGGGTTCATTAACCCAAATACCGTAAATGAATGGTCGGTTCAAAACAGTCAAAGATACTGAGGACTGCTTGCTACAATCGTTACTACGAAATCAAAACAAAGGGAAAATACTCTTTCCTTACAACTTCAAGTGATTGTTACTATCTTATGCATATTGGTTTCGCTTACTCGAGGTTATAGTAATGTAACTAATGAGTTATGCGTGCACAGGTTCCACTTTATTCTACTAGAGATTAAACTTTACCGGGTAGTAGTAACTGTCTTAGACTTGAGACGTAAACATCCCCGGGAGTATGCAAACATGATTGCAATGCTCCAGAAGTAAGTTCAATCAATCATTATCGCACCATATTGGCAACTTTTGTTCATTTCCTGATATCAAGTAATTATTTTCTTTGCCCGAAAGGGTTTGGAAATAGTTCACCGGAATGGTTCTGGGACTGTGGAGGGAGCTACGATTTACACACCCCAAAGTAAGTAGTACTAGCTAGTTCCGTGCATCTCTCATTGATTCTAGTTTCATCAATACCATTTATCATGCTTGATTATCAGTTTGATTGAACTCTATTTCTCGTAAAGTACTTGTCGCAGGAATGCGGGAATAATTTATGTGGATACTACATTTGCGAGTTCATCTACAACTCGACCTTTCAGCGGGGCTACTCTGCCAAACATTTTGAAGTACGTAAACAATAATATTCATAATTTTATTTTATTACCATCAATTGTGTTGAGTTTCATTCATATATATGTATTGACCCCCTACTTTTAAATTAGATGTGGCAGATGCGGGATGAATTCCTACCACATGATCGCATACGAGCAATTCAAGAGGAATTGGCGGGATTCTTTCTTAACAACGTCATACATAAAGACGGAGAGTACCATGTGGAAATCGAAATGGATTTTAAATGTTAGGGATTGTGAGAGATGTTATATTTTATATATGTACTAGCTGAAGGAAATATGCCCTAGAGGCAATAATAAAGTTATTATTTATTTCCTCATATCATGATAAATGTTTGTTATTCATGCTAGAATTGTATTAACCAGAAACATAATACATGTGTGAATACATAGACAAACATAGTGTCACTAGTATGCCTCTACTTGACTAGCTCAATGATCAAAGATGGCTGAGTTTCCTAATCATAGATATGAGTTATCATTTGGTCAACGGGATCACATCATTAGAAGAATGATGTGATTGACTTGACCCATTTTGTTAGCTTAGCACTTGATCGTTTAGTATGTTGCTATTGCTTTCTTCATGACTTATACATGTTCCTATAACTATGAGATTATGTAACTCCTGCTTACCGGAGGAATACTTTGTGTGCTACCAAACGTCACAACGTAACTGGGTGATTATAAAGGTGCTCTACAGGTGTCTCCGAAGGTACTTGTTGAGTTGACGTATTTCGAGATTAGGATTTGTCACTCCGATTGTCGGAGAGGTATCTCTGGGCCCTCCCGGTAATGCACATCACTATAAGCCTTGCAAGCAATGTAGCTAATGAGTTAGTTGCGAGATGATGCATTACGTAACGAGTAAAGAGACTTGCCGGTAACGAGGTTGAACTAGGTATTGAGATACCGACGATCGAATCTCGGGCAAGTAACATACTGCTCACAAAGGGAACAACGTATGTTGTTATGCGATTTGACCGATAAAGATCTTCGTAGAATATGTGGGAGCCAATATGAGCATCCAGGTTCCGCTATTGGTTATTGACCGGAGACGTGTCTCGGTAATGTCTACATAGTTCTCGAACCCGTAGGGTTCGCACGCTTAAAGTTCGGTGACGATCGGTATTATGAGTTTTTGTGTTTTGATGCACCGAAGGTAGTTTGGAGTCCCGGATGTGATCACAGACATGATGAGGAGTCCCAAAATAGCCAAGACGTTAAGATCGACATATTGGAATGTTATATTTGGACACCGGATGAGTTCCGGGGGTTATCGGATAAATACCGGAGAACCGGGAGGTTACCGGAACCACCCGGGAGGTTATTGGGCCTCATGGGCCCATGTGGAGGAAGAGGAGAGGCGGCCAGCTAGGGGCGCGCGCCCCCCTAGCCCAAACCGAATTGGACTAGGGGGCGTACCCCCTTTCCTTCTTCTTCTCCTCCCATTCCTTCCCCTCTCCTACATGGACTAGGAAAGAAGGGGGAATCCTACTTGGAGTAGGATTGCCCCCCTTGGGCGCGCCTCCTCCTCCTTGGCCGCCCCCTCCTCTTCCTCCTTTATATACAGGGGCAGGAGGGCACCTCTAGACACAACAATTGGTCATTGATCTCTTAGCCGTGTGCGGTGCCCCCCTCCACCATATTCCACCTCGGTAATATCATAGTGGTGCTTAGGCGAAGCCCTGCGTTGGTAGCATTATCAACACAGTCATCACGTCGTCATGCTGACGGAACTCTCCCGCAAAGCTCTGCTGGATTGGAGTTTGTGGGACGTCATCGAGTTGAACTCGAAGGTGCCGTATGTTCGGTACTTGATCGGTCGGATCATGAAGACGTACGACTACATCAACCGCGTTGTGCTAATGCTTCCGCTTTCGGTCTACGAGGGTACGTGGACAACACTCTCCCCTCTCGTTGCTATGCATCACCATGATCTTGCGTGTGCGTCGGAATTTTTTTGAAATTACTACGTGCCCCATCAGTGGCATCCGAGCCTGGTTTTATGCGTAGATGTTATATGCACGAGTAGAACACAAGTGAGTTGTGGGCGATACAAGTCATACTGCTTACCAGCATGTCATACTTTGGTTTGGCGGTATTGTTGGATGAAGCGGCCTAGACCGACATTACGCATACGCTTACGCGAGACTGGTTCTACCGACGTGCTTTGCACATAGGTGGCCGGCGGGTGTCAGTTTCTCCAACTTTAGTTGAACCGAGTGTGGCTACGCCCGGTCCTTGAAAAGGTTAAAACAACACTAACTTGACGAACTATCGTTGTGGTTTTGATGCGTAGGTAAGAACGGTTCTTGCTCAGCCCGTAGCAGCCATGTAAAAATTGCAACAACAAAGTAGAGGACGTCTAACTTGTTTTTGCAGGGCATGTTGTCATGTGATATGGTCAAGACATGATGCTAAATTTTATTGTATGAGATGATCATGTTTTGTAACAGAGTTATCGGCAACTGGTAGGAGCCATATGGTTGTCGCTTTATTGTGTGCAATGCAATCGCCCTGTAATTGCTTTACTTTATCACTAAGCGGTAGTGATAGTCGTAGAAGTAATAGTTGGCGAGATGACAATGATGCTATGATGGAGATCAAGGTGTCACGCCGGTGACGATGGTGATCATGATGGTGCTTCGGAGATGGAGATCACAAGAACAAGATGATGATGGCCATATCATATCACTTATATTGATTGCATGTGATGTTTATCCTTTATGCATCTTATTTTGCTTTGATTGACGATAGCATTATAAGATGATCTCTCACTAAATTTCAAGGTAAAAGTGTTCTCCCTGAGTATGCACCGTTGCCAAAGTTTGTCGTGCCGAGACACCACGTGATGATCGGGTGTGATAAGCTCTACGTCCATCTACAACGGGTGCAAGCTAGTTTTGCACATGCAGAATACTCGGCTTAAACTTGACGAGCCTAGCATATGCATATATGGCCTCGGAACACTGAGACCGAAAGGTCGAGCGTGAATCATATAGTAGATATGATCAACATAGTGATGTTCACCATTGAAAACTACTCCAGTTCACGTGATGATCGGTTATGGTTTAGTTGATTTGGATCACGTGATCACTTAGATGATTAGAGATATGTCTATCTAAGTGGGATTTTTTAAGTAATATGATTAATTGAACTTGAACTTATCATGAACTTAGTACCTGATAGTATTTTGCTTGTCTATGTTGTTGTAGATAGATGGCCTGTGCTGTTGTTCCGTTAAAATTTAATGCGTTCCTTGAGAAAGCAAAGTTGAAAGATGATGATAGCAATTACACGGACTGGGTCCGTAACTTGAGGATTATCCTCATTGCTGCACAGAAGAATTACGTCCTGGAAGCACTACTAGGTGCTAGGCCTGCTGCAGATGCAAGTAATGATGTTAAGAACATCTGGCAGAGCAAAGCTGATGACTACTCGATAGTTCAGTGTGGCATGCTTTACGGCTTAGAACCGGGACTTCAACGACGTTTTGAATGTCATGGAGCATATGACATGTTCCAGGAGTTGAAGTTAATATTTCAAGCAAATGCCCGGATTGAGAGATATGAAGTCTCCAATAAGTTCTATAGCTGCAAGATGGAGGAGAATAGTTCTGTCAGTGAACATATACTCAAAATGTCTGGGTATAACAATCACTTGATTCAAGTGGGAGTTAATCTTCCGGATGATAGTGTCATTGATAGAATTCTTCAATCACTGCCACCAAGCTACAAGAGCTTCGTGATGAACTATAATATGCAAGGGATGAACAAGACAATTCCCGAGCTCTTCGCAATGCTAAAGGCTGCGGAGGTAGAAATCAAAAAGGAGCATCAAGTGTTGATGGTCAACAAGACCACCAGTTTCAAGAAAAAGGGTAAAGGGAAGAAGAAGGGGAACTTCAAGAAGAACGGCAAACAAGTTGCTGCTCAAGAGAAGAAACCCAAGTCTGGACCTAAGCCTGAGACTGAGTGCTTTTACTGCAAGTAGACTGGTCAGTGGAAGCGGAACTGCCCCAAGTATTTGGCGGATAAGAAGGATGGCAAGGTGAACAAAGGTATATGTGATATACATGTTATTGATGTGTACCTTACCAGAGCTCGCAGTAGCACCTGGGTATTTGATACTGGTTTTGTTGCTAATATTTGCAACTCGAAACAGGGACTACGGATTAAACGAAGACTGGCTAAGGACGAGGTGAGGATGCGCATGGGAAATGGTTCCAAAGTTGATGTGATCGCCGTCGGCACGCTACCTCTACATCTACCTTCGGGATTAGTTTCAGACCTGAATAATTGTTATTTGGTGCAAGCGTTGAGCATGAACATTATATTTGGATCTTGTTTAATGCGGGACGATTATTCATTTAAATCTGACAATAATGGTTGTTCTATTTACATGAGTAATATCTTTTATGGTCATGCACCCTTAAAGAATGGTCTATTTTTGTTGATTCTCGATGGTAGTGATACACATATTCATAATGTTGAAGCCAAAAGATGCAGAGTTAATAATGATAGTGCAACTTATTTGTGGCACTGCCGTTTGGGTCATATTGGTGTAAAGCGCATGAAGAAACTCCATACTGATGGACTTTTGAAATCACTTGATTATGAATCACTTGGTACTTTCGAACCATGCCTCATGGGCAAGATGACTAAAACGCCGTTCTTCGGAACTATGGAGCGAGCGACAGATTTGTTGGAAATCATACATACCAATGTATGTGGTCTGATGAATATTGAGGCTCGCGGTGGGAAATGTTATTTTCTCACCTTCACAGATGATTTGAGCATATATGGGTATATCTACTTAATGAAACATAAGTCTGAAACATTTGAAAGTTCAAAGAATTTCAGAGTAAAGTGGAAAATCATCGTAACAAGAAAATAAAGTTTCTACGATCTGATCGTGGAGGAGAATATTTGAGTTACAAGTTTGGTCTACATTTGAAACAATGCGGAATAGTTTCGCAACTCACGCTGATACGTCTCCGTCGTATCTATAATTTTTGATTGTTCCATGCCAATATTATTCACTTTCATATACTTTTTGGCAACTTTTTATATTATTTTTGGGACTAACATATTGATCCAGTGCCCAGTGCCAGTTCCTGTCTGTTGCATGTTTTTTGTTTCACAGAAACCCAATATCAAACGGAGTCCAAACGGGAAAAAATGGACAGAGATTTTTTTTGGAATATTTATGATTTTTAGGAAGTAAAATCAAAGCGAAACGGCATCCAAGGTGGGCACGAGGTAGGGGGGCGCGCCCTACCCCCCCAGGCGCGCCCCTGACCCTCGTGGTCCACCTATAAGGCGGTTGATGCTCTCCTTCTGGCGCAAGAAAGATAATTTTACAAGGAAGATCTGAGCGAAATATTCACCCCAATCGGAGTTACGGATCTCCGGATATAAAAGAAACGGTGAAGGTGTAGAATCTGCCAACGCAGAGAACGCAGAAACAAAGAGATAGATAAAATCTCAGAGGGGCTCTCGCCCCTCCCAATCCATGGGAGCCAAGGACTAGAGGGGAAACCCTTCTCCCATCTAGGGATAAGGTCAAGGAAGAAGAAGAAGAAGGGGGGCCCTCTCCCCCTTGCTTCCGGTGCCGCCGGAACGCCGCCAGGGGCCATCATCATCACCGCGATCTTCACCAACACCTCTGCCATCTTCACCAACATCTCCACCAACTCTTCCCCCCTCTATGCAGCGGTGTAACCTCTCTCTTACCCACTGTAATCTCTACTTAAACATGATGCTCAACGCTATATATTATTTCCCAATGATGTATGGCTATCCTATGATGTTTGAGTAGATCTGTTTTGTCCTAATGGCTATTTGATGATCGTGATTGGTTTCAGTTGTATGTTTTATTATTGGTGCTGTCCTATGGTGCCCTCCGTGTCGCGCAAGCGTGAGGGATTCCCGCTGTAGGGTGTTGCAATACGTTCATGATTCGCTTATAGTGGGTTGGTGAGTGACTGAAACACAAACCTGAGTAAGAGGGATTGTTGCGTATGGGATAAAGGGGACTTGATGCTTTAATGCTATGGTTGGGTTTTACCTTAATGAATCTTTAGTAGTTGCGGACGCTTGCTAGAGTTCCAATCATAAGTGCATATGATCCAAGTAGAGAAAGTATGTTAGCTTATGCCTCTCCCTCAAATAAAATTGCAATAATGATTACCGGTCTAGTTATCGATTGCCTAGGGACAAATAACTTTCTCGTGACAACAAGCTCTTTACTTTTACTAATTTAGTTATGTCTTTATCTAAACAGCCCCTAGTTTATATTTACTTGTTCTTTATTATCTTGCAAACCTTTCCAACAACACCTATAAAGTACTTCTAGTTTCATACTTGTTCTAGGTAAAGCAAATGTCAAGCGTGCGTAGAGTTGTATCGGTGGTCGATAGAACCTGAGGGAATATTTATTCTACCTTTAGCTCCTCGTTGGGTTCGACACTCTTACTTATCGAAAACTGTTGCGATCCCCTATACTTGTGGGTTATCAAGACCTTTTTCTGGCGCCGTTTCCGGGGAGTCATAGCGTGGGGTGAATATTCTCGTGTGTGCTTGTTTGCTTTATCATTAAGTAATTTTTATTTGCTGTTCTTAGTTGTTTTCTATCTTTAGCTATGGTTAGGAAACGCAAAATACCAAAAAAATTAGGTGTACCTGCTGAACCAATGGTTGAAGAACCACTCAAAATCTATCACACTGCTGAAGCTTATTACTTGGACCATCTTCGATCCCTATGTGCTCGTGCTGAAACCCCAACTAGCTTAGTTGAGGGCAAATCTTTATATGAGCATGCTTGTTAAGTGCGACAACCGTATATCTGAAAAAGGGAAACTATTATGGGGTCAAATTCAACGTTTACAATGCTATGCTTGGAATTTATGTTGGGAATATGATTTTACTTGTTGTTCTGAAAACCCTAAAAAACACCTTCCCTACCAATGTGAGTTTATTGATAATGGGATCTTATCTTCGTATGCTAAGGGTGTTTATAGTTACTATGATGTTCAACAAATTGAAGAATTTTTTGCTTTTAAGGGTGCTCTTGAAATTGCTATTTTGATTGCAAAGTATGATACTACTCTTTACAAATCTGAAAATTTTGCCATACTTGAGTATTGTTATGAGAATTATGCTTCTAATGCCTATGTTAAACAATTTATTAAGAAAACCTCCGCTGTCCAAGAAGAGACTAATATTTTGCAGGAAGCTATGGAAGAAGAAATTGATAAAACTGTGAGCTCATTGGATGAAAAAGATGATGAGGAGAGCGAAGAACAAAAGGAGGAGGAGCGGATTAGCTACCCGTGCCCACCTTCTAATGAGAGTAACCCTCCAACTCATACATTATTTAATTCCCCTTCGTGCTTACCGAAGGATGATTGCTATGATGATTGTTATGATCCCGTTGATTCTCTTGAAATATCCCTTTTTGATGATGCTTGCTATGCTTATGGCCAAGATGCCAATATGAATTATGCTTATGGAGATGAACTTGCTATAGTTCCTTATGTTAAACATGAAATTGTTGCTATTGCACCCACGCATGATAGTCCTATTACCTTTTTGAATTCTCCAAACTACACTATATCGGAGAAGTTTGTGCTTATTAAGGATTATATTGATGGGTTGCCTTTTACCATTGCACATGATGATTTTGATGAATATAATATGCATGTGCTTGCTGCTCCTACTTGCAATTATTATGAGAGAGGAACTATTTCTCCACCTCCCTATGTTTCCCACACGATAAAATTGCAAGAAACTATTTATACTATGCATTGGCCTTTACTATGTGTGCATGAATTGTTTTTTTATGACATGCCGATGCATAGGAAGAGAGTTAGACTTCGTTGTTGCATGATATATGTTACTTTGTGCTCACTACTAAATTACAAATCATTTTTAATTAAAATTGGCTTTGATATACCTTGGGATCCGGGTGGATTCATTACTTGAGCACTAAATGCCTAGCTTAATGGCTTTAAAGAAAGCGCTGCCAGGGAGACAACCCGGAAGTTTTAGAGAGTCATTTATTTCTGTTGAGTGCTTTCATATAGTTTAAAAACAACAAAAATAAAGAGAGGAACCTAAAAACTTTTCAAAAAGGAAAGTGAAAGTAAGAAAGACAAGCATTGTTGAAGTGGGAGAGCTCCTTGAACTTTATTCATGCTCATGAAAACTTTGTGAATCATAATTACAGAAACTTTTCATCAAAAATAATTATCCCCTTGTACAATTCCATTGTATTATAAAAATAATGTGCCAAGGTTTGCCTTTAGGATGTTTACAATGCTTGTTGGTTTGTACGGTGCAGGACAGAAACTTTGGCTGTAGTGCGCGATTTTACATTTTTAACTGAAAAGTCAAATGGTTCCGATTACTTTTGCACTGTATTGATATACAACTTGTTTATTTTTCCTAATTTTGGTAGAATTTTTGGGGTACCAGAAGTATTGTGATTGTTCAGATTGCTACAGACTGTTCTGTTTTTGACAGATTCTGTTTTTGATGCATAGTTTGCTTGTTTTGATGAATTTATCAATTTATATTAGTGTATTAAGCCATGAAAAAGTTATATTACAGTAGACACAATGCAAAAACAAAATATGAATTGGTTTGCAACAGTACTTAGAGTGGTGATTTGCTTTATTATACTAATGGATCTTACTGAGTTTTCTGTTGAAGTTTTGTGTGGATGTAGTGTCTAATCGAGGATGTTTCGATGTGAGAAGAAGGAAGAGAGGCAAGAGCTGAAGCTTGGGGATGCCCGAGGCACCCCAAGTAAATATTCAAGGACACTCAAGCGTCTAAGCTTGGGGATGCTGGGGAGGCATCCCCTCTTTCTTCAACAAGTATCGGCATGTTTCGGATTCGTTTTGTTCATGCATTATGTGCAAGTCTTGGAGCGTATTTCGCAATTAGGTTTTTACTTTTCTTTTATGCACCATGCTGGTATGAGATAGTCCTTGGTTGATTTATAGAATGCTCATTGCACTTCACTTAAATCTTTTGAGTATGGCTTTATAGAATGCTTCATGTGCTTCACTTATATCATTTGAAGTATGGATTGCCTGTTTCTCTTCACATAGAAAACCGCCATTTGTAGAGTGCTCTTTTGCTTCACTTATATCTATTTAGAGAGATGACAGGAATTGGTCATTCACATGGTTAGTCATAAAATCCTACATAAACTTGTAGATCGCTGAATATGATATGTTTGATTCCTTGCAATAGTTTTGCGATATAAGATGGTGATATTAGAGTTATGCTAGTGGGTGGTTGTGGATTGTAGAGACACTCGTGTTGAGGTTTGCAAGTCCCGTAGCATACACGTATGGTAACAGTTGTGTGACAAATTTGAAGCATGGGGTGTTTCTTTGATTGTCTTCCTTATGAGTGGCGATCGGGGACGAGCGATGGTCTTTTCCTACGAATCTATCCACCTAGGGGCATGCATAGTAGTACTTTGCTTCGAGGGATAATAAAATTTTGCAATAAGTATATGAGTTCTTTATTACTAATGTGAGTCCATGGATTATACGCACTCTCACCTTTCCACCTTTGCTAGCCTCTTCGGTACCGTGCATTGCCCTTTCTCACCTCGAGAGTTGGTGCAAACTTCACCGATGCATCCAAACCCCGTGATACGATACGCTTTATCACACATAAGCCTCATTATATCTTCCTCAAAACAGCCACCGTACCTACCTATCATGGCATTTCCATAGCCATTCCAAGATATATTGCCATGCAACTTTCATCATCGTCATATTCATGACTTGAGCATTCATTGTCATATTGCTTTGCATGATCGTAAGATAGCTAGCATGATGTTTTCATGGCTTGTCCATTTTTTGATGTCATTGCTATGCTAGATCATTGCACATCCCGGTACACCACCGAAAGCATTCATATAGAGTCATATCTTTGTTCCAGTATCGAGTTGTAATATCGAGTTGTAAGTAAATAAAAGTGTGATGATCATCATTATAGAACATTTCCCAAAAAAAAGGAAAGGCCAAAGAAGCCTAAATAAAAAAGGGGGCCAAAGAAGCCCACCAAAAAAAGGGGCAATGTTACTATCTCTTTTTCCACACTTGTGCTTCAAAGTAGCACCATGTTCTTCATGTAGTGAGTCTCATATCTTGTGCTTCAAAGTAGCACCATGTTCTTTATATAGATTGTCTCCTATGTTGTCACTTTCATATACTAGTGGGAATTTTCATTATAGAACTTGGCGATTCCAACGATGGGCTTCCTCAAATGCCCTAGGTCTTCATGAGCAAGCAAATTGGATGCACACCCACTTAGTTTCTTTTGTTGAGCTTTCATACACTTATAGCTCTTAGTGCATCCGTTGCATGGCAATCCCTACTCCTCACATTGATATCTATTAATGGGCATCTCCATAGCCCGTTGATACGCCTAGTTGATGTGAGACTTTCTCCTTTTTTGTCTTCTCCACATAACCTCCATCATTATATTTTATTCCACCTATAGTGCTATATCCATGGCTTGCGCTCATGTATTGCATGAGGGTTGAAAAAGCTGAAGCGCGTTAAAAATTATGAATCAATTGCTCGGCTTGTCATCGGGGTTGTGCACAATGGGGGCATTTTGTGCGACGAAAACGAAGCACGGCCAAACTATATGATTTTGTAGGGATAAGCTTGCTTTGGCCTTGTTGTTTTGAAAAGACATGATTGCTTTATTCGTATGCTCAAAGTATTATTGTTTTTTATGTCAAATGATAGACTATTGCTTTGAATCACTCGTGTCTTAATATTCATGTCATGATTAGACATATGATCAAGATTATGCTAGGTAGTATTCCACATCAAAAATTATTCTTTTTTTTCATTTACCTACTCGAGGACGAGCAGGAATTAAGCTTGGGGATGCTGATACGTCTCCGTCGTATCTATAATTTTTGATTGTTCCATACCAATATTATTCACTTTCATATACTTTTTGGCAAGTTTTTATATTATTTTTGGGACTAACATACTGATCCAGTGCCCAGTGTCAGTTCCTGTCTGTTGCATGTTTTTTGTTTCGCAGAAACCCAATATCAAACGGAGTCCAAACGGGAAAAAAACGGACGGAGATTTTTTTGGAATATTTATGATTTTTAGGAAGTAAAATCAACACGAAACGGTATCCGAGGTGGGCATGAGGTAGGGGGTGCGCCCTAGCCCCCCAGGCACGCCCCTGACCCTCGTGGTCCACCCGTAAGGTGGTTGATGCTCTCCTTCCGGCGCAAGAAAGCTAATTTTACAAGGAAGATCTGAGCGAAAGATTCACCCCAATCGGAGTTACGGATCTCCGGATATAAAAGAAATGGTGAAGGTGTAGAATCTGCCAACGCAGAGAACGCAGAAACAAAGAGATAGATCCAATCTCGGAGGGGCTCTCGCCCCTCCCAAGCCATGGGAGCCAAGGACTAGAGGGGAAACCCTTCTCCCATCTAGGGATAAGGTCGAGGAAGAAGAAGAAGAAGGGGGGCCCTCTCCCCCTTGCTTCCGGTGCCGCCGGAACGCCGCCAGGGGCCATCATCATCACCGCAATCTTCACCAACACCTCTGCCATCTTCACCAACATCTCCACCAACTCTTCCCCCCTCTATGCAGCGGTGTAACCTCTCTCTTACCCGCTGTAATCTCTACTTAAACATGGTGCTCAACACTATATATTATTTCCCAATGATGTATGGCTATCCTATGATGTTTGAGTAGATCTGTTTTGTCCTAATGGCTATTTGATGATCGTGATTGGTTTGAGTTGTATGTTTTATTATTGGTGCTGTCCTATGGTGCCCTCCATGTCGCGCAAGCGTGAGGGATTTCCGCTGTAGGGTGTTGCAATACGTTCATGATTCGCTTATAGTGTGTTGGTGAGTGACTGAAACACAAACCCGAGTAAGAGGGATTGTTGCGTATGGGATAAAGGGGACTTGATGCTTTAATGCTATGGTTGGGTTTTACCTTAATGAATCTTTAGTAGTTGCAGACACTTGCTAGAGTTCCAATCATAAGTGCATATGATCCAAGTAGAGAAAGTATGTTAGCTTATGCCTCTCCCTCAAATAAAATTGCAATAATGATTACCGGTCTAGTTATCGATTGCCTAGAGACAAATAACTTTCTCGTGACAACAAGCTCTTTACTTTTACTAATTTAGTTGTGTATTTATCTAAACAACCACTAGTTTATATTTACGTGTTCTTTATTATCTTGCAAACCTTTCCAACAACACCTACAAAGTACTTCTAGTTTCATACTTGTTCTAGGTAAAGCAAATATCAAGCGTGCGTAGAGTTGTATCTGTGGTCGATAGAACTTGAGGAAATATTTATTCTACCTTTAGCTCCTCGTTGGGTTCGGCACTCTTACTTATCGAAAACTGTTGTGATCCCCTATACTTGTGGGTTATCACACGCCACCCGGAACACCACAACGTAATGGTGTGTCCGAACGTTGTAATCGTACCTTACTAGATATGGTACGATCTATGATATCTCTTACAGATTTACCGCTATCATTTTAGGGTTATGCTTTAGAGACGGCTGCATTCATGTTAAATAGGGCACCATCAAAATCCGTTGAGACGACGCCTTATGATCTATGGTTTGGCAAGAAACCAAAGTTGTTGTTCTGCGATGCTTATGTGAAAAAACTTCAACCTGGTAAGCTCGAACCCAATCGGAGAAATGTGTCTTCATAGGATACCCAAAGGAAACTGTTGGGTACACCTTCTATCACAGATCCGAAGGCAAGACATTCGTTGCTAAAAATGGATCCTTTCTAGAGAAAGAGTTTCTCTCGAAAGAAGTGAGTGGGAGGAAAGTAGAACTTGATGAGGTAACTATACCTGCTCCCTTATTGGAAGGTAGTTCATCATAGAAACCGGTTCCTATGGCGCCTACACCAATTAGTGAGGAAGCTAATGATATTGATCATGAAACTTCAGATCAAGTTACTACCGAACCTCATAGGTCAACCAGAGTAAGATCCGCACCAGAGTGGTATAGTAATCCTATTCTGGAGGTCATGTTACTTGACCATGGCGAACCTACAAACTATGAGGAAGCGATGATGAGCCCAGATTTCGCAAAATGGCTTGAGGCCATGAAATCTGAGATGGGATCCATGTATGAGAACAAAGTGTGGACTTTGGTTGACTTGCCCGATGATCGGCAAGCCATCGAGAATAAATGGATCTTCAAGAAGAAGATTGACGCTGATGGTAATGTTACTGTCTACAAAGCTCGACTTGTTGTGAAAGGTTTTCGACAAGTTCAAGGGGTTGACTACGATGAGACTTTCTCACCCGTAGCGATGCTTATGTATGTCCGAATCATGTTAGAAATTGCCGCATTTTATGATTATGAAATTTGGCAAATGGATGTCAAAACTGCATTCCTGAATGGATTTCTGAAAGAAGAGTTGTATATGATGCAACCAGAAGGTTTTGTCGATCCAAAAGGTGCTAACAAAGTGTGCAAGCTCCAGCGATCCATTTATGGACTGGTGCAAGCCTCTCGGAGTTGGAATAAATGCTTTGATAGTGTGATCAAAGCATATGGTTTTATACAGACTTTTGGAGAAGCCTGTATTTACAATAAAGTGAGTGGGAACTCTGTAGCATTTCTAATATTATATGTGGACGACATATTGTTGATTGAAAATGATATAGAATTTCTGGATAGCATAAAAGGATACTTGAATAAAAGTTTTTCAATGAAAGACCTCGGTGAAGCTGCTTATATATTGGGCATCAAGATCTATAGAGATAGATTAAGACGCTTAATTGGAATTTCACAACGTACATACCTTGATAAAGTTTTGAAAAACTTAAAAATGGATCAAGCAAAGAAAGGGTTCTTGCCTGTAATACAAGGTGTGAAGTTGAGTCAAACTCAATGCCCGACCACTGCAAAAGATAGAGAGAAAATGAAAGATGTTCCCTATGCTTCAGCCATAGGCTCTATCATGTATGCAATGCTGTCTACCAGACCTGATATGTGTCTTGCTATTAGCTTAGCAGGGAGGTACCAAAGTAATCCAGGAGTGGGTCACTAGACAGCGGTCAAGAACATCCTGAAGTACCTTAAAAGGACTAACGATATGTTTCTCGTTTATGGATGTGACAAAGAGCTAATCGTGAATGGTTACGTCGATGCAAGCTTTGACACTGACCCGGACGATTCTAAACCGCAAACCGGATATGTATTTATATTAAGCGGTGGAACTGTCAGTTGGTGCAGTTCTATACAAAGCGTCGTGGCGGGATCTGCGTGTGAAGCGGAGTACATAGCTGCTTCGGAAGCAACAAATGAAGGAGTCTGGATGAAGGACTTCATATACGATCTAGGTGTCATACGTAGTGCATCGGGTCCAATGAAAATCTTTTGTGACAATACTGGTTCAATTGCCTTGGCAAAGGAATCCAGATTTCACAAGAGAACCAAGCACATCAAGAGAAGCTTCAATTTCCATCCGGGACCAAGTCCAGGTGGGAGACATAGAGATTTGCAAGATACATACGGATCTGAATGTTGCAGACCCGTTGACTAAGCCTCTTCCACGAGCAAAACATGATCAGCACCAAGGCTCCATGGGTGTTAGAATCATTACTGTGTAATCCAGATTATTGACTCTAGTGCAAGTGGGAGACTGAAGGAAATATGCCCTAGAGGCAATAATAAAGTTATTATTTATTTCCTCATATCATGATAAATGTTTATTATTCATGCTATAATTGTATTAACCGGAAACATAATACATGTGTGAATACATAGACAAACATAGTGTCACTAGTATGCCTCTACTTGACTAGCTCATTGATCAAAGATGGTTGAGTTTCCTAATCATAGATATGATTTATCATTTGATCAATGGGATCACATCATTAGAGAATGATGTGATTGACTTGACCCATTTCGTTAGCTTAGCACTTGATCGTTTAGTATGTTGCTATTGCTTTCTTCATGACTTATACATGTTCCTATAACTATGAGATTATGTAACTCCCGCTTACCGGAGGAACACTTTGTGTGCTACCAAACGTCACAACATAACTGGGTGTATAAAGGTGCTCTACAGGTGTCCCCGAAGGTACTTGTTGAGTTGACGTATTTCGAGATTAGGATTTGTCACTCCGATTGTCGGAGAGGTATCTCCGGGCCCTCTCCGTAATGCACATCACTATAAGCCTTGCAAGCAATGTAGCTAATGAGTTAGTTGCGATATGATGCATTACGTAATGAGTAAAGAGACTTGCAAGCAACGAGATTGAACTAGGTATTGAGATACCGACGATCGAATCTTAGGCAAGTAACATACCGATGACAAAGGGAACAACATATGTTGTTATGCGGTTTGACCGATAAAGATCTTCGTAGAATATGTGGGAGCCAATATGAGCATCCAGGTTCCGCTATTGGTTATTGACCGGGGACGTGTCTCAGTCATGTCTACATAGTTCTCGAACCCGTAGGGTCCGCACGCTTAAAGTCCGGTGACGACCGGTATTATGAGTTTTTGTGTTTTGATGCACCGAAGGTAGTTCAGAGTCCCGGATGTGATCACAGACATGACGAGGAGTCTCGAAATAGTCGAGACGTTAAGATTGATATATTGGAATGTTATATTTGGACACCGGATGAGTTCCGGGGGTTATCGGATAAATACTGGAGAACCGGGAGGTTACCGAAACCACCCGGGGGGTTATTGGGCCTCATGGGCCCATGTGGAGGAAGAGGAGAGGCGGCCAGCTAGGGGAGCGCGACCCCCTAGCCCAAACCAAATTGGACTAGGGGGACGGCCCCCCTTTCCTTCTTCTTCTCCTCCCCTTCCTTCCCCTCTCCTACTTGGACAATGAAAGAAGGGGGAATCCTACTTGGAGTATGATTGCCCCCCTTGGGCGCGCCTCCTCCTCCTTGGCCGTCCCCTCCTCCTCTCCCTCCTTTATATACGGGGGCAGGGGGGCACCTCTAGACACAACAATTGATCATTGATCTCTTAGCCGTGTGCGGTGCCCCCCTCCACCATATTCCACCTCGGTAATATCGTAGTGGTGCTTAGGCGAAGCCCTGCGTCGGTAGCATCATCAGCACCGTCATCACGCCGTCGTGCTGACGGAACTCTCCCGCAAAGCTCTGCTGGATCGGAGTTCGTGGGACATCATCGAGCTGAATGTGTGCTGAACTCGGAGGTGTCGTACGTTCGGTACTTGATCGGTCGGATCGTGAAGACGTACGACTACATCAATCGTGTTGTGCTAACGCTTCCACTTTCGGTCTACGAGGGTACGTGGACAAAACTCTCCCCTCTCGTTGCAATGCATCACCATGATCTTGCGTGTGCGTAGGAAATTTTTTTAATTTACTACGTTCCCCATCAGTAGCGTCGGATAGATATACAGAAACTTGTTGTTCGTCTAATCTCGGAGAAAGAGAGGTCACTTCTCTCTGTATATGTTCATGACGATCTTGTGTAATTAATGGTTCCTTCATTTGCTTACTAGCTAGCGTGTCGAGTTCTCTCTATATGTATAGTAGCTAGCGTCGACCAAGCACGAAGAAAAAGAGGTCACTTCTCTCTATTAGCTAGCTAAGACAATATGAAACCACTAAATTAACCCTCCAAAACCCCTACCCCCCCCCCCCCCTCTTAAAAAAATAAAAAACCCAACGCCTGCGAGCTGCTGACGCGTGGCTGCCTTTTGGTCCCGATTGGTGTTACCAACCGGGAATAAAGGTCCTCCTGCTGGGCGCCCTGCAGCGGCCACGTGTAGCCCCTTCTGTCCCGGTTCGTAAGCAAACCGGGACTAAAGGTTTTGGGCTTTAGTCCCGGTTCCAGAACCGGGATTAAAGGCCCTCTCAAACCGGGACTAGTATCCTGTTTTCTACTAGTGGTGCTAGGGGTGGTGTTGTTGCGCTCAACGCCTATGTATCCTGTCTTGGGTGTGTGCGTGTGTTGCGGTGGCTTGTGTGTGCATTGGGTGCTTGATGATCGGAGCTTTATATATAAAGCGGGACGAAAGCCTTTTTAGGTAAATTTTAGGGTTTGAAATTTAGTGATCTTTCTGTCTGTCTTATCAAATTTCAGCAGTTGAAACTTAGTGAAGTTCTATAACTCATCAAAATGTATTTAAAAGTTGTCTTATTTCGAAGCCCTCGTCACGAGGAAAAAAAATACAAACGCAACTTAATTTAGACTTTTGGTTCAAAATATATAAATATTCAAAAACAAAATCCAAAAGAAAAATGGGATCGGTGCTCCGCACCTGCCTGCCACAAATCCTCTTCCATCACCAGAGCCAACTTCTGAACCAACGCCCTGGAGAATAAACCATACTGTTGGCGTCCGAAGGTGGACAAATCTAAGATCCCAACCTAGAAAAAAAAGCAGTACCAATGAGACGAAGAGAAGACTGGAGAACCAAACTGCAAATGAAGGCCACCATTTTGCAACAGATAGAAAACCTAAACCGGACAAATGTCGGTTTACAATCCTAAACACTATGTGCGCAAGACTAACTACCTGTTTAGTTGTTGAGGGACAACCATTACTGAGTTAAAATTCCGTTTACAGCTGTAAAGAAATTTTGAAATTGGATCCCACTTATTTGCACGGAAGGTCGACACTACTTTAAATACTCCAAGTACACCATGCAACTACCAGCACATTCGTTGGAGCCAAAACAATTCAGACAGGTGACTACTGCGTCAACTACCAGGTGCGTACGCTTTGATCCCCACAGAGTGGTACCAAATGAGCATAGCTATTGGGAGCCAAACCGATTTCGAAACTGGGATACTCCGGCCACGATAGCAAATGAGGAAATTTCGAACTGGGATGGACGGGATCAGGGGCATTTAGAGCATCTCTAACAACTGGACCCTCCACGTCGCAAAAAAATAAGGACCCTCCACTTCCCTCTAAAGTAAGTAGTACTAGCTAATCTACGAAAATCCGTTGGTACTCTCGGGAGCGCGTGCTCCTGCACGCAAAAATACCTTTTTTTAACACAGTACAGATGCAAGCGATCATACATACATCACACCCTACATTTATGAGTACCTTCAAAAGACTGAGCTGACATATCATCTTGAGATTACAAAGTCATCATAAACGCCTCGTTGTCGACGAGAATGTCTCCTCCCACTAAAAGCGCACACCTACCTCTATGAGTACCTTCAAAAGACTGATCCGGCATATCATCTTGAGATTACAAAGTCACTATAGGCGCCTCGTTTTCGACGGGAACGTCTCCTCCCACTGAAAGCGCATCGCCGGAAATCCTGAAATAAATCCAGAAATAATGCGAGCACCAGGATTTGAACCCTGGTGGGCGGGGGATACCACTGTCCCTCTAACCATCCAATCACAGGTTGTTCACTGCAAAAATACTTTTTGAAATGTAAAAAGAATTCAAGAAAAATTCTATGAGTTCTTTGTCACATCCAAATATTACCCCAAAATATTATCCTAAATTTGTTTTTTTGTTTCGCCGTTGATCCGTTTCGCATGAAAATTTTCAAGGTTGCTTGCGACACCAACACGAATATCTGCCCGTGTCACGGGCGACACGGGCAATAGGACCATAGTCGCTGCTTCTAGCCCTTCCTTCTCTTTCCTCCTCGCCGCCGCTGGCCGCGGCCGCTAGGGCAAAGCCCTTCGCGGTGGTCGGCGGCGGTGGGAGCTCTCCCGCACGCGCATCCAATCTATCTTCTCCTTCTCTTGATTGTATCTTGCTGCCCGTGCGCGTCCTGCGCGGTCGCCACCCTAGTTGGGCCTCCTTCCCAAGGCTCTAAGTTTGAAAGGTACGAATGTTGTGGTTAGATCGTGCAATGAAGTGCAGGTGTCTTGTAAGGGCATCTCCAACGCTGACCCTCAAACCACACGCAACCATCCGAACCGCGCGATCCGGACATGTCGTGTCATACGACGTGGACCTGTATCGGTCCGCTCGACAGTCCGTACGTGTTGTGCCATCCAACGCGGGCCTGTATCGGTCCGCTCGGCGGTCCGGATGCACTTTTCTTGAGCAAACCAGACATAAACTAAGGGGCTTTGCGCGCGTCCGGACCACTGCCACGCCCGCGTCTGACTGCCCTGTCCCACAAAAAAAAACCTCCCTCGCCCGCGCGTGCTTCCCTCCTGATGCTAGCCCCGCATTCATGTAGCTGGAGAACGACTGCTCCGTATTGACGCCGGCGCAAAACGGACGGGACCTCTCACTGCCGGCATTGGAGCGGCCCGTTGGACAAGAGAGTGTCGCCTGCCGCACTCCCGGCTGAACACGCCTCCTCGCCGCATTCAAACGACCACAGACTGCCCACCTTCCCCATGAAACCCGTGCATATGCCGAAAAACCTACTCCGACCACACATTCGTTCGCAAGCCGCCAAACACAATGCCAGTTCGCTCCGACCGTCCGCCCGCTATTTAAATGATGCTAGACTCCAGACAAATATCCCACCACACTCCGCTCTCATATCCTCCTTGCACCATTTCCCCCACAATCTCCATAGCATCCGGCGAGCAGGAAAAGGAGTTCCCCGGCATAAAAGCCGGCTGGGTGGCCTGTTTAGCCTGCTCGATCTTGTCTGGGGTAAAAATGGTGGGGGAGGGAAATGTGAATCTGACCTTTCTGGAAAATAACCCCGTGACAAGTTCCAAAGCGCGGTGCTCACATCACCTGCACGCACGGCGATGGAAAAACCCCGTGACCAGACCGGTAGCCGGAGATGATGACTGGATTAGACGGCGATGGAAAAACCCCGTGACCAGACCGGTAGCCGGAGATTATGCCTGGATTAGGATTACCATCAATCCGCGCTTCCACTGCTTCGTAAACCTACGCGGAGACGCGGCTTTCTTCCTAACGTCCAACAGGATCCAGGCAAAAGTGCATACCCACGTTAAGAAATTGCCCTCGCGACCTTCTACGACAGCAGCAGCTAACACCAGCAGACCTAGGAGTAGTAGTAGCATCGCGATAGGCATAGGCAGCTTTAGTGCGAGCGGGCGTACTTAAAAAGTTGGACTAGGATCTAGATTCGATTATTCTTCTATTCTGTCGACACTGGAAAGGCACTGCTGGAACGAACCAATCCTGTTTTCGTAGGAGCCTACCACACCAACGCTTTCTAGTCAAAATCGTCCAGGGGGCATTCCTCCGCTCGACTCATCAAAATAAATCCAGCTGCCCCAACTTTCGCGCGCAGCGTTGTGTTTGTCTGTTTTTGTTTACAGAGGGTCCCATTCATGTCTTATGTTTTTTTTATGTAAAGCTGTTTGTGGCTGATCTGATCATGAATGTTATCATTTCTCAAAATATGATTTCGGTTCTCTATACATTGTCTTATGTCACGTCCCCTGTAGCCGAGTAGCTCTGGTTGATGTACATAGACTAGTGTTCATTGCCTTCCTACGTAGGAGACTGTTTAGTTTTCTTTTTTTTTTTGGAAAAGGAGGATAACCCCCCGGCCTCTACATCGGGACGATGCATGCAGCCATCTTATTAATTATTCACAGAGACCATACAAAGTAATACATCAGTGAGTCTGAAGCCACCATCTAGGCGACACCTGCTGCTACTCCTATCCCATTGATGATGGTGTGCTGAATATCCGAGCCTAATACCAAACGGACATCGTACCAAACTCTAACATCTAAAACCGGATGCCTCAGCCCAACCACATACCGGGACTGGGTCCCATACCGGAGCGACGCACTCTCAGAGGCTGCTGCCGCCATCTTCCACCGGTCCATCTCCAGAGCAGCAACTGACCCATCGACCTTGCCTGGCCTGCCGTCGACGCCACCACGACGCCGGGCAACTCCACCATCCTGCACGAATCCGTCCACACGCGCCTGTCGCCGAACCTCCGCAACACCATGCCACTGGGATCCGCCGTCGGCCTTGGGATGGATGAGACACCGCTTTTTCCGCTTGTCCCGTCCAACTAGCACTTGCTCCGAAACGATGCCATCGGGAGGGACAACGGCATCAAAGGTACCATCATCGTCCGATCCGGTAGATCCAGATCTAGGGTTTTCCCCTGAGCATCACGAGTGGGGTGCCACGACCTACAACAACGATGCCTCAAGAAGGGAACGACGTCATAGACGTTGTCATCGTCCGCCATGACCGAAGTCGAGGCGATTTTCACCGGAAGTCGCGTCCCCTCAACCTCGCAGCTGGTTGGAACCGAACGGAGCCTCGCCGTGGAGACGAGGGCCGCCGTCAGCATGCCGGCAGGGAGCCTCCAGCCTCCCCTCACCGGTCCTCCTCGCGCCATGATATGTCTCCAATGTATTTATAATTTTTGATTGTTCCATGCTATTATATTACCCGTTTTGGATGTTTATGGGCTTTACTTTACACTTTTATATCCTTTTTGGGACTAACCTACTAACCGGAGGCCCAGCCCGAATTGCTGTTTTTTTGCCTATTTCAGTGTTTCAAAGAAAAGGAATATCAAACGGAGTCCAAACGGAATGAAACCTTCCGGAGCGATCTTTTTGGAACAAACGCAATCTAGGAGACTTGGACTGGACGTCAAGCAGCAGACGAGGAAGCCACGAGGCAGGAGGGCGCGCCCTAGGGGGGTGGGCGCGCCCCCACCCTCGTGGGCCCCTCATGGCTCAACTGACCTACTTCTTCCTCCTATATATATCCACGTACCCTGAAAACATCCAGGAGCACCACGAAAAACTATTTCCACCGCCGCAACCTTCTGTATCCGCGAGAGACCATCTTGGAGCCTTCGTCGGCGCTCCGCCGGAGGGGGAATCGACTACGGAGAGCCTCTACATCATCTCCAAGGCCTCTTCGATGAGTTGTGAGTAGTTTACCACAAACCTTCGGGTCCATGGTTATTATGTAGATGTCTTCTTCTCTCTTTAAATCTCAATACAAAGTTCTCCTCGATCTGCTTGGAGATCTATTCGATGTAACTCTCTTTGCGGTGTGTTTATCGAGATCCTATGAATTGTGGGTTTATGATCAAGTTTATCTATGAGAAATATTTGAATCTCCTCTGAATTCTTTTATATATGATTGGTTATCTTTACAAGTCTCTTCGAATTATCAGTTTGGTTTGGCCTACTAGATTGATCTTTCTTGCAATGGGAGAAGTGCTTAGCTTTTGGTTCAATCTTGCGGTGTCCTTTCCCAGTGACAGCAGGGGGAGCAAGGCGCGTATTGTATTGTTGCCATCGAGGATAAAAAGATGGGGTCTATATCATATTGCTTGAGTTTATCCCTCTACATCATGTCATCTTGCTTAATGCGTTACTCTTTTCTTATGAACTTAATACTCTTGATGCAGGCAGGAGTCGGTCGATGTGTGGAGTAATAGTAGTAGATGCAGGCAGGAGTTGGTCTACTTGTTACGGACGTGATGCCTATATACATGATCATGCCTAGATATTCTCATAACTATGCACTTTTCTATCAATTGCTCGACAGTAATTTGTTCACCCATCGTAATACTTATGCTATCTTGAGAGAAGCCACTAGTGAAACCTATGGCCCCCGGGTCTATCTTTTATCATATAAGTTTCTGATCTACCTTTATTTGCAATCTTTACTTTCCAATCTATATAAAAAAACTACCAAAAATATTCATCTTATCTTATTATCTCTATCAGATCTCACTTTCGCAAGTTACCGTGAAGGGATTGACAACCCCTTTATCGCATTGGTTGCGAGGTTCTTGTTTGTTTGTGTAGGTACGAGGGACTTTTAAGGAGCCTCCTACTGGATTGATACCTTGGTTCTCAAAAACTGAGGGAAATACTTATGCTACTTTGCTGCATCACCCTTTCCTCTTCAAGGAAAAACCAACGCAGTGCTCAAGAGGTGCAAGAAGGATTTCTGGCGCCATTGCTGGGGAGGTCTTCGCTCAAGTCAAGACATACCAAGTACCCATCACAAACTATTCTCCCTCGCATTACATTATTTGTCATTTGCCTCTCGTTTTCCTCTCCCCCACTTCATCCTTGCCGTTTACTTTGCCCCTCTTCCGTTTGATCTTTTGTTTGCTTGTGTCTCCATGTGCCTTATATGTGCTTACATTTTGCTTGCTAAAAGTCTATCGGTATGGATCCACTTAAAGTGTTCTATTTGGATCATCTTCGATCCTTATGCGCTCGTGCAGAAACCCCAACTAGCCTAGTTGATGAGAAATCTTTAGATGAGCATGCTCATTTTGTGCGTCACCGTTTGTTTGAAAAAGGTAGACTCTTATGGGATCAAATAAACAGATTGTTGTGTTATGCTTTTAATCTTTGTGAAATTTATGATTTTACTTGTTGCTCTAAGAACCCTAAAAAACACCTTCCCTACCTATGTGAGTTTATTGAAAATGAAATCTTAGCTTCTTATGCAAAGGGTGTTTATAGTAACTATGATATCGAGGAAATTAAAGAATTTGTTGCTTTTAAGGGTGCTTATGAAGTTGCTTCTTTGATTGGAAAGTATGATATTACTCTCTATGAATCTGAAAATTTTGACATACTTAAATTTTGCTATGAAAATTATGCTCATAATGTCTATGTCAAAGAATTTATTGAGAGAATGACCGTTGCTTTGGAAGAAAATAATGATATGCATGAATATATAGATAATGATGACTCCGATGATTTGATTGAAATATCCCTTGATGAACATGATGCTTGCTATTCTTGTGGCCATGATGCCAATATTTATGAAAATGAATTTGCTATAGTTCCTTATGTTAAACATGAGATCGTTGCTATTGCACCCATACTTGGTAGTTCCTTCGATAAAAAGCATGATTGCAATGATTTTGCTACAAATTCTTTTGATGTCAATTGTGCTAATAATATGCAAAAACCTAAGCTTGGGGATGCTAGTTTTGCTATGTCTACTACTTGTTGCATTGATCATGATTGGGGTGATTCTTCTTATGATCTTGAAAATTTATTTAAGCCCCATGATGAGTATGAGATTGATAATAGTGTTTGCAATAATATTGAAAGTGGGTTTGGAAGAGTGTCAACTTTAGATCCCACATATTTCGAGTATGTTCAATCTTATGATATTTTTGATAAAAGTGGGTTTGGAGAGGTCATTACTTTAGTTAATGTTAATCCCATTATCTTGGAAGAGTGTCAACTTTGCATGCATGTGGATCGTGTTGAAAATATTTTATCTGATAGCTACTTTGTTGAATTTTCTTATGATCCCACATGTAATTATTGTGAGAGAGAAAAATATGGTTGTAGAAATTTTCATGTTACAAAATTACCTCTCGTTATGTTGAGATTGCTATTGTTTCTTTCCACTTCCTTGCATATGCTAATTTCTGCTTGCTATGATAATTTGTTTGCTTATAAAATGCCTATGCATAGGAATTATGTTAGACTTAGATGTGTTTATCACATGTTTTATGATGCTCTCTTTATGCTTCAATTCTTGTCTTTCATGTGAGCATCATTGAAATCTCAATGCCTAGCTAAAAAGGCTTTAAAGAAAAGCGCTTGTTGGGAGACAACCCAATTTTTTTTCCTTGATGTTATTTAATAAATAATTCATATAGCCTCTGTTTAGATGTGGTTTTATGTTTTAATTAGTGTTTTGGCCAAGTAGAACCTATAGGACAACCTACGGTGATAATTAATTTGATTCTGCTGAAAAACAGAAACTTTTGCACGCACGAGAATAATTTTAATAAATCACAGGAACATGATTTTTAGTTGATTCTTTTGGCAGTAGATCAATACACAAATTTCGTAGGACTTCCTATTTTGGTAGGAGTTTTAGAGTTCCAGAAGTATTGTAAAGTTACGGATTTCTACAGACTGTTCTGTTTTTGACAGATTCTGTTTTTCGTGTGTTGTTTGCTTATTTTGATGCATCTATGGCTAGTATCGGGGGGTATGAACCATAGAAAAGTTGGAATACAGTAGGTTTAACACAAATATAAATAAATAATGAGTTAATTACAGTATCTTATGTGGTGGTTTTTATTTCTTGCACTAACGGAGCTTATGAGATTTCCTGTTGAGTTTTGTGTTGTGAAGTTTTCAAGTTTTGGGCAAAGATTAGATGGACTATGGAATAAGGAGTGGCAAGAGCCTAAGCTTGGGGATGCCCATGGAACCCCAAGATAATCTAAGGACAACCAAAAGCCTAAGCTTGGGGATGCCCTGGAAGGCATCCCCTCTTTCGTCTTCGTCTATCGGTAACTTTACTTGGAGCTATATTTTTATTCGCCACATGATATGTGTTTTGCTTGGAGCGTCTTGTATGATATGAGTCTTTGCTTTTTAATTTACCGCAATCAGCCTTGCTGTACACACCTTTTGGTAGAGACACACATGATTTGGAATTTATTAGAATACTCTATGTGCTTCACTTATATCTTTTGAGCTAGATAATTTTGCTCTAGTACTTCACATATATCTTTTAGAGCATGGCAGTGGCTTTATTTTGTAGAAATTGTTGATCTCTCATGCTTCACTTATATTATTTTTAGAGTCTTTTAGAACAGCATGTTATTTTTTATGGTTATAAATTTGGTTCTAGAATGATGGGCATCCAAGTTGGGTATAATAAAAACTATCATAGGAAGTGAATTAGATGCTATGATCAATTTGACGCTTGATAATTGTTTTGAGATATAGAGGTGGTAATGTTAGAGTCATGATAGTTAGGTGATTGTGAATTTAAAGAATACTTGTGTTGAAGTTGGCAAGTCCCGTAGCATGCACGTATGGTAAAAGTTGTGTAACAAATTTGTTGCATGGGGTGCTCTTTTGATTGCCTTCCTTATGAGTGGAGGTCGGGATCGCGCGATGGTTAACTCCTACCAACCCTTCCCCTAGGAGAATGTGTAGTAGTACTTTGCTTCAAGGGCTAATAAAACTTTTGCAATAAGTATATGGGTTCTTTATGACTAATGTGAGTCCATGGATTATACGCACTCTTACCTTTCCATCATTGCTAGCCTCCTCGGTACCGTGCATTGCCCTTTCTCACCTTGAGAGTTGGTGCAAACTTCGCCGGTGCATCCAAACCCCGTGATACGATACTCTCTATCACACATAAACCACCTTATATCTTCCTCAAAACAGCCACCATACCAGCTATTATGACATTTCCATAGCCATTCCGAGATATATTGCCATGCAACTTTCCACTGTTCCATTCATCATGACACGTTTCATCATTGTCATATTGCTTTTGCATGATCATGTAGTTGGCATCGTATTTGTGGCATGCTCACCTTCATAATTTTTCATACATGTCACTCTTGATTCATTGCATATCCCGGTACACCGCCGAAGGCATTCATATAGGGTCATATCTTGTTCTAGTATCAAGGTGTAATCAATGAGTTGTAAATAAATAGAAGTGTGATGATCATCATTATTAGAGCATTGTCCCTTATAAAAAAAGAAGAAAGGCCAATAAAAAAAGGAAAGGCCCAAAAAAAGGGGACAATGTTACTATATTTTTCCACACTTGTGCTTCAAAGTAGCACCACGTTCTTCATATAGAGAGTCTCTTATGTTGTCACTTTCATATACTAGTGGGAATTTTTCACTATAGAACTTGGCTTGTATATTCCAACGATGGACTTCCTCAAAATGCCCTAGGTCTTCATGAGCAAGCAAGTTGGATGCACACCCACTTAGTTTCTTTTGTTGAGCTTTCATACATTTATAGCTCTAGTGCATCCGTTGCATGGCAATCCCTACTCCTCATGTTGACATCAATTGATGGGCATCTCCATAGCCCGTTGATTAGCCTCGTCAACGTGAGACTTTATCCTTTTTTGTCTTCTCCACACAACCTCCATCATCATATTCTATTCCACCCATAGTGCTATATCCATGGCTCACGCTCATGTATTGCGTGAGAGTTGAAAAAAGCTAAAGCGCGTTAAAAAGTATGAACCAATTGCTTGGCTGAAACCGGGGTTGTGCATGATGGGAATACTTTGTGTGATGAAAATGAAACATAGCCTAACTATATGATTTTGTAGGGATGAACTTTCTTTAGCCATGTTATTTTGAGAAGACATGATTGCCTTGTTAGTATGCTTGAAGTATTACTATTTTCTTATGTTAATATGAACTTTTATTTTAAATCATTTGGATCTGAACATTCATGCCACAATAAGGAAAATTACATTGAGAATTATGCTAGGTAGCATTCCACATCGAAAATTCTGTTTTTATCATTTACCTACTCGAGGACGAGCAGGAATTAAGCTTGGGGATGCTTGATACGTCTCCAACGTATCTATAATTTTTGATTGTTCCATGCTATTATATTACCCGTTTTGGATGTTTATGGGCTTTAATTTACACTTTTATATCATTTTTGGGACTAACCTACTAGCCAGAGGCCCAGCCTGAATTGTTGTTTTTTTGCCTATTTCAGTGTTTCTAAGAAAAGGAATATCAAACGGAGTCCAAACGGAATGAAACCTTCGGGGGCGATCTTTTTGGAACAAACGCAATCCAGGAGACATGGAGTGGACGTCAAGCAGCAGACGAGGAAGCCACGAGGCAGGAGGGCGCGCCCTAGGGGGGTGGGCGCGCCCCCACCCTTGTGTGCCCCTCGTGGATCAACCGACATACTTCTTCCTCCTATATATATCCACGTACCCTGAAAACATCCAGGAGCACCATGAAAAACTATTTCCGCTGCCGCAACCTTCTGTATCCGCGAGACCCCATCTTGGAGCCTTCGCCAGTGCTCCGCCGGAGGGGGAATCGACAATGGAGGGACTCTACATCATCTCCAAGGCCTCTCCGATGAGCTGTGAGTAGTTTACCACAGACCTTCGGGTCCATAGTTATTAGCTAGATTGCTTCTTCTCTCTCTTTGAATCTCAATACAAAGCTCTCCTCGATCTTCTTAGAGATCTATTCGATGTAACTCTTTTTGCGGTGTGTTTATCGAGATCCTATGAATTGTGGGTTTATGATCAAGTTTATCTATGAGAAATATTTGAATCTCCTCTGAATTCTTTTATATATGATTGGTTATCTTTACAAGTCTCTTCGAATTATCAGTTTGGTTTGGCCTACTAGATTGATCTTTCTTGCAATGGGAGAAGTGCTTAGCTTTTGGTTCAATCTTGCGGTGTCCTTTCCCAGTGACAGCAGGGGGAGCAAGGCGCGTATTGTATTGTTGCCATCGAGGATAAAAAGATGGGTTCTATATCATATTGCTTGAGTTTATCCCTCTACATCATGTCATCTTGCTTAATGCGTTACTCTTTTCTTATGAACTTAATACTCTTGATGCAGGCAGGAGTCGGTCGATGTGTGGAGTAATAGTAGTAGATGCAGGCAGGAGTTGGTCTACTTGTTACGAACGTGATGCCTATATACATGATCATGCCTAGATATTCTCATAACTATGCACTTTTATATCAATTGCTCGACAGTAATTTGTTCACCCACCGTAATACTTATGCTATCTTGAGAGAAGCCACTAGTGAAACCTATGGCCCCCGGGTCTATCTTTTATCATATAAGTTTCTGATCTACCTTTATTTGCAATATTTACTTTCCAATCTATATAAAAAACTACCAAAAATATTCATCTTATCTTATTATCTCTATCAGATCTCACTTTCGCAAGTTACCGTGAAGGGATTGACAACCCCTTTATCGCATTGGTTGCGAGGTTCTTGTTTGTTTGTGTAGGTACGAGGGACTTTTAAGGAGCCTCCTACTGGATTGATACCTTGGTTCTCAAAAACTGAGGGAAATACTTATGCTACTTTGCTGCATCACCCTTTCCTCTTCAAGGGAAAACCAACGCAGTGCTCAAGAGGTGCAAGAAGGATTTCTGGCGCCATTGCTGGGGAGGTCTTCGCTCAAGTCAAGACATACCAAGTACCCATCACAAACTATTCTCCCTCGCATTACATTATTTGTCATTTGCCTCTCGTTTTCCTCTCCCCCACTTCATCCTTGCCGTTTATTTTGCCCCTCTTCCGTTTGATCTTTTGTTTGCTTGTGTCTCCATGTGCCTTATACGTGCTTACATTTTGCTTGCTAAAAGTCTATCGGTATGGATCCACTTAAAGTGTTCTATTTGGATCATCTTCGATCCTTATGCGCTCGTGCAGAAACCCCAACTAGCCTAGTTGATGAGAAATCTTTAGATGAGCATGCTCATTTTGTGCGTCACCGTTTGTTTGAAAAAGGTAGACTCTTATGGGATCAAATAAACAGATTGCTGTGTTATGCTTTTAATCTTTGTGAAATTTATGATTTTACTTGTTGCTCTAAGAACCCTAAAAAACACCTTCCCTACCTATGTGAGTTTATTGAAAATGAAATCTTAGCTTCTTATGCAAAGGGTGTTTATAGTAACTATGATATCGAGGAAATTGAAGAATTTGTTGCTTTTAAGGGTGCTTATGAAGTTGCTTCTTTGATTGGAAAGTATGATATTACTCTCTATGAATCTGAAAATTTTGACATACTTAAATTTTGCTATGAAAATTATGCTCATAATGTCTATGTCAAAGAATTTATTGAGAGAATGACCGTTGCTTTGGAAGAAAATAATGATATGCATGAATATATAGATAATGATGACTCCGATGATTTGATTGAAATATCCCTTGATGAACATGATGCTTGCTATTCTTGTGGCCATGATGCCAATATTTATGAAAATGAATTTGCTATAGTTCCTTATGTTAAACATGAGATCGTTGCTATTGCACCCATACTTGGTAGTTCCTTCGATAAAAAGCATGATTGCAATGATTTTACTACAAATTCTTTTGATGTCAATTGTGCTAATAATATGCAAAAACCTAAGCTTGGGGATGCTAGTTTTGCTATGTCTACTACTTGTTGCATTGATCATGATTGGGGTGATTCTTCTTATGATCTTGAAAATTTATTTAAGCCCCATGATGAGTATGAGATTGATAATAGTGTTTGCAATAATATTGAAAGTGGGTTTGGAAGAGTGTCAACTTTAGATCCCACATATTTCGAGTATGTTCAATCTTATGATATTTTTGATAAAAGTGGGTTTGGAGAGGTCATTACTTTAGTTAATGTTAATCCCATTATCTTGGAAGAGTGTCAACTTTGCATGCATGTGGATCGTGTTGAAAATATTTTATCTGATAGCTACTTTGTTGAATTTTCTTATGATCCCACATGTAATTATTGTGAGAGAGAAAAATATGGTTGTAGAAATTTTCATGTTACAAAATTACCTCTCGTTATGTTGAGATTGCTATTGTTTCTTTCCACTTCCTTGCATATGCTAATTTCTGCTTGCTATGATAATTTGTTTGCTTATAAAATGCCTATGCATAGGAAGTATGTTAGACTTAGATGTGTTTATCACATGTTTTATGATGCTCTCTTTATGCTTCAATTCTTGTCTTTCATGTGAGCATCATTGAAATCTCAATGCCTAGCTAAAAAGGCTTTAAAGAAAAGCGCTTGTTGGGAGACAACCCAATTTTTTTTCCTTGATGTTATTTAATAAATAATTCATATAGCCTCTGTTTAGATGTGGTTTTATGTTTTAATTAGTGTTTTGGCCAAGTAGAACCTATAGGACAACCTACGGTGATAATTAATTTGATTCTGCTGAAAAACAGAAACTTTTGCACGCACGAGAATAATTTTAATAAATCACAGGAACATGATTTTTAGTTGATTCTTTTGGCAGTAGATCAATACACAAATTTCGTAGGACTTCCTATTTTGGTAGGAGTTTTAGAGTTCCAGAAGTATTCTAAAGTTACGGATTTCTACAGACTGTTCTATTTTTGACAGATTCTGTTTTTCGTGTGTTGTTTGCTTATTTTGATGCATCTATGGCTAGTATCGGGGGGTATGAACCATAGAAAAGTTGGAATACAGTAGGTTTAACACAAATATAAATAAATAATGAGTTAATTACAGTATCTTATGTGGTGGTTTTTATTTCTTGCACTAACGGAGCTTATGAGATTTCCTGTTGAGTTTTGTGTTGTGAAGTTTTCAAGTTTTGGGCAAAGATTAGATGGACTATGGAATAAGGAGTGGCAAGAGCCTAAGCTTGGGGATGCCCATGGAACCCCAAGATAATCTAAGGACAACCAAAAGCCTAAGCTTGGGGATGCCCTGGAAGGCATCCCCTCTTTCGTCTTCGTCTATCGGTAACTTTACTTGGAGCTATATTTTTATTCGCCACATGATATGTGTTTTGCTTGGAGCGTCTTGTATGATATGAGTCTTTGCTTTTTAATTTACCGCAATCAGCCTTGCTGTACACACCTTTTGGTAGAGACACACATGATTTGGAATTTATTAGAATACTCTATGTGCTTCACTTATATCTTTTGAGCTAGATAATTTTGCTCTAGTACTTCACATATATCTTTTAGAGCATGGCAGTGGCTTTATTTTGTAGAAATTGTTGATCTCTCATGCTTCACTTATATTATTTTTAGAGTCTTTTAGAACAGCATGGTATTTTTTATGGTTATAAATTTGGTTCTAGAATGATGGGCATCCAAGTTGGGTATAATAAAAACTATCATAGGAAGTGAATTAGATGCTATGATCAATTTGACGCTTGATAATTGTTTTGAGATATAGAGGTGGTAATGTTAGAGTCATGATAGTTAGGTGATTGTGAATTTAAAGAATACTTGTGTTGAAGTTGGCAAGTCCCGTAGCATGCACGTATGGTAAAAGTTGTGTAACAAATTTGTTGCATGGGGTGCTCTTTTGATTGCCTTCCTTATGAGTGGAGGTCGGGATCGCGCGATGGTTAACTCCTACCAACCCTTCCCCTAGGAGAATGTGTAGTAGTACTTTGCTTCAAGGGCTAATAAAACTTTTGCAATAAGTATATGGGTTCTTTATGACTAATGTGAGTCCATGGATTATACGCACTCTTACCTTTCCATCATTGCTAGCCTCCTCGGTACCGTGCATTGCCCTTTCTCACCTTGAGAGTTGGTGCAAACTTCGCCGGTGCATCCAAACCCCGTGATACGATACTCTCTATCACACATAAACCACCTTATATCTTCCTCAAAACAGCCACCATACCAGCTATTATGACATTTCCATAGCCATTCCGAGATATATTGCCATGCAACTTTCCACTGTTCCATTCATCATGACACGTTTCATCATTGTCATATTGCTTTTGCATGATCATGCAGTTGGCATCGTATTAGTGGCATGCTCACCTTCATAATTTTTCATACATGTCACTCTTGATTCATTGCATATCCCGGTACACCGCCGAAGGCATTCATATAGGGTCATATCTTGTTCTAGTATCAAGGTGTAATCAATGAGTTGTAAATAAATAGAAGTGTGATGATCATCATTATTAGAGCATTGTCCCTTATAAAAAAAGAAGAAAGGCCAATAAAAAAAGGAAAGGCCCAAAAAAAGGGGACAATGTTACTATATTTTTCCACACTTGTGCTTCAAAGTAGCACCACGTTCTTCATATAGAGAGTCTCTTATGTTGTCACTTTCATATACTAGTGGGAATTTTTCACTATAGAACTTGGCTTGTATATTCCAACGATGGACTTCCTCAAAATGCCCTAGGTCTTCATGAGCAAGCAAGTTGGATGCACACCCACTTAGTTTCTTTTGTTGAGCTTTCATACATTTATAGCTCTAGTGCATCCGTTGCATGGCAATCCCTACTCCTCATGTTGACATCAATTGATGGGCATCTCCATAGCCCGTTGATTAGCCTCGTCAACGTGAGACTTTATCCTTTTTTGTCTTCTCCACACAACCTCCATCATCATATTCTATTCCACCCATAGTGCTATATCCATGGCTCACGCTCATGTATTGCGTGAGAGTTGAAAAAAGCTAAAGCGCGTTAAAAAGTATGAACCAATTGCTTGGCTGAAACCGGGGTTGTGCATGATGGGAATACTTTGTGTGATGAAAATGAAACATAGCCTAACTATATGATTTTGTAGGGATGAACTTTCTTTAGCCATGTTATTTTGAGAAGACATGATTGCCTTGTTAGTATGCTTGAAGTATTACTATTTTCTTATGTTAATATGAACTTTTATTTTAAATCATTTGGATCTGAACATTCATGCCACAATAAGGAAAATTACATTGAGAATTATGCTAGGTAGCATTCCACATCGAAAATTCTGTTTTTATCATTTACCTACTCGAGGACGAGCAGGAATTAAGCTTGGGGATGCTTGATACGTCTCCAACGTATCTATAATTTTTGATTGTTCCATGCTATTATATTACCCGTTTTGGATGTTTATGGGCTTTAATTTACACTTTTATATCATTTTTGGGACTAACCTACTAGCCAGAGGCCCAGCCTGAATTGTTGTTTTTTTGCCTATTTCAGTGTTTCTAAGAAAAGGAATATCAAACGGAGTCCAAACGGAATGAAACCTTCGGGAGCGATCTTTTTGGAACAAACGCAATCCAGGAGACATGGAGTGGACGTCAAGCAGCAGACGAGGAAGCCACGAGGCAGGAGGGCGCGCCCTAGGGGGGTGGGCGCGCCCCCACCCTTGTGTGCCCCTCGTGGATCAACCGACATACTTCTTCCTCCTATATATATCCACGTACCCTGAAAACATCCAGGAGCACCATGAAAAACTATTTCCGCTGCCGCAACCTTCTGTATCCGCGAGACCCCATCTTGGAGCCTTCGCCGGTGCTCCGCCGGAGGGGGAATCGACAATGGAGGGACTCTACATCATCTCCAAGGCCTCTCCGATGAGCTGTGAGTAGTTTACCACAGACCTTCGGGTCCATAGTTATTAGCTAGATTGCTTCTTCTCTCTCTTTGAATCTCAATACAAAGCTCTCCTCGATCTTCTTAGAGATCTATTCGATGTAACTCTTTTTGCGGTGTGTTTATCGAGATCCTATGAATTGTGGGTTTATGATCAAGTTTATCTATGAGAAATATTTGAATCTCCTCTGAATTCTTTTATATATGATTGGTTATCTTTACAAGTCTCTTCGAATTATCAGTTTGGTTTGGCCTACTAGATTGATCTTTCTTGCAATGGGAGAAGTGCTTAGCTTTTGGTTCAATCTTGCGGTGTCCTTTCCCAGTGACAGCAGGGGGAGCAAGGCGCGTATTGTATTGTTGCCATCGAGGATAAAAAGATGGGGTCTATATCATATTGCTTGAGTTTATCCCTCTACATCATGTCATCTTGCTTAATGCGTTACTCTTTTCTTATGAACTTAATACTCTTGATGCAGGCAGGAGTCGGTCGATGTGTGGAGTAATAGTAGTAGATGCAGGCAGGAGTTGGTCTACTTGTTACGAACGTGATGCCTATATACATGATCATGCCTAGATATTCTCATAACTATGCACTTTTCTATCAATTGCTCGACAGTAATTTGTTCACCCACCGTAATACTTATGCTATCTTGAGAGAAGCCACTAGTGAAACCTATGGCCCCCGGGTCTATCTTTTATCATATAAGTTTCTGATCTACCTTTATTTGCAATATTTACTTTCCAATCTATATAAAAAACTACCAAAAATATTCATCTTATCTTATTATCTCTATCAGATCTCACTTTCGCAAGTTACCGTGAAGGGATTGACAACCCCTTTATCGCATTGGTTGCGAGGTTCTTGTTTGTTTGTGTAGGTACGAGGGACTTTTAAGGAGCCTCCTACTGGATTGATACCTTGGTTCTCAAAAACTGAGGGAAATACTTATGCTACTTTGCTGCATCACCCTTTCCTCTTCAAGGGAAAACCAACGCAGTGCTCAAGAGGTGCAAGAAGGATTTCTGGCGCCATTGCTGGGGAGGTCTTCGCTCAAGTCAAGACATACCAAGTACCCATCACAAACTATTCTCCCTCGCATTACATTATTTGTCATTTGCCTCTCGTTTTCCTCTCCCCCACTTCATCCTTGCCGTTTATTTTGCCCCTCTTCCGTTTGATCTTTTGTTTGCTTGTGTCTCCATGTGCCTTATATGTGCTTACATTTTGCTTGCTAAAAGTCTATCGGTATGGATCCACTTAAAGTGTTCTATTTGGATCATCTTCGATCCTTATGCGCTCGTGCAGAAACCCCAACTAGCCTAGTTGATGAGAAATCTTTAGATGAGCATGCTCATTTTGTGCGTCACCGTTTGTTTGAAAAAGGTAGACTCTTATGGGATCAAATAAACAGATTGCTGTGTTATGCTTTTAATCTTTGTGAAATTTATGATTTTACTTGTTGCTCTAAGAACCCTAAAAAACACCTTCCCTACCTATGTGAGTTTATTGAAAATGAAATCTTAGCTTCTTATGCAAAGGGTGTTTATAGTAACTATGATATCGAGGAAATTGAAGAATTTGTTGCTTTTAAGGGTGCTTATGAAGTTGCTTCTTTGATTGGAAAGTATGATATTACTCTCTATGAATCTGAAAATTTTGACATACTTAAATTTTGCTATGAAAATTATGCTCATAATGTCTATGTCAAAGAATTTATTGAGAGAATGACCGTTGCTTTGGAAGAAAATAATGATATGCATGAATATATAGATAATGATGACTCCGATGATTTGATTGAAATATCCCTTGATGAACATGATGCTTGCTATTCTTGTGGCCATGATGCCAATATTTATGAAAATGAATTTGCTATAGTTCCTTATGTTAAACATGAGATCGTTGCTATTGCACCCATACTTGGTAGTTCCTTCGATAAAAAGCATGATTGCAATGATTTTACTACAAATTCTTTTGATGTCAATTGTGCTAATAATATGCAAAAACCTAAGCTTGGGGATGCTAGTTTTGCTATGTCTACTACTTGTTGCATTGATCATGATTGGGGTGATTCTTCTTATGATCTTGAAAATTTATTTAAGCCCCATGATGAGTATGAGATTGATAATAGTGTTTGCAATAATATTGAAAGTGGGTTTGGAAGAGTGTCAACTTTAGATCCCACATATTTCGAGTATGTTCAATCTTATGATATTTTTGATAAAAGTGGGTTTGGAGAGGTCATTACTTTAGTTAATGTTAATCCCATTATCTTGGAAGAGTGTCAACTTTGCATGCATGTGGATCGTGTTGAAAATATTTTATCTGATAGCTACTTTGTTGAATTTTCTTATGATCCCACATGTAATTATTGTGAGAGAGAAAAATATGGTTGTAGAAATTTTCATGTTACAAAATTACCTCTCGTTATGTTGAGATTGCTATTGTTTCTTTCCACTTCCTTGCATATGCTAATTTCTGCTTGCTATGATAATTTGTTTGCTTATAAAATGCCTATGCATAGGAAGTATGTTAGACTTAGATGTGTTTATCACATGTTTTATGATGCTCTCTTTATGCTTCAATTCTTGTCTTTCATGTGAGCATCATTGAAATCTCAATGCCTAGCTAAAAAGGCTTTAAAGAAAAGCGCTTGTTGGGAGACAACCCAATTTTTTTTCCTTGATGTTATTTAATAAATAATTCATATAGCCTCTGTTTAGATGTGGTTTTATGTTTTAATTAGTGTTTTGGCCAAGTAGAACCTATAGGACAACCTACGGTGATAATTAATTTGATTCTGCTGAAAAACAGAAACTTTTGCACGCACGAGAATAATTTTAATAAATCACAGGAACATGATTTTTAGTTGATTCTTTTGGCAGTAGATCAATACACAAATTTCGTAGGACTTCCTATTTTGGTAGGAGTTTTAGAGTTCCAGAAGTATTCTAAAGTTACGGATTTCTACAGACTGTTCTATTTTTGACAGATTCTGTTTTTCGTGTGTTGTTTGCTTATTTTGATGCATCTATGGCTAGTATCGGGGGGTATGAACCATAGAAAAGTTGGAATACAGTAGGTTTAACACAAATATAAATAAATAATGAGTTAATTACAGTATCTTATGTGGTGGTTTTTATTTCTTGCACTAACGGAGCTTATGAGATTTCCTGTTGAGTTTTGTGTTGTGAAGTTTTCAAGTTTTGGGCAAAGATTAGATGGACTATGGAATAAGGAGTGGCAAGAGCCTAAGCTTGGGGATGCCCATGGAACCCCAAGATAATCTAAGGACAACCAAAAGCCTAAGCTTGGGGATGCCCTGGAAGGCATCCCCTCTTTCGTCTTCGTCTATCGGTAACTTTACTTGGAGCTATATTTTTATTCGCCACATGATATGTGTTTTGCTTGGAGCGTCTTGTATGATATGAGTCTTTGCTTTTTAATTTACCGCAATCAGCCTTGCTGTACACACCTTTTGGTAGAGACACACATGATTTGGAATTTATTAGAATACTCTATGTGCTTCACTTATATCTTTTGAGCTAGATAATTTTGCTCTAGTACTTCACATATATCTTTTAGAGCATGGCAGTGGCTTTATTTTATAGAAATTGTTGATCTCTCATGCTTCACTTATATTATTTTTAGAGTCTTTTAGAACAGCATGGTATTTTTTATGGTTATAAATTTGGTTCTAGAATGATGGGCATCCAAGTTGGGTATAATAAAAACTATCATAGGAAGTGAATTAGATGCTATGATCAATTTGACGCTTGATAATTGTTTTGAGATATAGAGGTGGTAATGTTAGAGTCATGATAGTTAGGTGATTGTGAATTTAAAGAATACTTGTGTTGAAGTTGGCAAGTCCCGTAGCATGCACGTATGGTAAAAGTTGTGTAACAAATTTGTTGCATGGGGTGCTCTTTTGATTGCCTTCCTTATGAGTGGAGGTCGGGATCGCGCGATGGTTAACTCCTACCAACCCTTCCCCTAGGAGAATGTGTAGTAGTACTTTGCTTCAAGGGCTAATAAAACTTTTGCAATAAGTATATGGGTTCTTTATGACTAATGTGAGTCCATGGATTATACGCACTCTTACCTTTCCATCATTGCTAGCCTCCTCGGTACCGTGCATTGCCCTTTCTCACCTTGAGAGTTGGTGCAAACTTCGCCGATGCATCCAAACCCCGTGATACGATACTCTCTATCACACATAAACCACCTTATATCTTCCTCAAAACAGCCACCATACCAGCTATTATGACATTTCCATAGCCATTCCGAGATATATTGCCATGCAACTTTCCACTGTTCCATTCATCATGACACGTTTCATCATTGTCATATTGCTTTTGCATGATCATGTAGTTGGCATCGTATTTGTGGCATGCTCACCTTCATAATTTTTCATACATGTCACTCTTGATTCATTACATATCCCGGTACACCGCCGAAGGCATTCATATAGGGTCATATCTTGTTCTAGTATCAAGGTGTAATCAATGAGTTGTAAATAAATAGAAGTGTGATGATCATCATTATTAGAGCATTGTCCCTTATAAAAAAAGAAGAAAGGCCAATAAAAAAAGGAAAGGCCCAAAAAAAGGGGACAATGTTACTATATTTTTCCACACTTGTGCTTCAAAGTAGCACCACGTTCTTCATATAGAGAGTCTCTTATGTTGTCACTTTCATATACTAGTGGGAATTTTTCACTATAGAACTTGGCTTGTATATTCCAACGATGGACTTCCTCAAAATGCCCTAGGTCTTCATGAGCAAGCAAGTTGGATGCACACCCACTTAGTTTCTTTTGTTGAGCTTTCATACATTTATAGCTCTAGTGCATCCGTTGCATGGCAATCCCTACTCCTCATGTTGACATCAATTGATGGGCATCTCCATAGCCCGTTGATTAGCCTCGTCAACGTGAGACTTTATCCTTTTTTGTCTTCTCCACACAACCTCCATCATCATATTCTATTCCACCCATAGTGCTATATCCATGGCTCACGCTCATGTATTGCGTGAGAGTTGAAAAAAGCTAAAGCGCGTTAAAAAGTATGAACCAATTGCTTGGCTGAAACCGGGGTTGTGCATGATGGGAATACTTTGTGTGATGAAAATGAAACATAGCCTAACTATATGATTTTGTAGGGATGAACTTTCTTTAGCCATGTTATTTTGAGAAGACATGATTGCCTTGTTAGTATGCTTGAAGTATTACTATTTTCTTATGTTAATATGAACTTTTATTTTAAATCATTTGGATCTGAACATTCATGCCACAATAAGGAAAATTACATTGAGAATTATGCTAGGTAGCATTCCACATCGAAAATTCTGTTTTTATCATTTACCTACTCGAGGACGAGCAGGAATTAAGCTTGGGGATGCTTGATACGTCTCCAACGTATCTATAATTTTTGATTGTTCCATGCTATTATATTACCCGTTTTGGATGTTTATGGGCTTTAATTTACACTTTTATATCATTTTTGGGACTAACCTACTAGCCAGAGGCCCAGCCTGAATTGTTGTTTTTTTGCCTATTTCAGTGTTTCTAAGAAAAGGAATATCAAACGGAGTCCAAACGGAATGAAACCTTCGGGAGCGATCTTTTTGGAACAAACGCAATCCAGGAGACATGGAGTGGACGTCAAGCAGCAGACGAGGAAGCCACGAGGCAGGAGGGCGCGCCCTAGGGGGGTGGGCGCGCCCCCACCCTTGTGTGCCCCTCGTGGATCAACCGACATACTTCTTCCTCCTATATATATCCACGTACCCTGAAAACATCCAGGAGCACCATGAAAAACTATTTCCGCTGCCCCAACCTTCTGTATCCGCGAGACCCCATCTTGGAGCCTTCGCCGGTGCTCCGCCGGAGGGGGAATCGACAATGGAGGGACTCTACATCATCTCCAAGGCCTCTCCGATGAGCTGTGAGTAGTTTACCACAGACCTTCGGGTCCATAGTTATTAGCTAGATTGCTTCTTCTCTCTCTTTGAATCTCAATACAAAGCTCTCCTCGATCTTCTTAGAGATCTATTCGATGTAACTATTTTTGCAGTGTGTTTGTCGAGATGCGATGAATTGTGGGTTTATGATCAAGTTTATCTATGAGAAATATTTGAATCTCCTCTGAATTCTTTTATGTATGATTGGTTATCTTTGCAAGTCTCTTCGAATTATCAGTTTGGTTTGGCCTACTAGATTGATCTTTCTTGCAATGGGAGAAGTGCTTAGCTTTGGGTTCAATCTTGTGGTGTCCTTTCCCAGTGACAGCAGGGGCAGCAAGGCACGTATTGTATTGTTGCCATCGAGGACAAAAAGATGGGGTTTATATCATATTGCTTGAGTTTATCCCTCTACATCATGTCATCTTGCTTAATGCGTTACTCCGTTCTTATGAACCTAATACTCTAGATGCAGGCAGGAGTCCGTCGATGTGTGGAGTAATAGTAGTAGATGCAGGCAGGAGTCGATCTACTTGTTACGGACGTGATGCCTATATACATGATCATGCCTAGATATTCTCATAACTATGCACTTTTCTAGTAATTGCTCGACAGTAATTTGTTCACCCACCGTAATACTTATGCTATTTTGAGAGAAGCCACTAGTGAAACCTATGGCCCCCAGGTCTATCTTTTATCATATAAGTTTCCGATCTACCTTTATTTGCAATTTTTACTTTCCAATCTATATCATAAAAATACCAAAAATATTTATCTTATCTTATTATCTCTATCAGATCTCACTTTCGCAAGCTACCGTGAAGGGATTGACAACCCCTTTATTGCGTTGGTTGCGAGGTTCTTGTTTGTTTGTGTAGGTACGAGGGACTTTTGAGGAGCCTCCTACTAGATTGATACCTTGGTTCTCAAAAACTGAGGGAAATACTTACGCTACTTTGCTGCATCACCCTTTCCTCTTCAAGGGAAAACCAACACAGTGCTCAAGAGGTAGCACGCCACCGGCCGGCCAAGGTCATAGCGAGATGGATCTAGACAGGACGCCAGATCCGCAACCATCAAATCCACCCATGTGCCCGTGGCTTCCACACCGCCGGCCATGTTGGTCCCCATCGCCACCGCGCAGCAGGGGCGCTGCCCTAACTGCCACCCCCGGCCTCCCCGCGTGAGACGCCACCTCCGTCTCATCAGATCTGCCGTGATGACCACTCGCCCTGGATCATGCATGGCCCACCGCCATCGTGGCCCTTGCCGGCGGCAGCGGCGGCTAGGGATGGAGGAGCGGGGAGGGGTTGGCGGCGTGGGATCGGGGGCCCCTGGCGCCGCCCGAGGGGAGGCGACGCGAGGAGACTGTTTAGTTGGTAGTGGAATTGTTGTTGTATTGCTGAGCCCCGTGGGCGAATACATATTGTGCATATATGTTGGAGGACAAGAAGCCCTCGTACAAATAAGATAGAAGAGAGGTATGAATTATATACTACCAAATACACATATACCATAATATACTCTAACACCCCTCCCCTCCCCGCGGTGATGCAGGCACGATGATAGTGAGACGGACATCTATGAAACTGGATAATAAACAAAGGTTGTAAGCTGACGGGCTGACATCCCCTGCAATCATAAAGGTCAATGCGGCGCGGATGTTGTGGCTGGAGTGGAAGCCAACGAGTTTCTCAAGTAAGGCGGTAGCCCTTTGTGCTGATGTTGAGGTAGCCGGGAGCGTAGGGAGGTGTAACCGTAGTCGAGGTAGTTGTGCGAGGGATGCCGAGGTTGATGTCGAGTTGGGGGTGGCCGGTGTTGAGGTGGTCTCCATGGAGCCACGGGCGCAAGGAAGTGCCATTTAGTCAGGGACGTAGTAGTGCGCCAGGAAGAAGACGGTGTTGACGAGGTGCCACGTCAGGTTTGCCAAACCCCGGCGTCGTGGATGAAGATCCTCCATGGGGTGACTATCATGCAATATGGCTGCAGAAAACAAATGATCCGAATGAAAGACCTCCTCCTCCAACTGATGTTGATCCATCCTCTTGAATGACCCCAACTGATTTTCCTCAAGAACTTGCCTAGCAAACCAGAAGTATTGAAAGGCGGGCCGCAAAGAAGAAAGATATCGGTCACAACAGTAGGAAAACCTTTGGTTGATGAAGGAAGATCTGGATTAGTGCAACACTGTTGGTATTGATGAAGGCTGATCCAAGCACAAGCACGATACAAATGGATTTGGTTCTTTGAAGAAAAAGGAAGCTGGCCACAAGAAAGAGAAACAACCAGTTGAGGATGCTGATCCAGAAAATCCTTTGAATGACGATGATCCCCCTCGTCCTTAAGAAGAAGTTTATGCCGTAGTGAGTGATTACACCAATATCACTACTTCAATCACTTTGCCAGATCCGACCAAACCGAACTCTCCTCTTGTTGCTCTAAAAATTAAGCTTCATAAGACTCCAACCACAACAATCATGATGAAGCCACACCTAAACATCACTCCTCATCCTAATGCGATGAACTTGCAAGGGTGATCCTGCATGCAACAATGCACAGCGCCAAGCCCGGTGAAGCAATCCCAAAACCCTTGGTGCTGAAAATCTCAGCACCTCCCAAACCTACTCTAGACTGCACTAAAAAGATTGCTCATGAGGCAGTTATTTCGAAGAAGAAGGTTGCTAAATTTGCTCCAACACTTTTGCAGCCATTGGCATCTTTGGCTCCCACTACTCATGTCCAACAACTCGTGTCTCAAGCTGCTGCTCCTGAAGAAGATGCATCACCTCAAAACTATCACATATTCATCATAGAGAAACTTGATCGGTTTGTTGAGAATCCATTCGATGGTGAAGGGGCTTCATTGCCCATTCCCAAAGAAGTAATTGAGCAAGCCAACACTCTTATCAATGAACTTCAAGAAGCGGCTATGTAAATTAATGCTCTAACTGCAGAAAGAGATGACCTTGATGGTCGCGTGAAGTTCACAACTTCCAAGTTCATCTTCAATGAACTTGAAATTTCTTATCAGGAACTCAACCGCACTATTTCAATGCTTCGCAACAATTAGCCGCATTTCCATTCGAATTTCGACCGAATTATTCGAAACATCTGCACTGCACACCAGGCCAAGACCATGAGGTATACTCAGTTGGTTCAGGGCCACATTGATGAAGCTGCTCAATAGAAGAAGAAACAGAATCATTCTGCAAACCAGAACTTCGTTCCTCCTCCACCGACTACAAATCCAGTTGATCCTATTGTCGAGCAACAACAGAAGGATTTGGCTCTCGAACCTCTTGTTCCAACAAACCTTGTTGTGAAAGTCTCTGTACCAAAACCCTCTCCGGTTGCCGAGGAAGTACCACCTCCCAGGATCCGAAGATGTTCACTACAAAAAAGTACACTTCCATGATGATACGTGTTTGTCTCAGTAGGTCACTGATGTCGCTTGAAGCTACATCGGTATTTCCCCAAAGAGGAAGGGATGATGCAGCCAACGATGGTAGGTATTTCCCTCAGATATAAAACCAAGGTTATCGAACCAGTAGGAGAACCAAGCAACACAACATAAACAACCCCTACACACAAATAACAACACCTCGCAACCCGACATGTTAAAGGGGGTGTCAATCCCTTTCGGGGTACGGCGCCTCAAGATAGGCAAAGGACGTGACGTAAATTTGTAGATAGTATAAATAGATCGCGGAACAAATAAATTGCAGCAAGGTATTTTTGTATTTTATTGGTTTAATAGATCTGAAAATAAACGCAAGGAAAAAGTAGATCGCAAGGCAAATATATGAGAAAGAAGACCCGGGGGTCGTAGGTTTCACTAGTGGCTTCTCTCGAGAAAAATAGCAAACGGTGAGTAAACAAATTACTGTTGGGCAATTGATAGAACTTCAAATAATCATGACGATATCCAAGCAATGATCATTACATAGGCAACATGTTCAAGATTAGTAGACCGACTCCTGCCTGCATCTACTACTATTACTCCACACATCGACCGCTATCCAGCATGCATCTAGTGTATTATGTCCATGGAAAAAATGGAGTAATGTAATAAGAACGATGACATGATGTAGACATGATCTGTTTATCTATTGCAGCAGATAATGGATCCCGTCTTTTAATCCTTAGTAGCAACAATACATACATGTCGGTTCCCTTTCTGTCACTGGTATCAAGAACCGCAAGATCGAACCCACTACCGGGCGCCTCTTCCCATTGCAAGATAAACAGATCAAGTTATCCAAACAAAACCCAAATATCGGAGAATAAATACGAGGCTATAAGAGATCACGCATATAAGAGATCAAAGAAACTCAAATAACTTTCATGGATATAAAAAGATATAACTGATCATAAACTCGAAGTTCATCAGATCCCAACAAACACACCGCCAAAAGACTTACATCATATGGATCTCCAAGAGACCATTGTATTGATAATCAAGAGAGAGAGAGAGAGAGAGAGAGAGAGAGGAAGCCATCTAGATAATAACTACGGACCCGAAGGTCTACAAAGAACTACTCACGCATCATCGGAGAGGCACCAATGGAAGTGGTGAACCCCTCCGTGATGGTGTCTAGATTGGATCTCGTGGTTCTGGACTCTACGGCTGCTGGATCAAAATTTCGTCGATCCCTCTAGGGTTTCTGGAATATTGGGGTATTTATAGAGCAAAGAGTCAGTCCAGGGGGCACCCGAGGTGGGCACAACCCACCAGGGCGCGCCTGGGCCTCCTGGCGCACCTTGGTGGGTTGTCCCCTCCTCGGGACTCCCCTAGGTGCAACCAGGGCCCTTTGTGTTCCTTCTGGCCCATAAAAAAATAATCGTAAATTGGCGTGGCATTTGGACTCCATCTGATATTGATTTCCTGTGATGTAAAAAACATGCAGAAAACAACAACTTGCACTTGGCACTATGTCAATAGGTTAGTGCTACGTCTTGAGCTTGCCTTGGTTTTCCCCGAAGAGGAGGGGGTGATGCAGCACAGTAGTGTAAGTATTTCCCTCAGTTTTTGAGAACCAAGGTATCAATCCAGTAGGAGGTCACGCGCAAGTCCCTTGTACCTGCACAAAACGATAGCAACTCGCAACCAACGCTTAGGGGTTGTCAATCCCTTCACGGTCACTTACGAGAGTGAGATCTGATAGAGATAATATTTTTGGTATTTTTGTTATAAATATGCAAAGTAAAAAGTAAAAGGCAAAGCAAGTAAATAAAGTGATGGAGATTGATATGATGAGAATAGACCCGGGGGCCATAGGTTTCACTAGTGGCTTCTCTCAATAGCATAAGTATTCTATGGTGGGTGAACAAATTACTGTTGAGCAATTGATAGAACTGAGCATAGTTATGAGGTTATCTAGGTATGATCATGTATATAGGCATCACGTCCGAGACAAGTAGATCGAAACGATTCTGCATCTACAACTATTACTCCACTCATCGACCGATATCCATCATGCATCTAGAGTATTAAGTTAAAAACAGAGTAACGCCTTAAGCAAGATGACATGATGTAGAGGAATAAATTCATGCAATATGATAAATACCCCATCTTGTTATCCTCGATGGCAACAATACAATACGTGCCTTGCAACTCTTTCTGTCATTGAGTAAGGACACCGCAAGATTGAACCCAAAGCCATGCACTTCTCCCGTTGCAAGAACTACCAATCTAGTTGGCCAAACCAAACGGATAATTCGAAGAGACTTGCAAAGATAACTCAATCATACATAAAAGAATTCAGAGAAGATTCAAATATTATTCATAGATAAGTTGGATCATAAACCCACAATTCATCGGTCTCAACAAACACACCGCAAAAAGAAGATTACATCGAATAGATCTCCACGAGAGAGGGGGAGAACATTGTATTGAGATCCAAAAAGAGAGAAGAAGCCATCTAGCTACTAGCTATGGACCCGAAGGTCTGAAGTAAACTACTCACACTTCATCGGAGGGGCTATGGTGTTGATGTAGAAGCCCTCTGTGGTGGATGCCCCCTCCGGCGGAGCTCCGGAACAGGCCCCAAGATGGGATCTCGTGGATACAGGAAGGTACGGCGGTGGAATTAGGTTTTTGGCTCCCTCTCTGGTCTATTGGGGATACGTAGGTATATATAGGATGAAGGAGTATGTCGGTGGAGCTCCGAGGGGCCCACGAGGTAGGGGGCGCGCCTAGGAGGGGGGCGCGCCATCCACCCTCATGACCTCCTCGGAAGCTTCTTGGAGTAGGGTCCAAGTCTCCTGGATCACGTTCGGTGAGAAGATCACGTTCCCGAAGGTTTCATTCCGTTTGGACTCAGTTTGATATTCTGTTTCCTCGAAACACTAAAATAGGCAAAAAACAGCAATTCTGGGCTGGGCCTCCGGTTAATAGGTTAGTCCCAAAAATAATATAAAAGTGGAAAATAAAGCCCAATATAGTCTAAAACAGTAGATAAAGTAGCATGGTGTAATCAAAAATTATAGATACGTTGGAGACATATCAGGCATCCCCAAGCTTAATTCCTACTCGTCCTCGAGTAGGTAAATGATAAAAAGAAGAATTTTTGATGCGGAGTGATACTTTGGCATAATTTCAATGTAAATCTTCTTAATCATGGTATGAATATTCAGATCTGAAAGATTCAAGATAAAAGTTCATATTGACATAAAAATAATAATACTTCAAGCATACTAATCAAGCAATTATGTCATCTCAAAATAACATGGCCAAAGAAAGTTCATCCCTACAAAATCATATAGTTAGGCTATGCTTCATTTTCGTCACACAAAGATGTTCCCAACTTCTATACCCCCGATGACAAGCCAAGCAATTGTTTCATACTTTTTAACGCGCTTCAGCTTTTTCAACCCTCACGCAATATATGAGCGCAAGCCATGGATATAGCACTATAGGTGGAATAGAATTTGATGATGGGATTGTGTGGAGAAGACAAAAAAGGAGAAAGTCTCATATTGACGAGGATAATCAACGGGTTATGGAGATGCCCATCAATTGATGTCAACATGAGGAGTAGGGATTGCCATGCAACGGATGCACTAGAGCTAAATGCTCGACAAAAGAAAACTAGTGGGTGTGCATCCAACTCGCTTGCTCACGAAGACCTAGGGCATTTTGAGGAAGCCCATCATGGAATATACAAGCCAAGTTCTATAATGAAAAATTCCCACTAGTATGAACAAGATAATTTATGAGACTCACCATATGAAAAACATGGTGCTATTTTGAAGCACAAATATATGAGACTCACTACATGAAGGACAAGGTGCTACTTTGAAGCACAAATATATGAGACTCACTACATGAAGAACAAGGTGCTACTTTGAAGCACAAGTGTGGTAAAAGGATAGTAACATTGCCCCTTCTCTCTTTTTCTCTCATATTTTTTTTATTTTGGCCTTTTCTCTCTCTTTTTTTGGCCTCTTTTTTTCTTTTCTCTTTTTTTTCGTCCAGAGTCTCATCCCGACTCGTGGGGGAATCATAATCTCTATCATCCTTTTCCTCACTGGGGCAATGCTCTAATAATGATGATCATCACACTTTCATTACAACAACTTGATATTACAATTCGAAACTAGAACAAGATATGACTCTATATGAATGTCTCCGGCGGTGTACCGGGATGGTGCAATGAATCAAGAGTGACATGTATAAAAAATAATGCGTGGTGGCTTTGTCACAAACACGATGTCAACTACATGATCATGCAATACGAAAGTAAAGTATGTCATGATGAACGGAATGGTGGAAAGTTGCATGGCAATATATCTCGGAATGGCTATGGAAATGCCATAATAGGTAGGTATGGTGGCTGTTTTGAGGAAGATATAAGGAGGTTTATGTGTGAAAGAGCGTATCATATCACAGGGTTTGCATGTACCGGCGAAGTTTGCACCAACTCTCAATGTGAGAAAGGGCAATGCACGGTACCGAAGAGGCTAGCAAATGCGGAAAGGTAAAAGTGCGTATAATCCATGGACTCACATTAGTCATAAAGAACTCATATACTTATTGCAGAAGTTTATTAGCCCTCAAAGCAAAGTACTACTACGCATGCCCCTAGGGGGATAGATTGGTAGGAAAAGACCATCGCTCGTCCCCGACCGCCACTCATAAGGATGCACAAGCCAGGTACACTTCATGCTTCAAATTTGTTACACAACTTTACCCATACGTGCATGCTATGGAACTTGCAAAATTTAACACAAGTATTTATCAAATTCACAATTATCAACTAGCATGACCTTGATATTATTACCTCCATATCTTAAAACAATTATTAAGCATTATATTTATCTTATTATTCAATTCACGCAAAAGAAAGTTTCACATATCTCGAACACTAAGCATATTAACATTAAGCAAATTACCATGCTATTAATGACTCTCAAAATAATCTAAGTGAAGCATGAGAGATCAAGTTTCTTTAAAACAAATCCACCAACGTGCTCTAAAAGATCTAAGTGAAGCACTAGAGCAAAAATTATCACGCTCAAAAAGATATAAGTGAAGCACTATGAGCAAAACTATCAAGCTCAAAAGAAATAAGTGAAGCACATAGAGTATTCTAACAAATTCCAAATCATGTATGTCTCTCTCAAAAGGTTTGTACAGCAAGGATGATTGTGGTAGACTAACAAGCAAAGACACAAATAATACAAGACGCTCCAAGCAAAACACATATCATGTTGGTGAATAAGAATATAGCTCCAAGTAAATTACCGATGGAAGTGGACGAACGAGGGGATGCCTTCCGGGGCATCCCCAAGCTTTGAATTTTTGGTTTCCTTGGATTATCTTGGGGGTGCCATGGGCATCCCCAAGCTTAGTCTCTTGCCACTCCTTGTTCCATAATCCATCAAAAGAATTCACCCAAAACTTGAAAACTTCACAACACAAAACTCAACAGAAATCTCGTGAGCTCCGTTAGAGAAAGAAAAGAAAAGACTACTTCAAGGTACTGTAATGAACTCATTCTTTATTTATATTGGTGTTAAACCTACTGTATTCCAACTTCTCTATGGTTTATAAACTAATTTACTAGCCATAGATTCATCAAAATACGCAAACAACACACGAAAAACAGAATCTGTCAAAAATAGAACAGTCTGTAGTAATCTGTAACTAACGCAAACTTCTGTAACTCTAAAAATTCTAAAAAAATAGTAAGTCCTGGACAATTTCTTTATTGATCATAAGCAAAAAGAATCAATGCAAAATCGCTCTCCAATAAAAAATGGAAGCTAATCTCGTGAGCACTAAGGTTTCTGTTTTTCAGCAGAATCATATCAACTATCATCGTAGGTTATCCTATATGTCTTACTTGGCACAAACACTAATTAAAACATAAAACCACATCCAAACAGAAGGTAGATGGATTATTTATTCCTAAACAGAATAAAAAACAAAAAACACAAAATAAAATTGGGTTACCTCCCAACAAGCGCTATCGTTTAACGCCCCTAGCTAGGCATAAAAGCAAGGATAGATCTAGGTATTGCCATCTTTGGTAGGCAATCCATAAGTGGCTCTCATGATAGATTCATATGGTAATTTTATTTTCTTTCTAGGAAAGTGTTCCATACCCTCTTTAAGGGAAATTGAAATTTAATATTCCCTTCCTTCATATCAATAATTGCACCAATCGTTCTAAGGAAAGGTCTACCAAGAATAATAGGACATGAAGGATTGCAATCTATATCTAGAACGATAAAATCTATGGGCACATAATTCCTATTTGCAACAATAAGAACATCATTAATTCTTCCCATAGGTTTTTTAATAGTGGAATCCGCAAGATGCAAGTTTAGAGAGCAATCATCAAAGTCACGGAAATCTAGCAAATCACACAAAGCTTTGGGGATGGTAGAGACACTAGCACCCAAATCACACAAAGCATGAAACTCATAATCTTTAATTTTAATTTTAATGGTAGGTTCCCACTCATCACGGAGTTTTCTAGGGATGGAAACTTTCAACTCAAGCTTTTCTTCATAGGATTGCATCAAGGCATCAACAATGTGTTCGGTAAAGGCCTTATTTTGACTATAAGCATGAGGAGAATTTAACACGGATTGCAACAAGGAAATACAATCAATCAAAGAGCAATTTTCATAATTAAATTCCTTGGGATCTAAAATAGCGGGTTTAGCAATATTTAGATTTTTATTTCTTTCAATCCCACTTTTATCAATTTCATCATCAAGATCCAAAAACTCAGAATTCTTAGAACGCCTTCTAGGTAAAGGAATATCATATTCAGTTTCATCAAGATTCATATTGCAAAACAAAGATTTAATAGGGGACACATAAATAACTTTCAGATCTTCATCTTGATTTTCATAGGATTTAGAAGAACATGATTTAATAAAGGCATCCTTGGAAGCACGCATCCTAGCGGTTCTTTCTTTGCACTCATCAATGGAAATTCTCATGGCTTTGAGAGACTCATTGATATCATGCTTAGGAGGAGTAGATCTAAGCTTTAAAAGATTCAACCTCAAGAGAAATTCTATCAACGTTCCTAGCCAAATCATCAATTTTAAGCAATTTCTCTTCAAGCAAAGCATTAAAATTCTTTTGTGAATTCATAAACTCTTTAACACTACTCTTAAATTCAGAGGGCATCTTATTAAAATTTCCATAAGAGTTGTTGTAGAAATTTCCATAATTATTAGAAGGATTACTAGGATAAGGCCTAGAATTAAAATTGCATCTATACGCATGGTTACCAAAACTATTCCTACCAACAAAATTCACATCCATAGATTCATTATTATTCTCAAGCAAAGTAGATAAAGGCATATTATTGGGATCAGAAGAAACACTCTTAACAAATAAATTCCTAAGTTCATCCATCTTTTCACTCAAAACATTGATTTCTTCTATAGCATGCACTTTTTTATTAGTAGATCTTTCAGTATGCCATTGAGAATAATTGACCATAATATTATGTAAGAGTTTAGTAGCATCTCCTAAAGTGATTTCCATAGAAGTGCCTCCTGCAGCCGAATCTAAAAGATTTCTAGAAGCAAAATTCAATCCGGCGTAAAATTTTTGTATAATCATCCATACGTTCAAACCATGGGTAGGACAATTACGTAGCATTAATTTCATTCCCTCCCAAGCTTGTGCAACATGTTCATGATCAAGTTGCTTAAAATTCATAATATCGTTTCTAAGAGAGATAATCTTAGCGGGAGGAAAATACTTAGAGATAAAAGCATCTTTGCACTTGTTCCTAGAATCAATACTATTTTTAGGCAAAGACGAAAACCACGCTTTAGCACGATCTCTAAGCGAAAAAGGAAATAGCTTCAATTTAACGACATCATTATCGACATCTTTTTTCTTTTGCATATCACATAAATCAACGAAGCTATTCAAATGAGTAGCGGCATCTTCACTAGGAAGGTCGGCGAATTGATCTTTCATAACAAGATTCAACAAGGCAGTATTGATTTCACAAGATTCAGTATTGGCAAGAGGAGCAATCGGAGTGCTAAGGAAATCATTGTTATTGGTATTGGTGAAATCACACAATTTAGGGTTTAGGGTGCCAGAAATCCTTCTTGCTACGTCTCGAGCTTGCGTTGGTTTTCCCCGAAGAGGAGGGGGTGATGCAGCACAGTAGCGTAAGTATTTCCCTCAGTTTTTGAGAACCAAGGTATCAATCCAGTAGGAGATCACGCGCAAGTCCCTCGTACCTGCACAAAACGATAGCAACTCACAACCAACGCTTAGGGGTTGTCAATCCCTTCACGGTCACTTACGAGAGTGTGATCTGATAGAGATAATATTTTTGGTATTTTTGGTATAAATATGCAAAGTAAAAAGTAAAAGGCAAAGCAAGTAAAAGTGATGGAGATTGATATGATGAGAATAGACCCGGGGCCATAGGTTTCACTAGTGGCTTCTCTCAAGAGCATAAGTATTCTACGGTGGGTGAACAAATTGCTGTTGAGCAATTGATAGAATTGAGCACAATTATGAGGTTATTTAGGTATGATCATGTATATAGGCATCACGTCCGAGACAAGTAGATCGAAACGATTCTGCATCTACTACTATTACTCCACTCATCGACCGCTATCCAGCATGCATCTAGAGTATTAAGTTAAAAATAGAGTAACGCCTTAAGCAAGATGACATGATGTAGAGGAATAAATTCATGCAATATGATAAATACCCCATCTTGTTATCCTCGATGGCAACAATACAATACGTGCCTTGCAACTCTTTCTGTCACTGAGTAAGGACACCGCAAGATTGAACCCAAAGCCATGCGCTTCTCCCATTGCAAGAACTACCAATCTAGTTGGCCAAACCAAACGGATAATTCGAAGAGACTTGCAAAGATAACTCAATCATACATAAAAGTATTTAGATAAGATTCAAATATTATTCATAGATAAGTTGGATCATAAACCCACAATTCATCGATCTCAACAAACACACCGCAAAAAGAAGATTACATCGAATAGATCTCCACGAGAGAGGGGGAGAATATTGTATTGAGATCCAAAAAGAGAGAAGAATCCATCTAGCTACTAGCTATGGACCCGAAGGTTTGAAGTAAACTACTCACACTTCATCGGAGGGGCTATGGTGTTGATGTAGAAGCCCTCCATGGTGGATGCACCCTCCGGCGGAGCTCCGGAACAGGCCCCGAGATTGGATCTCGTGGATACAGGAAGGTACGACAGTGGAATTAGGTTTTTGGCTCCCTCTCTGGTCTATTGGGGATACATAGGTATATATAGGAGGAAGGAGTACGTCGGTGGAGCTCCGAGGGGCCCACGAGGTAGGGGGGTGCGCCCAGGAGGGCGCCCTCCACCCTCGTGACCTCCTCGGAAGCTTCTTGGAGTAGGGTCCAAGTCTCCTGGATCACGTTCGGTGAGAAGATCACGTTCCCGAAGGTTTCATTCCGTTTGGACTCCGTTTGATATTCTGTTTCCTCGAAACACTGAAATAGGCAAAAAACAGCAATTCTGGGCTGGGCCTCCGGTTAATAGGTTAGTCCCAAAAATAATATAAAAGTGGAAAATAAAGCCCAATATAGTCCAAAACATTAGATAAAGTAGCATGGAGCAATAAAAATTATAGATACGTTGGAGACGTATCAGTTAGTACCAAAAAATGATATAAAATAACTATATAATGATTATAAAACATCCAAGATTGATAATAAAACAGTATGGAATAATCAAAAATTATAGATATGTTGGAGACATATCAGTCACGTTTTCTTCATGCATGTACATCCCTGACGATTTTGTGACAGAATCAAGATAGTGATACCTCTGCTGTCATAGAAGTGTTCCATGACATTACAAAAATTATCATCATGGAAGTGTCCACTTCCATGACGATAAATGGCGCGTCATGGAAGTGGTTTTGTCAAGGGTAACCAACACGTACCATCCACTGTAATGGGTCGCCGTTAAGCTATCGGGTTCCGGTTTGGATCTGATAACCCGTTAACAGCACGGACAAATGGAGATTTTCCACGTGTAAAATTCTCATTCGCCGACAGATCCACGTGTTGGCCCAGCGTTCGGACAGTTCTCATCAAGCGAATGGACGGGACACGCCTATGATACGTCGACTTGTGTCTCGGCCCAATAGTGGCCCATTCAGGTTAAAAGGCCGGGCCTGTCAAAATAAGCGGGCCGGCCCATTAGCAGCCTACTTGAGTCAGGCCCATTCACAAGCATGACCCATACAAGTTACACAGAATCGGCTCATCAAAGGCCCATTCTAGATTTGACAATTTCTAGCCCATCGTCAGTTCTAGCCCGTTAACGGCCCGCTACGTCTTTGGGCCCAATTACGGCCCGAGCTTCTTTCGTCCTATTAGTAGCCCATCGTCAATTCCATCCTGTTAATGGCCCGGAACGTCTTTCGGCCTTTTCTCGGCCCATTCTGTAGTTGGGCCAATTTCTAACCCGTTGTGACTTTAGGCCTTTCCTCGGCCCATTCGGTAAATGGGCCAATTCCTAGCCCATCTTGCCTTTCGGCCTGTTAACGGCCCGCACAACAGTTGGGACTTTGACTTTGCAACCTAATTTTGGGTCCATTAGTCACTACAAGAAATATGTCAACTAGTGACCTTCTGTCAGTGACCCTGGCAGAATTGGTCATAGATCTACGACCATTTGAGACCAATTGGTCAAAAGCTGTTCGGGGGGCTCCAAACCCTAAACCATTGCGACCATTTTGGTAAGAAAGGTCGTAATTTTCTTACACGAAATGGTCATAAAGCAAATAGTGCTGGTCAGCTGCCTTATTTCTAGTTGTTAACGACCAATATAGATGGTCATAGCCTTGTAGATTGTGGTGGGTTGTGATGACTAGGCGCCATCTCATCAGTTTTGCCTATGTGTCATGTCCATGTGTCAATTTTTGCCCTAGGTTGTGAAGCAACCTATATTTGTGTTATTCCAAAAATTCCCAAAAAATTCTCATAAATTTTTTGGTTCATATCTTCATCAAATATGTCAAAAACATTCCTTGCCTAGTTCAAAAATAACTCAACAATATTCATTTTCCTATTCTGTTCAAAGAAGCACTTTGTGAAGGAAGTGTTATTTATATATTCTTGATTTCCCTAAAAATTTGTGAAGACATTCTTCTTAGTATATGATCATCCTCAGCCAAAACTCACGCCCATTAGCCATGTGCATTTCCCGTATCGCTAATCAAACACTTGGCTGCTAATTCATGTTTGAGCATAGTTCGGTCTCCTCATGAGAATCTTATGTTATAATTTTCTTCCTGGCACCTACCTGGGGAGTGCCCAACCCACTAGACATGCCTAGGTCGCTCAGAACGCGTGGCAACGCCACGGTCATGCGGTGACCACGCGGCGGGCATGCGAGCTTATGCGCTCTAGAGTTGGGGCCCTCGGCCACCGTCCAAACCTTGATGTCTCGCCATCAAACCATGTATTTTTGATTAAATAGATACTTATTTACCTAGAAATGATTTTTGGAAAAAATAAAGAGCAAACTATGAGGCAGTTGCAGTTCAAATTTGACCCGCTTCCAACTAAATCGACGGGAATTTGTCTTTTTCACCAGAGGTGGATCAAAACTTTTGACACCCAACCATTTTGTCAATTGTGCATTAAATATGGCCTAGTATTTTATAAAACTGATTAGGTACAATTTTGCAACAAATATATGGTAGGTCCTTCACAAAAAAAACTCTTTCCTGGCACTCGGAAAATGGAAAATGTATTTTCCGTGAAAAGAAAATGAAAACTCCCTTAGGCAACATTGTTTGGAATTCCAAGATGCACCCTTGTGCACAATATGAGATAATTTGAACAAACTATGCCATGAATGTGGCCATAAGATTGATCATTTGGCTTGAAAGCAAGCCATGAATCTTCACACATGATAGCTCATTTCTGAGAACACTTTTTTAAAATAATTACCGTATTACATGTTTATTATTTTTCTTGGAAACATGGTCACATATAATGACACGGTGCAAAGGTTTTCCAATTTTTTGATTTTTTGTTGAATTTTTATGCCCGTTTCAAAATGCGGTCAAAACGGCGGGCTTGACCGTTCCTAGCTAGTGGTTGAATCTTGGAATTTTTTTGGTGTTTCTCTGATTAAATAGATACTTATTTACCTATAAATGATTTTTGGAAAAAATAAAGAGCAAACTACGAGGCAGCTACAGTTCAAATTTGACCCGCTTCCAACTGAATCGACGAGAATTTGTCTTTTTCACGAGAGGTGGATCAAAACTTTTTACACCCAACCATTTGGTCAATTGTACATTAAATATGTACTGGTATTTTAGAAAATTGATTAGGTACAATTTTGCAACAAATATAAGGTAGGTCCTTCACAAAAAAACTCATTTTGGCACTCAAAAAAATGGATAATGAATTTTTCGTCCAAAGAAAATGAAAACTTCCTTAGGCAACATTGTTTGCCATTCCAATATGCACCCTTGTGCACAATATGCGATCATTTGAACAAACTATGTCATCAATGTGGCCATAAGATTGATCATTTGGCTTGAAAGCCATGAATCTTCACACTTGATAGCTCGTTTCCGAGAACACTTTTTTAAAATAATTGCCGTATTACAAGTTTATTATTTTCCCTGGTAACTTGGTCACATATAATGACGCAATGTGAAGGTTTTCCAATTTTTTGATTTTTTTTGAATTTTTTATGCCCGTTTCAAAATGCGGTCAAAACGGCGGGCTTGACCGTTCCTAGCTAGTGGTTAAATCTTGGAATTTTTTTGGTGTTTTTCTGATTAAATAGATACTTATATACCTAGAAATGATTTTTGAAAAAAATAAATAGCAAACTATAAGGCAGCTGCAGTTCAAATTTGACCCGCTTCCAATTGAATCGGTCGAAATTTGTCTTTTTCACCACAGGTGGATCAAAACTTTTTACACCCAACCATTTGGTCAATTGTGAATGAAATATGTCCTAGTATTTTATAAAATTGATTTGGTCCAATTTTGCAACAAATATATGGTAGGTCCTTCACAAAAAAAATTCATTCTAGGCACTCAAAAAATGGAAAATGAATTTTTTGTCCAAAGAAAATGAAAACTTCCTTAGACAACATTGTTTGCCATTCCAAGATGCACCCTTATGCACAATATAAGATCATTTGAACAAACTATGTCATGCATGTGGCCATAAGATTGAGCATTTGGGTTGAAAGCCATGCATCTTCACACTTGATAGCTCGTTTTTGAGAACATTTTTTTAAATAATTGCCATATTACAAGTTTATAATTTTTGCTGGTAACTTGGTCACATATAATGACACAATGCAAAGGTTTTCTATTTTTTTGATTTTTTTTAATTTTTTATGCCCGTTTCTAAATGCGGTCAAAACGGCGGGCATGACCGTTCCTAGCTAGTGGTTGAATCTTGAATTTTTTTGTGTTTCTATGATTAAATAGATACTTATGTACCTAGAAATGATTTTTGGAAAAAATAAAGAGCAAACTATTAGGCAGCTGCAGTTCAAATTTTACCCGCTTCCAGCTGAATCGGTCGAAATTTGTCTTTTTCACCAGAGGTGGATCAAAACTTTTTACACCCAACCATTTGGTTAATTGTGCATTAAATATGTCCTAATATTTTAGAAAATTGATTTAGTACAATTTTGAAACAAATATATGGAGGTCATTTACAAAAAAACTCATTTTGGGCACTCGAAAAATAGAAAATGAAATTTCCGGCCAAAGAAAATGAAAACTTTCTTAGGCAACATTGTTTGTCATTCTAATATGCACCCTCCTGGTAAGTTGGTCACATGTAATTACACAATGCGAAGCTTTTCTAATTTTTTGATTTTTTTTGGAATTTTTTATGCCCATTTCAAAGTGCGATCAAAACGGCGGGCATGACCGTTCCTAGCTAGTGGTTGAATCTTGATTTTTTTTGTGTTTCTATGATTAAATATATACTTATGTACGTAGAAATATTTTTTGAAAAAAATAAAGAGCAAACTATGAGGCAGCTGCAGTTCGAATTTACCCGCTTCAAGCTGAACCGGCCGAAATTTGTCTTTTTCACCAGAGGTGTATAAAAACTTCTGACAACCAACCATTTTGTCAATTGTGCATTATATATGGCCTAGTATTTTAGAAAATTAATTTGGTCCAATTTTGAAACAAATATATTGTAGATCGTTCACATAAAAGCTCACTTTGGGCACTAAAAAAATGATTCTCTTGTAAAAAAAACTCATTTCTGAGAACACTTTTTCAAGTTATTTGTTTTATTCAAAGTTTGTTATTTTTACTGAAAAGTAGGTCACACTTGGTGACACAATGCGAAGGTTTTTCTTTTCTATTTAGTTTTCTAAACTTTCTAGACCGTAAAATAGTTGGCATAATCTAGCATTTTGTTTTTAATCGATTACGACCAATTTAAATGGTCATAACATCATCAAAGGGGTACTGCATTCTGATTGGTCTAAAAGCATATCACGCGGATCAAGGATTAAGCACCGTCGGATGATACTGGATCCAACGGCAGCCCACGTCCCACCTACCCAGACCAGATCCAGCGCCCTAAACCCTAACCCACTCCTCGTCCCACCCACCTCGATCCATCCCCTCCACTCGTCTCTCGCATCGCCACCGCCACCCACTCACCGCCCCGTCTCTCCCACCCCGATCCATCCCCTCCCCTCATCTCTCGCATCGCCACCGCTACCCACTCACCACCCCGCCTCGCCCACAGCTCGCTGCTGGCAGCCTCTCCCCTCCCATGCGCTTCCCACACACCTCAGGCGGATCCCCATCCAGCCATCTCTCTCTCCCGCAACTTTTCTCTCTCTGCCGGGACACATCTCTGCCGCCACAGATGCCGGCCGATTCCGGCGTTCTCCGGCGACAGCCGCCACCGCGCAACACCTTCCCAAGCTCACCTTGCTCCACAGGGTCTTTCCCTCCGGCAGGATTCACCGCTCCCGGCCTTCAACTCTCACCCGCAACCCTCCCCGTGGCTAGGTTTTGGGCACGGTGGCACCTCCATCGCAGGCGCGGCTCTGGCGACCCGGTGGCTCCTCCCCGACTCTTACCTCGCCCCCGCACGCAACAAAGCCCCCTGGATGGTGCTCCTCTCCTCGGTGGCCATGGGGTGTTCGAGCTCCTCCTCCACATGTGCCAGGTGTTCTTCCTCGACCCGGACAGTGAGGGATTCCTTCTGGGCATATAGTACGTACCACGCCTTCCGGGCATATACCTTCTGGGCATACAGTACTCCTTCTGGACATTTCGATCTTAGAACTTTCTAATTTTTGTGTGCTTGAAATTTGGATATGCAGCGACGACACTGACAAGCTGGCACTTGCTTGTCACCTGCTACATGATTCACATGGCGCAGCGCCTGCGCTTCATTGAGCCAAAGCCAATCGACGCGCAGATTGTCATCTCATTTGGGTTTCTCAATGGGATCTCCATTGGCCTCCTCAACCTTTGCCTTGGCTTCTACCAGGCAAGCCACCCAAACTGCTGATGATAGCTCATACCATTTCGTTTGTTTTCTTACTCGTCGATTTGCTATGATTATCTTGCTGCAGATGACCAAGCTGGCTATTATACCGTTCACCATGCTCTTGGAGACCATCTTTCTGAGCAAGAAGTTCAGGTGCTTCTCAGATTCCTCAAAGTATAGAATTCAGTTTTTGGTATAGCCAAACGCCTCAAAGTATTCAAAACTACATTTTTTTCAAAACTATGGTATTCTAGTAATACTTTGAAAATACTTTGCATCCAAACGGGGCCTGTAATTAGCACATAGCTGCGTTGTATAGTTGCTTATATAATCAGATGTTGTATGTAGTCACGTACACTTTCCAATTTTGATCCAATGCTTGCTTCCTAGCTCACGTGTGTCAGTCTTTCAGATAGTTGCGACTCCTTGTGCATCACCCCTCAACTAACAAGTAAAAGTAAAAGTAAATAAAATCTCGTCTCCCTAGCAAAGGTGATGTTTGATTTCCAAAGACAACAGGTTGCTTTGTAGTGTATCTTGTCTTGCCGTTCTCAAGGTAGAATCGTGAATTGGAAGCCTGCAATTCCAAGCTTGAACTCCTATGGGAACTGGGTCACTACCAACAGATTACTACTAATTCTGTACGTGTTGTGTGGCTTGCCCCTTTTTGGAGCGGTTAATTTCTTAGTCAGTCTAGTCTGCCTGTATTGGATTTGGTTGCCTGGTTGTGTAAAAGAAGTTAGTGTGGGTCATTGAAGGAGTGAGTGATCTCAGTTCTGGTTGTGTCAAAATTTTACTATGTATCATGCTTATTGTTTACTGCATTGAGGCATGTGGGCACCAGAATTTGGGCATGTATGTATAATTTTAGCTAGAGAGATTAAAATATACAAAGTGCCTAGTGATAGCCAAGTGAACTTCTGCCCCTGTTTTGGGTCACAGATGTGGGGAATGGTTGTGCGCTTGCTTGCAGTGACTGTCAGATTGTGGTTCCAAGCTGATGTTTTGATTGCATATGTGTTACTGTATTTCCCTAGGCCCCGGCGGAGCCCTGATGTGCGGGTGCGCGGAGGCACTCGTGAGGGCGGCGGTGGCCTTCTTCGACGCCGTCCTCGTCGACTATTCTGTGGCTGACCTCTCGCCGCTGGTTGGACGTCCATGTGGTACTGTTTCAAGTTTCGCAGAGACCACATGCTCGAATGGACAGTGTGTGTGGAACAGATTCTTGTCTGAATTCTCTTCTTGTGGGAGTATGAACTTGCTTGCGGTATCTTGGAGTATCAACTTGGAACATCTGGTTAGAGTAGCATCTTGCAACACATTCGATTACTCCAGTACTGATAGTTACAGTAGCATCTTGCAAAATGGAGTAGTTAGAGTAGCATCTTCATTAACTAAATTTATGATTACTGCTGTTAAGTTGGGACTTGCAAGCAGTAGTTCCCTCTTCTTATCTCTTCTCTCTTGAAGTAGTTGTAGTAGTAGTAGTTGCTTGCAGTAGTTTAGTGTACGACTTGTCTTTGGTATAGTATTTCTTGAACTGTGTTGTATTTCCCGTGACTAAATAGTGAATCCAGTTATAAAAAAGCATGCTAGTACTTGCCTTTGGTGGAATAGTTTGGCAGTGAGGATCAGTGATGTTCCCTATTAATTTGGTGTAGTTTTGATAGTTAGAGTAGCATCTTGGAGTAGGGTAGTCCACATTTGTCTACATTAGACCAAATTATTCCGATTAGTCCACATTTCATATTATTCTTGGAGCACTGTACTATAGCAGCAGTACTGTACTGTAGCAGCAACATGAGTAAACTAAATACTCCTTCATATGCTTGGTTCCTTCTTATTCTTCCTCAGATTGTAAAAAAGGATTCATTCCTTCTTACGCACTGCACTGTACTGTAGTATATGTCATCTTTGAATTAATACTCCAAAATATATTAGTATTGGAGGATTGATTGTTTCCAAATCAATACTCCTGGGCATCATTCATGGCTGTCTAGCAGTCGACATACTTCTGGTTCCATTTACTGTATGCAGGTAGCAGCAGCTTAAGTGTAATGGAGTTATTTTGTTACTCTATGCCTACTTCGTTAGAGTTAGCATCATCTCCTTGTCATTTATAGCATAAACACATTCACTATTCTTGCTCTGAACCTATGATCCTGATACCGATTGTATTTGTCTTGATTGTGACTCTAGTGCAGGCACCATTGGCCATCCTCTTCGAGGTTGTGTTTAGGTGATTCCTCGGGTAGCCATGACACTACTCTGGCTGATTAGTACCCAATGGCATGTTTGTAATATTTATAGGCATTTTACTTGTAGAAATAATGCTCATGGTATATTTATTTGTCCTGCAGCGCATGCTCTTTTTTGGTCTGTACAAAATCTTGATATGGTGTTTTGGGAGCTGTAATATTAGATTGCACTTCTTTATGTGATTTACTCATGTTGGTACTGCTTGTTAAGTGATTATCTTTATGCCCTTGTTACCAGTAGAATGGTCTATACATGATTGCTCTGTAACTTGTCTTTTCCAGAACAGTTTGCTTGGTCTTTCATATCTGACTATGTAATGTAGAAGCTCTACTTTATCCTAACAGTTGCATGTAGCATTGTGCTACTATCTGTGTGATGCTAAACAATATGCTCTTAGTCTGTTGATATATTCTCAAGTGTTGTTTACCATTTACATTGTTTTTACATTTTCTATATTCACAAATAGTAGTAGTGTGTGGTCTAGATAAGCAAACATGGTATGATCTATGCAGTTGTTCATCTGAATTGTTTGTTTCTGGGCGGTGTAGGACGAGCTGCAGCAGGACAACCTGGAGCGGAAGAACTTTGAGGGCAAGATCAAGGAGAACCAGGAGACGATCACCGGTTACCTCATCCTCATCGGCATGCTTGGCTCCTTTGGCAGACCCCTCTTTGGTTCCGACCAACTTACTTTTGTCGCTGGCTAGCATAATTTCCAGGTAGAGTTGCGTCCTGCTCTCTTGCCCTCCATTTAGTTTTTGTTGGAGTGTGCATGGTGGCATCCGGAGCTCGCACTATAAAATATGCTTTGCCTTCTTCCTGAGCTGGCACGGTAAATTTTGCTGTCTTGTTGATAATGCCATATGTCCTAAGCAATCAGATTACATTTCTGTTTGTATGGTAATATAAAAAATAGGGATGATGTCGTAATTTTCATTGTGTGTGCCTTTCATTTCTTTATTTTGATTGCTTCCCTTGTATTCTATATGCTTCTAATGGTCGATCCTTTCAATGCCAGGTGTTGTGTTCTGGAAGATGGAAGAGGAAGAAAATTTATTTTTGTTGAACTAAATTTTTTGTATTTTGTTTTGTTGTACGTATGATTTGATAGTTTTGTATAGGAACATGTGATACTATTTTGTAGGGCTTTATGGCCTATGATGTAAACATATTTAGTGATGAATTATGAAATTATTTGCCAAATTTATTGAAAAGGAGAATCATTTGTATGAATATGGGCCGCATATATGTGAATGGGCTGAAAAGTGTACTGGACCCACTCTAAGAATGAATTATTATTTGACTGTATAAAAAGGTTGAATGTAAACCAGGAAATGGGCTGCACAAAATAGTACCTATATTCTTGAAAGGCCAAACGTGCATAGAAGTTGATGGGCTAAATAGTAGGGCTTGGCCCATGTAGCTGACAAAAATTAACAGAAATAAATATACTAAATGGGCTGAATTGTTGGGTTCGGCCAATGTAAAACACCTAATCGGACCGGGCTGAATCTTGTCAGTGACCTTTTCAATTGGTTGCAATTTTGCCACATCGGATCCGACGTGGCCTGGGCAGACAGCCAGTGACCAAAACAAAAGGTCACGGGTTCAACAACCTTATGTTTTGGTCATAAACGTCTACGACCTGCTCACAGAGAAGGTCGTTAATTTCAGTTTACGACTGCCAGCTTTTGACCTTCTGTTTTTGGTCACAAAAAGGTCGCAAATGAAAAATAATGACCTTTCAGTGACCAATAGTTAAGGTCACAAGTTGACATATTTCTTGTAGTGAGCGGCCCATGTTCCTCAGGGCACAATTTCAGCCCGACGCGACTTTCGACCCGTTAACAAATTGGGCCTCCTCTGGCCCAACACATAATGTACACGTTGTCTTCCTACCTCTAGTTGATGCTCGAGAACATTATCACATTCCAATTCCAATCCATAATCATTTGGTAATGGCCATGCCGCACTGCTCGCAGATCTTTGTGTTGATGTCACTTCATCCTGAAATGTTTCTGTAAGTACACATGATGTCAGGACACCGACTCAATGCCACATCGATCTAGCATGTAACACCTCATATCACTTTGCGGCCTCATGCACGGTATTCCCACGGGTGTCGCCTTACCTTTGCTCGGGACCATTTCCGCCTTTTGGCACACGTATATGATAGTGTCGCTAGCATCCATATGATAAGGAGCCCGGGCTGACATGGCTAGTCGTAAACTCAAAGTGGCACAAACTTACAGGGACAGGCATCCATGACCCAGCATCGAACGTGTCAGTCATCAGCGAGTGGATCCAGGCTGTAGCACTGGGCTAGCAGGACTCCGGTGAACCGGGCTGTAGCGGGCTAACAGGACTCCGGTATTCATCGCGTGACATTTCCCTGAAGGGACAGACACAGGAACGAAGAAGGACACATGCCGGCCAGCCTAAGTGTTCCGGAGCAGTAGCAAGCTACCATGGCTTAGTGGAAACACTAGGAGACATTTCCTGGTAAGGAGGCTACTAAGGATAAACAACTAGATAGTCAGATCCCACACATACCAAGCATTTCAATAACATACACACAATATGCTCGATATGTGCAAATACAACATGGCATCACAACATGACTCTACGACTCAAGTATTTTATTCAATAGGCTCCGAGGAGCGAGATATTACAATCATGGGTCTCATGACCCAACATTCAGAGCATACAAGTCAAAGCACAAGCGGAAGCTTAACATGTCTGAGTATAGACATCTACAAATGAAAAAGGCTGAGAAGCCTGACTATCTACCAGATCCTGCCGAGGGCACAAGATCGTAGCTGAGGTAACAAGCTAAACGTCGAAGTCCACGTGGAACTACTAGAGAGAATGAAGTCTCTCTGCAAAAACATAAATTAAGCAACGTGAGTACAAATGTATCCAGTAAGACTTACATCGGAACTAGCTACATATGCATCATTATCAACAAAGGGATGGTGGGGTTTAACTGCAGCAAGCCAGCTTTGACTCAGTGGCTAACCTGAACTACGTCTGCAAGTAACTCTTTTGAGGTGGCGCACACGAGTCCACATATTCACCAAATCAATACACCACTATGGATCCGCTCCCGTCTCCCTATGAGAACGCCATCCATAGCACTCACGCTTATCTTGCGTATTTTAGAGTATCCACTTTCACTTGTCTATGAATTGTACAGGCAACCCAGAAGTCCTTTACCGCGGACACGGCTATTCGAATAGATCATATTAACCCTGCAGGGGTGTACTTCTTCACACACGCTCTCGCCACTTACCGCCATGTACACCTCGTGTATCTTGGCAACCTTCAAGCGGAAGCCTAGCGAGGGAGTCGGCCACGACCTGACTAACCACACAAGTCTCTCGTCCAGGTTTATCGCCTATTCGGGTTCCATCCGCAAGGAGATCCGGCCGTGGTGTCGCTCACGGCCCCAAACGACGTGAGCAGGGTTCCCAAGCCCACCTCGACGGGTGGATCTACGCTTGGTACACCGTGCCACGGTGCCTAGTCTGTCCCAAGCCCACCTGTACCGGGTGCCACTTGGTAGACTACTAACACTACCTACAAACACCAGAAACTAGTTGCAACTCCTGGACAGAGATCAAGTTGATTAATAAGCTGAGAGGGGCCGAGTTACCGGAACCCAATGTGTGGTAGTAAATGTTCATGGATCACAAACACAGAACTCAGTTCCTGAGGACGGCTTCAATGAGACAACCCACCATGTACTCCTACATGGCCTCTATCGCTACCTTTACCAAATCGTGTTCACACACTTAGCTCTCAATAGTAGGACATGTTCACCACATTCCTATTCATCCCCGATGAATCAGACCTGACACAACTCTAAGCATAGCAGGCATGACAAACAAGCATGAATGAGTAGGCACATCAGGGCTCAAACAACTCCTACTCATGCTAGTGGGTTTCATCTATTTACTGTGGCAATGACAGGTCATGCAGCGGATAAAGGGGTTCAGCTACCGCAGCAAGTAACAGATGAATCGTTGTTGTCCTAATGCAGTAAAAGAGAGCTGGAGCGAGAGAGTAGGATTGTATCGGAATGAACAAGGGGGTTTTGCTTGCCTGGCACTCCTGAAGATAGTATAGTTCTTCATCGGTGTCAACGATCACAGCGTCGGGACCACGTCTATCGAGAGGGGACAAATGCCGGCAAACAAGAAGGAAACACAATCAATGCAATGCACAATATGATGCATGATCATGACATGGCAAAATGAGTGTGTTGGGCTAATGCAACTAGAACCAGATGGGTTTGGGTCATTTTGTACCAAAGGTTCAACCCCAATTCAAATTATGAATTTAAATAGTGCCTTATCATGTTTTGCACTAAACAGCAAGGTTAAGTTGTTTAAACATGCATGAAACCAGTACAGATGGATAGATTGGATTTTTCTGATCATTTTTCATATATAAATTATTTGATTTGGAGTTACGGTTGAATTTCTATGAATTTTAGAAGTTAGCACTATTTTCTGGATTTTCCTGAATAAGAATAAATACAGTAAATGATTTATTGCGTAAGCACCGCGTCACTGTGACGTCAGCAGGTCAACAGGCGCTGCTGCAGGTCAAACCTGACCAGTGGGGTCCACTGGTCAGTGACTGGGGCTGGTTAGTGCCACAGACAGGTGGGTCCGGTCAATGGCCACCTCAGCATGGTCAAAGCTGACGCGTGGGCCCACTGGTTTTAACTAAATCTAGTTAAGATAATAACCCGAGGTTATTTAGCTGGTGGGGCCCTAATGTCAGTGGCTGGTGTGATTAAACTAAGCGCGATTAAGTCCTAATGACGTTGCCACGTCATCATCACCGGCGTGTAAACGCCGGCGACCAAATCCGTGGCGGAGGGCGTCGGGATTTTGCTACACGGTCCGTTTTGGCGCGCGGGGAGCATCTATGGGGAGCTGGAGGAGGGGCACATCCAGTGGTGGTGGTGGCGGCTGTAGCTGGGGTGGCCTGCAGAGGCACCGGCGACGAGTTTTGCGGCGGCCGGAGCTCGGACGGGGTTAGGTTCGGCGTTACACGGCACGGCGAGATCAGCTGAGGGGCTCTACGGGTTCTTGGGGTCACCAGGAGCACGCCAGTGCAACGAACGCAAGTGCAGCAGCTCGGGGGCGCGGGGCTCGCCGGCCATGGCGGACGGCGAGCTACGGCCATGGCGGCGCAGCTAGCTAGGGGACGGACCAGACAGGGAGAGGTGAGGGTAAATACCCCGGGGCTCACAGCGAGGTCGAAGAGCAGCTCGGTGGTCTCGGGGAGGCGTCGGAGACGGCGAATCGACCGCGGCGATCGCCGGACAGATGCGGCGATGAAGGCGGCAGGGACGACGCTGCGGTGCACCCGGCGTCACGTGGGTTGGTGGAGACGAAGAGGAAGGCGCGGCGGTTCTTCTGAAAGCATCGGCGAGGCGAGGGGTGGACATTGGCCGCGGTGGAGCTCGTCGGTGCTCTCGGGTGCTCGTGGTCGATCGCGAGAGAGAGGGAGCAGAGGGGAGGAGGGGGTCCAGAGAGAGAGAGAGAGGGGCGGTCAGGGGGGGTGCCGTGGCTTCACCAGGGCGTCGAGGGGGAAGCGGCAAGCAGGAGGTGGCCGGGACGCGTGCCGGCGCGCTGCGGCCACACGCTCGTCCTCCTGGCAGGGGAAGAAGACGACAGGGGGAGGCTAGGTGGGCTGGCTGGCCACTTGGGTCGCCAGGTGTCTACACAGGTAAGTTAGGTAGGTTCCTTTCTCTCTCTTTTATTTTTCTATTTTTCTGCAACTTTGTGGCTTTACTAAAAATATCTAGGCATTTTCAAACATCACCAAACTGTGCATGCCCAATGTTTAGAATATATCCAACATGGAACATTTTGGTTTGGGATTATTTGGACATTTAAAATATTTACTAGCATTTAAATGCCCAAATGCAATTATCTAATGATTTAATCCAGTGACCCTATGTTGTCCTAGAAAAGTGTGCACCATTTTTGTCAGAGGTTCTAGACTAGGGCAAAGATGATGAATATTTTAGAAGGGCATTTTGGGTTCATTGAAAATTATTTTAGTAAACCCTAGGTTGTTTAAGGGGGGTGCTGGGGGTTCTATCATCCCCAATTCAAGTTAAAAAGAAATTAAACTTGATGCAACACATGACTAGCTACCTCAGAGCATACCAGAACTAGGGATGTGACACATGACTAGGGCAAAAATATAGTTACAACAGTGAAGCGACCAGGACAAACTATTTTGTACATGGCAAAACTGGACTAACAATAATGTTACACGTCATGAAGCATAAGCAGGTGATATTTTAAAAATTATAAAATGGTAGTCTGTGTAGCCCGCATACAAAAATCTCTCTTAGCTCACCAGAGGAGCATGATGTTGGGGCCAAATCCAAAACATAGACATGTTACAAATTTAGACCACACATTGCATATAAGTAAGCAAGTAGTTGGCCATTCTGTAGCTCAATTAAAGTCTTAGGTAGCATAATGAACAATAGAGGGATTCATACAAACCTACCATAGCAAGCAAAACTATGCAATCATTAGCCTAGTATAAACTAGATTGTGAGCCTCATGCAGTAATAGTTTGTTAATAGACTTCAAAGCTTCAGGCACACTACACTAGAGTAATTAAATTGTAAGACCTTTAATTATGTCAACTAATAGTTATACAAGTTCCCAACGTCAGGCATCGTTGTTTGGGCATCTCATTAACTGAGGACAAATAAAGCAATTGAAAAGAGCAATTTAACTATGCCTGAAACGAACAAGCAATTGAACTGTCGAGTTTGCAGCATGCATACAAGCACGCCTCAATAACATCCATGGCCTAGCTATAGTTACTATATAAAGGAACAAGTAATGTAATATTGTTTGCCCCCTTTGAAGTATCTCGAGTAGTATGTAATCGATATCATATTAATGATAGGGAGGCTAATGGTGTGAATATGCGTTTGGTTATGACATTTATGACATCGACAACTCTACCATGGTAGGAAGCAGTTTTACACTGTTCCCTACTATAAGATGTTTTATATATTTAAAGGTAGACTACATCCATAATGAGTGAAGAGACACATTAAAATGTGTTTACATACATCTTATTTACAAAAAAGTTAGAACATCATATAGTAGTGAGTGGAGAGGTTTTTAATCAATGGCCCAATGACTGGGTTACAGGTGAAGAACCCTATGCAAGCACAATGTCAGACAAATAGGATGTCCTGGTAGTTGTAATACAGTGACTTACCTTAACTGGTTGAACAGGCTCAGCGCTCCTCCTCCTTCTCTTGCAAGGCTCCTTCCTAACATCTTGTACTTGGAAATCATCAATCTTATCTTCATTGCACCCCATCTGCAAGGTGACACAAACTAGTTACTGGTCTCCTTGAAAGATAAATATGCATACGTTCCAGTCTGTGAACAACACAAAAGGATGAGTTTATAACAAAACAACACCACATAATGAAACATGCCACATCTCTTGCACACAATGAAATGAGCATTTACTATGTGTGCACTATGTAAAAACTAGGCATACCTTCGAACTGGATCTCCAAGTACTCTTGGAGAGCCTACTTTATTGTACAGCCAAACATTTATATCACCAATGAGTTATACAAGCCCCCACTACAGCAGCCCTTAGTGTTTAAATCGTTGACAAGCTCTGTTAGGTCAAGAACAACAAGTAATCAAAGCAAACAGTCGTAGTATGTCTGGCTGATACAAACAAGCAATTGAACAGATGTGTGAGCGAATCTTACATATCAAGAAAAGAAGCATAGAAGGAGTCTTAAAGACCATCACTTGACTGACTAGATTTAAGGGGCATTTAAACATCATGTGCACCGTATGAACTAACATAAACATTGCATATTTAAGATTCTATAATGAAATGCACATGTATTAGGTTATGCCATGTATGGTGATACCTAAATGTACACTATAGCAGGCAGGAGTGATTCATCATTGCACGCACAATTGAATTGCAGGTTAAGGGCCAGTTCTATTCCACCTTTTCAGAGCTTATTGTCAAAATAAGCCATAAAAGATGTAAAGAAGTCATTTTTGAGTTATGTGCTTGGGCTTAACTTATTTCGCTTTGGAGGGGGTGTTTTGGGTAGAAGCTCACTAAAAATTGAAGGGAAGGGGAATAGTGAAATGAATATGTTCTCTGCCTATATTAAACTCAAAATGCCACTGTTCACGCCCGTGCCACACCTGACCCTCAAGTAAAAACAAACACGCAAGCATTCATTGCCCTGCCCGCTTGCATCTCCTCTCTCCTTTCCCTCTACCTCGATCCCCTGCATGCAGCGCTAGGTTTCCTACAGTGAGCCATCGCCACTGGTCCCATCTGGCCTGGTCCTCGATGATGCCATGTCCAGCTAGGCTACATGGCCGACGGGTAGGGCAAAATCTCCTCGGCTGCTCCTCCCTCTGGCGTCGCCCCTCATTCTCATGGTCTCCAGCAGCTGCTCTGCTATGGTCCGTCCAACGCACTACTCCGACAGGCGCCGCACAACTACGTCCGATGCCCCACTCCGGCAGAAGGCACCTCGTTCCCCCTCCCCTCCTCCCAGACCGTGGCCTTGAGGTGTTGTTGAAGGATGAGCTCATATAACAAGGTGAGGATCTCCTCTGATTATTTTACCAAATTTTCATTCTGATCCGCTATATGATGAATTGCTATGAGCTACTTCTGCTGCTGCTATATGCTGCATTGCTATGAGCTGCTCCTGCTGCTGCTATATGATGAATTGCTATGAGCTGCTGCTGCTATATGATGAATTTCTATGAGCTGTTGCTGCTGCTATATCATGAGTTGCTATAAGATGCTCCTGCTACTGCTATATGATGAATTGCTATGAGCTGCACCTGCTGCTGCTATATGACGAATTGCTATGAGCTGCTCCTGCTGCTGCTATATGATGAATTGCTATGAGCTACTCCTGCTGCTGCTATATGATGAATTACTGTGAGCTACTGCTGGTATATGATGAAATGCTAGCTGCTTCTTTATGATGAGTTGTTATGAGCTGTTGCTGCTATAGAATGCTTTCAAGTGGTGCTGCTATATGATAATAACCAGCCACTTGGACCATCGGATTTCGATAAATAATTGTTCTTCATTTGAATTTAGGTCATGTGTTCTTCATTTAAATTAGGCAATGGGATCTCTATGGAAGACATTGACCAAAGTAGATTGTGCCAAGTAGATGGTATCTTTGTATTTGCATTTTGAAAAAAATATTGATTTATGTTTTCCTATCATATTAATTACCACATTGGGTTCAATTTGTGATGTTTGCAAGTCAAATTAATTTTCATATGGGCAGCAAAATGACAAAATATAATGCAATTTAGACTTTTCACTGATCATACCACAGATAAGCTAAAAAGGCAGGCAATCAAAAGAACTGGTTGGCTTATTATCTGGAGCTTATATTCAAAGGTGCTTATTTTCTTAGGATAACGCGAAATAACTGTCCCTAAGAAACTTGGCCAATAGAACTGACATACAAATAACATGTCACGATGATTGCAATCGAGGCCCAGTTCTTTTGCCAGATTCTCCCAGAATCTGACCCCTACCCAGATTCTCCCGGAATCTTTGAGCCCCATTTGTTTTACAATCCTAGCTAGTTAGGGTTTAATTAGTTAGGAGTGTAAAACAAAAGGGGCTCAAAGATTCTAGGAGAAGTTAGAGAGGGGCAGATTCTGGGAGAATCCTGCAAAAGAACTGGGCCGGATTGACCTACCATAGCACACTGTATAGGCTCACCGCTGCCTCTCCTTTATTTGCGATGTTCCATGAAATTGCCACATACATCTTGTACTTTTTCATTATGGTAACCCTATCCGCAAGTTGACATGGCTCATTTCAGATATCTCTACATGACAATGGAAAGTTGACATTGCATATCCCTTGCGCATATTTAAATGGCTCCATTGCAATGTCACGATGATTGCAATGGAGGCCCAGTTCTTTTGCCACTTATTTAAATATGCGCAAGTGATATGCAATGTCAACTTTCCATTGCAATCATCGTGACATGGCCCAGTTCTTTTTCATTATGTTATCTATACATTTCATATCCCTTGCGCATATTTAAACCACCAATTAACGATTGTGTGTGTATCATAAACTAGCCATGACTCTGTGTGTTGGACTAGCATGCACTCTAAGGGAGCCTAATGTAGTGCACTGGAATTCCTACATTCCACCTACAATTTTGTGTAATGTACTACCTCTATTCCTATATATGTGTTTTTGTAGAGATTCTAGTATGGACCACATACAGATGTATATAGATGCATTTTCGAGTGTAGATTCACTCATTTTGCTCTGTATGTAGCCTATAGTGGAATCTCTAGAAAGACTTATATAGGAACAAATGGAGTATCATGTATGACATCTACATATCTAATTTAGCAGCCAGTAGTGGAAATCATTGTCTGCATAAAGGGGTTACTGGTCGAAAATCCTAGCAAAGCACGCTGGCAGGCACACAACAATACAAGAGAGATAGATGCACTTACAAGATCATAGCAATGCCTCAGTCTAAGATCTTGGTTGTCCAAGCTGTTAGATCTAGAAGAAACATCGTCCTTGTAGTTTTTGCCAGTTGCATGACATGTAACAATGCCCGTTAGTATATTTGAAGTACATCAGGCAGGTGATGCTAGACGGGTTTAAAGGTGACAAGTACCTAGGCCGTGGCGGGTGCTTGGCATCTTGTCAGACGGTGGGAATCAGGTTAGAGACGTCAAGGGTGATGACGCTGTGCTGGCTGTCGGGGTCCGATAAGGAGATCTAGAACCGTCGAGTAGGATGTTTGTGGAGCGGCTCTGGTAGGGTGGACTACGGTGTGGGCGAAGCGGATCTAAGGCCGTGGACGAGGGCGTCAATGAAGCTGCTCCGGTGGTTGGGTTCAGGATGGTGTCGACGATGCGAATCTGTGGCCATGTACGGGGCGTCAGAAGCTGCTTCGTTAGGTTGGACGAGGGTGCGACGAAGCGGATCTGAGGCCGTGGACTTGTGCATTGGCAAAGCAGCCCCGGTAGGTTTTATAATGGTATACGCGAAGCTACTCCGGTAGGGTTAAGGATGGTGTCGGTGAAGCGGCTCCGGTAGGGTTGAGGAAGGTGTCGGCGAAGAGGATCAAAGGCCATCGACGGGGGCGTCGATGGGGCGGCTCCGGGGGTGTGGCCAAAGCGTCCCCGGTGGGGAGTACGAAGGAGCCGCTGCAGATGCGCTGCGGTTGACGAGAGTACTGCGAAGCAGATCCGGCGCCATGGACAAAGCCGACACTGAATGGGCTGTGGTACAGTGGTGGATGAGCAGTCTACTTGTTTCTAGGGGAGGTGAGAGGGGTAGATGCGGCCGCAGAAGTAGATCTGGCGAGGTGGACGCCACTGCTAGTGAATAGCTCTGGTACGCTGGTGGATGATCAGTCTAGGGTTTCGAGAGGGGAGGGGTAGAAAGGCCGATGATGTACGAATGACGTGATGTAAGATGCTCTGGTGCTGTGGAGTTAATCGTTTTTGCGGGAGGGGGAGAGGAAATGAGGGTGCCGTGTTGTGGGGGGAACCGGAAGTTACCAAAGCAGCCCCGGCCTATTATGTAAATGAGGGCCGTATTGTAACTATTGTTCTCCGTGCATCAAGGACAAAAGGGGAATTTTGCATGCTAAAGACTAGGTGGCCGAAATTTTAGAAGGAGGCGGGAGATTTTGCCTCCCGCTGGATCGTTCTTATCCAGTTTCAACTAATTTTGGAGAGTGCTTGCGGGAAGGTCATGCGAGACTATGTACACGGGGCACACGTCAGTAGTTAATAACTGGTATGAAGTCCACCCAAAAAAAAGACTAACTCGGGATGATGCACCGATAACTTGGACGTTCACACGGGCGCGGCCAATCGTACGGGTGTAGAGGCACGTTCACAAAAAAAACCCGGATCAAACGCTCATCCTATGTATTTCTCGTGTAAATATATAATTTAGTGACATTGGTTATTTACTTTAAACATAATGCGTTGACGTATTATTGTAGAGGCGCACAAAAAGAAATGGATATTGTAGTCCCACAAAATAAATGAATATTGTAGTCCGCTACTTAAAAGTGTTACCTCATATGATTACATAGTCTCCATTTCATAAATTGCGTACCCATTTAATTCATATATGAATATTACATATATTACTTCATAATAGAACATTTAATCATCCAAGACTAATGAATTTGAATGCAAGACTAACAATGGTGCATGTACATGATAGTTACAATGGTTGTGTTAAGAAACATCACTGTAACTTTGGCATGCACAATTGAAAAGTGTTATTTGGAAAAAATGTTATATGTGAGTGTCCAATCTTTATAGCGTTGAATCTATATTGTATATTTGGCCACGATACAAAGTAGATATTGATTTATGTTCAAGCGATGCACGTCCATGATCGCTAGATAGTGATATGTGAATGAATTGTGCAATCTCTCTCACACGCATACATACCTCATTTCTCCGTGGGCATCGGAATCACACACGCGGACTTTGTGTATTTCTCTCCCTCCGTCAAGGTTAGAATTCGTCTTTCTACCCCGTCCTACAAGTCTATCACACAGAAACACACACGCTCTCTCTGTCGAACACGCCCACCCTCTTAATTCCGCCCACCCACCGCCACTAATGTCTCAAAGTATAATTATGTCTCGCACACATATGCCTAAGGTTAACTCGAGTCCTGGAACCATATGAATACATAAAATGGGATTCCAGCAGAGCACCTTTTGTTTTGAGATTTCTCTCTCTCTCTCTCTCTCTCACACACACACACACACATGCGCGCGCGCGAGTAGACATTGTTAGGTTTCATCAGACTAGTCCCCCACCATATGATTGAATTGTTTTGAAGCATCGGATTGAGTCAGGGAGACATGAATGCATGCACGTATTAGCTGTATTTACTGCTATTTTTTGGTAAATCGTGATTTGCTCCACAAAATAACTATAGAAGTTAATGCTTCCGGGGAATTACGTTAGATACTCCATTTTCTTTTTTTCTTTTTTGGTAAGTCCTGGCTGCTTCCAATGAACAAATACAGAAATCAATGCTTGGCAGATATTAGAGATTTGCTTCCAACAAACAAAGTAAGGAAATTAAATGTTTCTGTATATGGATTTTGGTAAGTCGATGGAAGCATCGTGCGATGGAAACATATTATTCGATAGTGTGATTGATATCTGTTTCAGGGAAGCATTATTCAAAGCTGTGGTACCATATTTTAGATGCTTTGGAACATTTTTTATGGAAACATTTGCTTCGCAATGGAAATTACATGGATCAATGACATGAGTATACACAGACACAAATTCATTTGGTAGGAAAAGTTTACATCTCTTTCCATAACAACACTATTTACTTCTGCGTAGCCAACATGGATGCGTGAGTGTATTTTTTTCATGTTGTGATGCAGTAGAAATATACTTCAAAAGACCAGATAATTGTTTCCAATGTACAAGTAGATTGCTTCCAAGGATGTTTCTTTCCAAGCAAACTTATTTACCATCGAAGCACATCATTTGTTTGAAACAAAGTGAACCATTGCTTCCAAAGAAACAAGAATGTGCATCCAAAAAATTTAGAATGTGCTTCCATAAAACATAACGTGGCATCTACAAACAACATCGGGTAGACGAAAACCATGCTTCCTTTCGATGTTGGCCATGCTTCGTTGCGATGGTAATCATGCTCCCAATGCTGGACGTGCAAGGTAGTCATGCTTCCTCACGATGCTGGTTGTGTTTCTTTGCGATTGTATCCGTTCTTCCTTTCTATGTTGGACTTTTATCACACTGTGGTTAGCGGCATCAAGAAGGATTGACATGGATGGAGCGGCGCTGCAGCTGCACCACTAGCCGAGGACCACTTTGACAACAAACGTCGGTCAGCTGAATATATCAAATTAAACATAGGTAAACTGAGGACGTGAGCCACTATTTCGTGCAGTCGGCTGGGTGCGTACCCGTCTCCTGTCTCTTGGTGATCCACTGATGCTTACTCAGGCCCCCTACTGGGATGGGCCATTGGGCCTCATGGCCACCTGCTCATCAAGCACATAAATGATAAGAATCAGTCATAGCATAATCAAATCAAAGTGACATGACCAACAAAATTTGTGAGGAACACATATGTTGATGTTTTACTACCGTGATTGAAGGTTCGAAGGTTTTGTTATCTTACGTCAACTGAAATTCTGCAAGTACATGAAATCTAAATAGATTAACACAGATCTCACCCTTGGAATGCCTCCAAGTCACTTAAATTCTGCAAATACATGATGGAGGATCATAATCTGGGCAAGAGGGCTACCTGCGTCAGAGGTGAACATTGGAGAACGACGGGGATGTGGGCTCGTTGATGACGCCATGGAGAACAACGTGCACAGTAGCCCGGGGGCGCGTCGACAAGTAGGACGGGGCAGGGATCCAACCTCTGGTAGGGATGCCTCTGGCAGAGAGTAGAGGGGCGGCGGGGTGGATGATGACCCTGACGGAGAGGAGGGTCGGAGGTAGGAGAGAGAAACAACGGTGCTGATTGATTGGGGAAAAAGATAATGGGGCGAGAGATTACAGGAAGGTATTGCGTGAAAAACGGAAGGAGCATTAAACGACGATTCTTTTGTGATCTCTTGGCCATGAGATGAAGCATGAATCGACGGCTAACGCGTGGTCTGAGGATGTCCTCATATCAGACTATAGATAGAAAGTGTTTCCCTTGTTTCTCTTTTCATTTTTTCCGGCACTTTCATGCACACCACTTGTTTATCTCCGTGATGATTTAAGTATGCCTCGCATACATGCTATTTACCTATCCCTTAATATAGATATGTGCCACACAAACTCCTTCTCCCTATATCTAAGTGTCACTGTCCCCCCCCCCCCCCCCCCCCCACACACACACACTTCCCGACACGAAGGAGTAGGGTGACACCTCGATTTTGATACTAATCTATCTATCTTTCTCTCAAACACACACACACACACTACCCGACATTGAAGGAGTAGAGTGGCACCTCGATCTTGATAGCAATCTATCTACTGGCTTCTCTCTCAAACACACACACACACACTCACTAGTTGTGCCTCTGTGCCTACCGCGCGCACACTCTTGATACGCCTTTCTCTCCCTCCCCCCCCCCCCCCCCCCCAACAATGACAGCAGAAGGGTAACAACTCGATCTTGATCTTAATCTATCAATTGGCTTCTCTCTCAAACACACACACACACACACACACACACACACTAGTTGTGTCTTTGTGCCTTGCTCACACACACTCGATACGTCTTTCTCTCCGTAGCCCCCTCGATATGTAGACTTCTCGCGCGCGCATAGCTATAGTGACAATGACGCTGAACCCAGTGTGCCTTGTTTTTACCAGCCTCATGTGACAGTTTTCACCCTGTTTTCTGTTAATTAACAAGGCAACCTTTTTTTGGTACTACTAGTGAATCTGAGATCATTTGGGGTAGACATAAAATATATCACTTCAACCCAATTATCGTAGTAACTATTTAAAAATAAACTAGCAAGATGCCCGTGCATTGCACGGAATATCAAGATGCATTTGTATGAGTAGTTTAACTTGTGAGAGAAAAGGATGAACGAGGGAAGACCTTATTTGCAAATGTGGAGAGGGGTGTGGGTGTCTTTTTGCAAAATTGCCATAGTTTCCTTCCTATCCGTTAGATATAAATTGGACCGAACTAATTTTTTTTCTGTCACTACAAAAAAAAGACACATCCGTGACATTTTGGACCGAACGAATTTTTTTTTCGTCATACATATGACACTTCTATGACGATAATTGTGACAAAATCCGGTATCATCATAGATGTGGTGGGCTCCTACTTTTATGACAAAAAATCATGAAAGAAAAGGGCTTTTCGTCCTGGGCGGGCCGGAGACGCAGCTGCATGACATTCTTTGGCCGTCCATGACGGAAAAAACCGTGGTAGAAGCGAGGGGGAGGAAAATTTCAGGGAGTTGCCGGTTACGGTGGGAGGTCGGGGGCCGAGCGATGCACGTTTCTCTCGTACAGGTACGCGCGTGTTTGCGAGGCGTTGGCTCTAACTGAACCCGAGCGAGGCGTTGGGCTCTAATTGAACCCGAGTGGTTGCACTGCAGACTATGTGTTACTGAACCTGAGCGATCGATCGGTGGCTGTTAACTGAACCCGATCGAGCGATTCCTTCGCTACTGCTGCTAACTGAAGCCGATCAATTGGATGAACAGTGAGTATTGCGGTGGGGTTTGGATGAACAGTGAGCGGTGGCGTTGCCTTTGGATGAACAGGACCCCGTGGTGTGGAGGGCTGGATGAACAGTAGACGGTGGAGGGGTGCCCTTGGAGGGGTGGTTGAACAGGACCCCCGTGGTGTGGAGGGCTGGATGAACAGTAGATGGTGGAGGCTGGATGAACAGTAGACGGTGGAGGGGTGGTTGAACAGTAGCCGATGGAGTAGCGCGCGGTGGAGGCTGGATGAACAGGAGCCCGTGGAGGCTGGAGGAGGTCGACGGTAGCCCGTGGAGGCTGGAGGAGGTCGACGGTGGAGATGAACAATATCCTGTGGAGTCCCGTTTTGCGGTACGCCACACTCCTCCCGATGAACAGGACCCCCGTTTCGACCGTAGTGCTCCAACACAAGTCCGTTTCATCCGTTTGCGGTACGCCACACCCCTCCTGATCAACAGGACCCCCGTTTCGACCGTAGGAGGTCCGTTCCTCCGTTTTGCGGTACACCAGGCCCCTCCCGATCAACAGGATCCCATTTCAAACGTGGCCGGTCGAACACAAGGCCGTTTCCTCCGTTGTGCGGTACACCAGGCCTCGTTTCCATCGCCTATTCCGTCCAAGCCCTCCCGATGAACACGACCACACATTCCGTTCCGACCCAGCCGGTTGGCTCCCCATGAACATGACGACGACGCTGTTTCTCCGTTCCGACCCAGCCATGTACGTATGTGCGAGTAGGCGTTCGAGACCCTGCCCATATGTACGTACGTGACCGTATTTTCTTTCTTGCACCCTCGCCGTTGTACGTACGTGTACATGCTACGTGCACGCCTCTACTACGACACGTGTGCGCCTCTACATCAACTAGTATGTACGTCTACGTTCGCGGCCAGAATGACAACGCTACGTACGCTTCGACCAGGTGGGTCCCGACTGTCAGGCACTTCCTTGCCTGCGAAGATGTAGCTGGTGGGTCCCAACAGTCAGGGGGGCGAATCGTTTTGTTTTTTTGCCCGGACGCACTTTCTTGCGTGCGAAGATGTAGCTGGTGGGTCCCAGCAGTCGGGGGGCGAATCGCTTTTTTTGCCCGGACGCACTTCCTTGCATGCGAAGATGTAGCTGGTGGGTCCCAGCAGTCAGGGGGCGAATCGTTTTGTTTTTTTTGCTCGGACATACTTCCTTACGTGCGAAGGTGTAGCTCGTGGGTCCCAGCAGTCAGGGGGGAACATTTTTTTCGCGAAATATGGTGGCCCGTCCAGTGGGTCCCGCTGTTAGGTGGAGGAATAATTATTTTGCACGTAATAAGGAGGCACTTCCTTGCTGCGGCTGTGGACCCAGCTGTCAGCCTCTCCACGTATAGTCCACGTCTGATGGAATCCGTTCCTTGACCACGTTGACCACGCCGTGCCGAGAGCACTAGGGCGGTGGACGACGGCAAGGCCTAGGAATGGGACGACGCGGAGCCGGGGAAGACGCGGCAATGGATGCCCACGCGTAGAGGAGTACGAGGGTTCACTGGTTCGCTGTGGTGTGAGGCTACCGTCGCCGCAGAATAACAGGAGGTGTGGGTGAGTAGAGGGATGGCCTGGCCAGCGGTGGGAGTAGTAGGGGGCGGTGAGGCCTTCGCCGCATCGCAGCCGGCCACCGGAGGCAGGAGCACGAGGCACGACCGGCGCTAGTTTGGGCGGCTGGAGCAAGAAGACCAGAGGTTGAAGAAGCACTACGGCCGTTGGATGGACATCGTACGGTCACTGGAGTTAGAATCGTGCATATTGACTAAGTTGACAAAGCCCTCCGTCCCCGTCAACTTAGTAGGCCCACAAGTCAGCCTGCCACTATATTGGGTCCCAGCTAACAGGGGGAGTATTCATTTTTTTTTGCGTAATAAGGAGGCACTTCCTTGCGTGCGAAGATATAGCTGGTGGGTCCAAGCTGTCAGAGCCGGCCGCGGGGAGGAGGGAGCAGGCAGTCCTGCCGGCGCTTGTTTGAGCGGCTGGAGCAGGAAGAGCAGAGATTGAAGAAGCACGACGACCGTTGGACGGCCATCCAACAGTCACTGCTTGTGCGTCAACCTTTTTTTAGGAAAGCCTCAAATCTATGGAAAACAGCTTACAACCCATCAGCCATTATTTTTAATAATTTACTGCCCATTTGGTAATTTTTAAGGTTTTTTTTGAGCCCATATTCTTTTTGTTAGCATTACAGCCCATATTGTGGCCACGGTTAAAAAATTATACGAAATTTTGCATATTTCGGTGCGGTCCGAACTGTTTTTAATTCCGAAATTTCGACTCACATTCAAACTGATTTTAAAAATAAATGTATATCAATATAAAATCCAACAAATTCTCCACGCATAAAAATTAATGTAATTTAAAATCTCAAAATGAAAAAAACATATTTGAAACTAATTGTCGGTTTGATGTGTTTTAGAAATGTACAGCCCATTTCTCATTACTGATGGGCCATTTTCTCGGCCAGCCGAATGAAAACTCTCCTCGTCTTGAAAGATTTGCAGCCCAACAGGCCTGACAAAGCGACTTACTTGGCAAATCACAAAAAAACTGGGTTGTGGCCGTGGACCCAGTTGTCAGCCTCTCCACGTACATTACTCTTCCGATGGAATGTCGTTGACCACATTGACCATGCCATGCAGCGAGCACCAATGCGGTGGACGACGGCAAGGCCTAGGAAGGGGACGACGCTGAAAGTGCAACTATCCCTAGGTGGTTTGGTAATTCATAACAACATATAGCTCATTGAGCTAATGCTATTCCAAGACTATTATTTCAGGAAAGCTCAATGAATGGCATGGCATGGATGATGAAAGTGGATCCCTCAAAACACTAAGGATAAAGGATTGGCTCAAGCTCAAAAGCTCAAGACTCTTCATTTTATATTTTAGTGATCCAAGATCACATTGAGTCTATAGGAAAAGCCAATACTATCAAGGAGGGATGAGGTGTTGCTTAATGAGCCTCTTGCTTCATGTGCTTAGTGATATGCTCCAAAACCCTCAACTACTTTCCCACATCCACAAATGACCTAAACCCAAAGCCAAAATAGGTCACACCGATTCTTCCTATCCGGCGCCACCGATTCCAAAAGTCATAGCCACTGCCACAAACCCTAAGCAAATCGGTCTTACCGATAGGGATCTCGGTCTCAGCGAGATAGGGTTGTAATCTCTCTGTTTCCCTTCGTAACGTTTTGGTCTAACCGAAGTGAGCGACCGGTCTCACCGAGATTGCAATGTAAACTCTCTGTTTCCTTTTTGTAACATTTCGGTCTCACCGAAAAGAGCAAATCGGTCCCACCGAGTTTACCTGACCAACTCTTTGGAAAGCTTATTACCAAATCGGTCTCACCGAGTTTGTGTAATTGGTCTGACCGAGATTACGTTATGCCCTAACCCTAACCGAATCGGTCTCACCGAGATGCATGTCGGTCCCACCGAGAATCACTAACGGTCACTAGGTTTACTAAATCGGTCCAACCGAGTCTGTTGAATCGGTCCCACTGAGTTTGGTAAATTGTGTGTAACGGTTAGATTTTGTGTGGATGCTATATATACCCCTCTACCTCCTCTTCATTCGTGGAGAGAGCCATCAGAACGAACCTACACTTCCAACTTACCATTTCTGAGAGAGAACCACCTACTCATGTGTTGAGGCCAAGATATTCCATTCCTACCATATGAATCTTGATCTCTAGCCTTCCCCAAGTTGATTTCCACTCAAATCTTCTTTCCACCAGATCCAAAACCTGTGAGAGAGAGTTGAGTGTTGGGGAGACTATCATTTTGAAGCACAAGAGCAAGGAGTTCATCATCAACGCACCATTTGTTACTTCTTGGAGAGTGGTGTCTCCTAGATTGGCTAGGTGTCACTTGGGAGCCTTCGACAAGATTGTGGAGTTGAACCAAGGAGTTTGTAAGGGCAAGGAGATCGCCTACTTCGTGAAGATCTACCGCTAGTGAGGCAAGTCCTTCGTGGGTGACGGCCATGGTGGGATAGGCAAGGTTGCTTCTTCATGGACCCTTCGTGGGTGGAGCCCTCCGTGGACTCGCGCAACCGTTACCCTTCGTGGGTTGAAGTATCCATCAACGTGGATGTACGATAGCATCACCTATCGGAACCACGCCAAAAACATCCGTGTCTCCAATTGCGTTTGAATCCTCCAAACCCTTCCCTTTACTTTCTTGCAAGTTGCATGGTTTACTTTCCGCTGCCTATATACTCTTTGCATGCTTGCTTGAATAGTGTGATGATTGCTTGACTTGTCCTAAAATAGTTAAAATCTGCCAAACTCTAAAATTGGGAAAAGGTTAAGTTTTTTATTGGTCAAGTAGTCTAATCACCCCCCCTCTAGACATACTTCAAGGTCCTACAAGTGGTATCAGAGCTTTGGTCTCCATTTTCTTTGATTTCCATAGCTTTTGGTGGTCATAGCCTTGGTTTCACAACCTAGGAGAGTATGGCGTCTAGCAAGGGAAACTATCACCGTAGAGGTCCTTACTTTTATGGTACTAATTTTGCTAGTTGGAAGCATAAGATGAAAATGCATATTCTTGGACATAACGCCGCCGTTTGGGCAATTATTTGTATTGGCTTGCAAGGTGAATTCTTTGATGGGAGAGAACCAAACCGTGAAGCTAATGCGAAAGAATTGAAGATGATGCAATACAACGCTCAAGCTTGTGATATCATCTTCAATGGATTGTGCCCCGAAGAATTCAACAAAATCAGCCGTCTTGAGAATGCAAAGGAAATTTGGGATACTTTGATTGATATGCATGAAGGTACCGAGTCCGTCAAGGAATCCAAGTTGGATGTGCTCCAATGTCAGCTTGACAACTTCAAAATGAAGGATGGTGAAGGTGTCGCTGAAATGTACTCTAGGCTTGCTCTTATCACAAACGAGATTGCCGGCTTAGGGAGTGAAGAGATGACCGACAAATTCATCATCAAGAAGATCCTAAGAGCATTGGATGGAAAGTATGATACCGTGTGCACATTGATTCAAATGATGCCAAACTACAAAGATCTCAAGCCAACGGAAGTCATTGGAAGAATTGTTGCTCATGAGATGTCACTCAAGGATAAGGAGGAACTTCACAACAAGTCAAGTGGTGCTTACAAAGCCTCAAGTGAAGCCCCCACATCATCAAGTGAGAAACAAACCTTCAATGAAGAATTGAGTTTAATGGTGAAGAACTTCAACAAATTCTACAAGAGTAGAAGCAAAGAAAGAAGCTCCAAGTCAAGGTCTTACAATGACAAGAGATCTTCTAGTCGAGAGCGCAATTGCTACAATTGTGGGAGACCCGGACACTATTCCAATGAGTGTACGGCACCCTACAAAAGAAGAGAAGATTCTCCAAGAAAAAGGAGCAAAAGAGAAGAATCACCACCAAGAGAGAGGAGGAGTAGAGATGATCGTTATGAACAAAGACCCTCACGAAGAAGCAAGGATTTGGAAAGGAAGGACAAGTCATCAAGGAGCTACACAAAACGAAGACATCAAGCTCATGTTGGTGAATGGGTTTCCGGCTCCGACTCCAACAATCACTCCGAGAGAAGCTATCACTCCGACTCCGAATACACTTAAGATGAAGGTGTTGCCGGTCTAGCACTTGTGTCAACCAACTCCTACGACATATTTGATTCACCAAATGAAGGTGTTGGAAGATGCTTCATGGCCAAATGTCCAAAGGTAACACACCCTGAGTATGTTGATTTCAATAGTGATGAAGATGACTTGCTTGTGGATGATGATTTACTTGTTGACAACTCTAGTGATGAATACTATGATGAAACGTCAATTAATCATGCTAACCAAGATAAAACGAATGACAATGATAAGGAGAAGATTGAGCTTCTAACTAAAGAACTAAACACTCTTAAGTTAGCTCATGAAACTATCTACGAAGATCATCGAGAACTTTTAAGGGCTCATGAGAAGTTACGCTCTGAAAAGCTCAATCTTGAGCAAGAGCATGAGTTCTTAAAGGCAATCAATGATGATCTTCGCAAGAAAAGTTCTTATTACATTGCCAAGCGTTTACTCTTATCTACTTACATGCCTCAAGTCAAGTCTAGTAACAAGTACAAGAAAGATACTTCCTCTAGTAGTAACAATAAGAATGTCAAATCTAATATTGTTGCTTCTAGTAGTTCTCTTGATTCCACTAATGATTCTCTTAGCCAAGTTACACTTGAGCAAGAAAATAGCTTATTGAAGGGAATTATAGAGAAAGGTGTTTACAAGAGCCTTGCCGGGAGTAAGCAATTCGAGGAGATTGTACGCAAGCAAGGAAGGCACCGGAAGAATCAAGGTGTTTGGTTTTGAACCAAAGTTCAATGCCAATGGAGTTGAGTGGGAAGAAGATCAATACCCCAAGACGAAGTTTGTTCCTCAATAAGAGAAGTATGATCCTACTTCTTTCAAGGGAACACAAGCTCAAGATGATCTTCCACCACAAGACCACAAGAACAAAGGCAAAGACAAGCTTCAAGAAGAGATTGATGCATTTGAAGAAGCACCTAAAGCCTCGTTCAAGTGGGTCCCCAAGACTATGTCAAGTTCTACTTCATCAAGTACAACTACAACTCCAAGGATTCCCATCAAGATGATGTGGATCCCAAAGAAGAAGAACTAGAGAGTTCTTGAGGGTGACTCCGCCAACATTTTTCACTCATATCATTATGGCAAGAACAAGTGCAATCAACTTCCACATCTTGCACTACTTCAAGGAGTCACAAACCCTAATGTTGGTAAGGCAAGGGACAAGGTAACCTAATGAGTTCATGGACATCATCTTGTGTGTGCATCACTCTATGTCTATGTATATTCTTGTTTGTTCCTTGTGGGACTAACCCATGTAGGTAAGTTGAAAGTGCAACTCACTCCAAAGGATTGCTCCAAATGATCTACATCAACATTGAGCATCCACATCTTCAACACCTACATGAAGTCATCATCGACAAAACCCAAGGTTAGTTCATCCCTCTAAGGGGGGATCTCACATCAAGGGGGAGCTTAACTCTAAGAATTGAGTCAAAGCAACTCTAATGGTGTGAACAAATCAATGCATTATGTAAAAGTGGTAACCCCACTTGAGCCTAAATGATGAGTATGACCTATGATCAAATGTTCTCATTTGACTCCTAAGTCAATATACTCATATATAGATGACCTAGTCATCGCCAATTGTTTGATAGATGCTAGAATTGGTTGTGCATGCTTTTCCACATATTTCATTTGCCATCTTATTGTGTGAGCATGTTGGTGCATATTTTACTCATTCAAGGACATCCACTCGTTGCTTTTATTGTTTGATCTCTTTTCTTTTTGCCAAGTGGATGGACAAGAATGCCTAAGAACCTTCTTTAGCTATCTATGCTTTTCTCGTCTCAAACTCTGTTCATGCTACATCAAAAAATTTGATCAAGTCAGATTCGAACCACTCTGTGTGAGGAGCACTCGGAGTCCCCGATTCGTCATAGACTTAAACCTCCAAAACCTCTTTGTGACTCTCGGTCTGACCGATTCCTCCATTTTAGTCCTACCGAGATCATTAAGTTGATCTGAGTTTTCAATCTCGGTGCAACCGATTTGAACATTTCGGTCACACCGATTTGTTGTAATTGTACACAGTTATGCATCTCGGTGCCACTGAGTTGTTCCACTCGGTCACACCGATAGGGTCGGGCTATATATAGCCACGGGCAAAATTTTGGAAATTTCTCCGAAACCCATCGCCCGCGCAATAGCTCGCTCTGCCATCGAAGGTCTCCGAATCGTTTCCTCGTCGCCAGCAGCCTCCTATCGCTGGTCTCCGCCGCCGTCAACAGATTTCGTCCCCGCGGTTGTCGCCGTAGCGAGTCCACCGCCAAGTTAGGGTATGGACTCAATCTTTGTGCTATCCACGTCTGATTCCAAGCACGTTGTATTCTTATTGAATCTTGCCAAGATTGAAACATGTCTATCCAGCCAAAGTAGTCTGTAGAATAGATGATATTCAAAATTTTAGGGTTAGGTTTCCGCCGAAACCATCTCAGGCCCACGGAGTTGAAAAACTCGGTCTCACCGATTTGGCTTAAGCCATTGCACTAGTGACTCTCGGTCTGACCGAGAATTACTAATCGGTGCGACCGATTTGAGGATTCTGTGAAACCCTAGCAGTCTCGGTGCCACCGAACTATGACTCGGTCCAACCGAGATCATCAGTTTAGGTTCCAAAACTGCTTCGGTATCACCGAGTTTGAAAATCGGTTGATCCGAAATGCTTTCTGTGGAAAACTAAAACTGAACTTTTGAATAATTCTTTTGCAAAAATCTCTGCATTTTGTGATGCTCATCTATTCTATCTCATCTATAACTCTTCACAGGGTCAGCAGTCAGCTTTTTGCAGCATGTCAGACCAGAGTGACAGCTAGAACAAGTCAGAAGAGCAGATGGACTTGAGTGAGGGCACTAGTCCCTCAACTACAGATGAAGGGAGCAGAAGCACTCCTAGCAATTTGCCTAAGGCAGCTACTAGGCAAAGAAGGAAGAGAACTTCAGACTCAGAAGATGAAGATTATAAAGCTGAGGAAGATGAGGCTACTTCCAAGAAAGTGGTGCTCAAGAAGGAATATGGCTCTGCACATAGCACAAAGCCAGGTCTGAAGAAGAAAGTTCCTGCCAAGAGGACACCAATGCCTAAAGCCAGAAAGTCCACTCAAGTGCCAGCCCAAACAGAACCCAAAGAGGCACCTGAGAAGAAAGTCACTTCTTCCAAACCTCAAAAAGTCCCCACTGGTGAGACTATGAAGTTCACAATTGAATCAGAGGATGAAGGTGCTCAGGACAAGAAAAAGAAGAGAGCAAGAACCACAACTGCCATGGTCTTTGGAAAGCCCTCTATGAGAAGAGATTCTGAAGAAGAGGAAGAGGTTGCTGCACCAGCACCTAAGGCACCCAAGCTTATGGGAGATGCAATCAGATCAGGGGCTGCAACATCTAACCCCAAGGAAGCACCCAGAGCTGCCTCCAAGGCCAAGCAAGTTCCAAAGAGGAATACTAGGAGTATTCCAACTGCTGAGAAGAGCAAGGCCCCAGTGCCAAATGTTGCTGAAGAAGAGGATGAAGAAGGACAGGTCGTAAGAAAGCTCAAGCCCAAGATACCAGACCACAATGGTACCCATCCTGTGGCTGAGGACATGAGGATCAGCAAGGATTCAGGGCTGAGACTGTGGAGGATGGAAGATCCATGTGCTTCAAGAAGAAGAACTGCTGCTGACTACAAGTTCCATACAAAGGAACAACAGGACTTCTATGAAATAATTCTGTTGGACAAGAAGCCTATAGTTTGTGACATGAGGTGGGTCGACTGGACCTACATTAAGGACAATGAAGAGCACTATCCTGGAGTGCAAGAAAGCTTTGTTGCTTGTGGAGTTGCTGATTTTGTTGGACAAAAGTTCACTCACTGGAATGGTGAAATTATCATGCAGTTCTACTCCACAGCACATTTTTACCCAGATGGTAGAATTGTTTGGATGTCTGAAGGTACAAGGTACCAATCCACTGTTGAAGAATGGGCAAGTCTGATAAATGCCCCAAAGGAAAATGAGGATGACCTGGACATTTATGCAAAGAAGAAGATGGATCACAATTCCATGGCTCACATGTACAAGGAAATCCCAGACAAGGCAGTAGAGACTCACAAGTTTGGATCAGTTCACTTTCTGCTGTCAGGGTTGCCAAAAATCAATTGGATTCTGAGGCACACTTTGTTGCCCAAGTCTGGTGACCATAACATGATCAGAGGGCCTACCATCAACATGTTGCATGTGTTTGATGTGCCACAAAAGTTCAAAGTCATGAGCCTGATGATTGAAACCATCAAGAGGACTACAGCAGATCAGAAGAGGAGCTGTGGATATGCACCTCAGATTCAGGAATTGATCAACTCAAAGATGGGCACTGGGAAATATCAATTGGATAAGGAACACTTTCCACTTTATCCAGACTTTGAGGACAATGAGGTTGTCATGAAAGAAAATGATCCAACATTAGTTCAAGCTCAGGAGAAGAAGGAGAAGGCAAAGAAGGAGAAGGCTGCCATGATGCCAACTCAAGAGGAGGCATCTGAATATTTCTTGAAAACCAAATAGGAGCAGCTTGGTTACTTGATAGCATCAACACTGAGGATTGAGAAGGGACTGGCCACCCTCACTCAGAATCAGGAGAGCCTTGAGAGAATCATGGAACTCAAATTCCATGACCTTGATGTCAAAGTAACTGAGATCCAGTCAGTTGTGGAGCAGCTGCAGGAGGACATGCAGGGGAAGCAGGGCAAGACAACAACAAATGTGTTTGCCAGAGTGCCCAGAGCCCAGAGGTCAGATACAGTGCCTGTGACAGACACTAGAGCAACAACTTCAGCACCAGCTACTGCCCCTTCAGTTCCAGTGCAACCAGCTCCAGCATCCACTCCAGCACCCTCTACTTCAACTGAAGCCTTTGTCCTTGGAGTCATCAGGACACCACCACCAGAAGATCAAGCCTGAGAGTCGATCTAGCACTATGCATTTTCTATGAACTTTTTGGTAACTTGTTGCCAAAGGGGGAGAAAAATGTATAGATCATAGGCTTTGAGAGAGAGAGAGTGTTTCTTTTGTTCTCTCTTGCTTCATTTGCTAGTTTTAAACTTTGTTTGCCTTTGTTTGAGATAATATGCTTGTGAGACATTGATGATCATGTGTTTGATCATAAGCTATACTTATGCATGCTTGATATAATCCTATCTATCTTATGTGATCATTCACTATGCTTGGTGATGAGTGCATGTATTCAATGTTTATTATTTTGAGCACTCCACCAAGATGTATGTGACATGGAAGAGTAACCCATGAGCCTAATTCATTGTGCATTTGCAGTCCAAAGAAAATCTTAACCCATGCACAAATTTAGGGGGAGCTCTTGCTTATCACATACTTCTCAAAGCGACGATATTATTCAATCTTATTATCATTTGTCGAAGCTTTGATCTATATGTTGTCATCAATTACCAAAAAGGGGGAGATTGAAAGTGCAACTATCCCTAGGTGGTTTTGGTAATTCATAACAACATATAGCTCATTGAGCTAATGCTATTCCAAGACTATTATTTCAGGAAAGCTCAATGAATGGCATGGCATGGATGATGAAAGTGGATCCCTCAAAATACTAAGGACAAAGGATTGGCTCAAGCTCAAAAGCTCAAGACTCTTCATTTTATATTTTAGTGATCCAAGATCACATTGAGTCTATAGGAAAAGCCAATACTATCAAGGAGGGATGAGGTGTTGCTTAATGAGCCTCTTGCTTCATGTGCTTAGTGATATGCTCCAAAACCCTCAACTACTTTCCCACATCCACAAATGACCTAAACCCAAAGCCAAAATCGGTCACACCGATTCTTCCTATCCCGCGCCACCGATTCCAAAAGTCATAGCCACTGCCACAAACCCTAAGCAAATCGGTCTTACCGATAGGGATCTCGATCTCACCGAGATAGGGTTGTAATCTCTCTGTTTCCCTTCGTAACGTTTCGGTCTAACCGAAGTGAGCGATCGGTCCCACCGAGATTTCAATGTAAACTCTCTGTTGCTAGAATCGTGTGTTAACTGACAAAGCCTTGCGTAAACAAGTCAGACTCGAAATCTGTGGCATGTACATCCCATTTGCTATTATTTTTATAATTTTTACTCATTTTCTAATTCATATGGAATTTATTGCAGCCCGTTTTCCATTTTTAGAATTGCTGGCCATTTTCTGGTCAGTACCAGGGTCAAAAAATTAACTAAATATGTGGGAAATTTTGAAAATACGCAAATTTTTGCTGGGGAACGAAATATTTTTAATCCAAAAATTAATAGCCGTACTAAAACAAATTTAAAAATAAATTAGTACTATGTCTTGTTAAATCCAATGAAATATGTATAAGATATCAGTGAAGAACAAAAACCAAAAAAAACTAATATCTCATTTGCTATAATTTTTTTGGAATTTTCAACCCCTTTTGATATTACTTTTAACAAACATTGACCATACTCTTTGGCTAGGATGGAATGCATCCCTCCTCATCTTGAAAGATTTGCAGCCCAGTAATTCGGAGAAAACAAATAGGCCTAGCTTGGGTATTCTTCACAAAGTAATACTGGGCTACCTATTTTCCCAAAGAACTGGTGCATGAGCATTTAGCTTTATTTATTTATTTACTTATTTATGTTTAGGATACCATGAGCATGTATGTCAGGACCCCGACTCAATGCCACATCGATCTAGCATGTAACACCTCATATCACTTTGCGGCCTCACGCACGGTATTCCCACGGGTGTCGCCTTACCTTTGCCCAAGACCGTTTGCGCCTTTTGGCACACGTATATGATAGTGTCGCTAGCATCCATATGATAAGGAGTCCGGGCTGACATGGCTAGTCGTAAACCCAAAGTGGCACAAACTTATAGGGACAGGCATCCATCACCTAGCATCGAACGTGTCGGTCATCAGCGAGTGAATCCAGGCTGTAGCACTGGGCTAGCTGGACTCCGGTGAACTGGGCTGTAGCGGGCTAACAGGACTCCGGTATTCATCGCGTGACATTTCCCCGAAGGGACAGACACAGGAACGAAGAAGGACACATGCCGGCTAGCCTAAGTGTTCCGGAGCAGTAGCAAGCTACCATGGCTCAGTGGAAGCACTAGGAGACATTTCCCAGTAAGAGAGGCTACTAAGGATAAACCACTAGATAGTCAGATCCCACACATACCAAGCATTTCAATAACATACACACAATATGCTCAATATGTGCAAATACAACATGGCATCACAACATGACTCTACAACTCAAGTATTTTATTCAATAGGCTCCAAGGAGCGAGATATTACAAACATAGGTCTCATGAACCAACATTCAGAGCATACAAGTCAAAGCACATGCGGAAGCTTAACATGTCTGAGTACAGACATCTACAAATGAAAAAGGCTGAGAAACCTGACTATCTACCAGATCCTGCCGAGGGCACAAAATCATAGCTGAGGTAACAAGCTAAACGTCGAAGTCCACGTGGAACTACTAACAAGACCGAAATCTCTCTGCAAAAACATAAAATAGGCAAACATGAGTACAAATGTACCCAGCAAGACTTAGATCAGAACTAACTACATATGCATCATTATCAACAAAGGGGATGGTGGGGTTTAACTGCAGCAAGCCATCTTTGACTCGGTGGCTATCCTGAACTACAACTGCAAGTAACTCTTTTGAGGTGGCGCACACGAGTCCACATATTCACCATATCAATACACCACTATGGATCCGCTTCCGTCTCCCTACGAGAACGCCATCCATAGCACTCACGCTTATCTTGCGCATTTTAGAGTATCCACTTTCACTTGTCTATGAACTGTACAGGCAACCCAGAAGTCCTTTACCGCGGACATGGCTATTCGAATAGATGATGTTAACCCTGCAGGGGTGTACTTCTTCACACATGCTCTCACCACTTACCGCTGTTTACACGACATGTACTCGGCAACCTTCAAGCGGAAGCCCAGCGAGGGTGTCGGCCACGACCTACCTAAACACTCAAGTCTCTAGTCCAGGTTTATCGCCTATTCAGGTTCCATCTGCAGGGAGTCCGGCCGAGGTTTCCACATACGGCCCCGAATGATGTGTACAGGGTTCCGTGATACCAAACGGGCGCCCGGTATACCCAGCCACGTGCCTACCGCATCACAGCTCACCCCTCCGGTCAGCGCTGCGCACGACCTCCAGCATACTACAAACACCAGAAACTACTTGCAACTCCTGGACAGAGGACAAGGGTGATTAAGAAGCCGAGAGGGTCCATTGGTTTCGGGCCCAATGCATGGTAGTATCTGTTTCATGGATCACAAACACAGAACTCAGTTCCCGAGGACAGCTTCAATGAGACAACCCACCATGTACTCCTACATGGCCTCTCACCGCTACCTTTACCAAATCGTGTTCACACACTTAGCTCACGCACAGTAGGACATGTTCACACACCTCTGATTCACCCCCGATGAATCAGACCTGACTCAACTCTAAGCAGTAGCAGGCATGACAAACAAGCATGAATGAGTAGGCACAATAGGGGCTCAAACAACTCCTACTCATGCTAGTGGGTTTCATCTATTTACTGTAGCCATGACAGGTCACGCAGAGGATAAAGGGATTCAGCTACCGTAGCAAGTAACAGATGAATCGTTGTTGTCCTAATGTAGTAAAAGAGAGTAGGAGCGAGAGAGTGGGATTGTATCGGAATGAACAGGGGGGTTTTGCTTGCCTGGCACTTCTGAAGATAATATATTTCTTCATTGGTGTCATCGATCACATCGTCGGTACACGTCTTACTGAGAGGGGACAAGCACCGACAAACAAAGAAGAAGCACAATCAATGCAATGCACAATATGATGCATGATCATGACATGGCAATATGTTGTGGTTTGAGCTAATGCAACTAGCAGCAGGTTAAATGAAGTTGGTTTGAACCCTAGGTTCAAATTCAAACTCCACATAAGGCATTTCAAATGCCATTTATTCAAATTGTTGTATACAGCAGATTTAAGTTGTTTAAACATGCATGAAAATGGTACAGATGGACAGATTGGATTTTTCTGATCATTTTTCATATATAAATTTTTTAATTTGGAGTTACGGTTGAATTTCTATGAATTTTAGAAGTTTAGATCATTTTCTGAAATTTGTAAATCATTTCTGATTTATTTTAATTCCAGAAAAGGATTACTGCGTCAGTATTATGTCATGCTGACCTCAGCAGGTCAACAGGCGCCGTCCAGGTCAAACCTGACGTGTGGGGTCCACACGTCAGTGACACAGTTAACCAACTGGGTTAATTAAAATTAAACTAAACCTAATCTAGTTTAGTTAAGGCCTGGGCCCACATGTCAAAGGCTAACCTAAGTAACTAAGTTAATTACCACTAATTAATCTATCGCTTAATTAAGCAGGGGCCTGGCCACACACGTCAGTGGGTCAGGGGGAAGTCAAACCCCGGTCAAACAGGGTCAAACCCGCCGGACCTGGTCCACGGCTCGTCGCCGGCGATGACAGAGACGACGGGGTCTATAGGGCACCGTTTTACTCGTGGTTTGCGGCTAAGGCTAGTTAGCAATGCGGCGCATCTAATGGAGCGAACGGGAGGAGCTGGGGTGGCCTGAGCCGACGGCGGCGAGCTCCAAGGCGGCGGTCGGAGTTCGGGCAACGACGGATTCGGCGCCACGGTGCATGGGAGGAGGAGCTGGTGGGCACTACGGGCTCCTGGGAGTGCACTAAGTGCAGTGACGCGCTCAGTTTGGACGGAGGCGAACCAAAACGATGACGGCGACAAGTCCGGCGCCGGTGAGGTTTCGGTCTCGACGGAAACGAGGGCTACGATTAGCTAATGGACATGTGAGTAGGGGGGATCAGTAGAGGAGCTTATGGCGAGTGCAGAGGTGGCCTCGGCGTGCTCGGGGAAGCACCGGAGCGAGCGGGGGGACGAGAGGGATCTCCGGCAGCCGGCGACGAAGATGATGAAGATGGCGTCGATGCAGGGCCTCCGGCGATGCGTGGCTATACGGAGAGGACGAGGGAGGCGTGGCGATGCTCGTGGACACATCGGAGAGGCTCGGGGTTGGCTGCTGCTGCGGCTATGGCGAACGGCAGCGGCGGTGGCGTTCGGTGGTGAGAGGGAGAGAGAGTAGAGGAGGGGGAGGAGCACGGGGAGAGTGAGAGAGAGCCAGAGGGGTTGCGTGTCGACGTCCAGGGCGTCCAGAGCGACGTCGGGGAGGCGGCGGGAAGCAGGAGGTGGCCGAGGCGCGTGGGCGCGCACGGCGGCCACACGCCTCTCGTCCTACTGGCGAGAGGTGGGAGATGACTAGCAGCGGCGCTGGGCTGGGCCGGCTAGGTGGGCTGCCTACTGGGCCGTCCAGGTAAGCCAGGTAAGTCTCTCTCTCTCTCTCTCTCTCTCTCTCTCTCTCTTTTGTTTCCTGTTTTCTATTTTTCTACAACTTTGTGGCTTTTCTAAAAATACTTAGGTATTTTCAAAAATCACCTAACTTCACATTCCCACTGTTTAGAACATATCCAACATGGAACATATCAGTTTAGGATTATTTGGACATTATTTCTTATATAACAGAAATAATTCCAACCGAAATATATTATTGATTTAAATCAAAGGCCCAAATAAATTATTTCTGTGACTCCAAAAATATTGGTTTGAATTTCACCTCATGCCAATATTTTCACAGAATAACAGGAACATTTTCTTGGACTCATTTGATGTGATTTAAATGTTGGTTATTTTTAGGAGTTTTCTGAGGCTTTGAAAATTCCTCAATTCAAATTTCATTTGAATTTAAACATGATGCACACATGGAAGCTAGCATAGGTCAGACCAGAATTAGGGATGTGACAATGTACCTGGGCCGGATTCATGTGAGAGCCTCCCTTCTAGTTAATTATGGGCTTCTCTATTGGGCCTTCATCAGTGGGCTGCATGTTATCAACAAGTGGAAAATGTGTTCCATACGAAAAATAGTATGAGCTATGTACGATACGTGGCACTAAAGGATCAAACCGTGCAACGACTTCCAAAACATTGTGTTTGTCGTTCTAACAACACATTCATTCAACCAACAGATGAAATATACTACTGATTGTACATTGAAAACAGCAGCAGCAGCAACCAGGGCTGGGGGTGCAACAGAAGCAGTAAGCAGGCCAGAAGAGTGAAGACGCAGCTCTCTCTTCCAAACCAAACATCAGCCATCATTACAAAAGGGCTACCAAAAAGAACAAGTGTATGCATCAAACTAAATAAAGATCCTACTACACCAAGTGTACGCATCTAACTAACTGGCTCAGTTAGACATTACTATTTATTAAGCTGTGGAGATTGGCCGACGGCTTGAACCAGATGGGTGCCTGACGGGGGAAACTCCAGCCAGCAGGTTGAAGTCTGATACTTGCGACCCTCTCTCCTACTTTGGGCTGCAGAGCGTGGCGACACATATCAGGGTATGGTGCATGCAGAGACGCATGGTATGCTGTGTACACACAGTTTTGCCTGATGAACGAAACCGCGCTGCCAGCATGATCCTTGTCGTCGATTATCTCCTAGTTAATCGGATAATTTAGTCCGTCAAATAGAGAGCGTGTACCAAGGCTACTTACCAGCCTCCAGTCAAAAATTCCTGAAGGCCAAGAGAAGCTGGGATCCTGCTCAAAGACCTTGCAGTGACTGTGATTGTATTCCGCGAAACAACACGTCCGATACATGCGAACGATCATCAATCTTTCGCCGTCGTCTGATCGAGACAGGAACCACCTGCAACTGCCATGCCACTTTTCTTTGAAAGGTTCTGGGATTAAGAAGGGTAGGGACACCAGGCGGCCTACAACATCATATCAAGTTGGAGTCAAATAAAAAAGGGCTCTTGATTTAGTCAATCTTAAGAACAACATGTTATGAGCATGAATATTTTTCAGTAAATGTTGACAGTAATATAAGCAAGCCATCATGATATCATAGGAAAGTAACATACTGCTGTAACAGCCATTTGTAGAGATGACTGGAGTAGGCCAGCAATACGTCCAGCCATAGAAGGAGTCGACAGCGTAAATGAAGCCCTTGTGTTCAATGGCATCAGAGAACCATGGAGGATGTTGTGATGGACGTGCAGATTTATCCACTTACCGCAGTGACCTGTCAGATAGGCGAGACCGCGGTTGAAGAATGCAATTATCCTGAAATGTTTATAATTCGCAGATCTTGTGGGCACTTGGCAGATTACAACCTTGAGCAAATCAAACTTGGTATCATGTTGGATACTGTAAGATTCCGAGTATTCTGGGCCGCGGTGCCAAAGCAGTGCAGTGTTAATCGAAGGAAGGGGGATCAATCGCCGGGTGTAGACCTCCACGAGCATCCAGCTGCCGCGACCGTCGACGAGCACCATCCAAGATGTGTTCATGCCAACCCAGTACATACCGTTAATGTAGCTGAGGCTGACGGGGATCGGATCATAGTGAAGGGGGTTGATGCTCGCCACCCTACGATCGTTATGCTGCGTGACACGCCGTTTCTGAAGATCAGGTGGCATCAGCAAGCAAGGAGCTGGCTTAAAAAGCTCCGACCTGAGGGCTTTGAGTAAACGGTACAGCCCCGACGAGCACGCGGCGAGCGACATGGTACTGAGATTGTCCACCCGCGAAACAATGAGCTTGATTACCTCTGTGGGGAGCGAATTCCAGCCACTCTTTTGGCGGACGCTGCTTGGTTCTGCCATTGTTAGTGCTTGGGTTTCGAACGAGGGGGGAGGCGCCTTAGCGGGGATGGAAGCTTGGACGAGATTATGTGCGGACAAAGATGGAGAAGCGAATATGTGCTGCGGGAAGGGGACATGTGATGATGACTACAGCACGCCGCTTGACTTACGAGATACATACCAGCAGCGTAGGGTCATATCGATGCCAGACAACTTGCTTGAGTGATCACAGTACTGGTACTCCCTATAGTACCTACTACAGTACTATGCCCTAGCTTGCTAGAATAGAGTAGTAGAGTAGGACTCTGCTCTACTACTAGCACCGGAGGAGTAGTATATTCTAATCTAAAATAGTTACAAACTTCAATGCCCGAGCGTGGAACGACTACGAACCATGCTCAAAGACCGTGTCTACGTGGTGTTTGGACTTATATGCAAAAAAATAGCAAGATGCCCATGCATTGCACGACACACCATCATCACCAACTCGGTTTTTCTCTACTCCTACTCCTATAAAAGACTCAGTTGGTGATGATGGAGGCGAGGAGGCATGTTCAGCCGGGCGTGTAGCGGTCGGCGCAGCACTATTCGATTTGTTATAAAAAAAACAAAGACGAGCAGTAGAGATAGAGACATAGGGAGGAGCACGAGGTTGTGGGAGATAAGGATGAACGAGGCAAGTACTTATCTGTAAATGTGGAGAGAGGTGCGGGTATCTTTTGTAAAATTGTCATAGTTTGCTTTCTATCCGTCAGATATAGATCGGACGGTCTATATAACAACATGGCAGGCATACCATCATCACCAACTCGGTTTTCTATAAGAGTAGATATATATAGATATAGATAGATAGAGACTAGGGAGTAGTAGTAAGGACACCATCTACTGCTTTGTGTGCTATTCCTGCGCTCCATTCGGCGGCCGCAACGTCCCCTATAGCCACTCCCTCCTGCGCTCCATTCGGTGGGCGCTGTTGAAATCTAGGGAGCGCACTCTCACGACTGCTGGCAGCCACAACTTCACCGACAACGACTTCTTCCCCGACCTCGGCAACCTCTTCCTCAACGACATGGGCGACAACCTCAATGCCAACGGTGCTGCTCCCGTTGCACCGTATGTGTTTCTGTCCTTCCTATTTGAAATCGTGGTAGAATTCATGTTTCTACTTTGTATCCTACTACTATGCTAGTCCACATGATTAGTTTCATCTTTGTTATAGCCGTCATGATTTATTTTGTGCTTATTCGGATTAAATCTCGTAGTAACTTGCTCATATATTCAACTGGCGCAACGTCCCCTACAACCACTCCAATTTCATGGACGGCCTGGTCAATGCCTCCAAGGAGCCCTTCGTCCACTGCTATGAGTGCCCGATGCCGTTTTGTGGCTCGCCGGCGGACTGGTGCATCACCTCACGGATGCATGCAGCGGTCACTGCTGGCCCTTGGCGGAGAACATCAAGTACGACACGTGCTACCGGTTCACCATGCCGAAGTCGCTGGAGGATCACCGCCGCCTGCTAGTCTCGGAGGAGAACGATAGCGTCTTCCTCTTGATCGTGGGCACCGGCGAGGCCCGCGCAGGCCGGCACCCCGTCTCTGTAATGTGCGTCAGGGGCATCGCCGCTGACGCTGACACTGACACGAAGCAGATGTATGGGTGCGTGGTCAATGTTACTACTCCTCCGGGTTGCGTGGGAGGCAACACCAGCCTCATCGGACGGACTTGGACTCTGGGGAGCTGGGCTATCCCACCAATGTGGACTTGGAAAACCCATGGCATCCTTTACCCGCTGACGCAGTGCACGGGGACTCCAAGGAGGTTCACCTGGACATACGCATTATGTAGTGTGTGTGTGTGTGTGCTTATGGCCCGTGTCTTTGCCTCTTTTGATTCTACAAGCTTGTCGTTAAACTTGAGTGGCTTTCGCCGCAGTACTTCCTTTGAATTGCTCCTCTCAGTGAGCTGATGTAAGACACTTTGGGTTTCATTTGATAATGGAACCGGGGAGGAGCCTCCCTGTTCTTCTAAAAAAATACGCATTATCAAGTTAAATGTTGATCATTAGTCTTCGCTCAATGTAATCCGCTGTCTAAGCATGTGGAGACTTCCATGCAGGATCTTGCTCTATTGGAGTATCGCGCATGAATAAAAGTGTATCCGTTTATGGTTTAGTCTAGAATCTTCCATGTATGAATTTTTACTACAGTACTGGTGAAAGACTTACGATGAACCATTTCTTACATCTCCTCTGCCCCCTTGCAAGTCATCCTGATTTAATCCCTCCGTCTAGGTGTATAAGGGCATGGTTAATATTACTTAATAGTATAGCCAACTGTTGACTATAAGAAAGTGCCATGTCATCTGTAGCCAACATGTATAACAATCGATACTCAAAAACTAATTCTTAAATATCATTTCTTGCAAAGCACAATAAGTGTTATTTCTTCACAAGTTTTGGATGCAGGTTGAACAGTTGAACGCTTTTGTTTGCAAAAGATACCTTTTTATCTATTTTAACTGGATGTTTGTGACCTCTAGAGATGAGATAATATCCGAAGAAACCTATCAATACCCGTTACACATGAGATGACCCCCACATCCTTTGTCAAAATAAACAACTCCCCGATCAATGCATTTCACTCTTCGGTGCAACGCATGGGCACCTTACTACTATAGATTAGTACGACCAAAAATTGAACTAACATTATATATAGTACAATAAATACTGATGCATGTCACCTAAAATTATATCATTCAAAACTATGTTCAAATACGAATCCAACGATATAGTTTTTGTTGACATGCACTAACATTTTGTCAGTTAAATCTTCAGTCAAATTCAATGGGGGACTAATAAACCACGACCGATGTAGTACAAGTGTAGAGGGCGGCGCTGCATGGGAGTCTCATCTCTCACCCCGCTCGTGGTGCGACAGTAAAGCCGTCATATCACAAACCCAACCACTCCCAGTAATAAGTGGCCTGGTAAAATAAACAGACAAGCAACCATCACATCCCTCCGTCTTTTTTGCATTTCATCTCTCTGCATTTACTTTCTCCGGTTCATCTCCCACACTCGATCCCTAGCTACTACTCCTAGGGCCAGTTCTTTTGGCGGGTTCCCCAGCTTTTCCCACAAGACTAGTCACAGTGGAGAGTAACAATAAGGCGCCTCACTCATTTATTTGGGCTTCTAAACTACTACTCTGTCCTGGTTTATTCCTCACCATTGTAAGTTGTGCTAAATTTTGACCAAAGATTTAACTGAAAACATGTTACTCAGAACACTTAGGCGCGGTGCATCTAGGTGTGTAAGTCATCTTACGAAAACCAAATAATCCCAAAACACTTAGGCACGGTGCATTAACTTCTACCTCGTTTCTTGTTTCTTGACATATCAACCAATAAGAGATAAAGAGTGTGCATGCTTTTAATGACTTGAGATATCAAACACGACATGCAGTGGTTAGTTCATTGCATGCAATACTATTAATTAGCAAATAAACATTAACGTTTCTCGTTTTCTCCTCCTCCTTGGTCACGGTGCACAGCCTAAGATGACTTACTCACCTAGACGGATGGAGTAGTGTGTTGGGGAACGTAGCAGAAATTCAAAAAATTTCCTACGTGTCACCAAGATCTATCTATGGAGAAACCAGCAACGAGTAGAAAGAGAGTGCATCTAAATACCCTTGTAGATCGCTAAGCAGAAGCGTTCAAGTGAACGGGGTTGATGGAGTCGTACTCGTCGTGATTCAAATCACCGATGATCAAGTGCCGAACGGACGGCACCTCCGCGTTCAACACACGTACAGCCCGGTGACGTCTCCCACGCTTTGATCCAGCAAGGAGAGAGGGAGAGGTTGAGGAAGACTCCATCCAGCAGCAGCACAACGGCGTGGTGGTGGTGGATGAGCGTGGCAATCCAGCAGGGCTTCGCTAAGCACCACGGGAGAGGAGGAGTACTTGGGAGAGAGGAGAGGGCTGCAACCAAAGGCAGAGATTAGATCACCTGTGTCCTGGGCAGCCCAATGCCTCAATATATATAGGGGGGAAGGGGGGCTGCGCCCCCTTTAGGGTTTCCCACCCCAAGGGGTGCGGCCAGCCTCCATATGGCATTTGGTGCGGCGGCCAGAGGGGGAGAGAGGGGAGGCGCAGGGAGCATGGGCCTTAGGGCCCATCTGCCCTAGGGTTTGCCCCCTCCCACTCTCCCTTGCGCCTTGGGCCCCTTGTGGGGGGCGCACCAGCCCACCTGGGGCTGGTTCCCTCCCACACATGGCCCAAGCAGCCCTCCGGGGTTGGTGGCCCTACTTGGTGGACCCCCGGGACCCTCCCGGTGGTCCCGGTACTTTACCGATAAAACCCGAAACTTTTCCGGTGACCAAAACAGGACTTCCCATATATAAATCTTTACCTCCGGACCATTCCGGAACTCCTCGTGACGTCCGGGATCTCATCCGGGACTCCGAAAAACATTCGGTAACCACATACAAGCTTCCTATATAACCCTAGCATCATCGAACCTTAAGTGTGTAGACCCTACGGGTTCGGGAGACATGTAGACATGACCGAGACGTTCTCCGGTCAATAACCAACAGCGGGATCTGGATACCCATGATGGCTCCCACATGTTCCACGATGATCTCATCGGATGAACCACGATGTCAAGGACTTAATCAATCCCGTATACAATTCCCTTTGTCTAGCGGTATTATACTTGCCCGAGATTTGATCGTCGGTATACCGATACCTTGTTCAATCTCGTTACCGGCAAGTCTCTTTACTCGTTCCGTAACACATCATCCCGTGATCAACTCCTTGGTCACATTGCGCATATGATGATGTCCTACCGAGTGGGCCCAGAGATACCTCTCCGCTTACAAGGAGTGACAAATCCTAGTCTCGATTCGTGCCAACCCAACAGACACTTTCGGAGATACCTGTAATGCACCTTTATAGCCACCCAGTTACGTTGTGACGTTTGGTACACCCAAAGCATTCCTACGGTATCCGGGAGTTGCACAATCTCATGGTCTAAGGAAAAGATACTTGACATTAGAAAAGCTTTAGCATATGAACTACACGATCTTTGTGCTAGGCTTAGGATTGGGTCTTGTCCATCACATCATTCTCCTAATGATGTGATCCCGTTATCAACGACATCTAATGTCCATAGCCAGGAAACCATGACTATCTGTTGATCACAACGAGCTAGTCAACTAGAGGCTCACTAGGGACATATTGTGGTCTATGTATTCACACGTGTATTACGATTTCCGGATAATACAGTTATAACTTGAATAAAAGACTATTATCATCAACAAAGAAATATAATAATAACCAATTTATTATTGCCTCTAGGGCATATTTCCAACAGTCTCCCACTTGCACTAGAGTCAATAATCTAGTTCACATCGATATGTGATTAACACTCAAGGTCACATCCCCATGTGACTAACACCCAAAGAGTTTAGGGTTTGATCATGTTATGCTTGTGAGAGAGGTTATAGTCAACGGGTCTGAACCTTTCAGATCCGTGTGTGCTTTACAAATCTCTATGTCATCTCCTAGATGTAGCTACCACGCTCTATTTGGAGCTATTCCAAATAACTGTTCCACTTGGAGCTATCCTAAATTGTTGCTCCATCATACGTATCCGGTATCTCTACTCAGAGCTATCCGGATAGGTGTTAAGCTTGCATCAACGTAATCCTTTACGACGAACTCTTTTACCACCTCCATAATTGAGAAAATTTACTTAGTCCACTAGTTACTAAGGATAACTTTGACCGCTGTCCTGTGATCCATTCTTGGATCACTCTTGTACCCCTTGACTGACTCATGGCAAGGCACACTTCAGGTGCGGTACACAGCATAGCATACTGTAGAGAGCCTATGTCTTAAGCATAGGGGACGACCTTCATCCTTCCTCTTTCTTCTGCCGTGGTCGAGCTTTAAGTCTTAACTCCATACCTTATAACTCAGGCAAGAACTCCTTCTTTGACTGATCCATCTTGAACACCTTCAAGATCATGTCAAGGTACGTGCTCATTTGAAAGTACTATTAAACATTTTGATCTATCTTATAGATCTTGATGCTTATTGTTTAAGTAGCCTAATCCAGGTTTTCCATTGAAAAACACTTTAACCCTTTATGCTTTCCAGAAATTCTACATCATTTCCGATCAACAATATGTTAACAACATATACTCATCAGAAATTCTATAGTGCTCCCACTCACTTCTTTGGAAATACAAGTTTCTCATAAACTTTGTATAAACCAAAATCTTTGATCATCTTATCAAAGTGTACATTCCAACTCTGAGATGCTTACTCCAGTCCTTAGAAGGATTGCTGGAGCTAGCATACCTTTTAGCATCCTTAGGATCGACAAAACTTTTCTGGTTTTATCACATACAACCTTTCCTTATGAAAACTGGTAAGGAAACTTGTCTTGATATCCATCTGCCAGATTTCATAAATGCAGCTTGTGCTAATATGATTCCGACAGACCTAAGCATCGCTACGGATGAGAAAATCTCATCGTAGTCAACTCCTTGAACTTGTGAAAAACTCTTCGCCACAAGTCGAGCTTCATAGACGGTGACATTACCGTCCACGTCCGTCTTCTTCTTAAAGATCCATTTATCTCAATGGCTTGCTGATCATTGGGCAAGTCCACCAAAGTCCATGCTTTGTTATGATACATGGATCCTATCTCGGATTTCATGGCTTCTAACCATTTGTTGGAATTTGGGCCCACCATCACTTCTCCATAGCTCGTAGGTTCATTGTTATCTAGCAACATGACCTTCAAGACAGGATTACTGTACCACTCTGAAGTAGTACGTATCCTTGTCACCCTACGAGGTACGGCAGTGACTTGATCTGAAATTTCATGATCACTATCATAAGCTTCTACTTCAATTGGTGTAGGTGCCACAGGAACAACTTCATGTGCCCTGCTACACACTTGTTGAAGTGACGGTTCAATAACCTCATCAAGTCTCCACCATCCTCCCACTCAATTCTTTCGAGAGAAACTTTTCCTCGAGAAAGGACCCGATTCAAGAAACAATCCTTATTGCTTTCGGATCTGAATTAGGAGGTATACCCAACTGTTTTGGGTGTCCTATGAAGATGCATTTTATCCGCTTTGGGTTCGAGCTTATCAACCTGAAACTATTTCACATAAGCGTCGCAGCCCCAAACCTTTAAGAAACGACAACTTAGGTTTCTCTAAACCATGATTCATACGGTGTCATCTCAACGGAATTACGTGGTGCCCTATTTAAAGTGAATGTGGTTGTCTCTAATGCCTAACCCATGAACAATAGTGGTAATTCGATAAGAGACATCATGGTACGCACCATATCCAATAGGATGCAACTATGATGTTCGGACACACCATCACACTATGGTGTTCCAGGCGGTATTAATTGCGAAACAATTTCCACAATGTCTTAATTGTGTGCCAAAACTCGTAACTTAGATATTCATCTCTATGATCATATCATAGACATTTTATCCTGCTGTCACAATGATCTTCTACTTCACTCTGAAATTACTTGAACCATTCAATAATTCAGACTTGTGTTTCATCAAGTAAATATTCTCAACATCTACTCGAATCATTTGCGAAATAAGAACATAACGATATTCACTTCATGCCTCAGCACTCATTGGACTGCATACATCAAAATGTGTTGCTTCCAACAAGTTGCTATCTTGTTCCATTTAACTGAAAACGAGGATTTTCAGTCATCTTGCCCATGTGGTATGATTTGCATATCTCAAGTGATTCATAATCAAGTGAGTCCAAACGATCCATCTGCATGGAGTTTCTTCATGCATATACACCAATAGACATGGTTCGCATGTCTCAAACTTTTCAAAAATGAGTGAGTCCAAAGATCCATCAACATGGAGCTTCTTCATGCGTTTTATACCATTATGACTTACATGGCAGTGCCACAAGTAAGTGGTACTATCATTACTATCTTATATCTTTTGGCATGAAAATGTGTATCACTACGATCGAGATTCAATAAGCCATTCAGGTTTAATACTAATCTTGATAGTAGAGGGAGCGTGCGATGTTTGATCACATCAAACTTGGAAATGCTTCCAACACATATCGTCAGCTCACCTTTAGCTAGTCTCCGTTTATTCCGTATCTTTTATTTCGAGTTACTAACACTTAGCAACCGAACCGGTATATAATACCCTGGTGCTACTAGGAGTACTAGTAAAGTACACATTAACATAATGTATATCCAATATACTTCTATCGACCTTGCCAGCCTTCTCATCTACCAAGTATCTAGGGTAGTGCTGCTCCAGTGGCTGTTCCCCTTATTACAGAAGCACTTAGTCTCGGGTTTGGGTTCAACCTTGGGTTTCTTCACTAGAGCAGCAGCTGAATTGCCGTTTCATGAAGTATCCCTTCTTGCCCTTGCCCTTCTTGAAACTAGTGGTTTCACCAACCATCAACAATTGATGCTCCTTCTTGATTTCTACTTTAGCGGTGTCAAACATCACGAATACCTCAAGGATCATCATATCTATCCCTGATATGTTATAGCTCATCACGAAGCTCTAGCGGCTTGGTGGTAATGACTTTGGAGAACCATCACTATTTCATCTGGAAGATCAACTCCCACTTGATTCAAGTGATTGTTGCACTCAGACAATCTGAGCACAAGCTCAACGATTGAGCTTTTCTCCCTTAGTTTGTAGGCCAAGAAAATCGTCGGAGGTCTTATACCTCTTGACATGGGCACGAGCCTGAAATCCCAATTTCATCCCTCGAAACATCTCATATGTTCCGTGACGTCTCGAAAACATCTTTGGTGCCTCAACTCTAAACCGTTTATCTGAACTATCACGTAGTTATCAAAACATGTATGTCTGATGTTCGCAACATCCACAAACGACGTTTGGGGTTCAGCACACTGAGCATTGCATTAAGGACATAAGCTTTCTACTGTCCGCATAATCGCTACTATCAACTTTCAACTATATTTTCTCTAGGAACATAACTAAACAGTAGAACTAAAGCGCGAGCTTACGACATAATTTGCAAAATCCTTTTTGACTATGTTCAGGATAATTAAGTTCATCTTATGAACTCCCACTTAGATAGACATCCCTCTGGTCATCTAAGTGATTACATGATCCGAGTCAACTAGGCCGTGTCCGATCATCACGTGAGACAGACTAGTCATTGTCGGTGAACATCTTCATGTTGATCGTATCTACTATACGACTCATGCTCGACCTTTCGGTCTCCGTGTTCCGAGGCCATGTCTGTACATGCTAGGCTCGTCAAGTTAACCCTAAGTGTTTTCGCTGTGTAAATCCGTCTTACACCCGTTGTATGTGAACGTAAGAATCCATCACACCCGATCATCACGTGGTGCTTAGAAGCGACGAACTGTAGCAACGGTGCACAGTTAGGGGAGAACACTTCTTGAAATTGTTGTAAGGGATCATCTTATTTACTACCGTCATCCTAAGTAAACAAGATGCATAAACATGATAAACATCACATGCAATCAAATAGTGACATGATATGGCCAATATCATTTTGCTCCTTTTGATCTCCATCTTCGGGGCTCCATGATCATCATCGTCACCGGCATGACACCATGATCTCCATCATCATGATCTCCATCATCGTGTCTCCATGAAGTCGTCTCGCCAACTTATTACTTCTACTACTATGGCTACCGGTTAGCAATAAAGTAAAGTAATTACATGGCATTGTTCAATGACACGCAGGTCATACAATAAATTAAGACAACTCCTATGGCTCCTGCCGGTTGTCATACTCATCGACATGCAAGTCGTGAATCCTATTACAAGAACATGATCAATCTCATACATCACATATCATTCATCACATTCTTGTTGGCCATATCACATCACATAGCATACCCTGCAAAAACAAGTTAGACGTCCTCTAATTGTTGTTTGCATGTTTTACGTGGCTGCTATGGGTTTCTAGCAAGAACGTTTCTTACCTACGCAAAACCACAACGTGATATGCCAATTCCTATTTACCCTTCATAAGGACCCTTTTCATCGAATCCGTTCCGACTAAAGTGGGAGAGACTGGCACCCGCTAGCCACCTTATGCACCAAGTGCATGTCAATCGGTGGAACCTGTCTCACGTAAGAGTACGTGTAAGGTCGGTCCGGGCCGCTTCATCCCACAATACCGTCGAAACAAGATTGGACTAGTAACGGTAAGCATATTGAACAACATCAACGCCCACAACTACTTTGTGTTCTACTCGTGCAAAGAATCTACGCAATAGACCTATCTCATGATGCCACTGTTGGGGAACGTAGCAGAAATTCAAAAAATTTCCTACGTGTCACCAAGATCTATCTATGGAGAAACCAGCAACGAGTAGAAAGAGAGTGCATCTACATACCCTTGTAGATCGCTAAGCGGAAGCGTTCAAGTGAACGGGGTTGATGGAGTCGTACTCGTCGTGATTCAAATCACCGATGATCAAGTGCCGAACGGACGGCACCTCCGCGTTCAACACACGTACAGCCCGCTGACGTCTCCCACGCCTTGATCCAGCAAGGAGAGAGGGAGAGGTTGAGGAAGACTCCATCCAGCAGCAGCACAACGGCGTGGTGGTGGTGGATGAGCGTGGCAATCCAGCAGGGCTTCGCTAAGCACCACGGGAGAGGAGGAGTACTTGGGAGAGAGGAGAGGGCTGCAACCAAAGGCAGAGATCAGATCACCTGTGTCCTGGGCAGCCCAATGCCTCAATATATATAGGGGGGAAGGGGGGCTGCGCCCCCTTTAGGGTTTCCCACCCCAAGGGGTGCGGCCAGCCTCCATATGGCATCTGGTGCGGCGGCCAGAGGGGGAGAGAGGGGAGGCGCAGGGAGCATGGGCCTTAGGGCCCATATGCCCTAGGGTTTGCCCCCTCCCACTCTCCCCTGCGCCTTGGGCCCCTTGTGGGGGGCGCACCAGCCCACCTGGGGCTGGTTCCCTCCCACACATGGCCCAAGCAGCCCTCCGGGGTTGGTGGCCCTACTTGGTGGACCCCCGGGACCCTCCCGGTGGTCCCGGTACTTTACCGATAAAACCCGAAACTTTTCCGGTGACCAAAACAGGACTTCCCATATATAAATCTTTACCTCCGGACCATTCCGGAACTCCTCGTGACGTCCGGGATCTCATCCGGGACTCCGAAAAACATTCGGTAACCACATACAAGCTTCCTATATAACCCTAGCGTCATCGAACCTTAAGTGTGTAGACCCTACGGGTTCGGGAGACATGTAGACATGACCGAGACGTTCTTCGGTCAATAACCAACAGCGGGATCTGGATACCCATGATGGCTCCCACATGTTCCACGATGATCTCATCGGATGAACCACGATGTCAAGGACTTAATCAATCCCGTATACAATTCCCTTTGTCTAGCGGTATTATACTTGCCCGAGATTCGATCGTCGGTATACCGATACCTTGTTCAATCTCGTTACCGGCAAGTCTCTTTACTCATTCCGTAACACATCATCCCGTGATCAACTCCTTGGTCACATTGCGCATATGATGATGTCCTACCGAGTGGGCCCAGAGATACCTCTCCGCTTACACGGAGTGACAAATCCCAGTCTCGATTCGTGCCAACCCAACAGACACTTTCGGAGATACCTGTAATGCACCTTTATAGCCACCCAGTTACGTTGTGACGTTTGGTACACCCAAAGCATTCCTACGGTATCCGGGAGTTGCACAATCTCATGGTCTAAGGAAAAGATACTTGACATTAGAAAAGCTTTAGCATACGAACTACATGATCTTTGTGCTAGGCTTAGGATTGGGTCTTGTCCATCACATCATTCTCCTAATGATGTGATCCCGTTATCAACGACATCTAATGTCCATAGCCAGTCAACTAGAGGCTCACTAGGGACATATTGTGGTCTATGTATTCACACGTGTATTACGATTTCCGGATAATACAGTTATAGCATGAATAAAAGACTATTATCATGAACAAAGAAATATAATAATAACCAATTTATTATTGCCTCTAGGGCATATTTCCAACATAGTGCATGTGACATGCACTAACATTTCATTAGTTAAATTTATGATCAAAATTTGACACAGATTACAATGGGGACCAATAAACCAGGATGGAGGTAGTAGTTATGGGATTACTAATCTAGAAGCCTAAAAGAGCTGGCCCCTTGTACTCCTACTAGTAGTAGTACTCAAGTTGGAATTCCAATTGCACGACACAACTTGTTAGGCAAAAAAATCGATACAGGGTGTAGGAAGCGGTTTGGGAATTTGCATGCCTTTTCAACCAGTGAGATACTCCCTACAAAGTACGACAGAGAAATAACCATAGATAAGGAAGCTAAAAGTAAACAATCAAACAAGCATTTTTGCATTTGTTTTGCATTGAATCGTTTCACAAGCCTTACTAGTGTTGTTTTTCTACTTTTACAAAAACCGCATCGTAATGTTAAAACATGCATTTGCACGTACATAAGTAATAGTAGTACTCCCTCCGTCTAGGTGTACAAGTCTTCCCTCCTTCTTGGTCACCGTGCACAACCAAAGATGACTTATTGACCTGGACGGAGGGAGTAGCACAGTCTGCAAGCATATATCGAGAGAGACGTGTCGTCCGATAGTATATAGTAAAGTTTGTGCTATATGCACGTACTTGCAAAATGCATAATAATACACAACGTTTCCAAACTTTCCCTTTTACATACTTAATTAAGGACGCTAAAAATTCCTAAACGTTCGGGATTTATCATTTGCGTCCCAAAACTAATGAGATCGCCTTACGAAACAAAAATTATACTCCTCCTAAAAGCCACAGCGCTCGCAGGAGTGCTTGCGGCGCGCCATGAGTGCCCTGGCGCGCGGCCGTTTCCCAGCGCGCCGACACAACTCCTCTTCCTCAGCCTCGCAACTCGCGAGGTGCTGATTGGCGGCTTGCCGGCGGGTGAGCGCGATCTCACCGGTGTGGTGATCCGGCGCCAACAGGTACTCCTCCATGCTGGAAGCGTGCACCCGGTCCACATACCGCCAAGCATAGATGAGGCGCTTGGGCCCGACTGCACTCAGGGCGTCGGCACGGGCGTCCTCCGCCACCCTCACGGCCCTTGCACGAGCCTTCTGCCAAAGAGCCAATTGCCTGACTCTCTCGGACGCGACATAGATCTCCCAGGCAGCTTGTTACGCGGTGCGCTTCTCTTCCTCGGCCTTCTTCTCCACCTCTATTTTGGCGCGCTCAGCTGGAGGCAAAGCCTCCCACAAGGCGACATCCATTTCTTTCCAAAGCTCCTCAAGGCTGGGAGGGCTCGGCTGGCGGCGTTGCGTACTCCTCGTAGCAGGGAGCTGATGCGTCCTCCGAAGCGCGTGCTGGCGAGATTGAGAACGCCGACGCATCCACCTCGATGCATCACGGCGAGGAGTGGAACGCCAACACGTCCTCCTCGACTAGTGGCGGCGAGGAACGGAATGGCGACGCGTCGTGTCGCGGCGAGGAGCGGAACACCGACGCGTCCTCCTCGACTAGTGGCGGCGAGGAACGGAACGGCGAGGCATCGCGTAGCGGCGAGAAGCGGAACACCGACGCGTCCTCCTCGACTAGTGGCGGCGAGGAACGGAACGGCGATGCGTGACCGTCCGCGCGGTGCAGCGAGGGGCTCCTAGGGCTTGGGAGGGGCGATGCCATGGTGGTCGACGTGAGAGGGAGGGGGAGGAGATAGCGATGAACGTGAACGTGAGGGGGAGGAGATAGCGATGTCGTGGGAGGCGCAGTATTTATAGTGAGCAATGGCACACCTACGTAAGATATGGACTAAGCTGCACTGACTTAACTGCAGGTCCAGTTGCGTCACTGACATGTGGGCCAGTACCCTGCTGGCCCATATGTCAGTGACCCAATGCACCTGAAGTTAAGTAAAAGCTACGTGGGCATATTTGTTGGAGTAAATTATGGGGGAGCGAAGGGGTGGAAATATTGCTGGTCACAATGGATTGGACGAGCGTGGGGGGAGGAGAGTCATGCATGCAGATTTTTTCACACGGGGTGGAGTGGTGGGACCGCCGGAGGGAGAAGGAGAGTTTGGCAGGCATATTGTTTCCACACATGGAGAGGAAAAGATTTGGAGACGAACGGGCTTCCTGTAGGTATGGGGAACGGTGCATAATAAGTCATCTTGCATGCTGGGCTAGGTATAGTCTCAAGTCATTAAAAACATACACGCCCCACACATGTTCATATTTCAAGGTGCACTAAATTATTGCATGCGATGATTAAGGCTGGCCATAATGGTGGTATCTTAGCTGGTATCATGCACACGGGAATAGCAAACATGCTAATGTGGCAAAGAATTAAAGAAGAGAGGGGGTTAGAGTAACTAGTGTTCATGCATGCATTGGTAAACACATTTTTTGTGAAGAACGACAGCATTAGTTGAGTACTTTTGCAGACTTCAAAAACTATTCCACCGCCTCTACTATCTTGCTAAGAGTAGGTGAAAATTTTGAGTCGAGCCCTTTAAACTAGAAGGGAGGTAGTGGTACTCTAATAGCTTGGTGTGTAAGGCATCTTACGAGAACCAAATAATCCCAAAACACGTAGGCGCGGTGCATTAACTTCTACCTCGTTTCTTGTTTCTTGACATATCAACCAATAAGAGATGAGGGTGTGCATGCTTTTAATGACCTGAGACTATCAAACATGACATGCAGTGGTTAGTCATTGCACGCAATACTATTTAGTTAGCAAATAAACATTAATGTCTCTCGTTTTCCCCTCCTCCTTGGTCACGGTGCACAGCCTAAGATGACTTACTCACCTAGACGGAGGGAGTATCAACATTCACAATGTCAAATCAGTATTTTTACACTCATTATAAAACGTAGTTCTTATACTCATTATAATCAGTATTGTAGATATTGATATTTTTAGTATAAATTTGGTCGTGGGATTTCATTGATGCCTGTCAAAGCGTGGAGGAAGCGGAGCTTAGGGCTTGCATTGCCGGTCTCTACATACGTATTTCTCTTCATAATCCTGTAATTTTAGAGACTAATTGCGCTTTTGTGGTAGCGTCTCTTGCATCAGGGGACTATGACAGGTCTGCTATGCGTGACCTGAAGATGAAAGCGTTGAGCATCTCGAAGTTGATCAGCAATCTTCATTTGTCAAAGATTAGCCGTTCGGCCAATAAGGTGGCACACTTAATCGCTAAGTATAGCTTTGACAACAGATTAGATGGTATTCTTGTAAATAACGTACCGCTCTGTGTGGTGAATATTGTATCGAATGAGTGTACTGGTGTGGCTGGTTAATTAATATAAGGTGATGTTCAAAAAAAAGTATAAATTTGGTCAAACACTTTGCAAACGGTTGACGGGAGTAAAAAGGACTAGAGGGAGTATCATGCATGCGGAGTAGGCAAAAACAAATTGCTCATTTTAGCCGGTCGAAGTCTCAAAGGGCGCGACCGCGCGAGGGAGGCGAAGGTCGTGGGAGGCGCGACGGTTGACGGAATTAAGTGAAGTTACATCCACGCGCCGGCATGGCGTGCGAACAGGCAGAAGCGATACCGTTAGGCCTACGATATGGGTCTAGTAGACATGACATCTAGTGGGTCCCGCATAGTTCTCGAGAACTCTTTGGGATCTTGTAGCCATTTATCCACCGGGCAAGCCAGCAACCCCACGCCGTTCGCACGCCCTACTAGTCCCCATCTTCTACCTCACAACAGTTCGCTCCCAGTCGTCCCGTCCTTTCACATTAGTTCGCTCCCAGTTTTTGCGGGGTACAACAGTTCAACTTCTCCTAACCCTCCTCCAAAATCCATGGCCTCCCAAATCTCCATGGTCGCCGCTGAGTACCAGGTTAGAGCCATCACTGGCGATCAGTTCATCGTCATCTACATACGTGGATCCACAATGATGAAAGCATGGCTTGCTCACTTCTACGCATGTTCAACAGTTCAACGGATGAGTGGGTCGCTGGGCTAGATGTTGAGTACACCACAGTCCTGGGACGAGAGAAGGATCTAAAGGACGAAGAGAGGAAGAAGCCCGCCGTGATCGAGGTTTGCGTACATAATGTTTGCTTGGTCTACCACATATTCCATGTCGACGTTGAGTGCCAGGATTTTAAGAACTTCCTCAAGGACAAAAGAGTGAAATTCGTTACTGTAGGCTTTAAGAATGACAGGGATGTCCTGCGTCGGATAGGTCTCATTGTAGGCCAGCCCTTCGATCTCCAGAAGGCAAGCCTGGTGTCCTCCTCTCAACCTTCAATGCTGACCCTGGCAGCAGCCATGATTGATCCTTCGTACACTAAACTGAAGAAACCTCATCACGAGTTTCATCATGCATGGGAGTCGAAGAAATTAGATGAAGATCACATCCTATACGCAGCAATGGATGCCTACCTTTGCTTAAATATCTACAAGGGTTGGATGAAGAAGCAGAGCCCAGTGTCCGGTTCAAGCAAAGAAGCGTCGGCGAAGAGGAAGAGGAAGAGGGACGAGGACGAAGTCGAGGACGTGGACTCGGACTCCGAGTAGGTGGCAATGCCGTCGCTCATGATGGTTCTACTGCGGACTAGTTGCTTAGTTTATTTTCAAGGGTGTGTTGTGCTGAGGCCCCAGCAGAACTAAGTTTATGTTCTTTCTCGTTATTTGAACTCTTTAGTACGTAGAGTAGTACTAGTACTATGTCTTACTACTGTTCTTCTTGCAGTTAGTACTACTGCTCGTATCTTCGTGTTCCTACTGTACTTAATACGTTCGTACTAGTAGTATAATTCGGGTCAGTCGATTTGTGAAAGAAGTTCGACGGAGCGAAGGAAGAAGACGGCATAAGAGGTGGAAGAAGCCCTTCTAGCCATCCATGTTGCATCAAACGGCTCACATGAGTCGACTGACCTAAATTGCTCCTTCAGATTGCAGGATCCACGTGGCATTCAAGGTCTCGAAGGTAGATTCCGCGTCCGCACCCGGTTTGCGGGCTCGACGAGCGCGCGATCGGCTTCCGCCGCGACAACCACCATGCGCGCCTCCTTCGCGCGGGCGGAGACGACAATGACATGCTAGTTCCTCCTCGCCGGCGTGCTGGAGCACGCGCTCGTCCTCCTCTTCGTACGCTGCGTGCATAGACGCGGCTCCACCAGCTGCTCATGTGCTTGGCAGCGTGGCGGCATGGCGAGGAGGGACTGCAGACGACTTGAGCGGGTGAGCCTTCGGCTTCATGGCACAGGGATGGCGGCGACACGACGGTGATGGGCGAGAAATTGTTGGCCGGAGCAGGCGGGCGCCGGCATGTACAACGGCGGCGGCGGCATATTGATGAGTGCGCGTATGGGAGCTTACTTTAGTTTTATATAAGGTTGGTCAAACTTAAAAGAAAATCGTACTAGTACACGTAAACAATAGACTTAGGCAGTGCTTTTATTAATTTTTTTGAAGTTAGTACCACAGCCACAATACGGAATCCTGTGCAAGCGCGTGAACCGCGGCCGCGTGGTCGATCAAAGGGTGCGTCACCGTGTCGTGCTCGAAGGACATCCACCGAACCTTTTTGTGTGTGTGAAAACAATCCTCGAATATTACTCAACTTTTTTTTCCTGGGAAAGTTCTTGTCGCTGCAATATTTCCATATATTTGAATTTAGCTCCAGTTTGTGTTTATTTGGATTTGGACGTTTTAGGTGCGCCCTAGTTTTTTTAATACTTACTTGTGTGTGTGACTGAGAGAGAACGTGTGTATGTGTCCATATGTGTGTTGTGGCGGAAGGGCAATGTGGAGACGGTGTGCATGTGATACAGACATAAAGAGGAATGAATGTGCAAATGATCATGCATGAGTGAGACATAGACAGATGTCGATACGTTGTGTATACATGAGAGAACGGTATTCTAGTTTACTTGTGTGTGTGAGAGAGAGAGAGAGAGAGAGATAGAGAGAGAGATAGAGACACACAGAGAGAGACAGAGAGAGAGAGGAGCATCCGTAACACAACAACCATCTCTCTCGATTCGTCCGTCCCTCGCACGATCGCATGCAACACATGCATCAACGCGCACATTTTAACACCCTCACTCGGGCCCTGCCCACCTCAAGGCCCGCACAATCTCTTCGTGAATACCCATTTCTCTCCTTAGGTTTGTTTTCGCTCAATATCTGACACACACACACACACACACACACACACACACACACGCAGCACAACACACACACACACACACTCCCCCGAGCACACAATTCATCCCCATCCAAGGTTATACGGTGACCACTCTCGCTTGTGCTTCTTTGTACCCCAACATGCACAACACCTCAATCTTAAAAGAGGGCATCGAGCAGATCGAAGACGGCGACCACACCGCGCTAGAGAATGCGAGGTCATTTAGAAGAAGGGTGATGTGACGACGGCTGACTGACTCCTTCCCCCACCCTCTCTCTCTCTCTTGCACAAAATTACCAATCCCTCTCTCCCCCGCACAAAATTGTCAATCCCTCAACCCATGAGATCCTTCCCCTCTCGTCCATGTTTTTCCACCTCTCTCATAAAACATGTTGTCTCTTCTCCTTCCACGTATACAGAATCCGGATGCACACGCATCTCACGTATATTACATGTCTCCATCTTTCTCACAGACCTAACTTCTTTCTCTCTCTCTCTCTCTCTCTCTCTCTCTCTCTCTCGTCCACATACATACAATCTTTCCTGCCCTATCTGCTTCATCTTCAAAAGCTCTCTCTGCACGTTTCATTCACACATTGGGATATGTCAAAATGTTGCTTCTATAATGGCTGATGTAGAGTTTTCGTTGTTTTTGTTGCATCCTACAAAGTAATAACTATGAAATGCATTTAGATTCTCATTTGACTGGGATTATGTGAGTTTGAGCATATTGTGAAGTACTATAGACCTTGTATACATCTTGGGATTCGACAATGATTGTAACTATTGAATTGTATAGACCATTACATTCGAAGTCGATAGCCTAATATATTTATTTCACAATTTCAACAAATGATTAGTTCACTACAAACTAAGAAAACAGATGTGTACTCCCTCCGTTTTTATTTAAGTCCGCGTATTAGCATTGGTCAAAGTCAAGTTTTGTAAACTCTCGGAAAGCTTATAACAAAAAATATTAAGATACACAATAACAAATAAATACCATTAGATTAATTATTGAATGTACTTTCACATCATACATATTTGTTATGGTAAATGTTTATATTTTTATATAAACTTGGTCAAACTTTAGGAAGTTTGACTTCGGTCAAACCTAATATGCAGAGTTTACTACTACTACTCGCTAGTTGCTTAGCCGAATCACTCAACATGCCACACGGGGAGTCTAGTGTCACAAAATTTTGAGGTCGGCAGGAAAATCTTCGCGACCCTGATTCGAGCAGTGGGAAGTTACCATCATAGCCTTCGGAGCAGGCCTACGGATGACACTTGGTAGGGGGCTGTTTTCGTAACTTCAGGTTCACCCTACCCAGCCAACCCCACCCCGGCACCCAGAGTAGTACACCTGAATACTCCCCATTTTCTATCCCCACCGCAAAATAGACTTCTCCACGGCACCGGAGCCTTCATGCTCCTCCCCTTTACATCGGCGCACTCATCCACCGCAGTGCATCTGCCTCATCGACGACCTCATATGCCGCACTGGAGCCGGTCCACCGTCGTCGTCGTACACAGAGCCTCTTCCCCGGCATCGTCTTCCACGGTCTCGGATCTGCTTTCCGGAAGCCGACGCCAAGCGCAGAAGTACCGCCGTCGTGGACAATGAACTGACTCCTGTTGCCGACCATGACTCACAGAGGCCGCCGTGACCATCGTTCTCCTCCTCGATTGGTAATGTGTGTATTGAATCACTTAGCAGTACATGTGCAGTTCCAATTTTGTTCATACCTACCCTTCAATTTTCCCGGGTGCTATTGTTCCCGTAAAAGTAATTGGTTATAGCCTCCATTGTCCAACAGAATATCAGCTTCTAATTGTGCGTCGCTCCTGTATCGCGCTATGCTTGGGTAGGTTTTTCATCTGCAACCAGTAGTGTGGCAAATGATGGAAAGGTTTTTAGAACTAGCGAGATGCCCATGCATTGCATGCATCAAGATGCATTTGTATGAGTAGTTTATCTTGTGGGAGAAAAGGATGAACGAGGGAAGGCCTTATTTGCAAATCTGGAGAGGAGTATGGGTATCTTTTTGCAAAATTCCCATTTGTTTCCTTCCTATTTGTCAAATATAAATCCGATGGCCAATATTGCAAGAAAAAAAGTATAGAGAAAAAAAGTAGACAGTAAAGGAAGTAGAGATAAATATTAAATTTAAATATAAAATAAATATAACCGTAGAGAAGAGAGTAGAGATAGCAGAGACGTCGGGAAAGCATCATGCGCGCGCGGGAAAAAGCGGCCGGGCGTGCGCTAGTTTTGGCGCGCGGCGTCCGGTGCACTTTATAAAATCCAACACCCTCCCACTGCTCTGTGCCTTGCCACCGCTCTATGCCTTGCCACCGCTCTCTCCCCGCTCTTTTTCGCCTCGCCACCGCCGCGCCACCATGTCGCCGTGTCGCCAGAAACTTGGGGATACCGCGGCGTCCGCGCGCACCCCTCCGGCAGCTTCTCCGCCGAGATCCGGTTCCGCGGGATGCGCCTCAGCCTTGGCAATTTCGACACCGCCAACGAGGCCGCCCGCATGTACGACGTGGCGGCGTGGCGCCTCCGGTGGCCTCATAGAACATTGAACTTCCCCGACGTGCTGACGCGGGAGCGGGCGCAGGAGCTCGCGCCTCTGCCGGGCTTAGCACTAACGAGGATCGTCGCGACAACCGGAGGCGGGAGCACCGTCTCAGCATCGCCGAGATGGACGAGGAAGCCATGGCGCTGTGGTGCCAACACTTCCCGCAGGATATCATCAACGAGCGCGAGTTCTACGCGCAAAGGAGGGCGGAGAGGGATAAGAGGAGGGCGGAGCGAGCCGCCTATCGCGAGGACAAGCGTAGGCGAAAAGCGGACGCTCAATTCAACATGAGGCTAGGAGCAGCGTCGCCCTGGGAATACAACAACGATCAGTATCTTCACGCCTACAATCAGACGTTAGAGGAGGACATCACCGAGGAGGAGTCGGATGACGAGGAGTAGTTGAATTATCTTTTTTTATCTATCTATGCTGAGAACTATCCTCTACTCTCTAGTATCTACTTCTCGATCTCAGCACTGTAAACGCTTTTTTAAAGCGCCGCGTGTTGCGATTCTGTTGGAGATGCTCTAACATGGCAGACAAGTGCTTTAATATTGCCCACAAGATGCGCGAGTATTACTAGTAGTATTTTTCTTGCCATGTTGAGATTTTAAAACCACGAGTGTGAACATGCAGAGGAGCAATGAAGACCAAACATGGGATATTCGGGACATCTTCAAGGAGCGTGGCAAGTTAAAGAGGAGCTGCACCGAACCTGTAAAACGAGCTTTGGTAAGTAACACCCTTTCAATTACTTTCGTTTAGCCTCGTGTTCTTCGATGTGTATATATTGTAGTTTCTCTTAAGCATGGTGTTCTTCGATGTGTAATAAGAAGAGTCTTAATCGTCCTAATGCTTTCGTTTTTAGCTTGATGTAGGAAGTGGGTGTTCTCACCTTGTAGTCTGTTTTTATATTTCTTTTCCTTTTGAATTCACTTCTCTGAGTTCTGTTTATCTGGCTTCTACTAAATGGATCTAGGTTTCTCTGAGTACTGATCTAAAAAAGAAGTAACTTCATGTCAGGATGCAGTTCCTGCGAGGAGGTAAGTATGGTCAACCTCGAGATCATGTTTCCAAAATGAGGCTAGATTACACACAAGGTGCCAGTTCCCTAATGATGCTGGATTAAACACAAGGTGCAAATTCCCAGATGATGCTAGATTACACACAAGCCAGGTGGAGTCGTCAGCTGTTCGTGTCCTCGTGGCATTAGTAAAGGCTGAAAGAAAGCGTGCAGCAGCCCTTGAGAATGTAGCTGAGTTCCTAAAGAAGCGAAAAGAGCAATCAGATGCTCTCTTCACCCAAGCCAAAGAAGAGTTGGAAGAAGCTAGAAATAAGCTAGCAGAGGTAGAGCAGGCTAGACGTCTCCTGCTATCTAAAACTGTTGTCAATACAAAATTTCCTTCATAATAGCTAGGTTCAAATGTTTATCCAGTCAGCATGCCTGTTGTGATGTCTGTGCATCTACTGATGTGGCACAAAATGTTTTTTTTGGGTCATGTAATAACAGCAATTACTTTCCAAACAATAATAGACGAAGCATTGGACATGGTATAGTTCACGCGCAAGCCCGACATTCCAAGTTCAACTTCCACATCAAACTCATGTTCATAGATATCTGCACATTCATACATAATGTCCACAACCATGATTCACTTCAAAGCCAAAAAAAATGTGAGGAGAGTTATAAATAAAGAAAAACCTCTACTAGTTCCTGCTACCAGTGCGAGCACAACAAGTCAAGGCCATGCGTAAATTAATTATATTCTAGTCATTTTTTCTGTTCTAAAATGCCTACCGGCTCGCAGAAGGACGTGTTGCCGGCACATGCACGGATTCAATGAAGGTAGGCGAGGCAGTCTTAAGCTGGTTGCACGCGGCGAGGAGGCGTGCTCAGCCGGGCCTGCAGCGAGTGCGGCCCTCTTGGCCGGCGCGCCGGTTCAATGCCTGCGCTATGAGAGGTCGCGTCCGTGTCAGAGAAATCACTCCCTCTAGTCCTTTTTTGTTTGGGTATAACAAAATCTCATTTTCCATTCACATTTTACAAGTAAAATTCATGGACAAAATTTGACCCAAAGTACGATGGGGACTAGTAAACCAGAATGGAGGTTGTAGTTTTTTTAATCAAAGAAGGGTTTCCCCTTCCGATTACTGAAAACCAGCATTTAAATCTAAACCATAGTATTTGCCCTAGAACTACCAGGTTCAACATCTCGCAACATAAACCCACACAACCATACGCCAAGGAGGTACGTAGTACTATGAATTCCATTTTCGCTCCATACCAATCGTTCTAAAAACTACTTACTACTTATAACGTGTCATTGAAAATCGGAAGTCTTAACCCCACTAAAAAACGATATTTTAAACGTGGCTACTCGATCTGTGGCAACTGGCGGGCCCCCGCGCTCTAAGTCATTCACCTGTAGTCCCGACCATCAACTCCTACAAAGGTGCTCCACCATGTACCCGGTACCCGCGAATGCAGCAATTGTGCACCTAGGGTTTTAGGGTTTATTTGTTAATGTCGCCTTTACGTAACACTCATGTGTGCGAGACAGCGAGAGGCCGACTGCGTGCGTGCGCCTCTTCTCTTCATATATGTACTCCACCGTTTGTCTGGTGTCCAAAAAATTATAATAACTACTAGCAATGTGCCAATGCGTTGCCACACGATCAAAGTAGATTAATACATATTCACCGATTTGATAGAAAAAAAGTCTAGTTTTGAAATACTTATATCACTAAAAATATGTTATGTTTCACTCAAAATATATTCCTTTGGCGGTTTTGATGAGATAAGGGAGGAATGTTGTTGGTTTCAAGATTCGAGAAGTGGTATATGTCTAATTTCTACTCTTACTAGCAAGATGCCCGTGCATTGCACGGAACATCAAGATCTTGTGGGAGAAAAGGATGAATGAGGGAAGGCCTTATCTGCAAATGTGGTGAAGAGTGCGGGTAAATTGCCATATTTTCCTTCCTATCCGTTAGATATAAATCGGACGACCTACATTGCAGGATGACAGGCCCACCATCATCACCAACTCTACTTTTTATCCCTACTCTTATAAAAAGCATTGTCGGTGATGATCATGTGCCTGCCATCCTGCAATATAGGCCGTCCGATCTATATCTGATGGATAGGAAGGAAACTATGGCAATTTTGCAAAAAGATACCCACACCCCTCTCCACATTTGCAAATAAGGCCTTACCTCGTTCATCCTTTTCCCCCACAAGATAAACTACTCATACAAATGCATCTTGATGTTCCGTGCAACGCATGGGCATCTTGCTAGTTGTTGCAAAAAGCCCATGTGTGTGTGAGAGAGAGGGAGAGTGGAGGAGGACGGAGTGCATGTGTGACAAAGACACAAGTAGTGTGTGTGCGATAGGTATCAGCTTAAAATGAGGCGATAGTGTGTGTGTGCACGATCGAGAGGGTGTGTCTCAAGAAGGGAAGAAAAAGCTACATAGATACAAGGAGCGGGAGAGAGACATGTATGCGATGGTGGAAGCACGAGTGTTCGGGTGTATAAACCTATCTAGAGGCTAGCTAGTCGATAAATGTTTGTGAGAGAAATATGAGTCGGGATGCGAAAGTGAGAGTTTTATGTGTGTTAGGAGAGACGGTAGTCGGGAAGGGGAGTGGAAGCAGGAGTTGTGTGTGTGCGTGTGTGTGTCTGTGAGAGAGAGAGAGGAGACGGTAGTCGGGGTTGTCTGATCGGTAAACAAATGAATAATGTCAGTCTGGGATGGAGACGAAAAGGAGACCTCAACAAATGTTGTGTCTACAGGAGAGAGAGAGAGAGAGAGAGAGAGAGAGAGAGAGTAATTTTAGTGGTATGAGTCATATGTAGAGACATATAGTGTGTGAGAGAGAATCCCATGGAGAGAAAGACAAAGTGAAAGACGAGTGGAGACTGTGTGTGTGGCGGTGACAAAGAAAGCTTAGGTACCGAGTGATACCAGAGAACAGTAGATATGTGAGAGATAATGAAAACCGTGTAATGTATAATGATAGGGAGAGTGTGACACTTCTCAAGGGAGACGTTGAGAGACCATGTTTGCGAGGATAGGAGAAACATGAAGTGAGCGTGCGGGTGAGCTGGAGAAAAGAGAGTGATAGCTACCTGAAGGAGCATACATGCGAGAGAGATGGGCGTGAAAGGAGTGAACAAAAAAGGGATTCAAATATTTGAATTCGAGATGATGATACATGTAATCCATACTCGAACCAAAATTGATCTATCAAACATGCATACTCATATGAATTCATGCACATCTATGTTATTTAATATGTAGATATTACTGATCCATACATTTTAGTAGAACATAATTTGGTTAAATTTTTTCGAATTCAACCTTAAGATTTCGAGATCGTTGTATTTGTAAATCATATTATACATATAAAGGAGCAGAATTCTTTGTTGTGCTTTTGAAAGTATATATAAAAAAATGATGTATATAGAATGTAATTCCAATTGAAAATAGATTCCGCCCAAAAAAATAGTAGAATACAAACGGGATTCGAATTGAGTTGGCACGGTAAACGTGCACTCTGCAAAATTTGAACAAAGCGGGGAAAGTCGCAGTAACCGCCCGAAACCAAAATCTGCGAGATGGAAATCACTACTGCCTATCCCTGCCATGCAAAGCCTATCTGCTGGATTTCTATAGGTTTTGATAGGGGTAGGTTTGTAATTTCACCCAAACATGATGTAACCGCCTCTCACCCGGATTCATACACGGTGGGCGCCAAAACACAGTGTGCCCTCGGCCGAAATTGACTCCCTCCCCGATTCATATTCATACACGGTGGGCGCCAAAAACAAACTCTCGTCGGCAAATATTCGGTGTATGCGAGATTACCGTCCTATCCCCAACCGACTAATGTTGCTGTGATGTAGTAGAAATTTGAAACGGGGGCTAAGTTTGTAAATTTCCTCGCATTTGAGATAAGCGCGCCCTGAATACATAGTTCCCCCTTCCTCTCTACCTCCCTTTTCCCCATTCGTACTCCGTGGGCACCAAAACACCCTCTCCACCCCACCCTCCTCCGTCCGCCGCCGTCCGCCACCCCATCCACCGCCGTCCTCCTCCACCATGCCGGAGCTGATACCCCGACGCCGCCGTCCATTACAAGAGATCGACCTCTCTCATCCACGCCTTTGGACCGGGATCCTTGCATCCCGTCCTCTCGCTTCATCCCCGCCATCGTCCACCTTGCCGGCGCCGCTCCTACAACCGTCTCGTCCACTGCGCCCCGCCGCCACCGTCTACCCTCCTAGATCTGCTTCCACGCCGCCGATAGCCATCGCTACCGCAGCACCGTCAAATTCTCAGCAGATGCTTACACGGCGCCGCACCAGAGGCGGTACTCTTTCGTATCTGCTCAACTTATTTATCGCAGCAAGAAAATAGATCGCCACTTCTTTACTATGATTTCTTGTCTTGGTTGTGAAGTTGCCTTTGTCCAGTTTGCACCTTCAGATCCGCCATGGCACGCTCAACACTATACTCCCAATGCTTATGGTTTTCCCCTTCTATATTGCACACTAGTTAAATCACAGTAGACTAAATTTCAAAATTGGGTCAGTCGATGTTTTAGAGCTCGCCGGAGTTCGCTAGTGCGATCGAAGGGGCTCGGGTGGTTGTGGGGCCTCGCCGAACGAAGAAAACTCGACGCGAGTGGGGGTTGGGGCGCGGGTGGGGGTGGGGGTGGCGGAGGAACACAGGCGATGGGGGCCGGTGGTCCGGCCGGCGGCCCGTGCAGTGTTCTGTATCGGAAGAATCAGAGACGAGGAAGAAGAAGGGTTAGGAGACGTAGGATCTTCATCCAACCGTCTGAAATGGTTGAGAGATAGCTGGAGTTGCATTCTTAATGCTCTCTGGTTCATCATGTGTGGGCACTGCGCAACCAACATTTTATTATTCAAAATCTGCTTGCTCTTCTTTACCATGTTCCTCTTCCGTTCTTCTTTAATATGTACTCTCTCTCCGTTCCTAAATACAAGTCTTTGTATGGACTCCACCATGGACTACATATATATGGAGCAAAATGAGTGAATCTACACTCTAAAATGTATCTAGATACATCTATACGTGATCCATAGTTGAAATCTCTACCAAGACTTATATTTTGGAACGGAGGGAGTATGCTAGTAGTACAGTATGTTCCTTGTACTGAAGATGAGCAGGGACATTTGCAGTGTAGAGGTCTATACGGTCGGTTGTGATGGACACTTTGAGCCTCTTTGATTCATAGGATCTTGTAAACATAGGAATAGGATTTGTAGTGGCCTGCCCACTTGAATCCTATAAGAATAGCAAGGAAATGCGCGGAGCTGTGTCGCCTATGAGAGTTACACTAATATTAACAGTACCACACCTTCACTTGAAGAGAGCTGGTATCCAAAGCCTTTCTAGCCGTACCGGCAATACTAGCACATATATTCGAGCAAGTTCCACTTTGCTGATTTTACTCTGATGCTTAAGGTTTTCCCGTTATATCTACACTATGATCTATGTAGCTGCTTTGTGTCACACTAGCAACAGTCCACTCTTGAAGCTAAACACTGCAATGACTCACAAAATTGGCAACAAGGCATTGAGTGCCATTCTAGATGCAATGAAACTCATACGCTCCCCACGTGTTGACTCTTGTTCAGAATTTGATCCTAATGACTATTCTAACCTCGTGGAGTCAAAGGCAGATGGCCTGTCCTATTCACCCATCAAGGTGCCTGTTCTAATTTGGCAATGTTTTATTGATTGTGGGCATCTTGCATATGTTGTCTTGCATTTCTTCTACTTTGTTGCACTGCCATCTGCTTAGTTTACTCATCATATATGTCGAGATGCCATACCCATCCATTATCAATACATATTCCATCTGTCATCATACCATGTTTTTTCACTAAAATGTTGTTCGTGTGCATCAGACATCAAAAAGGAATAGGGTGATTGCCGAAGCTGAGGAGCACCAGCAAAGTCCTTGAAAAACATGGTGGTGCCGGAGAAATGAGACAGCACCCCACTTATATTGGTTGTACAACCAGTGACACAAAACGTAGGATCGACTCCAGCAGACTATACCCATACTTCATTGGCCACACCACTAGCCCCACCACACAGGACCTGCACTCCAGCAAAAGGTATACCGATTTCATTTGCCATAGCACCAGCTATACCACAGAAAAATCCCACTCCAGCAAAAAGTACAGCAAGTCCACCGACCGAAGACCTATCCCAACTACAGACGGCCAATTCCTGCAGATTGGAACCCCATTTCATTTATTCCCAGTTTAAAAGACAATGCTTTCAATGTTGTTAGGGACTACATGCATATATTCCCATCATGGGAAGATTATTGTGAAGAGAAACACCATTTTCACATCTTCCTGTCCAACTTATGTGGAAGTGCTATTATTCATGGTTATTATTTTCCTGTTTTCTGCTGATTGAACACATTAATGATTTACATTACATTGTTGTAACTAGGCGAGGGTCAATCTGGATAGTCATGACGAGCAAAACTTGCTTGTGCTTTTCAAGGAAGCATTGCAGCAGTATCGGTGTTACCTGAGGAAATCACACTTTGATGGCAAGTCTATAAACGAATTTCCGGTGAAGTCTCCTGTGCTAAATTTAGAAGACATTGAATGGAAAAACCTTGTTATGCTCTGGTCTCGTTCCCAGGATGAGGTACTGTCTATGAAATCACATGACAATGTGAACTTCTACTTTTTCGCATGTGCCTTACGGACCTTTTTTGCAGGAAATCTGCTCGAAGAAGAATTCCGGTTTGAAAAGAACGACAGGATATCGCAAATATGCTGCCCGCTGCTTTGCTCTTGTTAGTACCTGTTGTCCTGTATCATTGTACTTGCATACATATCTGGTTCATTATGTGACATCAGTATGCATGATAGCTTGCTTATCAATTGTTTACTCCAAATTATCCGATCTGTATGAATGGTTACATTAGTGTAGAATATATCCAATGCCAATGTTTTTATAGCTCTGCATTGTTCTTGTAAGTACATGCTGTCCTTTATCAGTGTACTTATAATGACAGGTAGTTGTTCATGTACCATCACTCTGCAGCTTTATTTTCCTTCGCCCTCCATTTTCTACACATCAGATCTATATTTACTCTTACCATAAGGTTGGTACTGAAGAAGTTTAGCTGTGCATTGCTGTTGGCTGTACCTTTTACCTGTATCACTGCACTTACATTTATAGCTACTTGGTTATGTAGCATCACTCTTCATCTTATCTTAAGTATTCTCCATTTTTTATATAGGGACATTTACATCTATGCCCTTAACTCGAACCCACTACTCAGTTTTGCCCTAGTTTTTAGGTATGCTCAGTTTTGCCCCTCCGCCGTTAGTGTCACTTATAGAATTGCCCTTTTGCGCCGTTACCGTCTGGTCAAAGGACTTTGACCACCCAGAAAAAAATAGCAAAAAAATCAAAAAAATCTGAAATTTTGTGGGATCGAAGATAGTCATGTCCGCAAGGCGCGTGCAAATTTGTGTGTCGTTCGGACACCCTGGGAGCTCGTGGCAAAGGAAATCATAAATTTTATACGCATGTGAATAGTAAATTCAAAAAAATAGAAAAAAATAAAAAAAATATGAGATTTTGTGGGACTGAAGATACTTAGGTGCACAAAATGTGTGCACATTTTTGTTGTGTTTGGACATCATAGGAGCTCGCGGAGAAAAAAACAAAGTTTAGCTCCTACGAGCTCCTACGGGCTCCTACGATGTCCAAACACAACAAAAATGTGCACACATCTTGTGCACCTAAGTATCTTCAGTCCCCCAAAATTTCATATTTTTTTGATTTTTTTTCTATTTTTTCGAATTTACTGTTCACATGCGTACAAAATTTATGATTTCCTTTGCCACGAGCTCCCAGGGTGTCCGAACGACACACAAATTTGCACGTGCCTTGCGGACATGACTATCTTCGATCCCACAAAATTTCAGATTTTTTTGATTTTTTTTGCTATTTTTTTCTGGGTGGTCAAAGTCCTTTGACCAGACGGTAACGGCGCAAAAGGGCATTTCTATAAGTGATACTAACGGCGGAGGGGCAAAACTGAGCATACCTAAAAATTAGGGGCAAAACTGAGTAGTGGGTTCGAGTTAGGGGCAGAACTGGTATTGGCCCTTTTATATATTATCATATCTATATTTACTCTTAACAAAATGTAGAATAAAGGCAATGCTTATGAAGAAGATTCTGTGGTAAACTTCTTGAATTGCCCCCCCCCCCCCCCCATCAGCATGGACAAGGCCTTTATAGAGCCTGTCTTCACCAATAATGTAAGCTTGTCCATCTCAAGCCTTCAAACTTTGTTGTATATATTTGGTTAGGCATGACTGCAACAGCTTTTTATTTTTGGTGTTTGCATCAAATTGCATGTTTAAAGTTTACTATGTAGTTCATAAACAAAATTTTGTCCTTTCTCAGTTTAAGTTTTCAGTTGTACAACCAAGTTCCTTCTTCATACCATGTAAATTAAACTATATAGAGCAAGTGATCTTCTTTTGCACTGCATGTATGCTTCTGTTCTTCATCCGTAATCCAGTGGTGTGGTGAACCTACCCACTACAGCACAATGTTATATTCTGCAATGTCTTAACTATGGACAATGTCATATCATTCTACTACTCCCTCCGTCCGAAAATACTTGTCATTTAAATGGATGTATCTAGATGTATTTTAGTTCTAGACACATCCACTTTGATGACAAGTAATTCCGGACGGAGGGAGTATTATTTAAACTGTCTCTTTATTTGCCAATCTGAAATGGGATAAATTGACAGCACACTAACCATTGATACTTATGAGTTCTTGATCTGTAATCCAGTGGTGTCGTGAAGCTGCCAACTCCTTCAAAATGTCATTTCCTACCATGTCTTGACCTGAATAATACCATATTGTGTTAATGCAATTTTAAAATGTGTCACTTTATTCGTCAGTAAGAAATGTGATGAATTGTCAACACTGATACTTTTATGTGCAAAACCTGACATCTGTCTGCTTGTTTATCTTTCAGAGTGTGGAAGATTTAAGTGCTGAACAAGCGCAGTCTCATCATCTTGCTCAGCTGCTTGCGCTGCAGCTCCCCAGCGGGGCTAACATTTCTTGAACTCTATAGAAGTGTTGTCGGTTTTATATATTATTTTGTCGGCGTGTTTATTTGCAATGGTGGCGATCTTTGATGCCCAGTGTATGTAATCTGCTGTCTGCTTGTGCTTTATTATCATAGTGGCGAACTTTGATGCCTAGTGGATGTAATATGCTGAAATATGCCCTAGAGGCAATAATAAAGTTATTATTTATTTCCTTATTTCATGATAAATGTCTATTATTCATGCTAGAATTGTATCAACCGGAAACATAATACATGTGTGAATATATAGACAAACAGAGGGTCACTAGTATGCCTCTACTTGACTAGCTTGTTAATCAAAGATGGTTATGTTTCCTAACCATGAACAAAGAGTTGTTATTTGATTAACAGGATCACATCATTAGTTGAATGATCTGATTGACATGACCCATTCCGTTAGCTTAGCACCCGATCGTTTAGTATGTTGCTATTGCTTTCTTCATGACTTATACATGTTCCTATGACTATGAGATTATGCAACTCCCGTTTACCGGAGGAACACTTTGTGTGCTACCAAACGTCACAACGTAACTGAGTGATTATAAAGGTGCTCTACAAGTGTCTCCGAAGGTACTTGTTGGGTTGGCGTATTTCGAGATTAGGATTTGTCACTCCGAATGTCGGAGAGGTATCTCTGGGCCCTCTCGGTAATGCACATCACATAAGCCTTGCAAGCAATGCAACTAATGATTTAGTTGCGAGATGATGTATTACGGAACGAGTAAAGAGACTTGCCGGTAACGAGATTGAACTAGGTATTGGATACCGACGATCGAATCTCGGGCAAGTAACATACCGATGACAAAGGGAACAACGTATGTTGTTATGCGGTCTGACCGATAAAGATCTTCGTAGAATATGTAGGAACCAATATGGGCATCCAGGTCCCGCTATTGGTTATTGACCGGAGACGTGTCTCGGTCATGTCTACATTGTTCTCGAACCGTAGGGTCCGCACGCTTAAGGTTTCGATGACAGTTATATTATGAGTTTATGAGTTTTGATGTACCGAAGGAGTTCGGAGTCCCGGATGAGATCAGGGACATGATGAGGAGTCTCGAAATGGTCGAGACGTAAAGATCGATATATTGGACGACTATATTCGGAGTTCGGAAAGGTTCCGAGTGATTCGGGTATTTTTCGGAGTACCGGAGAGTTATGGGAATTCGCCGGGGAGAAGTATTGGGCCTTATTGGGCCCTGCGGGAAAGGGAGAGGGGCTGCCTAGGGCAGGCCGACGCCCCCCCATGGCCTAGTCCGAATTGGACTAGGGGGAGGGGCCGCACCCCCTCCTTCCTTCCCTTCTCTCTTCCCCTTCCTTGTCTCCTACTCCTAATACATGGAAGGACTCCTAGTTGGACTAGGAAAGGGGGAATCCTACTCCCGGTGGGAGTAGGACTCCCCATGGCGCGCCATAGTAGAGGGCCGGCCTCCTCCTCCCTCCCTCCTTTATATACGGGGGCAGGGGCACCCCATAGACACACAAGTTGATCATTGAGACCGTTCCTTAGCCGTGTGCGGTGTCCCCCTCCACGATATTACACCTCGTTCATATTGTAGCGGTGCTTAGGCGAAGCCCTGCGACAGGAGAACAACAAGATCGTCACCACGCCGTCGTACTGACGGAACTCCTCCCCGCGCCTCTGCTGGATCGGAGATCGGGGTGCGTCATCGAGCTGTACGTGTGTCAAGAACTCGGAGGTGCCGGAGTAACGGTGCTTGGATCGGTTGGACCGGGAGGACGTACGACTACTTCCTCTACGTTGCGTCAACACTTCTGCTTCGGTCTACGAGGGTACGTAGACAACACTCTCCCCTCTCGTTGCTATGCATCACCATGATCTTGCGTGTGCGTAGGAAATTTTTTGAAATTACTACGTTCCCCAACAGTGGCATCCGAGCCTAGGTTTTTATGGTTTGATGTTATATGCACGAGTAGAACACAAGTGAGTTGTGGGCGATATAAGTCATACTGCTTACCAGCATGTCATACTTTGGTTCGGCGGTATTGTTGGATGAAGCGGCCCGGACTGACATTACGCGTACGCTTACGCGAGACTAGTTTTACCGCCGTGCTTTGCACACAGGTGACTAGCGGGTGTCAGTTTCTCCAGCTTTAGTTGAACCGAGTGTGGCTACGCCCGGTCCTTGCGAAGGTTAAAACAGCATCAACTTGACAAAGTATCGTTGTGGTTTTGATGCGTAGGTGAGATTTGTTCTTGCTTAAGCCCGTAGCAGCCTCGTAAAATTTGCAACAACAAAGTAGAGGACGTCTAACTTGTTTTTGCAGGGCATGTTGTGATGTGATATGGCCAAGACATGATGCTATATTTTATTGTATGAGATGATCATGTTTTGTAACCGAAGTTATCGGCAACTGGCAGGAGCCATATGGTTGTCGCTTTATTGTATGAAATGCAAACGCCCTGTAATTGCTTTACTTTATCACTAAGCGGTAGTGATAGTCGTAGAAGCAATAGATGGCGTAAACGATAACGATGCTACGATGGAGATCAAGGTGTCGCGCCGGTGACGATGGTGATCATGATGGTGCTTCGGAGATGGAGATCACAAGCACAAGATGATGATGGCCATATCATATCACTTATATTGATTGCATGTGATGTTTATCCTTTATGCATCTTATCTTGCTTTGATTGATGGTAGCATTTTAAGATGATCTCTCACTAAAAATTATCAAGAAGTGTTCTCCCTGAGTATGCACCGTTGCCAAAGTTCGTCGTGCCCAGACACCACGTGATGATCGGGTGTGATAAGCTCTACGTCCATCTACAACGGGTGCAAGCCAGTTTTGCACATGCAGAATACTCAGGTTAAACTTGACGAGCCTAGCATATGCAGATATGGCCTCGGAGCACGGAGACCGAAAGGTCGAGCGTGAATCATATAGTAGATATGATCAACATAGTGATGTTCACCATTGAAAACTACTCCATCTCATGTGATGATCGGTTATGGTTTAGTTGATTTGGATCACGTGATCACTTAGATGACTAGAGAGATGTCTGTCTAAGTGGGAGTTCTTAAGTAATATGATTAATTGAACTTAAATTTATCATGAACTTAGTCCTGGTAGTATTTTGCAAATTATGTTGTAAGATCAATAGCTTGCGTTGTTGCTTTCATATGTTTATTTTGATATCTTCCTAGAGAAAATTGTGTTGAAAAATGTTAGTAGCAATGATGCGGATTGGATCCGTGATCTGAGGTTTATCCTCATTGCTGCGCAGAAGAATTATGTCCTTGATGCACCGCTAGGTGACAGACCTATTGCAGGAGCAGATGCAAACGTTATGAACGTTTGGCTAGCTCAATATGATGACTACTTGATAGTTTTGTGCACCATGCTTTATGGCTTAGAATCGGGACTTCAAAGACGTTTTGAATGTCATGGACCATATGAGATGTTCCAGGAGTTGAAGTTAATATTTCAAGCAAATACCTGAGTTGAGAGATATGAAGTCTCCAACAAGTTCTATAGGTAAAAGATGGAGGAGAATCGCTCAACTAGTGAGCATGTGCTCAGATAGTCTGGGTACTACAATCGCGTGAATCAAGTGGGAGTTAATCTTCCAGATAAGATAGTGATTGACAGAATTCTCTAGTCACCATCACCAAGTTAGTAGAACTTCGTGATGAACTATAGTATGCAAGGGATGATGAGAATGATTCCCGAGTTTTTTCATGATGATGAAATCGATGAAGGTAGAAATCAAGAAAGAGCATCAAGTGTTGATGGTTGATAAGATCACTAGTTTCAAGAAAAAGGGCAAAGGGAAAGAAAGGGGAACTTCAAGTAGATTGACAAGCAAGTTGTCACTCCCACGAAGAAGCCCAAAGCTGAACCAAAGCCTGAGACTAAGTGCTTCTACTGCAAAGGGACTGGTCACTGGAAGCAGAACTACCCCAAGTATTTGGCGGATAAGAACGATGGCAAAGTGAACAAAGGTATATTTGATATACATGTTATTGATGTGTACTTTACTAGTGTTTATAGCAACCCCTCGGTATTTGGTACTGGTTCAGTTGCTAAGAGTAGTAACTCGAAACGGGAGTTGCAGAATAAACAGAAACTAGTTAAGGGTGAAGTGACGATGTGTGTTGAAAGTAGTTTCAAGATTGATATGATCATCATCGCACACTCCCTATACTTTCGGGATTAGTGTTGAACCTAAATAAATGTTATTTGGTGTTTGCGTTGAGCATGAATATGATTTGATCATGTTTATTGCAATACGGTTATTCATTTAAGTAAGAGAATAAACTGTTGTTCTGTTTACATGAATAAAACCTTCAATGGTCATACACCCAATGAAAATAGTTTGTTGGATCTCGATCGTAGTGATACACATATTCATAATATTGAGGCCAAAAGATGCAAAGTTAATAATGACAGTGCAACTTATTTGTTGCACTGCCGTTTGGGTCATATCGGTGTAAAGCGCATGAAGAAACTCCATAAAGATGGATTTTCGGAATCACTTGGTTATGAATCATTTGATGCTTGCGAACCGTGCCTTTTGGGCAAGATGACTAAAACTCCGTTCTTCGGAACAATGGAACGAGCTACTGACTTATTGGAAATAATACATACTGATGTATGCGATCCGATGAGTGTTAAGGCTCGCGGCGGGTATTGTTATTTTCTGACCTTCACAGATGATTTGAGCAGATATGGGTATATCTACTTGATGAAACATAAGTCTGAAATAGTTGAAAGGTTCAAAGAATTTCAGAGTGAAGTGGAAAAATCATCGTGACAAGAAAATAAGGTTTCTACGATCTGATCGCGGAGACAAATATTTGAGTTATGAGTTTGGTCTTCAATTAAAACAATGTGGAATAGTTTCACAAATTCATGCCACCTGGAACACCACATCATAATGGTGTGTCCGAACGTCATAACCGTACTTTATTGGATATAGTACAATCTATGATGTTTCTTACCGATTTACCAATATCGTTTTTGGGTTATGCATTAGAGACAGCTGCATTCACGTTAAAAGGGCACCATCTAAATCCGTTGAGACGACACCTTATGAACTGTGGTTTAGCAAGAAACCAAAGTTGTCGTTTCTTAAAGTTTGGGGCTGCGATGCTTATGTGAAAAAGTTTCATCCTGATAAGCTCAAACCCAAATCGGAGAAGTGCGTCTTCATAGAATACCCAAAGGAAATTGTTGGGTACACCTTCTATCACAGATCCGAAGGCAAAACATTCGTTGTTAATAAATGGATCCTTTCTAGAGAAGGAGTTTCTCTCGAAAGAAGTGAGTGGGAGGAAAGTAGAACTTGATGAGGAAATTGTACCTTCTCCCTTATTGGAAAGTAGATCATCACAGAAATCTGTTCCTGTGACTACTACACCAATTAGTGAGGAAGCTAATGATGATGATCATGTAACTTCCGATCAAGTTACTACCGAATCTCGTAGGTAAACCAGAGTGAGATCCGCACCAGAGTGGTACGGTAATCCTGTTCTGGAAGTCATGTAACTAGACCATGATGAACCTACGAACTATGAGGAAGCGATGATGAGCCCAGATTCCGCGAAATGGCTTGAGGCCATGAAATCTGAGATAAGATCCATGTATGAGAACAAAGTGTGGACTTTGGTGGAGTTGCCCGATGATCGGCAAGCCATAGAAAATAAATGGATCTTCAAGAGGAAGACGGACGTTGATAGTAGTGTTACTATCTACAAAGCTAGACTTGTCGAAAAAGGTTTTTGACAAAGTTCAAGATGTTGAATACAATGAGATTTTCTCACTCGTATCGATGCTTAAAAGTCTGTCCGAATCATGTTAGCAATTGCCGCATTTTATGAAATCTGGCAAATGGATAAACAAAACTGCATTCCTTAATGGAGTTATTAAAGAAGAGTTGTATGTGATGCAACCAAGAGGTTTTGTCGATCCTAAAGGTGTTAACAAAATGTGCATCTATGGACTGGTGCAACCATCTCGGAGTTGGAATACACGCTTTGATAAGTTGATCAAAGCATATAGTTTATACAGACTTGCAGTGAAGTCTGTATTTACTAGAAAGTGAGTGGGAGCACTACAGCATTTCTGATAAGTATATGTGAATGACATATTGTAGATCGGAAATAATGTAGAATTATTCTGCAAAGCATAAAGGAGTATTTGAAAGGAGTTTTTCAAAGAAAGACCTCGGTGAAGCTGCTTACATATTGAGCATCAAGATCTATAAGATAGATCAAGACGCTTGATAAGTTTTTTCAATGAGTACATACCTTGACAAGATTTTGAAGTAGTTCAAAATGGAACAGTCAAAGAAAGAGTTCTTGCCTGTGTTACAAGGTGTGAAATTGAGTAAGACTCAAAAACCCGACCACGGCAGAAGATAGAAAGAGAATGAAAGTCATTCCCTATGCCTTGGCCATAGGTTCTATAAAGTATGCCATGCTGTGTACCAGATCTATTGTATACCCTACACTGAGTTTGGCAAGGGAGTACAATAGTGATCTAGGAGTAGATCACTGGACAGCGGTCAAAATTATCCTTAGTGGAATAAGGATATGTTTCTCGATTATGGAAGTGATAAAAGGTTCGTCGTAAAGGGTTACGTCGATGCAAGTTTTGACACCGATCTGGATGACTCTAAGTCTCGATCTAGATACATATTGAAAGTGGGAGCAATTAGCTAGAGTAGCTCCGAGCAGAGCATTGTAGACATAGAAAATTGCAAAATACATAACGGATCTGAATGTGAAAGACCCGTTGACTAAGATTCTCTCACAAGCAAAACATGATCACACCTTAGTACTCTTTGGGTGTTAATCACATAGAGATATGAACTAGATTACTGAATCTAGTAAACCCTTTGGGTGTTGATCACATGACGATGTGAACTATGGGTGTTAATCACATGGTGATGTGAACTATGGGTGTTAAATCACATGGTGATGTGAACTAGATTATTGACTCTAGTGCAAGTGGTAGACTGAAGGAAATATGCCCTAGAGGCAATAATAAAGTTATTATTTATTTCCTTATTTCATGATAAATGTCTATTATTCATGCTAGAATTGTATTAACCGGAAACATAATACATGTGTGAATATATAGACAAACAGAGTGTCACTAGTATGCCTCTACTTGACTAGCTTGTTAATCAAAGATGGTTATGTTTCATAACCATGAACAAAGAGTTGTTATTTGATTAACGGGATCACATCATTAGTTAAATGATCTGATTGACATGAACCATACCGTTAGCTTAGCACCCGATCGTTTAGTATGTTGCTATTGCTTTCTTCATGACTTATACATGTTCCTATGACTATGAGATTATGCAACTCCCGTTTACCGGAGGAACACTTTGTGTGCTACCAAACGTCACAATGTAACTGGGTGATTATAAAGGTGCTCTATAGGTGTCTCCGAAGGTACTTGTTGGGTTGGCGTATTTCGAGATTAGGATTTGTCACTCCGAATGTCGGAGAGGTATCTCTGGGCCCTCTCGGTAATGCACATCACATAAGCCTTGCAAGCAATGCAACTAATGAGTTAGTTGCGAGATGATGTATTACGGAACGAGTAAAGAGACTTGCCGGTAACGAGATTGAACTAGGTATTGGATACCGACGATCGAATCTTGGGCAAGTAACATACCGATGACAAAGGGAACAACGTATGTTGTTATGCGGTCTGACCGATAAAGATCTTCGTAGAATATGTAGGAACCAATATGGGCATCCAGGTCCCGCTATTGGTTATTGACCGGAGACGTGTCTCGGTCATGTCTACATTGTTCTCGAACCGTAGGGTCCGCACGCTTAAGGTTTCGATGACAGTTATATTATGAGTTTATGAGTTTTGATGTACCGAAGGAGTTCGGAGTCCCGGATGAGATCGGGGACATGACGAGGAGTCTCGAAATGGTCGAGACGTAAAGGTCGATATATTGGACGACTATATTCGGAGTTCGGAAAGGTTCTGAGTGATTCGGGTATTTTTCGGAGTACCGGAGAGTTACGGGAATTCGCCGGGGAGAAGTATCGGGCCTTATTGGGCCCTGCGGGAAAGGGAGAGGGGCTGCCTAGGGCAGGCCGCGCGCCCCCCATGGCCTAGTCCGAATTGGACTAGGGGGAGGGGCCGCACCCCCTCCTTCCTTCCCTTCTCTCTTCCCCTTCCTTGTCTCCTACTCCTAATACATGGAAGGACTCCTAGTTGGACTAGGAAAGGGGGAATCCTACTCCCGGTGGGAGTAGGACTCCCCATGGCGCGCCATAGTAGAGGGCCGGCCTCCTCCTCCCTCCCTCCTTTATATACGGGGGCAGGGGCACCCCATAGACACACAAGTTGATCAGTGAGATTGTTCCTTAGCCGTGTGCGGTGCCCCCCTCCACGATATTACACCTCGTTCATATTGTAGCGGTGCTTAGGCGAAGCCCTGCGACAGGAGAACATCAAGATCGTCACCACGCCGTCGTGCTGACGGAACTCCTCCCCGCGCCTCTGCTGGATCGGAGATCGGGGTGCGTCATCGAGCTGTACGTGTGTCAAGAACTCGGAGGTGCTGGAGTAACGGTGCTTGGATCGGTTGGACCGGGAGGACGTACGACTACTTCCTCTATGTTGCGTCAACGCTTCCGCTTCGGTCTACGAGGGTACGTAGACAACACTCTCCCCTCTCGTTGCTATGCATCATCATGATCTTGCGTGTGCGTAGGAAATTTTTTGAAATTACTACGTTCCCCAACATATTGTAGTCTAGGTTTTTTCTTATTCACAATGCTGCAGTTATTTTACTGTACATATATCATCTCTTCGCGGTAAACCGGTCAAACCGTAAAATTACGGTACATAATCGGGCCGTCATGCAATCACGATGTAGGTTGGACCTAAAACGTGCCGAACAGCTAACGGGCCGGCAGCAGCCCGAAATGAATCCCGGCCCATGATTGTGCGAATCAAATCACGTGCTTTTAACAGGCCAAAATTGTCTCGGTCCTTGTTTGGCCCAATCAGATATCGGCTGCGAGCATACCGAATGCAAACCGGGCCGTAGTTAGGCCCAACTATATGACGGGCATTTAACAGGCCGAAATTAATATAGGGCCAAAATGTTAAACGGGCCCTTAAGAGGCCAAAACTAATATCATGCCGAATTACTAAATGGGCCTTTAGCAAGTGGGCCCAAAAGCATAGTGTCCAGTTGATGCGCCGAATCTGATATGGGCCATAATTGAGCCCATAGCCTCTTAAAGGGCCGGACCTGATCTGGGCTGTAATTTGGCCTAGAACGTGGTAGGCTTTTAACGGGCCGGATCTCATATGGGCCACTATTAGGCCCGGAACATGGCAGGCCATTAATGGACCGAATCAAATATGGGCCGGCATTTGGCCCAAAACATGGCAGCCAGTTAATGGGCCGGCCTACTAGGGTCCTCAAAATCTTGTGGGCCTACAGCTGGGACGGCCCATTAATGTCAGGGAAATCTCGTGGGCCTTTAGCCGGGCCGACCCATTATGATCCGCAAGAATCTTGTGGGCCTTTACCTGGGCCGACCCATTATGGCACACAAAAATCTTGTGGGCCTTTACCTGGGCCGGCCCATTATGGCCTGCAAAATCTTGTGGGCCTTTAGCTGGGCCAGCCCATTATTGTCCGCAAAATCTCATGGGCCTTTAGCTGGGCCGGCCCATTATGGTCCGCAAAATCTTGTGGGCCTTTAGTTGGGCCGGCCCATTTAAACTTGATGGGCCGGTCCACATGTCAACATATCATAGGCGCGTCTCGCCCATTGGATGAGTGACACCTGTGCCAGTGCGGAACTGACACATGTCTCCTCTAGCCAATGATGATTTTACACGTGGAAAATCCCCATTGGTCGGGGCTGTTAACGGATTATCGGATCCAAAACCGGACCCGATAGCTTAACGGCGTTCCGTTACGGTGGATGCCACATGTTGGTCACCCTTGACGAAAGCACTTCTGTGACGCGCGATTTATCGTCATGGAAGTGGACACTTCCGTGATGATAATTTTGGTAATCTCATGGAACACTTCTACGACAGCACAGGTATGCCTATCTTGATTCAGTCATAAATTCGTCATGGATGTACATGCATGACAAAAAACGCGACCTACTGTGACAAACACGTATCATCACGGAAGTGTATTTTTTTGTAGTGTATATTGCAAGATGGCAGGCACATCATCATCACCAACTCTTTTTTCTACTCGCTTCGTTCCTAAATATTTGTCTTTTTAGAGATTTCAACAAGTGACTACATACGAAGCAAAATGAGTGAATCTACACTCTAAAATATGTCTATATACACATCTGCATGTGGTAGTCCATTTGAAATCTTAAAAAGACAAATATTTAGGAACAGAGGGAGTATAAGAGTAGACATTGAGATATATCTCCAGCATCGTCCAAAACGAACATGTGCTAGACTGGTTAGCGTCGGATGCTTGCAATGCGACGACCTGAGTTTGAATTCTATCTTTAACTTTAGTTTTTTATATTATATATTTGTTAATATATACTTCTTTCACTACTGTACTGACAGTGGAACCCACAGAGTACTTAGAATACAAGATTAAGGATGGATTTGTTTCTTTTTAACTTTATGTACGAAGCTGTAGCCACCCTGCAAGTCATGTACACTGTACGTGAAATTAACTTTTTATAGACGGAGAATCATACATGCAATTAACTCAAATGTATTGGTGTGACTCTATTATTTACAGCATAAGATCATCTCCAACGGCGGCCGGCAAATTTTCTCCCGCTTCCTCCGCAGAGGACGACATCCAACACCGGCGGCAGACATTTTCACAACTCTAACAAACCAAAGGAAATTCGTGCAAACATAGATTGATTTCATATAAGCATGAAGGATTTCATATAAAAAAGCCAGATCTTCATATAAACATGACGGATTTTATTACATTTACATGAACTAAGCGGTGCTAATCCGGCTCCCATGGTATAATTAATACCTAATCTAAATGGCTGCCCGCGGATCCATTTGCCTTCCTCATGTCCGACAGACACTTGCGGGGTCGACGAAGGTCCTCGGAAGAGACGCAACAAAGAAACCACCTGTATACGCAGTCATCGCCTCGGCGGTGGCCTGTGGCCTCCCGTGTTCTACTTCTTCTCGATGATGGCGGCGGACACGGAGAAGCTGGCCACCAACTCGTCACTCTCCGTGCACCCAGCTTCCATCTCTACCTGCATGGCGTTGCGGCAGACACGGGAGGTGCGCCCACAGACACGGGAGGCGCGGGCACCGCAGACAATGGTGGCGCGGTACGATGCGACAACAACGACGCCCGTGCCGCCGTGCCAGTGTGGAGCTACTAGCCACTCCTCATCGAGCTGAATTGGAGCAGCGAGTTGCTAAACCACGTGCCGGCTTGGGTCGTCAACTGGCTCCGTCGGGCCAAGTGAGGTTGGTGAAGCACCGAGTGATGTCTACTACACAACCTTCTTCTTGTAGACGTTGTTGGGCCTGCAAGTGCATAGGTTTGTAGGACAGTAGAAATTTCCCTCAAGTGGATGACCTAAGGTTTATCAATCCGTGGGAGGCGTAGGATGAAGATGGTCTCTCTCAAACAACCCTGCAACCAAATAACAAAGAGTCTCTTGTGTCCCCAACACACCCAATACAATGGTAAATTGTATAGGTGCACTAGTTCGGCGAAGAGATGGTGATACAAGTGCAATATGGATGGTAGATAAAGGTATTTGTAATCTGAAAATATAAAAACAGAAAGGTAACTAAAGGTAAAAGTGAGCGTAAACGGTATTGCAATGGTAGGAAACAAGGCATAGGGTTCATACTTTCACTAGTGCAAGTTCTTTCAACAATAATAACATAAATAGATCATATAACAATCCCTCAACATGCAACAAAGAGTCACTCAAAATCCACTAACAGCGGAGAACAAACGTAGAGATTATGGTAGGGTACGAAACCACCTCAAAGCTATTCTTTCGGATCAATCTATTAAAGAGTTCGTACTAGAATAACACCTTAAGACACAATTCAACCAAAACCCTAATGTCACCTAGATACTCCATTGTCACCTCAAGTATCCATGGGCATGATTATACGATATGCATCACACAATCTCAGATTCATCCAACCAACACAAAGTACTTCAAAGAGTGCCCCAAAGTTTCTACCGGAGAGTCAAGAACATGTGCCAACCCCTATGCGTAGGATCATGGGCAAAACCCGCAAGTTGGTCACCAAAACATACATCAAGCGGCACGTGATATCCCATTGTCACCATAGATAAACACGGCAAGACATACATCAAGTGTTCTCAAATAAAAACTCAATCCGATAAGATAATTTCAAGAGGGAAACTCAATTCATCACAAGAGAGTAGAGGGGGAGAAACATCATAAGATCCAACTAAAATAGCAAAGCTCGGGATACATCAAGATCGTGGCATAGAGGGAACACGAGAAAGAACACGAGAGAGAGAGAGAGAGATCAAACACATAGCTACTGGTACATACCCTCAGCCCCGAGGGTGAACAACTCCCTCCTCGTCATGGAGAGCGCCGGGATGATAAAGATGGCCACCGGTGATGGATTCCCCCTCCGGCAGGGTGCCGGAACGGGCTCCCGAGAGGTTTTTGGTGGCTACAGAGGCTTGCGGTGGCAGAACTCCCGATCTATCTTGATTTTCGATGGTTTTAGGGTACGTAGGCATATATAGGCAAAAGAAGTCGGTCGGGAGGTGCTTGAGGGGCCCACGAGACAGGGGGCCGCGCCCTGTAGGGGGGGGGGGCCCTCCTATCTCGTGGCCTCCTCGAGGCTCTTCTAACGTGAACTCCAAGTCTCCTGGATGATATTCTTCCAAAAAATCACGTTGCCAAAGGTTTCATTCCATTTGGACTTCGTTTGATATTCCTTTTCCTCGAAATACTGAAACATGCAATAAAACAGCAATATGGGCTGGGCCTCCGGTTAGTAGGTTAGTCCCAAAAATGATATAAATATGTAAAATAGAGCCCATAAACATCCAAAAGCAGTAATATAATAGCATGGAACAATCAAAAATTATAGATACGTTGGAGACGTATCACCGAGTGGCCTCGCTTGTATCCGGAGGTCTCGGCGGGCCACCCAGCCAGGTAGTACACCGGAGAACGGCTCCTCAGGAGCCATCAGAAGAGTGGAGAAAATGGTGAAGGAGGAGATGGGGGAGCAGCGGAGGGGTGCGATTCTTGCCCGCTGTCTGGCCTCATTTAAATAGAGGGCGGACGGTAGGAGCTTGGTCGGCGTCGGGCCTCGTTTAAACTAAGGGCGGACGGGAGGATCTCGGCCGGCGTTGCGTTTAATTCTGGCCCGCTCATGAACGGACGTGTGGCCGGAGTAGGTTTCTCGGTTTGCATGTGAGTTTAACGGAGGCGTTTGATGGAGGCGAGGAGGCGTGTTCAGCCGGGTGTGCAGCGGGCGGCGCAGTACTATTTGATTTGACAGCTACTAGTAAACTAGGGCAGTTCCCGATACGGCTTTAATGAAGATGAGGGAGAGGGTAGCGGTTCCCGAAAGTTTGAACGACCAATGATGCATCCTCCTTCAATTATCATCCTGAATGCATGAGGGAAGTAATGGGAGGAGGACGGGGAAAAGAGGCAGCACGATGTGAATGCAACGCAGTTTGCACTCATATAAAGGCGTCCCTCCATTCCAATGCATCTACCACATCGTACGCACCTAAGCACTTACACTAAGTGCAAAAGTGCTCACTCCAGACCCATGGCGGCGATGCGTGCGAGCGGCCAGCGGCTGTGCCAGTTGGTCCACGACGCCGGCCTGCGACATGACACCGAGGATCATCTCCAAACAGTGTTGGCAACTGGCTGGTTCATGGCCATCGTGGATGTCATCTACGACTCTCGGTTGGACCAGATGATGTTGCCACCATCAACAAGTTCACCGTCGTCAAGAAGCTCGCGGACGACATTGACGTACTCCACTAGCCCGCGTGCCTGGGCTCCCCATTGCCATCCACCCTAATCGGCCTCCATGGCGAGAACCTCTTTTAAGAACTGGTGGCCCTGCGACTTCCTGCCGACGCAACGAAGAATGTCCACCTAGAGGTTGCTCTCGCCGCAAGGCGCCTCGCCCTGCAAGAATTCATCGACGTACACATCCACGTGTACGAAGAAGTCATGTACATAGGTATCTATAAGGCCGGTGAGGACGCTGCAATGTTGGCCTTCGTCAACCGGCTGGAAGCATTGGACGCCTTTTTTGAGAAGCACCTTGACCTCGCCACAAAATCCGCCGCTCCTAAGACGCCGGTCGATGGCCCGGTGCACTGCGTCGAGGAGGAGGAGGTCATTTGTTGATGGATGTATCTTCCTGCTTGCCTCCTATAACCACCACTACGATCGCATCATCGTGGCCTTAATTCTTATTGTGCTATTGCATTCTCGTTCCAGTCAATACAGACATGTGCTATCCCTTTGCTCACATTTGGAGGCAATTATATGTGTCACTGTAACTAGTACTTCATCCGTCAATTTATAAGTTGTGCTTACCTTTTCCATCCACTTCGTGCAACGCACGGGCATCTTGCTAGTATCACTACAACATGTCGGACCGCATGTGACCAAACTGACGATGCGCCAACCTAGCTACTACTCTGCTTATCTGGCGGAAAAAGCCCCGCCCTAGCGTTTCCAATCGTTATTTATATATATCGATCGTGCCAAGGACCAGAACCAAATGTTACAATTTATACATGTTTCTCTACTCCTATAAAAGACCTAGTTGGTGATGGTGGTGTGTCTGACATCTGTCATTTTTGACCATTAGATCTGTATCTAACGGCTGTGAGGTAAGTTGTGGCATTTTTGTAACAATAGCCCACTTCTCTGCTCCAATTTACAGAAAACCCCTTATTATCTTGAAAGCAACCACATCCCTCCCTCACCTCATCAAAATAGCCTAAGAAATATATTTTGAGTGAAAAGTAATATATTTTTAGTGGTATATATGTATATCAAAACAAGAGTGTTTTCTTTCAAGTTTGTGAACAAGTACTATTCTACTTTGGATCCGTCGCAACACACGAGCACATTGCTAGTAAAAGGAAAATGTCTGCCACGTTCGCATCGCACCCCCACACTCCCGGGAATCAGGAGTACTCCATGGCCTGTCCGGCATGCCACATAGCTAGGGAAGGCATGTTGCCTAGCATTTTCACTTTCATGTGGGACCGCAGTTGAGCAAACCTACTATCGACAAACCACACCCCGATCGCCGCGTTGGAAAACAAAAACGAGGAGGGAAAGATCTAGCTGTAGCACGGAAGCCAAGAAATTTGGTGTTAGATGGGGCTCGTTGATAGAGTAGGAGAACTCCATACTACTACTCCTACTACGAAGTTTGTACTACAACTACTACCACTATACAACTAGGTATGTGCACGACACAGCGTCGTAGGAACAAAAAACGGGAAGATTTTTTTTTGGGTGATTTATCTTTTTTTCAGTCAACGTAGTATGAATAATATGATGTGGTCGGCACCCAAGAAGCTTATGTGGCTTGGTTGCATGGCTAGAGAAAAATAAATAGATAATGTGTTTAGAGGGCACTCCACTAAATAGATACTTTGGATCCATTGCAACGCACGGGCCGACACATTGGTAGTAGTAAGAAAAAAATTCCGGGTTTGGCATGAATTTCTACCGCGGGAGCACCACAAGGCCTGGCACAGGAGTTACATTTCCCTCTCGGGGCCCATGAGACCAAGCTTCAATGGCTTAGTGCACCGACCTTTGAGTCAATGACATGTGGACCTTAAATGCGGCTGGCCCACATGTCATTCTCATGAAAGCAGAGCGACACACGAGACTTGCCTGCTCCCATCCCATGCTCCGACGTACTCCCTCACCACTAATTTTCATCCAACAGTTATAATAGATTTCCTCATGTGGGTCATCTATAGCCTCAAAGAAAGGTAAACTAAGGCCGTATTTCCGGGAAATAATTTCCTGCATGAATTTGTACACGCATGGAAGACCCTTTCCTTTCCTGCCCGTCCTCCTCCAGATCATGAGTTGCATTGACAATGTCGGTGCCAACGCCAGAGCGTTGCAACAGGTGCCTGCGTAAGCCATGTAGCACGCTGCGGCACCAGCGAGTACCACCTCCTCCACACCAACATCGGCGTCTGGGCCATGCATATGTAGCTGCTCCCATAGTATTTTACCTTCTGTTCAACTGCAGTATCACACCGATCTTGGATGAGACCATGGAGCTTGTGGCCAAGAAAAGTCTCTGCCCGACCGATGCATGTCAAGGTGCTTGACTATTGTGACGTGCCGCATGATGTTTACTAGCTCGCGCTCCGGATGAGCGGCAGGGTTGTCGGGGTAATTGACCACGGGTACCCCGAAGATGGCCAGATAATAATTGAAGACATCGGGGCTAGCAAAGCCCCTTAGTCCGACTGCCCGGACGCTCCTGCCGGCTCCCCGTCTGACTGCTCCATCCGGCCAACTGTCGGCTACCGACTGTACCAACCAATCGGCTGCCCGAAGCCAACCACGTCCCGACGCGACCCCGACGAGACGGCTTTACCTGGCACTTTACACGCGACACCCCAAGCCATGATGTACAGTGTCACTTGTCCCTAGGCACTATTTATGAAGTGATCCAGGGGACAAGCATGACACCCACCATACCTCATGCATGGCTTGGTTTGTAAGCTACCCAAGGCAGCTTACAACCAACACCACCACCACCCATGCCTACTCCTATATATAGGAGCCACATCCATCCATCCACAAGGGGGATCATACTCCCACGGCCATACATGGCCAGGCTCATTTGCCACACTAGCTAGCTATCTCTCATTGCTACTGCTCTCAGTCCAATACAACTCAAAGAGCACTCTGTACCAAATATGCCACATACATACAGACATGCAGGAGTAGGGGTATTATCTCACCGGAGAGCCCTGAACCTAGGTAAACTAGCGTGTGCTACTCGCATACCCGTCCCTGGATATTCCAGCAGCAGTCTTGCCCTCACACTAAGCCACCCTGTGGCATCTGTCGTATCACACCCCCCGTGAGAATACCACGACAGTTGGCGCCCACCGTTGGTCGGTACTATGCTACCACGTTGCTGCTGGTTTCGTAGCCCGGGCGGCAAAATTTTCGTCTTCACCGACGCAGCGTCGCGTCGTCTCTCCAGTAGCGGTCGGGGGCTCGACATCGACACGCCCCCGGAGTGGCCCGAGGGGCGGCGCGTCCTCGCCGTCGGCCTCGCCATATTCGTCGTCACCGCGGCGTCGCCGTCGTCTCTCTGGTGGCGCTCGGGGGCCCGACATCGACACGCCCCCGGAGCTCCCTCGAGGGACGGTGCGTCCTCGCCGTCGGCCTCTTCGTCATCACCACCGGGATGCCGACCATCAGTCCGCGCGTGCGCCGCGCGCGGGGCCTTGTTTCGGTCGGCAGCATCCATCCACACGCCGCTCGCGTCTGCTCCCCTCCGCGTTGCGCCTTGCTCCGGTCGAAACACGCTTCCGATCCTCCGGATATCATCTACAAGCTAGCTAGATGCAAGTCTTACAATGGTCAAACCATGGCCATACTATCAGCCAGATATAAAACAAACACTACCCAAACACATACGCAAGTCAGACACTTCTCGTACATTAGCCAGATTCAAGCCAGATACTACCTGTGTACTTCCCAGGCAATGACGTGGTTTATCTCTAGCATCCACGCTGCGCTGCTCCTCCTAGCGCTCTCCTGCTTGCGCACGTTGCTACTGCTACCAGCTACCTATGCATCCGGCCGCTGATCGTTGTCGTTGACCCGCTGGACCAGCGGCTCTGAGAGCCTCGCGTCCGGCACGCGCCAGTGCTGGCTGGCCGCTCCGGCCGGCCTTCGCGCCTTCGCGGCCAGCTCCCGCCCAACGGCCGGCTCCTCCGCGCGCGCCAGATCGGTGCAGCCCGCCTGCTCCACCCGCTGCGCTGGCCAGCTCCACCAGCACGCTGGCGCCCGGCCTCAGCTCCGCCTCCACGGCCGCCCGCCTCCGCCCCCCCGTCGCCCGGCCCGCGGTTGGGCCGACTCCGCGCGCGACCGCCCTGCCGCCTGCCGGCCCCGCTGCCGCGCCACATCCCGGACTCCGACTCCCGCGCCTCACCAGTCGGCCGGTCCTCCTGCGCCGGCTCCGCTCGCCGCGCCCGGCCCCACCCATCTCTGCTTTCCCACGCGCGTGCGCGCCCCGGCGCCATCTGCGGTCTCGCAGCCGGCCTCCCTTGCCGCCGATTGCTCCGCTCCACCCCCACGCACCATCGCCCACGCGTCCGACTGCGTTTGCGTGGGCCTCCGCCTGGCTGTGTCGTCCCCGACACCCGCGCCGGCTCCCCAGCTCCCGAACTCCGGCTGCTCCGCTCCGATTCCCCGCGGCCGGCTCCGCGCGTCGCCTGTTGCGGCCTCCTGCCGGCTTCACACAGGCCAGCCGCCCGCAACCTGGACGGCCGGCTCCCCCACGACCCGTCCCGCCGGCTTTGCCCACCAACCGGACATCCTGGCCGGCTGCCGGTTCCCCGCTCACCTGCTGCCGCCTTCCACCGTTCGGCTGCCCGTGGCCGGCTAAAGAACTACGTAACACCGATACGGCGATACGGGTACGGCGATACCGGATACGGCAATTTCCAGAAACAGCAATACAGCGATACGGCAAGTATAGATAAATAATTAGTAAATTGCATGTTATAAAGACAAAGAATAATTAAATGCATGAGATGAGATCAAAATACTGCCCCATAAGTTGCATCCATGCCTCTTTTCATCGAGTCGTCTCTATGACTGAATGATCATCAAATTACTGAATCCTCATGCTGCTTGCAAAATACATCATATGCTAATATTAGAACTTGAAGTAAACATAACACTTGTGCATTAAAATCCAACATAACACTTGTGCATTAAAATCCTAAAACAGTGAAGACGTTGGCTTGTAGCTTGATTACCCAATAATACATGATTGATCCTTCCCAGCCTCTCAACTGAATATTGGCCGCAGATGTCATTGTCAGTATTTCACTCCCTAGCACTAGCTGCAACTTCAGCAGGTCAGCAGCAAATCATAGCTGATACAACAGAGGCCAACACCCAGTGCCCAGCAGTAGCTAGCAAGCACGCACACAATTACAGAACAAGTATGCAGACGGACAAACCGAGCACGAACGCACGCACGCCGCAACAAGCACACACCACGCACGCACTCGGCAGCAAGCGCATACAGAATCAGCATGCAGCAAGCCAGCAAGAGCGGGAGGACCAGACACCACCGGAACAGAGAAGAGAGCAGAGATTGGGAAGGGGCCAGGGGGATACCTTGCTGGTGACGGCCAACAGGCGGCGGCGGCGGACACTCCAAGCGGCGGCGAGACGAGTCCACGGAGCGGCGAGGCGAGTCCAGATGGCCGTGACGGAATCCAGGCAGCGGCGGCGGTGGCAGCAACGCGGCGGCGCACTCGGTCGCACCCAGGGGCGGATCTACACCCCAGGCCCCCAGGGCCCAGGCCTGGGGCGTGGCCTTTTTTTCTAGCTATTATCTATCTGTATGTTTGCATAGGCCCCGGGCTTAGCCCAGCGTGTACAGCGCAGGCCCCGGGCTACACTGCTCCTTTCCCCCGTGCCAAACACAGCCTAGCCCAGCTACATGACCTAACCACGACGCACGCAGGGGACGGGAGGCGACAATCGTTTGCATCTGCGGTCAGTCCGCCGCCGGCGACTCCCACCCCACTCCGTGGACGGCCCACATCTACCCCTTTCGCCGGTCATCCCGGCGTTCCCTCCGCCGTTTCTCGAGCTCTGTCCATCCCCCCTCTCCCACTCAGCTCAGCATGTGCTGCCGCTGCTCACTTGCTCCAGCCAGGCGCCGTGGCGACGGCTTTGCTCCGGCTAGCCTCTCCCGTTCTGCCTCATTGCTTGCTGCCTGGATAATCAGTGTATATGTATGATGAAAATTTAATTGAACTTGAATTGAAAAAATGTATATCAGTGTATATGTGTATGTGTATGCATTCAGTAATCAGTCCTATGTGTATTGTTGATTTGCTCATTTGAAAGTGAATGCATTTTGATACCAATTTCATTTCATATTGTAGAAGTAGAAGCTGAAGAGATATTTTTCCTCAACAGAAGGGTCTACACCTGGGGTTTCAGCCCGAGCTAATCAAGGGGCTGAGAGGATTGAGCGAGATGCATTTGCAAATATTGTTGTTGATGATTTTATACCGCTTTCAAGCCTATAGGGATCACAAAGGGAGTTTACCTCGTTAGTAGAGATAAGTTTTTAAATTTGAACCAGTGTTAATTATTTCACTGTGTTTATGCCTTTTAGATTTATTTTGTACTCCATCCATCCTGGAGTATGTTCTTGCATATGATATTTTTATGGAATGTTATGGTCTGTTTGTGGGTAGTTATAAGTACCAAAGTTTTCCTATACTGTCGGAAAAAAATTTGGGCCCGGGCTTTGCTTCAATCGTGGCGGAGCCACTGGTCGCACCTGAATCCTCGATCCAATCTGCTGCATAGCAAACTGAGAGAGAAAGTGCTGGCTGTTTAGGGTTACGACTTTGGGAGCTGCGGAGTGGGCTTCTACTGGGCTTCCCGTGTCGCCGGCGTGTCGGCGCCGTCCCGGCGGCGTATCGGCATTTTTTTCCTTTTGTTTTAAATCGAAAATCACGATACCAGGGATACCCGTATCGCTGTCATATCTTGCGTATCCCCTTATCGGTGACGTACAGGACGGCGATACACAGATTTTCCACGTATCGGTGCTTCGTAGCTAAAGAAAAGAGAAACAAAAGAAGAGATGCCAGCTGGAAGCAGAGAAAAGTCGAGGGCCGCTACCCAAGCTGATTGAGAAAGTGGCCGGGTGCTGAGAAAAAGAAAAAAAATAAAGAAAGAGAGAATACTACGTCCCGCTGCTCAGCTAGATGAGAAAAAACACACGTACGAAGTATGTGCGTACATGCACGGCCGGTTGCACGGCCGGCTGGTCCGTTGCCCGCTTCGATGCCTTGCCGCCTGGAGGGCCGGCTAGGCTGCTTCCCGCTCCGCCGCCTGGCCGGATGGGTCTGACCGGCTGGGGCATTCCTCGAGCGCCCGGAGGGTCGGGCCGCCTGCCGGAGATCATCTCCACCCCGATTGTGCCAAAAGCAATGTGAGCCCCTCACTTGCATATTTTTGCACCGCACAAACACAGATAACCCCGAGCGACGATTGGGGACCACCTCCACTTTTATTACAGTTGCACTACTGTTCGCCCCGGCGCCAGCCAGAGTTAGCCCGGAGGCTGGCCGCTTGGCCTGAGACGTTCGTTCCCGCAGACGGCTTAGTAGCGTGCACAGTACTGAAGGCTCACTCTCAGCCACAGACCGTAGAGCGACTATCCGGCTAGCGAGAGCAAACGCTGGAGGCCACCCACGCGAAAAAGTTCGGGAAGAGAAACGGTTCGGGCGAACCGGCCGTTTGCTTTATGAGTATCTGCTCAGTCGAATGTGCTCCCAGAGTCTGAGTATTGTACGCTCCACTTCGCAGCCCACTCTCAGCCACACACCACAGAACAGCTGCCCGGCTAGCGAGAGCACAAGCCAAAGAGCGGAGGGAACATGAAAAGATTGAAGGGGGCTCGGACGAAACCGAGTCGGCACCCTCCGCATAAAACTTGCAATGCTAAAAGTAAACATTTAACATATCTGTGCAAACTAACTTTTATTTTTGCATGATCATTTCCATGGGAAACCCCCCTCCTCACTCGGAGGCTCAGAGGCTGCACCCAGTGGGAGCGCTGGTGCGCCACACTGGAAGCATGTCGTGCCGGCTGCATCCCGCAGCCAGCTGTCATTGATAGCACCAGTCGGTGGACCCTGCGTCCACACCCGACGGCACCAGCCGGCGGACTTCGTGTCCGTGCCCGGCACCCTCGACGCCATCGTCTACACCAACAACCACGAAAAGCCTCCGCCCAACTTTTCCAAGTTGGCCGGAGGCTCGGAGGCTACACCCAGCGGGTGCGTCGGTGCACCCCCGCCGGCAGCAAGCTACGCCGGCTGCGGCCTGCAGCCAGCCGTCATCAACATTTTCTACATCAACACCCGCCAAAAAAATATTCGCCCAACTTTGCCAAGTTGCCCAAAGGCTCGGAGGCTACTATTGGGGTAAATGACCACGGGTACCCCGAAGACGGCGAGACAATAATTCAAGACATCGGGGCTAGCAAAGCCCCTCAGTCCGACTGCCTGGCCGCTCCTACCAGCTCCCCGTCCAACTGCTCCACCCGGCCAACTGCCGGCTACCGACTGCACCAACCAGCCGGCTGCCCGAAGTCAACCGCGGCCCGATGCGACCCCGATGAGACGGCTTTACCTGGCACTATACACGCGACACCCCAAGCCATCATGTACAGTGTCACTTGTCCCTGGGCACTTCTTGTTGTTGTTGTTGTTCTCATTTTCTGGGAGACAACTTTGCAACAAGCTCTTTGGACCTTGCAGCTATCTCGAAACTCACATGGGCATCAAGGACAGCATATTTTATCCGCTCGTACGTCAAGGGATATTCTCCCATCCAGAGGACGTTAATGCCAGAGTCTCATCACCCTTATGAAGATTTGTTCCGAGAACAAAATTTGCTAAGCCGAATAGGGATGGTGTTTGTTTATCACAATCTTCTACAGGAATTTTGATTTTGGTTTGTAGGTCAGCGATGCTTTTCAAATCAAGGTTGTATGATGCCAGCTTCTGTTTGTCCCCTTCGATGGCTGCCCCACAGAAGTATATGTCCTCCCGAGACAAGAGATCAAGTAGCTCACCTTGTATGGAGGGCACGTGTATGATGTGGTACACCAAAACATCATCTTCGAGGCACAGCTAAAGGACGACGGCACGTTGGATCTTCCCAGTGGCACGCTCCGTGTACTCTGCGTCGAGACCGATGACCTTCATCTCTACCTTTTGGAGCGAGTTGGATACATTGTTGATCCACTTCCGAACAACCCTTGGGTGGTCGGTGACGGTGGCAACCATGCTCAACGAGCCTTCGATGAGGACACGTTGGACGCTAAAAACCTGCATCTGGATCTCTTTCGCCATTTGGAACTGCTGGACTGGAGGGCTATGGTTCTGAGAATTAGGATTAGATGGCTAGTCTAACTGAAGAATTCGATTATTTAAAGGGGCTTCGGAATTACTCCAGGAGTATGTGAAGAGGTTAAAATAATGTGAATGCAGTGGGGGTTGGATGAAAATGAAGATGAAGGAGAGGTGAAGAAGCCGAGGAAAATCGGCTCCCGATGGAGAAGTAAATGGGAGAAGTGGCCTGCAGGCAGTTGATTAGACGGCTAGGTAGCCTAAACGAAAAGGCTATGCGGGTAGACTGAGGAGTGGTACCTGTCTGTGTACATGCCCATCCTTCTAGCGCTACATGTGCCACTGGCAGTTGAGGTCACTCTTTCGAATCACCGTGGCGAGACATTTTATGATTCCTTTTTATTTCTTCACCCCTCCTGATATGTGGGACCTATGCAAACAGATATAAAAAAATGTGTCGTAGCTGGTTCGGATGGATATTGGCGCGTGCGTGGGAGACACAACATTCTCTGGTTAAGGAATATGCGGCCATCGTCAAAAAAGAAAAAGAAAACCTTCTTCGCGCTTCCACATGCATGAGAATTTGGTTCTGCTTGCAATATGGATGATACCTGGAGGATGAAGTGAACCCAGAGGCATGCTAGCACGGGAGACCTATTTCCGCTATACAGTACTACTCCGTATGTTCCTACCAGTAGTAGTACAACTATGGTACACTTGATGGTCAAAATATTATTCATCCAGTCCTCACAGTGAAGTGACAAGACCCTACGCCCGAGGTGACACTAGTCCAGGCGGCGTGTTTGGGCTACCAAAGTCAGCCTCACCTTGTGCACTGTCCAGTCACTGTCACCGCCGCTGTATAGCACACCTCGCCTCGTCTCCCTCTCCCCTAGCACCACTCCATCTCCATCTCCGTCTCTCTAGAGATCCTGAGGTCACTCTTAATCATCTCACCGTGCCCCCATGTACTTCTTTGTAGGTATGTAGTGGATTGCCATACATCATTTCCCTTCACTTCGATTCGATCACCATCGCCTGAAACTTCTTGGCAGGTATGTACTGGGTCGGCATGAACTCCCACTGGATGGCTGCTGTCAGAGAAGACAGGAGAAAGTTGGTGCCCGTGAACTTCCAGACCTCTCATGAGATTATCCTTCCTCCGTTGGTTATATAGGGTTTTACCATCGCGGTCCAAGTCATCTAGATTACCACGTGATTTGGACAGACCTTGTTTTGCAGAAGATTGTAATCTGCCAAGTGCCCACACGACATGCGGATTGCGTAGACTTCAAGCTAATTTCCTTGTTCGACCGCGGACTCGCCTATCTTTACGTTGGTGCCTTCTTTAGCTGGAGACAACTTAGCTCGCAGTGGATAGTCAAAGCCGATACACACTTCTGTGATGCTATTGAACACAATGGAATCATCTACACGGTCGACAAAGCAGATGGCACCATGTATTGCTGGGACGGTGCATGTAAGTTGTTTTCATCTGATGTTAATGATAACGCCATGACACTGTTTGAACTTTTTGTAATGATTGGCGTATCCTTGTTTGAGCAGAATCTGAGTAGAACTATGGCAATATATTAGAGACGCCGTAAATTAACTATATTTGGAATGAGTTAATTCATGCGATTGTGACCATGCCATTACAGCCAATTTGTACCCTTGAATAATCAAACGGTAAGGAAGATATGGATATTCTCCTTACTTTATAGCAATATATATACTACTAAATATGAGTGTGTATCAATAGCCATGTTAGTTTCCTCATTTTCATGATGTAGAAACATGCATCACACTATTGGTTTCATCTAACCATACATTAGGGAAGTAAATGTGCATATGGAGAACTCTATATTTGGAAGTAGTGGAATCCTGTAATGCTTACCATGTGTACATACCTATATTCTCCCTTCAACAATCAATGGCTAGAATAATATCCTCACAATTTTTTTGCCACAGAACATGAGTATATAACAATGCATGGTCTGTTAGTTTCCTTGAAGAATTTGTTTGTGAGGACAGAACATGATTACATAACATGCATGACATGGTAGTTTCTGGTGAAGAATCGATTGCGAGATAACATGAGTATAACCATGCATGGCACTTCTATATTTCTGAATCCAGTATACATTTTCCTGTACTTTCCTCTCAGTTCCAACAGGGACATATCAATGTTGTTTCTTGCATTATCCTACTCATACTATGAACAATGCAGATCTTACATTAACAATGACTGCCCTTTTTGATATGATTAAGTGTCCCTATAGTTACTGCTCTTTGTAATCGCACTACCTTTGCCAAAAACAGGGAAGCACAACTGGTTCCTCGCTCGATCGGATGACGACAAAATTTTGATGATCATTCGCACACATTAGTCGGAAAAGTTATATTGGAAAAACCACACTGTGTACAAGCACCGTGAAATACGTGAGTATCCGGACAGTGGTTGTTACGTCTATGAGCAGGATACCAGCTTGTTGGGGCCTTCAGGATTTTTGAGTTGGAGGCGGGTAAACAGCCTTGGTTCACACCCTCTGTTTCTCGGACTCAATTATCCGATTAACCAGGAGATCACCGTAGGCAAGGACCTTGATGACAGAGAGGCTCTGTTTGCTATGGAAAACTGTGTCTACACGGCGAGCCCTAGGACTTCGGGAGCAAACTCCCCTGATTGTCAACGATACAACCTACAGCCAAAAGAAGGTGAGAATGACAAAGGCATCTGGATTAACTTTGATCCTTGGATGTCTCAAGTCCGATAGGCAGTGATGTGGTTCAAGCCTGCAAGTTGATAGGTAATTGGGCTGTTGCGTCGAAAGGGTGGAGTACTGGTGTCTCCGGATCATTAGCGGCTGAAGCGGGGCTGCAAATTATGATGGTGTTGGATCATCCCTCTTCGAATGACTTGTTGTCTTTGCTTCTTGTTCTGGATGGGTAGTTCTCTCTTTTGTTATGCATATTCCTTGTCATTTGGTCATCCTCGTCTATGTCACTCTTACTATGTAATAGTGTCCTCTATTTAGAATGTCATTCTCGTCGGGATCATGAGAGTCTGAGCACTGTAGATGGGTGCGTTTTGGTGGTGTAGCAAGACTTCTTATGAACTATCATGTCTTGCTGTTTATGTCAATAGTAGTCACTAGTCAGTGTTTGAAGGTTGTATATATCGTTGTTTCGAATTGTTTATTGTCTCGAACTGCTGGTGAGCTAAATGAGGGCATCACCATTCTCCAGCATTCAGAGTATATCTCCTTTTTTCAAGTTATAATTTGAGCTCAGTGTCTTTTCGATGATGTACACTTGTTTCGGCCAGTGAGGTGTCGTTGAATATGGGCCGAGTAGTAACGCAATGCCAAACAGGTTAATTATGACTCTCAGGCCGGGCTCTCAAAAAAAGAAAGAAAAAGGACTCTTAGGCCGACATGTGGGCGCCACCGGTGTTTTCGTGAGCTTGCGCGCCGAGAGCATATTGGCGCATGTTTGAAATTCATGCTACCTTTTCATCCCCAATCTCCCGCCCCTCCCCCACCTCTGGTATCTCAATTCCTACTCCAGTCCTCCCAAATCCCCCTGCTGTACTCCCTGTACTCAAGCACACTATCATGTCGCCGGTCAACGCGGATCTCCGAGCCGGAGATCCCGAGGTCCGACCTGCCTTCGGGCGCTGCGTGCTGTCGCTCAACACTGGCATGGCGGCACTTGACGACCAGTTTGTCGGCAAAGTGCTGATGGTAACCATCAACGGTGAACGGCCTCCCATCTCGCCAAACGACCTTGTCAAAGCTCTTGGCATTGCGCACGGCATCCAAATAAGCGACTTGCTCGTCGAAGTCTATCCGCCACCGGCTGATTTCTTCGGCAGGTTTCGGACAACTTTTGACTGCAGTCGTGTGTTCAAATCTTCCCGGCATTTGTTCTGTGATGGCGTGCTGGTGAGATTTGATCGGTGGCACCCAGGATGGGGCTTGATGTCTACTACGCAACTTTATTCTTATAGACTCGTGTTGGGCCTCCAAGCGTAGAGTTTTGTAGGACAGTAGCAATTTTCCCTCGAGTGGATGACCTAAGGTTTATCAAACCGTGGGAGGTGTAGGATGAAGATAGTCTCTCTCGAACAACCCTGCAACCAAATACAAGAAATCTCTTGTGTCCCCAACACACCCAATACAATGGCAATTTGTATAGGTGCACTAGTTCAGCGAAGAGATGGTGATAAAAGTGTAATATTAATGGTAGAAATATATTTTTATAATCTGAATAAATAAAATCAGCAAGGTAGCAAATAGTAAACGGGCACAAAAACGGTATTGCAATGCTTGAAAATGAGGCCTAGGGTCCGTACTTTCACTAGTGTAATCTCTCAAAAATGCTAATATAATTGGATCATATAACCATCCCTCAACATGCAACGAAGAATCACTCCAAAGTTCCTATCTAGCGAAGAACATAAGAATAAATTGTTTGTAGGGTACGAAACCACCTCGAAGCTATTCTTTCCGATCGATCTATCCAAGAGTGCATACTAAAATAACACTAAATAAGTTCAAATTCATAATACTCAATCCAACACAAAGGACCTCAAAGAGTGCCCCAAGATTTCTACCGAAGAAATAAAAGACGAGAACGTGCATCAGCCCCTATGTATAGATTACCCCAATGTCACCGCGAGAATCTGCGAGTTGAATGCCAAAACAAATATCAAGTGAATCAATATGATACCCCATTGTCACCACAAGTACTCATATGCAAGACATACATCAAGTGCTCTCAAATCAATAAAAGTTTTCAATCCGATAACAACGAAATCTCAAAGGGAAAAACTCAATTCATCATAACAAGATAGAGAGGGGAAAACACCATATGATCCAACTACATCAACAAAGCCCGCGATACATCAAGATCGTGCCATCTTGATATGTCTCCGTCGTATCTATAATATTTGATTGTTTCATGCAAATATTATTCAACTATTACATACTTTTGGCAACTTTTTATATGATTTATTTGGACTAACTTACTAATCTAGTGCCCAGTGCGAGTTCCTATTTGTTGCCTGTTTTTCTATCGCAGAAAATCCATATCAAACGAAGTCCAAACGTGATGCAACTCCACAAAGATTTATTTTGGAATATTTGTGAATTTTAGGAGGTGGAATCAACGTAAACGGAGGCCCGAGGCCACCACAACCCACCAGGGCGCGCCACCAGGCCCAGGCGCGCCCTGGTATATTGTGCCCTCCTCGAACGTCGGCTGGAACTATACTTTGGGCGCAAGGAAGCTTATATCCGGAAAAAATAGTGTAAAAAGATCAGCGCAATCGGAGTTACGGATCTCCTTGAATTTAAGAAACCGTGAAGGGCCAGATCTGGGGAGCGCGAAACAGAAGAGGAAAGAGAGACAAATCCAATCTCGGAGGGGCTCTCGCCCCTCCACAGCCATGGAGGCCATGGACCAGAGGGGGAACCCTCCTCCCATCTAGGGGGCATGCCAAGGAAGAAGAAGAAGAAGGAGGGCTCTCTCCCCCTCTCTCCCGGTGGCGCTGGAACACCGCCGGGGCTAGGATCGTGACGACGATCTACATCAACAATCTTGCTACCGTCAACACCAACTCTCTCCCCCTCTATGCCGCAGTGTAACACCCCTTCTCCCCGCTATAATCTCTACTTAAACATGGTGCTCAACTCCATATATTATTTCCCAATGATCTATGGTTATCCTATGATGTTTGAGTAGATCCGTTTTGTCCTATGGGTTAATCATGATCTTGTTGGTATGATTGTATATTTTATTTATGGTGTTGTCCTACGGTGCCCTCCGTCTCCTGCAACGTGAGGGGCCCCCGCTGTAGGGTGTTGCAATATGTTCATGGTTCGCTTACGGTGGGTTGCGAGAGTGACAGAAACTTAAACCCGACTAGGGTATGACGTATGGGAGTAAAGAGGACTTGATACTTAATGCTATGGTTGGATTTCACGAGCTTAATGATCTTTAGTTGTTGCGGATGCTTGCTAGAGTTCCAATCATAAGTGCATATGATCCAAGTAGAGAAAGTATGTTAGCTCAAGCCTCTCCCTCATATAAAATTACAAGAATGATTACCGATACTTGTTATCGATTGGCTAGGGACAAATGACTTTCTTGTTGACAAAAGCTATCTACTTTTTATTACCTTGCAATTTATTCTTAGTTTTATTCTCGCAAAGTACTCGTAGTTTTATTCTCGCAAAATAGTTTCATACTTGTTTTAGGTAAAGCAAACATCAAGCATGCGTAGAGTTGTATCAGTGGTCGATAGAACTTGAGGGAATATCCGTTCTACCTTTAGCTCCTCGTTGGGTTCGACACTCTTACTTATCGAAAGAGGCTAAAATTGACCCCCTATACTTGTGGGTTATCAAGACCTTTTTCTGGCACCGTTGCCGGGGAGCAATAGCATGGGGTGAATATTCTCATGTGTGCTTGTTTGCTTTATCACTAAGTATTTTTATTTACTGTTCTAAGTTGTTCTTTATATTTAGTTATGGATAGGAACACGGAACACCAAAAACATTAGTTGTACTTGCTACTCATGGAGATGGGGAACCTCCTAAAACCCTCGATGATCATTATGTGAAAGATGTTATGCACTACTTTGATAATCCTGAGAAAACCCCATTCAACTATATAATGGGAGTAACGTTGGATAAACGTGAATACTTTAGGGATTATCGCTTCGCACAAAAAGGGAAACTTTTATGGGATCAAATTTATATGTTGCATTGGTATGCTTGAGATATATGCTTGAGATATGATTTTACTTGTTGCTCTAGGATGAAGGCTCCACACCTTCCCTTTTCATGTGAATTTAATGATAATGTAACCTTGGCTTCTTATGCTAGAGGTATATATCATTATTATGATGTGGAACGAATAGAAGAATTTGTTGCTTTTAAGGGTGCTTATGAAATTGAATCTTTGTTTGAAAAGTTTGAAGCTTTTGATGATGATGTTTATAGGCCTGAAATTTTTTCCATCCTTAAATATTGCTATGATAATTATAAATTCAATTCCGATATTGTTGCATTTATTGAGAAAGTCTCCGCTGTCCAAGAAGAGACTAATATTTTGCAGGAGTCCATGGAAGAAGGAATTGATGAAACTGTGAGCTCATTGGATGAAAAAGATGATGAGGAGAGCAAAGAACAAGTGGAGGAAGAACAGATTAGCTACCCGTGCCTACCTTCTAATGAGAGTAACCCTCCAACTCATACATTATTTAATGCCCATTTGTTCTTACCGAAGGATGAATGCTGTGATAATTGCTATGATCTCATTGATTCATTTGAAATATCCCTTTTTGATGAACGTGATGCTTGTTATGCTTGTGGCCAAGATGCCAATATAAATTATGCTTATGGAGATGAACTAGCTATAGTTCCTTATTTAAGAATGAAATTGTTGCTATTGCACCCACACATGATAGTCCTATTATCCTTTTGAATTCTCCAAACTACACTATATCGGAGAAGTTTGCTCTTATTAAGGATTATGTTGATGGGTTGCATTTTACCGTTGCACATGATGATTTTGATGAATGTAATATGCATGTGCTTGCCGCTCCTACTTGCAATTATTATGAGAGAGGAACTACATCTCCGCCTCTTTATGTTTCCAACACGATAAAATTGCAAGAAACTGCTTATGCTATGTATTGGCCTTTACTTGATGTTCATGAATTGTTCTTGTATGACATGTTGATGCATAGGAAGAGAGTTAGACTTCGTCATTGCTTGATATATGTTTCTTTGTGCTCACTACTAAATGCAAAATCATTGTTAATTAAAATTGGCTTTGATATACCTTGGGATCCGGGTGGATCCATTACTTGAGCACTTTATGCCTAGCTTAATGGCTTTAAAGAAAGCGCTGCCAGGGAGACAACCCGGAAGTTTTAGAGAGTCATTTATTTCAGTTTAGTTCTTTTATAAAGTTTAAAAACAAAAAAATATAGAGGGGAAACTTAAAACTTCACTGAAAGAAAAGTGAAAGTGAGAGGAACGAGCATTGTGAAAGTGGGAGCTAGCCTTGAACTTTGTTCATGCCCATGGAAACTTTGTGAATCTCAAATTACAGAAACTTTTCAACAAAAACAATTATCCCCTTGTACAATTCCATTGTATTATAAAAATAATGTGCCAATATTTTCCTTTAGGTTGGGTAGATTGCTTGTTGGTTTATTCGGTGCAAAACAGAAACTTTGTCTGTAGTGCGCAATTTTACATTTTTTACTGGAACGTCAAATGGTTCTGAAACCTTTTGTACTGTCTTTATATACAAATGTTTTTTTCCTAATTTTCTAAGAATTTTTAGAGTTACAGAAGTATGGTGGATGTTCAAATCTTTACAGACTGTCCTGTTTTCACAGATTGATGTTATAGCTTCGTTATTTGCATATGTTTAAATTCTTGTTAAAGCCTCCTTGACTTCGGGCCATAGAATTGTGATAGCATACAGTGGGTAATGTTTGTTTATAATTATACAATAATGTTGCAGCAGTACATGATGGGATTTCATTGCCATTTTCACTAACTCCACCACTAAAAGTTCATTTAAGTTTTGTGTGGATGAAGTGTTCGAAGATCGAGGATGTATCGATATGAGGAGGAGGAGAGGCAAGAGCTCAAGGTTGGGGATTCCCAAGGCACCCCAAGTAAATATTCAAGGAGACTCAAGCGTTTAAGCTTGGGGATGCCCAGAAGGCATCCCATCTTTCTTCAACAAGTATCGGTATGTTTTCGGATTCGTTTCGTTCATGGGATATGTGCAAATCTTGGAGTCTTTTGTGTTTATTTTTCACTTTGCTTTTATGCACCATGCTGGTATGAGATAGTCCATGGTTGATTTATAGAATTATCATTGCACTTCACTTATATCTTTTGAGTATGGATTTATAGAATGTTTCATGTGCTTCACTTATATCATTTGAAGTGTGTATTGCCTGTTTCTCTTCACATAGAAAACCGATGTTCATAGAATGCTCTTTTGCTTCACTTATATTTGTTAGAGCATGATCTTTTGTAGAAAGAATTAAACTCTCATGCTTCACTTATATCTATTTAGAGAGGCAACATGAATTGGTCAATTGCATGGTTAGTCATAAAAATCCTACATAAAACTTATGGGTCACTAAATATGATATGTTTGATTCCTTGCAATAGTTTTGCGATATAGAGATGATAAATATGTGGGAAGTACTAGTAAACGGTTGTGGTTAAGTAAGAATATTGGTGTTAAGGTTTATGATTTCCTAAGCATGCACATATAGTCTCTCGTTATGCTATGAAAGTTGGAGCCTAATTTATGCTTGATTGCCTTCCTTATGAGTGGCGGTCGGGGACGAGTGATGGTATTTTCCTACCAATCTATCCCCCTAGGGGCATGCGTAGTAGTACTTTGCTTCGAGGGCTAATAAACTTTTGCAATAAGTATATGAGTTCTTTATGACTAATGTGAGTCCATGGATTATACGCACTCTTACCTTTCCGCAATTTGCTAGGCCCTACGGTACCGTGCATTGCCCTTTCTCCCTCGAGACGTGGTGCAAACTTCGCCGGTGCATCCAAACCCCATGATATGATACGCTCTATCACACATAAACCTTATTATATCTTCCTCAAAACAACCACCATACCTACCTATTATGGCTTTTCCATGGTCATTCCGAGATATATTGCCATGCAACTTCCACCGCTTCCGTTTGATGACTTGAGCATTCATTGTCATATTGCTTTGCATGATCATATAGCAGACATAGTAGTTGTGGCTCAGCCACCGTGCATCATTTTTATACATGTTACGCTAGATCATCTTTCAGAGGCATTCATATAGAGTCATATTTTGTTGTAGGTATGAAGTTGTAATTTTTATTTCTGTTGAGTTATAAGTAAACAAAAGTGTGATGATCATCATTTTGGAGCAGTGCCCCAGTGAGGAAAGGATGATGGACACTATGATTCCCCCACAAGTCGGGATGAGACTCCGGAGATTGAGAGAAAAAAAAGAGAGAAAAAGAAAAAGGAAAGAAAAAAAGAAAGAAAAGAACAAAAAGAAAAGAAAAGAAAGAAAGAAAAAAGAAAAAAATAAAAGAGAGAAGGGGCATCAATTGTTAGTATCCTTTACCACACTTGTTCTTCAAAGTAGCACCATGTTTTTCATATGGAGAGTCTCCTATGTTGTCACTTTCATATACTAGTGGGAATATTTCATTATAGGATTAGATGCACACCCACTTTGTTTTCATATGGAGCTTTTATACACTTATAGCTCTTAGTGCATTCGTTGCATGACAATCCCTACTCCTCACGTTGATATCAATTGATGGGCATCTCCATAGCCCATTGGTTATCCGCGTCGATGTGAGACTTTCTTACCTTTTTGTCTTCTTTATATTTACCCATATCATCATACTCTATTCCACCCGTAGTGCTATATCCATGGCTTGCGATCATGTATTGCGTAAGGGTTGAAAAAGCTGAAGCGCGTTAAAAGTATGAACCAATTGCTCGGCTTGTCATCGGGGTTGTACATGATTTATACTTTGTGTTAAGAAGATAGAGCATGAAAAGACTATATGATTTTGTTGGGGTATCTTTCTTTAGCGCTGATATTCTGAAAGACATAATTGTTTTTTGGGATGCCTGAGTATTGATGTCTTTATGTCAAATTATAGACTATTGCTTTGAATCACTTATGTCTTAATATTCATGCCATGACTAGATATATGATCAAGTTTATGTTAGGTAGCATTCCACATCAAAATTATCTTTTTTATCATTTACCTACTCGAAGACGAGCAGGAATTAAGCTTTGGGATGCTGACACATCTCCGTCATATCTATAATTTTTGATTGTTTCTTGCCAATATTATTCAACTTTTACAAACTTTTGGCAACTTTTTATATGATTTATTTGGACTAACTTACTTATCTAGTGCCCAATGTCAGTTCCTGTTTGTTACCTGTTTTTGTATCGCAGAAAATCCATATCAAAAAAGTCCAAACATGATGCAACTCCGCGGAGATTTATTTTGGAATATTTGTGAATTTTAGGAGGTGGAATCAACGTAAACGGAGGCCCGAGGCCACCACAACCCACCAGGGCGCGCCACCAAGCCCAGGCGCGCCCTAGTGTATCGTGCCCTCCTCGAACGTCTGTTGGAGCTATACTTCAGGCGCAAGGAAGATTATATAGAAAAAAAATCATGTAAAAATATCAGTGCAATCGGAGTTACGGATCTCCGGGAATTTAAGAAACCATGAAGGGCCAGATCTGGGGAGCACAAAACAGAAGAGGACAGAGAGACAGATCCAATCTCGGAGGGGCTCTCACCCCTCCACAGCCATGGAGGCCATGGACCAGAGGGGGAACCCTCCTCCCATCTAGGGGGAGGCCAAGGAAGAAGAAGAAGAAGAAGAAGAAGAAGAAGGGGGCTCTCTCCCCCTCTCTCCCGGTGGCGCCGGAACGCCGCCGGGGCTAGGATCGTTATGACGATCTACATCAACAATCTTGCTACCGTCAACACCAACTCTCTCCCCCTCTATGCAACGGTGTAACACCCCTTCTCCCTGCTATAATCTCTACTTAAACATGGTGCTCTACTCCATATATTATTTCCCAATGATCTATGGTTATCCTATGATGTTTGAGTAGATCCGTTTGTCCTATGGGTTAATCATGATCTTGGTTGGTATGATTGTATATTTTATTTATGGTGTTGTCCTACGGTGCCCTCCGTCCTGCGCAAATGTGAGGAGCCCCCGCTGTAGGGTGCTGCAATATGTTCATGGTTCTCTTACGGTGGGTTGTGAGAGTGACAGAAACTGAAACCCGAGTAGGTGGTGTATGACATATGGGAGTAAAGAGGACTTGATGCTATGGCTGGGTTTCACGACCTTAATGATCTTTAGTAGTTGCGGACTTAATGCTATGGTTGGGTTTCACGACCTTAATGATCTTTAGTAGTTGCGGATGCTTGCTAGAGTTCCAATCATAAGTGCATATGATCCAAGTAGAGAAAGTATGTTAGCTCATGCCTCTCCCTCATATAAAATTAGGAGAATGATTACCTATACTTGTTATCGATTGCCTAGGGACAAATGACTTTCTTGTTGACAAAAGCTATCTACTTTTATTACCTTGCAATTTATACTTAGTTTTATTCTCGCAAAGTACTCGTAGTTTTATTCTCGCAAAATAGTTTCATACTTGTTTTAGGTAAAGCAAACATCAAGCGTGCGTAGAGTTGTATCGGTGGTCGATAGAACTTGAGGGAATATTCGTTCTACCTTTAGCTCCTCGTTGGGTTTGACACTCTTACTTATCGAAAGAGGCTACAATTGATCCCCTATACTTGTGGGTTATCACCTCTCTAGAACACAAGAGATATAGAGATTAAACATATAGCTACTGGTACAAACCCTCAGCCTCGAGGCTAGACTACTCCCTCCTCATCGTGATGGCTGCCGGGATGATGAAGATGGCCACCGGAGATGATTCTCCCCTTCGGCAGGGTGCCGGAATGGGGTCTAGATTGGTTTTTGGTGGCTACAGAGGCCCGCGGTGGCGGAACTTCTGATCTAGGTTCTCCGTGAGTGTTTTTGGAATATTTGAGAATTTATAGGGCGAAGAGGGGGTGCGAGAGGCAACCGAGGTTGGGACGACCCACTTGGGCGCGCCTGGGGGCCTAGGTGCGCCCTGGTGGGTTATGCCCCCCCTCGGGGCACCCCCCAGGTGCTGCTCTAGCCCATTGGTAGTTTTCTGGTCCATAAAAAATCCACAAAAAGTTTCGCAGTGTTTGGAGAACTTTCATTTCTGCACAAAAAACAACACCACGGTAGTTCTGCTGAAAATAGCGTCAGTCCGGGCTAGTTCCATGCAAATCATACCAAAACCATATAAAATTATTGTAAACATGGCATGAATACTTCATAAATTATATATACATTGGAGACGTATTAGGTCTCGGTGCCCTCTGAGCTTGAGTTTTTAACAAAGCTTACCTTCCACGGCATGCCTTGACGTGCTTGGAATAGCGAGTCCATGAATGAGCTTACCAACTACCTTGGAGGTGAGCTCGTAAGTATTTTTGTTCCTCCAGACAGTTGGGCTCTGACGGTTAGGGCATGGATGAAGAAGCTGTCCACCATACCGAAGGTGATTGGTGTTGTGATACCGGCACAGGAACCGGGGTTGTACTATTCATCACCACTAAGGCCACCGCTGACCACGTTAGGGATGTACCTGTATTGAGTGTTCGTGCATGTCGAAGAAGTGGCCAATCCATCAATCGAAATCCTACAGCCATCGCTGGTGCCAGGGTCCGTCGATGATGTCCATTACAGGAGTCAACATCAGACTTTCCCCATGTTGCTCGGAATGATGGATGGCACAGGGCCTACTCCATCGCGCGGCAGAGGCCACTGCTTCTTTGGGAGAAGAGGCAGGGCTGGCTGCCTGGATGTGCTCTAATTTGAGGCAACAACTGAATCTTGTTAGATACTAGTTAAATCCGAGCTATCGGTGTGAAGCACTGATGTGCCAGTACATTTGATTGTGACCTGTTCTATCTTAGTACCTGAACTATTTTTAGAAAGGGTTGTACGTCAACTTAATGTGCTAGCAGAACTTATTGTGTTGTCGGTCTGTTTTCTTTGCATATCATTCAAGATATTTCCCTGTCATTAATAAAGACGATGAACCATTATGTAAGAGTTTGTTGGTTTCAACATATCCCTACCCATAGCGATCCACTGCTTCCACCCTATTGTGTCGCCTGCGTTGAATTTTTGTATGCAATTTCAGTGTGCTATGATGTTCTATATGATTGTGTCAACAATATAAGTTTTTACTGAGCATCAGCAATGCGTATGGCTGAAAGATGTATTTACGAGCATCGACTGATGGGTCTCTCTCTCTCACACACACACACACACGCACACGCACACGCACACACATACACAAGTGGGACCCATTGAATTATTTCTTCGCTCGTGACAACTTTTAATTAGGTTCCACTTTATTATACTCTAACGTTTTTCTTAAGTTATTAATTGAGCTCAATGACACAAAAAGTTGTACATAAGCCTTGTTTGGGCCTTTCTGGCGTCGTTAAATGTGGGCTGAGTAGCCATGTAAAGTTGTATTGTACTACACATGCCTTTTTTTGAACATCAACAATGCAACTGGGCCGACAGTTGTACACAATATCCTAAAATAAGCGCAGCCTAGGCTATCTTTCTTTTAATAAAATGCACATCCCAGTTCATTTTTTATATAATAAGACTACCAAGCCCAACTTAATTTTTTAATAATATTCATATCTCAATATTTTTTTATACAAAATGCTTAGTCCAAACCATCATTGTTTTTTCACCCATCCCAGAAAATGGGTCCATTTCTACTAAAATCAAATGGCTTGTAAATTATTAGAAATGATAAATGCACTGCATGTACGCAATATTATTTTTGACCCAGCTCAGTAAATAGGTGTATTTGAATAAATAATCAAATGCGCTGTAAATTACCATAAATAGTATTTTTTGAGAAACAATTATCATAAATAGTAAATCAGCTATTCTTATTTTTACCTAGCCCAGGAAATAGATTATTTTTGAGTCAAAGACCAGGAAATATATGTATTGGCAAACAAAATGAAATGGCCTGTAAAAACTAAATAAATGGGCAGCATTCTGCCACAGCCTTCAAAGCCGACTTTGTTGGCCCACTAGACGAAGCCTGCGCAAGGTGTTGTCCATTTAGTGAACAAAACGATTTAATGGTCTAAAACAAAAGGTCAACAAATTATTCTGACATCTATAGTCGCTGGATTGACATCCAACGACGATCGTGCTTCTTCATTCTGTGATCTAGTTGCTCTTGCTCCAGCCGCCAAAACCGTCGCCGACTATTGCGCCTGCATCTACCTCCCGTGGTTGGCTGTGCTGCCACACAGGCCTTGCCGCCCCACTCTACTCCCAACGGTGGCCAGGTCATACCTGGACTCACCCACACCTTCTATTATTCTCCGGCGAAGGCAGCCTCACCCGGCAGCCGAACCAATCCCTCGTACTCCCCTCCGCCAGGGACTCCAGTGCCCCTCGTTCCATGACTCCAGATCATTCCCATCTTAGGCCTCGCCATCGTCCACCGCCTTGGTGCTCTCGGAGTGGTGTGGTCAACGTGGTCAAGGAACGCCTTCCATCGGAAGAGGACTGTACGTGGAGAGGCTGACAGCTGGGTCCATGGCCGCAGCAAGGAAATGCTTCCTTATTACGCGCAAAATAATAATTTCACCACCTGACACCGGGACCTATTGGAAGGGCCTCAAAAAAACGTTTCCCCGCTGACAGCTGGGACCCACCAGCTACATCTTCGTACGCAAGGAAGTGCATCCGTATTACGGGAAAAAATGATTCTTCCCCGTGATAGCTGGGATCCACCACCTATATCTTCACACGGAAGGAAGTGCCTACTTATCCTCCTTGACAGCCAGGACCCACCAGCTATATCTTTGCCCGGAAGGAAGTGCCTCCTTATCCTCCTTGACAGCTGGGACCCATCGGGTCAAACCGTACGTCGGGTTGTCTGTCTGGTCGCGAACGTGTACGTACATACTGGTCGATCGGTCTCTCTGCAGCGATGAACCATGTCTGAGTGACGAGATGCAGGTGTCGTAGTAGAGGCTTGGACGTAGCATGTCACACAGTCCCATCTATATATATCGTGTACACGTACATACAACCACGTTGCAAGAAATTAAATACGGCTATGTACGTACATAAGGGCGGGGTCTCGAACGTGTACTCACGCATACATACGGCCAAGGCTCGTGTACATGGTGAGGCAACGGACAACAGCGACGTCGTCCTGTTCATCGGCAGCTAACCGGCCGGGTCGGAACCGAGGAAACAACGTCATCTTCACCAAGAGCCAAGGGACTGGGTCGGAACGCGTGTTGTTCATCGGGAGCTAAGCCACTTAGTCAGAACGCGTCCTGTTCATCGGGAGCCAATTGGCTTGGACGGAACAGCCGAAACGAGGTCTGGCGTACCACAGAACAGAGAAAACGGGCCTTCTGTTCGACCGCGTACGGTTGAAACAGGGTCTTGTTCATCGGGAAGGGTCTGGTGTATGACAAAACGGTGGAAACGGACTTCTGTTTGAGCTCCTACAATCGAAACGAGGTCCAGTTGATCGGGAGGGGTTTGGCGTACAACAAAACGGAGGAAACTGACTTCTCTTCGGCCGCCTATGGTCGAAACGGGGTCCTGTTCATCGGGACGAGTGTGGCGTACCGCAAAACGGGACTCCACGGGCTATTGTTCATCCACCATCAACTTCCTCCAGCCTCCACCTGCTACTGTTCATCCAGTGTCTCCAGCCTCCACCAGATAGTGTTCATCCAAGGGCTACTGTTCATCCAGCCTCCACCGGCTTCAGTTCAAACAGCCTCTACGGGGTCCTGTTCATCCACCCCAACCGATTGGGGTGTGTGGCGGCCTCCTTGGGCTCTTGTTCATCCAGTGGCAACCGCGTACTATATACCACGGGATCCTGTTCATCCAACGGCAACTGCCTACACACAGCTCGGGTCCTGCTCATCCAACTCCCACCGGGAACTGTTCATCCACAGCCAAGCCAACTGGCTCAACTCACACCACGTCTCGACTTGTTCTACGTATTGCGTGTGTGGCAACAACGGGCACTGTTCATCCAGAGGCAACCCAACTGGCTAGCTACGTCTTGCATGGGGGTTCGATCGGCTTCAGTAAGCATGCAGCAGCAGCGATCGATCGAGTTCAGTTAGCAGCGAAGGCGTCTCGGTCGGGTTCAGTTAGGTGCGAAGGGATCGATCGATCGACTTTAGTACGTAGCAGCAGGAGATCGCTCGGGTTCAGTTATAGCGACGCGGCTTGCACCACGCGCGTATGAGAGAAAAGTGCAAACCACACTGCATCGCTCGGCCTCGACTACCCACCGTGACCGGGAACTCCCCGATATTTTTCTCGCCCTCACTTCTACCATGATTTTCTCTGTCATGGACGGGCCAAAGAATGTGATGCAGGTGCATCTCCAGCCCGCCCAGGACGAAAAGCCCATTTTCTGTCATGATTTTTTGTCATAGAAGTAGGATCCACCACATCTATGATGACACCCGGTTTTGTCACAGTTGTCATCATAGAAGTGTCATAAGCATGACAAATTTTTTTTTTGTTCCGGCCAAAATATCATGGATGTGTCTTTTTTTTGTAGTGGTTCCTGCATCCTCCCATATCAAGGATGATTTCCCTCTGTCCAAGTCTACGACTAAAGAAGGCAAAATTCATCAATCTGGGTCCAATGCTCATCAGCAAGAAATCCCTACAACATCGTTTCTGATTCCCTTGTGACCGAATAGACAACTGCTGACAAGATTGAGCCACATGAATCTCCTATTCCTCTACAAGTCGAACACCAATCAAGGGAAGCCGGCATTGAGAACTCTGCTCACATTGAGAAAGAATCCCAGGCCCCAGTGCCTGAAGAAAATCCAGCTGGTGACCAAGAAGCTGATCATGACAAGGCCCTAGAGCCTGAGGCAAAAGAAGCTGAAAGAAAGGAACATGCATACACAAACGATGTTGTGCCACCATCAGTTAAGTCTGAAACTATCCTAAAGAAAACAAGACATTGTACCATCTTCTGATGTCATCAAGATGACTGTGATACTACCAGGAAAAGTCTTATAACTAGCCTCATTATTGGCGGGCATGGCCAGGCACTCGCCACTGCTAGTTAGTAAAAGCAGCAGTGGCACGTGCCATATTTTGCCCGCCGGAGGCAAAGCCGTAGCAATGGTGGGCGTTAGTCCAAACCCGCCAAACATAACCCATTCTGAATATGCCCGTGTGATGAATGCTAATAGTTGCGGGGTGACTATCTGCGCCCGCCACTGCTACTTCTTGAGCTTGCGTTGGTTTTTCCCTTGAAGATGAAAGTGTTATGCAACAAAGTGAAGATAAGTATTTCCCTCAGTTAAGAACCAAGATATCAATCCAGTAGGAGGAACACACACATTTCCAATAACAGCACCTGCACAAGGGGTTGTCAATCCCTTCACGGTTACTTGCAAGGATGAGATCTAATAGTGATAGATATAAAAGATAAGTAAAAGTGCAAAATAAGATAAAGGTAAATAAATTGCAGCAAGGTATTTTTTGGGTTTTTGGTTTTATAGATCTGAAAATAATATGATAGAAATAGACCCAGGGGCCATAGTTTTCACTAGAGGCTTCTCTCTTGAAAGAAAGCATACGTGGTAAACAAATTACTATTGAGAAATTGATAGAAAAGTGCATAGTTATGACGATATCTAAGGCAATGATCATGAATATAGGCATCACGTCCATGACAAGTAGACCGACTCCTGCCTGGATCTACTACTATTACTCTACATATCGACCACTATCCAACATGCATCTAGTGTATTAAGTTAACAAGAACGGAGTAACGCCTTAAGCAAGATGGCATGATGTAGAGGGATAGATCTAATCAATATGAACAAACCCCATCTTTTTAACCTTAATGGTAACAATAGAAATACGTGTCATGTCCCCTTCTATCACTTGGAATAAGCACCTCAAGATTGAACCCATTACGAAGCACCTCTCCCATTGCAAGAAAAATCAATCTAGTTGCCAAACCAAATCAATAGATCAGAGAGAAATACAAAGCTATCTTAATCATGCATAAAAGAGTTCAGAGAAGACTCAAATAATATTCATAGATAATCTGATCATAAACCCAAAATTCATCCGATCTCAACAAATGCACCGCAAAAGAAGATTACATCGAATAGATCTCCAAGAACATCGAGGAGAACATTGTATTGAAGATCAAAGAGAGAGAAAAAGCCATCTAGCTACTAGCAATAGACCCGTAGGTCTGTGGTAAACTACTCACACATCATCGGAATGGCAGAAAGGTTGATTTAGAAGCCCTTCATGGTCGAATGCCCCTCCAGCAGAGTACCAGAAAAGGTCTATAGACGGGATCTCGCGAGAACAGAAACCTGTGGCAGCGGCAAAGTTATTGTGCCCCCTAGTATAAGGGGAATATTTGGATATTTATAGAGCAAATATTAGGGTTAGAGTAGCATCAGGGGGCCCACATGCCTGGGGGGCGCCCCTAGGGTGCGCCCTCCGAGCTTGTCACCAACTGGTGGCCCCTCTGACCTCCTCCCGAAGGTTCCTGGGTGTCTTCTGGTCCAAGAAAAATCCTCAAAAAGTGTTGTTCCGTTTGGACTCCGTTTGATATTGATTTTCTGAAAAGGCAAAAACAAGGAAAAAGCAGTAACTAGCACTTGGCACTAGGTTAACTGGTTAGTCCCAAAAAATGATATGAAATAGCATAATAATGCATATATATATATATAGCATCCAAGGTTGATAATATAATAGCATGGAGTAAAAAAATTATAGATACGTTGGAGATGTATCAAGCATCCCCATGCTTACTTCCTGCTCATCCTCGAGTAGGTAAATGATAAAAACAAATTTTTTGATGTGGAATGCTACCTAACATGTTTATCATGTAATCTTTTCTTTATGTGGCATGAATATTCAGATCCATAAGATTCAAAACAAAAGTTTAATATTGATATAAAAACAATAATACTTCAAGCATACTAAAAAGAAATCATGTTTCTTCAAAATATCATGGCTAAATAAAGTTATCCCTACAAAATCATATAGTCTTGTCATGCTCCATCTTCTTAACACAATGTAATTATTGTGCACAACCCCGATGATAAGCCAAGCAATTGGTTAATACTTTTAATGTGCTTCGGCTTTTTCAACTCTCACACAATACATGAGTGTGAGCCATGGATATATCACTGGGTGGAATAGAATATGATGTTGGAGGTTGTGTGGAGAAGACAAAAAAGGAAAAAGTCTCACATTGACGAGGCTAATCAATGGGCTATGGAGATACCCATCAATTGATGTCAATGTAAGGAGTAGGGGATTGGCATTCAACGGATGCACTAGAGATATAAGTGTATGAAAGCTCAAAAGAAAACTAAGTGGGTGTGCATCCAACTTGCTTGCTCATGAAGACCTAGGACAATCGGGGAAGCCCATCATTGGTTATACAATCCAAGTTCTATAATGAAAAATTCTCACTAGTAATATATGAAAGTGACAAAATAGGAGACTCTCTATCATGAAGAACATGGTGCTACTTTGAAGCACAAGTGTGGAAAAGGATAGTAACATTGTCCCTTCTCTCTTTTTCTCTCATTTTTTCTTTTATCTTTTTTGGGCTCTTTGGCCTCTCTTATTTTTATTTTTATGGGCTCTTTGGCTTCTTGTTTTATTTTCGTCCAGAGTCTCATCCCGACTTGTGGGGGAATCATAGTCTCCATCATCCTTTGCTCACATGGGACATGCTCTAATAATGATGATCATCACACTTTTATTTACTCACAACTCGATACTAGAACAAAATATGACTCTATATGAATGCCTCCGGCGGTGTATCGGGATGTGCAATGATCTAGCTTGACTTGTAAACATGAATGGTGTCCAAGCGAGAAATACTATGCCAACTATATGATCATGCAAAGCAATATGACAATGATGGTATGTGTCATGATAAAACGGAACGGTGGAAGTTGCATGGCAATATATCTTGGAATGGCTATGGAAATGCCGTAATAGATAGGTATGGTGGCTGATTTGAGGAAGATATAAGGTGGCCTATGTGTGAAAAGAGTGTATCATATCACGGGGGTTGGATGCACTGGTGAAGTTTGCACCACATCTCAAGGTGAGAAATGGCAATACACGGTACCGAAGAGGCCAGCAAAGTGCAGAAGGGTGAGAGTACGTATAATCCATGTACTCACATTAGTTATAAATAACTCACATACTTATTCCAAAAGTTTATTAGCCCTTGAAGCAAAGTACTACTACGCATGCTCCTAGGGGGGTAGATTGGTAGACAATACAATCGCTCGTCCCCGACCGCCACTCATAAAGAAGACTGTAGGAACAAAGTGTGTCTATCAGAGGGGGGGGGGGGTGAACAGGAGTTTTAAAATTTCTTCGGAAATCTAAAAACTCTCGAAACCCAGCAGGAGAACGAATGAAAAACAAACTAAAACGAGCTATAACTAGCTACCTAATGGAAACTAAACATGCATGGAGAAAGAACACAAGAAGGAAGACATGTCCAATATAAACAGGGTAGAAGATATAACTAGTGGTTCTCGATGGTGACAGGGAATTTGTTCGACCGGTTCATCCTTCTGTACAAGGACTACGTCTGGTTGGAGGGGTTGTGACTTAACATGGAAGATAAACTCTCTTCACCCTATTCTCCTCGACAATCGATTCGTCAACCTATTCCGATCACTCGTGGTAGATACTAGAGGTGATCTCCGAACCTTTACAGACTTATTCTTCGAGAACCACAATTACTCTTGGTCTCTGAAGAAATTGACACCTAACCGTCTAGAGAGTTTGCAGCTCGCAAGAGTAATAGGCGAAGCATACTAGACTTAGATTCGAGTGATGCTGAACCACTATCTAATTCTTCAGGTCTAGGGTTTTTTCTCTCGGTGGATTTTAAACTCAAATCGCTCGGAGAGGGGGTTGCACATCAATTTTCTCAGAATCAAAGGGAACAGCCACTGGACAAAGCTAGCGTGGGGTGGCTATTTATAGCTGAGCCTTCCCTCACGGGAAATGACCCTTTTGGACACGTGGTCCAGCCAATGGTGTGAGAGCCTGGTTTTTGCCCTCTCTTCTTTGCTTGATTTTCAGTTGACTTGGTTTTGAATTTGGAGTTTTGAATCATTTCATTTGGACTTAACCACTTGGGTACCCCTTGATTTTCACCCAAGTGTTCCCTCTCCTCCTCACAACCATCATTTCACCCCTAGTCCAACCCAAAAATATTGTTTGGAATATTTTTCTTAAATGAAAAATATTCATTTTGACCTCCAAAACCCTAGCTAACCCTTTGAGCTCCAAAGCAACCCTAATTTTTCTTGCCCCAAAAATCCTGAGAAAAATCCCAATTATTCATTGGGCCCTAGGGCACCTTTTTGAGCAAAAATATTTCACCACTCTTTGGAATATTTTGGCTACAGAAAACAAAGTCACTTCTGGACAGAAATGGTAGTTTCTACATCAACTACCTTTTTACTAGCTCCATTGTAGCTGGTTTTTCCTGTGCCTATTTACCTTAGTAAGAGTAAGTAAAACCCCAAAGCTCAGCCCTTAACTCCTAGTGGTTTGACCACAGTAACTCTCCAAAGTTACTGTCCAGTTACTTGTCAGCAGCACAAATTTATTTCTACTGCACCTGGAACCTAACCAAACCGTGGTAACAACTCAGTTTACTAAGGACTACACACCAAACATCTTTGTTAGTGCATAGGGTGGCCTGATGTCACGGTTCACGTGGTGACCACGTTTTTCCGAGCGTGCTGGCATGCAATACGCGCGCTTTGCGCGCCGCCAGTGCTCTATTGAGCGCGTGCTCGCTGCCCAACCGGCCAGAGCATGCCACACCTCACCACAATCCTCATTTCCACCTCCATAACTCCCCCGTGCCACTCGCCGATGTCGAAGCTCGCCGCGGCGAGCACGGGCATGTTCCAGCCAACGGCACAGTGCACAGCGCACTGTGTTCATCACTTTCCCCCTCGCTCCTGTGCTCGTCCGCGCCCGCGCACAGTTCCTGCATGACCTCCGTCGTCTTCTCCCTCTCTCTCTGGCGCCGTTCATTGCCGGGCGTCGTGGACAGGTGTCCTCCGGCGGAGCCCGAGCCCTCCTTGCCGCCCGCCTATAAAAGCAGCCACCCGCAGCCTCTTGGAGCACCCACAGCCACTCCTACTTCCTCCTCGAGCCAGTAGAAGCCACAGCCCGGCCGGGTAGGCCGCGGGCTGCCGTCTCAGAGCCGAGCTCGCCGGCGATCCCCTCTAGATCATTCCCGTAGCTCCGGCCCCTCCCAAGACAAGGCGACCTTGTCAGGGCCTCCGGCTCTCCTCCATGAAGCCAAACACACCCCTCTGGAACCCCTGGAGCTGACCCAAGCCGCCGTCGTCTTCATCTCTGGCAACCTCCACCCTCTGCCTCTGCTGCAGAGGTCGAATCCGACGCCGCCCGGTCAGCACTAGGTACGCTACGAGTACGGGCAGGTGCGCAAACATCTTCTTCGTCGATCCCCCCCTCTCGTTTGACTCCAAGAAGCCTCATCGCCAGCGTGTGCTTTGGCGAAGCGCCGCCTCCCTCTGTTTCCCTCTCCCCTCCCTCCGGCCTGACTAGCATGGCCCGCTAGCTAGCCACTCATTACGCGCGCGAAGCGGTATGAGTGGTGGCGCCCCGGGTGTTTACGCTTTCGACGTCACCCCCCTGTTTATTAATATCAAATTCATTTAAAATCCAGGAAACTTCAAATGGCCATAACTTTTTATCTATAAGTCTAAATGCATTGATTCTTTTTGCATTGTGTTCTGTGTCCAAAAATCTAACAGCATCCAAAAGATGGGATTTTTCCTTGCTGTCTAGATTTTTTGGTAATTTTCTGAAGGTTTCTTGATGTTTTTTTTTGTGGTTTTGATTATTTTCAGAAGAGCCAGCTTGTCTTGAGGATCACTAGGAGCTTTGTGAACCTCATCAGCACTTCAATATTTATGATTTTCCTACTTGAACCTATGAATATTTATGCATTTGAGATTAGTTATACAATGAGTATATTCTGTTGGATGCTTGTCATGTTAAAATACTTGAATTATAGAATGTTTGAAGTGAATTTTGTTGGTAAGCTAAGGAGAACTTAGTTGCAAGTAATGAATAAAGGATATGGTCATAGAGTTCAATAATTAGTTTAATTATTATTTTTGCATGATGAAAAATGATGAGATTGCTAGAAATGATTCTGGTGTAAGTGAGGTGTGATCTTAACCAGAGTAGTAGCATGAGTTGATGATGGCTCCGTAGGAGCATGGTTGATTCAGTTATTTGCATGGTTATGTGATGCATGTGTTAAGTGATGCATAGTATGGCATTATGACACCGATTATTTTCACATTAAGTTGAACCTGATTTATAACTCAACTTGAATATGTTGTTGACCAGGTCATGGTTCCGCTGAAATGAGTCTTTCCCAGTGCAACCACATTTGCCGGTATGGGACGGCCTTAATGCGTTTCATTGTCGTCCCTCTGGTCGGTGCCACCATTTAGGGAAGGTTATGGGCGTGCTGTACCCTGACCTGGTAGGCAAGCATAACCTTGTGAGCCCATTGTTAAGTTAAGTTTTGGTACTGATGAGGATACAGACCTGGGGTAGGGTCACAGGCCTGACTTATACGTCCTACCCAAGGTCACTACCCAAGAAGGCAAGAAGATCAAGAGACTCCATGAGACCCCTGGTCAAAGGTGTCGAGTGCAATCCACTCGACATCATGTCACTCGGGAGTCTCTCTACCTACTATCACTCGACTAACAAGAGAATCACTCGACCTCCCGAAGACCAGAAGTCACTCAGCGTGCAACAGACACACATTCACTCCGTAGTCTTTAAGGTCATTAATAGCACTTAAGGCTGGCGTTACCAGTAACGCCACCACTTTATGTACATTAACTCCCTTGTAATCGAGGGCGGGAGAGGTCCTGGCGAACTCTATATAAGCCACCCTCCTGTTTACACCCCCTGTAATATCACACGCATAATCCAATCGACCGCCTCCGGCCACCGAGACGTAGGGCTGTTACTTCCACCGTGAAGGGCCTGAACTCGTAAATCTCGTGTGTACACCTTCGCCATAGCTGAGATCCTGCCTCTGCATACCTACCCCCCTTTCTACTGTCAGTCTTAGAACCACGACAGTTGGCGCCCACCGTGGGGAAGGTGTCTTAGCGACTTATTGGTGAAGTTGCAAGTTTTTCCGATCATCATCATGGTTTCGAGGGCCGCGAGATCCGTCTCAGCGCGCTCGTTTTTGTCGTCGACGACTCGGCGTGGCTTCAGGAAGCTCCGCTCGACGTTGAGGTGCTCCCCATCCGAGGGGCGCGCACTTTCGGCGTGCGTTCGTGGCGTCCTTCTTCGGCAGCCGTCGACGCAGTATCAGTCAGCTCCGATGGTATCTTCCCTCCCCGCTGTTCGCCGCCGCAAGCGATCCGGTCGATTGTGGCTCCAGCAGTGGGTGAAGCACGTGGTGGCTCGACGTTCGGCCACCCATCAAGTCGCGGCAATCGAGCCCGACGAAACCCTCCATGGCCTGTTCAATCTGTCGACTGGCTCTGCGGAGACCGCATCCGAATGTGGCAGCAGCGACCCTACGGCAGAAGTCTTGATGGTCGTCGGACCCCACAGTCCACCTGGTTTTCGCCGTGAGGACGGCGAAGACAGAGACGGCGACCCGTCGCGTGTCCACGAGGAATACCGACCCGAACCCCTCTCTTCGCAGCAGAGAGAAGAACTTCGTCGCCGCAACATGGATGCACTCCACACACCCATTGTTGGAGAAACCCCTGAGGCTCAGGCCTTGGAGGAGGTGCGCCTAGCCAATTTGGCTGAGCGCACTCGACTGGATAACCTTCAGCCCGCTCTCAACGAGCGCACTCAAGAGAGGATCCATGAGTCCAGTCGACGACAACTTTTTCCGCCTCCACCTAAGGTATACCTTACTCCGATTCAGAACCTCGCAGCTGCAGCCCGAATAGCAGAGTCGATTCAGCCTTCCTAGTCGGAGGCTGGCAGAGTGCTGATGCAGATCCGGGCCTTGCTCCGGGCAGCGGGGGAGCAGAACACTGCAGTGTTTCAGTCATGGAATAGGATTCACAGCAGATCTATAGTAGCGGATACGGTCCAGTCGGCCCATAGCCCGAGATCGCCCCCGTGGCGTGAAGGCCGTGGACAGTATGATCGTCAGTTCGACCGCGACAATCATCGTCAAGTGCCTACGCCTTCTCCGAGGAGCACGTCGTACAGGCCTCGGCGGAACGATGACAGACGCAGTCACAGTGGCGAGCGCAGGGCTCCGGTCGACCCAAGAGAGCCAGGCTTCGATGCGAGATCCATTCTCGTTCAAGGCTTGGTCGAACGGAACAGAGCGCATAGAGAAGACCTTGGCAGAGATCGTCCGAGTGGCAGTAAGTTGCATGTTTCGGGCCCAGAGTGTTTCAGTAGAGCCATCAGGGCAGCAATAATTCCTCCCAACTTCAGGTTGGCAACCAGAGTTAGTAAGTTCACTGGAGAATCCAAACCCGAAACCTGGCTAGAGGATTACCGAGTGGCCGTGCAGATTGGAGGCGGAAACGATGAGATAGCGATGAAGCATCTCCCTCTTATGTTGGAAGGGTCGGCCCGAGCGTGGTTGACTCAGTTGGCTCTAGGCAGTATACACAGTTGGGAGGAGTTAGCTCGAGTGTTCATAAGAATCTTTGAGGGCACGTGCAAGCGACCAGCAGGGTTGCCCGAGTTGCAGCATTGTGTGCAGAAGCCGAATGAAACTTTGAGGGAATTCATTCAGAGGTGGACCACTCTACATCACACCATTGAGAATGTATCAGAGCATCAGGCAGTGTGCGCTTTCAAGGAAGGCATCAAGTACCGAGAGTTAGTTCTGAAATTCGGTCGGACTGGAGATATGACTCTGACCCGGATGATGGAAATAGCCACCCGGTACACTAACAGAGAAGAAGAGGATCGACTCCATAGCGGGAAGAGTAAACCAGTCGGCCAAGAGGCCGGTGGGGGTGGCTCCAATCGGAAACAGAAGCGCAAAGCCGAGCCAGCGGGACCCGGCGAGATTGCAGCAGTGGCTCAAGGAAAGTTTAAGGGAAAACCTAAGGGGCCCTGGCCCCCTAGGAAGGTAAAGGATCAAGCAGGAAATGATGTGTTGGATTTGCCGTGTCACATCCACTCGAAGAAAGATGAGGAAGGTAATCGGATTTACCTAAAGCATACCACTCGACAATGTCAACTCCTGATCCAACTGTTCCGAGAGAAACAACCCAATGAGAAGGAGAAAGAGTTGGACAGAGACAAGGACGAAGACGAAGATGATGGTTACCCCAAGGTCAATTCCACTCTCATGATTTTTGCTGATGTTGAGAGCAAGAGTCGGTTGAAGGTTATCAATAGAGAGGTGAATATGGTTGCTCCGGCGACGACGACCACATACCTGAAATTGTCCCAAACAACCATCACATTTGACCAGTCAAACCATCCTGCTCGTGTAGCCACCCCAGGAGGCAAGCGTTGGTGGTCGACCCAGCGGTCAGTGGCACTCGACTGACTAAAGTGCTGATGGATGGTGGTAGCGGTCTGAATATCCTGTATGCTGAAACCTTGAAGCGGATGGGCATCCCAATGTCCAAGCTTAGAGAGAGCAATATGAGATTCCACGGTGTTATCCCCGGAAAGAAAGCTGAATCACTCGGCCAGATCACTCTCGACGTGGTTTTCGGTGATTCCAAGCATTACCGTAAAGAAAAGTTGACATTTGAAGTCGTGGATTTCCAGAGTGCTTATCACGCCATTCTGGGGAGGCCTGCATATGCACATTTCATGGCTCGACCGTGTTATGTGTACCTCAAGCTGAAGATGCCTGGCCCCAAAGGTGTCATCACAGTCACGGGCAATTGGCAGAAGGCAGAGGAATGTTTCTAGAAAGGTTCCAAAATCATCGATGCGCAGATGGCAGTGGTTGAATTCCAAGAGTATCAGAAGAGTGCAGATCTGAGTGATTTGCTCCGAGCCAACAAGCCTGCTACAGACTCTGCATTTCAGTCGACCGGTGAAACGAAGCCGATTCATATTCACCCGACTGATCCCAATGCTGTGCCGACTCATATATCAACAACACTCGACAGCAAATAGGAAGAAGCACTCATCCAGTTCCACCGTGAGAACTGGGACATCTTCGCATGGAAACCCTCTGACATGCCAGGTGTACCTAGGGAACTGGCTGAGCATCTTTTGCGTGTCGACCCCAAGGTAAAACCTGTCAAAGAGCACCTTCGGTGGTCCGCCGTGCAGAAGAGGAAAACGATTGACGAAGAAGTGGTTCGGCTGCTAGCAGCAGAGTTCATCCGAGAGATCTACCACTCCGAGTGGCTTGCCAACATCGTCATGATCCCCAAGAAGGACGATTCACTTTGTATGTGCATTGATTTCAAGCATATCAATCGGGCCTGCCCGAAAGATCACTTCCCTCTCCCCCGTATCGATCAAATTGTTGACTTGACTGCGGTGTGTGAGCGCTTGTCTTTTCTAGATGCATATTCTGGGTATCATCAGGTCCGTCTATATGGCCCCGATGAAATAAGAACAGCCTTCATCACCCCATTCGGGTGCTTTTGCTATGTCACCATGCCATTCGGTCTTAAAAATGCAGGAGCCACATTCATGAGAATGATCTGGAAGTGCCTGCTCACCCAAATCAGTCGGAATGTGGAGGCGTACATGGATGACATCATGGTCAAGTCTCGCAAAGCTTCCGACCTATTGGCTGACCTCGCAGAAACCTTTGCCAACCTAAGAAGGTTCAATATCAAGCTTAATCCATCAAAGTGCACATTCGGAGTTCCAGGAGGAAAGTTGCTCGGTTTTCTCATTTCCGAACGAGGGATCGACGCCAATCCAGAAAAAGTTGATACCATCCTCTGAATGAAACGCCCCGTGCGAGTGCACGACGTTCAGAAGCTGACTGGTTGTCTGGCCGCCTTGAGTCGATTCATTTCTCGTCTTGGTGAAAAGGCCTTGCCTCTTTACCGACTGATGAAGAAATTAGATAAGTTCGAGTGGACTGAGGAAGCTGATGCAACGTTTGCAGAGCTCAAAGCCTTACTTTCCACCCAGCCGGTGCTCGCTGCGCCAATCAGCAAAGAGCCTTAACTACTTTACATCGCAGCCACTGGACAAGTTGTTAGTATAGTACTCACGGTCGAGCGAGAAGAAGAAGGAAAAGCTTACAAGGTTCAATGCCCAGTTTATTATCTCTCTGAAGTTTTGACTCCATCCAAGCAACAATATCCACATTATCAGAAGCTTGTCTATGGAATATACATGACCATGAAGAAGGTTGCGCATTATTTCTCGGATCACTCCATTACAGTCATCAGCGACGCGCCACTATCTAAAATTCTGAATAACAGAGATGCAACTGGTCGAGTGGCAAAATGGGCGATTGGACTCCTTCCATTGGATATCAAGTTTGAGGCAAAGAAGGCTATCAAGTCCCAAGCAATTGCAGATTTCCTTGCCGAGTGGATTGAGCAGCAATTGCCGACTCAAGTTCACTCGGAACATTGGACTATGTTCTTTAACGGCTCCAAGATGCTGAATGGTTGAGGCGCTGGAGTAGTATTGGTATCCCCCCATGGAGACAAGCTTAGTTATGTTCTCCAGATTCATTTTGATTCCTCCAATAATCAAGCCGAATATGAAGCACTTTTATACGGGTTGCGTATGGCCATTTCACTCGGCGTCTATCGCCTTATGGTTTACGGCGACTCAGATTTGGTGGTAAATCAAGTGATGAAGGAATGGGATGTCAAGAGTCCAGCCATGACTGGTTATTGCAATGCAGTGAGAAAGCTGGAAAAGAAGTTTGAAGGTTTGGAGCTTCACCATATACCCCGACCAAAAAATCAAGCTGCAGATGAGTTGGCAAAGATAGGTTCAAAGAGAGAGGCCATTCCCCGAAATGTGTTTTTGGAACATATTCATTCACCTTCAGTTCAGGAAGATCCTTTCACCGAAGAATCACCACAGCCCAAGAGTGCCACGGATCCGACTGAAGTCAAAATCCCAGCCATGGTCGACTTAGTCATGGAGGTTTTGGTTGTCACTCCCGACTGGACAGTGCTGTACATTGCATACATTCTTAGGAAAGAACTTCCAGAGGACGAAGAAGAGGCTCGACAGATCGTCCGACGGTCTAAAGCCTTTACTGTGATAAAAGGTCAGTTGTTCAGAGAAAGTGTAACTGGGTGAGGGAGTCCCGGACTAGGGGGTGTCCGGATAGCCGAACTATCATCTTCGCCGGTCTCCTAGACTATGAAGATACAAGATTGAAGACTTCGTCCCGTGTCCGGATGGGACTTTCCTTGGCATGGAAGGCAAGCTTGGCGATACAGATATGTAGATTTCCTACCATTGTAACTGACTCTGTGTAACCATAACCCTCTTTGGTGCTTATGTAAACCGAAGGGTTTTAGTCCGTAGGACGGACAACAATCATACCATAGGCTAGCTTCTAGGTTTTAGCCTCTCTGATCTCGTGGTAGATCTACTCTTGTACTACCCATATCATCAATATCAATCAAGCAGGAGTAGGGTTTTACCTCCATCGAGAGGGCCCGAACCTGGGTAAAAACATCGTGTCCCTTGTCTCCTGTTACCATCCGCCTAGATGCACAGTTCGGGACCCCCTACCCGAGATCCGCCGGTTTTGACACCGACATTGGTGCTTTCATTGAGAGTTCCTCTGTATCGTCATCTTTAGGCCCGATGGCTCCTCCGATCATCAACAATGATGCGGTCCAGGGTGAGAATTTTCTCCCCGGACATATCTTCGTATTCGGCGGCTTTGCACTGTGGGCCAATTCGCTTGGCCATCTGGAGCAGATCGAAAGCTACACCCCTGGCCATCAGGTCGGATTTGGAAGTTTGAACTATACGGCTGACGTTCGCGGAGACTTGATCTTCGACGGGTTCGAGCCACAGCCAAGCGCGCCGCGCTGTCACGATGGGTTATGATCTAGCTCTGCCGCCGAACAGTGCCCTGGAGGCCGCACAAGTATCCGCTCCGACCCTTAGCTCGGAGCCAACTGCGCCGATCGAGGACTGGTGGCTGGACACCGCCTTGGGGGCTGCGATCTCTATGGCGATTGAGCCGAACACCATCCCTGTGCTTTGCAAGGCTCATAACTCCAAGGTTCCGGACTCCTCTCCGGACTCCGAACCTTCCGCGCCCCTGTCAATCAAATCCGGTTGGGCGCCGGTCATGGAATTCACCGCCGCGGACATCTTTCAGCACTCGCCCTTTGGCGACATCCTAAATTCACTAAAGTCTCTCTCTTTATCAGGAGAGCCCTGGCCGGACTATAGTCAGGAAGGTTGGGACACGGACGACGAAGAAATTCAAAGACCACCCACCACCCACTTTGTAGCCACTATCGAAAGTTTAAACGACGTGCTCGATTTCGACTCCGAAGACATCGAGGGTATGGACGACGATGTAGGAGATATGCATGAACCACCACCCATAAGGCACTGGACACCCACCTCATCTCACGATGTATACATGGTGGATACACCTAAAGGAAGCGTCGACGAGGAACAACGGGACGACACGCGGGATCATCCCCTCGAAAAGCAGTCAAAACAGCGACGTAAGCGCCGCTCAAAGTCCCGCCTCGACAAAGACAGCAGCCATACAGACCCAGCCATAGAGCAGGGCGAACCGGTGGGCGATGAACATGCTATTGAGCAACCGTCCGAACAGGACAATATGGATAAACAATCCGTCCCCGGCGAAGATAACAGTCCGGACGATCTCACGCCGGACAAGTTGCTGGAGCAGAAGAACCTCCACAAAAGGCTCGTCGCCACTGCGCGTAGCCTGAGAAAGCAGAAGCGGAAGCTCAAGACAGAGGAATATGCGCTCAAGATCAGATGGAGCAAAGTACTCAACACCGCAGACAAATACGGCGACAGTAGCCGAACAAAGAGCTACCCGAAGTGAAAACTACTGCCCGAATTTGACGAGGAGGCCGTAGAGCCACCACAATCAAAAAACAAGGAGACCACCCGGTTGGATAGACGACCCCATGGCAAACATAGAGCGGCAAACGACACCGCACACAAGCCGACACGCGATCTGCACACGGACTCGCATCAAAAAGATGGCCCAGTTAGATCTATCTACAGGCCAAGAAAGCAAGCTCTAGTAAGCAATGCAACACATCAAGTATCTAAATATTACGGTACACTTAAATATAGGGGTGCCACACATCCCCTATGCTTCACCGATGAGGTTCTGGATTATGAATTTCCAGCGGGATTCAAGCCCGTAAACATAGAGGCATACGACGGAACAATAGACCCTGGAGTCTGGATTGAGGACTACATCCTCCACATACACATGGCTAGAGGAGATGACCTCCACGCCATAAAATACTTACCCCTCAAGCTCAAAGGGCCAGCCCGGCATTGGCTCGAAAGCCTCCCCGAAAACACCATTGGAAGTTGGGAAGAGCTCGAGGATGCTTTTCGGGCAAATTTTCAAGGGACCTATGTCCGACCTCCGGATGCAGACGATTTAAGTCAAATAACTCAACAACCCGGAGAGTCAGCCCGAAAATTCTGGAACAGATTCCTCACTAAAAAGAACCAAATAGTCGACTGTCCGGACGCCGAAGCCTTAGCAGCTTTCAAACACTACGTCCGAGACTAATGGCTCGCCAGACACCTCGGCCAAGAAAAGCCAAGAACAATGGCCGCATGAACAAGCCTCATGACCCGCTTTTGCGCAGGAGAGGATAGCTGGCTGGCAAGATGCAGTACCAGCGACCCAAGTACATCCGAAGTCAGGGATGGAAACGGGAAACCGTGACGCAGCAAAGAACAGCGCCGGACCAAGGGCAACAGCCCGAAGAGCACGGCAGTCAACGCCGGATTCAAAAGCTCTCGGCAGAATCATAAAAAATTGCCCCTAAGGATAATAGGGACGAGCTATCCAACTTAAACAAAATCTTGGACAAGATATGCCAAGTCCACAGTACTCCCAGGAAGCCTGCAAACCATACCCACAGAGATTGTTGGGTCTTCAAGCAGTCCGGCAAACTCAACGCCGAACACAAGGGGCTCGACACACCAAGCGAGGACGATGACGAACCCCACAAGCAGAGCACCGGAAGACAAAATAATTTCCCACAAGAAGTCAAAACAGTAAACTCACTTCACGTGAAAAAAGGGAAAAACAGAATGGCGCCCATAGAGATACGTGCCATATGGCCTATCCCAGAGGAGTCCCGCCACTGGTTGTCAAAACCAATCACCTTCAGCCATCAGGATTACTCTATATGTATCCGGAATGCAGGATGGACTGCCTTGATATTAGATCCGATAATCGACAGACTCCAATTTACACAAGTCCTAATGGACGGCGGCAATGATCTAAACCTGCTATATCAGGACACAATCCGCAATATGGGGATAGACCCGACCAAAATTCGCCATAGCAACACTTCCTTTCAAGGGGTAATGCCAGGCCGATATGCCCATTGTACGGGCTCTCTATTGCTAGAAGTTGTGTTCGGCTCACCCGACAACTTCCGCCGCGAAAGGTTAACCTTCCACCTCGCCCCATTCACGAGTAGCTATCAAGCACTACTGGGGCGCGAACCTTTCGCCCGCTTTAACGCAGTACCGCATTATGCACCCCTGACAATTAAAATGCCCGGTCCACGAGGCATCATCTCCTTAAAGGGGCATATCGAGTGTTCCTCGAGCGCGGAAGATTGTGTGACTGCCTTGACGGCCACACACTAAACCGGCTGCACTAATCCAAGCACCTAAATAGGTCGTTCAGACCCCGGACACGGTTAGACGAGTCCGGCGTAAACATACAGGGGCTTACCAGCCGCATATCCCCGCATTAGGGGCTCCGCGCATATACAACAAGAGACAATAAAGCTCAATTTTATTCATTTTTTGAAACGTACTTTGTTTATTTAATATAACGTACATTTTCGCATGACCTTTTTCAACTAAGTTACTCCCTTTTACAGATGAACACCGTGCAACACCTGTCCAGGATACGGCACAACGGAGACATAGGCTAGACGTGCAGCAGGGACCCGTTGCAAGGATTCTTTTCAGATTAAGACTCTGCGTAAACCTTTTTTACTGTCTCTTGTTGATACACATCCCCTGGTTTCTTATTATAACCAAGGAGGAGGCTGGCATTTTGGCATAGGCCACGTCAGAATTTTGCGCGTACCTGGACACCAGGGGCTTACTGCAAAGGGCGTTGTTCTGCCCGTTTTCATAAAGACTGAATACCTTAGGGAGTGTTCAGCGTCTCGAGTTAGGCCTTATATGCATCAGCTCCGAATCATGTCTTTGGTCAAATGTTGGGTTTGCCCGTCTCCTGTGTTTTGTTGCCTTACGTTCCGCTCTATTGGCTAACGCGGCACCAGGAGAACTACTGCGATTGTGCCCCGGTTCGGCCAGGCGAGCACCTCAGTAGAGAAAGCTGAAAACTCACTGCCATGATATAGCGTGAGACTGGTCAACCACTTGATGACCCGCCGGAATCTATAGGATTCCTCCGCATTGATGAAGGGCCATTTCCCGGTCAGGCACATACGCGCCCCGAATTCGGGTGAGCGCGGTGCCCCTAGGGGCTATATAGTAGCCCCATTGTCAAACTCCTATGGCTAAGTGAAAGTGATAAAGCATTATAGTCCGGTTGCCTAGTTTGCTATGCTACCACCTCCTTTATAGGACCAAGACGTTGGATCAAGTGTGAAAATGCGCCTTTTGCAAACACCCCCGCATTATATGCGTGGGGGCTGAAGCCGAAGACTACCATCTTTCAGCTTATATACACATATACATCAATGGCCACACAGGAGGTATTTTAATTCTTGAAGGCACAAGTATAAAAAGCTTTTATATTTCATCGAAACATTGTTTCACAATAATACATGTTATTCGAACATAATATCCTTCAAGCACTACGTCTCTATTAAACGAGCGCCCTGCAAAACTTCCTGAAAATAGTGTTCGACAGGTACTCGGCTTCCGTCCGAATCTTGGGTTGCAACATCGGTGGCCTTCATCTCCGCCCAGTATGTCTTGACATGGGCAAGAGCCATCCGCGCACCCTCTATGCGTGCTGACCTCCTCATTGCATTGATATGCGGCACCGCACCAAGGAACTGCTGCACCAAGCCAAAATAACTCTTCGGCTCGGGCCTCTTCGGCCACAAAAGACTCACGACATCCTTCATCGCAAGTCCGGATAACCTATTCAGCTTCGCCCATTCGGCCAAGCGATCGGTTAATGGAAGTGGGCGCTCTGGACTATGGAACTGCGACCAAAAAACCTTCCCCGTTTCGTGATCCTCTTGATCTCGGAAGTGTTCAGCCGCGTCCGCCGCACTTGCCGCCAAGTCCAGATAAGCATCTTCCGCACTCCACAGCCGGTCCAACTGAGCATAATTAGGGTCCAGGAATTTACTCCGCAGCAGAAAGGGCTTTCCAGCCGCGATATCTCCGGCCTGACGCAGCTCCTCCTTCATAGCTCTCATTGCAGAGCGAGCATCCTTGTCCTCGGCAGTGGCCTTCTTCATGTCCTCTCGTACCGCCCGATCTTCTTTTTCAAGAAGCTTGCAGCGGTCGGCAGCATTCTTCAACTCCACGGCCATCTCGGCCATCTCCTTCTTGCTTCGGCAGTGAGCAGCCTGTTCGGCTTTTAGCTCTTCGGCCGCCTTTAAGGCAGCCGCGTCACTCTTTCTGGACTGCTCCTTGGCCTGGGCGAGCTCCGCCCGCAGGTTCTCCATGGTAGCGGCACCATCTGCATCAAGCATACTTGTTGTGAGGCAGGGGCATCAAGCTCCCTTACCAGGTGTCCGCGGAGAGATCACATACCTTGTGACTCGTCAAGACGCTTATTGACAAGCGCAATGTCGGCATCCGCCACGTCAAGTTGCCGCTTTAGTTCGGCAAATCCATCAGTCCGGCTAGCCACCGGACACTTCGCCACCTACATAGGAAGGGTGACATATTATACCTGGGATTATGATCCTCGGCGCGCTATCATTTTTGACAACACACCGAGTCTCAGCGGCTACTATCTACACAGGGCGCATTTTATATGTGGTACTGTCATAAGGTACATCATTTGCGTACCTCAAAACCTCTCAGTAAACTTCTGACGGCTTCATGCAATCCGCTCTCAGCGGACGAAATCCTTTCAATCACCGTACCCATTAACGCACGGTGATCTTCTGAGATAAACGCTCGCCCGAGCAGATCCTTCAGCTCCTCCGACTGTGCACCATATGGTGCCGGACTGTCCGATGGCCTTTTTCGAAGGCCGAACGCGGAGGGCTTTGAGGGGACATACGACTACCTTCCGGCCCCGCCGGACTTGGAGAAACCCTCCGTGACGACACCTCAGGGTCGCCCGCCTCGTAAGACGGTACGGCAGGGGGAGGCGTTTCGCTCTCTATCATCTCCGGACGAAGATCCCCCGAAGATGAGCTCTACTGAGAAGGGCTGAGATCCGAACTACAAGGTAAAATTTCGGTTATCAGAAATAGGGTAGGGATATCCTTTATTTTAAAAAGAACTCCCCTTCTTACTTACAACTCGGTGGAGGGCTGATCCCCTTGGGGGCATAATGCGGCCGAGGCATCTCTCGGCGCCGGACCCTCTAACGAAGATTTCTTCCCCCGCTTTGAGATCATGGTCTCCGGGTCTTCAGAGGCGGTCCTCTTCTTCCCTTGGATGGAGGGATTCTTGATCCCTCCTTTCCTGGCAGCCTCCTTCATGGAGGCGGTAGCTTCCTTGTTCCCCCCTTCACCTTCTTCCGAAGGCGCAACCTCCAGCATCCTGGTTAACACGGGATCCGGCGTGGTATCAGGGAGGGGGGCCGGACACCTGATTAACTTTGCTTTCACTATCCACTCCTGTTCAAGGGACAGCTCTTTTAAAGGGCAAGTTTGTAATGAATATAGGATGGCGTGTCCGGGCACAAGGCTACTTACTTGAGTATCCGGGCGATTGCAGCTCAGACCTGTGTCCTCAGTCAAGTCCGGACACATCTCTTGTGATCCGAAGAAAAGCTTGTACATCTCCACGGGCGTCGCGCCCATAAAATGTTGGAGAGCTCGTGGTCCCTCCGGGTTAAATTCCCATAGGCGGAGGGGGCGACGTCTGCAGGGCAGGATGCGATGAATCAGCATGACCTGCGCCACTACAACCAAAATGATCTCTCTCTCTCTAGGAGGTCTCGAATGCGGCCCTGCAACAAGGGCTCGTCCTTGGATGGCCCCCAGTCAAGCCCTTTATTGACCCATGACGCCAGCCTCGGTGGAGGACCCGGGCAAAAGGCAGGTGGCGCCACCCATTTGGTGCCCCTGGGAGCTGTGATATAAAACCACTCTTGTTGCCATAAACTAAGCTCCTCTTGAAAAGAGCCCTCGGGCCATGGAGCATTAGCATTCTTGCTTATAACAGCCCCTCCGCACTTTGCCTGTTGCCCCTTGATCATCTTCGGCTCCACTTTGAAGGTCTTGAGCCACAATCCGAAGTGAGGGGTAATGCGGAGGAAGGCTTCGCACACGACGATGAACGATGAGATGTGGAGGATGGGCTCCGGATCCAAGTCGTGAAATTCCAACCCATAGTAAAACATGAGCCCCCTCACGAAGGGGTCCGTTGGGAAGCTTAACCCCCGAAGGAAGTGAGACGCGAACACCACGCTTTCACAAGGCTTGGGAGTGGGAATGACCTATCCTTGGGCACGCAGCCTATGTGAAATTTCGCCGGTTAAATACCTGGCATCTCTTAGCTTTAATACGTCTTCTTCAGCAACGGAGGAAGGCATCCACCGGCCTTGCAGGTCGGAGCCGGACATCATCGAAGGTCCGAAGCGCCTGAATCTGGAGCTTTGGGTGTTGGAACTCGAGGCGAGGGGCGGATTCGATTGAGATTGAAAGAAGGGAGTGGAGCCTTGGTCTCTTTATAAAGAGGTTGAATACCAAGAGCCTCCCCCATGACCGTTCGGGACTCGCCTTCGATAGAGGAGGCGTGCCAACGGGCACGGTTGGGTTACCCACGCCTGTATTGATGAGAATCCCGGAATAAGGGGACACGATCTCTGCTTTGATAAGACGTGCCAAGGAAACCGCCTCGCGAAATGCGCTGAGGTGGGACAGTAAAAACAATTCGAATAAAGGCTTGGCCGTGGTGTGATGTCACGCCGCAGAATACGTCAACAGATTGAATTTGTGTAAATATTATTCTCTCTACGGTGGTATGTGGAACTTATTTTGCAGAGCCGGACACTATCCTGGTGTTCAAAATCTTCTATGAAGTATTCAGAGGAGGAACCCGCCTTGCAAAGCCGAAGACAATATGCGCGCCGGACTCGTCGTCATTGAAGCCTGGTTCAGGGGCTACTGAGGGAGTCCCGGACTAGGGGGTGTCCGGATAGCCGAACTATCATCTTCGGCCGGACTCCTGGACTATGAAGATATAAGATTGAAGACTTCGTCCCGTGTCCGGATGGGACTTTCCTTGGTGTGGAAGGCAAGCTTGACGATACGGATATGTAGATCTCCTACCATTGTAACCGACTCTGTGTAACCCTAACCCTCTTCGGTGCTTATATAAACCAGAGGGTTTTAGTCCGTAGGACGGACAACAATCGTACCATAGGCTAGCTTCTAGGGTTTAGCCTCTCTAATCTCGTGGTAGATCTACTCTTGTACTACCCATATCATCAATATCAATCAAGCAGGAGTAGGGTTTTACCTCCATCGAGAGGGCCCGAACCTGGGCAAAAACATCGTGTCCCTTGTCTCCTATTACCATCCGCCTAGACACACAGTTCGGGACCCCCTACCCGAGATCCGCCGGTTTTGACACCGACACTGGGGCTTGCCAGAAGTGCATCATGCCAGAAGAAGGCCGAATGATCCTCAATGATGTTCACTGGGGACTTGTGGTCACCATGCGTCCTCTCAGACCATCGTGGCCAAAGCATACCGAGCCGGATTTTACTGGCCACGTGCCAATGAGATGGCAAAACAAATAGTGGACAAGTGTGAAGGCTGTCAGTTTTACTCCAACATGTCCCATAAACCTGCATCAGCTCTAAAGACTATCCCACTCGTCTGGCCTTTTGTTGTTTGGGGATTGGACATGGTTGGACCCCTGACGACTGGCAGGAGCGATTTTACCCACGTGCTAGTAGCAGTCGACAAGTTTACCAAGTGGATCGAAGCTAAGCCCATTAAAAACCTTGAAGCAAGTACTGCCGTGAGTTTCATCAGAGAATTGATATTCAAATATGGTGTGCCACACAGCATCATCACAGAAAATGGATCGAATTTCGACTCCGATGAATTCAGAGCCTTTTGTGCCTCCCAAGGTACGAGGGTCGATTACGCTTCGGTCGCCCATCCTCAGTCGAATGGACAAGCTGAGTGGGCGAATGGATTCATTCTCAAAGGACTGAAGCCCCGGTTGATGCGTGACCTTAAGCATGCGGCAGGAGCTTGGGTTGACGAGCTCCCATTAGTGCTTTGGGGCCTAAGGACAACTCACAATCGGTCGACCGGACGAACTCCATTATTCTTAGTCTACGGAGCTGAAGCCGTGCTTCCACGTGATTTGCTCCACCCCGAGTCGAATTCTTCTCGGAAGAGGAAGCAGAACAAGCTCGACAAGATGCAGTCGACCTCCTGGAGGAGGAAAGAGAAATGGCCTTGATCCGGTCGACCATTTATCAAGAAGACCTACGTCGATTCCATGCAAGGAACGTAAGGGGTCGGGCCTTCCAAGAAGGAGACTTGGTTCTTCGAGTAGATCAGCAGAAGCCACACAAGCTCGCCCTGCTTGGGAGGGTCCTTTCGTCGTCACCAAGGTGCTCCACAATGGAGCATACCGTCTCTTCAATGTTGAGCACAACAAAGATGAACCACGCACTTGGAATGCGGATCTGCTCCGCCCGTTTTACTCTTAAGTATTTAGACTGATGAGATGTAATAAGAAATACCTCTTAGTTTGGCTATCAAAAGACATAATTTTACTTTCTTCCGAATGATTGTTGTTTATTTCTTTTCTATGTATCGCCTTAGCTGCGAATCTGTTTCGCCTAAGGAGAAGTGATAAAAATCCTACCGAGTGGTGAGTCCGCCTCCCACTTGGGGGCTTAGCTGCAGTCCAGTACTCGCCTAAGTGATAAAAATCCTACCGAATGGTGAGTCCGCCTCCCACTTGGGAGCTTAGCTGCAGTCCAGTACTCGCCTAAGTGATAAAAATCCTACCGAGTGGTGAGTCCGCCTCTCACTCGGGGGCTTAGCTGCAGTCTAGTACTCGCCTAAGTGATAAAAATCCTATCGAGTGGTGAGTCCGCCTCCCACTCGGGGGCTTAGCTGCAGTCCAGTACTCGCCTAAGTGAACAAAATCCTACCGAGTGGTGAGTCCGCCTCCCACTCGGGGGCTTAGCTGCAGTACAGTACTCGCCTAAGTGATAAAAATCCTACCGAGTGGTGAGTACGCCTCTCACTCGGGGGCTTAGCTGCAGTCCAGTACTCGCCTAAGTGATAAAACTCCTACTGAGTGGTGAGTCCGCCTCTCACTCGGGGGCTTAGCTCCAGTCCAGTACTCGCCTAAGTGATAAAAATCCTACCGAGTGGTGAGTCCACCTCCCACTTGGGGGCTTAGCTGCAGTCCAGTACTCGCCTAAGTGATAAAAATCCTACCGAGTGGTGAGTCCGCCTCCCACTCGGGGGCTTAGATGTTGTCCAGTGCTCGCCTAAGTTTGGAAAAATCCTACCGAGTGGTGAGCAATCCTCCCACTCGGAGGCTTAGCTGCAGCCCAGTGCTCGCCTAAGTTTGAAAAATCCTACCGAGTGGTGAGCAATCCCCCCACTCGGGGGCTTAGCTGCAGTCCAGTGCTCACCTAAGTTTGAAAAATCCTACCGAGTGGTGAGCAATCCTCCCACTCGGAGGCTTAGCTTCAGCCCAGTGCTCGCCTAAGTTTGAAACATCCTATCGAGTGGTGAGCAATCCTCCCACTCGGGGGCTTAGCTGCAGCCCAGTGCTCGCCTAAGTTTGAAAAATCCTACCGAGTGGTGAGCAATCCTCCCACTCGGGGGCTTAGCTGCAGCCCAGTGCTCGCCTAAGTTTGAAAAATCCTATCGAGTGGTGAGCAATACTCCCACTCGGGGGCTTAGCTGCAGTCCAGTACTCGCCTAAGTTTGAAAAATCCTACCGAGTAAGGAGCAATCCTCCCACTCGGGGGCTTAGCTGCAGTCCAGCACTCGCCTAAGTTTGCAAGTCCTGACCCTCCCCCACCCCGAAGGCTACACCATCAAGAAGAAGGACAAGATTGTGCGCATTGTCAAAGGCCTCTCCAATGGTTGACAGGAACGTCAAGACCATTGCTGAGTGCCTTGCTGATGAGCTGATCAAGGCTACTCAAAGATCGCCCAATCGATTGACACGAACGTAAAGACCATTGCTGAGTGCCTTGCTGACGAGCTGGTCAATGCTACTCAAGGATCGCCCAATCGGTTGACAGGAACGTTAAGACCATTCCTGAGTGCCTTGCTGATGAGCTGATCAATGTTGCCCAAAGATCGTCCAATCTGTTGAATGGAACGTCAAGACCATTGCTGAGTGCCTTGCTGATGAACTGATCAATGCTGCTCAAGGATCGTCTGATCGGTCGACTGGGTATTCTTCTTCAGCACCTGCATCAAACGATGAGAAACCGATCAATGTGATGAATAGATTTTGCTCGAAGATAAACCCAACATATTCAAAGATAAATTCAGAGTTTCCTAACCACAGATTAAAAGTACTCGGGCACCAGACCCGAAGGAGTTTTAATGATTACAAAATCACTCGGCATTCTGAGGAAAATAAAGGTGAAGCATAATGTTTTTCAGTCACTCGGCGGGAGAAGGACTGGCCGGATCGCAGAAGCTGTCGAGGTCGATGCTGTCGGCGATGTGAGTGGCTACCTTGAGGAAGGTGTCCATGAAGTCCTGGAAAGAGTGCTTCTTAGTATTCGCCACCTTGAGAGCTGCCAGCTTGTCTTCCTTAGCCTACTTGCAGTGCACTCGGACCAAAGACAAGGAAACATCGGCACCACAGCGGGCGGAAGATTTCTTCCACTCTTGCACTCGGCCTGGAATATGATTTAGTTGAGTCATCAGGGACTCGAGGTCTTGAGACAGCTCCGCCTGAGGCCAGAGTTCAGCATCCACTTGGGCCATCGCCGCCTTCAGTCGAGCAAGATAAGCAACCGCACCATCTAAGCGCGATTCCAATTGCAGCAGATTCATTGCAACGTCATCTTTCACAGGACAGTTGGTGGGGTCGAGACCCGTCTCGACCCGCCCAGTTTCAGCCTCAAAGTCCTGACATAGTTCTGTCCTATTGTGAAAATTGATGAGTCAACAGCATGACAACAAAGTTTAGTCAGCACAAATTAATTGCAGTCGAATGATCATACCTTCAAGCTTCAGAACAAGTTTCACGGCGAGTTGCTCCAGACAGGACTCTAGCTTGTCTGTCTTGGTCCTGAGATCGCCGACTTCAGTGGTCAGATTCTCCTTGTCCTTCTTCAGCTGCTCTACTTCTTGATTATCGTCCGAGAGGGCAGTCTTCAGCTGCGCGTTCTCCTCCTCCAATTTACTGACCGAAGCCAGCTTCTGGTCCGCAACCTTCGTCTTCTCGCGTGCTTCCTTCTGAGCAGCTGCCAGATCCAGATCCTTCTGCTCTAGTGCCTCCTTCATCTTCTCTAAAGAAACAACACTCTTCAGACGAGACTGAAGTTGGCAATTTTCACTATGCACATCTGCTAGTGTGAAATCACTCGGCTCAAAAGACTGAAAGAAAACCTAGTGCCAAGTGTGAAGCTACAAAGCAGACAAAACGGTTGAATGATTACCTCCCATGATGGCCGTTTCCTCTTGAGCAGTCTTGAGATTCTTCTTTGCGAGTTCAAGGTCAAGTTCAACGCTAATATGCTTCTTCTTTTATTCAGTGAGCCGAGCTCCAAGATCACAAGACCTCTACCGCCGGAAAGACAGACATGTCAGTCGACAGAAATAAGCGACAGTGAAGGAGAAGAATTACTCTAAGACTACTGCCGAATCAAATATCCAACAGTAGTCTCGGGGACTACACCCAGTGGGTGCACTTAGCGTGCCCCCAATGGAACAGATCAATGCCCAGCAAGGCCTACTCAGCGTGAGTTCAAAAAGAGAGAGAGAGAGAGAGATACATCATTAGACCTCAGTCGACTGCCAGCAGTCGACCGCAGTCTCGGGGACTACACCCAGTGGGTGCACTCGGCGTGCCCCCACTGATTCGAACAATTTACTGAGACTCAGCTCGAGGCGAGCAGAGTTGAATATTTCCTAAATTCTAAATGAAGGAAAACCCACTCGGTGATCAGATATAAAGCAACACTCAAAAGTTCAGTCAGAAATTTGCTGACCTGAACATTGGTCTGAAGGGCAGTGCTGGCGTTGTAAGCTACCTGACTAGCTTCATGCATCACTTTCACCTGCTCCATGACAAGGTTCACCTGACGAAGAGCTTCCCTAGCGGCGCCCGGCGAGTCGTCTGGAGTTTGATACGTAGCAAAGAGGGATGGCTCCAGAGTGGTCGAAGTAGTTACCGGGTCGAACGAGTGGAGTTGCACCGGTGCAGCAGGTGTCTGTGCAGTCGACCCCAACGGACGATCAGTCGTCAGCGGGTTGGCGAATGTGACGTTGGTCCGAACCGGCCCTTCGGTACATTCGACTACTGCCTCAAGCGCCGCCGACGACTGAGGAACTTGGATTTCAAGCCTCCTCCGGCTTGAGCCTCCACTCTTCTTCCTCCTGTCCTATAGAGGCGCTTCTTCTTCGTCATCAGGGAGCACAACGACCTCTTGCGGAGCTACATAAAGAGAGAAGTATCAAATTTTCAGCCGATTGATCGCCCACTCGACTGAATGGAACTTGGTCGATCGGACATACCGACTCGTGAGGTGGCCTCTTCGTCTCCTGGCACCTTGTCAATGTCCATGTCAGTGGCGGCAGAGGTGGGACTGGAAAGACACATTAATTGGTCGGTCAGAACAAGAAAATCTTCAGTCGACCTACGAAAACGCAAATAAGATACTCACCCTGAAGCAACGGGGACGTCCATCTTAATTCGCGGCAATGTCTTCCGGGCCTTGGGAGGAACCACTTTAGGCTGCTTGGCCACCTTCTCCGTCGGCTCCGGAGTCGACGTCCGAGTGCGCTTCTGAGTATTGACACTCGGGCCCACGCTTTTTTCGCGCCCGCCTGCCGGATCTTGCTGCTATTTGGATCGACGTTCGGAGCGCGGCGGCAAGTCGGCTTCTTCCTCCTCGTCCGACTCCTCGCTCTCCTCCATATACTCTTCTCTCGGAGATTCCCATTCACCACTTTCCTCCGCACTGTCCTCCCCCTCCTGGTCCTTCTCCAAAGCTTGTTCACCGTTGGGCATCGAATGCATCACAGTGAATACCTGCAGAACAAATCAGTCGAACGAGAGTCAGTCAACATCAAGTACAGTCGGAGCATGAGTGGGAAGCAGTCGGAACAAAAAGTATACCTTGTCGGGCGGGTTTCCGTCGCTGAATGGGACAACTCTCCTAGATCCTCTGGGGTTGTCCTTTTTGCCTGTGATGCCCCTCAGCCACAAAGCTATGGTTTCAGACGACACTTCTTCTGGATGGACCCGAGCAGTGTCATCCAGTCTAGAGTACAACCACATCGGGTGATCGCGGGCCTGGAGAGGTTGGATGTGTCGACTGAGGAACACTTCCAACAAGTCCATGCCGGTAACACCATCATCGATGAGCTGGACCACTCTATCCACCAACATCCGCGTCTCCATGGTCTCATCAGCGATTACTTTCAGTGGGGCAGGAGTCTGAACACGGTCAAACGAGAAGGGGGAAGACCAGTCGACTGACCTGGAGCTGCGACGTCCTGGCAGTAGAACCAGGTCGACTGCCAGCCTCTAACAGATTCAGGGAGAGTCATGGCAGGAAAGGCACTCCTATTCCTCTTTTGGATACCTAAACCCCCACACATCTGGATGACGTGGGTTTTTGAGTCACTCGACTTCGCCTTTTTTACCGACTAGGAACGAATGGTGAAGATGTGTTTGAAAAGACCCCAGTGCGGTTGACACCCTAAGAAGTTCTCACACATCGATACAAACGCAACTAAATATGTGATGGTGTTGGGAGAAAAATGGTGGAGCTGAGCGCCAAAGAAGTTCATGAATCCCCGGAAGAAAGGATGCGGAGGGAGCGAGAAACCCCGGTCGACGTGGGTGGCGAGCAGAACACACTCACCCGGTCGAGGTTGCGGCTCCATCTCCCCCTTCGGCAGCCTCGCCGCTCCCTTGGCGATCAATCCAGACTCCTCCAGTTCGGCTAGATCCTCCTGCCGGATCGAAGATCGGATCCAATCGCCCTGGATCCAGCCCGGCGGCAGCCCCGCACGCGACGACGGCCCACGGTTCTGCTTCTTGCCTTTCACCGCCCCCGTCGCCTTCTTAGCGTGCTCTAGCGCTGCCGTCTTGTCCTTCACCATGGCTGGAGAGCAGCAGCGTCGATATCGGACGAGCTGGACACGATGGAGAAGCAGAGGAGAAAGAAGAAGGAACAGGCGTGCACAGTGCCAGCGCCTCGGGCCCGTCGCCTTATAAAGGGCAACCTCCGAGTGACTGACGCATGGGACCAGGCAATCCCGTCAAATCCCGCAACAGTTGCGTGCAGCGTACGTGGTGAAAAAGGCGGCATGGTAATCAAGGCATCACTACTTATCCGGCCCGCCCGTTTTGGTGCTCTCCACCCTGCACGCTTCCCCAAAATTTTGTATCCCGCGAGATCCGGGATACACTACAGACAATCGCGCCCAAGATCCCGCGCTCCAACACAGCACTCGACACATGAGGTCACCAGTTCAATCGACAGCTCACTGAATGGATCAAGGCGACTGAGTAGACACCGAAGTATCGACGCGAGCGTTCAGTCTTGCAGAAGATACTCGTGAAGACACGAAGCTCGGAGCGGATTCAACTTCAACCTACTTTTCACTCATACCTTAATCCATTCGGGGGCTACTGATGAGGATACAGACCTGGGGTAGGGTCACAGGCCTGACCTATACGTCCTACGCAATGTCACTACCACAGAATGCAAGAAGATCAAGAAACTCCATGAGACCCCTGGTCAAAGGTGTCGAGTGCAATCCACTCGACATCATGTCACTCGGGATTCTCTCAACCTACTGTCACTCGACTAACAAGAGAATCACTCGACCTCCCGAAGACCAGAAGTCACTCAACATGTAACGGACATGCATTCACTCTGTAGTCTTTAAGGTCATTAATAGCACTTAAGGCTGGCGTTACCAGTAAGGCCACCACTTTATGTACATCAACTCCCTTGTAATGGAGGGCGGGAGAGGTCCTGGCGAACTCTATATAAGCCACCCTCCTCCTCTGGCACAAGGGTTCGCACCCCCTGTAGTATCACACGCATAATCCAATTGACCGCCTCCGGGCACCAAGACGTAGGGCTGTTAGTTCCACCGTGAAGGGCCTGAACTCGTAAATCTCGTGTGTACACCTTCGCCATAGCTGAGATCTTGCTTCTCCATACCTACCCCCTTTCTACTGTTAGTCTTAGAACCACGACAGGTACCTGGTCCCAGAGTGTATTGTGGCCACGACGGTGGTCGAGGGGTCTGGAGGTAGAAACGGGGCCACCCAGGACTAGCCCGATGGGGTCTGAATCGGAATGGCCGGGAGAGTGTCATGACAATGAAATGGTTTCGTCGGAATGTCGTTGGTCCACCCGAATGGGATTGCGAGGCCATGGGTTCCTTAGTGTGGGTACAGTGTACTAACCTCTGCAGAGTGTTTTTAATCTATCGATAGCCGAGTCCACGGTTACGGACATGCTCGAAAGTAGGGTACACCATGGGTCAACACTGAATAACATTTGCACACTAAGTTTGCACTAAGGATGGCAGTGAGGCCATCATGTTGAGGTGGACCATGAGTTGGTCGGGTGGTGATCGCCGCAAGGGTCACGGGCCATGAGTTGGTCGGGTGGTGATCGCCGAAAGGATCACAAATGTGTTTTAGAGATTATCATGATGTGGTCTGGAAATGATCACGTCCGGTAAGCAAGTCCATGCAACGAGTACCAGTTGAGCATAGTCACAGCATGTTGGATATATGGTTGCATTGTTGATTAACTGGTTAAATATCATGATATTGTTTGTCATTATGTTTATGCTTATTGTGAGCTTGCAAGTACATTCAATGTACTGACCTGGCGTGTCATGCTAGATTTCAGGAAAGTCTCATTGGGAAGGAGTGCTGTCCGAGTCTAGACCGTGTCCACATCGGTGTCCCTGTGCTATGGAGTCCCGCTACGACGTTGTTCCGCTGCCGAGTAGTTGTCATGATCGAGGCCCCTTTATGTTCACTAAATAATGTACATATTGTTCAGCCGCACCATGTGTGCCGCTTGGCCTTGCTAACTGTTGTAATATAAACTATGCTCCGCTAGCATAAATAAAGCGGTTGTTTTTCTGTAGCAAGTTGTTATGTGTTGCCAGAAGACAAGGTCTCTGGGCTGGCAATGCAAGGTAAACCGGTAGCTCTGAGCCAGGGTGCCAGAACGCTTGGTATGAGCCGCGCTGACTGTAGGCCACGCTAGACTAAGCCGAGTTAACTGGATGTTAGATACGAGTTGTAGCTGAGTGCCGGTAGTAATTGTAGCTGGTTGTTGCATTGCATGCACTGATTTTATTTTTATGCTAACCTGCTAATGGTTGTGAGTGTAGATGGCTCTGGTGCTATATCCGTGCCAGTTGCAGCTGATGCCGTACACGTCGCCGCATCTCCTTCGTAACGTGTGGCGTCGGCTGTACCCTCACGGAGGCGATCCAACCTATCGTGTGTACCGAGAGCGCCTAGCTGACTCAGTGTATGAGTATCACGCCGTGGTTACTTTGCGCGCCAGTACCGATTCCAGCTCTTACACTCGTACCTCTTGAAGCGGCTACGCTTCTACCGCTTCTTAGGCTGTCCAATTTGCTGCATTCGAGGTACGTGTTGAGCTCCGCTACAACGAGGTCCGGATGCAGAACCACCTAGGTTTCCATTACTATCCTTCTCTCCATGATAATGGAAGTGTCCGTTTCCCTGTCATTGATCCGGAGTCTGATAGTGTAGATAGCCACCTTTCTCGCTACGTCAGGGCTAGCTATCTTCTGATCTACGAGCTGGCTCGTGAGCTGAGTCGTGCCCGCACTGCCTTAGCCTCTACTTTAGTCTCTGCTCGCTCAGCCACTACTCCAACATCGGTAGGATTTACTCGCTACATTCCTGCCAGTTCTAGATCCCCTGTTTCTCCGGTTACTCCTCCGAGTAGCTCGGGCACCGCGACTGTGAGTCCACTTAGTGCTCCTGCTGAGTGGGTTTCACTCCTTGCCACTCCTGTAGCCCCGATGATCCAGCCTCCACCTGCCCCAGAGGGAGAGCCTCAAGACAGCGTCGTCGTGTCACTTTTAACCCGGAGGTCTCCGTTAACCCTGTCAGTTCTGGATCCGAGTCCGCTTCAGGAGAGGACCCCGCAGCACCAGCAGAGCAGTAGAGCTTTCGAGTATTCACCCTCGTCGGGATGGAGTATGGATGTAGTTGTACGAGTCATGATGTTTCGTTTCATGTATGAGGGTAGTTGGACCTGGCATGTTGTTATCTTTCATGTATGAGTCTATGTATAATTATGTTGGACTTTATTTTATTCGCCATATTTTCTTCGCCTTTTCGGTTTCACTTGGATTTTTGTTGCTAGCTTTCTCCCCAGTTTATGTTGAATGTTTCTCATCTCGGTTATGTTAACTTGGGAAAAATCATATTAGATGACACGGGGAGGCTGTAGTAGCAACGTTCGCGAGGGTTCTCCCTTTCAGCGTTCTGCACGACAGGCAGGACAATCACCCGAGCCGTACGTTCCACCACCACCTCCACCGCCAAATCCGCCCTCCACCGAGCAAATTATGCGTATGTTCGAGGAACGACGAAATAATGATCTGATGGAAATATTCAGAAGTATTCAAGCAATGGTTGGACATAATGGAAATCAGCCTGTTCCTCACTCCAAGTTATCTGATTTTCAAAGGACTAAGCCTCCCAGTTTCAGTCAGGCCAATGATCCCTTGGATGCAGATGATTGGCTGAGAATTATGGAAAAGAAGCTTGAGGTTGCTCGAACTGATGAAGAGGATAAGGTTCCATTTGTAACACATTATTTGGAAGGCGCTGCTGCTATGTGGTGGGAAAATGAAAGAGCCATAGGGACTGCTAATGAAGCAATTACCTGGTCAAGATTCAAGGAGCAATTCCGGAAATATCACATCCCTACGGGAATTATGAAGACTAAACAGCGTGAATTTCTCGCACTCCTCCAAGGAAGTCAGTCAGTGGGGGAATATTTGCAGAAATTCAATCACCTGTCACGTTACTCTCAATATGACGTGGCCAATGAAGAAAGGAAGATGGAAAGGTTTCTTGGTCGATTAAACCCGCAACTTCGCTGTGCCCTCAGTGTGTTCAATTTCCCAGATTTCCAAACCCTGGTGAACAAGGCTTTCATTGTTGAAAGGGAACACAAGATTGTATCAGATAACAAGTTTACCCATAACTATCACAAGCCCAAGTTTGAGCCCAAAAAGGAAATGCAACCAGTGCAGAAGGTTCGTACCTGGCAGCCAACCCAGGTAGCATACCAGCCTAATTGGCAGCAAAATGTTAACCAGGCCACCACCCAATTCAAGAATGACGTGCTCAACCCAGTTCTGGAAAATCGCATGCGCAACAATTCTTGTTACAGTTGTGGACAAACCGGACATTATGCCAAACAGTGCCCCAAGAACAAACGGACCAATGTTACGTTCAAGCCACAAGTCCATTATTTGGAGGCAGGTCCAAGTCAGCACGACGTCACGGGATACGTTCATCACATTTCCGGTGACGAAGCCCAAGAAAATCCCGAAGTCGTCATTGGTATGTTCCCTATTAATAACATACCTGCAGTAATTTTATTTGACTCTGGGGCTTCCCACTCTTTTAATTCTCGGAGTTTTGTTGCCCAAAACAAATTGCCTTGTTCACTGTTGGGCAAGAATATGCTGGTACAAACCCCAGGATCTCTTATCAGAAGCAATCTAGTCTGCCGCAATGTGGAAGTCCGTTTTCAACCTCTTTGATACTTATTGAGTCTGATAAATTGGATGTTATCTTGGGTATGAATTGGCTGACTCAGTACCAAGTATGCATAAATTGTCCAACCCGAGAAGTCAACTTGACCGGCCAAGATGGACAAACTACAAAGTTTATTGCTCGTAGGAGCATACCCTCCAAGGAAATGGTCTTTATAGCAATAGCTGAAATGGAATTAATTCCGGTGGTCAGCAAGTTTTCTGATGTATTCCCAGAAGAACTGCCAGGCATGCCACCCGATCGAGAGCTTGAGTTTGCAATAGAACTTGTGCCGGAAACCACACCAATACACAAGAAATATTATCGAATGCCGTCATCCGAATTAGTGGAGCTAAAGAAACAGCTTGACGAAATGCTCCAAAAAGGGTATATCCGCCCTAGTGCCTCACCATGGGGATTACCTGCTATTTTTGTGGACAAGAAAGATGGCAACCTCCTTATGTGTGTGGACTACCGACAGTTGAATGATGTCACGATCAAAAACAAATAACCTCATGATTTGTTCGATCAGCTCAGTGGAGCCAAGGTGTTCTCAAAGATTGATTTGCGGACTGGATATTATTAGCTGAAAATTAAAAAGGAGGATATTCCCAAGACCGCATTCACCACTCACTACGGTCTCTATGAATATACAGTCATGTCCTTCGGCCACACCAACACCCCCGCCTTCTTCATGCACATGATGAATAAAGTATTCATGGATTTCCTCGATAAGTTCATGGTCGTCTTCATCGATGATATACTTATTTACTCAAGAAGTGAAGAAGACCATAAGGAGCACCTCCGAGCAGTGTTGCAACGAATCTGTGAGCACCAGTTATACGCCAAATTCAGTAAATACGAGTTTTGGCTCAAGCGAGTTGGATTCCTCGGGCATGTGCTATCCGCTGAAGGTATAGCCGTGGACCCAAGCAAGGTGAAAGACGTGCTCGACTGGTTGCCACCCGCCATCGTATCTCAGATCAGGAGTTTTCTTGGATTAGCCGGATACTACCGCCGTTTCATTGAAGGGTTTTCCAAGATTGCTAAATCCATGACGGAGCTGCTCAAAAGGGATAAGAAGTTTGAATGGACTACGGACTGTGAGAAAAGTTTCACCGAGTTGAAGAAACGCCTGACAACTGCGCCAGTATTAAAACTTCTAGATATCTACCGCAGTTTTGACGTATACTGCGACGCTTCCCGGCAAGGACTAGGATGCGTACTTATGCAAGATGGCAAGGTAGTAGCTTATGCCTCACGGCAGCTATGACCTCACAAAGGAAATTATCCCACTCATGATTTGGAAATGGCTGCAGTAGTTCATGCTTTAAAAATTTGGAGACACTACCTCATCGGAAAAAGGTGCCAATTTTTTACCGATCACAAAAGCCTCAAGTATATATTTACTCAGCCGGATTTAAATCTCCGTCAAGGAAGATGGCTTGAGTTGGTCAAGGATTATGACCTTGGAATAAATTACCATCCGGGTAAGGCCAACGTGGTTGCCGATGCACTCAGTTGAAAGCCCGTCAGTTTAAATGTCATGTTGGAATCTTTGCCTTCCGAACTTAAAGAAGAGATTGCTCAGCTCAACCTGGTCATAGTTGAGGCTGGCCTTGCCAATATTCTGAAGGTTACCCCTACTCTTGAGGAAGAAATCCGCAAAGCCCAGTCAGGCGATGCCGATCTGCAAAAACGTATCAAGTCTTCCGATTTCTCGAAGGATCAGTGCGGTACCCTCCGATTCAGGGGAAGGATTTGTGTGCCTAATCAAGCGGATCTGAAGTAGAAAATTCCGTCAGAAGCCCATGAATCCTCATATTCAATCCACCCGGAGGTACAAAAATGTATGAAGACCTTCGACAAATATCCTGGTGGGATGGAATGAAGAAAGACATTGCTTATGTCGTGGCCTGTTGTGACGTATGCAACAAAGTAAATGCAGAACATCAGAAACCAGCCGGACTTCTCCAACCGCTGCCAGTGTCACAATGGAAATGGGACGATGTCTGTATGGATTTCATCACAGGACTACCTAAGACCCGACGAGGCAATAATGCGATCTGGGTCATAGTGGATACATTAACCAAGGTGGCCCACTTCCTCCCAATCAAAACCTCATACCAAGCAGATGAGCTTGCAGAACTGTATGTATCCAGAATAGTCAGTCTGCATGGAGTTCCCTGAACCATCACTTCTGACCGAGGTTCGCTTTTCACCTTCGCTTTTTGGTCTCGCCTCCATCAGGCCCTCGGAACGGAATTGAAATACAGTACCGCTTATCATCCTCAGACGGATGGGCAGACAGAAAGGGTAAATCAGATACTCGAAGATATGCTCCGAGCCTGTGCTTTGGCCCAAGGACCACAATGGGAAGATTGCTTGCTGTACACCGAGTTCTCGTATAACAATGGCTTCCAGACCAGTTTAAAGATGTCACCATATGAAGCTTTATATGGCCGTAAGTGTCGCACTCCATTAAATTGGTCTCAAACCAGAGATAGCCGTATTTTCGGAACGGATCTCATGCTGGAAGCCGAAAAGCAAGTCAAGGATATCCGGGACAGATCGCAATTGGCCAAATCGTGACAGAAAAGTTATTACGGTGCAAAGCATCGACCGATCAGCTTTGAACGCGGAGAACATGTCTACCTTCGAGTCACGCCTATGAAAGTAATCAAAAGGTTTCAAACCCGTGGAAAATTGGCACCCATGTTTATTAGTCCATTTCTCGTTATGACACGAGTAGGTGCTGTGGCATATCAATTGGAGTTCCCCCCTGAGCTGTCAGACGTGCACAACGTGTTCCACATTTCACAATTGCGACGGTGCATATCACCGCCCGAGAAAAAGACCAACTTGACAGAGATAGAGCTGACAAAGGACTTGACCAATGAACAGAGGCCATTGAAAATTTTGGATCAAATGGAAAGGGTCACTCGCAGTAAAGCACGAAAGTTTTACAAGGTCCAATGGATGCATCATACCGATTCGGAATCAACCTAGGAATCAGAAGAACTTCTAAGGGCATGTTATCCAGAATCGTTTTCCCAAGCAGCCGAATCTCGAGGACGAGATTCATTCTAAGTGGGGGAGGTTTGTGACAGCCTGGTTTTTGCCCTCTCTTCTTTGCTTGAATTTCAGTTGAATTGGTTTTGAATTTGGAGTTTTGAATCATTTCATTTGGACTTAACCACTTGGGTACCCCTTTATTTTCACCCAAGTGTTCCCTCTCCTCCTCACAACCATCATTTCACCCCTGGTCCAACCCAAAAATATTGTTTGGAATATTTTTCTTAAATGAAAAATATTCATTTTGGCCTCCAAAACCCTAGCTAACCCTTTGAGCTCCAAAGCAACCCTAATTTTTCTTGCCCCAAAAATCCTGAGGAAAATTCCAATTATTCTTTGGGCCCTAGGGCACCTTTCTAAGCAAAAATATTTCACCACTCTTTGGAATATTTTGGCTACAGAAAATAAAGTCACTTCTGGACAGAAATGGTAGTTTCTACAACAATTACCTTTTTACTAGCTCCATTGTAGCTGGTTTTTCCTGTGCCTATTAACCTTAGTAAGAGTAAGTAAAACCCCAAAGCTCAACCCTTAACTCCTAGTGGTTTGACCACAGTAACTCTCCAAAGTTACTGTCTAGTAACTTGTCAGCAGCACAAATTTATTTCTACTGCACCTGGAACCTAACCAAACCGTGGTAACAACTCAGTTTACTAAGGACTACATGCCAGACATCTTTGTTAGTGCGTAGGGTGGCCTGATGTCATGGTTCACGCAGTGACCGCGTTCGTCCGAGCGTGCTGGCATGCAATATGCGTGCTCTGCGCGCCGCCAGCGCTCTGTTGAGCGCGTGCTCGCTGCCCAGCCGGCCAGAGCGTGCCACACCTCGCCACCATCCTCGTCTCCACCTCCATAACTCCCCCCTGCCGCTCGCCGACGCCGGAGCTCGCCGCAGCGAGCACGGGCACGGTCCGGCCAACGGCACAGTGTGCGGCGCACTGTGTTCGTCGCTTTCCCCCTCGCTCCTGTGCTCGTCCACGCCCGCGCACAGTTCCTGCATGACCTCGGTCGTCTTCTCCCTCTCTCTCTGGCGCCGTTCCAAGCCGGGCACTGTGGACCAGTGTCCTCCGACGGAGCCCGAGCCCTCCTCGTCGCCCGCCTATAAAAGCAGCCACCCGCAGCCTCTTGGAGCAGCCACAGCCACTCCCACTTCCTCCTCGAGCCAGTAGAAGCCGCAGCCCGGCCGGGCAGGCCGCGGGCTGCCGTCTCGAAGCCGAGCTCGCCGGCGATCCCCTTCGGATCGTTCCCGCAGCTCCAGCCCTTCCCAAGCCAAGGCAACCCTTCCAGGGCCTCCGCCTCTCCTCCGTGAAGCCAACCCATCCCTCTGGAGCCCCTGGAGCCGCCCCAAGCCGCCGTCGTCTTCATCTCTGGCAACCTCCGCCCTCTGCCTTCGCTGGAGAGGTCAAATCCGACGCCGTCCGGTCACTGCTAGCTACGCTACCGGTATGGGCAGGTGCGCAAACATCTTCTCTGTCGATCCCCCCCTCTCGTTTGACTCCAAGAAGCCTCATCACCGGCGTGTGCTCCGGCGAAGCGCCGCCTCCCTCTGTTTCCCTCTCCCCTCCCTCCGGCCTGACTAGCAGGGCCCGCTAGTCAGCCACTCATTACGCGCGCGAAGAGGTATGAGTGGCGGCGCCCCGGGTGTTTACGCTTTCGATGTCACCCCCCTGTTTATTTATTTCAACTTCATTTAAAATCCAGGAAACTTCAAATGGCCATAACTTTTTATCTATAAGTCCAGATGCATTGATTCTTTTTGCATTGTGTTCCATGTCCAAAAATCTAACAGCACCCAAAAGATGGGATTTTTCCTTGCTGTCTAGATTTTTTGGTAATTTTCAGAAGGTTTCTTGATGTTTTCTTTTTGTGGTTTTGATTATTTTCTGAAGAGCCAGCTTGTCTTGAGGATCACCAGGAGCTTTGTGAACCTCATCAGCACTAAGGCAAGCCACAATAACATTTTCATATAACATTTCAATATTTGTGATTTTCCTACTTGAACCTATGAATAGTTATGCATTTAAAATTAGTTATATAATGAGTATATTCTGTTGGATGCTTGTCATGTTAAAATACTTGAATTACAGAATGTTTGAATTGAATTTTGTTGGTAAGCTAAGGAGAACTTACTTACAAGTAATGAATAAAGGATATGGTCATAGAGTTTAATAATTAGTTTAATTATTATTTCTGCATGATGAAAAATGATGAGATTGCTAGAAATGATTCTGGTGTAAGTGAGGTGTGATATTAACCAGAGTAGTAGCATGAGTTGATGATGGCTCTGTAGGAGCATGGTTGATTCAGTTATTTGCATGGTTATGTGATGCATGTGTTAAGTGATGCATAGTGTGGCATTATGACACCGGTTATTTTCACATTAAGTTGAACCTGATTAATAACTCAACTTGAATATGTTGTTGACCGGGTCATGGTGCCACTGAAACAAGTCTTCCCCAGTGCAACCACATTTGCCGGTATGGGACGACCTTAATGCATTTTATTGTCGTGCCTCTGGTCGGTGCCACCATTTAGGGAAGGTTATGGGCGTGCTGTACCTTGGCCCGGTAGGCAAGCATAACTTTGTGAGCCCGTTGTTAAGTTAAGTTTTGGTACCGGGTCCCAGAGTGGATCGTGGCCACAACGGTGGTTGAGGTGTCTGGAGGTAGATACGGGGCACCCAGGACTAGCTCGATGGGGTCTGAGTCGGAATGGCCGGAAGAGTGTCATGACATGAAATGGTTTCGTCGGAATGCCGTTGGTCTACCCGAATGGGAGTGCGAGGCCATGGGTTCCGTAGTGTGGGTACAGTGTTCTAACCTCTGCAGAGTTTTTTTAATCTATCGATAGCCGAGTCCACGGTTACGGACACGCTCCAAAGTAGGGTACACCATGGGTCAACACTGAATAAAATTTGCACACTAAGTTTGCACTAACAGTACTAGGGAAAAGCTTATACAGAGACGCTTACTAGTAGCGCGGGTTTATACCCCTCGCTACTGCTACTTACTAGTAGCGTGGGTTTTTAACCCTCGCTACTACTAAGTTGATAGTAGTAGCGCGGGTTTATAAACCTCGTTACTACTAAGCGGTCTCTACCGTGCCCCCGGGACATGCCATAGTAGTAGCGAGGGTTATAAACTCGCGCTACTACTAAACAGTGTCAACCGTCCCCACCAAAAACATGTCATAGTAGTAGCGTGGCATAAAAAACCGCGCCACTACTGAGTACTACGTTTTCGAACAACCTGAAATCCCCGTCTCCTCGTCCAACCCGCCGCCCCACGAATCCGCACACACACTCCACATTCTTTGCCGATTCCCCAAACCCACCGCCGCCGCGCCGCTCTCCTCTAACCCAACCACGCCGGTGGTGGCCCCCTCCTCCCCCAAGCACCGGTGGCCTCCTCTTCCTCCAGCGCCGAACTCCAACCTTCTCCTTATCTCCCAAGCGAAGGGAAAGAGGGAAGGCCCCAGATCGGGTGAGACCAGATCCACGGCGGCATCGGCACACCATCATCGACCTGGGATGCGACCACCATGGTCGCCGTCGTTGTCTCCTCCATGGAGGTCCGACCCGCCAGGATCAAGCCGCGGCCTGAGCCTGCCATGGGGAATCCGCCCCGATTGCAGCGTGTAGGCAGGCACTGTAGGAAGAGGAAGAGGGGGGAGGGAGGGGGACGGGGGAGGGCAACGCCCGTAGCCGCGTGTGCGTGGTCGTGGCGCCGGAGCGGCGGAGGAGGGGTAGGGCGATGCTCGCCGCGCCGGCCTCGACGGGCAACTGCGTGGTGCCACCTTCCTCCAAGATCGGCCGCCTCGTGTTGCGGCTGCTGGCAGTGGCACAGCTAGTCTCCCACCTCACCACCACCGCTGTTTGCCGTCCGTCCCTCCTTCCGTCCATGGCGGCGGCGACCTCCGGCATCAGCAGGCTCAGCGCGGCGGCGGGCAACAACAATGGCGACGTCGGCCTCCAAGACCCTATCCCGGCCTCTGTTGGAATATGTAGGTACCCACTCTTCCCCTTCCCCTTCACTTGCTGCCCACTCTATTCAAATCTGTTTCTGCATCCTCTATTACAACTTGTTTGCTCTCTGTTTTTTGGAGATGTGCTAGCCTGTATGAATGTATAATTGGTACGTAGCTCAAAACAAAACTTGCAAATGGTTCAATACATTTACAGGCAGCACCGGGATGGCATGGTTGAACGCAAAAAGCAAATGCCATGACTGACGAAACTGAAAAATTAAACACTTAGTATCAAACCATGTGACTTCTTGCCTATGTTTTTAAGGCGACGCTTTGCTTTAAGGCGCTGGGGGGGGCGCTTCGACGCCTAGGCGACGCCTAGGCGCCTAAAGCGGACGCCTAGGCGCCTAAAGCGCAAAGCGCTGGGGGGGCGCCTCGACGCCTAGGCGTCGCCTAGGCGTCGCCTTACGGACGCCTTAAAAACATAGGTTCTTGCACGATGCATCAAACATAGTATCTGAAACAAGATTATCCTCCTGCCTACCTGCCTGCAATAGGATGTTCTGTAATGGCACTACACGCCGTCTCAGACGGCTGTCGCCGGTGGCGAGGTTAAATATTCTTCTCGTGATTGGCCCGAGACAGTGTTTGCATACACATAGCGTATGTATGATGCTTACGAAAGGTCAACCGGTATGATCCGCAGTATAATTTTCTCATACTTCTGACGCTTCTGTAATTTTCTCTGTCAGCACTGATCTGTTATTAATGTTTAGTTTACTGAAATGAAACTTATCGCGTACTTGTACAAACTAGCCAGTAATTTTTCTAGCAGCATTGTTTTCGGCCAAGGACCTGAAAAGAGTTTTGGCTTTGCAAGGGTGGTCCTGTTTCTAAACAGCTGAAACATCCTCCTTAACTTGTTTCTACATTACTGCCAGAGAAGTAGTATCTGTAAACAACGTTTTTGCTGCATTTTTATACCTATGTATGGGTGATCCTACATTCTCAAGTAAATGAGGTTTGTGGTCCTGAACAAACGTCGGCGGTTTTGATGGAGCTGACGGTATTTTGTCACTGAACATGCATCCATCTTACTCAATGTCAGAATGGACATGAAAGAATCAGCAGTAAAGTTTGTGATCTACTGTGGAGCTCTCCTAAATTAGTATTTTGGAAGGAAATATTAGTGGCATTTACATGTACAAGATACTTGCATCTTGCTAATCTAGTATTTTTTTGAGTGTGCGAGAGATTGTCGTTAACTTGGTAGTAATTCAGTATCAGGATACTATTCATCATTGTTTCCGATCATTAAAATATGGGCAGGTGGCTAAGAAGAAGAATAGCACTGGAGCAAGTTTGATGGGCACACTTGCTATATCTTCCATGAGTGTTATTTCGCCCGAAAAAATGTGTTGTAATTGCAAGGAACTGATGCTTGCACCTCATCCGATCTGGAATAACTATAATCCTTTGTCTTCTCCTGACATTCTCCTTGATCCCATCTTGTTCACACGTAGAGGGGGGGGGGGGGGGGGGGGGTCTGGGACTTGAACCCACCCCACCATACTTTTGTTTGTCCAAATTGAGATGACGTACTTTTTTCTTGAAAAGGAATGCTAACTTTAGATCAATTTGATATGGATTTTGAGCTCGCCCATCCTATTTTCTGTCACTGTCTTGATTAGACGATGCAGATATGGTTTAGCTCAAGGTTAACGGAGACGGCAATTGTCAGGTCTACCTACTGGATTCAGTTTTCTGTTTACTTTTTGAGAATAGTATATTTAGTATCATTAGTATAGACCTGCTCTACAAGTACTTATCTCTTTCTGGATCATCCTTTTAAGCAGTTTCAGGCATTGTCTCATGAATTTTACCGAACTCCTGAACATCATAGATTTGTGCGGCAATAGGTGGTCAATCAGGTTAGTATTGTGAATTCAGGCATTCCATCCCCTCTCATAGTAAATTCAGTGTTATTTTAACATTGACCCCCTTGCATAAACACCGGTGCAGCACAGCTGTATGTACAAGAAGCAGAGTGCATCGATTCATGCTCGAGCCCCAAAGAAGGTAGCAATGTTTGGGTTTTCCTCAAGGATGTCGGACACTATTTACAGTATGTTAAATGCAGACAATGTTGTTGATTTATGAGAATTATATATTTACCTAGTGGATCCCCAATTATATATCTGTCCCTATCAATGCAAATGCTGAGCCATGTTCCACTTTTACTGCTTTACACTATATTTTCACTGCTTGAAGGGGTTAGTATGCTCCTTGTCTTTTTCACTGATTGTCTTTTTTATCGACATGCACCATATTATTTTTCCGTGTCATTCTTCTGAAGAATCTGAAGTTTCTGAACCTTTATTGGTAATGTTGCAGGGTTCTGGTGGCGATGTCGACGGTCGTCGAGACGTTGGTGGACTGGACGGTGTCGTGGCTACCAATGTACGGAGAGGCGAAGCTGCAGCTCGTCATATACCTCTGGCATCCCAGCACACGGGTAAGCAGTCGATCAGACACCCGAGCCTGAGAGATGATCAACATTTCAGATAGACTTGATTTGGTATGTGGTCAATTCTGAATCTGACTCTTAATGGTGTTCGGATTTCAGGGTGCGGGGCACGTGTACGATGGCTTCCTCCATCCGCTGGTGGCGTGGCACGAGACTGACATCAACCGGGGCCTGCTTGAGCTGAGGGCTAGGGCGAGGGACGTGACAACGTCACAACTCAAGGCAGCGGCTGCCATCGGTCAAGTGTGGCTAGTCGAGGCTGCCCGCTGTGTTTCGTCGCAGGTGCAGGCCGCGAGATCAAGCCGGGAAGGCACCACGCATTGACGAGTGAGACAATTTTTGGATCGGACCATAACAACATGTCTCAGTCTCTGATGTCTAGAAGTAGTGGTAAAGTTTTGAATTTGCATGGCAAGAACCACTTACGTAGGTAGCTGACACACACAACATTGTGTTTACACTCTTATACTTATGTAAAAGATATGAATTATATACGAGTTGCTTGTACAATGAGGAACTGTGATAGTAGATACGACAATTGTGTGATAGAATGGATTTGATTGATTTTTTTTTAATTTCTAATAAGTTAGTAGTAGCTTTGGGACAAAAACTGCTCGCTACTAGTATTTAGGATACTAGTAGCGTTGGTAGTATGGACACGCTACTACTATTTCGTTACTAGTAGCGCGGGTACGAAATAGCAGTAGAGTTGGTGGCACACGCTACTACTAACAAAGTTAGTAGTAGCGCGGGTTTAACCCACGCTACTACTAACTATTAGCTGTAGCGCGATACTAGTAGCGCAGGTACCCGCGCTGCTAGTAGCATTTTACCCGCGCTGCTAGTAGCATTTTTTCTAGTAGTATAAGGATGGCAATGAGGCCATCGTGTTAAGGTGGACCATGAGTTGGTCGGGTGGTGATCGCCGGAAGGGTCACAGGCCATGAGTTGGTCAGGTGGTGATCGCCGAAAGGATCACAAATGTGTTTTTAGAGATTATCACGCTATGGTCTGGAAATGATCACGTCCGGTAAGCAAGTCCGTGGAACAAGTACCAGTTGAGCATAGTCACAACATGTTGAATATATGGTTGCATTGTTGATTAACTGGTTAAATATCATGATATTGTTTGTCATTATGTTTATGCTTATTTTGAGCTTGCAAGTACATTCAATGTACTGACCTGGCGTGTCATGCCAGATTTTAGGAAAGTCTCGTTGGAAAGGAGTGCTGTCCAAGTCTAGACCGTGTCCACATCGGTGTCCCTGTGCTATGGAGTCCCGCTACGATGTTGTTCTGCTGCCGAGTAGTTGTCATGATTGAGGCCCCTTTATGTTCACTAAATAATGTACATATTGTTAACCCGCACCGTGTGTGCCGCTTGGCCTCGCTAACTGTTGTAATATAAACTATGCTCTTCTAGCATGAATAAAGCGGTTGTTTTTCTGTACCAAGTTGTTATGTGTTGCCAGAAGACAAGGTCTCTGGGCTGGCAATGCAAGGTAAATCGGTCGCTCTGAGCCGGGGTGCCACAAATGGCCAACCGACACATTCACAATGGTCGGAATTTGGAGCAACGGTAACATTACTTAAGGAACAAGTAATGCTAACTCCTCGGTCTGAGAAAAATCTCTCGCAGCGAAGAAGATCATAGTTCTTGCTGGCAAGTATTTGCTCGGGACACAAAGAGATTTCTCTCACAACTTTCATAGGATTTTGGTTTAGCATCAAAGAATTAAAGTTTCGTATGCTACACCCCTCTTAATAGTACGATGGTCCTATGACTCAATAAAGAGAAGAGGAACAGCGAAACAAATTCTACGTCTTCACTTCGTATTCTTTCTCCTCAGACGCAGTCAATTTCCTCAGACAGACACCAAACCAATTACTTGAACTTTAGTAATTTTTAGGGGTCACTCTTGATAACATCATCTTCGGTGATAACCTTAGCTGCAATGCAGGGAGATTATCTTCGTCGTTTGCATCAAACTTCTCATGATCTCAGGGACCTGTTACTTTGTTTGCACTAGCAAACACATAAGTCCCATACTGTTTATGTCAACAAACTCCAAAACATAAGGGGCCTATCATTGCATCAACAAAGCCAATTAATAATAAATCATGCTCCAATATCATAGCATGACGAGAGACCATACGTGCATGCTTCGGGAACCACAAACCTTAACACAAATATTCTTACTAAAGCATAATTACTCACTAGCATGACTCTACTATATTCAAAACAAATATGCAAGGAATCAAACATCTCATATATTCAATGATCTTCATGAAAGTTTTTATTATATCCCTCTTGAATACGCATCATATTAGGACTAAATTCATAACCCAAGAAAATTGCTATACTATTTATAAGACTCTCAAATTAATATATGTGAAGCAAGAGATTTCATAAATTTCTTTAAAATATAACCTCCTATCTGCTCTCTTAAAATATATAAGTGAAGCACTAGAGCAGCTAGCTAGCTCAAAAATATAAGTGAAGCACATAGAGTATTCTAACAAATTCACAATTAATGTGTGTCCCTCTCGAAAGGTGTGCCCAGAAAGGATGATTGTGGAAAACTAAAAAGAAAATAAAGCAAAGACTCATAATACAAGACGCTCCAAGGAAAACACATATCATGTGATGAATAAAAATATAGCCTCAAGTGAGTTACCGATAGATTGTAGACAAAAGAGGTGATGCCATCCGGGGCATCCCCAAGCTTAGATGCTTGGTTGTCCTTGAATATTACCTTGGGGTCCCTTGGGCATCCCCAAGCTTAGGCTCTTGCCACTCCTTATTCCTGGTCCATCAAAACATCACCCAAAACTCGAAAACTTCACAACACAAAACTCAACAGAAAACTCGTGAGATCCGTTAGTGTAATATAGCAAATCACCACCTTTAGGTACTGTTGTGAACTCATTAAAATTTATATTTGGATTATATCTACTGTATTCTAACTTCACCATATTCATACCACCCGATACAACCCATGGATTCATCAAAATAAGCAAACAACACAATGAAAACAGAATCTGTCAAAAATAGAACAGTCTATAGTAATCTGAATTTTGACAATACTTACTTAACTCCAAAATTTTTGGGCAATTTGTATATCAATCTTGTGTAAACAATTCAGAGCAATAACACATTTCTGTGAATTTACAAAATTCCATAACTGAGCGCAAAAGTTTCTACTTTTTCACTGAATCAAATCAACAATCTTCCAAATCATCCCAAAGGTCTTACTTGGCACAAACACTGACTAAAACACCAAAACACAGTCATAACAGAAGTATAATTGCATAAACACATAAAAACAGAAAAGAAAAATTTTGGGTTGTCTCCCAACAAGCGCTTTTCTTTAAAGCCTTTTAGCTAGGCATTGATAATTTTAATGATGCTCACTTGAAAGATAGCAATTGATACATGAAGGGAGCATCATGTAGCATGTGAAAAACAAGTTTAAGTCTAACATATTTCTATCCATAGGCTTTTTAGAAGCAACCAAATTTTCAAGACAAGCAAAAACTCTCATATGCAAGGAAGAATAAAGAAACAATAGCAATCTCAACATAACGAGAGGTAACTTAGTGACATGAAAATTTCTAAAACCATATTTTCCTCTCGAATAATAATTACATGTAGCATCATTATCAAATTCAACAATATAGCTATCATATAAAATTTTCTCTTCATGATCCACATGCATGCAAAGTTGACACTCTTCCAAAATAGTGGGATTATCATCAAATAAAGTAATGACCTCTCCAAGCCCACTTTATCAGAAATTTCATAAGATTGATCATTCTCCAAAGTAGTGGGATCATTATTACCTAAAGTTGGAACTCTTCCAAACCTACTTTCAATATTATTGCAAATATATTCATCATGAGGCTTAAATAGATTTTCAAGATCATAAGAAGAATCACCCCTATCATGATCATTACAATAAGTAGTAGACATATCAAAATTAGCATCCCCAAGCTTCTGATTTTGCATATTATTAGCCCAATTGACATTAATTAAATTTATAATAACAACATTGCAATCATGATTTTATTTCAAGGAGCTATATATCGTGAATCACTTCACAAATTTCCTCTTTTAGCACTTCATCACAATTTTCAGATTCACGAATTGCAAGCAGAACTTCATAAAGATAATCTAGTGCACTCAACTCACTAGCAATTGGTTCATCATAGTTGGATCTTTTACAAAGGTTAGCAAGTGGATGAGGATCCATAATTTTTTTCTTTCTGATTCAAAATAAACATGCAATTATATCAAGCGAACAAGCAAACAAACCAAGTAAGACATAAAGGCAAACGAAAAGAAGGAGAATAAAAAGGCAAATATTTTGTGCTTTTCTAAAAACATTTTAGAAGTGGGGGAGATGCAAATAAGAGGAAAATGGCAAATAATGTTAATGCAAGAGATGAGAGTTTCTGATAGGTACTTGGTAGGCTTGATGTAGATCCTCCCTGGCAATGGCGCCAGAAATTCTTCCTGCTACTTCTTGAGCTTGCGTTGGTTTTTCCCTTGAAGAGGAAAGAGTGGTGTAGCAAAGTTGAGATAAGTATTTCCCTCCATAAAGAACAAAGGTATCAATCCAGCAGGAGGAACACACAAGTCTCCAATAATAGCACATGCACAAACAAACAAATACTCGCACCCAACGCGATAAAGGGGTTGCCAATCCCTTCACGGTTACTTGCAAGGATGAGATATGATAGTGATAGATATAAAAGATAAGTAAAAGTGCAAAATAAGATAAAGGTAAATAAATTGCAGCAAGGTATTTTTGGGCTTTTGGTTTTATAGATCTGAAAATAATATGATAGAAATAGACCCGAGGGCCATAGTTTTCACTAGAGGTTTCTCTCTTGAAAGGAAGCATACGGTGGGTAAACAAATTAATGTTGAGCAATTGATACAAAAGCGCATAGTTATGACGATACCTAAGGCAATGATCATGAATATAGGCATCACATCCGTGACAAGTAGACCGACTCCTGCCTGCATCTACTACTATTACTCCACACATCTACCACTATCCAGCATGCATCTAGAGTATTAAGTTAAAAAGAACGGAGTAACGCCTTAAGCACGATGACATGATGTAGAGGGATAGATCCAATCAATATGAAGAAACCCCGTCTTTTTATCCTTAATGGCAACAATAAGAATACGTGTCATGTCCCCTTCTGTCACTGGGAATAAGCACCGCAAGATTGAACCCATTCCAAAGCACCTCACCCATTGCAAGAAAAATCAATCTAGTTGGCCAAACCAAATAAATAGATCAGAGAGAAATACAAAGCTATCTTAATCATGCATAAAAGAGTTCAGAGAAGACTCAAATAATATTCATAGATAATCTGAGCCTAAACCCACAATTAATCGGATCTCAACAAACGCACCACAAAAGAAGATTACATCGAATAGATCTCCAAGAACATCGAGGAGAACATTGTATGGAAGATCAAAGAGAGAGAAGAAGCCATTTAACTACTAGCTATAGACCCGTAGGTTTGTGGTACTCTACTCACACATCATCGAAAGGCAACAACGTTGGTGTAGAAGCCCTCCATGGTCGAATCCCCTCTGGCAGAGTACCAGAAAAGGCCTCCAGACGGGATCTCGCGAGAACATAAACTTGTGATGGTGGAAAAGTATTTTTGGTGTGCCCCCTGGTATACGAGGAATGTTTGGGCATTTATAGAGCAAAGATTATGGCTAGAGGAGCATCAAGGGGCCCATAAGCCTGGGAGGCACCCCCTTAGGGCGCGTCCTTCGAGCTTGTCGCCAATTGGTGGCCCCTCTCACATGGGGATGGCACCCGCAGGGTTTGGGTACGGGTGGAGCCACCCCATACCCTTACCCATCCCCTCTGAGCTTGCTCATCACCCTTACCCATACCCATCAATGGGTATAATTTTTTCCCATACCCGTTACCCGACAGGGTACATGGGTACCCATGGGTAAAATTACCCATGTTTGCAAAGCATCAATTTGAACTACTCATAGTCATAAAAACAACATATAATTATAATCTATAAACAACAATAGATTATAAAAACAACAACAACAACAACAACAACAACAACAACAACAACAACAACAACACACTTCTAAATAACAACACATCATAAACAACATCACTTTCTCGTAAACAACAACACATCAAAACATCATCACATAGTCGTATATTTTGAGTTCACAAATTCATGATAAAGTGTAGAGATAATTTTGAGTTCATATAGATTTTATATGGGTACATGGGTATGTGGGTATGGGTTACATGATCCCATACCCGTACCCACTCTACCCGATGGGTTTAACATTTCCTTATTCATATACCCATGGATAATTTTTTTTGTCCCATACCCTTACCCTAACAGGGTTTTTACCTGCAGGGTACGTGGATAATGGGTACCCATTGCCATCCCTACTATCACATGCTCCGGAAGGTTCATGGGTGTCTTTTGGTCCAAGAAAAATCCTTAAAAAGTTTCATTCCATTTGGTATTGATTTTTTGAAAATGTAAAAACAAGGAAAAAACAACAACTCACACTTGGCACTAGGTTAATATGTTAGTCCCAAAAAATGATTTAAATTCGCATAATAATGCATATAAAACATCCAAGGTTGATAATATAATAGCATAGAACAATAAAAAATTATAGATACGTTGGAGACGTATCAGCCATAGATAAATGCTTGCAACCTGCTTCCCAAAAAATACCCAGACATTAGCTATGGGGGCACCAGTTTAGATCCGCCACACATAAGTAAGTTGTGGACTGTCCAAATTCAACTGAAAGATTGCCACCCGTCATCCCAAAGTAGAAGTGGCGGGTGGTTCGGCGCAGCCGTTGCATTGGAAGAACACTGTCCGCACACGCGTGCCACCCCCTCCTCTCTCCCACTCCATGATAATCCCCAAGTGGAGGGAATTATCGTAGCAATTTCCAAAGATGGAAGTGATAAGTATGGAGTGCCAAACCCACAAGGAGCTAAAGGTAAGATCAATATTCTCTCAAGTCCTATCTGCCACTGATACGACTCTATGTACACCGAACGTTTGCTTCCAACTAGAAACGAGAAATAAAACTATGTTTTGGGTATGGAGAGGATAGCTTTGCATGATATCGAAGAGCTAAAATATAAAAGTAGGTGCTATTATCACAAATTTAGAATATATTACTTAAGTATTATAAATAGCGAGTGTGGAATAATGATGGGTCGGCGTGCGGAATCATCCTAGGCAATTGTTAACAAGACCGGTAATCACTATTGCAATTTCATATGAGGGAGAGGCATATGCTAACATACTTTCTCTTCTTTGATCATATGCACTTATGATTGGAACTCTAGCAAGCATCCGCAACTACTAAAGATCATTAAGGTAAAACCCAACCATAGCAATAACATATCAAGTCCCCTTTATCCCATATGCAACAACCCCCTTACTCGGGTTTATGCTTCTATCACTCAAGCAACCCACTATAAACGAATCATGAACGTATTGCAACACCCTATAACGGGGACCCCTCACGCTTGCGCGGCACGGAGGGCACCATAGGACAGCACCAAAATAAAGCATACAACTCATACCAATCTAGATCATCAATCAACCCAAAGACAAAAGATATCTACACAAAACATAATAGGATGGCAACACATCATTGGATCATAATATGTGGCATAAAACACCATGTTGAAGTAGGTATTACAGCGGGGTGCGGGAGAGTGGACCGTGTAAAACAGATGAGGATGGTGATGATGATGGTGATGTTGATGAAGACGATCACCGCGGTGATGATTCCCCTCCCGATGGCACTCCGGCGCCACCAAGAGAGAGGAGGAGAGGTTCTCCCCCTTGTGCTTCCTCCTCCATGGCCTCCCCCTGGATGAGGAGAGGTCCTCCCTCTGGTCCTTGACCTTCATGGCAATGACGGCCCCTCTGAGATCCTCCCCCATGGCCTCCGGTGATGATTGCCCCCTCCGGCAGGGTGCCGGAGAGGGCCTAGATTGATTTCTCATGGCTACAGTGGCTTGCGGCGGCGGAACTTCCGATCTCTCTTCTGTTCTAGGGTTTTCTGGATTTATAGGAGGGATTGGCATTGGTTTCACGTCAGGAGGCCCCACAGGGAGTCCATGAGGCAGGGGGCACGCCTTGGGGGGGGGGGGGGGCCTCCACCCTTGTGGTGGCCTCGTGACTCACCTCCGGTAGCGTTTTGTTCCAGTATTTTTTTATATTTTCTAAAAATATTCTCCGTTGATTTTCAGCGCATTCCGAGAACTTTTATTTCTGCACAAAAACAACACCGTGGTAGTTCTGCTGAAAACAGCGTCAGTCGGGGTTAGTTCTAATCAAATCATACCAAAATCATGTAAAAAATATTATAAACATGGCATGAATACTTCATAAATTGTAGATACGTTGGAGACGTATCAGCATACCCAAGCTTAATTCCTGCTTGTCCTCGAGTAGGTAAATGATAAAAGAAATAATTTATGAAGTGTGAATGCTAGCAAGTGCATAAGTTTGATCAATGAAAGTTTCAATCACTTTTTCTAGCATCATTATATATCATAATAGTAGCTCAACTCATAAAACTTCTCATGATCAAGTAACAAGCTATTCACATGTTAAAGTATAGATCATAAACTTTCTTGAAAACTAACAAACTATGTTCCCAGTCATCAAACAATTGCAATTCATCTTATTTTCAGGAAGGTCTATGTAAGAGCTTTTATTCAGCAAACTCCACATACTCAACTATCATTTAATCTTTCACAATTGCTAACACTCATGTCATATTTATGGGTTCAAAGTTTTAATCGGACACAGAGAAAGATAAGGGCTTATAGTTTCGCCTCCCAACCTTTTACCTTAAGGGTAATGTCAACAATAATACTTTATGAAAACCTACATCCAAGTGGATATATATATATCCAGATCACTCCAACACAAATTGCTTGCCAAAGGAAAAAAGTGTAAAAAGGAAAGGTGAAAATCATCATGACTCTTGTATAAGGTTAGATGATAAAAGTAAAAGATAGGCCCTTCGCACAGGGAAGCAGGGGTTGTCATGCGCTTTTATGGTTGGATGCACAAAATCTTAATGCAAAAGAACGCCACTTTATATTGCCGCTTGTGATAAGTACCTTTATTATACAGTCTGTCGCTTTTATTTCTTCCATATCGCTAGTTCGCATAAAGCTTATTTTCTTCACACTAATAGATCATACATATTTAGAGATCAATTTTTATTGCTTGCACCGATGACAACTTACTTGAAGGATCTTACTCAATCCATAGGTAGGTATGGTGGACTCTCATGGCAAAACTGGTTTAACGGATGTTTTGGAAGCACAAGTAGCATCTCTACTTGGCGCAAAGAATTTGGCTAGCATGAGAGGGAAAGGCAAGCTCAACATGTTGGATGATCCTAGACAATATAACATCTATTCGGATATAGGAAAACATAACCCATTAAGTTGTCTTACTTGTCCAACATCAACTTTTTAGCATGTCATATTTTAATGAGTGGTCACAATTACAAAATATGTCCAAGATAGTATATTTATATGTGAAATCTCTCTTCCTTCAATATTCTTTCATGAATTGTTCAAGTGATCAATATTGCGTTTGCTAACTTCCAATAAATTCACCACCTATACTTATTATGTGTGAAGTCATTACCCGCCATGGTATAAGCATACGAAATATATACAAATTCAGATTTACGATATTCAATTCATTCAACCATTTACTCATAGGGTATACGTGAAGCACGTGAGTAAATGTCAAACTACTCCAAAAAGATATAAGTGGAGGACAATGTGTAGTCAAATAATTAACTAGCCATGGGAGGATTCTCTTTCATTCAAGATTTCAGATCCAATGATTTTATTCAAACAGCAAGTAAAATTGAAAATACGCTCCAAGCAAAACACATATCTTGTGACGAATAAAAATATAGCTCCGAGAAAGGTATACCGATGGTTTTGAAGACGAAAGAGGAGATGCCTTCCGGGGCATCCCAAAGTTTAGGCGCTTGAGTCTTCCTTGAATATTACCTTGGGGTGCCTTGGGCATCCCCAAGCTTAGGGTCTCTCCACTCCTTATTCTCCTCATATCGATATCTCACCCAAAACTTGAAAACTTTAATCACACAAAACTTAACGGAACTTCGTGAGATGGGTTAGTATGATAAAGAGTAAATCATTCACTTTGGTACTGTCAAAGACAAGATTCATAATTGTTCTCACACAATGCCTACTATACCATATCATTTCTACAATTTATAATGAGCAATATAAGCCATAGAAACTAGAAAACAAGCAAACTATGCATTGAAAACAGAATCTGCCAGAAACAGAACAGTCTGTAATGATCTGAACATAAACCCTATTTATGCTACTCCAAAAATCCAGACAAATTATGGAAGCCTGATAAATTTATGTAACAATTCATAGCAAAAAGAATCAGATCAAAATCACATTTCGGTGAATTATCAAAACTAATTTACTGGGCGCAAAAGTTTCTGATTTTCAGCAGGATCAACTCAACTATCACCTTAAGCTATCCTAAAGGTTTAACTTGGAACTTTATTGAAACAAAGCTATAAAACATTATTTCTACAGTAGCTTAATCATCTGAACGCACAAAAACAGAAAGGATAAATATTGAGTTGCCTCCCAACAAGTGCTTTTCTTTAATGCCTTTTAGCTAGGCATGATGATTTCAATGATGCTCATATGAAGGATAAGAATTGAAACACAAAGAGAGCATCATGAAGAATATGACCTAGCAAATTCAAGTATAACCCACTTACTATGCCATGGGATTTTGTGAGAAAACAACTTATGGGAATAAGAATCAACTAGCATACGAAGGCAAAACAAGTATAACTTCAAAACTTTAAGCACATAGAGAGGAAACTTGATATTATTGCAACTCCTGAAAGCATATATTCCTCCCTCATAATAATTTTCAGTAGCATCATGAATGAATTCAACAATATAACCATCACATAAAGGATTCTTTCATGATCTACAAGAATAGAAATTTTACTACTCTCCACATGAGCAAAATTCTTCTTATTAGCAATAATGGGAGTGAACGAAATAACTATCATGTGAGCCATACTCCAATTGTAAATTAAAAGCATGATGACAAGTTTCATGGTTAACATATTCCTTTATAGCATACATGTCATGACAATAATCATCATAGATAGCAACTTCGTTCTCATAATCTATTGGAACCTCTTCCGAAATAGTGGAATCATTACTAACTAAACTCAAGACCTCTCCAAATCCACTTTCGTAAATATCATACTAAGATTCAACACCCTCCAAAATAGTGGGATAATTACTTCCTAAAGTTGACACTCTTCCAAACCCACTTTCGATGATAGTGTTACTCCAAAAGATATAAGTGAAGTTCATGGAGAATTCTACAATTAAAATAGATTAACCAATATCTAGGCTCAAAATATATAAGTGAAGCACACGGAGCATTCTATAAAACCATACTCAAATGATTTAAGCGAAGCACAAAGAGCATTCTATAAAGTCATACTTAAAAGATATAAGTGAAGCACATGAAGAATTCTATAAATCAATGAAGGGCTATCTCATATTAGCATGGTTCTTAAAGAAAAAAGAAAAACACAAAGGACACAAATCATGTGAACAAAACAAAAACAAGGTATACCGATAATTGTCGAAGAAGAAAGATGGGATGCCAACTGGGGCATCGCCAAGCTTAGATACTTGAGTACCATTGAAATATTTACTTGGGGTGCCTTGGGCATCCCAAAGCTTGAACTCTTGCCTCTCTTTATTATTCTCATATCGGTAACTCCTCGTTCTTCGAACACTTCATCCACACAAAACTTAACAAAAACTTTGTGAGATCCGTTAGTATAATATAGGAAATCACTACCTTTAGGTACTGTTGCAAACTCATTCCAATTTCATATTAGCACTATATCTACTGTATTCCAACTTCACCATGGTTCATACCCCTCGATAGTACCCATAGATTCATCAAAATAAGCGAACAACACATAGTAATCTGGAAATTTCGTATACTTCTGTAACTCCAAAAATTCTAAAAAAATATGACAATTTAGAAAAATTGTACGGAAGTACTGTGCAAAAAGTTTTAAACCCGTTTGACTTTCCAATAAAAAAAATGTAAATTCACGCGCTACAGCCAAAGTTTCTGTTTTTGCACTGCACATAGTAAACAAGCAATCAAATCATCCTAAAACCAAAGCTTGGCACATTATTTTTATAATACAATGAATATATACAAGGGGATAATTATTTCTGAGAAACATCCATGAAAAATTCTACATTGTTTCCATGAGCATGAACACAAGTGTTCAAGGTCAACCCACACTTTTCCAATGCATAACTTTCCAATCACTTCTCATTTTGAAAAACATTTTGGGCACAAGAGGAATTAACTTTTTTTCTTGTATTTTAATTTTTTAATTTTTTTGTATGTTTCACCCACAACTAAGCAAAACAAAAAAGGGAAAACAAAAAATACTTAGTGAAGAAAGCAAACAAGCACACACGAGAATATCAACACCACGCTATTGCTCCCCGACAGCGGCGCCAGAAATGAGCTTGATAATCCCCAAGTGCAGGGAATCGTCGTAGCAATTTCCAAAGATGGAAGTGATAAGTATGGAGTGTTGAACCCACAAGGAGATAAAGGTAAGATCAATATTCTCTCAAGTCCTATCTACCACTGATATGGCTCTACGTACACCGAACGTTTGCTTCCAACTAGAAACGAGAAATAAAACTAAGTTGTGGGTATGGAGAGGATAGCTTTGCATGATATCGGAGAGCTAAAATATAAAAGTAGGTGTTGTTATCATAAAGTTAGAATATATTACTTAAGTATTATAAATAGCGAGTGTGGAATAATGATGGGTCGGTGTGCGGAATTATCCTAGGCAATTGTTAACAAGACCGATAATCACTATTGCAATTTCATATGAGGGAGAGGCATAAGCTAACATACTTTCTCTTCTTGGATCATATGCACTTACGATTGGAACTCTAGCAAGCATCCGCAACTATTAAATATCATTAAGGTAAAACCAAACCATAGCATTAGCATATAAAGTCTCCTTTATCCCATATGCAACAACCCCCTTACTCGGGTTTATGCTTCTGTCACTCAAGCAACCAACTGTAAGCGAATCATGAACCTATTGCAATACCATACAGCAGGGATCCTCCACACTTGCGCGACATGGAGGGCACCATAGGATAACATCAAAATAAAACATACAACTCATACCAATCTAGATCATCAATCAACCCAAATACAAAAGATATCTACTCAAAACATCATAGGATGGCAACACATCATTGGATCATAATATGTGGCATAAAGCACCATGATCAAGTAGGGATTACAGCGGGGTGCGGGAGAGTGGACCACGTAAAAGAGACAAGGATGCTGATGATGATGGTGATGTTGATGAAGACGATCACCAAGGTGATGATTCCCCTGCCGATGGCACTCCGGCGCCATCGAGAGAGAGGAGGAGAGGTTCCCCCCCTTGTGATTCCTCCTCCATGTCCTCCCCCTGGATGGGGAGAGGTTCTTCCTCTGTTCCTTGGCCTTCACGACGATGATGGACCCTCCGAGATCCTGCCCCATGGCCTCCGGTGATGATGGCCCCCTCCGGCAGGGTGCCGGAGAGTTCCTAGATTGATTTCTCATGGCTACAGAGGCTTGCGGCGGTGGAACTTCCGATCTCTCTTCTGTTCTAGGGTTTTCTGGATTAATAGGAGGGATTGGCGTTGGTTTCTCGTCAGTGGGCCCCATAGGGAGTCCACGAGGTAGGGGGGCGCCCTCGACCCTCGTGTTAGCCTCAGGACTCCCCTCCGGTAGCTTTTTGTTCTTGTATTTTTTATATTTTCCAAAAATATTCTTCGTTGATTTTCAGCACATTGCGAGAACCTTTATTTCTGCACAAAAACAACATCACGGTAGTTCTGCTGAAAACAGCGCCAGTCCGGGTTAGTTCTAATCAAATCATACCAAAATCATGTCAAAAATATTATAAACATGGCTCGCATGAATACTTCATAAATTATAGATATGTTGGAGACGTATCTCTCCACTCTCACTCACTCACTCACCCACACTCCCCCCATCTCGCTCTTGTTGCCTCTTCCTCGCCGCTCCCGTCGCCATCACCGTCCACTGGCGCCGTCGGCGTCACCATTGTCACCCTTGCCCTAGATACGCCCGGTCGCCCTCACCCTCCGCTCCGATCGGTAATCCCTCGTCGTCCCCGCCTCTCTTTCTGGACCTCCTGCTCGCCACCCGCGGCCATGACTTCCGTGCACACGCACGACTGCGGCCGGCACCCACACCCATGGCCGCGACATCGGCCACATTCGGCTATAGTTAGGGTTAGGGGTATAATTTGTTCGTAGATCGTATTATTTATGTTCATATTGACTTTAATTTGTATAAAGTTTTGTCCATATTCTTGTTCATAGATCATATTATTGTGTACATTATTTGTGTTCATATCGACTTCAATTTGAAGAAACCTTTTGTGTTCGGAGATCGTATTATTTTTCATGTTCACGATCGTATTCGTGGTCGTATTATTGTGTACATTATTTATGTTGATATAGAGTTCAATTTGTAGAAACTTCTTATGTTCATATAGATCTTAGTATTTGTTCATTACCGTGATAATATTCATTTTCGTGCATCGTATTATTTGTTTGTTATTTCTATTCATATTGAGTTCAATTTGTGGAAATTTTTGTTACATGGATCAATAGTAAGCGCTAATGTTTTGGCGAAACATTGATTTATTTCCGTCTCACTAAATTTCTAGCACTTAATATGTCCATTTTTATGCATAGGTCATGCCAATTTTTTTATTATTTATTGGTCGCCGAGGAAGCGATGCGTGATTATGATGCCATGGCACTTGAGTACCAGGGGCCAAGGGCCCAACTCAACTTTGCTAAGGATGCTCTGTGCACGAGTCAGATAGCACCTCCTACATGAGGATAGTATCCAAGGCCGGGGAGCAGGAGCACCTGAAGGTGAAGGCGCTCATCAGGGCCCATCAATGGCAAATCACCGATCCCCTGGTGGAACAGTATCTCAGGGAGGATCCACATCTGTACGCCATTAACGAGGCATTACTGATGACCGCACAAAACCAGAAGGATGTCGAGGATGACCTGATAGACTAGGACCGAGCCGTCGAGTGATACATCTCCATTGTATCTACTTTTTCAAACACTTTTGCTCTCGTTTTGTACTCTAATCGGCATGATTTGAATGGAACTAACCCAGGCTGACGCTATTTTCAGCAGAATTGCCATGGTGTTATTTTTGTGCGGAAATCGAAGTTCTCGGATTAACCTGAAAATTTACGGAGATTTTTTGTGGAATATATAAAATATACTGGTGGAAAAAGATACCCGAGGGGGTCACCCAGGAGCCACAAGCTATGGAGGCGCGCCTCCTAGGCTTGCGGCCCCCCTGGACCTCTGGCAACCCTAACTCCAACTCCATATATACCTATTCATGGAGAAAAAAATCAGAGAGAAGGATTCATTGCATTTTAAGATACGGAGACGCTGCCACCTCCTATTCTTCATCGGTATGGCTGATCTGGAGTCCGTTCGGGGCTCCGGAGGGTGGAAATCGATGTTGTCATCATCATAAACCTTCCCCCATCACCATTTTCATGATGCTCACCACCGGTGGTGAGTAATTTCTTCGTAGGCTTGCTGGACGGGGATGGGTTGGATGAGATCTATCATGTAATCGAGTTAGTTTTGTTAGGGCTTGATGCCTAGTATCCACTATGTTCTCAGATTGATGTTGCTATGACTTTGCTATGCTTAATGCTTGTCACTAGGGCCCGAGTGCCATGATTTCAGATCTGAACCTATTATGTTTTCATGAATATATGTGTGTTCTTAAGCCTATCTTGCAAGTTATATGCATCTATTACGAGTTATGATCCGCATACCCAAGGTGACAATAATTGGGATTCTTTTCAGTGATTACCGAAGTTTGAGGAGTTCATGTATTCACTAAGTGTTAATGCTTTGTTCCGATTCTCTATTAAAAGGAGGCCTTAATATCCCTTAGTTTCCTTATGGACCCCGCTGCCATGGGAGGGTAGGACAAAAGATGTCATGCAAGTTCTTTTCCATAAGCACATATGACTATATACGGAATACATGCCTACATATTACATTGATGAATTGGAGCTAGTTCTGCGTCACTCTAGGTTATAACTGCTACATGATGAATATCATCACACACGGTTATCATCACCGATCCAATGCCTACAAGCTTTTCACATATTGATCTTTGCTAAGTTACTTTCGTTGTTGCTGTTGTTACAATCACTACAAAACTGTGACGGTTACTATTGTCACTGTTAGTGTTACTACCATACTACTTTGAAACTAAATACTTTGATGCAGATATTAAATCTTTCAGGCATGGTTGAACTGAAAACTGAACTGCTAATACTCGCGAATATTCTTTGGCTCCCCCTGTGTCGAATCAATAAATTTGGGTTGAATACTCTACCCTCAAAAACTGTTGCGATCCCCTATACTTGTGAGTTATCATCAAATCATTCGACGAGGATGATGACTTAGGCTGTGAGGTGGACTTCAATTAGGAGTTGATCTCAGCATCGTACCTAGCCGTATAACCCCGTGCTTGAGATGTTTGAACCATTAATGCAGTACTGTTGCAACTATGGAACTTGCTGTGGCGTACAATATATGACATTGGAACCGTAGGACCTTTATTTGTAGATGTGATAAACCTTCTTATATATACCGCCGTACTACCTGGTTCTAGAATTGTTGGTCATCTGTGATCATACCTTACCGTGATGACAATTTTTTGTACCAATGAACACAACAAATGGATGACGAGGATAGGATCCCCGAGTGCTATGACTGCACCGATGAGGGGAGTATGTGTGACAATCCTCACTTGGAAAATGATGGGTGCTTCTCCCTCACGCTTAAGGAGGGCTACAAATATTATACGGTAATTATGCACTTATTTCCCTGTTAATTAAGCATGGGTTAAGATGTTTGCTTTAACATGTAATTTTTTAAAATACGACTAGTGCATCACCAACTATGCAAGACATTATGTCTTAGACAAGCTCTATTTAGATGACATGGATAAGGTGGATGATACAGACGAAACATGGTTTCATTTTCATGGCTACGATCTACAACCATGTTGTCACGCCCAATACGCGATACTATCCTAAAGAGACTCGAAGGTCCCACCAAGGATAGAACCGCATATTGAAACACTTTTGCAAGGTGGATATCATTACATCAACATTACATAATAGATGGGGATACATACAAGAGGCATACAATGCCGCTAGAATACATCAATACAACCATACATAAGTCAACATCCGACAACGGATGAAACACAAACAGAAACTCAAACAACATCCATCCTGCTAGCCCAGGCTGCCGACCTGGAACCTATCCCCTGATCGAAGAAGAAGCAGAAGAACTCCAAAACAAGTAAACATCGCTCTCACGTCATGATCATCGCATAAACCTGTACCTGCAACTGTTGTTGTAGTAATCTGTGAGCCACGAGGACTCAGCAATCCCATTACCATGGGTATCAAGACTCGCAAAGCTTAAAGGGTAAGCATGATATGGTGGCTAACATACGCAAATGAGAGCGAGAAGAGGAGTAAAGGAATGGTCGTCAACTAGTAATGATCAAGAAGTGATCCTGAGCTCCTACTTACATCAATCATAACACAGAAACCGTGTTCACTTCCCGGACTCCGCCGAGAAGAGACCATCACGGCTACACACGCGGTTGATGCGTTTTAATTCGAATGTGGTGTCAAGTTATCTACAACCGGACATTAACAATTTCCCATCTGCCCATAACCGCGGGCACGGCTTTCGAAAGTTTATACCCTGCAGGGGTGTCCCAACTTAGCCCATGATAAGCTCTCGCGATCAATGAAGGATATACCTTCTCCCAGGAAGACCCGATCAGTCTTGGAATCCTGGTTTACAAGACATTTCGACAATGGTAAAACAAGACCAGCAAAGCCGCCTGAATGTGTCGACAAATCCTGATAGGAGCTGCACATATCTCGTTCTCAGGGCACACCAGATTGTCCAAACTTCCGGTAGGCCATCCCAGAGTTGCCCCTGGCGGCCACTGGCGGCTGACAGGTTGGACCAACACTCACGACGAGCACTGGCCCGAGGGGGGGGGGGTAAATAAAGATGACCCTCGGGCTCCAGAAACCCAAGGGAAAAAGGGCTAGGTGAGGCGAATGGTAAAACCAAGGTTGGGCCTTGCTGGAGGAGTTTTATTCAAAGCGAACTGTCAAGGGGGTCCCATAAATCACCCAACCGCGTAAGGAACGCAAAATCTGGGAACATAACACCGGTATGACGGAAACTAGGGCGGCAAGAGTGGAACAAAACACCAGGCATAAGGCCGAGCCTTCCACCCTTTACCAAGTATATAGATGCATTAATAATATAAGAGATATTGTGATATCCCAACATAATCCTGTCCACCATGGAGCAATCTTCAACTTCACCTGCAACTAACAACGCTATAAGAGGGGCTGAGCAAAAGCGGTAGCATAGCCAAACAACGGTTTGCTAGGAAGGGTGTCAAAGGTTAGAGGTTCATGGCAATTTGGGGAGGCTTGATAAGCAAGAGATAGGTAGCGCAGCAAAGCGATAGAACGAAGCAACTAGCATAGCAATGATAGTAGTGAGATCCAGGGTAGCGGTCATCTTGCATGAAATCCCGCAAGGAAGAGGAACGAGTCCATGAAGAAGATGAAGCCACGAAGACGAACCAAGCGTAGACGAACGAATCCTCACGATCGCAATGAAATGGGAACTATCGAGAAGAAGCACACAACATAGTAAACACACCAAACATAGACAAGACATGATGCACAACAGCATGATGCATGACAAGGCTACATGGAGCTACTCATGGCAAAAGATGATGCAAACAAGGACAACACATCAAGGCAAGTTTAAATGAGGCCGGGAACAACATATACCAATTCCGGTAAGTCGTCATATGCAAATTTAGAAATTGGTTCAGAACTGAATAAACCTTATGTTCAAGTTGTTAAACAGAAATTTAAGATGCACCAAGAGGATCTACATGAAATTCTAGTCAAGTTACATATAAAGTTCATTTAATTCGGAGCTACGGCCTAGAAGATATGAGCGAAACAAGTTAAACATGGCATTGATGCTAAATGCATTCAAACATCAAGAAAACACCTCAAAACATGGATGCAACATGATAATACAAAACTTCATGCAAAATCAAGCAAGTTTCATATAGAGCACACTCACAACGGAGCAACGGTTCAACACATACACTCTATACAAGCTACAACAATCTGTCCAAAACAGCAACTAGGCATATGGCAAGCATCAAAACAATATCCTACAACATCTCAACGTAAGAACAAAAAGCATGGGCATGATCTACAGGTAAAGCATGATGAAACATGAACACTGAGCTATCTCCAGGAATCACAAGAACATGCTCAAAAGGACATGGCAAGATTGCAAATAATAACAGTTTACAGGCTTAACAGAAATAACATCAGGTTGCAATGTTTAGAGCTATCAAACAACATGCTACAGGAACTTATCATGGCAAACAAAGGCATGGCATGAATCTACTAATTACATATAACAAAAGTCTCTTACTGACCATGAGCCAAAAGGGCACAGAAAATATGATGGCACCCATGTAAACATGGCAAATAATATGACAGATTCAAACATGGCAGGAACAACAATAAGTAGGCATGTTGGTGAGCTTGAACCACTCATCACAGAGCAATACATGGCATGGCAAGGCAACCAACAGTAGGAAGACAGGTTTATGAAGCTAATAATGGCAATAGCAAGTTCATAGGGTGCATGTATCACTAGCAAAACTCATGGCAAAACTGAACTTAATGTTAACAGGCTGACAACAACATTATTTAGCATCTTTGGAGCAAGATAACAACAAGTTACAACAAGCTATAAATGCAACCAGGGGCATTAATGGATAGAGGATGACATGTATAACAAAACATCCTTAGTTAACATCTCCAGATTATGCATATAATGACTTGTAGCAGCAGGTTTACATAGCATCATAATATAACAGAATCAGCCTAGCAAAACAGCAACAGCAAGTACCCTACTTAATAAGCTTGATGCACTCACTACAAGAACCACAAAAATGCATGGATGGCACCACTATAAAGACGGCATGACATAGATCAAAACACATGTAGACCCCAAGCTCATAGGAGGCACACATCAAAAGCAACAAAAATGACAAATCACCAAGTTATAACTGTTTCAGCAGATTAACATCATATAGCACTCTTGCGACGATGATTCGGGCATCAAGATGGACTCAAACAAACATGGCACAATGGAATGAAATGAAGAGCATATCATGACAAACATTTTTATATATTAAACGCACGAAATGGAGCAGCAAGCAGCAAGTTATGATGCGTTGACCATGGCATGATAATGCTGAAATATCTCGGGACTTGGGCAAAAATCGGGGTCAACCTTCGGGATTGGCAAAAATCGGGGTCAACCTTAGGCAAAAAGCAGTGGTCGGCGGCGAGGTCCACCGGCGACGGGGCAGGCCGGTGCACGGGGCACGGCGGCGCAAGCGCGGGGCGGCGGCGGGCTCGCGCGGGCCCGCGATGGGCCTGGCGGGCCGCGGCGGTGGCGGGGAGCCGGACAGGTGACGTGGCAGGCGGGGATTGGGCGCAGGGGCGACGGCACTGAGGTGGTGGCGTGGGATTGGCCGGGCGACGTGGCAGGCGGCGGTGGACGTGTCCGGCCCCCGGGCGGACATGTCCGGCGGCGCGAGGAGGGAGAGGGCTAGGGTTGGACTGCGCGAAAAAATGGAGGGGATCACATATATATAGGTAGAGGGAGCTAGGAGAGTCCAAATGAGGTGCGGTTTTCGGCCATGCGATCATGATCGAACGACCAAGAGCATGGAGGGGGTTTGGATGGGTTATTGGGCCACTTTGGAAGGGTGTTGGGCTGCAACATAAAGAGGGCTTTACGGTGACCCGGTTAACCGTTGGAGTATCAAACGACCTCCAAATGGCACGAAACTTGACAGGCGGTCTACCGGTGATGTACCAAGGCTGCTTGGCAAGACTCGGTCCATTCTGAGAATGTTTAACACCCGCTCACAACAAGAGACAAAAGGGGGACGCTGGAGGACATAGGAGCGCCGGATTGCAAAACGGACAACGGGGAAAATGTTCGGATGCATGAAACAAACATGTATGCAAATGAGATGCACATGATGACATGATAAAATGCAACACACAAGCAAATGACAAGGCAATGACGGCGAATAACTAGCAGACACCTGGCGCATCGAATCCGGGGCGTTACACATGTAGGTCACACATATTGTGAAAATTGGAGAGGATTAGGCAACGCTTACAGATTTAAGGTGGATATGAGGATAACCTTCGATATTGGCATCGTTCCACAATATAATCCAGTCACCTTTCCTGATATGATCAAGATATTTGAGTGGATTTGGACATGATTCCTATTCTTCCTACGTGTGATTTAATTAAGTATTTGTTACTCATAAACAGTTATTATTCACCCTAACTTGTTTTTTTATGGACAACATATTTTTATCTCCAAGATAAACACAAAAAAAAGTACACCAGACCTATTACACTGTTGGCTCAAAGCTTATTTGGGAGGAGAAGAATTATCTTGTCTTCTTTGTCAGTGATGTTCAGTCTTTTAAGGGCAGTTATGGAGCTAGCTGGAATATTACACGATACGTGCCACTGGTCCACAAGTTAAGCAGTACTAACATTCGTAGAAAATTCATGGTTGGATTATTTACTATTGTGTCACTAGTCCATGTTTTCATACATTGTTCTGAAATAAACTGCACTGCTTACTATTTTACTATTATGTTCTTCAATTGAAGCTTCCAAGAGTTGTTGTGCCCGCGCTGATGGATGTGAAAGGTGAGGTGACAATTGTTTGCCATGAGCATACCAATTTCAAAGATAGATACTTGACTAAATGCCTACCAGATGGATGCCTGAAAATTGAAGGATGGAGGCAAATATTGAATGAGTGCAGGCCAGAAATTGGAGACCGGTGGATCTCTGTGCTCCATCATTGAGATGGAGGGGTTTTCCTATTATTTTCAATTTTCCCTCAAAGTGGGGACTAGGTCCTAATACTTGTCATGACCGGTACTACTAACTAATGGATGTTTGTACCATCGATCGTGTTTTGGTTACTATGTGCTGGGTAGTTAGCTGGCTAGCTAAGATGATAACAATTAGTTGGTGCATTTTTGGTCATGCTTGATAAAAAATAGCTAGTGGTTAGCGTATCCTGCAATGTATCATAATTTCTTATCGAAATCACTGTAATGTTGTACCATATTGCAAATTATGATATGGGTTTCACGCAAAACATAACCATGGCATCTCAAATGATGTCATGGCTGAAATAATTTTTGATTGCATGCCAAAGTTGTTAGTGTCGGGCACTCAAATATGCCCACCACTGCTTGAACAATCAGCGGTGGTGGGTGTCAAGACATGCCCGTCACTGCAGAGACTCTACAAGTGGCGGGCAGATGCCCACCACTAATGCCATTATAGCAGTGGAGGGCAACCCTGGGAGCCTCACCCATCACTGCTAGGCATTACTGCAGTATTGTGGTCACCATCTTTGCTCCGAATGATGAAGCTGGTCCCTCTAAAAGGAATATCTATTTACAACCTTAGCCACATCCCTCTAAGTGAAATAATGACTCTGTGGTATGTGGAGATGAATTTATTTCGGTTGATGGAGCCCCTATCCCACAGAACAACTGCCAATTTTCTCGGATGGCGCTAGTGCCAGAGGCTGATTGCTTGTAATCTGCGTTGGTAATTCCCTGAAGAGGAGGAGATGATGCAGCACAACAGAGGTAAGTATTTCCCTCAGTTATGAAATAAAGGTTATCAATCTAGTAGGAGAACCAAGCAACACTATGTAAACATCACCTGCACACAAACAACAAATACTTGCAACCCAACGCGTAAAGGGGTTGTCAGTCCCTCAACGGTATTGAGATGGATTAAATTGTATGTGATTTGATAAATAGATCTAACTAAAACACAAAATAAAATAAATAAAAGAAAATTGCAGCAAGGTATTTTTGGTTTGAATATGATAGGAAATAGACCCGGGGCCCATAGTTTTCACTAGAGGCTTCTCTCGAGAAAATAGCATACGTCTCGTAAACAAATTACTATTGGGCAATTGATAGAAAAGCAAATAACTATGATGATATCCAAGACAATGATCATGTATATAGGCATCACGTCCAAGATTAGTAGACCAACTCCTACCCGCATCTACTACTATTAGTCCACACCTCTACCACTATCCAACATACATCTAGTGTATTAAGTCCATGAAAGAACAGAGTAATGCCTTAAGAAATATGACATGATGTATACAAGATAAACTCACGTATGAATAAACCCCATATTGTTACCCTTAATAGCAATGTCAGTGGGAAACGACACCTATGGGATCACAAGAATCCCTACTACGGTTGCGGGGCACGGGGTTGTGAGAAGAGCATGATTAGCAATTGGCACGAGGATCATTTACCCAGGTTCGGGCCGCGAGGATGCGTAAAACCCTAGTCCTGCTTGTTGGATGTATTGAGTGTTCTTGAGCTCTCGAACTAGCTACGGGTGCTGTCTGGTTCGAAAGAGCCGAATCCCCCTTCTGTATGCCATCAGCCTCTTTTTATAGGCGAAAGGGGCTGCCACAGTGGCACACAGGAGGTGGAAAGAGCCTACAGTGTTGCGAGCTTATCGACCATATTACAGGACAAGATGCATTTAATGCATGGCTCAGGTGTCCCTCACTTTATCGAGGACGGGAGTGAGGCCCGTCCCATCCGTTGCCGCTCCTCCTCGCTTCGACATGCGCCCTGGCCAGCGATGCATGTGGTGCCATGTAGGCAGGCAAGCAGCTGAGGTGGCGCAGTGGTGGATCCTAAACGAAGATCTACATGCCGCCATGCAGGTGCGTGCGGAGTTGGCCTGGAAGTTGCATGCTGCCACGCAGGTGCCTGCCCAGCAGGTTGGGCTGGCAGCTATATGCAAAAGGCAGCGGGGAGTTGGTTGGTGCGGGCCTGGCAGTAGCCCTGCTGTCACCTCTGTCAAGGGTCTTGTCGGGTGGCCCGGCAAGGGTCTTGCCGGGTGGCCCGGCAAGGGCCTTGCCATGGCGCGCTGGCGTCCCTGGCAAGGATCTTGCCGGGGGTCTTGTGGATTTCTACGGTAAGGGTCTTCGGTGAGGATTGTTGCCTCTCAACCCCATCTGATCTTGAGCATTCTATGTCTTCACAAAGATCTGCATGCCACCATGGAGGTGCCTCCCGAACCCTGGTCCAACATGGTTGTTGACATTGGAGGCCGTGGGTTCAAGGGTGGCTCGCTCTGCCGGTGTGGGCGAGCTACCCCGGCAAGGGCCTTCCCGGGGCTGCTGAGGTTGCCCCCGGCAAGGGTCTTGCCGAGGAAACCTGCTTCGTCCATCTGCACTTTGTGGCCTTGGTTCTTGATGTTGCCCTGTTTGTCTCGAGCCTTCGGCTTCTCTTCGGCTTCCCTCCTTTGCCCTGATATGTGCGGCCATGGTGCGTGGCTCTGACTGCCCGTGCACAAGTAAAGGGGTCAAAAGGAGAGCCCCTACTTTTGTACACCGACAAGCAATGATACATGTGTGTCATGTCTATTTCTATCACTAAGATTGAGCACCGCAAGATCGAACAAATCAAAAGGCACCTCTTCCCATGGCAATATAAATCAGAGAAGAAATATGAATCTATAACGATCATGCATAAAAGAGTTCAGAGAAGACTCAGTTAATATTCATGGATAGATTTGATCATGAACTCTCAATTCACCAGATCCCAACAAACACACCGCAAAAAAGAGTTACATCAAATATATCTCCAAGAACATCGAGGAGAACATTGTATTGAAGATCAAAAAGAGAGAAGAAGCCATATAGCTACTAACTACGGACCCATAGGTCTGTGGTAAACTACTCATGCATCATTGGAGGTGCAGCAAGGATGATGAAGAACCCCTCTATGATCTTGTTGATTGCTTGTATCTACGTTGGTAATTCCCCAAAGAGCATAGGATGATGCAGCACAATGATACATCTCCAACGTATCTATATTTTTTTTATTGTTCCATGCTATTATATTATATGTTTTGGATGTTTTATATGCATGAATATGCTATTTTATATTATTTCTGGGACTAGCTTATTAACCCAGAGCCTAGTCCAGTTTCTGTTTTTCCTTGTTTTTGAGTTTTACCGAAAAAGGGATATCAAACGGAGTCCAAACGGAATAAAACTTTTGTGATGATTTTTCTCGGACCAGAAGACACATGTAGGGCTTGGAGATGAAGTCAGAGGGGTCCCAAGGAGGCCACTAGCCTCAGGGGCGTCCCCCCCTAAGGGCTTGTGGGCCCCTCGAAGCTCCTCCAACCCTAATTCTTGGCCTATAAATTCCCAAATATTCCCAAATGACTAGAAGTGTCCACCAAAATACTTTTGCGCCACCGTAACCTTCTGTACCAGTTAGATCCCATCTTGGGACATTTTCCAACACCCTGAGGGAGGGGGATTCGATTACAGAGGGCTTCTGCATCAACTCTATTGCCCTTCCGATGAAGCGTGGGTAGTTTACCACAGACCTACAGGTCCATAGCTAGTAGCTAGATGGCTTCTTCTCTCTCTTTGATCCTCAATACCATGTTCTCCTTGATGTTCTTGGAGATCTATCCGATGTAATATTCTTTTGTAGTGTGTTTGTCGAGATCCGATGAACTATGGATTTATGATCAGTTTATCTATGAATATTATTTGAATCCTCTCTCAATTATTATATGCATGATTTGAAATCTTTGTATTTCTCTTTGAATTATCGGTTTGGTTTGGCCTACTAGATTGGTTCTTATTGCAATGGGAGAGGTGCTTAGTTCTGGGTTCAATCTTGCAGTGATCTCACCCAATGACAAAGTAGGGGTAGCAAGACATGTATTGTATTGTTGCCATCAAGGGTAAAAAGATGGGGTTTTCATCATATTGCTTGAGTTTATCCCTCTGCATCATGTCATCTTACATAAGGCGTTACTCTGTTCTTACGAACTTAATACTCTAGATGCATGCTGGATAGCGGTTGATGTGTGGAGTAATAGTAGTAGATGCACGCAGGAGTCGGTCTACTTGACATGGACATGATGCCTATATTCATAATCATTGTCTTGGAGATAACCATAACTTTGCACTTTTCTATCAGTTGCTTGACAGTAATTTGTTCACCCACCATATTATTTTCCTTCAAGAAAAAAGCCTCTAATGAAACCTATGGCCCCTGGGTATGTTTTCCATCATATATTTTCATATATATAAACCAAAAAATATGTCACTGAAATTTATTTGTTTTTAACTCTGTTTTACATTTAAGTAATCTTTTATATCAATCTCCATCAGATCTCATCCTTGCAAGTGATCGTGAAGGCATTGACAACCCCTTTATCGCATTGAGTGCAAGTGTTTGATTGTTTGTGCAGGTGTAAAGATTGGAGACTTTCGTGTATCTCTTACTGGATTGATACCTTGGTTCTCAAAACTGAGGGAAATACTTATCTCTACTTTGCTGCATCACCCTTTCCTCTTTAAGGGAAAAACCAATGCAAGCTCAAGAAGTAGTAGGAGATCTACATTAAGCCTACCAAGTACCCATAATAAACTCTCATTTCTTGCATTACATTATTTGCCATTTGCTTCTCGTTCTCCTCTCCCCCAATTCTAAAACGTTTTCAACAAAACACAAAAAAAATTGCCTTTTTATTTGACTTATTTCCATATGCCTTTTCGTTTGCCCTTTATGTCTTACTTGTTTTGTTTGCTTGTTCGCTTGGAATAATTGTGTATTTATTAAAAATCAGAAAGAAAAAGGTTTATGGATCCTCATCCAATTGCTAATCTTTTTAAGAGATCCAATTATGATGAACCAATTGCTAGTGAGTTGAGTGCACTAGATTATCTTTATGAAGTTTTGTTTGAGATTCATGAATCTGAAATTTGTGATGAAGTGTTAAAAGAAGAAATTTATGAAGTGATTCATGATAGCTCTTTGAATAAAAAGCATGATTGCAATGATGTTATTATAAATCTTATTAATGCCAATTGTGCTAATAATATGCAAAACTCTAAGCTTGGGATGCTAGTTTTGCTATGTCAACTACTTATTGCAATGATCATGATTGGGGTGATAATGCTTCTTATGATCTTAAAAATTTATTTAAGCCTCAAGATGAATATGTTTGCAATATTATTGAAAGTGGGTTTGGAAGAGTGTCAACTCTAGGAAATAATGATCCCACTACTTTGGAGATTGATAAATCTTTGAAATTTTTGATAAAACTAGGTTCGGAGAGGTCATCACTTTATTTGATGATAATCCCACTATTTTGGAAGAGTGCCAACTTTCATGCATGTGGATCATGTTGAGAATATTTTATGTGATAGTTATATTGTTGAATTTCATTATTATCCTACATGTAATTATTATGAGAGAGGAAAATATGGTTGTAGAAATTTTCATGTCACTAAATTACCTCTCGTTATGTTGAGATTGCTATTGTTTGTTTCTTCTTCCTTGCATATGCTAGTTTTTTCTTGTCTTGATAATTTGTTTGCTTATAAAATACCTACGTATAGGAAGTATGTTAGACTTAAACTTGCTTTTGACATGATACATGATGCTCTCTTCGTGTTTCAATTCCTATTTTTCATGTGAGTATCATTAAAATTATCAATGCCTAGCTAAAAGGCTTTAAAGAAAAGTGCTTGTTTGGAGACAACCCAATATTTTTCTTTTATGTTTTTAAGAGTGTACACATTATTACCTCTGTAGTAATTGTGTGTTGGTGTTTTAATTACTGTTTGAGCCACGCAAGACCTTTGGGATGGTTTACGGTGATAGTTGATTTGATCTTGCTGAAAGACAGAACCTTTTGTGCCCAGTAAAACAATTTTAAAAATTCACAGAAGAGTGTTTTTGATATTATTTTATTTTACACAAGATTGATATACAATTTTCCCAGGTTTTCCTTCAGAATTTTTGGAGTTATAGAAGTATTCGAAATTTTCAGATTGCTATAGACTGTTCTGTTTTTGACAGATTCTATTTTCTATGTGTTGTTTGCTTATTTTGATGAATCTATGGATAGTATCGGAGGGTATGAACCATGGATAAGTTAAAATACAGTAGATAATACAACAATATTAATAATGAATGAGTTCACAACAATACCAAAAAGTGGTGATTTATTTTCTTATACTAACGGATCTCATGAGTTTTTTGTTGAGTTTTGTGTTGTGAAGTTTAGAAGTTTTGGGTAAAGATTTGATGGGACATGGAATAAGGAGTGGCAAGAGCCTAAGCTTAGGGATGCCCAAGGAACCCCAAGGTAATATTCAAGGACAACCAAGCATCTAATCTTGGGGATGCCTCGGATGGCATCCCCTCTTTCGTCTTCGTCTATCGGTACATGTACTTGAGGCTATATTTTTATTCACCACATGATATGTGTTTTGCTTGGAGCTTCTTGTATGATATGAGTCTTTGCTTTTTAGTTAGCCACAATAATACTTGCTGTACACACCTTTTTAGAGGGGCACGTATGAATCGTGAATTTATTAGAATACTCTATGTGCTTCACTTATATCTTTTGAGCTAGGCAATTTTGCTCTAGTGCTTCACTTATATCTTTTTAGAGCACGACAGTGGCTTTATTTTATAGAAATTGTTAAACTCTTGCGCTTCACTTATATTATTTTGGAAGTCTCTCTAAACAACATGGTAATTTTCTTAGGTTATGAATTAATCCTCATATGATGGGCATCCAAGAGGGATATAATAAAAACTTTCATATAAAGAGCATTGAATACTATGAGAAGTTTGATTCCTTATGATTTTTTGAGATATAAAGATGGTGATATTAGAGTCATGCTAGTGAGTAATTGTGGATTGGTAGAAACACTTGTGTTAAACTTTGTGATTCTCGTAGCATGCACGTATGGTGAACCATTATGTGATGAAGTTGGAGCATGATTTATTTTTTGATTATCATACTTTGTGTGGAGGCCGGGAGCGCGAGATGGTTAACTCCTACTAACCTCTCCCCCTAGCAGCATGCGTCTAATACTTTATTTCGATAACTAATAAATTTTTGCAATAAGTATGTGAGTTCTTTATGACTAATGTTGAGTCCATGGATTATACACACTCTCACCCTCCCACCACTGCTAGCCTCTCTAGTACCGTGCAACTTTCGCCAATGCATTATACCCACCATATACCTTTCCTCAAAACAGCCACCATACCTACCTATTATGGAATTTCCATAGCCATTCCGAGATATATTGCCATGCAACTTCCACCGTTCCATTTCATTATGACACGTACCATCATTGTCATATTGCTTTGCATGATCGTAAGATAGCTAGCATGATGTTTTCATGGCTTTTCCGTTTTGATGTCATTTGCTATGCTAGACCATTGCACATCCCGGTACACCGTCAGAGGAATTCGTATAGAGTCATATTTTGTTCTAGTATCGAGTTGTAAGTAAATAAAAGTGTGATGATCATCATTATTAGAGCATTGTCCCATGTGAGGACAGGATGCTGGAAGCTATGATTCCCTCACATGTTGGGATGAGTCGCCGGACTTTAAAAAAATGAAAGAGGTCAAAGAAGCCCAAATAAAAGAAAAGAAGTGAAAGAAGCCCACCAAAAAAATGAGAGAAAAGAGAGAAGGGGCGATGATACTATCCTTTTTCCACACTTGTGCTTCAAAGTAGCACCATGATCTTCATGATAGAGAGTCTCCTATGTTGTCACTTTCATATACTAGTGGGAATTTGTCATTATAGAACTTGGCTTGTATATTCCAATGATGGCTTCCTCAACCTGCGCTAGGTCTTCATGAGCAAGCGAGTTGGATTCACACCCACTTAGATTCATTTTGGGCTTTCATAAACTTATTGCTCTAGTGCATCCGTTGCATGGCAAGCGAGTTGATGGGCATATCTATAGCCCGTTAATATGCCTAGTTTATGTGAGACTATCTCCTTCTTTTAGTCTTCTCCACAACCACCATACTCTATTCCACCTATAGTGCTATATCCATGGCTCACGCTCATGTATTGTGTGAAAGTTGAAAAGTTTGAGAATAATAAAGTGTGAAACAATTTCTTGGCTAAAACCGGTGTTGTGCATGATGAAATACTTTGTCTGATGAAGATGGAGCATAGCCAGACTATATGATTTTGTAGGGATAACTTTCTTTGGTCATGTTATTTTGAGAAGACACAATTGTTTTATTAGTATGCTTGAAGTATTATATTTTATGTCAATATTAAACTTTTGTTTTGAATCTTATGGATATGAATATTCATGCAACAATAAAGAAAATTACATGGATAAATATGTTTGGTAGCATTCCACATCAAACATTTTGTTTTTATCATTTACCTACTCGAGGACGAGCAGGAATTAAGCTTGGGGATGGTTGATACGTCTCCAATGTATCTATAATTTTTTATTGTTTCATGCTCTTGTATTATCTGTTTTGAATGTTTTATATGAATTAATATGCTATTTTATATTATTTCTGGGACTAACTTAATAACCTAGAGCCTAGTGCCAGTTTCTGTTTTTTTTCCTTGTTTTTGAGTTTTACAGCAAAAGGAATATCGAACGGAGTCCAAATGGAATAAAACTTTCGCGATGATTTTTCTTAGACTAGAAGACACAGATAAGACTTGGAGATGAAGCTAGAGGAGGCCCGAGGAGGACACAAGCCTCAAGAGCGCGCCCTAAGGGCTTGTGGGCCCCTCAGAGCTCCTCCAACCCTAATTTTTGGCCTATAAATTCCCAAATATTCCCAAACGACCAGAAGCATCCACCAAAATACTTTTCCACCGCCGTAACCTTCTATACATGTGAGATCCCATCTTGGGACCTTTTCGGGCACCCTGACGGAGGGGGATTCGATCATGGAGGGCTTCTACATCAACTCTATTGCCCTTTCGATGAAGCGTGGGTAGTTTACTCTCGGTGTCAAAATCAGCAGATCTCGGGTAGGGGGTCCCAAGCTGTGCATCTGAGGATCGATGGTAACAAGGGACAATAGGGACATGATGTTTACCCAGGTTTGAGCCCTCTTAAAGGAGGTAATACCCTATGTCCTGCTTGATTATATTTGGTGTGTGCATAAGAGTTACAAGAGTTGATCTACCTCGAGATCGTAAAGGCTAAACCCTAGCTGTCTAGCCTATGATTCTCCCCCTCCTATGTACCTAACCCTCCGGTTTATATACACACCAGAGGGGCCTAGGGTTGTACAAAGTCGGTTTGTAGAGGAAGGAAACAGTACACCTGGACACAAAACTTGCCGTCCACGCACATAGGAGTCCTACCCAGACACGGGGGATAATCTTTTGTTTTGTCTTCACGGCCCATCAGTCCGGCCCATATCGAATAGACCAAACACCTGAGGACCCCCTAATTCAGGGCTCCCTTAGTAGCCCCTGAACCAGTCTTCGATGACGATGTGTTCGGCACGTGGATTGTCTTCGGCATTGCAAGGCGGGTTTCTCCTTCTGAATATTTTTAATTAGTCCTCCTACATAATGGGATAGTGTCAGGCTCTGCATAATCAATACAACCCTTAGCCAAGAAGGCATGGCGTCCGAACAGAAACAACTCCTTTACTGACAACTCTTCTGACGAAGCGTCACACCTAACTTTTCAACACCTCGAACCATTTTCACGCTCATTGCTTCATGTTTCAAGGCTTAGCCTCCATTGGCACGTATTGTCAAAACAGAGATCGTGCTCGTCGTTATGGGATTTTCATCAATATGGTTTGGGTAATCCAATGGCACCTTAGGCACGATCTCGTTGCGAGTAGGAGAGTTTTATGGCTTAAGAGGGGGACGCTTGGTATTTTCACCATCTATAAAAGGATAAAGATCCCCATTTTTCTTCACGCCTTCCTCTAGCTCCTGTCTCCCAACCTCCAAGCTCCAGCGTCCACAACTCTGATCTTCTCCACCGCTGCCACCCTCCCCAGAAATGGCTGGGTTCGGTTCCAAGGGCAAGTGGGAGGCCTCATCCGTCACCGAAAAGGTCGTCAAGGATCTTCGGAGTGCGGGCTATCTGTCTGCGGACATTGCACATAGGATTCCAGACAAAGATCAGGTCATTCCTACTCCAGAGCCTAGTGAAAGGGTTGTGTTCATCCCCCGCTTCCTTCGGGGCGAGGATTTCCCCTTCACCCCTTCGTCCGGGGTCTTATATTTTATTACAGGCTAGATTTCCGTGATCTAGCCCCAAACTCCCTCCTCCACATATCGACTTTCATAGTCGTGTGTGAGGCTCTTCTCCGCATCCCCCCACACTTCGTCCTATGGCTCAAGGTCTTCGATCTGAAGCTGAAGGTGGTCAATGGACAACATGCAGACTATGGCGGGGCTATTGTAAGAAAGCTCCCCAGCGTCGTCTGGCCCAAAGGGGCATTCGTAGAGACAGACAAGGAATGGAAGCAGGAGTGATTCTATGTCACCGAACCCTGCAACGCTAACTGGGCGGCCACGCTTGACTTCAGATCCGGACCCCCCCACCAAACTCACCTCATGGACCGCCAAGGGCATTGATTGGGGGTCCAAACCGGAGGTGAAGATGCTCCAGAAACACATCTCAGACATGTTGGGTGAGAACACCGGTCTCACCAATGTGATTCAAGTGATGCTCTTATGCCGCATCCTTCCCTGCCAGCATCGGGCCTCCCCAATGTGGGAGTTCAATCCGGAAGAGCCACGGACCCTGCAGCGCTTCTTCGACACCACGCACAAAGACTTATGGAAGCAGCTCTTCAAGGCTTAGAAAAAGTGGCCGAAGAAGACTGAAGACATCAGGCTCGACATCGAGAACCCAGCCACGGCGGTAAGCATAGTCTTTCTGAAGACGTATTCAGTCAATATTTCAGATATAACAGAAATTATATTGTCTGCTTTCCTCACAGGTCTGGACGGCAAAGGCGAAGTGGATCAACTGTCCAGCGCCACTGCCGGAGAAACCGGCCACACCCTTGCTAGCGGAGATGCTGGTCCCAGCGCCCTATCTGGCGCCGGAGAAGAAGACCAAGAAGAAGAAAGCGAGGAGGCCAAGGGCAGCCCGCGCCACAAAGGTCCTTCGCACAAAGTGTCCGGAGAGACCGAAGCCCTCTCTTCCCACGAGGGAGACAAGTAAGAAGAGGAGGAGGAGGTGGAGAGTGACTCCCCCATAAGTGGAGGAAGAAGAAGAGGGCGGCCTCCGTAGACCCGGAGGGGGAGGCACCCAAAAGAGGGAAACTGACCCTCCCGGACAGTTTGGACTCAGAGTCTGAACTAGTCCCCAAGAGACCTCCTAGGGTGAAGCCCCTGGCCGAATCATAAGTATTCAGAAACTTACTGTTTATCTTCGGTCTACCTGCTTCCTTTATGTAAGTTATTTTATTATTTGCCTTTTAGCCCTCCCCACGTGCTCCCGCATACTCCATTATCGCAGGGGAACTCTCTGTCGCCCGAAATGGCGGAGAGTGCCACGCTGCCGTGATCCCCCTCACCTAACGCCATGGAGGACACCGAAGTGTCGTCTCAAAGGACCTCTCCTGGCCGAGAGGGGGCGAACGAAGCCTTCGTGAGAGCGCCCGAGGTTAATACCTCGGTCGCCGAAGACCTAGGGGAGGCGGCCCCCTATGACAACTGATGGTGGGGAACCCCAACAATCCGGGCCCTAGCCGAACACCTTTCTGGAGACCAGCATGGCTCTGGGATCGGATAAGCAGCCCCCTTCGAAAAAGGGGGAGGAGCAATAGCTCCATCGGCAGCCTCCATTAATCCGGAGGCATCCAATGCTCTGGAGGAAGCACTGCAAAGTGCTTCTGTCATGGAGGAGCACCGCACCCTGATGGGTGTGGTTATGGAGAAGGTTCAGTCTGCTAAAAATGGACTGAACGAAGCCTTCTGCAGCCTACTGACAGGCTTTGAGGTATGTGAGGTAATGTTCTGAAAACCTTTCATATAGAAGACTAATCCTATGTACAGACAGTAGACCTTGAGACTCTGTCTGGTATAGAAGAAACCGGACAGAGGATCCACATAGTATTCGGGAGAGTAATGCTACGTCTCGAGCTTGCGTTGGGTTTCCCCGAAGAGGAGAGGATGATGCAGCACAGTAGCGTAAGTATTTCCCTCAGTTTTTGAGAACCAAGGTATCAATCCAGTAGGAGGTCACGCGCAAGTCCCTCGTACCTGCACAAAATGATAGCTACTTGCAACCAACGCGATTAGGGGTTGTCAATCCCTTCACGGTCACTTACGAGAGTGAGATCTGATAGAGATAATATTTTTGGTATTTTTGGTATAAATATGCAAAGTAAAAAGTAAAAGCAAAGCAAGTAAATAAAGTGATGGAGACTAATATGATGAGAATAGACCCGGGGGCCATAGGTTTCACTAGTGGCTTCTCTCAAGAGCATAAGTATTCTACGGTGGGTGAACAAATTACTATTGAGAAATTGATAGAATTGAGCATAGTTATGTGGTTATCTAGGTATGATCATGTATATAGGCATCACGTCCGTGACAAGTAGATCGAAACGATTCTGCATCTACTACTATTACTCCACTCATCGACCGCTATCCAGCATGCATCTAGAGTATTAAGTTAAAAACAGAGTAACGCCTTAAGCAAGATGACATGATGTAGAGGAATAAATTCATGCAATATGATAAATACCCCATCTTGTTATCCTCGATGGCAACAATACAATACGTGCCTTGCTGCCCCTTCTGTCACTGGGTAAGGACACCGCAAGATTGAACCCAAAGCTAAGCACTTCTCCCATTGCAAGAACTACCAGTCTAGTTGGCCAAACCAAAAAGGATAATTCGAAGAGACTTGCAAAGATAACTCAATCATACATAAAAGAATTCAGAGAAGATTCAAATATTATTCATAGATAAGCTGCATCATAAACCCACAATTCATCGGTCTCAACAAACACATCGCAAAAAGAAGATTACATCGAATAGATCTCCACAAGAGAGGGGGAGAACATTGTATTGAGATCCAAAAAGAGAGAAGAAGCCATCTAGCTACTAGCTATGGACCCGAAGGTCTGAAGTAAACTACTCACACTTCATCGGAGGGGCTATGGTGATGATGTAGAAGCCCTCCGTCGTGGATGCCCTCTCTGACGGAGCTCCGGAACAGGCTCCAAGATGGGATCTCGTGGATACAGAAGGTTGCGGCGGTGGAATTAGGTTTTTGGCTCCTGTTCTGATCGTTCGGGGATACGTAGGTATATATACGAGGAAGGAGTACGTCGGTGGAGCTCCGAGGGGCCCACGAGGTAGGGGGCGCGCCCTCCACCCTCGTGACCTCCTCGGAGACTTCTTGGAGTAGGGTCCAAGTCTCCTAGATCACGTTCGATTGGAAAATCACGATCCCGAAGGTTTCATTCCGTTTGGACTCCGTTTGATATTCTGTTTCTTCGAAATACTGAAAAAGGCAAAAAACAGCAATTCTGCGCTGGGCCGCCGGTTAATAGGTTAGTCCCAAAAGTAATATAAAAGTGAAAAATAAAGCCCAATATAGTCCAAAACAGTAGATAAAGTAGCATGGAGCAATAAAAAATTATAGATACGTTGGAGACGTCCTCGAGTAGGTAAATGATAAAAAGAGAATTTTTGATGCGGAGTGATACTTTGGCATAATTTCAATGTAAATCTTCTTAATCATGGTATGAATATTCAGATCCGAAAGATTCAAGACAAAAGTTCATATTAACATAAAAATAATAATACTTCAAGCATACTAACAAAGCAATTATGTCTTCTCAAAATAACATGGCCAAAGAAAGTTATCCCTACAAAATCATGTAGTCTGGCTATGCTCCATCTTCCCCACACAAAATATTTAAATCATGCACAGCCCCGATGACAAGCCAAGCAATTGTTTCATACTTTAACATTTTCAATACTTTTTCAATCTTCACGCAATACATGAGCGTGAGCCATGGATATAGCACTATATGTGGAATAGAACGGTGGATGTGAAGAAGACAAAAAGAGGGAAGATAGTCTCACATCAACTAGGCGTATCAACAGGCTATGGAGATGCCCATCAATAGATATCAATGTGAGTGAGTAGGGATTGCCATGCAACGGATGCACTAGAGCTATAAGTATATGAAAGCTCAACAAAAGAAACTAAGTGGGTGTGCATCCAACTCGCTTGCTCACGAAGACCTAGGGCATTTTGAGGAAGCCCATCATTGGAATATACAAGCCAAGTTCTATAATTGAAAAATTCCCACTAGTATATGAAAGTGACGAAATGAGAGACTCTCTATCATGAAGATCATGGTGCTACTTCGAAGCACAAGTGTGGTAAAAGGATAGTAGCATTGTCCCTTCTCTCTTTTTCTCTCATTTTTTTATTTGGGCCTTTTCTCTTTTTTTTATGGCCTCTTTTTTTTCATCCAGAGTCTCATCCCGACTTGTGGGGGAATCATAGACTCCATCATCCTTTCCTCACTTGGGACAATGCTCTAATAATGATGATCATCACACTTTTATTTTTCTTACAACTCAACAATTACAACTCGATACTTAGAACAAAATATGACTCTATATGAATGCCTCCGGCGGTGTACTGGGATATGCAATGAAACATGAGTGACATGTATGGAAGAATTATGAAAGGTGGCTTTTGCCACAAATACGATGTCAACTACATGATCATGCTAGGAATATGCAATGATGGAGCGTGTCATAATAAACGGAACGGTGGAAAGTTGCATGGCAATATATCTCGGAATGGCTATCGAAATTCCATGATAGGTAGGTATGGTGGCTGTTTTGAGGAAGGTTTATGGTGGGTGTATGATACGGGCGAAAGGTGCGCGGTATTAGAGAGGCTAGCAATGGTGGAAGGATGGGAAAAAGTGCGTATAATCCATGGACTCAACATTAGTCATAAAGAACTCATATACTTATTGCAAAAATCTAGAAGTTATCAAAGCAAAGTATTACGCGCATTCTCCTAGGGGGGATAGATTGGTAGGAAAAGACCATCGCTCGTCCCCGACCGCCACTCATAAGGAAGACAATCAATAAATAAATCATGCTCCGAGTTCATCACATAACGGTTCACCATACGTGCATGCTACGGGAATCACAAACTTCAACACAAGTATTCTTTAAATTCACAACTACTCAACTAGCATGACTCTAATATTATCACCTTCATATCTCAAAACAATTATAAAGCATCAAACTTATCTTAGTATTCAATGCACTCAAAAGAAAGCTTCACATATCTTGAATACCAAGTATATTATCATTAAGAAAATTACCATGCTATTAACAACTCTAAAAATAATCTAAGTGAAGCATGAGAGATCAAGTTTCTTTAAAACAAATCCACCACCGTGCTCTAAAATATCTAAGTGAAGCACTTGAGCAAAAATTATCACGCTCAAAAGATATAAGTGAAGCACTATGAGCAAACTATCAAGCTCAAAAGATATAAGTGAAGCACATAGAGTATTCTAACAAATTTCAATTCATGTATGGATCTCTCAAAAGGTGTGTACAGCAATGATGATTGTGGTAAACTAACAAGCAAAGACGCAAATAATACAAGACGCTCCAAGCAAAACACATATCATGTTGGTGAATAAAAATATAGCTCCAAGTAAATTACCGATGGAAGTGGACGAAAGAGGGGATGCCTTCCGGGGCATCCCCAAGCTTTGAATTTTTGGTGTCCTTTGATTATCTTGGGGGTGCCATGGTCATCCCCAAGCTTAGGCTCTTGCCACTCCTTGTTCCATAATCCATCAAAAGAATTCACCCAACACTTGAAAACTTCACAACACAAAACTCAACAGAAATCTCGTGAGCTCCGTTAGAGAAAGAAAACAAAAGACTACTTCAAGGTACTGTAATAAACTCATTCTTTATTTATATTGGTGTTAAACCTACTGTATTCCAACTTCTCTATGGTTTATAAACTATTTTACTAGCCATAGATTCATCAAAATAAGCAGACAACACACGCAAAACAGAATCTGTCAAAAACAGAACAGTTTGTAGTAATCTGTAACTAACGCAAACTTATGGAACTCTAAAAATTCTACCAAAATAGGAAGTCCTGGACAATTTCTTTATTGATCAGAAGCAAAAATAATCAATGCAAAAGCACGTTCCTGTGATTTATCATAACTAAATTCGTGCGTGCAAAGTTTTTGTTTTTCAGCAGAATCAAATCAACTATCATCGTAGGTTATCCTATAGGTCCTACTTGGCACAAACACTAATTAAAACATAAAACCACATCCAAACAGAAGGTAGATGGATTATTTATTCCTAACAGAAGCAAAAACAAAAAACACAAAATAAAATTGGGTTGCCTCCCAACAAGCGCTATCGTTTAACGCTCCTAGCTAGGCATAAAAGCAAGGATAGAGCTAGGTATTGCCATCTTTGGTAGACAATTCTTCAATGAGGCATCTACCTCCTTTAGAATTTTCTTTCTTTCTATTAATTATCAAATTTTTAGGCACAAGATCGAAAAATTCATTCGTAGCAAATGGTTCCTTAATGATAGTAAAAAATCGGGATGAATACTTATAGATTTAAGATCCGCATTTTCCTTACTAGATGATTCACCCTTATTTTTAGGAACATACATAAGCTTGGCAATTTTAGTGGGAGGACTAGGAGTATTCTTTACGGAAGAAAAAGCGGTTCCCAAGTTGGTAATGATACCCTCAAGTTTATCGATTCGAGTGGAATCTGGCTTTATTTTCTCATTAACCATGGGTTCCTTCTCCTTAATATTTTTCAAAGTCATTCCTACCTTAGATCCATATTGAGTAATTTTATTATGTATCTTTTTATCTAGATTTTCAATGGATTCAATGGTAGCAACTTTATTTTCAATAATTTCAAGCCTTTGCATAACATGCTCCAAAGTTAATATAGTTCCATTAACCAAAAGAGGAGGTGAGCCAAACAAATCTATTAAAGCATTATAAGAATCAAAAGTATGTCTACCCAAGAAATTCCCTCCGGTAATGGTATCAAGGGTATATCTATACCAAGGATTAGCACCTACATAAAAATTACGAAGAAGAACTGAAGTAGATTGCTTCCCGGTAGATCTATTTTGAGCATTGCAAATTCCATACCAAGCATCTTTTAGATTTTCTCCCTCCCTTTGCTTAAAATTTAGAACTTCATTCTCGGGAGATAACGGAGAAGATATGAGACTAGTCATGACGACAAGCAAACAAACTAACACACGAGCAAACAAACGGACGAGGAAAAAGGCAACGGAAAGAGAGGAGGAGATTGGGAAAGAGAGGGCGAATAAAACGGCAAGGGTGAAGTGGGGGAGAGGAAAACGAGAGGCAAATGGCAAATAATGTAATGCGAGAGATAGGGATTGTGATGGGTACTTTGTATGTTGACTTTTGCGTAAGCCTCCCCGGCAACGGCGCCAGAAATTCTTCTTGCTACGTCTCGAGCTTGGGTTGGTTTTCCCCGAAGAGGAGAGGATGATGCAGCACAATAGCGTAAGTATTTCCCTTAGTTTTTAGAACCAAGGTATCAATCCAGTAAGAGGTCACGCGCAAGTCGCTCGTACCTGCACAAAACGATAGCTACTCGCAACCAACGCGATTAGGGGTTGTCAATCCCTTCACGGTCACTTACGAGAGTGAGATCTGATAGAGATAATATTTTTGGTATTTTTGGTATAAAGATGCAAAGTAAAACGTAAAAGCAAAGCAATTAAATAAAGTGATGGAGATTGATATGATGAGAATATACCCGGGGGCCATAGGTTTCACTAGTGGCTTCTCTCAAGAGCATAAGTATTCTACGGTGGGTGAACAAATTACTATTGAGCAATTGATAGAATTGAGCATAGTTATGAGGTTATCTAGGTATGATCATGTATATAGGCATCACGTCCGTGACAAGTAGATCGAAACGATTCTGCATCTACTACTATTACTCCACTCATCGACCGCTATCCAACATGCATCTAGAGTATTAAGTTAAAAACAGAGTAACGCCTTAAGCAAGATGACATGATGTAGAGGAATAAATTCATGCAATACGATAAATACCCCATCTTGTTATCCTCGATGGCAACAATACAATACGTGCCTTGCTGCCCCTTCTGTCACTGGGTAAGGACACCGCAAGATTGAACCCAAAGCTAAGCACTTCTCCCATTGCAAGAACTACCAATCTAGTTGGCCAAACCAAAAAGGATAATTCGAAGAGACTTGCAAATATAACTCAATCATACATAAAAGAATTCAGAGAAGATTCAAATATTATTCATAGATAAGCTGCATCATAAACCCACAATTCATCGGTCTCAACAAACACACCGCAAAAAGAAGATTACATCGAATAGATCTCCACAAGAGAGGGGGAGAACATTGTATTGAGATCCAAAAAGAGAGAAGAAGCCATCTAGCTACTAGCTATGGACCCGAAGGTCTGAAGTAAACTACTCACACTTCATCGGAGGGGCTATGGTGACGATGTAGAAGCCCTCCGTCGTGGATGCCCTCTCCGACGGAGCTCCGGAACAGGCTCCAAGATGGGATCTCGTGGATACAGAAGGTTGCGGCGGTGGAATTAGGTTTTTGGCTCCTGTTCTGATCGTTCGGGGATACGTCGGTATATATACGAGGAAGGAGTACGTTGGTGGAGCTCCGAGGGGCCCATGAGGTAGGGGCCGCGCCCTCCACCCTCGTGACCTCCTCGGAGACTTCTTGGAGTAGGGTCCAAGTCTCCTGGATCACGTTCGATTGGAAAATCACGATCCCGAAGGTTTCATTCCGTTTGGACTCCGTTTGATATTCTGTTTCTTCGAAATACTGAAAAAGGCAAAAAACAACAATTCTGCGCCGGGCCGCCGGTTAATAGGTTAGTCCCAAAAGTAATATAAAAGTGAAAAATAAAGCCTAATATAGTCCAAAACAGTAGATAAAGTAGCATGGAGCAATAAAAAATTATAGATACGTTGGAGACGTCCTCGAGTAGGTAAATGATAAAAAGAGAATTTTTGATGCGGAGTGATACTTTGGCATAATTTCAATGTAAATCTTCTTAATCATGGTATGAATATTCAGATCCGAAAGATTCAAGACAAAAGTTCATATTAACATAAAAATAATAATACTTCAAGCATACTAACAAAGCAATTATGTCTTCTCAAAATAACATGGCCAAAGAAAGTTATCCCTACAAAATCATATAGTCTGGCTATGCTCCATCTTCCCCACACAAAATATTTAAATCATGCACAACCCCGATGACAAGCCAAGCAATTGTTTCATACTTTAACATTTTCAATACCTTTTCAATCTTCACGCAATACATGAGCGTGAGCCATGGATATAGCACTATATGTCGAATAGAACGGTGGATGTGGAGAAGACAAAAAGAGGGAAGATAGTCTCACATCAACTAGGCGTATCAACAGGCTATGGAGATGCCCATCAATAGATATCGATGTGAGTGAGTAGGGATTGCCATGCAACGGATGCACTAGAGCTATAAGTATATGAAAGCTCAACAAAAGAAACTAAGTGGGTGTGCATCCAACTCGCTTGCTCACGAAGACCTAGGGCATTTTGAGGAAGCCCATCATTGGAATATACAAGCCAAGTTCTATAATTGAAAAATTCCCACTAGTATATGAAAGTGACGAAATGAGAGACTCTTTATCATGAAGATCATGGTGCTACTTTGAAGCACAAGTGTGGTAAAAGGATAGTAGCATTGTCCCTTCTCTCTTTTTCTCTCATTTTTTTATTTGGGCCTTTTCTCTTTTTTTATGGCCTCTTTTTTTTTCATCCAGAGTCTCATCCCGACTTGTGTGGTAATCATAGACTCCATCATCCTTTCCTCACTTGGGACAATGCTCTAATAATGATGATCATCACACTTTTATTTTTCTTACAACTCAACAATTACAACTTGATACTTAGAACAAAATATGACTCTATATGAATGCCTCCGGCGGTGTACTGGGATATGCAATGAAACATGAGTGACATGTATGGAAGAATTATGAAAGGTGGCTTTTGCCACAAATACGATGTCAACTACATGATCATGCTAGGAATATGCAATGATGGAGCGTGTCATAATAAACGGAACGGTGGAAAGTTGCATGGCAATATATCTCGGAATGGCTATCGAAATGCCATGATAGGTAGGTATGGTGGCTGTTTTGAGGAAGGTTTATGGTGGGTGTATGATACGGGCGAAAGGTGCGCGGTATTAGAGAGGCTAGCAATGGTGGAAGGATGGGAAAAAGTGCGTATAATCCATGGACTCAACATTAGTCATAAAGAACTCATATACTTATTGCAAAAATCTAGAAGTTATCAAAGCAAAGTATTACGCGCATTCTCCTAGGGGGGATAGATTGGTAGGAAAAGACCATCGCTCGTCCCCGACCGCCACTCATAAGGAAGACAATCAATAAATAAATCATGCTCCGAGTTCATCACATAACGGTTCACCATACGAGCATGCTACGGGAATCACAAACTTCAACACAAATATTCTTTAAATTCACAACTACTCAACTAGCATGACTCTAATATTATCACCTTCATATCTCAAAACAATTATCAAGCATCAAACTTATCTTAGTATTCAATGCACTCAAAAGAAAGCTTCACATATCTTGAATACCAAGTATATTATCATTAAGAAAATTACCATGCTATTAACAACTCTCAAAATAATCTAAGTGAAGCATGAGAGATCAAGTTTCTTTAAAACAAATCCACCACCGTGCTCTAAAATATCTAAGTGAAGCACTAGAGCAAAAATTATCACGCTCAAAAGATATAAGTGAAGCACTATGAGCAAACTATCAAGCTCAAAAGATATAAGTGAAGCACATAGAGTATTCTAACAAATTTCAATTCATGTATGGATCTCTCAAAAGGTGTGCACAGCAATGATGATTGTGGTAAACTAACAAGCAAAGATGCAAATAATACAAGACGCTCCAAGCAAAACACATATCATGTTGGTGAATAAAAATATAGCTCCAAGTAAATTACCGATGGAAGTGGACGAAAGAGGGGATGCCTTCCGGGGCATCCCCAAGCTTTGACTTTTTGGTGTCCTTGGATTATCTTGGGGGTGCCATGGTCATCCCCAAGCTTAGGATCTTGCCACTCCTTGTTCCATAATCCATCAAAAGAATTCACCCAAAACTTGAAAACTTCACAACACAAAACTCAACAGAAATCTCGTGAGCTCCGTTAGAGAAAGAAAACAAAAGACTACTTCAAGGTACTGTAATAAACTCATTCTTTATTTATATTGGTGTTAAACCTACCGTATTCCAACTTCTATATGGTTTATAAACTATTTTACTAGCCATAGATTCATCAAAATAAGCAGACAACACACGCAAAACAGAATCTGTCAAAAACAGAACAGTTTGTAGTAATCTGTAACTAACGCAAACTTATGGAACTCTAAAAATTCTACCAAAATAGGAAGTCCTGGACAATTTCTTTATTGATCAGAAGCAAAAATAATCAATGCAAAAGCACGTTCCTGTGATTTATCATAACTAAATTCGTGCGTGCAAAGTTTTTGTTTTTCAGCAGAATCAAATCAACTATCATCGTAGGTTATCCTATAGGTCCTACTTGTCACAAACACTAATTAGAACATAAAACCACATCCAAACAGAAGGTAGATGGATTATTTATTCCTAACAGAAGCAAAAACAAAAAACACAAAATAAAATTGGGTTGCCTCCCAACAAGCGCTATCGTTTAACGCTCCTAGCTAGGCATAAAAGCAAGGATAGAGCTAGGTATTGCCATCTTTGGTAGGCAATTCTTCAATGAGGCATCTACCTCCTTTAGAATTTTCTTTCTTTCTATTAATTATCAAATTTTTAGGCACAAGATCGAAAAATTCATTCGTAGCAAATGGTTCCTTAATGATAGTAAAAAATCGGGATGAATACTTATAGATTTAAGATCCACATTTTCCTTACTAGATGATTCACCCTTATTTTTAGGAACATACATAAGCTTGGCAATTTTAGTGGGAGGACTAGGAGTATTCTTTACGGAAGAAAAAGCGGTTCCCAAGTTGGTAATGATACCCTCAAGTTTATCGATTCGAGTGGAATCTGGCTTTATTTTCTCATTAACCATGGGTTCCTTCTCCTTAATATTTTTCAAAGTCATTCCTACCTTAGATCCATATTGAGTAATTTTATTATGTATCTTTTTATCTAGATTTTCAATGGATTCAATGGTAGCAACTTTATTTTCAATAATTTCAAGCCTTTGCATAACATGCTCCAAAGTTAATATAGTTCCATTAACCAAAAGAGGAGGTGAGCCAAACAAATCTATTAAAGCATTATAAGAATCAAAAGTATGTCTACCCAAGAAATTCCCTCCGGTAATGGTATCAAGGGTATATCTATACCAAGGATTAGCACCTACATAAAAATTACGAAGAAGAACTGAAGTAGATTGCTTCCCGGTAGATCTATTTTGAGCATTGCAAATTCCATACCAAGCATCTTTTAGATTTTCTCCCTCCCTTTGCTTAAAATTTAGAACTTCATTCTCGGGAGATAACGGAGAAGATATGAGACTAGTCATGACGACAAGCAAACAAACTAACACACGAGCAAACAAACGGACGAGGAAAAAGGCAACGGAAAGAGAGGAGGAGATTGGGAAAGAGAGGGCGAATAAAACGGCAAGGGTGAAGTGGGGGAGAGGAAAACGAGAGGCAAATGGCAAATAATGTAATGCGAGAGATAGGGATTGTGATGGGTACTTTGTATGTTGACTTTTGCGTAAGCCTCCCCGGCAACAACGCCAGAAATTATTCTTGCTACGTCTCGAGCTTGGGTTGGTTTTCCCCGAAGAGGAGAGGATGATGCAGCACAATAGCGTAAGTATTTCCCTTAGTTTTTAGAACCAAGGTATCAATCCAGTAAGAGGTCACGCGCAAGTCGCTCGTACCTGCACAAAACGATAGCTACTCGCAACCAACGCGATTAGGGGTTGTCAATCCCTTCACGGTCACTTACGAGAGTGAGATCTGATAGAGATAATATTTTTGGTATTTTTGGTATAAAGATGCAAAGTAAAAAGTAAAAGCAAAGCAATTAAATAAAGTGATGGAGATTGATATGATGAGAATATACCCGGGGGCCATAGGTTTCACTAGTGGCTTCTCTCAAGAGCATAAGTATTCTACGGTGGGTGAACAAATTACTATTGAGCAATTGATAGAATTGAGCATAGTTATGAGGTTATCTAGGTATGATCATGTATATAGGCATCACGTCCGTGACGAGTAGATCGAAACGATTCTGCATCTACTACTATTACTCCACTCATCGACCGCTATCCAGCATGCATCTAGAGTATTAAGTTAAAAACAGAGTAACGCCTTAAGCAAGATGACATGATGTAGAGGAATAAATTCATGCAATACGATAAATACCCCATCTTGTTATCCTCGATGGCAACAATACAATACGTGCCTTGCTGCCCCTTCTGTCACTGGGTAAGGACACCGCAAGATTGAACCCAAAGCTAAGCACTTCTCCCATTGCAAGAACTACCAATCTAGTTGGCCAAACCAAAAAGGATAATTCGAAGAGACTTGCAAAGATAACTCAATCATACATAAAAGAATTCAGAGAAGATTCAAATATTATTCATAGATAAGCTGCATCATAAACCCACAATTCATCGGTGTCAACAAACACACCGCAAAAAGAAGATTACATCAAATAGATCTCCACAAGAGAGGGGGAGAACATTGTATTGAGATCCAAAAAGAGAGAAGAAGCCATCTAGCTACTAGCTATGGACCCGAAGGTCTGAAGTAAACTACTCACACTTCATCGGAGGGGCTATGGTGATGATGTAGAAGCCCTCCGTCGTGGATGCCCTCTCTGACGGAGCTCCGGAACAGGCTCCAAGATGGGATCTCGTGGATACAGAAGGTTGCGGCGGTGGAATTAGGTTTTTGGCTCCTGTTCTGATCGTTCGGGGATACGTAGGTATATATACGAGGAAGGAGTACGTTGGTGGAGCTCCGAGGGGCCCATGAGGTAGGGGGCGCGCCCTCCACCCTCGTGACCTCCTCAGAGACTTCTTGGAGTAGGGTCCAAGTCTCCTGGATCACGTTCGATTGGAAAATCACGATCCCGAAGGTTTCATTCCGTTTGGACTCCGTTTGATATTCTGTTTCTTCGAAATACTGAAAAAGGCAAAAAACAATAATTCTGCGCCGGGCCGCCGGTTAATAGGTTAGTCCCAAAAGTAATATAAAAGTGAAAAATAAAGCCTAATATAGTCCAAAACAGTAGATAAAGTAGCATGGAGCAATAAAAAATTATAGATACGTTGGAGACGTATCAAGTAACATATTGTGATGCTATTGTAATAGGCCTCCATGTTGGCGGCAACCGCCCATGCCGCAGAAGTTTCCGAACTCAATCGGAAGCTTCAGGTGACAGATGAGGAGCTCGACCGCATTAATAAGCAGTTCGACGAGACGCAAGGTATGCGTACAATGTTAAAAATTTACTTTTATGCCAGAAGTGATATGAATTTTGAGATGTTAACTCATAGAATGCTTTGATTATGAGCATAGTGGGTGCAGCCAAGGTTGATAGCCTCAAGGCGCCCTCGTCCAGGCCAAGAAAGAGGTGGAGGCGAATAAGGCAGACGCTAACAACGCGGCTGCAGAACTGAAGGTCGAGCAAGCTGCCCGCCGCCAACACGAAGCTCGGGTGGCCGAAGTTGAGCAGGAGCTGAAGGATGCCATCAACAAATGCGAAACCTTGGAGTAGAAGACTTCGGACCAGTCGTCCGAGCTTTCCAAGGCCCTCCATGATGCCAAACGGCACGGATCGAGTGCCGGAGCACTCGCGAAGAGATCCATCAGGCAAGACAAGTATCAGCTAGTAAGGCCTTTCTTTTGCAGAGTATCTTTGGAGGTCAGAGGTATGCTTTGCTCACCCGAGTGTGGAGTTCTCCAGGCGCGTTTGCGGATCTTCCAAAGAGTGCCGCCGATGCCGCACTGTTCTTTCGAGCCCAAGAGGGGAACTCGACCGAGAAGCTGTTCTGGTCGCAATTTCTCATGCTGGAACACCCGACGCCTCTAAACAACCAGCTGAAGCAGCTGACGGAGCTGCATAGGGTGGTCGGCTTGGCCATGAAGGACCTAATAGTCCAACTTTTGCCGGCCGAGCCGATTCCTAGCAGCTACTTCGATTCGGTGAATTGGCTTGTTGATGCGCGGCCACGGATTGATGTTCTAAGGCGCTTAACTGCATAGAGGGTGCCCAGATGGCCTTCGCCTGCGTCAAAATGTAATGGGCAAAGATCAAGGCTACCGAAGTGGCGACTGCAGGTTCGCCCGAAGGCAAAGATCATCGAAAGACAGAGAGGTACTTCGATGACATCCTAGAAGGAGCCCGCATGATAGAGGGTCAATGTTCTAAGGACGTAAGATTTGATTGAATGTGTTCGGGTTGTACAAGCTATGTGGTCAACCCATGCTATAATCCATGGACTCAACATTAGTCATAAAGAACTCACATACTTATTGAAAAAATCTATTAGTTATCGAAACAAAGTAGTACGCGCATGCTCCTAGGGGGAGATATTGGTAGAAAAAGACCATCGCTCGTCCCCGACCGCCACTCATAAGGAAGACAATCAACAAATAAATCATGCTTTAACTTCATCACATAACGGTTCACCATACATGCATGCTATGGGAATCACAAAGTTTAGCACAAGTATCTCTCAAATTCACAACTAATCTACTAGCACGACTCTAATATCACCATTTTTATATCCCAAAACAATCATAAAGATTCAAACTTCTCATAGTATTCAATGCACTTTATATGAAAGTTTTTATTATACCCATCTTGGATGCCCATCATATTAGGACTAACTTTATAACCAAAGAAAATTACCATGCTTTTCTAAAAGACACTGAAAATAATATAAGTGAAGCATGATAGTTCAACAATTTCTATAAAATTAAACCACCCCCATGGTCTAAAAAGATATAAGTGAAGCACTAGAGCAATATTGTCTAGCTCAAAAGATATAAGTGAAGCACATAGAATATTCTAATAAATCACGATTCCTGCGTGTCTCTCCCAAAAGGTGTACAGCAAGGTTGATTGTGGCAAACTAAAAAGCAAAGACTCAAATCATACAAGACGCTCCAAGCAAAACACATATCATGTCCTGAATAAAAATATAGCATCAAGTAAAGTTACCGATAGACCAAGACGAAAGAGGGGATGCCTTCTGGGGCAACCCCAAGCTTAGGATTTTGGTTGTCATTGAATTTTATCTTGGGGTGCCTCGGGCATCCCCAAGCTTAGGCTCTTTCCACTCCTTATTTCAAAGTCCATCAAATCCTTACCCAAAACTTGAAAACTTCACAACACAAAACTCAACAGAAAATCTCATGAGCTCCGTTAGTATAAGAAAATAAATCACCACTTTAAGGTACTATTATGAACTCATTATTTATTTATATTGGAGTAAAATCTACTGTATTCCAACTTATCTATGGTTCATACCCCCAGATACTACTCATAGATTCATCAGAATAAGCAAACAACACGCGAAAACCACAATCTGTCAAAAACAGAACAGTCTGTAGTAATCTGTAACTCTTGAATACTTATGTAACTCCAAAAATTATGAAATAAATTGGTGGACGTGAGGAATTTGTGTATTAATCTTCTTCAAAAATAATAAACTTAAAATCACTCTTCTGTTAAAAATGACAACTAGTCTCATGAGCGCAAAAGTTTCTGTTTTTTTCAGCAAGATCAAATTAACTTTCACCCAAGTCTTCCCAAAGGTTCTACTTGGAACAAACACTAATTAAAACTTAAAACCACATCTAACCAGAATCAAGATGAATTATTTCTTACTAAACATTAGCAACAAGTAAAGGACAAAAATAAAACATTGGGTTGCCTCCCAACAATCGCTATCGTTTAACGGCCTAGCTAGGCATAAAAACACGAATAGATCTAGGTATTGCCATCTATGGTATGCAATCCATAAGTGGCTCTCATAATAGATTCATAAGTCAACTTAATTTTCTTCCTTGGAAAGTGTTCCATGCCTTTCCTTAACGGAAATTGGAATCTAATGTTTCCTTCTTTCATATCAATAATTGCACCAATCATTCTAAGGAAAGGTCTACCAAGAATAATACGACATGTAGGATTGCAATCTATATCAAGAACAATGAAATCTACGGGCAAATAATTCCTATTTGCAACAATAAGAACATAATTAATCCTTCCCATAAGTTTCTTAATGGTGGAATCCGCAAGATGCAAATTTAAAGAACAATAATAAAATTCACGGAAACCTAGCACATCACACAAAGTTTTTGGAATCGTGGAAACGCTAGCACCCAAAACACACGAAGCATAACATTCATAATCTTTAATCTTAATCTTAGTAGTAGGTTCCCACTCATCATAAAGTTTTCTAGGGATAGAAACTTCTAGTTCAAGCTTTTCTTCAAAAGATTGCATCATAGCATCAACGATATGTTTAGTGAAAGCTTTGTTTTGATTATAGGCATGAGGAGAATTTAACATGGATTGCAACAAGGAAATACAATCTATTAAAGAACAATTATCATAATTAAATTCCTTGAAATCCAAAATAGTGGGTTTATTGCTACTTAAAGTTTTTGACCTCTCCAATCCCACTTTTATCAATTTTTGCATCTAGATCTAAAAACTCAGAATCATTGGGACGCCTTTTAACTAAAGTTGACTCATCTCCAGTCCTATTATTATCAAGATTCATATTGGAAAATCACTTTTAGTTGTTCACCATTATTATCATGAAAACTAGAAGAACACACTTTTACAAACCAATCTTTTTTAGCACGCATCTTAGCGGTTCTTTCTTTGCACTCATCAATGGAAATTCTCATGGTCTTCAAAGACTCATTGATATCATGCTTAGGTGGGATAGATATAAGTTTCAAAGAATCAACATCAAGAGAAATTATATCCACATTCCTAGCCAACTCATCAATATTAAGCAATTTTTCTTCAATCAAAGCATTGAAATTCTTTTGCAAACTCATAAATTCTTTAACACTATTCTCAAAATCAGAGGGCAACTTATTAAAATTTCCATAAGAGTTGTTGTAGGAATTACCATAATTATTAGAGGAATTACTAGGAAACGGCCTAGGATTAAAATTGCCTCTATACGCGTTGTTACCAAAATTGTTCCTACCAACAAAATTCACATCCATAAATTCATTGTTATTCTCAATAAAAGTGGACAAAGGCATATCATTAGGATCAGAAGAAACACTTTTATTAGCTTACATAAGTTCATCCATCTTTTGACTCAAAACATTAATCTCTTCAATCGCATGAACTTTTTTACTAGTGGATCTTTCGGTGTGCCATTGAGAATAATTAACCATAATGTTATCTAGGAGCTTAGTAGCTTCTCCTAAAGTGATTTCCATAAAAGTGCCTCCTATGACCGAATCTAAAAGATTTCTAGAAGAAAAATTCAATCCGGCCTAAATTTTTGTATAAGCATCCACAAGTTAAAACCATGTGTAGGGCAATTACGTATCATCAACTTAATCCTCTCCCAAGATTGTGCAACATGCTCATGATCAAGTTGCTTAAAATTCATAATATCGTTCCTAAGGGAGATGATCTTAGCGGGAGGAAAATACTTAAAGATGAAAGCATCTTTACACTTATTCCATGAATCAATACTATTTTTAGGTAAATATGAGAACCAAGTTTTAACACGAACTCTAAGCAAAAACGGAAATATCTTCAATTTAACAATATCATTATCCACATCTTTCTTCTTTTGCATATCACACAAATCAATGAAATTGTTTAGATGGGATGCGGTATCTTTACTAGGAAGGCCAGGAAATTGATCTTTCATAACAAGATTCAACAAAGTGGCATTAATTCACAAGATTCAGCATTAGTAGTAGGAGCAATCGGAGTGCTAATTAAATGATTGTTGTTGGTGTTGGAAAATTCACACAATTTAGAATTATCTTGAACCATCATGACAAAGCAATCAATCCAACACACAAGCACACAAGAAGCAAGCGAAAAGAGACGAATGGAAGAGAGGCGAAGAAAAGGCAATGGTTTTCAAAAATCGTTTTAGAAGTGGGGGAGAGGAAAATGAGAGGCGAATGGCGAATAATGTAATTCAAGGTTGAAGAGTTTATGATGGGTACTTGGTATGGCTTGACTATGTAGATCTCCCCGACAACGGCGCCAGAAATCCTTCTTGCTACATCTTAAGCTTAAGTTGGTTTTCCCTTGAAGAGGAAAGGGTGATGCAGCAAAGTAGCGTAAGTATTTCCCTTAGTTCTGAGAACCAAGGTATCAATCTAGTAGGAGACAACGCACAAGTCACCGAATACCTGCACAAACAATCAACAACTTGCACCCAACGCGATAAAGGGGTTGTCAATCCCTTCGCGGTCACTTGCAAAAGTGAGATCTGATAGAGATAGATAAATGGTAAAGTAAATATTTTTCGGTATTTTTGGTTTATAGATTGGAAAGTAAAGATTGCAAAATAGTAGATCAGAAACTAGCAAGATGTAAACAAGATTCAATAATATGGAAAAGAGACCCGGGGCCATAGGTTTCACTAGATAGCAAATATTACGGTGGGTGAACAAATTACTGCCGAGCAATTGATAGAAAAGAGCATAGTTATGATGATATCTAAGGCAATGATCGTGAACATAGGCGTCACGTCCGTGTCAGGTAGACTGACTCCTGCCTGCATCTACTACTATTACTCCACACACCGACCGCTATACAACATGCATCTAGAGTATTAAGTTCATAAAGAACAGAGTAACGCATTAAGCAATATGACATGATGTAGAGGAATTAACTGAAGCAATATGATGAAAACCCCATCTTGTTATCCTCGATGGCAACAATACAATACGTGCCTTGCTGCCCCTACTGTCACCGGGAAAGGACACCACAAGATTGAACCCAAAGCTAAGCACTTCTCCCATTGCAAGAAAGATCAATCTAGTAGGCCAAACTAAACTGATAATTCGAAGAGACTTGCAAAGATATCAAATCATGCATATAAGAATTCAGAGAAGAACCAAATAATATTCATAGATAATCTTGATCATAAATCCACAATTCATCGGATCTTAGCAAACACGCCACAAAAGAATATTACATCGAATAGATCTCCAAGAACATCGAGGAGAACATGGTATTGAGAATCAAAGAGGGAGAAGAAGCCATCTAGCTAATAACTATGGACCCGAAGATCTGTGGTAAACTACTCACGCTTCATTAGAGAGGTAATGGTGTTGATGTAGAAGCCCTCCATGATCGAATCCCCCTTTAGCAGGATGCCGGAAAAAGATCCCAAGATGGGATCTCACTGGTAGAGGAGGTTGTGGTGGTGGAAAAGTGGTTTCATGGCTCCCCCTGATGTTTTTAGGGTATAAGAGTATATATAGGCGAAGGAACTAGGTCAGGGGAGCTACGAGGGGCCCATGAGGGTGGGGGCGCGCCCTACCTCCCTGGGCACGCCCTCCTACCTCGTGGGTTCCTCGTTGCGTCTCCGACTTAATCTCCAAGTCTTCTGGTTTGCTTTTGGTCCAAGAAAGATCATTGCGAAGGTTTCGTTCCGTTTGGTATTCCTTTTCTGCAAAACTCTAAAATAGGCAAAAAAAAAAAAGAAACTGGCACTGGGCCCCCGGTTAATAGGTTAGTCCCAAAAGTAATATAAAATAGCATATTAATTCCCATTAAACATCCAAAACAGATAATATAATAGCATGGAACAATCAATAATTATAGATGTGTTGGAGACGTATCAGCTCCCGCCATTCCGAATGAGAAGAATTGTGCTTATGTGGAGAGTAGTAAAATTTATATGCTTGTGCATCATGATAATAATGCTTTATGTGATGGTTATATTATTGAATTCATTCATGATGCTACTGAAAATTATTATCAGAGAGGAACATGTGCTCTTACATATTGCAATAATATCAAGTTTCCTCTCTATGTGTTAAATTTTTTTAAGTTGCACTTGTTTTGCCTTCCTATGCAAGTTGATTCTTGTTCCCATAAGTTTTTTGCTCACAAAATCCCTATGCATAGGAAGTGGATTAGACTTAAATGTGCTTGTCATATGCTTCATGATGCTCCCATTATATTTCAATTCTTATCTTTTGTGTGAGCATCATTGAAATCATCATGCCTAGCTAGAAAGGCAATAAAAAAAGCGCTTGTTGGGAGACAACCCAACATTTATACCTACTGTTTTGGTGTGTCCACATGATTAAGATATTGTAGTAATCATGTTTTATAGCCTTTGTTTCAATAAAGTGCCAAGTAAGACCTTTGGGATGGCTTGCGGTGATAGTTGTTTTGATCTTGCTGAGAAACAGAAAATTTTATGCCCAGGAAAATAAATTTTATAATTCACAAAAGTGTGAGTTGATATGATTCTTTTTGCATCTGATTGGTACACAAATTTCCCAGGTTGTCCTAATTTTTAAGAATTTTTGGAGTTACAAAAGTATTCGAGAGTTACAGATTACTACAGACTGTTCTTTTTTTGATAGATTCTTTTTTCCATGTGTTGTTTGCTTATTTTGATGAATCTATGAGTAGTATCGGAGGGTATGAACCATGGAGAAGATGGGATACAGTAGATATAACACCAATATGAATTTAGAATGAGTTCACAACTATACCTAAGTGGTGATTTATTTTCTTATACTAATGGAGCTCTTAAGATTTTCTGTTGAGTTTTGGGTTGTGAAGTTTTCAAGTTTTGGGTGAAGTTTCGATGGACTACGGAACAAGGAGTAGCAAGAGCATAATCTTGGGGATGCCCAATGCACCCCCAAGGTAATATTCAAGGACAACGAAGCATCTAAGCTTGGGGATGCCCCGGATGGCATTCCCTCTTTTGTCTTTGTTCATCGGTAACTTTACTTGAGCCTATATTTTTATTCACCACATGATATTAGTTTTGCTGGGAGAGTCATTTTCTTTTATTAGGATTTGCTTTCTGTTATTTAGAATAAGGTTTTGTATATTTTATTTCAATAAAAGTGTCAAGGATAACCTTCACCATGCACAATTTGCAAGTTTATGAGTTGCTATTTCAAAACAGAAAGTTTGTCGCTATTGCAAAAATTCCCTATGAAAGTCAGAATGTGGTAAAATGTTGATTTTTTTTGCATAATAAGCTATGATAAATTCTCTATAGTGTGGAAAATTTGTAGAATTTTTTGAGTTAAATAAGTATGATTCCTCTTGCATTCTTTATAGGTTGTTCTATTTAGACAGATTGCTGTTATGTTTGCGTTGTTTGCATATGTTTGCTTGCTTAATGATTCTATTTCAGGATAGGAGTATTAAATATGCAGAGGCATTTAGTAGGCAATATAAAATAATATTTTAGTGATTTTATACAGTAGATAAGGATAAGGTTTTGCATGGATTTATACTAACTTATCTCACGAGTTCTTGTTGAGTTTTGTGTGGATGAAGTTTTTAAGATTCCAGGAAACTATGATATGGAAGGAATTTAGGAGACACAAAAGCTCAAGCTTGGGGATGCCCAAGGCATCCTTAATTAATATATCAAGAAGTCTCAAGCATCTAAGTTTTTGCTTCTTCACATGCTATGTGCTATCCTTGCAATGTCATTTTCTTTTTCTTTGCTTGTTGTTCGAATAAAATATTAAGATCCGAAATTTTTTAATGAGAGAGAGTCCTCAGATAGCTAAATAATTATTTTACTACTCATTGATCTTCACTTATATCTTTTGCAGTAGTTTGTCATTAACTCACGTGCTTCACTTATATATCCTATGGGTAAATGGTTGAATCAATTGAATATCATAAATCTGAAATTTTATATGTTTCATATGCTTATCCCATGGGGAGTAATGACTTCACATATAAGTAGAGGTGGTAAATTTATTGAAAGTTAGCAAACATAGTGTTGGTCACTTGAACAATTCATGAAAGAATATTGAAGGAAGAGAGGTTTCACATATAAATATATTATCTTGGACTTCTTCTATGATTGTGAGCCCCATTATTTATTTTCAAACTTGATCAAATTAGTTGAAGTTGGACAAGGAAGACAACATAATGAGTTATGCTTGGGTATATTTGTATAGAAGTTATATTGTTATGGATCCTCCAACATGTGGTGCTTGCTATTTAGAATCTTTTGCTAGCCTAAATTTCTGTACTAAGCAGGAATACTGCTTGTGCATCCAAAATCCTTTAACCAAGTTTCTTCCATGAGTGGCAACCATATCTACCTATATGCGGCATTTACCTGGCGTTCCAAGTAAATTTGCATGTGCCAAACTCTAAACCTTCAAATAATAATTTGTTTTGTATGCTTGAATTTCTCATGTGGCAACTAGGGTCTGTCAGTATCTTCTATGCTAGGTGGGTTATTCTCACGATGAGTGGACTCGGCTCATCATTCCCAAGAGAGTGGCTGGTAATTGGGACGCCCAGTCCTATGATCAAAAGATCAAAAATGTAATCGCAAATAAATTAAACAAAACTCCCCCAGGATTGTTGATAGTTGGACGGTACCCGTTGTTTCAGACCAGCCGTGGAATGTGATTGTTGGTGGAGGGGGAGTATCTAGTATGGAAGATATTGGGAACTCTTGGTTGTTATGTTGACAATGAAAGAATGCCTCTCAAAATCATTTTCATCTCCGTTTTAAAAGCTTTGAGCTCTGGCACCTCTACAAATCCCTGCTTCCCTCTACGAAGGGCTTATCTTTAGTTTTATGCAAGAGTCAGTAGTATTTATTCACATTCCAACCTACTCTTTAGTTGGCAAGCATCATGTGATGGGGAAAGATCTAAGCATATATGGCCATTCAAATATATTTGATCATGAAATATTATTGTTGATAATTATCTATATGATAAATAAGTTGGGAGGCGAAACATTAAGCCCCAATCTTTCTCTGTGTTCAATGGATGTTATTTGTTCTAAAAATATGCTTTGAGTGGAAACAATCATGGAAGACTATATGATAGTTGAGTATGTGGGATTTGCTAAATCAAAGCTCTTACATAGACCCTTCCTGAAAATAAGATGAATTGCAATTGCTTGATGAATGAGAACATAGTTTGTTAGTTTTCTAGAAAGTTTATGATCTATTCTTTAACATGTGAATAGCTTGCTACTTGATCATGAGAAGTTTTATGATATGAGATACTATTATGATATACAATGATGCTAGAAAAAGTGATTGAAATTATCATTGATCAAACTTGTGCACTTACTAGTATTCTATATCAAAAATTCTTTTTTTATCATTTACCTACTTGAGGACGAGCAAGAATGAAGCTTGGGGATGCTTGATACGTCTCCAACATATGTATAATTTTTGATTGTTTCATGCTACTATATTATCCATGTTGGATGTTTTATATGCATTTATATGCTATTTTATATGATTTTTGGGACTAGTCTATTAACCTAGAGCCCAGTGCCAGTTTCTGTTTTTTCCTTGTTTTTGAGTTTTGCAGAAAAGGAATATCAAACGGAGTCCAAACAAGCTGAAAATTTACGATGGTTTTGTACGGACCAGAAGAAGCCCCGGAAGAAAAAGAGTTGGGCTAGAAGAGTCCCAAAACAACCACAAGGTTGGAGGAGCGCCCTACCCCCCGGGCGCATCGTCCGTCCTTGTCGTTGACTCGTGGACCCCCCTGACTTGTTCTCAACGCCAAAAATTCCTATAAATATAGAAATCCCCAGGAATTAACCTAAATTGGGAGTTTCACCGCCACAAGCCTCTGTAGCCACCAAAAACCAATCGGGAGCCCGTTCTGGCACCATGCCGGACGGGGGAACCATCACCGGTGGCCATCTTCATCATCCCGGTGCTCTCCATGACGAGGAGGGAGTAGTTCACCCTCAGGTCTGAGGGTATGTACCAGTAGCTATGTGTTTCATCTCTCTCTCTCTCTCTCTCTCTCTCTCGTGTTCTTGATTTGGCACGATCTTGATGTACCGCGAGCTTTGCTACTATAGTTGAATCATATGATGTTTCTCCCACTCTAGCTTCGTGTAATGGATTGAGTTTTCCCTTTGAAGTTATCTTATCGGATTGAGTCTTTATGGATTTGAGAACACTTGATGTATGTCTTGCATGTGCTTATCTGTGATGACAATGGGATATTCACGTGATGTACTTTATGCATGTTTTGGTGACCAACTTGCGGGTTCTGTGACCTTGTGTACTTATGCATAGGGGTTGGCACAAATTTTTGTCTTGACTCCCCAGTAGTAATTTTGGGGCATTCTTTGAAGTTCTTTGTGTTGGTTTGAGTAGATGAATCCGAGATTGTGTGATGCATATCGTATAATCAAACTCGCGGATACTTATGGTGACATTGGAGTATCTAGGTGACATTAGGGTTTTCAGTTGATGTGTGTCTTAAGGTGTTATTTTAGTACGAACTCTAGGGTTGTTTGTGACACTTATAGGAACAACCCGATAGATTGATCACAAAGAATTACTTTGAGGTGGTTTCTTACCCTACAATAATCTCTTCGTTTGTTCTTCGCTATTAGTGACTTTCGAGTGACTCTTTGTTGCATGTTAAGGGATTGTTATATGATCTGATTATGTTATCATTGTTTACAGAACTTGCACTAGTGAAAGTATGAACCCTAGGCCTTGTTTCTAAGCATTGCAATACCGTTTTTTCTCACTTTGGTTACTAGTTACCTTGCTGTTTTTGTATTTTCAGATTACAAAAACCTATATCTACTATCCATATTGCACTTGTATCACCATCTCTTTGCCGAACAAATGCACCTATACAATTTACCATTGAATTGTGTCTATTGGGGACACAAGAGACTCTTTGTTATTTGGTTGCAAGTTGTTTGAGAGAGACCATCTTAATCCTGCGCCTCCCACAGATTGATAAACCTTAGGTCATCCACTTGAGGGAATATTGCTACTGTCCTACAAACCTCTGCACTTGGGGGCCCAACAACATCTACAAGAAGAAGGTTGCATAGTAGACTTCAGTATGCCACAACCTTATGGGGCGATCGACGGAGGCCAAACTGCTATTCAAGCTCCGGCTCCACCAAGCTACCGCATTGTAATACGGATTGGACTCGCTTAGTAGTGTCATGGGTCTTGATGACCGATGAGCTGTTTGGCTTGATGAAGTCGCCTTGTACTTCGGCTACTAGGGCCGCGGTATGCTCCTCAGTACGGAGGGAGTGCTCCATATTCCCATTTACTGTGATGACGCCACGAGGTCCAGGCATTTTTAGATTCAGATAAGCGTAGTGCGGGACTGCATTAAAGTGGGCCAAAGCAGTTGGTCTGAGCAGTGCATGATAACCACTGTGAAAAGGGACGATGTCGAAGATCAATTCTTTGCTTTGGAAGTTGTCTGGAGAGCCGAATACTACTTCCAGGGTTAACGAGCCCGTGCAGTGGGCCTCCACGCCGGGTACCACTCCTTTAAAGGTAGTGTTGCTTGGTTTGATTCTTGACGGGTCAATACCCATCTTATGGACAGTATCCTTGTAGATCAAGTTGAGGCTGCTGCCACCGTCCATAAGAACTCTAGTGAGATGGTATCCATCGATGATAGGATCTAGTACCAGGGTGTCGCGGGAAACCACGACCACCTATGGGACTAGGACGGCCCCTTGCTGGTTCGGCAGGGGGGAGTCGCATTGCACAAAGAGGAGACCAACGTGGGGCAGCACGGCAAAGATCACACGGCCAGTTTTACCCAGGTTCGGGGCGCTATGAGGCGTATAACCCTACTCCTGCTTTGGTGGATTGATCGTGGAAAAGTGGTGGTGTGCGTAGTACACTTGCTCATCAGGGGTTGCTTCGGGGCGGTAGCGACTACGTGCGTACGAGGGTGCGAGTGATCTAACTTTCCAACCTCTCTAACTGTTTCCATGGGCCTCCTTTTATAGGATAAGGGGTCACCACAGTGGCAAATTAGTCATTGGACACTGATATGATAGCAAATAGTGCTATCATACCTAACTATGCAGGCCGTCAGTGTACATTTAAAGCACCTCTTAGCGTCATGTCGTTGGTTGCCCGACAAGGCTTGTCGAGCTATCTTGTTACCTCCACGCCTGCTCGTTCAACACGTCATAGGACGGGTGTCATCTGTGGGTTTCCTTGGTAGGAAGTGGCCACCATGTGGCGAATGGTTGCCACTTAATCACTTCGCGGCTTAACACCGCACTCATCGACGACGTGGGTCGTGGTGGTGTAGTTTGTAAGGTAATCTGGCCTCGGCGAGTCCCGGCAGGCCCTGCCGGGACACCTTGGTCATCTTCTTCTGGGGGTGGCCTCGCCCCCTGCCGGGCTCGCCTGCCCGGCAAGGGAGGCTTCTCTCTTGATGATATCTAGCTTCTTTGACTTGGCCTTGGTCCTTTATAATCTCCTTGTTGATGCTTCGAATCTCTTGGTCTCTTATTCACCTTGGTCTGAAGCTTAAATCTTGATCTTGTGCCTGTGCACAGTCAGGGCAACAGGCCCAGGGTCTGTTGTACCGACAGAAGCCCTCGGGCCTGCCCCAAGCATGTTGCCAAGCATCATCGAGGTAGGGCCTAACAAGTGCATAGGCAGTGCTGCTGAAGAGGTTGGTCTCTTGAGATCTTCTTTGCTTCTTCACTAGTCTTGATTTCGGTCCAGTTTCCGGTTTCCCCGCACATCGGGGGAGTCGACTTCCTTGAACTGGTGGAAGAGGGCGGCGGTCGCCCGTTGCGGACCCAGCACCCAGTCCCCCATTTGCCTATAAAAGGGAGAGCTGGGGAGGAGTGGAGGCATCCAACCGCATTCTCCTTCTCTTCTGCCTTGCTCCATCTTGGATATGCCGGAAGGGAGAGCCTGGGGCTGGCCCCAAGGCTTTAGCTTTGGGTTGATGATCCCGAGCGAGGTTGTTAGCGCTTGGGGAGTGAGCTTGGTCCAAGTCCAAGGTGAAAGGCTTGCGATCATTGGAAATCCCAGTACGGCCCCTCTCCCTGGGACTAGGGTTGATGTCGACGAGGGGCGTGCCTTCCTGCTCGCCAAGGAGTGGAGCGGCGCGCCTCTCACCCCTTGGCTGCCTCGGCCGTTCGACGTCTCTCTGGAGGGGGTGTCGGACCGCGGGGCGGGAACTTCCCTAGCGAGGTGCTGATGAAGATGAAGTTAGCGAGGTGCAAACTTTGCCGGTGCATCCAAACCCCGTGATACGATACACTCTATCACACATAAACCTCCATATATCTTCCTCAAAACAGCCACCATACCTACCTATCATGGCATTTCCATAGCCATTCCGAGATATATTGCCATGCAACTTCCATCATCATATTCATGACATACATTACTTTTGTCATATTGCCATTGCATGATCATGTAGTTGACATCGTATTTGTGGCAAAGCCACCATGCATTATTTTTCATACATGTCACTCTTGATTCATTACACCATCCCGGTACACCGCCGGAGGCATTCATATAGAGTCATATCTTGTTCTAAGTTTCGAGTTGTAATCCTTATGTTGTAATAAATAGAAGTGTGATGATCATCATTATTAGAGCATTGCCCAAAAAAAAAGAAGAAGAAAGGCCAAAAGGAAAAAAAGAAAGGCCCAAAAAAGAAAAAAAGGGAAAAAAGGGGAAATAAAAAAGGGCAATGCTACTATCTCTTTTTCCACACTTGTGCTTCAAGGTAGCAACTTGTTCTTCATGTAGTGAGTCTCATATATTGTGCTTCAAAGTAGCACCTTGTTCTTCATGTAGTGAGTCTCATAAGTTGTCTTTTTATACTAGTGGGAATTTTTCATTATAGAACTTGGCTTGTATATTCTTACGATGGGCTTCCTCAAATGCCCTAGGTCTTCATGAGCAAGCGAGTTGGATACACACCCACTAGTTTTCTTTTGTTGAGCATTCATAGCTCTAGTGCATCCGTTGCATGGCAATCCCTACTCCTCATGTTGACATCAATTGATGGGCATCTCCATAGCCCATTGATTATCCTCGTCAATGTGAGACTTTCTCCTTTCTTGTCTTCTCCACACAATCCCCATCATCATATTCTATTCCACCCATAGCGCTATATCCATGGCTCACGCTCATGTATTGCGTAAAGGTTGAAAAAGTTTGAGATTATTTAAGTATGAAACAATTTCTTGGCTTGTCATCGGGGGTATAGATGTTGGGAACATCTTTGTGTGATGAAACTGAAGCATAGCCTAACTATATGATTTTGTAGGGATGAACTTTCTTTTGCCATGCTATTTTGAGAAGACATTATTGCTTTGATTAGTATGCTTGAAGTATTATTATTTTTATGTCAATATGAACTTTTGTCTTGAATCTTTCGGATCTGAATATTCATACCACGATTAAGAAGATTTACATTGAAATTATGCCGAAGTATCACTCTGCATCAAAAATTCTTTTTTATCATTTACCTACTCGAGGATGAGCAGGAATTAAGCTTGGGGATGCCTGATATGTCTCCAACGTATCTATAATTTTTGATTGCTCCATGCTACTTTACCTACTGTTTTGGACTATATTGGGCTTTATTTTCCACTTTTATATTATTTTTGGGACTAACCTATTAACCGGAGGCCCAGCCCAGAATTGCTGTTTTTTGCCTATTTCAGTGTTTCGAAGAAACGGAATATCAAACGGAGTCCAAACGGAATGAAACTTTCGGGAACGTGATTTTCTCACCGAACGTGATCCAGGAGACTTGGACTCTCCTCGAAGGAACAAAAGAGGCGGTCACGAGGGTGGGGGGCGCCCTCCTAGGGCGCGCCCCCTGCCTCGTGGCCCCCTGTTGATCTAGCGATGTACTCCTTCCTCCTATATATACCTACGTACCCCCCAAACGATCAGAACACGAGCCAAAAACCTAATTCCACCGCCGCAACCTTCTGTATCCACGAGATCCCATCTCGGGGCCTGTTCCGGAGCTCCGCCGGAGGGGGCATCCACCATGGAGGGCTTCTACATCAACACCATAGCCCCTCCGATGAAGCATGAGTAGTTTACTTCAGACCTTCGGGTCCATAGCTAGTAGCTAGATGGCTTCTTCTCTCTTTTTGGATCTCAATACAATGTTCTCCCCCTCTCTCGTGGAGATCTATTCGATGTAATCTTCTTTTTGCGGTGTGTTTGTTGAGATCGATGAATTGTGGGTTTATGATCCAGCTTATCTATGAATAATATTTGAATCTTCTATGAATTCTTTTATGTATGATTGAGTTATCTTTGCAAGTCTCTTCGAATTATCCATTTGGTTTGGCCAACTAGATTGGTAGTTCTTGCAATGGGAGAAGTGTTTAGCTTTGGGTTCAATCTTGCGGTGTCCTTTCCCAGTGACAGAAGGGGCAGCAAGGCACATATTGTATTGTTGCCATCGAGGATAACAAGATGCGGTTTTTTTAATCATATTGCATGAATTTATCCCTCTACATCATGTCATCTTGCTTAAGGCGTTACTCTGTTTTTAACTTAATACTCTAGATGCATGCTGGTAGCGGTCGATGAGTGGAGTAATAGTAGTATATGCAGAATCGTTTCGATCTACTTGTCTTGGACGTGATGCCTATATACATGATCATTGCCTACATATACTCATAATTATGCTCAATTCTATCAATTGCTCAACAGTAATTTGTTCACCTATCGTAGAATATCTATGCTCTTGAGAGAAGCCACTAGTGAAACCTATGGCCCCCGGGTCTATTCTCATCATATCAATCTCCATTACTTTATTACTTGCTTTATTTTTACTTTGCCTTTACTTTTCACTTTGCATCTATATACCAAAAATACCAAAAATATTATCTCTATCAGATCTCACTCTCGTAAGTGACCGTGAGGGATTGACAACCCCTAATCACGTTGGTTGCGAGGAGCTATCGTTTTGTGTATGTACGAGGGACTTGTGCATGGTATCCTACTGGATTGATACCTTGGTTCTCAAAAACTGAGGGAAATACTTACGCTACTTTGCTGCATCATCCTCTCCTCTTCGGGGAAATCCAACGCAGTGCTCAAGAGGTAGCATCCCTCGCACCACTTGTTGATCGGGAGAGATCCTCCGGGATGACACCTCGGGGTCGTCTTTCCTATTGGGCAGGGAGATCTGTGGAGGCGTTTCGCTCTCCATCATCTCCGGAAGAAGATCCCTGAGGAGGAGGACTGTTGAGGAAGGCTGCATGCCGGACTACAAACATATATTTTAAATATTACCCTTGCAACCAGGAAAGAATGGGATATGTTCAAGACACCCTTGTTCACTAATGATTCAGCTAAGGGCTTGTCCTTGTGGAGGAACTGCGTGACAACGTCGCCTCCCGAACCAAAACCCCCTGACAGGGATATCTTCCCTCGCTTAGAAGCCTTTATCTTCAAGTCTTCGGAGGCGGTCCTCTTCTTCCCATGGGGATAAGGGATGTCAGTTTCTCCTTCCCTTTCATCTTCGGAAGAGGGAGTTCCAATCTCCCCGGACGAGGTGCCTGGTGTACCTCTAGAATGGGGGCCACCTTGGGCCTTCTTGCTCTCCTCTTTGTCTTCCTTCGCCGGCACTTGATATGGTGCCGGAACCAGCATCCTTGTTAACACCGGATTAGAAGAGTCTTCGGGAAGAGGGGACGAACACCTAATTCTCTCTTCCTTCTTTATCCAGCCCTGGCTGAGTATGGTTTTCTCAGTATATTGTTATGAGAAATTTAACTAAGCTGTGTTCAGGAGTCGAGTGCTTACCGAGGTATCCGGATGGTTGCATTCAAGGCCGATGTCCTCTGTAGTATCCGGACACTGTTTTCATGTCCCGAAGAATAATTTCCACATCCCTCTGAGCGTCATGCCGAAGAAGTGTTGAAGGGTTCATGGTCCTTCTGGATTGAACTCCCACATGCGGAGAGGCCATCGCTGGCACGGTAGGACCCGATGGACTAGCATTACTTGGATTACGTTGATAAGACCGGTGTCCTTTTCAATGATGCTCTGAATGCGGCTTTGCAGCGTCTGCACTACATCAATTGATCCCCGAGTCCAGCCCCTTATTAATCCATGATGCAAGCCATAACGGAGGGCCAGATTGGAATGCAGGTGTAGCTGCCCACTTGGTACCACGGGTTTCAGTGATGTAAAACCACTCCGGCTGCCATAGGATGGAAGTTTCTGTGAAGGAGCCTTTTGGCCAAGGAGTATTCGTGAGTTTGCTCACTGCAGCACCACCGCACTTCGCTTGTTTCCCATCGACTATCTTCGGCTTCACATTAAAGGTCTTGAGCCACAAGCTGAAGTATGGGGGAATACGGAGGAAGGCCTCGCACATGATAATGAACGCTGAGACGTGAAGAAAGGAGTCCGGAGCTAGATCGTGAAAATCTAGCCCGTAATAGAACATGATCCCTCAGACGAAGGGATGAAGAGCGAACCCTAGCCCTCGGAGGAAGTGGGAGATGAATACGACCCTCTCGCCGGATCTGGTAGTAGGAATAACCTGCCCTTGAGCAGGAAGCCTGTGGGGGATTTCCGCGGTCAGGTATCTTGCCGCCGGGAGCTTCATAATATCCTCCTCTGTGACAGAGGAAGCCAGCCATCGGCCTTGAGGGCTGGGTCCGGACATGACTGGGAAGCGCGAAGTGGTTAAATTGAACCTTGGGTGCTGGAACTTGAGGTGGGAGAGGTTAAGGAAAGGGTTGGTGTAAAGGAGAAAAGACCGGTCTTAGCCCCTTTATAAAGGCTATGAATATCAAACACCCCCTCCTAGGCCTTAAAACCTGCCCATTCCTAAGGAATCATGCCAACAGAACGGTTGGGTTACCCACTCCCATATTGATGAGAATCCCGCAATAAGGGGACACGATCTCTGCTTTGACAAGACGTGCCAATGCAACCGCATCTCGAAGTATAGAGCGGCAGGCTAAACAACAGTTCAAAATAATGGTCGGGCGGCGACGTGATGTCACGATACAAAAAGTTGTCAGCGGATTGGACTCGTGAAATATTATACTCTCTGTGGTTGTGTGTGGAATTTTTTTTACAGAGCCGGACACGATTCTTGTGTTCAAAGACTATTTTGGAGTATTCGGAGAAGGAACCCGCCTTGCAATACAAAAGACGCGCGTCGGACACCTCGTCATTGAAGCCTGGTTCCGGGGCTACTGAGGGAGTCCTGGATTAAGGGGTCGTCAAACGGCCAGACTATGTAGCATGGGCCAGACTATTTGGCCGTGAAGATACAAGACAGAAGACTCTCTCTCGTGTCCGGATGGGACTCTCCTTGGCGTGGAAGGCAAGCTTGGCACCCGGATATGAAGATTCCTTTCTCTGTAACCGAGTTTGTACAACCCTAGTCCCCTTCAGTGTCTATATAAACCGGAGGCCAATGTCCGTAGAGGAAATCATAATCATACAGGCTAGACTTCTAGGGTTTTAGCCATTACAATCTCGTGCTAGATCAACTCTTCTAATACTCATATTCATCAAGATCAATCAAGCAGGAAGTAGGGTATTACCTCCATAGAGAGGGCCCGAACCTGGGTAAACATCATGTCCCACGCCTCCTATTACCATCAACCTTAGACGCACAGTTCGGGACCCCCTACCCGAGATCCGCCGTTTGTTGACCCCCAATCTGGATCACCTACTTTGCTCCGGTGCCAAATTAACTCACGCAATGAAAAAACACTTGCGTGAGAGAGAGAGAGGACTGAGGCAATAAAAAACACTTCTTTGGGAGAGTGAGAGGCTGGTGTAGTTGGTTTGATTGATTTGTTTATACATGTGGGTCTGTGTGCACAACGGTGCCAACTCTCTCACATCGCGAGAGCGGTGCCAAAATCTTTTGATTTGATAATGTTGTGTATTATGTGGCATACTTTTGAGAAATATGGCATCGGCCACATAGTGGAAGGCAACAAATGCCCAAGCTCTTCACGTGCTCCTAGGTAAATGAGAGGAGAGAGAGAGAGAGAGAGTGAGTGAAAAATATCACTAGCCAGCCAACCCTATCGTATGAGCGAATGATATTGGTACCTCTCGATGACACGGCAATCTTATACAGCCAACTGCTCTAATATGTTCTCTTCTTTTGCAGATAAAAAAAGACCCAAAATGAAAAATGTGCTACATTATAACAATCTCATCGAATGCCTTGATCTCCATCTTACAGAAATTGATTTGATTGACTACTGAGGCAGCACATCTGAGATTAAATTGGCCAGGTTCTTTGTTCTGGAGGCAAGTGTGCTCAAGGTAATGAGGTTTGGCGTTCTCTGGCGCAACAATGAATGGTGTGCTGATCAACACAAGCGTCTAAGCCTAAATGACAAAGTCTCCAAAGAAGCTGAATTTGTTTTTGAAACGTCAAGTGGCCAGAGACTCGAAAATTTATTTGCCCATTAGTGACTTGTCAGGGCGGTGGATTTTAGTTTGTATGATAATGCTGCATCCACCTAAAGTAACGAAAGTTCTTACGTAAACTTCCTAATAATTCCCTCTTCGTAGGTGCAGCATTACTCCTAACATTTATAATATCAGTTTGAAACTTGTAATACTGCCGTGTCCTATTCCTGCGTTTTCAAAATCCTGTGAATCAAAGAGGTCCTAAGTTGGTGATGATGGTGTGCCTACCATCTTTCAGCAATATCCGTCGGATCTAGATCTGACGCATACAAACCAAACCTCTCCAGTTTTGCAAAAAGATGTCCGCACTTGTTCCCTATTTACAAACAACTCCTTGTCTCTCACAATCAGCCTTATCTCCTCCCCACCACATCTAGAAGGCCATGAAACAATCTGGCGTGACGGTCGCTGCCGGTGCCCTCCACCCCCAGTCTTTGGTGTTCCGTGCAATGCACGGGCATCTACGCACGGAAATTATGTCAAACACGGCTAGTTGTAAGCAGGCTAGCTCTACAACCATGATGATAGTGACTGCAGATGGTGAGGCTAACTATGGTATGCCGAACACGGTGCCTATACTCAGGTGTCATCTCCGGCGCAGGGTCTTGTCACTTCACTATGAGGAGCAGCACGTAATAATTTGACCAACGGGTAGTACAGTGCTACTACATTGGTAGTACTACTACTAGTACTAGCACCACCGTCTGGATTTAGTAGCACTACCACGTCCATCTGGATTTAGTATTTGACTAGCAATATCTAGTAATGCATGTCACAAAAATGTACTACTCCCTCTGTAAATAAATACATGGTGTATTGTTTTATTCCTATCAGCGAGAGAACTTAATGTTCTTTTTGCTAGTTACTAGGATTACATGCAATGAACTAACCACTGCATGTCATGTTTGGTAGTCTCAAGTCATTGAAAGCATGCACGACCCACATCTCTCATTGGTCGATATGTCACAAAATAAGAAACAAGGAGGGAGTTAATGTACTGTGCCTAAGTGTTTTGGGATTATTTGGTTTTCGTAAGGTGACTTAAACAACATTTTTGGTTACATGCATTAACATTTTATTAGTTAAATCAAAGGTCAAAACTTGGTGCAAAATGCAAAGGGGACCAATAAACTAGTTAACATCAAAGTTCTCTCATTTGGCCCCAACTAGAGGTCCGGTGAGATGACTATGCACCGACACGGAGGGGGACGTAGCTTCATTGACTTACTGCACCTGCCTTTGGGTGTATGACATGTGGGCCCAACGGGTGGCTGGCCCACCTGTCATACAGCCAAAGTCAGATGGAGTAGAGGGCCGAGGAGTAGATGGCCAACACGCACGTGAATTCAACGCAGTATGCACTTCTCACATAAAGGCTCCCCGCCAGTCCAATCTAGTACGAAATCCTACGCACCTACGCACCCTAACCAAGGGCAAGAGTGATCATTCCAATCGCAAGATTAGTTGACTAGAAGCTAGACCCATGGAGGCGATGAGCGCGAGCATCAGCCGGCTGTGCCAGATGGTCCACGACGCCGGCCTGCGGCCCGACACCGAGGAACGTCTCCAGGTAGTGCTTGAGGCCACCAGGGCAAGGGGCCGCTTGTACGACAACTTCGTCTCCTTGTTCGACGAGGTCCTCGTCGGCTTCCTCGACAAGTTCACCGTCGTCAAGAAGCTCATGGACGACCTTGACGTATGCCTCCAGCCCACGCGCCTAGGCTCTGTGATGCCCGCCACCCTCAGCGGCCTCTATGGTGACAACCTCTTCGATGCACTGGTGGCCCGGTGACTGCCCGCCATCGCGCCGGAGAATCTCCACCTCGAGGTCGTGCTCGCCGTGCAACGCCTGGCGCGACAAGACACCATCGACATAATCACTCACGTCTACGCGCAAATCATCCGCCAGAACTACTACATGCAAGAGGAGGACGATAGGACTCTGGCCTTCTTGGACCACATGGCATTGTTCAGAAGCACGTTGAGCTCACTGCCAACGCCACTGCTCCTCACACGTCGGTTGGTGACCCGACGCACTAGGGCATGAGGATGTCGTTGATGGATCCGTATGATTCTTTATCTTTCCATCAAATCCATGTAGTAGTATATGGTACTACTAGTAATTATCTAACCTTCCGTATCATCTTCATAATTTTCGTATGTACTCCATGCATGAACCGCGCCAGAACCAAACTTTTTCTCATTACTCTAGGGAAAATCGTTATTTCTATCTATCGGTATCTATCGGCCGCGCCATGGAGCAGAACCAAATTTTACAAGTTACAAGTTCGAGAGGAAAAGCCTGTCGTGTTTGCGTCGCACCCCCACACGGTTGGTCCGCCACGCCTCTCAAGGGGGAATGCGTGTTGTGTTGCATTTTCACTTACAAGTGGGACCGCAATTGAGCAAACCGACTATCGGCAAACCCCCACCCCACCCACCGTGCGATGGTTGAGAAAACAGGAGGGCGAAGAGATGGTTGTAGCACAGACTCCAAGAAAATTGGTGTCTGATGGGACTCGTGTGGGTGGCGTGTGCCTTACTGCTAGACGTGAATGCTAGTTATGGCATATGCCACACCACTATATCGAGCCTATATCGAGGTGCTGGTTACGTAGAAAAAATTTCCTCGAGTCCGTGCTCGGCCCTCCTCTATCTCTCTTCTTAGCCGGCCAACAGACGCGCGGAGCCCATCGTCTGTTTTCTCATATGCGGTCCCACATGTTAGTGAAAACGCAAGAGGACCCACTGAACCTGCACATCTTTCACCTCGATGTGCTGGTGATGAAACACAAATCCAATAAAGATCTTCGGTGGCCGCTTTTGGAGTTACTCAAGAGTAGTAAGATTCTATGTATAGTTTAACCCAAGATGCACATCACGTGGCTTCAACTACCACTCTATTTTCTTGCATGACACGACCTCGATGCTGGATGTCCCACGTGTCAGCAAAAAGAGGAAGAACTCGACCAAATCTTCAGTTGTGCTCTCGTATTAGACTAGTTGTGCTAACTTCAAATTTTATTGTGTAGAATGGATGCAAGTTTTGGTATTGGGAAGAAGAGTACATCAATATATTGGTAGAGCGCAATTTACTAGATGTTCTAGTACTTTTAGCTAGCATAGAGGCTAGAGATGAGACTAGTGCATTTGTTGATAGAATAGAGGCAAGACATGAGACTAGATGCGAGGAAGCAACGTCTACTTGTTTACACTCGAAGAAGAAAGAAGCACGCCAGATCGAGCCTCCGCAGATCAACAATGAATGCATCAAGAAGGCACTAATCCAACTTACAGGCGCAGTTATGGAAGTTGGATATCTTCTAAAATGTATTCTTGTGGTTCTTGTTTTCTTTGGTCTTGCTTTTCTAGTCAAATTTTGGTGATGTATTTCCATGTACCAAAAATCAATGATGAAAAATAGATATGTGTTTGCAAAGAAAAATGTACGTGGTCGGGATGCGTCCGCGCGTTGGGTGCACGGCCACCGCATCCGAGAAATGGCCCGGACACGACCACATTGCCCTACCCAAAGAGACAGAATCCAGGCAAAACGGAGGTCCATTTGGGGTCGTGTGTTGGATTTGGCCTTACAAGTGGGACCGCAGTTGAGGAAACCGACTATCGGCAAACCCCCACCTCGCCCGCCGCGTGATGGCTGAGTTAGAGAAACGACGAGGTTGAAGAGATAGTTATAGCATGGACTCCAAGAAATATGGTGTCAGATGGAAGTCGTGATGGTGGCGTGTGTTGTATTCCTGGACGTGAATGCTTGTTCTGGCCCATGCCACCCTACTATATAGTATCGAGGATTCGAGGTGCTAGTTACGTACAACGAACACATTAACATATGGCCCACCTCACACTGTGGCCAAATTTCCTGGAGTCTGTGCTAGGTTAAAAAGTGTTCTTTGTGAGGGTGGGTGGCTGGTCTCAAGTTTAAAACTTGTTGTATTACGTATACATAGACATAGAGATAGTGCAGCATTTTTGAAAGTTTGAACCCAAACATCAGAATGGAATTTCTACTGGACTCATCCAGGACCTAGGATGATGGGATTCACAGCTACAGTAAAAATATCCGTCCGACGCCCGAAGCATGTGAAGCTAGTACAAATAGTGCACTATTGTTGATTGGCCTCATCCGATAACCTGTTGCAATGCACGTACAATTATGTATTCGGAAAATATTTTTTTGCCTCGTCGCAGCACCCACTCAGAGAAGCGACTCGAAAGCAATTCATGAATTTAGTAAGTTTATCACAGGCATATCCTTTTATTACATACAACAAGTCCTCAACCCACAACGACAACGAGGATACATTATAAATACTAAAGTTTTCATCACACAACAAATAACAAGCAATGAAATTAACTTCAGCTCAACCACTCGTCAGCGTTGGAAACACTAGCTTTGAACTATAAGTGATTCTCTGAGAAGGGCCAGCTACTGTCAATCTCGAGACCAACGCAGGACTGATCATCCAGGCTAAAGCGGCCTATGCCAGGACGCATATTGTGAAGGCCAAGGTAGGGAAGCAGAGCAATGTCCGAGGTATAGATACAGTTGCTTCTCATAAATGGTAGTAACGTTGTGTCAACAGTAGCTAGATCGCCTTTCACCATCATTGGATAGTTTTGTCCAAGGAAGAGCGAGTTTCCTTCAAGACTGTCAATACTGAACCAGTGAGAAGGTGTTGGCGCTATCACACTAGTATCCATCCCGAATACCCTTCAACGGATGTTGGAATATGTCCGGAGAGTGCAACCATGCGAGACAACACCTGCTTCCTTAGTATCATCAGCATTGCCCTGTACACAGACACGAAGAGGTGATCCATCAGAATAAGTTGCTAGGCGCCACTGAGTATATAGGTCCTCATGCTCGTGATCATCATCATCGTCATCTCCCCCTTGGTTATAAAAATTTTCAAGTATAGGTGGTGGAATGTTCACAGGGCCTTGGAAACACAAGAAGGTTAATTAGTAAAGGGAAACTAGCTAACCCGCATGCATGTGGAAGAAACAATTATAATTACGATGGAAGACAAACGTACCAAAAGAATAAGGATCCCATGCAAAAACAGTGCCACGAGTGGTGGCAGCAAACAAAAGACCCTCGTATTGAATTGCATCACAGTACACGTCCGTGTATAGAAACTGATTTTTGAGAAATATCCATCCTGTCGAACCATGGAGGAAGGCAACAAGCTTGTCGAAGATAGCAACAACTCCATAGATCCTGTAATGCCAAGAGGGGTTGGGAACTCGACAATTGCTATCTTCCATAGACAACAATCACCATGATCGTATTTGAACATGCGTAGAATACCAGTGTGCTCAACCTCTGGGGAGTCTGAGATTTTTGGAAGTGGAACCCGGTGACGAGTGTACACATTCACAAGTTCCCACTCGCAGTTGGACCCAATATAAACAACCCAATCTCCATTTGCACCTGCCCAACCTTACCCTCAAGAGATGGCATCTTAACATCACATGTATCATTATCAAGCGGCATCAACTTGCACAAGGCGAGGCGTCCGTCGTCCGTGCGCCGGTCAGCAGGGTCATGGCGAAGAAGATAGGGGAGATCAACCCGCTCCTGGAGCCTTGGGTTCCTTGTAATGATGTTATTAGTTGAGTCGAGAATGGTCTTGAATGAACCTGCCATGCTAGCCGAGGTGATGACGTCGCACCAATCAATGAGTTCCTCCACCATGTCATCTTTCAGATCGGGGCAAGAATAACGGGGTCATTTCCGGCTTGTTCCCTCCATGGAGAAGACGAACGAACAATGGCAGAAGGAAGGGTGAAGGAAAATGGAGGAGGGAGGAAGTGCGTGCGACATCAGGAAAGGCGAAGAGTTAGTGGATGGTTGCCACGATACACGAAGAGGCGCCCCGGCCTACATAGACGTCCGTTCGGAAATTGTACTAAAGGACTCGTTGTCGTCTCACTGACATGTTGGAACGGGACCACATGTCAATGAAACATGGTATGTAATTTCTCGTGCAAAATGCAATCTGGTCGCGTTGGCCCAGGTGCCGCATTAGTTGTCGACCTTTATTTTTTTAACATAGAATCTGAGTGGATAGCTCCTGTGGTCACCACACGTGAGCAGATATATAGGTGGGCTAGGTGGGTAGGCGGCAACAATTTGAGTGCTAAAAGAGTTGATCCAATGCTTGGTTTTGTTTAGATTTTCCAACTATGACCATTGGATAGAGTGAATCAATGGCTTACGTTCAAAGTTATTCTCATACTATAGAATGGTATAGGAACATGGAGAGATTTGGTTGATTTTATAACGCTGAATAATATAAAATATTATGAGTGCAGACGCTCCACCGAGAGGTTTGTTGCTCCTTCTCGGTCGTCGGGAATCTATGTTCTTCCACTCTTTTGTTTAAAATATGAGCTTTGTTCATCCTTTTGCCGACACGCGGGACATCTAGCATCAAGGTGGACGTGTCATGCAAGAAAATGGATATATGCAGTGCGTAAGTGAGTCATGCACTTCGATGGCACCTAGTACTACGCTATATTTTTTCTCCTCGATGGCACGTGAATAGTGCATGTACTCAATGATAGAGCACGGGATGGTAGCCATGGACATGGTCGGCCCTTTTAAGAGAGTACTAAATAGCTTTGATGTGTCCTGTCAACTCGACGAGAATCTTGCTTACTATGCCTTCTCCCTCGCCAACGCATGCGTGGTGGCTCGTAGCACGAGGAGAAACTTTTGCTTACAAGCGATGGACATGCAGCAGTTCATTTGGTGCCAGATTGCCAGAAGTACTACTATAGTACCATCATTATTGTTCGACTTCCGGAAGAGGAGAAGAGCCAATCGCAAGGTCACCTACTAACCTAGTACAGTACTACTGTAGCCAAAGTTGGTCCACCTTTTTAGACCATGGTTAATTAATATAGGCGGCTCTTGCAGCGGCACATCATTTAGACCAAGTACTCTCTTCGTAGGAACAAGGAGGTGAAACAGAAGTTGGAGTGGATGCTAGATTGCCAATTAAAACATGATTATATAGGGGGGAAATCCTATAGCATTCTATCCTATGAATCAAACGATCAATGTAGGAAAATTATGAGGGGGGTCTCTCCAATAGTGTTCCTCGGCTCGCACCTAGCATCATGGTGGTCGAACTTGGAGTCATTCATCAAGTACACATGGCATCTCAGATCTGGACACAAGGTGACGCGATCGCTCACTTCATCCGCCATTTGATGTGGCGCACCGATGGAGGGCTAGCATACTCTAATATTAGGTTGGCTCTATGTGATGTGGCAACTTCATATACTAACCGGATGCTGGCTATACTACTACGGTACTCACACTCCAAGAAGTGACTCGAAAACCATTCATAAATTGAGTTTACGACATGCATTTGCAAATGTACCATTCATTACATACAACAAGTCATCAACACACAATGACAACGAGGATACATGTTGGATTGTAGATTATTTCCAATAAAATATTCTATAAATACTAAAGTTTTCATCACACAACAAATAACAAGCAATGAAATGAACTTCATCTCAACCAATCCTCGGCGTTCGAAACGCTTGCTTTGACCATAGGTGCTCTGGGAAGGGCCAGCTATTGTCTATATCGAGAGCAATGCAGGACTAATCATCCAGGCTGAAGCGGCATATATCAGGACCAGGGTAGGGAACCACCGCAATGTCCAAGGTATAGATACAGTTGCTTCTCATAAATGGTAGTAATGTTGTGTCAACAGCAGCTGGATCGCCTTTCACCATCATTGGATAGTTTGGTCCAAGGAAGAGCGACTTTTCTCCAAGACTATCAATACTGAGCAGGGAGAAGGTGTTGGCGCTAGCACACTAGTATCCATCCCGAATACCCTGCAACAGGTGTTGTAAGAGATCCGGAGAGGGCGACCATGGGAGACAACACGTGCTCCCTCAGTAGTAACAATCTCAATGCACTGTATACAGACAAGAAGAGGTGATCCATCGAAATTAGTTGCCAGGCGCCACTGAGTATATAAGTTTTGCTCGTCATCACGCTCGTGATCATCACCATCATCATCTTCCCCTTGGTTATAAAATTTTTCAAGTACAGGTGGTGGAATGTTCATAGGACCTTGGAAACACAAGAAGGTTAATTAGTAAAGGGAAACTTGTTAACCCGCATGCATGTGGATGAAACAATTATAATTACGGTGGAAGACAAACGTACCGAAACCATAAGAATCCCATGCAAAGACAGTGCCACGAGTGGTGGTAGCGAACACAAGACCCTCGTATTGAATTGCATCACAGTACTCATCCGTGTACAGAAATTGATTGTTGAGCAATATCCATGGACGAGCCGTGGAAGCTGTAACGATGGCAACAAGCTTGTCGAACATAGAAACAACTTCATAGTTCTTGTAATCCCAAGAGCGGCTGGAACTCGACAAATTACTATCTTCCGTAGATGACATCCACCATGATTGTATTTGAACGTATGTAGATCATCTGTGTGCTCAACCTCAGGGCATTCTGAGATTTTTGGAAGTGGAATCCGCTGACGAGTGTACACATTCACAAGTTCCCACTCGTAATTGCACCCAATATAAACAACCAAATCTCCATTTGCGCCATCCCAAGCCTTACCCTTGAACGATGGTATCTTGACATCACACGTATCATTATCAAGTGGCATCAACTTGCACAAGGCGAGGCCTCTGTCGTCCGCGCCCATGCAAACAGGCTTATAGCAAAGAAGATAAGGGAGATCAAACCGCTCCTAGACCCTTGGGTTCCTTGTAATGATGTTATTAGTTGAGTCGAGAATGGTCTTGAATGAACCTGCCATGATAGCCAAGGTGATGATGTCGCACTGATCAATGAGTTCCTCCACCACGTCATCTTTCAGATCGTGGCAAGAATAACGGGGTGGTTTCCGGCCTGTTCCCTCCATGGAGAATACGATCGAACAATGGCAGAAGGAAGGGTGAAGGCAAATGGAGGAGGGAGGAAGAGCGCGCGACAACAGTTCCAAATCGAGAGGGAAAAGGCGAAGAGGCGGTGAACGGTTGCCACGGTACACGAAGAGGCGCCCCGGCCTACATAGACGTCTGTTAGGAAATTGTACAAAAGGACTCACCGTTGTCTCACTGACATGTTGGAACGGGACCACATGTCAATGAAACATGGTGTGTAATTTCTTGTGCAAAATGCGATCTAGCCGCATTGTCCCGAGGTGCCGCATTAGTTATCGACATTTATTTTTTTAATGTGCCGTTTAGTTTTGAAGCACGACTAACTGGTATTGTATGGAGAGAAAATATAAACTACTCAACCACTACTCCACCTCTAGTACTAGTAGTATAAAAAGATATATAGGCTGGAGCTTCAGCGCTTTCTTGCTAAGGACTGCCCACTTTCTTCTCACACTATCACCATATATCCAGATCTAAAAAGACGGCCTCTCTCTCCCTCCTCACCGGTGGTCACAGATCCGCCGGGGAAGAAAACGGCGTGTAGCGTTGACGCACTCGTCATCGACGAGCAAGGTCACGCACTGACGACAAGGCCGTCCTCTCAGACCTAGCGCCCACGCGGGGTGGCCTCTGTCCCCAAGCTCGCTGCCGTAGTGTGCACGGAGGACGACGAGCACGAGCGAAGCCACTTCTCGCCGACCCTCAGGTTTGCTACCTCTTTTTGAACCATACCCTTGTTCTATTGCCCCATCTGCCACGTCACTGCATGTGGATCTTTTTCCACTCCACCATCTTCCCAATTTGTTATCCTCTACTCTGTTGGTCATGCAGACGAAAACCTTAATTTGCACTATTAAAGGAAACCCTACTTCATGCAGATTAATCCATGTCTGGGTTGAATAAGTAAAGGAAGGGGGACTTTACTGTCCAAGAGAGTAGGCATCGAACCCGCATCTAGGTTGAAAAGGGGAAAATCAGTAGCTAAGGAACGAGTCTCATGTCTTTTGGTTGAAGAAGGGTAGAAAGGCATGACAACGCAATAGAGAATGACCAGGTATCGGTTTGTTGTCCTCACATAGGAAAAAGGTGGCTAAGGAGAACAAAAATGGGACGTAATCCCCATATGTTGCCTGGATATTTGTTGCTCTGGGCAACCATACCTCCCTCTCCACTCTATGCGTCCGTGGAGGTACATCGTACTAGTGCGCCCACTGTCTGAATGGGCCTCCCATGCTCTTATTGCCACTTTTTTGCTGTTAGTATAATGCCAGCGGTCAAGTCAAGTAATGCTACTGCTAAAATTATGCCACATTTAACTAATGTCGCATCAGTCTAATGCCACCAATAAATTTAAGCAATGCCATTTAATGTCACTGGATTATTTTAGGATTAGTTGTTGATTGTGGATGTATTAATGGTTTTTCAGCTAAGGCATTCTAGTGATGTTGCACAGCCCGTATACCAACAATGAATCTTGTTACTACCTTCAGATTTTTGCACTGTTAATGCTTATAGATTACATACCTCACTTTCATGAGATAAGTCAATTTTTTTTACTGTGTTAAGAGGAAAGGTCAAGAGTGGGCACCTCCTCCCCCGGTTGTTCTCTTGATTCATTCGATCAAGTTTTTATGTCTGACCGATTATCAAGATTGGGATAGAAATTTTTAGGTCCCCTCGAGTTCGAAATGATATTTACCTTGAAGGTACATGGTTTGCAAAAAAAATTATACTGTCATTAGTTAATAATGCTAGTTACCTTCAGACTTTTGTATTTGGTTTAATGCTGTTGCATAGCTAGTATACCAATGCTGAAACTTGTTACCTTTACATTTTGTATTGTTAATTCTTATAGAAATCTTCCAGTGCTAGAGTTTATGGAAATCTGTTCAGTAAAACCATTATACTATACCCTGTAATAAAATAACTACTCTACTGTTGCACTAGCCACTGGATTAGTGTATATTTGTAATATTCGAATGGTGTTGCATTAGCGTATGGACATATATAAGTGTGGCAAGCTTTCCCAAATATGTGCTCAAGAAAACTACTACCTGTTTTTCTAAATACTAGACGTTTGGGTACTTTAAATTGAACTGCGAAAACGTCTTATATTAAGGAACAGAGGGTGTAGAGTTCACTAAAATTATCCTGGTAAAGCTAGTCACACCTTTGTTAAAATTAATGTTCATTATGTTATCGGAGGAGGTCTGTATGTTTGTCTCTAATGCATGTCGACTACATACCTAATATCATGATGTAATGTTAAGTCATTTCCTTTTGTACAGTGTCACTGAATTGTCAAGGCGGTGATGGCATTTTATTTTAGTTGAACTACACAAAATATGCTTAAAAGAAGAGGAAAGGTCAGGAATCTTTCATTTTTCAGAAAGAACTATAAATGCCTTCCTAACATCAGTCGATGTTGCCTTATTTATTCCTTCAAACAGGTGGTTAGAAACAGTCTTGCTACCTTTCCCCATTAAGAAATTGGAATGCTTATATTTGTGAGTCTATGCTTCAGCTAGTGCCACTTTTATATTAATCACACTTTCAATATCTATGCAAACAGGGATGCTCGATTTTAGTGGAACTGCACAAAAAGTCCAAATGGTTCAACATTAGGAGCATTTTTTCTTCCAAACCTTTATATCCAATTGGTGGCATTATGAGCTATTCTTTATGAAGGTACATGGTTTCCTGCTATCTTGCTACTCTTTTTGTACTGTCATTAGATAGTAATACTAGTGGTTTGCATGTGAATTTATTGGCAGGGTGGACCTAAATGGATTCAATGATTGGATGCTCAATTTCAGTTGTATCAATTTCACCTCTTCCATCACTACGAATATGGATATCCTTGGTTTGATGAAGAATAGGCGCTATATTTATGCTCTGAACCAGCAAATCAATTCAGTATGAAATTGTCCAGGGCAAAACATGACTGTATCAAATTGTCTAGTGCAAAACATGACAGATGCTAAGTGGAAGAGACGTGTTTAAACTGAAATACAAGGTGGGGTATATGTTTACTAGCTGCTTGATATTTGTGCAGACAAAGATGTCTACCCGTTGCTATTTGGCAAACAAACAAAGTGACCGCAATTTTGGTTGAACTACACAAGAGAATAGTATAGTCACTACATGCAGTGCCATTTGAAAATTGACATAGAAAGATTGGATAATCACTTCATGGACTGCAGAAAAGTAGTATTGTACTATTTATTGGCCAACACTGGGTGCTTCATTGCTTTGGTCTGATTATACGATGGGCATCATTTTGCCTAAGTTAAAGTTTGTATTCCGAAAATAGTCTCGCCGTGTGATCGAGAGAAGACCAAATCATATTCCAGTGGATGTTCCTCCATCATGTGTGGTTCATTCTCATGGTTCCAATTATTGGTGAAACCACTTACGTTTGCAAGAGGAATTGTAGACTTCACAAACAAATTTGTCTTTCACTCTGTACTGAATGTTGGCCAAGAGAAGCATCCATGTTAGTAGGAAGAATAGATGTTTTTTCTAGATCTTTGCTTTTGGAGCTACATATTTGTATATGATCTGTGATCATTGAGATGCATTAAGATGTTGATCTTATGTATGGGAATCGTACTAGTTGGTTTTGAATTTGGGCTACTAATGTGAACATATTACAATGCCAGGCCTGTGAGTCTCGTGTGAACATTTTGAACGGATCGGCTCTTACTGTTGTGCACAGCATGATCCTTATTTCGGTGTTCTCAGTGTTTACAAGTTACCAACAGTTCATTATTTCTATTCGGTCAGTGTTTACAAGTTACTGATCGATCACTAGCTAGCCTACTAATGCGCTCCTGGCAGTCTTAGTTGCGACGCAAGATCCGAAGTGGTAGTTTTTTGAATAAAAATGCCTACCTCTGAAGAAACTGACAAGCTGCTCTGAAGAAAATGCCATGCGAATCTGAAGAAACTTCCAGCAAAAACGTTTGCAAATGCCTTATCTCTAAGCGAACGTCCATCAGCTAATGCGATCGTACACATACACCATCCGACCTACTCGATCCTACACTTACACTATCCGACCTACTCGATCCTACACGGATAAATAGCAGATCACGCACGTACTACCTCCTTTCCGGTTTGCAGGGCTCAATTCAAGAAACGACCTACTCGATCCTACACGAATAAATAGCAGATCACGCTCGTACTAGTACCTCCTTTCCGGTTTGCAGGACTTAATTCAAAAATCTCAACAACCTCCGTTCGGGTTTAAAAGGCCCATGAGCTACAGTAAACTGTTCAGAATTAAAAGGCCCGCAACAATTAAAGCGCTTCTTTTTTCGCATCAGTTAGCTGCCTTAATTACGGCTGGCTGCATGCAGCCACTCAGAATCGCTCACAGCCAATACGCGGAGCAGCATGCAACGAGTCGCAGCCGAGGGCACGCATGCAGCAACTTAAATCGCTGGAATTAATTAGGCTTAAACTTCTGCATGCAGTTAATTATTGCCATGCCTTGGTCTTGCTGCTTTGGCTCACGGGACTAATAAACCCGGACGGAGGAAGTAGATGATGAGTGGTGGAATCACTATTGACTAGGAGGGAGTACCTCATCTGGATGATTCGAGTGCACTCGTTTGACCGTCATGCCGGCGTGCGACCCAACACGGACGGGACGGGGCGGCAGAGTCATAATTTCATTTTTTTCTAGTTTTCCATGGCAAGCTGGCACGCTAAGCCATGCCTGCTTATGCATTGAATTCCGGTGACCGCCACATTTCCCGCGACATGTTGGTTCGCCTACCTTCCAGCTATAAGTATTGTTTCCCGGCCTTCTCCAGTGGCACCATCACCCAACTCGCCCTATCCTCATAAGCCCCCACCATCCCGACGTCGCTCGCCACTTATCCTCGCTCTCAACATGTCTTCCATGCCCCGCCCATCCGCGATAGGCGACAGCGGAGGTGGTCACCGCCGGAACTAGTGTTCAGTTTTTCACCGGAAGGCAGACGGAGGGAGGAGGAATTCTATCGGTCTTTAGATGGCAATGCGGAGTATGAGGAGTTGTTGGAGCGCGACCGCCTGGCGGAGGAGTAGTGTATCGCCGATTTGCGCCGCCAGTGGGACATGGAGCAGCAGCGCACCAATGCTTTGAGTTGCGAGCAGAGCGCCCGCAACTGGGTCGACTACGTGGAGGCGGGCGCCTAGCAAATAGCCCTAGAGGCTGTCGGGCACGCACACGTTCGTGACGCCGAATTTTACTACCAGCTCGTCAAGTGGGTTTCCCGCTTAGAAGCCGAAGCTTCGGTGGACCACACTAGCATGGAAAGGGCCAATGTTCGTGAGCAACGCGCCCTGTCACACCTCTGGTAAGTCCTAGGCGAGGAGGAGGACACCGGTGCCGGCGTTTAGCATGTACCACAGATGGCGGCTGGCATCATCTAGTTAGCTAAGAGTAAGTTAGTACTTGTACGCTACTAGAGTATTAGTGGGAGTAGATAGTTAACTTGGCTATGATGGTTGTCAACGTGGAAGTTCAGTACTCTATATCTGGATCAGACCTATTACTTTGCTCTGAATGTTGAACTTTCCGTTTCAACGTATGGAATCTGTTATTTTTTAAATGGGTTGTATTTGTCCGCCACGGGTCTAGAGGCTGACTTGTGGGCCTACCAGGTTGACGCGTACACAATTAGGAGATGATTGTACGTGGAGAGGATGACAGCAGGGACCCGCCAAGGTCGTGGCAGTACGCAAGCAAGTGCCTCCTTATTTCAAGCCAATAAAAAATGGCTCCTCCTAATGGATTTTTGACATCTCGGTCCCATGCCATTGTCAACGTAGTCAATAAATGAGAGAATTGCACAACGAGAGGCTGACACCAGGGACCCAGCAGCTCGCCCAGTTATTTTTGTTTTGGGTTAATTTGATAAATCCACTCCAAATCTGGTGATTCTGAGAAAGGCCACTGCAATTTCTGAACTTTGAAAATGCCATTTCATGCCATTTCCAGTGGCATTTTTCGAAGTTTGGAGTGGTGTTTTTCAGACTTTGCAAATTGCAGTTGCGTTTTTTCAAAGTTTGCAAAAATTGCAGTGGCATTTTTCAAAGTTTAGAAATTGCAGTGGCATTTTTATGAATCGCCATAATTGGAGTGGCATTTATCTAATTTGTTTTTGGGATGGAAGTAGGGTGTCAACTAGGCTGTGCGGGGCACTCTGGCCTGTCTAGACAGCCTTTTCTTTTATGTTTACCATAGACCAGTCCAGTAGTTCTTTTTTCTTTCTGAAAATGGCTAGCCCAGTTTTTTGTGATTGGTCAAGTAAGTTGCTTTGTCAGGCCTGTTGGGCTGCAAATCTTTCAAGACGAGGAGAGCTTCATTCGGCTGGCCGAGAAAATGGCCTATCAGTGATGAGAAATGGGTTGTACATTTTTAAAACACATCAAACCGGCAATTAGTTTCAAATTTCTTTTTTTCATTTCGAGATTTTAAATTGCATTGATTTTTATGCATGGACAATTTGTTGGATTTTATATTGATATACATTTATTTTTTAAATCGGTTTGAATGTGACTCAAAATTTCGGGATTAAAAACAGTTCGGACCGCACCGTAATATGCAAAATTTCGTATAATTTTTTTAACCATGGCCACAATATGGGTTGTAATGCTAACAAAAAGAATATGGGCTCCAAAAAAACCTTAAGAATTAGCAAATGGGCTGTAAATTATTAGAAATAATGGCAGATTGGATGTATGTTGTTTTTCACAGATTTGAGGCTTTCCTAAAAAAAAGGTTGACACACAAGCAGTGACTGTTGGATGTACATCCAACGGCCGTCGTGCTTCTTCAATCTCTGCTCTTCCTGCTCCAGCCGCTCAAACAAGCGTCAGCGGAACTGCCTGCTCCCTCCTCCCGCGACCGGCTGTGCTGCAGTGCAGGCCTCACTGCCCCATCGTACTCCCATTGCTGGCCTAGCCATCCCTCTACTCACCCACACCTGCTGCTATTCTCCGGCGACGGCAGACAAACCAGTAAACCCTCGTACAGTCGTACTCCCCTCCGCGTGGGAAACAACTGTCGAGTCTTCCCTGGCTCTGTGTCGTTCCCTTCCTAGGCCTCGCCATCGTCCACCGCCCTGGTGCTCTCGGCGCGGCGTGGTCAACGTGGTGAATGACTGACATGCATCTGAAGTGGACTGTACGTGGAGAGGCTGACAGTTGGGTCCACGGCCGCACGCAAGGAAATGACTCCTTATTACGCGTAAAATAATGATTCCTCCACCTGACATCTGGGACCCACCGAAAGGGCCTCTATAATTCATGAAAAAAATGTTACCATCGCTGACAGCTCGGACCCACCAGCTATATCTTCGCATGCAAGGAAGTGCCTCCTTATTACGCACAACAAAAGAATACTCCCCCTACTAGCTGGGACCCAGTATAGTGGGAGGCTGACTTGTGGGCCTACTAAGTTGATGGGGACGCCGGGCTTTGTCAACTTAGTCAATATGAACGATTCTAGCTCCAGTGACCGTACGATGTCCATCCAACGGCCGTAGTGCTTCTTCAACCTCTGGTCTTCTTGCTCCAGCCTCCCAAAGCAGCGCCGGTCATGCCGCCTGCTCCTGCCTCCCGTGGCCGGCTGTGCTACCATGGAGGCCTCACCGTCCCCTACTACCGGACAGGCTATCCCTTCACTCACCCACACCACTTGTTATTCTGAGGTGGCGGAGCCTCACACCACAGCCGAACCAGTGAACCCTCGTACTCCTCTCCGCGTGGGCATCCACTACCGCGTCTTCCTCGGCTCCACGTCGTCCCCTTCCTAGGCCTTGCCATCGTCCACCGCCTTGGTGCTCTCGGCACGGCATGGTCAACATGGTCAACGACCGACTTCCATCGGAAGAGTAATGTACGTGAGAGGCTGACAGTTGGGTCCATGGCCGCAACAAGGAAATGCCTCATTATGCGGAAAATAATGATTCCTCCACCTGACAGCTGTATCCCACCGGACGGGCCACCGTATTTTGCAAAAAAAATGTTTCCCCCTGACTGCTGGGACCTACTAGCTACATCTTCGCACGCAAGGAAGTGCGTCCGTATTACGGGCAAAAAAATGATTCGCCCCCTGACTGCTGGGACACACCAGCTACATCTTCGCACGCAAGAAAGTGCCTGACAGTCGGGACCCACCTGGTCAAAGCGTACGTAGCGTTGTCATTCTGGTCGTAAACGTGTACATACATACTAGTCGATGTAGAGGCGCGCACGTATCGTAGTAGAGGCGTGCACGTGTCGTAGTAGAGGTACGCACGTAGCATGTATACGTACGTGCAGCGGCCAGGGTGCAAGAAAGAAAATACGGCCACGTACGTACATACGGGTTGCGTCTCGAACGCCTACTCGCGCATACGTATGGTCAGGGCTCATGTACATGGCTGGGTCGGAACAGAGAAACTGCATCGTCGTCGTGTTCATGGGGAGGAAACTGGCTGGGTCGGAACGGAATGCATCGTCGTGTTCATCGGGAGGGCTTGGATGGAACAGACGATGGAAACGAGGCCTGGCGTACCGCATAACTTAGGAAACGGCGTTGTGTTAGACCGGCCACGGTCGAAACGGGATCCTGTTCATCTGGAGGGTCTGGCGTATCGCAAAACGGAGGAAACGGACTTCTGTTGGACCTCCTACGGCCGAAACGGGGTCCTATTGATCGGGAGGGGTGTGGCGTACCGCAAAACGGAGGAAACAGACTTGCGTTGGAGCGCTACAATCAAAACGGGGGTCCTATTCATCAGGAGGGGTGTGGCTTACCGCAAAACGGGACTCCATGGGATATTGTTCATCTCCACCGTCGACCTCCTCCAGCCTCCACAGGCTACTGTGCATCCACAGTCGACCTCCTCCAGCCTCCACCTGCGACTGTTCATCCACGGGCTCCTGTTCATCCAGCCTCCACCGTGCACTCCTCCACCGGCTACTGTTCAACCAGCCCTCTCCACGGGGTCCTATTCAACCACCCCTCCACGGGCTACTATTCATCCAGCTCTCCACCAGCTACTTTTCAACCTTCCCTCCACGGGGTCATGTTCATCTAGCCCTCCACGGGGTCTTGTTCATCCATGCCCAACTGTCTCGATCGATCGGGGTCCTGTTCATTGAGCGGCAACACCATGGGGTCCTGTTCATCCAACCCCCACCGGGAACTATTCATCCAAACCCCCCCAGCAACGCTCACTATTCATCTAGAGGCAGCATCGATCGGCTTCAGTTAGCAGCAATAGCGAAGGAATTGCTCGATCGCTCGGTTCAGTAACGCGTAGCCTGCTATGCAATCGCTCGGGTTCAGTTAGAGCCCAATGTCTCGCACCCACACGCATACATGTACGAGAGAAACGCGCAACACTCGGCCCCCGACCACCCACCGTAACCGGGAACTCCCCGATATTTTCCTCGCCCTCGCTTCTACCACGGTTTTTTCCGCCATGCATGGCCCAAAGAATATCATGCAGCTGCGTCTCTGGCCTGCCCAGGACGAAAAACCCATTTTTTGTCATGATTTTTTGTCATATAAGTAGGAGCCCAGCACATCTATGATGATACCGGGTTGGTTACAATTATCGTCATAGAAGTGTCATAAGTATGACAGAAAAAAATCATTCGGCCCAAAATGTCACGGAAGTGTATTTTTTTGTAGTGTAAGCCTCAGAATGACACTTTCGTAGGATTTGTTCCTATTCTTGCTCAGGTATACAACGCTAATAATACCATCTACTCCTTCTTTATAAAGATGTGGGTCATCCCAGAAGTAATGTCTCAAATCAAAGAAGAACTTTTTCTTTTGTTGGTATGTGAAACTAGGTGGTATAAATTTACCAACGATGTAATTAGCATAGTCTGCATACCAAGGAGTATTACAAGAAGCATTTATAACAGCTAATTGTTCATCAGGAAAACTATCATCAATAGGTAGTGGATCATCAAGAATATTTTCCAATCTAGATAGATTATCAGCTACGGGATTCTCAGCTCCCTTCTTATCAGTAATATGCAAATCAAATTCTTGTAGCAGTAGAATCCACCTAATGAGTCGAGGTTTAGCATATTTGTTTTCCATATTTATTTAATAATAGCATGATCGGTGTGAATGATTAGTTTAGAATCAACTATGTAAGATCCGAATTTATCACATGCAAACACAACTGCTAAAAATTCTTTCTCGGTAGTAGCATAATTTCTTTGAGCATTGTCTAGAGTTTTACTAGCATAATTGCTATAGTACCAACTCTTTTTCCTAGAAAAGCACCAATAACATAATCACTAGCATCTCACATAATTTCAAAAGGCAAGTTCCAATTAGGTGGTTGAACCATAGGTGCAGAGGTTAAGGTTTTCTTAAGTGTTTCAAAGGCTTCTACACAATCATCATCAAAAACAAATGGAACATCTTTTTGCAAGAGATTAGTAAGAGGCCTAGAAATTTTAGAGAAGTCTTTGACAAACCTTCTATAGAAACCAGCATGACAGAGGAAACTTCTTATACCTTTAATATCTTTAGGACATGGCATTATCTCAATTGCATCAACTTTATTTTGTATACCTCACTACCTCCTTCGGAGATTTTATGATCTAAGACAATACCTCCGTTCACCATAAAGTACCACTTCTCCCAATTCAAGACAAGATAAGTTTCTCCACATCTCTGTAAAACTCGATCAACATTGCTTAAGCAATCATCAAAAGAAGTCCCATAAACAGAGAAATCATCCATGAAAACCTCCACAATCCTTTCACAAAAACAGAGAATATAGCAGTCATACATCTTTGAAAGGAAGTAGGTGCATTACATAAACCAAAATGCATACGTCTATATGCATAAGTTCCAAAAGGGCATGTAAAAGTAATTTTTTCTCTTGATCTTCTGGCGATACAGGTATTGAGAAAAACCAGAATATCCATCAAGAAAGAAAAAGTGTGTGTGCTTAGATAGTCTTTCTAACATCCAATCTATAAAGGAAGGGGTGATGATATTTTCTAGTAGCTTTGTTTAATTTTCTAAAATTAATTACCATCCTATAACCAGTTACAATTCTTTGTGGAATGAGTTCATTCTTATCATTAGGAACAATGTTAATGCCTCCTTTCTTAGTAACACAATGAACAGGGCTTACCCATATACTATCAGCTATAGGATAAATTATAACTGCTTTGAGAAGCTTCAATATTTCAGTTCTTACCAAATCGTTCATCTTAGGATTTAATCATTGTTGATGATCAACAATTGGTTTAGCATCAGGTTCCATATTAATCTTGTGCTGACATAGAGTGGGACTAATGGCCTTAAGATCATCAAGAGTATATCCAATAGCAGCACGATGCTTCCTCATAGTTTTTAGTAATCTCTTTTCTTCATGCTCTAAAAGGTTAGCACTAGTAATAACAGGATATATCTTCTTTTCATCAGGATAAGCATATTTCAATGTATGATCTAATTGTTTCAATTCAAACACATGACCACCTTTATGTGGAGGAGGACCTCCAAGAGTTTCAATAGGAAAATTATGTTTGAGGATAGGTGGTTGATCAAACAACATCTTATCTATTTCATTTCTCTCGTTCAAGTGCATATCATTTTCATGGTCTAGAAAATTGTTCTAATGGATCAATAGGAGGTGCGACAATAGAAGCAAGACCAATAATTTCATATTTACTAGGCAATTCATTATCATCAGGTTATCTACGGAATTTAGAGAAATTAAACTCATGAGACACATCACCAAAGTTAACATTGACAATTTCTTTAGTGTAATTAATCTTAGCATTAACGGTGTTCAAGAAAGGTCTACCAAATATAATGGGACAAAAATCATGTTGTGGAGAACCAAGAACTAGAAAATCAGTAGGGTATTTTATTTTCCCACACAAGACTTCAACATCTCTAACAGTCCCAAGTGGTGAAATAGTATCTCTATTCGCAAGCTTAATAGTAACATCAATATCTTCTATCTCAACAGGTGCAATATCATTCATAATTTTTTGATGTAAGGTAAATGAAATAGCACTCACACTAGCACCGAAGTCACATAAACCATGATAACAATGATATCCTATTTTAGCTGAGACAACAGGCATGCCAACAAAAGGTTTATTCTTGTCTTTATGATCGGGCTTAGCAATTCTAGCGGCTTCACCACAAAAGTAAATACCATGCCCATCTACATTATCGACCAAGAGGTCTTTAACCATAGCAACATTAGGTTCAACTTTAATTTATTTAGAAGGTCTAGGTGATCTAATATTACTTTTGTTAACCATAGTTGAAACTTTAGCATGTTCCTTTATCCTAACAGGAAAAGGTGGTTTCTCAATATAAGTGGCAAGCACAACTGGATCGACATTGTAAACGATGGTTTCATCCTTAACTATAATAGATTCTTCAATCTTTTCTTTAATAGGAGGATGATATTTAAACCACTTCTCCTTAGGGAGATCAACATCAGTAGCAAATGATTCACAAAATGAAGCTACTATCTCATAGTCAAGTCCATATATAGTGCTAAACTTATGAAAAGCATCGGTATCCATAAAAGATTTAACACAATCAAACTCGAGTATTATACCTCACTCATTCCCTTTGTCGAGTTACCAATCTTCAGAGTAGCGTTTAATTCTTTCCAGAAGATCCCATCTAAATTCAATAGTTTTTGTTCATAAAGGAGCCAGTCGAAGAAGAATCGAGAATGGTTTGATTATTATGAGAAAGCCGAGCATAAAAATTCTGTAAGATAATTTCTCTTGAGATCTCATGATTGGGGCATGTGTACATCATGTACTTAAGACTCCCCCAAGCTTGAGTGATACTTTATCCTTCATGAGGCCAAAAGTTATATATATATATATATATATATATATATATATATATATATATATATATAGACACACACACACACATCTTGGCTATTCTGTTACGCGTAACAGAATATTATTTTGTTACCCTTTTTGAACTGACAGCCGGGAGACGTTGGACTTATATGAATTTCCCAGGTGAACTGATCTTATTGTGTGTTCTGCGGAGGAGCAGGGCAGCCTAATTCAACACGTACATCGCCATGGACCGCCGCGACGCTTTGATTTTTGGGTTTGATTGATGACGGACTCCAGCGCAAAGCATGCACGACACCTGGATCTAGCACTAGATCATCACGTCGACCACCGGCAACGTGGAAATGCATGAGGAAGACCAGGGAGGCGGCAGTAACCCGGGGAGGTGCGTGGCGTGCAAGTACCTGCACCGGCGGTGCGCTCCCTACTGCGTGCTCACCCCCTACTTCCCGGCATCGCAACCCTCTATGACGCCCCCGATTCAATCGTACACTAATCATGCATGCAAATGTGTACGATCAAGATCAGGGACTCACGGGAAGATATCACAACACGACTCTAAAACATAAATAAGTCATACAAGCATCATAATACAAGCCAGGGGCCTCGAGGGCTCGAATACAAGTGCTCTATCATAGACGAGTCAGCGGAAGCAACAATATCTGAGTACAGACATAAGTTAAACAAGTTTGCCTTAAGAAGGCTAGCACAAACTGGGATACAGATCGAAAGAGGCGCAGGCCTCCTGCCTGGGATCCTCCTAACTACTCCTGGTCGTCGTCAGCAGCTTGCACGTAGTAGTAGGCATCTCCAGTGTAGTAGTCGTCGTCGACGATGGCGTCTAGCTCCTGGGCTCCAAAGTCTGGTTGCGGCAACCAGAAAGAAAGGAAAGGGGGGGAAAGGGGGGAGAAAGCAACCGTGAGTACTCATCCAAAGTACTCGCAAGCAAGGATCTACACTACAAATGCATGGGTATATGCTTAAAGGGTCATATCGGTGGACTGAACTGCAGAATGCCAGAATAAGAGGGGGATAGCTAATCCTGTCGAAGACTACGCTTCTGGCAGCCTCCGTCTTGCAGCATGTAGGAGAGAGTAGATTGAAGTCCGCCAAGTAGCATCGCATAGCATAATCCTACCCGGCGATCCTCCCCTCGTTGCCCTGTGGAAAAGCGATCACCGGGTTGTCTGTGGAACTTGTCTGGGTGTGTTTTATTAAGTATCCGGTTCTAGTTGTCATAAGGTCAAGGTACAACTCCGGGTCATCCTTTTACCGAGGGACACGGCTATTCGAATAGATAAACTTCCCTGCAGGGGTGCACCACATAACCCAACATGCTCGATCCCATTTGGCCGGACACACTTTCCTGGGTCATGCCCGGCCTCGGAAGATCAACACGTCACAGCCCCACCTAGGCACAACAGAGAGGTCAGCACGCCAGTCTAAATCCTATGCGCGCAGTGGTCTGAGCAACTTTCATGTAGAAAGTATTTTCATCTGATCTACGGTTTATTTTATATGATTTTCTAAAGTTTTAAATCATTTTTAGAATTTATTTAATTAATTTAATTCAACATTATCCAAAACAGTGTTTGATGATGTCATCATGATGTCAGCATGACGTCAGCAGTCAACAGAGGTGTTGACTGGTCAAACTGACGTGTGGGTCCAGTGGGACCCACCTGTCATACACTATTAGGTTAATTAGGGTTTAGGTCAAACTAATTACTGTTTAGATAAACTAACAGGTTAATTAGATTAATTAAATAGGATTAATTGAGTTAATTAATTTAGTTAATTAATTAATTAAATTTATTTTTATTACTATTTTTTAAACGTTCTGGGCGCTGGGGCCCGTTTGTCATAGGCCAGAGGCCTTAGCGGGTGGGCGAAACGGGCACAGGGGCGCGTGCGGTTGCGGGCGCCCGCACTGGACGCAGCCAGTCGGGGCCATGGTGAGGGGGAGGGGTTCGCCGGCGTGGCAGCGGCGAAGGCCACGGTAGGGCAAAAACGGGAGGAGCAGCGCGCGGGCATGGGCGCCTGGGTGTGGGCGAACCCGCATGGCGTCGGGGGAGCCCGCCCAGGAGGTTGAGGCCGCGGCGACGGGCGCTGGCTGTGGGTGCCGTACCCAGACGGTGCGGGCGGCACCGCGGGCAGAGGCCGAGCGGCGTAGGGCGCAACGGGGCGCGGAGACGAAGCAGGGACGGTCGGGACCGTGGAGGACGCTGGCGGTGGCCGGCAGAGTGTAGCGGGCGCGCGTGGGCGTGGGAGCAGAGCTCCAAGCGCGGCAGCGCTACGGACGGGAGCGACGAGCTGCGCGGGGGAAAGAGGCAGGGGTGAGGAGGCGGGGCGCGGCCCTGGGTGGCCGCGGTCGAGGCAGGGCGCGAGCGAACTCGGCGGTGGGTGCGGTGAGCCCCAGCCATGGGTGACGCGGGCACGGCCGGTGCGTGCACGGGGTCGCGGTGACCGATAGGGGAACGAGCGGTGTTGCGACGTTGAAGTGGGAAGGGAACATAGAGAGGGAGTGTTATTCGTTGCTCACCCCCGTTGCAGGGGATCTGGGGCGGCGAGGCTCGATGATGCAAGCTGGGGAGGAGGACGAGGACGTGTGCAGTCCGTCGAGGAGGTCCGGCGACGAGGTGGCCGCGACGGCGGTGCTGCTGCAGGCACGACGCTCGAGGCCGGCCATGGCAAGGAGGAGGCCAGGTAGGCCAGATCCTCAACGGGGCCTCGAGGATCCTTCCATCTCCGGTGGCGAGGCGACGACACGAGGACGGCAGGAGGACCTGCGGGGCGGAGGCGGCGGTCCGTGGCGCTGGGGTCGATCCCGATCCAATCTTGATCGGGAGGAGGGGAAGGTGGCGACGTGGGGGGGAGTGGGGTGTCAGTGGGGGTTAGGGTTAGGGGTAGTGGGGAATATGGGCGCGGCTGATGGGCCGGCCTGGTGACCTGCTAGGCCGTGGCCCAGTGGGGGGGGGGGGGGGAGGAGGCCTTTTCTCTTTCTTTCCTTTTGTTTTTGTTTTTGTATTTTCTTTCTTTTATTTATTTTCTCTTCTGTTTAATTCAATTTAAAATATTTATGCATTTTATAAAACTGTGTCTTCTACACCATAATTATCTATGTAATATTTAGTACAAATCGAATAATTTTTATTTTAATGTTTGAAAACTTTTATTATTTACCAATTTGAATTTGAATTTTGGACCGGTTTTGATCTAACGATAGATTAGCAACAGTAACGGAGGCAACGTGGCACCATTAGCGTGGGATTGCTGTAGCTTAATTACCCGGGCGTCACACCCTCACCGCTACGCCGCCGTCCACCTGGCCTTTGGCGCCAGCAAAGTCACGAGGTTGCTCGAGGATCGAGGTACGTGACCTCTGGTAATCAATCATTCTTGCCGCCATTGACAAACCATCAGCTAGTTCGTGCTTGCATGGTTCGACATTTAAACTTGGTTGCCACTTGTAGAGCTTGCCGGTGGATGAGAGAGCTCAGGCGGCGGAGACGATGGTAATGGAGGCGTAGTGGCTGGTGGAGGAACCGGTGTACGGATGCGACGGGATCATCAACCAGCTGCAGGAGGAGATTCAGCCAACGCAGTGCGAGCTCACCAGGATGCGGGCGCAGCTCGCCATCGTCCTCGTGCAAGGTGCACAGCTGCAGCGTTCCACGGCTGCTCTTCCGCCGCCGCAGCCGCAGCGAGACGACGGCCACCGCGCCCCCGTCGCGCAGATGCAAGGCCAAGGGCACGGAAAGGCAGTGCCGTTGCTTGACCCGGGCGACGGCCACCGCGTCGCTCTCGCGCAGATGCAGGGGCAGGGAGAGGCGGTGTCGTTGCTTGACCGGCCCGGACGACGGCCACCGCGTCCCCGTCGCGCAGGGGCAGAGGCAGGGAGAGGCGGTGGCATTACTTGACCCGGATGAGTTCTGGAACTCGACGGGCTCTGAGCTCTGATCGATCAAGCGCGTATGTGCATCCACGCTGGGGGAAAATGATTGGGCGATCGATGGCGGCATTGGGCTTTTTACCATTGAAGTTGATAATTGATGAATAAATAATGTCGTGTTGCAATGATTTACACTCAACCTTTTATTGTCCTTATTAGGTAGAGAATCTCTTGTTAAATTAAGAGATTTGAAAGGCGTGTGTGTTGGTGGAACTGAATAGAAATGTACAGACATCTGAAACGCGCATGTATTGGTGACATAGAGTCGGAATAAACTGGATCATGGTTTTCGATCTTGTTTTCCATATAACCCGGCTCGTTTCCACAAGGTCAAAGCTGCATTTCATGAATGGTCTGAAGATAAACTCCATACGCCAACCGTACCGCCATCATCTTCATAAAAGGAAAAAAGCAGGATCATATAGGAATTCCCATCATCTTCAAAGTTGTACTGACGATTTTTATCTCGTCGAACTGATCGTCTTCTCTACTTAAAAAAATACAAATATGAAAGACCCATCGTGTTGTTTTCCTTCTAAAAAACAGAATACTCATACTAATATATGTATGTTTTTGTACTGAGGTAGTTTTCACGGAGTAATTTTGAATACGGTTGCTTTTCCCGTTCGGCAAAAGGAGTACTTGAACTGATCTCCCTATGGTTTTGTGCTGAGCACATTTTCACACTCGTCTTTTACTTTGTTTTTTCGGTAAGGTTTTCCTTGTTATTTTTCAACGGTTTACAGTATCATCTCCAACGACCTTGCATGGTTTATATCGTTGAACAGAATGCTATTCTTTTCAAAAAGAAAATGTTTTGCATGTTTTCTTTTAACTCAACATTTTTTTTCAATGATGTTCTGGACTTCTCTCATTTTACGACTTGTACATTTACCATTTGAATTTTCGTGGGGTTTCTTTTTTTTGAACTTTTACAATTTGAATTTCTATGTGTGTTTCTTTTTTAATTCAAACTGACCATTTCTTTTTATTCCGAACTGATTGCCATTTTTAACTCGTACTGACCAATAATTTTAATTCAAACCTTATTGTACTTTCATATGACAGAAATTATTCATCTCCCCTGACCTCTTAAAGTTCAAGACTCAGGCACAAACATCCTCATTTAGCAATTTCTTTTTATTCCGAACTGATCGCCGTTTTTTACTCGTATTGATCAATATTTTTAATTCAAACCCTTTTGTACTTTCATATGATAGAAATTATTCATCTCCCCTGACCTCTTAAAGTTCAAGATTCAGGCACAAACATCCTCATCTTAGCAATTTCTTTTTTATTCCGAACTGATCGCCGTTTTTAACTCGTACTGATCAATATTTTTTAATTCAACCTTTTTTGTACTTTCATATGACAGAAATTATTCATCTCCCTTGACCTCTTAAAGTTCAAGACTCAGGCACAAACATCCTCATCTTAGCAGGACAAGCTAATTCATTTGCATGCAGAGCAACAATAACAATACTCCTAACATACCAAGGGACGTCACACTGGAAAAACAATGCAACAAACGTGTTCTCTCCAGTGGCAAAATCCACAATTTTTGAGCTTGCACAACATCTAAACAAGAACTACATGATACACAATTTTCCATCATGCACCTGCTATCCTGAATGGTATCCTGAACATCTAAACAAGAACTCACTAGTAGAAAAAGTACTTGCAATTTTTTCCATCATGCACCCAGAGGTTCTGCCTTCTCCCCCGGCCCTGAAACAAAAGCACCATCAGTTTAGTTTTAAACAAATTGAAAGTTCGAACATGATACATGTAGATATTCAAATGATGAAAGTCACAAAAGTGATCTATTTTTGTTTTACTTCAAATAATTCAACATGAAAAGGACAAATACAGATAAATATTTTTGTGCGACATTCTAAAGCAGATGTGAGTTCGACCTTTTAAACAACCTTTTTGCACAAGGAGATGATGTTATTGAACTGGCTAGGTACATTCAATTTTACCTAGTATGGTTGGACTAGTAATGCAAGCACTGCTTCCAAGGTTTTATATAGATCAGTAGCCATCCAACTATGAAATGCATGCAAACCCAATCTGCATACACTAGCGAACATTCAAAGAAAGAACCCCTGTTTCTCAACTTTGAACTTTCGTATGGGTTTTCCCTCAACTTATTGTATCCGTGGGTCTGAACTGATGCAAGTATATAAGAATACCAAACATTTATTACCTGAACCTGAAAAGGATCTGAGACAGGTTGCCCTAGAACTGCAACTTGTATCTTTTACTACTCATCTTTAACATTAAGAAAGTACTAATCAGTACTAGTATTTGTGCAAGTCATACTGATCAGTACTACTGCTTGCCGTACTGATGAGCACAAGTACTGATCGCTAACACAGAGAATTTTTCATCTAGTTGACTTTTAACATTATATTAGAAAAAGTGAGCTACAAAATAAAAAACTAGATTAGAATAGAAGCATTGGCTTATATTAGAAACGATGAGCTACGAGATAAACAACCAGATGCGAATTTGCTTCAAGTCAGGTTTGCTATTTTTTTGAATTTGATGCATGTTAGACTATAGGACTGCTACTGGTTTGCAAGTTGGACTTGTGTACTTTTAAATTGTTTGCATATTTTACTACCGAAATCTAAACCACAAAGGAACACATCGGCATTACCAATCGTATATAGCAAAACTGAACTTTCTACGTCTAATGTTGTTTTTACAGAGTGGACTTATGTTTTCTTATGTACTTGAACTATTAATGTTTTTGAAAATTTCCACTATCACACATGTTATACTTGAAAACCCTTGCCAGACTAGGCACCCCCAAAATCCTGCACAACAAAGCATCCCCCATGTGAATTGTAGTAGCCTCACTCTCTCTCTATGTCTCTTTTTTGCATCTCTCTCTCTCTAGATGTCTCTTTTTTGCATCTATGAGCAGTCCCCCGAAGAACTCCTGAACTTTCAGTTGGATCAAAATCTAGATTACAAGAAAAATGGCCTTCATGGATGGCAGTATGTGAACTGAAGAGTAGGAGAGGAGGAGCACGAAGGTGTTTCTCACCAATCATGTTCCTGATGGCGTGGTGGATGGCAAGAATAAATGGCTGAATGGGAGGTCGAGGCGTCGTGGAAGGAACTCCAGGGATACGTTTCGTTACGAGGGTTTGCATATGGATGAACTGACTGACCCATTTTTCTTGTACTGAACCATCTTTGTATGGAAGCTTGTTTTCCAGAAATTTAAGACTATACAAATATTATGTACAATATGGACATTTAGTAAGTCCGAACTGATCTTTTTGGCACTTTTTGCACCGAGGTAATAGAAGTGAACCTATGACGAAGAATAGAAATCAAAAAGAAATTTTTTGGAGGTGGAATAAGACGTCGGAGATCGGGTGGACCGGCTACACCTCCTCCTTTGGACTTATTGCTCCGGCGAAGTGGAGCTGATGGAGGCGGACATCACGAGCAGCATGATTTGGCCACTGCAGGGAATCCCAGTGACTACCAAGTCATGCTTGCTATTCCAGGATGACGTCCAGAGCACTGCGATGGGGGTGGAGGAGCTGGTGTCGCCGGAGGGAATGGCGATTAGAGCAAATAAGTTTAGACATAAGCTATTTGCTTTCTATTCCTGGTGGTGTTTATTCAGCAAGGGCACCAGGGATGACTAGAGCAAATAAGTTTAGTCATCCATATGGTGTTTATTCAGGATCCATGCAAAGTAAAGTAGCATCTGTTTTCGAAATGGATGGTTATAGGTTTAGACAGAAGTTAAGTTTCAGCGATGCCCTTGCGGCGAAGCAAACTAAAATGTATCATTTTGCATCAGGACTCTGCACATTTAAAGCATAATGCACTGGAAAGAACACACAAGTTAAACTAAAAATCAAAATAAAAGTTGGGGGTAGCATGCCTGTGAGGAAGGAGGTCGAGGGCAGCAGAGTGTACAGTGGGCGAAGGACGCACAAGGAAGATGAGTTACCTCATCGCTAGGCTGTGAGGCGACCTCCATCTTGGAGGTCCTCGGGTTGGACTGCATCGGCAACGAGTGGTGGGGCTGCGACAGGGGACAGGTTGGAGCGGTGGCACTGCAGAGATGATGACGGCATGAGGTGTTGCGGCTTGGAGCAGCAACAAGAGAAACAGAGGAACCGCCAACATGCTGTTGGCAAGGTTGCACCTGAGGTTGGAAAACATAGTTAATTAATTAATTCATCTAATGTAATCATCCAAGAGTTCTAGTCTTGGGTATGTATAACACTAAACAAAAATTTAGAAATTGAACTGAATTAGAATACGAATTTGAACTAAATGAGAATAAGAAATTAAACTTAGCTAAAATAACAAATAGTTGAACCTTTCTTTCAGTTCACATATTATCATGAAATAGTACCAGACTGTACGGTTTAATACATGAAAGCAGAAATATATAAGCAGGCATTGCTGCTGGGAAATACTTAGTGCACCAGAGAACCTGCACTGCTAGATTTGTTGAGAGGGTACTGAGGGCAGTACATCCCCGTGGCAGATAGGTAATTTCAAGTTCTATATGAACCAGCACTACTGGATTTGTTAAGAAAGTACTAAGGGCAACACATCGCCTCCAAAGCTTCTGGTGCAGGACAAAACGCGTCGTGCTTGGCCGCCTAGGATGCGTCTATCGACACATCACGTACTCAGAAACTTGAGGAGGCGCTTCAGGACTAGCCAAACCTGCTTATTGGAGAAGACAAGAGGTTTCATGGCCTCTAACACTTTCTAGTAGCATTACCATAGTTGGAAACCATGGCGTTTAATCAAATGGTTCAGGGATCACTCCAAGTCAGTCCCACTACTACCTGTGCTGCAGAGAACATGCATATAAAGCAGACGGTGACTCATCCATTTTTCTTTATGATATATCTAAACTTACAAAATTTTCAAACTTGCACTGATGATACTTTAGGTGATATATCTAAAATTTACAGAATTTTGAAGAAATCGCTGCAAATCATTACTTATTTAGGTGATATATCTAAACTTACATAATTTTGAAACTTGCACTGACAATATTTCTGCACACACACCAACTATTTCTGTGATTTTTCATGGACTGAAGACAGATTACACACCAAACTAACACCAAGTCTGGTACAAGAATCCAATGAAGGTGATATAAGTGCACAGATACTCACAAGAGCCGCTTGATTTCCGGCGGCATCCTCTGTAGAGGGTCGGCGGGGAAGGGAGGAGGCGGAGTGTCGGCGGGGAGGGAGGGGGCGGCACGGCGGTGGGGGAGGGAGGAGGCAGAGCGCCAGCTGGGAGGGAGGAGGCGGCGCGCCGGCGGGGAGGAGGCGACGCATGGCGGGGGAGGGAGGAGGCGGCACACGACAGGGGAGGGAGGGGGCGGTGCACGACGGGGGAGGGAGGGGGCGGCGCACCGGCGGGGAGGGAAGGGCCGGCGCACCGGCGAGGAGGGAGGGGGCGGCGCGCTGTGGGGGAGGGAGAAGGCGGAGTGCCGGCGTGGATGGAGGGGGCGGCGCGCTGGAGGAGCAGTTGGGGATCGGGAGGTAGGTGGTGGGTTCGGTCGCCGTCGCTCCTATATAGGGCCCGACGGTAACAGAATAATATTCTGTTACCGGTAACAGAATAGTCCAGCCCTATATATATATATATATATATATATATATATATATATATATATATATGTATGTATGTATGTATGTATGTATGTATATATATATACATACATACATATATATATATACATACATATATTCCAATCACGATGAATCAGGTGCATAGGATAAAACTTTTGATGAAATTCCAATCTCAATCGGATCCAATCCCATGTTCCAATATCATCACATAGCCTATACCATGTCAATGCCTTTTCCTTCAAAGATAAAGGGAAAACCTTCTTCATAATTTCATCTCCGGGTAACCCGCAAGCTTAAATAATCCAAAAACTTCATCCACATGTATATCATGATGTATTGTTCCATCTCCTGCATAACGATAGCTAGCAGTTTCTCTATCATAGTCGAAGAAATCTCATAATAAATATTTTCAGTAGCTGTGGTCCGATGAGTGTTGAAGCACGCGATGGATATCGTTATTTTCTTACCTTCACGGATGATTTGAGTAGATATGGGTATATTTACTTAATGAAACACAAGTCTGAAACATTTTAAAAGTTCAAGGAATTTCACAATGAAGTGGAGAATTATCGTAACAAGAAAATAAAGTTTTTACGATTTGATTGTGGAGGTGAATATTTGAGTTACGAGTTTGGCATGCATTTAAGACAATGTGGAATTTTTTCACAACTCACACCACCTGGAACACCACAACGTAATGGTGTGTCCGAACGTCATAACCGCACTTTATTGGATATGGTGCATTCTATGACGTCTCTCACCTTTTTGGCACTATCGTTTTGGGGTTATGCATTAGAAACAGTTGATACGTCTCCAACGTATCTATAATTTTTTATCGTTCCATGCTATTATATTACCCCTTTTGGAAGTTTATGGGCTTTATTTTACACATCTATATCATTTTTGGGACTAACCTACTAACTGGAGGCCCGGCCCGTATTGTTATTTTTTTGCCTATTTCAGTATTTCGAAGAAAAGGAATATCAAACGGAGTCCAAACGGAATGAAACCTTCGGGAGCGTGATTTTTGGAATGAACGTGATCCAGAGAACTTGGAGTGCAAGTCAAGAAGCGATCGAGGCAGCCACGAGGGTGGAGGGCGCCCCCCCATATCTCGTGGGGCCCTCGGGCGGCCACCGACCAACTTCTTCCTCCTATATATACCCACGTACCCCGAAAACATCTTGAGAGCCAACGAAAAACAATTTCCACCGCCGTAACCTTCTATATCCACGAGATCCCATCTTGGAGCCTTCGTCGGCGCTCCACCGGAGGGGGAATCGACCACGGAGGGCTTCTACATCAACACCATAGCCCTTCCGATGAGTTGTGAGTAGTTTACCACAGACCTTCGGGTCCATAGTTATTAGCTAGATGGCTTCTTCTCTCTTTTTGGATCTCAATAACATGTTCTCCCCCTCTCTTGTGGAGACCTATTCGATGTAACTCTTTTTGCGGTGTGTTTGTCGAGATCCGATGAATTGTGGGTTTACGATCAAGTTTATCTATGAGAAATATTTGAATCTCCTCTGAATTCTTTTATGTATGATTGAGTTATCTTTGCAAGTCTCTTCGAATTATCAGTTTTGTTTGGCCTACTAGATTGACCTTTCTTGCAATGGGAGAAGTGCTTAGCTTTGGTTTCAATCTTGCGGTGTCCTTACCTAGTGACAATAGGGGTTGCAAGGCACGTATTGTATTGTTGCCATCGAGGATAAAAAGATGGGGTTTATATCATATTGCTTGAGTTTATCCCTCTACATCATGTCATCTTTCTTAATGCGTTACTCTGTTCTTATGAACTTAATACTCTAGATGCATCCTTGATAGCGGTTAATGTGTGGAGTAATAGTAGTAGATGTAGGCAGGAGTCGGTCTACTTGTCACGGACGTGATGCCTATATACATGATCATGCCTAGATAATCTCATAATTATTCGCTTTTCTATCAATTGCTCGACAGTAATTTGTTCACCCACCGTAATACTTATGCTATCTTGAGAGAAGCCACTAGTGAAACCTATGTCCCCTGGGTCTATCTTTTATCATATAAGCTTTCAATCTACTTTTATTTGCATCTTTACTTTTCCAATCTATATTATAAAATACCAAAAATATATTTATCTTATCATGCTATCTCTATCAGATCTCACTTTCGCAAGTGGCCGTGAAGGGATTGACAACCCCTTTATTGTGTTGGTTGTGAGTTCTTTATTTGTTTGTGTAGGTGCATGGTACTTTTGAGGAGCCTCCTACTGGATTGATAGCTTGGTTCTCAAAAACTAAGGGAAATACTTACGCTACTATTGCTGCATCACCCTTTCCTCTTCAAGGAAAACCAACACAAGCTCAAGACGTAGCAAGAAGGATTTCTGGCACCGTTGTCGGGGAGGTCTTCGCTCAAGTCAAGACATACCAAGTACCCATCACAAACTCATCTCCCTCGCATTTACTTTATTTGCCATTTGCCTCTCGTTTTCCTCTCCCCCACTTCACCCTTTCCATTTTATTTGCCATCTCTTTCCCAATCTCCTCTCCTCTCTTTTTCGCTTGCCTTTTTCTGTTTGCTTGTGTGTTCGATTACTTCTTGCCATGGCGCAAGATAATACCAAATTGTGTGATTTCTCCAATACCAATAATAATGATTTTCTTAGTACTCCGATTGCTCTCTTAATGATGTTGAGTCTTGTGAAATCAATACTACTTTGTTGAATCTTGTTATGAAAGATCAATTCGCCAGCTTCCTAGTGAAGATGCCGCTACCCATCTAAACAACTTTGTTGATTTGTGTGATGCAAAATAAGAAAGATACGGATAATGATATTTTTAAATTGAAGTTATTTCCGTTTTCACTTAGAGATCGTGCTAAAGTTTGGTTTTCGTCTTTGCCTAAAAATAGTATTGATTCTTGGAATAAGTGCAAAGATGCTTTTATCTCTAAATATTTTCCTCCCGCTAAGATTATCACTCTTAGGAACGATATTATGAATTTTAAACAACTTGATCATGAGCATGTTCCCAATCTTGGGAAAGAATGAAATTGATGATTCGCAATTGCCCTACTCATGGTTTGAATTTATGGATGATCATACAAAAAATTTATGCCGATTTGAACTTTGCTTCTAGAAATCTTTTAGATTCAGCCGCGGGAGGCACGTTTATGGAAATCACATTAGGGGATGCTACAAAAATTCTTGATAATATTATGGCTAATTATTCTCAATGGCACACCGAAAGATCTTCTAGTAAAAAAGTGCATGCTATAGAAGAAATCAATGTTTTGAGTGGAAAGATGGATGAACTTATGAAATTATTTGCTACTAAGAGTGCTCCTTTTGATCCCAATGATATGCTTTTGTCTACTTTGATTGAGAATAATAATGAATCTATGGATGTGAATTTTTTTGGTAGGAATAGTTTTGGAAACAATGCTTATAGAGGAAACTTTCATCCTAGACCGTTCCCTAGTAATTCCTCTAATAATTATGGAAATTCCTACAATAATTCTTATGGTAATTTCAATAAGATGCCCTTTGATTTTGAAAATAGTGTGAAAGAATTTATGATCTCTCGAAAGAATTTTAATGCCTTGCTTGAAGAAAAATTGCTCAAAGTTGATGATTTGGCTAGGAACGTTGATAGACTTTCGCTTGATGTTGATTCTCTTAAACTTAGATCTACTCCTCCTAAGCATGATATCAATGAGTCTCTCGACGCCATGAGAATTTCCATTGACGAGTGCAAGGAAAGAACCGCTAGATTGCTGGCTAAGAAAGATTGCTTTGTAAAGGCGTGTTCTTCTAGTTTCAATGAAAATAATGATGCAGATCTTAAAGTTATTGATGTGTCTCCTATTAGATATTTGTTTTACAATATGAATCTTAATAATAATGGGACTGGAGATGAGTCAACTTTAGTTAGAAGGCGTCCCAATAATTCGGAGTTTTTAGATCTTGATGCTAAATTTGGTAAAAGTGGGATTGGAGAGGTCATGACTTTAAATAGCATTGAACCCACTATCTCGGATTTCAAGGAATTTGATTATGATAATTGTTCTTTAGAAGGTTGTATTTCGTTGTTGCAATCCGTTGTTAATTCTCCTCATGCTTATAGTCAAAATAAAGCTTTTGCCAAACATATCGTTGATGCCTTGATGCAATCTTATGATGAAAAACTCAATTAGGAAGTTTCTATACCTAGAGAACTTAATGATGAGTGGGAACCTACTATAAAGATTAAATTAAAGATCATGAGTGTTTTGCTTTTGTGATTTGGGTGCTAATGTTTCCACGATTCCGAAAACTTTATGTGATATTCTAGGTTTCCATGATCTTGATGATTGCTCTTTAAATTTGTACCTTGCGGATTCCACCATTAAAAAGCCAATGGGAAGGATCAATGATGTTCTCATTGTTTCAAATAGAAATTTGGTGCCCGTAGATTTTATCGTTCTTGACATAGATTGCAATCTTTCTTGCCCTATTTTTGCTTGTTGACCTTTCCTTAAAACGATTGGCGCAATTATTGATATGAAGGAAGGGAATATTAGATTCCAATTTCCATTAAGGAAAGGCATGGAGCACTTTCCAAGAAAGAAAGTTAAATTACCTTATGAATCTATCATGCGGGCTACTTATGAATTGAGTGTCAAAGATGGCACTACTTAGATCTATCTTCGCTTTTATGCCTAGCTAGGGGCGTTAAACGATAGCGCTAGTTGGGAGGAAACCCAATTTTATTTATGGTTTTTGTTTTTGTTTCTGTTTAGTAAAAAAAATTGCATCTACCTTCTGTTTAGATGTTTTTTTCAGTTTTAATTAGTGTTTGTGCTAAGTAGAACCTATAGGATAACCTATGGTGATAGTTAATTTGATTCTGCTGAAAAACAGAAACTTTGCACACACGAAATTAGTTTTGTTAAATCACAGAGACGTGATTTTGCGTTGATTCTTTTTGCTGTAGATCAATAGACTAATTTTCCAGGACTTCCTATTTTCTTAAGATTTTTAGAGTTCCAGAAGTTTGCGTTAGTTACAGATTGCTACAGACTGTTCTGTTTTTGACAGATTCTGTTTTTCGTGTGTTGTTTGCTTATTTTGGTGCATCTATGGCTAGTATTAAGTGGTATGAACCATGGAGAACTTGGAATACAGTAGGTTTAACACCAAAATAAATAAAAAATGAGTTCAATACAGTACCTTATGTGGTGGTTTTGTTTCCTTTCACTAACGGAGCTTATGTGATTTCTGGTGGAGTTTTGTGTTGTGAAGTTTCAAGTTTTGGGTAAAGATTTGATAGAATATGGAATAAGGAGTTGCAAAATACTAAGCTTGGGGATGCCCATGGAACCCCAAGATATTCAAGAATAGCCAAAAGCCTAAGCTTGGGGATGCCCCCGGAATGCATCCCCTCTTTCGTCTTCGTTCATTGGTAACTTTACTTGGAGCTATATTTTATTCGCCACATGATATGTGTTTTGCTTGGAGCGCCATGTATGATATTAGTATTTTCTTTTTAGTTTTCCACAATCATCCTTGCTGTACACACATTTTGGGAGAAGCCTACTTGATTGAAATTTATTAGAATACTCCATGTGCTTCACTTATATCTTTTCAGCTAGATAGTTTTTGGTCTAGTGCTTCACTTATATCTTTTAGAGCACGACGGTGGCTTAATTTTGTAGAAATTGCTAGTCTCTCATGATTCACTTATATTATTTTGAGAGTCTTTTAGAACAGCATGGTATTTTCTATGGTTATAAAATTGGTCCTAGAATGGTAGGCATCCAAGTTGGGTATAATAAAAACTATCATAGGAAGTGAATTTGATGCTATGATCAATTTGATACTTGATAATTGTTTTGAGATATGGAGGTAGTGATATTAAAGACATGCTAGTTGGTTAATTATGAGTTTAAAGAATTCTTGTGTTGAAGTTAGCAAGTCCCGTAGTATGCACCTATGGTTAAAGTTTTGTAACAAATTTGAAACACGAAGTGTACTTGGATTGTGCATCCTTATGAGTGGCGGTCGGGGACGAGCGATGGTCTTTTCCTACCAATCTATCCCTTTAGGAGCATGCGCGTAGTGCTTGGTTTTTGATGACTTCTAAATTTTTGCAACAAGTATATGAGTTCTTTTGACTAATGTTGAGTCCATGGATAATACGCACTTTTACCTTTCCACCATTGCTAGCCTCTTCGGTACCGTGCATTGCCCTTTCTCACCTTGAGAGTTGGTGCAAACTTCGCCGGTGCATCCAAACCCTGAGATACGATACACTCTATCACACATAAACCTCCTTATATCTTCCTCAAAACATCCACCATACCTACCTATTATGGCATTTCCATAGCCATTCCGAGATATATTGCCATGCAACTTTCCACCGTTCCATTTATCATCATGACACGCATTACTTTTGTCATATTGCCATTGCATGATCATGAAGTTGACATCGTATTTGTGGCAAAGACACCATGCATAATTTTTCATACATGTCACTCTTGATTCATTGCACCATCCCGGTACACCGCCGGAGGCATTCATATAGAGTCATATCTTGTTCTAGTTTTGAGTTGTAATTCATATGTTGTAAATCAATAAAAGTGTGATGATCATCATTATTAGAGCATTGTCCCAAAGAAAAAAAAGAAAAAAAAAGAAAAAAAGAAAGGCCAAAGAAAAAAGAAAAAAAGAAAATAAATAAAAAGGGACAATGTTACTATCTCTTTTTCCACACTTGTGCTTCAAAGTAGCACCATGTCCTTCATATAGCGAGTCTCATATATTGTGCTTCAAAGTAGCACCATGTTCTTCATATAGCGAGTCTCATATGTTGTCACTTTCATATACTAGTGGGAATTTTTCATTATAGAACTTGGCTTGTATATTCCTACGATGGGCTTCCCCAAAATGTCCTAGGTCTTCGTGAGCAAGCAAGTTGGATGCACACCCACTAGTTTCTTTTGTGAGCTTTCATTTATTTATAGCTCTAGTGCACACGTTGCATGGCAATCCCTACTCCTCATGTTGACATCAATTGATGGGCATCTCCATAGCCCGTTGATTATCCTCGTCAATGTGAGACTTTCTTCTTTTTTGTCTTCTCCACACAATCCCCATCATCATATTCTATTTCACCCATAGTGCTATATCCATGGCTCACGCTCATGTATTGCGTGAAAGCTGAAAAAGTTTGAGATTATTTAAGTACGAAACAATTGCTTGGCTTGTCATTGGGGGTGTAGAATTTGGGAACATTTTTGTGTGACGAAATTGAAGCGTAGCCTAACTATATGATTTTGTAGGGATGAACTTTCTTTAGCCATGTTATTTTGAGAAGACATGATTACTTTTATTAGTATGCTTGAAGTATTACTATTTCTTTTGTCAATGTGAACTTTTATTTTGAATCATTTGGATCTGAACATTCATGCCACAATAAAGAAAATTACATTGAGAATTATGCTAGGTAGCATAACACATCAAAAAATCTGTTTTTATCATTTACCTACTCGAGGACGAGCAGGAATTAAGCTTGGGGATGCTTGATACATCTCCAACGTATCTATAATTTTTGATTGTTCCATGCTATTATATTACCCCTTTTGGATGTTTATGGGCTTTATTTTACACATTTATATCATTTTTGGGACTAACCTACTAACCGGAGGCCTAGCCCGTATTGCTGTTTTTTTGCCTATTTCAGTATTTTGAAGAAAAGGAATATCAAACGGAGTCCAAACGGAATGAAACCTTTGGAAGCGTGATTTTTGGAATGAACGTGATCCAGAGAACTTGGAGTGCAAGTCAAGAAGCGATCAAGGCGGCCATGAGGGTGGAGGGCGCGCCCACCCCTACAAGGCGTGCCCCCCTATCTCGTGGGCCCCTCGGGCGGCCACCGGCCTACTTCTTCCTCCTATATATACCCACGTACCCTGAAAACATCCGGAGAGCCAACGAAAAACAATTTCCGCCACCGTAACCTTCTGTATCCGCGAGATCCCGTCTTGGAGCCTTCGCCAGCGCTCCGCCTGAGGGGGAATCGACCGCGGAGGGCTTCTACATCAACACCATAGCCCTTCCGATGAGTTGTGAGTAGTTTACCACAGACCTTCGGGTCCATAGTTATTAGCTAGATGGCTTCTTCTCTCTTTTTGGATCTCAATACCATGTTCTCCCCCTCTCTTGTGGAGATCTATTCGATGTAACTCCTTTTGCGGTGTGTTTCTCGAGATCCGATGAATTGTGGGTTTACGATCAAGTTTATCTATGAGAAATATTTGAATCCCCTCTGAATTCTTTTATGTATGATTGAGTTATCTTTGCAAGTCTCTTCGAATTATCAGTTTCGTTTGGCCTACTAGATTGATCTTTCTTGCAATGGGAGAGGGCTTAGCTTTGGGTTCAATCTTGCGGTGTCCTTACCCAGTGATAATAGGTGTTGCAATGCACGTATTGTATTGTTGCCATCGAGGATAAAAAGATGGGGTTTATATCATATTGCTTGAGTTTATCCCTCTACATCATGTCATCTTTCTTAATGCGTTACTCAGTTCTTATGAACTTAATACTCTAGATCCATGTTGGATAGCGGTCGATGTGTGGAGTCATAGTAGTAGATGCAGGCAGGAGTCGGTCTACTTGTTACGGACGTGATGCCTATATACATGATCATGCCTAGATAATCTCATAATTATTCGCGTTTCTATCAATTGCTCGACAGTAATTTGTTCACCCACCGTAATACTTATGCTATCTTGAGAGAAGGCACTAGTGCAACCTATGGCCCCCGGGTCTATCTTTTATCATATAAGCTTTCAATCTACTTTTATTTGCATCTGTACTTTTCCAATCTATATTATAAATACCAAAAATATATTTATCTTATCAAACTATCTCTATCAGATCTCACTTTTGCAAGTGGCCGTGAAGGGATTGACAACCCCTTTATTGTGTTGGTTGCGAGTTCTTTGTTTGTTTGTGTAGGTGCGTGGGACTTTTGAGGAGCCTCCTACTGGATTGATACCTTGGTTCTCAAAAACTGAGGGAAATACTTACGCTACTATTGTTGCATCACCCTTTCCTCTTCAAGGAAAACCAACGCAGGCTCAAGACGTAGCAACAGCCGCATTCACTTTAAATAGGGCACCATCTTAATCCATTGAGATAACACTGTATGAATTGTGGTTTGGCAAGAAACATGTCATTTCTTAGAATTTGGGGATGTGACACTTATATGCCTTTTAAACTCGAACCCAAAGCAGAAGAGTGCATCTTCATGAGATACCCTAAAAGCAACAATTGGGTGTACCTGCTATCACAGATCTGAAGTCAAGTCTTTGTTGTCAAGAATGGATCCTTTATAGAGAAGGAGTTTCTCTCAAAAGAAGTGAATGGGAGGAAAGTAGAAACTTGATGAGGTAATTGTACCTTCTCTCAAATTAGAAAGTAGCACATCACAGAAAGTAGTTCCCATGATGCATAAACAAACCGGAGAAGAAGCTAATGATGATGATCATGAAACTTCGGATCAAGTTACTACTGAATTTCGTAGGTCAACCAGGACATGCTCCACACCAGAATGGCATAGTAATCATGTCCTGGAAGTCATGTTGTTAGCAAGGGTGAAATAACAAACTATGAAGAAGCAATGATGAGCCCGGATTCTGACAAATGGCTTGAGGCCATGAAATCTGAGATAGGATCCATGTATGAGAGGCGGACTTGACCGATGGCTAGCAGGTCATTGAGAATAATTGGATATTTAAGAAGAAGATAGACGTTGATGGTAATGTCACCGTCTATAAAGCTTGACTTGTCGCAAAGGGTTTCCGACAAGTTCAAGGGGTTGAATACGATGAGACTTTCTCATCTGTAGTGATGCTTAAGTCTATTAGAATTATGTTAGCAATTGCCACGTTTTATGATTATATGAAATCTAGTAGATGGACGACAAAACAACATTCCTTAATGGGTTTCTTAAGAAGAGTTGTATATGATGTAACTAGAAGGTTTTGTCGATCCTAAGGATGCTAGCAAAGTATGCAAGCTCCAACGATCCATCTATGGATTGGTGCAAGCACCTCGGAGTTGAAATATATGCTTTGATGAGGTGATCAAAGCTTTTGATTTTATACAAACTTACAGAGAAGCTTGTATCTACAAGAAAGTGAGTGGGATCTCTATAGCATTTTTGATAAGTATATGTGGATTACATATTGTTCATTGGAAATGATTTAGAATTTCTAGAAAGCATAAAGGTTTGCTTGAAAGGAGTTTTTCAAGGGAAGACCTGGATAAAGTTGCTTGCATATTGCACATCAAGATCTATAGAGATAGATCAAGACGCCTGATAAGACTTCCATAGCGCTCATACCTTCACAAGATTCTGAAGGAGTTCAAAATGGATCAGTCAAAGAAGAAGTTCTTTCCTTTATTGTAAAATGTGTGAAGCTGAGTAAGACTCAAAGCTTGACCACGACAGAAGAAAGAGAAAGGATGAAGGTCCTCCCCTATGCCTCAGCCATAGGTTCTATAATGTATGCCATGATGTGTACCATACCGGATGTGTGTCGTGCCATGAGTCTGGAAAGGGGGGTACAAGAGTGATCCAAGAGTGGATCACTGGACACTAGTCAAAATTATACTTAGGTACCTAAAGAGGACTAAGGAAATGTTTCTCGGTTATGGAGGTGATAAAGAGTTCATCGTAAAGGGTTACGTCGATGCCAAGCTTTGGCACCGATTTGGATGACTCCGAGTCACAAACCGGATACGTATAGTGGAGCGGTCATTTAGAATAGCTCCAAGTGGATCGTGGTAGTAACATATATAGTATGACATAGAGATTTGCAAAGTACACATGGATCTGAATGTTATAGAGACATTGACTAAAACCTCTCTCACAAGCAAAACATGATCAAACCCAAGAACTCATTGGGTGTTAATCACATAGCAAAGTGAACTAGATTATTGACTCTAGTGCAAGTGGGAGACTGTTGGAAATATGCCCTAGAGGCAATAATAAAATGGTTATTATCATATTTTTGGTTCATGATAAATTTTTATTATTCATACTAGAATTGTATTGACTGGAGACTTAGCTACATGTGTGAATACATAAACAACACCGTGTCCCTAGTAGGCCTCTACTAGACTAGCTCATTGATCAAAGATGGTCAGGGTTTCCTAACCATAGACATGATTGTCATTTTATAACGGGATCACATCATTAGGAGAATGATGTGATGGACAAGACCCAATCGTAAGCTTCGCATATGATCCTATCACTTAAGTTTATTGTTATAGCTTTCTTCATGTCAAGTATCTATTCCTAAGACCATGAGATCATGCAACTCCCGGATACCACAGGATTACCTTGTGTGCTATGAAACATCACTTTATAACTGGGTGATCATAAAAAATGCTATACGTGTGTCTCCGAAGGTGTTTGTTGGGTTGGCATGGATCGAGACTGGGATTTGTCACTCCGTATGATGGCGAGATATCTCCGGGCCCTCACGGTAATACAACATCATAAAGAGCTTGCAAGCAATGTGGCTAATGAGTTAGTCATGGGATCTTGTATTATGGAACAAGTAAAAATACTTGCCGGTAACAAGATTGAACTAGGCATCGAGATACCGACGATCGAATCTCGGGCAAGTAACATATCGCTAGACAAAGGGAATTGCATACGGGATTAACTGAATCCTCGACATAGTGGTTCAACCGATAAAAGATCTTCGTGGAATATGTAGGAACCAATATGGGCATCCAGGTTCCGCTATTGGTTATTGACCGAAGAGGTGTCTCGGTTATGTCTACATGATTCTCAAACATGTAGGGTCCGCAAGCTAAACGTTTGATTATGCTAGAGTAGTATTGGGATATGTGTGTTGGTAACGGAATGTTGTTCTGAGTCCCAGATGAGATCCTGGACGTCACGTGGAGCTCTAGAATGGTTTGGAGGTAAAGATTTATATGAGGAAAGTTCTATTTTGGTCGCTGGAAAAGTTTCGGGCATTACTAGCAGTGTACTAGGAGTGCCGAAAGGGGTCCATGGGTCCACCGGGGGTCCACTTGCCCCGGGGACCCACATGGGCTGTAGGGGTGGCGCCCTGGTCTATATAGGCCAGGGGAACCAGCCCCAAGAGTCTTGTGCGCCAAGAGCAAGGTGGGAGGGAAGAACCCTAAGGGGGGGAAGGCACCCCCCTAGGTGCCTTGGGGAGGGAGGAAACCTCCCTAGGCCAGCGCTCCCTCCCTTGGAGGAGGGGCCCAGGCTGGCGCACCCCTCCCCTTGCCTCCTATATATAGTGGGGGTAGAGGAGGGGCTGGACACACCAATCCATACACACCGGCGGCAGTCCTACCTCTCCCATTACTCCAGTTTCTCCTCAGGTCGGTTCCGACAGTGTTTGCAAAGCCCTTCTGGCACTGTACCACCACCATATCCACCACGCCGTCATGTTGGTTGAGATCCCATCTACTTATCCTCCCTCGCTTGCTAGATCAAGAACGAGGAGACGTCATCGAGCTGCATGTGTGCTGAACACGGAGGTGTCGTTCGTTCGGTGCTAGATCGGATTGGATCGTGATTGGATCCTGAAGAGTATGACTACATCAACCCGTAATATATGCTTCCGCTTAATGGTCTACAAGGGTACGTAGACATGCTCTCCCCTCTCGTTGCTATGCTTCTCATAGATAGATCTTGGGTGATTCATAGGATTTTTTTGATTTTCATGCAATGTTCCCCAACAGAAAAGACATAGTATTTTCTTTTGTTGTTCTTCTTCTCTTTCTTGAGCCATAGTACCACCGTACTATTAAGGGGGTTATAGTGTTTGAAACTTATGTTTCTCTGATGCTAAACTGAAACCTATGAGAGTTTAGAGAAATCTCTTTGTCTTCCGAATAAATATTTGCCAACAAGAGACACGGTTCTTCTTCACTGCAAGAGATTTACTTCACACCCCAGGAGTTAGCATTTCTTGTTCCTCAAGTAATGTTACCTTTGTTCTCAAAAATCCGACCCTTGGATACATGTTGGTTGGTCATTGACTAGCTGTCATGTCCAAAATGGTCTTTTCCCCCTCAGGAAGATTGTGGCTATAAATAGCCAACCCCTCCTATGTGAATCATTAGCTGCTCCATGTGATTTCGAGAAGATTGTGTGAGCACCCCTCTCCCAGTGATTTGAGTTTAAAATCCACAAGAGAAAATCCCACTGCCAAAAAATTAGATAGTGGTTTAGCATCACTAGAATCTAAGTCTTGTATGCTCCACCTATTACTCTTGCGAGCTGCCAACTCTCTAGACGGTTAGGTGTCAAGTTCATCAGTGACCAAGAGTAATTGTGGTTCACAAATAAGAAGTCTATGAAGGTTATGGAGATCAATTCAAGAATCTAGCCGAGTGATAGGCACTAGTTGACGAATCATTTTCCGAGGAGAATAGGACGAAGAGAGTTTATCCTCTGTGTTCAATCACAAGTCCCTCCAACCAGACGTAGCTCTTTTGCAGAAGACTGAACTAGTCGAACAAATACACTGTCGCCATCAGGCATCTCTAGAGTCACCTCTGTACCCTATTTACTTTCACTTCTCTTTCATGAGTTATCTTTCGACCATGTGATTGTTTCTTGATGCATGCATTAGTTCTCCTTCGGTAGTCTTCATTCATAGACTTATTCCTGTTTAGTTATTTCTGCTGCTGTTTCTGAGAGATTTGAAGTTTCCTGAAAAAAATTTAAATCTTCCATTCACCCCCCTCTGGTAGGCATACTTCGTTCTTACACCATCATCCTAGATGTAGCAGCCCCAAATGCAATCTTCAAGGTCATGGTGAAAGTGCAACTAATCCCCGGGTGGTTTTGGTAATTCATAACAGCATATAGCTCATGGAACTAATACTCTTTCAAAATGAATGTTTCGGAAAGTTCAATGATTGGTATGGCATGGACTAGAGATGTGGACCCCTCAAAATGCTAAGGACACATATTGGCAAAAGCTCAAGACTCTACATTTTCATTTTAGTGATCCAAGATCACATTGAGTCCATAGGAAAAGCCAATACTATTAAAAGGGGATGAGGTGTTGCTTAATGGCTTGCTTGCTCAAAATGCTTAGTGATATGCTCCAAAATCCCTCAACCACTTTCTCAGTTCCACATATGTCCTGAACCTAAAGTCAAACTCGGCCCCAGCAATCTGATTCATCCGGCGCCACCGAGTTCACTTGACATAGCCATATCCACAAACCCTAATCAGTTCGGTCTCGCCAATAGGGATCTTGGTCTCACTGAGATGGGAATGCAAACTCTCTATTTCCCTTCGTAACGTTTCGGTCTAACCGAAGTGAGCGATCGGTCCCACCGAGTTGGCATTGCAAACTTTCTGTTTCCTTTTCGTAATGTTTTGGTCTAACCGAGATGAGAGATCAGTCCCACTGAGTTTTCCTGACCAAGTCTCTGTTTGCTTATTACTGAAATCGGTCTCACCGAGTTCATGTGATCGGTCTCACTGAGATGAGGTTTTGCCCTAACACTAGCGCATCGGTCTCACCGAGTTGATGTTTTCTGTCCCACCGAAATGCCTAACATTCACATTTGAACCAAGTCAGTCTGACCGAGTTTAACCATTTGGTCCCACCGAGTTTGGGAATTTGTGTGTAACTGTTAGATTTTGTGTGGAGGCTATATATACCCCTCCACCCCCTTCTCCATTAGTGAGAGAGCCATCAGAATGTGCCAACACTTCCACTACTCATTTTCTGAGAGAGAACCACTACTCATGTGTTGAGACCAAGAAATTCCAATCCAACCATATGAATCTTGATCTCTAGCCTTCCCCAAGTTTCTTTCCACTCAAATCATCTTTACACCATAGCCAAATTTGTGTGAGAGAGTTGAGTGTTGGGGAGACTATCATCTGAAGCACAAGAGCAAGGAATTCATCATCAACACACAATATATTACCTTTTGGAGAGTGGTGTCTCCTAGATTGGTTAGGTGTCACTTGGGAGTCTCAGTCAAGATTATGGAGTTGAACCAAGGAGTTTGTAAGGGCAAGGAGATCGCCTACTACGTGAAGATCTACCCTAGTGAGGCAAGTCCTTCATGGGCGATGTCCATGGTGGGATAGACAAGGTTGCTTCTTCGTGAACCCTTCGTGGGTGATACGTCTCCAACGTATTTATAATTTTTGATTGTTCCATGCTATTATATTAACCCTTTTGGATGTTTATGGGCTTTATTTTACACATTTATATCATTTTTGGGACTAACCTACTAACCGGAGGCCCAGCCCGTATTGCTGTTTTTTTGCCTATTTCAGTATTTAGAAGAAAAGGAATATCAAACGGAGTGCAAACGGAGTGAAACCTTCGGGAGCGTGATTTTTGGAACGAACGTGATCCGGAGAACTTGGAGTGCAAGTCAAGAAGCAAATGAGGCAGACAGGAGATAGGAGGGCGCGCCCACCCCTCCTGGGCGCGCCCCCCTGTCTCCTGGGCCCCACGAACGGCCACCGACGTACTTCTTCCTCCTATATATACCTACGTACACCGAAAACATCCAGGGAGCCAACGAAAAACAATTTCCACCACCGTAACCTTACATATCCGCGAGATCCCATCTTGGAGCCTTCGTCGGCGCTCCTCCGGAGGGGGAATCGACCATGGAGGGCTTCTACATCAACACCATAGCCCATCCAATGAGTTGTGAGTAGTTTACCACAGACCTTCGGGTCCATAGTTATTAGCTAGATGGCTTCTTCTCTCTTTTTGGATCTCAATACAATGTTCTCCCCCTCTCTTGTGGAGATCAATTCGATGTATACTCTTTTTGCGGTGTGTTTGTCGAGATCCGATGAATTGTGGGTTTATGATCAAGTTTATCTATGAGAAATATTTGAATCTTCTCTGAATTCTTTTATGTATGATTGAGTTATCTTTGCAAGTCTCTTCTAATTATCAGTTTGGTTTGGACTACTAGATTGATCTTTCTTTCCATGGGAGAGTTGCATAGCTTTGGGTTCAATCTTGCGGTGTCCTCACCTAGTGACAGAAAGGGTTGCAAGGCACGTATTGTATTGTTGCCATCGAGGATAAAAAGATGGGGTTTATATCATATTGCTTGAGTTTATCCCTCTACATCATGCCATCTTTCTTAATGTGTTACTCTATTCTTATGAACTTAATACTCTAGATGCATGCTGGATAGCGGTCGATGTGTGGAGTAATAGTAGTAGATGCAGGCAGGAGTCGGTCTACTTGTCGCGGACATGATGCCTATATACATGATCATGCCTAGATAATCTTATAATTATTCGCTTTTCTGTCAATTGCTCGACAGTAATTTGTTCACCCACCGTAGTACTTATGCTATCTTAGAGAAGCCACTAGTGAAACCTATGGCCCCCGGGTCTATCTTTTATCATATAATCTTTCAATCTACTTTTAATTGCATCTCTACTTTTTGCATCTATATTATAAAATACCAAAAATATATTTATCTTATCATACTATCTCTATCAGACCTCACTTTCGCAAGTGGCCGTGAAGGGATTGACAACCCCTTTATTGCGTTGGTTGCGAATTCTTTATTTGTTTGTGTAGGTGCGTGGGACTTTTGAGGAGCCTCCTACTGGATTGATACCTTGGTTCTCAATAACTGAGGGAACTTACGCTACTATTGCTGCATCACCCTTTCCTCTTCAAGGAAAACCAACGCAAGCTCAAGACGTAGCAAGAAGGATTTCTGGCGCCGTTGCAGGGGAGGTCTTTGCTCAAGTCAAGACATACCAAGTACCCATCACAAACTCATCTCCCTTGGATTTACATTATTTGCCATTTGCCTCTCGTTTTCCTCTCCCCCACTTCACCCTTGCCGTTTTATTTGCCCTCTCTTTCCCAATCTCTCTCTCTTTTTCGCTTGCCTTTTTCCATTTGCTCGATCGTGTACCTTGTCGTTATGGCTAGTCCTCCTATCCTTGTTATTACTCCCGAATATGAAATTCTCAATTTCAAACAAAGGGAGGGAGAAAATTTAAAAGATGCTTGGTATAGAATTTGCAATGCTCAAAATAGATCTACTAGGAAGCTTTCAACTTCCGTTCTTCTTTGCCAATTTTATGTAGGCATTACTCCTTGCAATAGATGTGTTCTTGATACCGTTACCGGAGGGGATATTTTGAGTAGCCATACGTTTGATGCTTACAATGCTATGTTAGATTTGTTTGGCCCACCACCTCTTTTGGTTAATGGAACTGTTTTAACTTTAGAACATGTTATGCAACGGCTTGAGATTATTGAAAATAAAATGGCCACTGTTGAGTTGATCGAAAATTTGGATAAAAAGATTCATAATCACATTACCCAATATGGATCTAGGGTTGGAGTTACTTTGAAAAATCTTAAAGAGAAAGAAACTATAGTTAATGAAAAAATAGATCTAGATTCTGCAAGAATCGGTAAACTTGAGGATATCATTACCAACTTAGGTTCCGCATTTTCTCCCATGAAAAACACTTCAGAACTCCCTACAAAAACTTCCAAGTTTATTTATGTTCCTAAAAATAAGGGTGAATCTTCCAGTAAGGGAGACGCGGATCTCAAATCCATAAGTGTTCATCCCAATTGTCTCTCTATCGTTAAGGAACCTTTTGCTACAAATGAACTTCTTGAATTTTTGCCTAAAGGTTTAATCATTGCTAAAATGGGATAAACCCCTAAAGATTATAAGTGCTCTATTTAGGAATTGATTGACAAAGATGGCACTACTTAGACCTATCTTCGCTTTTATGCCTAGCTAGGGGCGTTAAACGATAGCGCTAGTTGGGAGGCAACCCAATTTTATTTGTGTTTTTTGTTTTTGTTTCTGTTTGGTAATAAATTTTGCATCTTCCTTCTGATTAGATGTTTTTATGTTTAAATTAGTGTTTGTGCCAAGTAGAACCTATAGGATAACCTATGATGATAGTTAATTTGATTCTGCTGAAAAACAGAAACTTTGCACGCACAAATTTAATTTTATTAAATCACAGAAACGAGATTTTACGTTGATTCTTTTTGCTGCTGATCAATATACAAATTTTATAGGACTTCCTATTTTGGTAGGAGTTTTAGAGTTCCAGAAGTTTGCGTTAGTTACAGATTTCTACAGACTTTTCTGTTTTTGACAGATTCTGTTTTTCGTGTGTTGTTTGCTTATTTTGATGCATCTATGGCTAGTATTAAGTGGTATGAACCATAGAGAACTTGGAATACAGTAGGTTTAACACGAAAATAAATAAAGAATGATTTCATTATAGTAACTTATGTGGTGGTTTTGTTTTCTTTCACTAACGGAGCTTATAAGATTTCCAGTTGAGTTTTGTGTTGTGAAGTTTTCATGTTTTGAGTAAACCTTTGATGGACTATGGAATAAGGAGTAGCAAGATCCTAAGCTTGGGGATTCCCATGGCACCCCAAGATATTCAAGGATAGCCAAAAACCTAAGCTTGGGGATGCCCCGGGAAGGCATCCCCTCTTTCGTCTTCGTTCAATGGTAACTTTACTTGGAGCTATATTTTTATTCGCCACATGATATGTGTTTTGCTTGGAGCGTCGTGTATTATATTAGTCTTTGATTTTTAGTTTACCACAATCATCCTTGCTGTACACACCTTTTGGGAGAAGCCTACTTGATTGAATTTATTAGAATATGCTATGTGCTTCGCTTATATCTTTTGAGCTTGATAGTTTTGCTCTAGTGCTTCACTTATATCTTTTAGAGCACGGCGGTGGCTTAATTTTGTAGAAATTGCTAGTCTCTAATGCTTCACTTATATTATTTGGAGAGTCTCTCAGAACAGCATGGTATTTTCTATGGTTATAAAATTGGTCCTAGAATGGTAGGCATCCAAGTTGGGTATAATAAAAAACTATCATAGGAAGTGAATTGGATGCTATGATCAATTTGATACTTGATAATTGTTTTGAGATATGGAGGTAGTGATATTAAAGTCATGCTAAAGAATTCTTGTGTTGAAGTTAGCAAGTCCCGTAGCAAGCACGTATGGTTAAACTTGTGTAACAAATTTGAAACATGAAGTGTACCTGGCTTGTGCATCCTTATGAGTGGCGGTCGGGGATTAGCGATTGTCTTCTCCTACCAATCTATCCCTCTAGGAGCATGCGCGTAGTGCTTGATTTTTGATGACTTCTAAATTTTTGCAATAAGTATATGAGATTATGACTAATGTTAAGTCCATGGATTATACGCACTTTTACCTTTCCACCATTGCTAGCCTCTTCGATACCGTGCATTGCCCTTTCTTACCTTGAGAATTGGTGCAAACTTCGCCGGTGCATCCAAACCCCGTGATATGATACGCTCTATCACACATAAACCTCCTTATATCTTCCTCAAAACAGCCACCATACCTACCTATTATGGCATTTCCATAGCCATTCCGAGATATATTGCCATGCAACTTTCCACCGTTCTGTTCATCATCATCATGACATACATTACTTTTGTCACATTGCCATTGCATGATCATGTAGTTGACATCGTATTTGTGGCAAATCCACTATGCATAATTTTTCATACATGTCACTCTTGATTCATTACACCATCCCGGTACACCGCCGAGGCATTCATATAGAGTCATATCTTGTTCTAGTTTCGAGTTGTAATTCATATGTTGTAATCAATGACATTGTGATGATCATCATTATTAGAGCATTGCCCAAAAATAAAAATAAAAAGAAAGGTCAAAATAAAAAAAAGAAAGGCCCAAAAAAATAAAAAAAATAAAAAAATAAAAAAATAAAAAGGGGCAATGTTACTATCCCTTTTTCCACACTTGTGCTTCGAAGTAGCACCTTGTCCTTCATATAGTGAGTCTCATATCTTGTGCTTCAAAGTGGCACCATGTTTATAGTGAGTCTCATATGTTGTCACTTTCATATACTAGTGGGAATTTTTTATTATAGAACTTGGCTCGTATATCCCTACGATGGGATTCCTCAAATGCCCTAGGTCTTCGTGAGCAAGCAAGTTGGATGCACACCCACTAGTTTTCTTTTGTTGAGCATTCATTTATAGTTCTAGTGCATTTGTTGCATGGCAATCCCTACTCCTCATGTTGACATCAATTGATGGGCATCTCCATAGCCCATTGATTATCCTCGTCAATGTGAGACTTTATCCTTTTTTGTCTTCTCCACACAATCCCCATCATCATGTTCTATTCCACCCATAGTGCTATATCCATGGCTCACGCTCATATATTGCGTGAAGGTTGAAAAGGTTTGAGATTATTTATGTACGAAAAAATTGCTTTGCTTGTCATTGGGGGTGTAGAATTTGGGAACATCTTTGTGTGACGAAAATGAAGCATAGCCTAACTATATGATTTTGTTGGGATGAACTTTCTTTAGCCATGTTATTTTGAGAAGACATGATTGCTTTGATTAGTATGCTTGAAGTGTTACTATTTCTTTTATCAATATGAACTTTTATTTTGAATCATTTGGATCTGAATATTCATGCCACAATAAAGAAAAAATTACATTGAGAATTGTGCTAGGTAGCATCCCACATCAAAAATTCTGTTTTTATCATTTACCTACTCGAGGACGAGCAGGAATTAAGCTTGGGGTTGCTTAATACGTCTCCAACGTATCTATAATTTTTGATTGTTCCATGCTATTATATTACCCCTTTTGGATGTTTATGGGTTTTATTTTACACATTTATATCATTTTCGGGACTAACCTACTAACCGGAGGCCCAGCCCGTATTGCTATTTTTTGCCTATTTCAGTATTTCGAAGAAAACGAATATCAAACAGAGTGCAAACAGAATGAAACCTTCAGGAGCGTGATTTTTGGAACAAACGTGATCCGAAGAACTTGGAGTGCAAGTCAAGAAGCAAACGAGGCGGCCAGGAGATAGGAGGGCGCGCCCACCCCTCCTGGGCGCGCCCCTGTCTCCTGGGCCCCACGAGCGGCCACCGACGTACTTCTTCCTCCTATATATACCTACGTACCCCGAAAACATCCAGGGAGCCAACGAAAAACAATTTCCACCGTCGTAACCTTCTGTATCCGCGAGATCCCATCTTGGAGCCTTCGCCGGCGCTCCGCCGGAGGGGGAATTGACCATGCAGGGCTTCCACATCAACACCATAGCCCCTCCGATGAGTTGTGAGTACTTTACCATAGACCTTCGGGTCCATAGTTATTAGCTAGATGGCTTCTTCTCTCTCTTTGGATCTCAATACAATGTTCTCCCCCTCTCTTGTGGAGATCTATTCGATGTAAACTCTTTTCGCGGTGTGTTTGTCGAGATCCGATGAATTGTGGGTTTATGATCAAGTTTATCTATGAGAAATATTTGAATCTCCTCTGAATTCTTTTATGTATGATTGAGTTATCTTTGAAAGTCTCTTCGAATTATCAGTTTGGTTTGGCCTACTAGATTGATCTTTCTTGCCATAGGAGAAGTGCTTAGCTTTGGGTTCAATCTTGTGGTGTCTTTACCCAGTGACAGAAAGGGTTGCAAGCCACGTATTGTATTGTTGCCATTGAGGATAAAAAGATGGGGTTTATATCATATTGCTCGAGTTTATCCCTCTACATCATGCCATCTTTCTTAATGTGTTACTCTGTTCTTATGAACTTAATACTCTAGATGCATGCTGGATAGCGGTCGATGTGTGGAGTCATTGTAGTAGATGCAGGCAGGAGTCGGTCTACTTGTCGCGGACGTGATGCCTATATACATGATCATGCCTAGATAATCTCATAATTATTCGCTTTTCTATCAATTGCTCGACAGTAATTTGTTCACCCACCGTAATACTTATGCTATTTTGAGAGAAGCCACTAGTGAAACCTATGGCGCCCGGGTCTATCTTTTATCATATAAGCTTTCAATCTACTTTTATTTGCATCTTTACTTTTTGCATATATATTATAAAATACAAAAAAATATTTATCTTATCATACTATCTCTATCAGATCTCACTTTCGCAAGTGGCCATGAAGGGATTGACAACTCCTTTATTGCGTTGGTTGCGAGTTCTTTGTTTGTTTGTGTAGGTGCGTGGGACTTTTGAGGAGCCTCCTACTGGATTGATACCTTGGTTCTCAATAACTGATGGAAATACTTACGCTACTATTGCTGCATCACCCTTTCCTCTTCAAGGAAAACCAAGGCAAGCTCAAGACCTAGAAGTGGGTGGAGCCCTCCATGGACTCGCGCAGCCGTTACCCTTCATGGGTTGAAGTCTCCATCAACATGGATGTACGATAGCACCACCTATCGGAACCACACCAAATATCTTCATGTTGTAAGTGTATCTAGTGCCCCTTAGTGATTTTTGTGTATTGAAGACTTATAGGTTAAGGGACTAATATGTTTGGGAGTATACACAGGCTCTATAAGTCAATGAGGAGTTTGATATTTACAGTCAAAGTCGACCCCAAAAATGAATGTCTTTGGCTAAAGACTTTGGTTCTCCTGAAGACTTTGAAAGTGAAGAAATTGGTGTGACCTTGAAGACTTCAATATTCATGCGAGGAATCTGGAGCGTGAAGACTTCTGTTTTCATAATTTCATTTTCTTCTCTTGAGTCATAGGAAACACGGTACTGTTAAAGGGGGTTCGAGGTAATACTAAGGAAACTGATTTCCAAGTGATGCTCATCTCAAAATCCTACACCTACCCAATCCTTCGAATGAAGCCTTTGGAAATCTCATATCAGTTCATTCAATTTCTTCAGTGACAAAGACGAAGATCTTCTGGTCTCTAAGAAGTTTGTTCTGACTGAGGAGTTAGGAATTCGCCAGTGCGAATTACCTACACAGTGAGGAACATGATAGCCCTGAGGAATTCGAACCTAAAATCCGACCGTTGCTGTGTCACGCGCCAGCTGTCCAAAATATCCTACCACCTAACGGTCATATCAGACAAGGGCATTTATGTCTTATCATGTCGGGCTGCTCCCTAGGCTATAAATAGCTGCCCCCTACAACCACTAGCTGGTTGGCTGCTCCGACAGAAACTGACACTTGTCATTTGAGAGCATCCCATTCCTCCGAGGACTTTGAGCGAAAATCATCAAGTGAGGAAAACCCAAATCCCAACCCCAAACCTACAAACCCCAAAGTGATTGAGCATCACTGAAGAGATTGTTCCTGTGTGGAAACGATGCTTGTTACCTTTGAGGACTGTGTATCCTCCAGACAGTTAGGCATCATGGTCTGAGCATCCAAGAGGAATTGTGGATTGCCAAGTGACCAAGTCTGTGAAGGTTTGGAAGTCACCTGTGAAGACTTACCTCTACTATTGGGCGAGGTCTGTGTGATCTTAGCTCAACGAGAATACGGTGAGGACTGTGTGTCCGGGACTGTGTGTCCTCGAGTTTAAATACTCAGCCGCTCCAACCAGATGTACAACTGTCACAATAGTTGGGACTGGTCTACAAAATCATTGTATTCACCAAGCCAACTGGTTCTACTCCTCAACCCTTTCATTTCCTCAGTTATGTGTTGATGAACCTGATCATTACAGTTTGAAGGCTTCGACTGAAGACTTTCTCTAATTCCTCAATCCTATGTCTTTAGTCTGTTTTGTCTTCATCCTGCTTATCCTGTGTTTACGCTTTCTGTACTCTGTGTTTGTCTTTCATTTCATCATGATGACTATGTTGTTACTCTGTTTTGCTTATACCTGAGTACTTATTCAGCTGCAAGTAGTTCTTTGTTTAGGAATTTCCTCACCCTGAAATTCCTCAGTGAAGAATTCATAAAAATCGCCTATTCACCCCCCCCCCCTCTAGTCGACGTAACGCACTTTCACATGTCTACATTGTGTTTGCTCCCTCCAAACTCCTCACCTTTACCTTCATATGCAATGACTTACATTCTGCTGCTATACTCTTAGAATTGCATGTGTTGTTTGCTTGACTAGTGCTAAGTTGCTAAAATCTGCCAAGACTTAAAATTGGGAAAAGGCTAGATTTTTATTTGGTCAAGTAGTCTAAATCACCCCCCCTCTAGACATACTTTCGATCCTGCACATGGTCATCGATGAGTGGGCAGTTCATGCACACCATGGCAACCAGCTGTGATGCGAGGGAGGGCTGGTGGGTTGTTGCAGAGTTGGCACAACATTCTTACCTCATCGCGGTGACCCAGTCATACCAAGAGCATCATTGAGGAAGCGTCATTATTTTCCAAGTCGAAAGTTGGAACTTTCAGCACGGACACCATGGAGGCTGTGTTACTAGTCTGCTGGATTGGTGGGACACAGATTCTGTGGTTGCCGCATCGGTCGACGATGAAGGCGAGCATCCCCAAGAAGATGGTGTGAGCCGGGGCTGGAGGCGTGTTGATGAAGAGTCGCCCTTCCTCCTCCATGATGAAGATGAGGGGGACAAAAGTGAGGCTCTACCCCGACACAAATTTGTTGGGGTAGATGGATGATCCGATCTGGAGTTGGTCTGCAGCGGACGTAGCTCGTGCCTGGTGTGCCAACTAATGATGCGGAACTATCAGATCCCTCGGTAGGGTAGAGAGCATAGCTGGAAGTACCAGAGGGGAGTTTTCATGGGGGTTTACCAGGTTTGGGCCCTCATGATGAAGTAATACCCTACATCCTACTTTGGTTTTTTATGTGGGAGCACCTAGTACTAGGGAGTGACAAGAGAATGATGATGACGACTACCGAGAGTTATCTCTAATGGAATAGGTGGCTTTGAGCTACCCGTACCCTGAGGTTATAAAGGGGACAAAAGCTAGGGTTTACAGTGCTCCTAACCGACCTCATGCATGAGGGGTTCTTGGCTTGCATGCCAAGATAAACTTCTTGGTCAGATCTAAGCCCCTCAATCGAGTGCCTCCTGGACTCGCATTGTCGCCAGCCCCCTGGGCCCTAAGGCCAACCCTATACTAAGCTTCCCGTTCGATGGGACACCCCTGGTGTATTGTACTAATCATTCAACCTATAAAAACCAGTGGGGGCCATGGGCAAGGATAGACTAGAATTTGGTGAGCTATTTGGCTTTGGACTATGGTAAAAATGGGTGTGGAATTGTTAGGAACATTGTGACTTGAGAAGTTCTTTCGTGTACCACATTGATCCCACTTAATAGTGTGGGGTACCTATAACTCAAGAATTAATGTGAAAAAGGTATGCTCCTTGTTGTTATCACATTGTTCTTGAGTAATGACATTTTTGATTGGGTTCATTATCCATAGACATGTTTTCCAACCAGGACTAAACCTGTTGTAAGGGAATTTCCCGCATTAAGTGTTTTGGTGTTGACGACAACACAATTTTTGGACCAATCGTGTGCCTTAGCTACTCAGCTAAACTTCGTATGAGACAAGATGGTTAGGCATTCCCTCTGGACGGAAAAGATCTAAGATAGACTTTCCGACGCTTTTATTTCTTGTCATAGGAAATCAGTACCATTAAGAGGGAATCCGCATCAAAAGGTACTGGGTGAATCAATGCACGTGCACACTCATATTGCACCCTCTTACTTTCTTCCATTTCGAGGAGAGAGGCTCTTGTCCAATTGTTGTAGGTGAAGTGGTGCGGCGGTTGTACCGCTCACATGACCAATTGTACCGGTGTGACTGGTACCTCCAGTGCAACTAATGCCAGAGGGTTGATTCCCTCTGACTGTGGTACGCCAGGTGGATTGTTGGGAAACGTAGCATGCAATTTCAAAAAAAATTGCAATGCTCATGCAAGATCTATCTAGTAGATGCATAGCAATGAGAGGGGAAGAGTGTGTCCACGTACCCTCGTAGACCGAAAGTGGAAGCGTTAACTTAACGCGGTTGATGTAGTCAAACGTCTTCTCGAGTCAACCGATCAAGTACCAACGTATGGCACCTCTGAGTTTTGCACACGTTCATCTCGATGACGTCCCTCGAACTCTTGATCCAGCAGAGTGTCGATGGAGTCGATGAGTTCCGTCAGCACGACGATGTGATGACGGTGTTGGTGATGTGATCCGCGCAGGGCTTCGCCTAAACACTACGATGATACTATCGGAGGAGTAAACGGTGGAGGGGGGCACCACACACGGCTAATACAATGTTGTGCCTTTGGGGTGCCCCCCTTCCCCGTATATAAAGGAGGAAGGAGGAGGTCGGCAACCAAGGGCGCGCGCCATGGGGGGGGAGTCCTACTAGGACTCCACTCCTAGTAGGATTCGCCCCCCCCCCCCCCTCTTTTTTCCTTCTTTCCAGAGTAGCAAAGGGGGAAAGGGAGAGGGAGTAGGAGAGGGAAAGGGGGCACCGCCCCCACCCCTTTTCCAATTCATATTGGCAAGGGGGGGGCGCACCACCTCCTATGGCCGGCCCTCTCTTCTCCACTAAGGCCCATGTGGCCCATTAACTTTCTCGGGGGGGGGGGGGAGGGGGTTCCGGTAACCTCCCGGTACTCCGAAACTTCCCGAAACCATTCCGGTATCCGAATGTAACCTTCGAATATATCAATCTTTACCTCTCGACCATTTCGAGACTCCTCGTCATGTCTGTGATCTCATCCGGGACTCTGAACAACCTTCGGTCACCAAAACACATAACTCATATAATACCAATCGTCATCGAACATTAAGAGTGCGGACCCTACGGGTTCGAGAACTATGTAGACATGACCGAGACACCTCTCCGGTCAATAACCAATAGCGGAACTTGGATATTCATATTGGTTCCCACATATTCTACAAAGATCTTTATCAGTTGAACCGCAATGTCAATATAGTTATTCCCTTTGTCATCGTTATGTTACTTGCCCGAGGTTCGATCGTTGGTGTGTTCATACCTAGTTCAATCTCGTTACCGGCAAGTCTCTTTACTCGTTCGGTAGTGCATCATCCCGCAACTAACTCATTAGTCACATTGCTTGCAAGGCTCCATATGATGTGCATTACCGAGAGGGCCCAGAGATACCTCTCCGATACTCGGAGTGACAAATCCTAATCTCGATCTATGCCAACCCAACAAACACCTTCGGAGATACCTGTAGAGCATCTTTATAATCATCCAGTTACATTGTGATGTTTGATAGCACACAAGGCTGTGACGCCCGGATAATTAAGCGACAGTAAAACTCTGCTAATGAGACCACATCACCTTCGTTACTGTTGCTAATCTTTCGTTAGTACAAAACCGATTCAAAATCAATCCAAATATGGCAAACAACAAAAGTTTTCAAACATTAAAACTAAAATGTTCAAAGTGCGACAAATAAATCCTAAGTCATAATGGTGGAGGAACCACATTTTTGTAGAAGGATTAAATGCACTAAAATGGTTCAAACAGTAGCAAAAACAACTATTTAAACGCCTTTGGTATTTTATAAAATACTAAACTATTTTATATCGGGCCATAACTTCTTACAGTAGTGGATTGTTCTAAAACGTTATTTTAGGGGTTGTAGTCATATTTTGCTAAACTAAAATTACTATGTAACTAAAATAAAACAGAAAAGAAAAATAACGAAAAGTAAAACAAAGAAAAAAAAAGACCAACCCCCCCCCACACTGGGCCAACCGGCCGGCCCAGCCGGCCCTCCTCTCTGCCTACAAGGCCACCCCCCCCCCCCCCCCGAACCCTAACCCCCACCCGATCCCCACTCTCCCCCACTCGTTCCACCCCCGCGCATCTCCCTCGCCCCTCCCCGATCTGGATCGGGGGAGACGGCGCCTCGACCCCGCCGCCTCATCCCTGCGCCCCGTCACCGGCCGGCGCCGCCCGTCTCCGCCGGCGCCTCCTCATCGCCTCCCCACACCGCTTCCTCAACCCCCCCCCCCCCCGACCGGCCTCCTGGCGCCTCTACTTCCTCCCGGCGCCGCCCCGCCATCACCGCCTCGACCTCGACCTCGTCACCCGAAGCCGTCCCGGACGCCGCCGGACTTCGCCGTCGCGCAGCACGTCGTCCCCGTCCTCCTCCTCGTCACCCGCTGCCTAGCCCCTACACCGTACGGTGAGGCCCTCGGCCTCCTCTTCTCCTCTCCGCTGCTCGCTGATGCCTGCGACCACCGCACCGAACGGATCCGGCCGCGCTCACCCTCGCCCGTGGCCGCATCTCGCACCTCGTTCCCGACCGGCCAGTGCGTGTCCATGGTCCCGCGATCGCCTGCTCGCTGCAGCTCGTCGCCCACCCCTGCTCCTCTGTCCGCCGCGGCCCGCTGCTGCTTCGTCGCGTCCGCCGTTCCCCGCACGGGCCACAGCCCCCTGCTGCCCGACCCCGCCGCTCGCCGGAGCTGGCCGCCCCTTTCTCCCCTACCTCGCCAGATTCTGGCGCCCCGCCTCGCCCCTGGTTGCCTCGCGTGCGGGTGTCCCTGCGCCCGCACCGCCCGATCGGGCGCACCCAATCCGCTAAGGCCCAGTGGCCCTATGACAACGGGGGCCCACCCCCAGAACGTTTAAATTAAAAAAAAGAGAAAAAAATAATAAATAAAATAATAATAATAATAATCAATAAATTATTTAATTAATTAAGGAATTAATTAAGTTAATTAATCATAATTAGATTAACCTAATTGACTAATTAGTTTAATTAAACAGTAATTAGTTAATTAAACCCTAATTAACATAATCAGAGGATGACAGGTGGGTCCCACTGGACCCGCACGTCAGTTTGACCAGTCAACACCTCTGTTGACTGCTGACGTCATGCTGACGTCATGATGACGTCAGCAAACACTATTTTGGATAATGTTGAATTAAATAAATTAAATAAATTCTAAAAATGATTTAAAACTTTAGAAAATCATATCTTTTAATCCGTAACTCGGATTAAAATATTTTCAACATGAAAGTTGCTCAGAACGACGAGACGATTCCGGATACGCAACCTGTTCGTCCGCCACACCCTCCTAACCTATCGAACTCGCAACTTTCCCCCTCCGGCTCCTCTGCCCGAAAACGCGAAACACTAGGAATACTTTCCCGGATGTTTTCCCCCTTCACCGGTATCACCTCATACCGCGTTAGGGCACCCTAGCACCGTACTTGTCATGTCATGCCTCGATATGCATCTGTTTGCAAGGTATTCATTGTTTCTTCCCCCTCTTCTCTCTGGTAGACTACGAGACCGACGCTGCTGCTGCCCAGTTCGACTACGGAGTTGACGACCCCTCTCTCTTGCCAGAGCAACCAGGCAAGCCCCCCCCTTGATCACCAGATATCGCCTATTCTTCTCTATACTGCTTGCATTAGAGTAGTGTAGCATGTTACTGCTTTCCGTTATTCCTATCCTGATGCATAGCCTGTCCTTGTTACTACTGTTGTTACCATTACCTGCTATCCTACTGCTTAGTATAGGATGCTAGTGTTCCATCAGTGGCCCTACACTCTTGTCCGTCTGCCATGCTATACTACTGGGCCGTGATCACTTCGGGAGGTGATCACGGGCATATACGATATATTTTACACAGTTACATTACCTGTGATACTGTTCGGAGATGGGGGCTGAAAGGACAGGTGGCTCCATCCCGGTAGAGGTGGGCCTGGGTTCCCGACGGCCCCCGACTGTTACTTTGTGGCGGAGCGACAGGGCAGGTTGAGACCACCTAGGAGACAGGTGGGCCTGGCCCTCGTCGGCGTTCGCGGATACTTAACACGCTTAACGAGATCTTGGTATTTGATCTGAGTTGGCTACGAGCCTATACGCACTAACCATCTACGCGGGAGTAGTTATGGGTATCCCGGCGTCGTGGTATCAGCCGAAGCCTTCGTGACTTCAGCGACTGAGTGGCGCGCGCCGGATTGCCTGGAACGCCACTAGGCTAGGTCTGCTTCCAGCCGCGTTCGCAACGTGCAGGTGTGCAAAGGGCGATGGGCCCAGACCCCTGCGCCATAGGAGTTAGACCGGCGTGCTGACCTCTCTGTTGTGCCTAGGTGGGGCTGTGACGTGTTGATCTTCCGAGGCCGGGCATGACCCAGGAAAGTGTGTCCGGCCAAATGGGATCGAGCGTGTTGGGTAAGTTGGTGCACCCCTGCAGGGAAGTTAATCTATTCGAATAGCCGTGATCTTCGGTAACAGGACGACTTGGAGTTGTACCTTGACCTTATGACAACTAGAACCGGATACTTAATAAAACACACCCTTCCAAGTGCCAGATACAACCCGGTGATCGCTCTCTAACAGGGCGACGAGGAGAGGATCGTCGGGTAGGATTATGCTATGCGATGCTACTGGAGATGCTACTTGGAGTTGCTACTTGGAGATGCTAGTTGGAGGACTTCAGACTACCCTCTTCTACCTATTGCAAGACGACGGTGACCAGAAGTGTAGTCTTCGATAAGACTAGCTATCCCCCTCTTATTCTGGCATTCTGCAGTTCAGCCCACTGATATGGCCCTTTACACATATATCCATGCATATGTAGTGTAGCTCCTTGCTTGTGAGTACTTTGGATGAGTACTCACGGTTGCTTTCTCCCCCCCTTCCCCCCCCCCCCCCTTTCCTTTCTTTCTGGTTGTCGCAACCAGATGCTGGAGCCCAGGAGCCAGACGCCACCGTCGACGACGATCCCTACTACACCGGAGGTGCCTACTACTACGTGATGCCCGCTGACGACGACCAGGAGTAGTTAGGAGGATCCCAGGCAGGAGGCCTGCGCCTCTTTCGATCTGTATCCCAGTTTGTGCTAGCCTTCTTAAGGCAACTTGTTTAACTTATGTCTGTACTCAGATATTGTTGCTTCCGCTGACTCGTCTATGATCGAGCTCTTGTATTCGAGCCCTCGAGGCCCCTGGCTTGTAATATGATGCTTGTATGACTTATTTTATTTGTAGAGTTGTGTTGTGATATCTTCCCGTGAGTCCCTGATCTTGATCGTACACGTTTGCGTGTATGATTAGTGTACGATTGAATCGGGGGCGTCACAAGTTGGTATCAGAGCCGACTGCCTGTAGGAATCCCCCTTCCACACTCGTTGGCCGAAGTTGAGTCTAGTCGATGAAAAATGTTTTACTAACATGGCTGTGCGGCTTACGGGCCCACATCGCCATTGGATGGTATTAGGATCTTTTATTCCTCGCCTATACTCTGGGACTCTGATCTCTCTTCTATTCGGGTTAAATGATTTTGCTAAAATCTAACTTTAGGTTCTCGAAAATACTTCCTCCCGAAGAGCCCCATTCAGGCCAGATGATCGCCTGCTGCACCAGAAGATTTCGTAGTTACTCTCTGCTACTCTTTCGAGACTTTGTGCCCATCGCCTTTGCAAATTCCCCACCACTGCTATATCATTATGGATAACTACATCCACTTGCCCTTTCAAATCCCATTGATCTTGTTATTACAAGATACACCGAAAATTCTCTGTATTGTTCCGAGAATATTTTGTGCCTACTGACTTGCAGTTCCTCGCCACCTGAATACCCCTACGGATAATATCTCGCCCTTATCGAGTATCTGCTCATCCCTAGTTGTTCATGTGTTTCACAATGGTCATCGAAATACTATTCGATCCTCCAAAAATCCGTAGTAGCTTATTGCTCTGCAATACTTGTCTGCTTGCATGATGGATGCTTTCCATATGTCTGGCAATATTCGTTAGTATCCTTAGGCACCGTCATTTTGATCCCTTTGATTCAACATGAGTGCGAATGCACGCAATCATCAGTTGATCCTTTTAAATTATCTTTCCGGCTCAGACGTCATTTTGAACATGGGCTGGTTCTCAACAAATCCAATTGCCATCGATTGTACCCCTAAGGCTATTCAACTTATCCATCCTAATCAGAACATTGCTTATGATCCCTTGATTTGAAAATCATAATTCCTTTGCACTTGAGCTCTGGATTAGTCAGTTGTTTCCATAATCCAATGCCTTTGCATTCTTTCTTCCTCTGGTAGAGTACCGATACTCACATCAGCTCCATTGTGTATCGTCAGATCCATTGTTTGATTTCATCCGACATCGTCCTTAATGTTCAATAACCTTGTGATCCTTTCCACAGATATATAATGCCTTTGGTAAACTGTATCCTCTACCTTGTCATCCATGCTCTACTTTTGAGCTTGTGTTATTTACTCCTGAAGTTTGTGATATATGTTCCTAAGATACCCGATGGTTTGAACTAATGCCTTCCCTAATTTGTGCAAACCCGGAAGATTTCACGGGTCATACTTATCTGGTATTGCACCAGGTAAAACTTTCAACAACTAATGTCATTTTCAAAATACAAGAGGTGAATGAAAGGTTATGCGTTGAACAAGTGGGAGTCGACCTTGAACCCTGTGTTCATGCCCATGGACACGATGTATACCTGATCATGGAAGCTTCTCTTAAAATAATTATCCCCTTGTTACAAGATCATCTTGTATCCTTGGATGTGTTTTCGACCAAAATTTCTTCCTTTGATCCATTTCTTGGACAAGTTAAAGTACTTGTCTTCTGCAGTTCATTATACCTGTCCAATCCTTATTCTGATTTACCTTCGAGTATTACCCTCTGGTGTCTCGAGAATAACACGGAACTACATAACTTCTTATGAGTTCTTCATCAACTATTATTCTCGTCAATTCCATTTTTCCAACGGGTTCTGAGTTGTTAGGACCCCTCAAGGACACCGACAAGTGAATCAATTCCGCACTCCGACTCAATAAGTTAATCTCCGTTGCTTATGAGTTTAATAATCCTTCAAGTCACTAATAGCCTGATCGGCTATATCATTACCATGTTAAATTTTAACTGTGCTACCCGGTCCTTCTTCCCGTAGCACAATTATTTGACAATGAGCTAAGCTTACGTCAATTTTCCTCATCATATCATTTTGCCTTGAACAACAAGCTTGATTTCGAGTTGTGCCGTACCCATGGTTCCAATAACCTTTCGCTTCATCATTCCTTTGAATTGATGTCGTCGCTGGTTGATTACATCTTCATGAAACCTCTCGACAAAAGTGTCATGATCATCATTAACATTCTGAGTGTTTCCAGGATATCAATTGAATTCTTGATGAGAAATAGCATCCTTTGCCCTCGATGATTTGGGTTATCATCGACAACATTATTGCATTCCCTCCAACACAAAACTTGTTCCTGATTTGTGTTGTACCTTGAGTTCCTTGCTATCCGACTTATGATATGTTCTACCGCGGAGTATTACCATATTTAATGTCAAGAAGGTTGTGAGGATTGCTCCACCTCTTAAGAATTCTTGCTATAATGATACTTTTCACCATCACCATTCTTTCTTGGTCCTCGTGTTGATTCCAACCGGGGTACCCACAAGTGAACGGTGGGGTATGGATTCTGCACTTCTAGCAACCCTATGGCTTTGAAGTTAATGATCGAAATTTCATTCTTAGACTATCGGTTGCTGAACCACCGTTCTAACATTGATCATGCTATATAACCCCATAATTCGGGTGCACCTTTCAACCAATGTTTAATTGTGTATGTTTTCCTCGAGCATACTTCATTATATTATTTGATCTGAAAATGTTATCTCCTTGTTCACATAATCGTGGAAATCCATCTTTTGGAGATATCAATGAATTGTCACTGAGTTCATCAGCTACCTCCTCATCCTCTTCTTGGTTTAATGATGAACTCTTGTTTTGGAACTCGCTTCCATAAGTTCATTTCCCCGAGAATCTTACATGGTCATCTCGTCAAAATTTTGTTGGACCTTTTTCTTCTCAGGCATCCTAATGTCTGAGGTATCCTGACACCAATCGGATCTGAACCTCGGTCATATATGATGGTTGGGACATTTTTCAAGAGTCATAACATTGGTCCTTATATGACTCGGTAAGGTGATGTCATGCCTAGCACACCTCACCGGAGTACCTAATGTTTTAGTTTCCTTTTTAGCAAGGATGACCATTCTTCCATGAGGAAATGGAATGACTTTCTTTATAAATTGTTCCTGGTGAATCCTTTGTATATCCAAAGTCCGACCTTTGATGGAAGACCATGTCAATGCTATCTCAAAGCATGTCTGTGGTACTCTCTTCATCAACAAGAACATTTGAAGCCCAATGCTAATTGTTTCTTGCTCAACTATCCAAACAACGCTATATGGATAATGTCATGAAATTTCTCTCCCCTTACCTAGAGGCTTTTCTACTTAATATCCGGGCTTGGATATCATACTCTGCTTGTTCTTGGGAAGGATATACCCCCGAAATACGTGTTTTAACACATTTTCCTTTCCACTGTTCTGTTTAATCTGATAATCATATTTTCCTTTCCATTGTTTGGTTTAACCTTTCTTGTGATCTATATGATCTAAGCAGTAATATTCTCCTGCTTAAGTAAACCCCTCGTTGTACAATTCTGTCAGCAAGACCCTGTTACTATTGTTGATGACATTTCGGTAGCCACCGATGGACGAGAACTTTGCATATTGGTCCGCCTCGTGGCAACGAGCAGGAAAATGGTTCTCTTCGTCCCTCGCCCTTGGTATCGACGTTGTTGCCGACATAATCAACAGGCTACCCTATGGCATGTCTTGCTATCATGACCGTGCAAGATGTCAGTCCCCTTCCTACTTTTAACCTCATGGTGGACCCATAACCCAAAGTTCCACAGGATCGAAACCTGACCTCCTGTACACCCTGTTGTCAAAGTTATTCCTCGCGCTTGACTTCTTATGTAATTCACGAGCCACCTGCCAGGAGATCTATTCTGGTTTCAACCGCAATGCTTATTCGTTGCTCTGAACCCTCTTTCCTGCTCTGCTTCAGGCATCTAAAGATTGCTTATCCGCTTGAAGCTTATTACTATACCTTCTTACTTTACTCTCGATATTTTCTTAAGTATCTATTCGAGAGTTACTTTCTACCACATTCACTGAGTTATCCGCCAGATAGTCAACCTTGTAAGGTCCGTTCTTCCGTAATACCCCCTTATCCTTTCGTAAGTACAATGGAGTTCCCGAAGGAAGACAACTTCATCATGATGCATTGGAATAAAGAATTGAAGACATCAATGAAAGGGATTAACTTCTTCGAGAAGATCCGTTAGAACATCGTAACCAGAACTTTCCCCCTTACTCCCCTCTTAAATCTCGGGACGACATTTCTTGTAGTGGAGGAGAATTGTGACGCCCGGATAATTAAGCGACAGTAAAACTCTGCTAATGAGACCACATCACCTTCGTTACTGTTGCTAATCTTTCGTTAGTACAAAACCGATTCAAAATCAATTCAAAATATGGCAAACAACAAAAGTTTTCAAACGTTAAAACTAAAATGTTCAAAGTGCGACAAATAAATCCTAAGTCATAATGGTGGGGGAACCACATTTTTGTAGAAGGATTAAATGCACTAAAATGGTTCAAACAGTAGCAAAAACAACTATTTAAACGCCTTTGGTATTTTATAAAATACTAAACTATTTTATATCGGGCCATAACTTCTTACAGTAGTGGATTGTTCTGAAACGTTATTTTAGGGGTTGTAGTCATATTTTGCTAAACTAAAATTACTATGTAACTAAAATAAAACAGAAAAGAAAAATAACGAAAAGTAAAACAAAGAAAAAAAAAAGACCAACCCCCCCCCACGCTGGGCCAACCGGCCGGCCCAGCCGGCCCTCCTCTCTGGCCTACAAGGCCACCCCCCCCCCCCCCCGAACCCTAACCCCCACCCGATCCCCACTCTCCCCCACTCGTTCCACCCCCGCGCATCTCCCTCGCCCCTCCCCGATCTGGATCGGGGGAGACGGCGCCTCGACCCCGCCGCCTCATCCCTGCGCCCCGTCACCGGCCGGCGCCGCCCGTCTCCGCCGGCGCCTCCTCATCGCCTCCCCACACCGCTTCCTCAACCCCCCCCCCCCCGACTGGCCTCCTGGCGCCTCTACTTCCTCCCGGCGCCGCCCCGCCATCGCCGCCTCGACCTCGACCTCGTCGCCCGAAGCCGTCCCGGACGCCGCCGGACTTCGCCGTCGCGCAGCACGTCGTCCCCGTCCTCCTCCTCGTCACCCGCTGCCTAGCCCCTACACCGTACGGTGAGGCCCTCGGCTCCTCTTCTCCTCTCCGCTGCTCGCTGATGCCTGCGACCACCGCACCGAACGGATCCGGCCGCGCTCACCCTCGCCCGTGGCCGCATCTCGCACCTCGTTCCCGACCGGCCAGTGCGTGTCCATGGTCCCGCGATCGCCTGCTCGCTGCAGCTCGTCGCCCGCCCCTGCTCCTCTGTCCGCCGCGGCCCGCTGCTGCTTCGTCGCGTCCGCCGTTCCCCGCACGGGCCACAGCCCCCTGCTGCCCGACCCCGCCGCTCGCCGGAGCTGGCCGCCCCTTTCCCCCCTACCTCGCCAGATTCTGGCGCCCCGCCTCGCCCCTGGTGGCCTCGCGTGCGGGTGTCCCTGCGCCCGCACCGCCCGATCGGGCGCACCCGATCCGCTAAGGCCCAGTGGCCCTATGACAACGGGGGCCCACCCACAGAACGTTTTAATTAAAAAAAAGAGAAAAAAATAATAAATAAAATAATAATAATAATAATCAATAAATTATTTAATTAATTAAGGAATTAATTAAGTTAATTAATCATAATTAGATTAACCTAATTGACTAATTAGTTTAATTAAACAGTAATTAGTTAATTAAACCCTAATTAACATAATCAGAGGATGACAGGTGGGTCCCACTGGACCCGCACGTCAGTTTGACCAGTCAACACCTCTGTTGACTGCTGACGTCATGCTAACGTCATGATGACGTCAGCAAACACTGTTTTGGATAATGTTGAATTAAATAAATTAAATAAATTCTAAAAATGATTTAAAACTTTAGAAAATCATATCTTTTAATCCGTAACTCGAATTAAAATATTTTCAACATGAAAGTTGCTCAGAACGACGAGACGATTCCGGATACGCAACCCGTTCGTCCGCCACACCCTCCTAACCTATCGAACTCGCAACTTTCCCCCTCCGGCTCCTCTGCCCGAAAACGCGAAACACTAGGAATACTTTCCCGGATGTTTTCCCCCTTCACCGGTATCACCTCATACCGCGTTAGGGCACCCTAGCACCGTACTTGTCATGTCATGCCTCGATATGCATCTGTTTGCAAGGTATTCATTGTTTCTTCCCCCTCTTCTCTCTGGTAGACTACGAGACCGACGCTGCTGCTGCCCAGTTCGACTACGGAGTTGACGACCCCTCTCTCTTGCCAGAGCAACCAGGCAAGCCCCCCCCCCTTGATCACCAGATATCGCCTATTCTTCTCTATACTGCTTGCATTAGAGTAGTGTAGCATGTTACTGCTTTCCGTTATTCCTATCCTGATGCATAGCCTGTCCTTGTTACTACTGTTGTTACCATTACCTGCTATCCTACTGCTTAGTATAGGATGCTAGTGTTCCATCAGTGGCCCTACACTCTTGTCCGTCTGCCATGCTATACTACTGGGCCGTGATCACTTCGGGAGGTGATCACGGGCATATACGATATATTTTACACAGTTACATTACCTGTGATACTGTTCGGAGATGGGGGCTGAAAGGACAGGTGGCTCCATCCCGGTAGAGGTGGGCCTGGGTTCCCGACGGCCCCCGACTGTTACTTTGTGGCGGAGCGACAGGGCAGGTTGAGACCACCTAGGAGACAGGTGGGCCTGGCCCTCGTCGGCGTTCGCGGATACTTAACACGCTTAACGAGATCTTGGTATTTGATCTGAGTTGGCTACGAGCCTATACGCACTAACCATCTACGCGGGAGTAGTTATGGGTATCCCGGCGTCGTGGTATCAGCCGAAGCCTTCGTGACGTCAGCGACTGAATGGCGCGCGCCGGATTGGACTGGAACGCCACTAGGCTAGGTCTGCTTCCGGTCGCGTTCGCAACGTGCAGGTGTGCAAAGGGCGATGGGCCCAGACCCCTGTGCCATAGGAGTTAGACCGGCGTGCTGACCTCTCTGTTGTGCCTAGGTGGGGCTGCGACGTGTTGATCTTCCGAGGCCGGGCATGACCCAGGAAAGTGTGTCCGGCCAAATGGGATCGAGCGTGTTGGGTTATGTGGTGCACCCCTGCAGGGAAGTTAATCTATTCGAATAGCCGTGATCTTCGGTAACAGGACGACTTGGAGTTGTACCTTGACCTTATGACAACTAGAACCGGATACTTAATAAAACACACCCTTCCAAGTGCCAGATACAACCCGGTGATCGCTCTCTAACAGGGCGACGAGGAGAGGATCGTCGGGTAGGATTATGCTATGCGATGCTACTGGAGATGCTACTTGGAGTTGCTACTTGGAGATGCTAGTTGGAGGACTTCAGACTACCCTCTTCTACCTGTTGCAAGACGACGGTGACCAGAAGCGTAGTCTTCGATAATACTAGCTATCCCGCTCTTATTCTGGCATTCTGCAGTTCATCCCACTGATATGGCCCTTTACACATATATCCATGCATATGTAGTGTAGCTCCTTGCTTGCGAGTACTTTGGATGAGTACTCACGGTTGCTTTCTCCCCCCTTTCCCCCCCCCCCCTTTCCTTTCTTTCTGGTTGTCGCAACCAGATGCTGGAGCCCAGGAGCCAGACGCCACCGTCGACGATGATCCCTACTACACCGGAGGTGCCTACTACTACGTGATGCCCGCTGACGACGACCAGGAGTAGTTAGGAGGATCCCAGGCAGGAGGCCTGCGCCTCTTTCGATCTGTATCCCAGTTTGTGCTAGCCTTCTTAAGGCAACTTGTTTAACTTATGTCTGTACTCAGATATTGTTGCTTCCGCTGACTCGTCTATGATCGAGCTCTTGTATTCGAGCCCTCGAGGCCCCTGGCTTGTAATATGATGCTTGTATGACTTATTTTATTTGTAGAGTTGTGTTGTGATATCTTCCCGTGAGTCCCTGATCTTGATCGTACACGTTTGCGTGTATGATTAGTGTACGATTGAATCGGGGGCGTCACAAAGGCATTCCTCCGGTGTCCGGGAGTTGCATAATCTCATAGTCGGAGGAATATATATTTGACACGAAGAAAGCAGTAGCAATAAAACTGAATGATCATTAAACCAAGCTAACGGATGGGTCTTGTCCATCACATCATTCTACTAATGATGTGATCCCATTATCAAATGACAACTCATGTCCATGGCTAGGAAACTTAACCATCTTTTGATCAACGAGCTAGTTTAGTGGAGGCATACTAGGGACATGTTGTTTTGTCTATGTATCCACACATGTATCAAGTTCCTGTTTAATACAATTCTAGCATGAATAATGCATTTATCATGAATAAGGAAATATAAAATAACAACTTTATTATTGCCTCTAGGGCACATTTCCTTCAGTCTCCCACTTGCACTAGAATCAATAATCTAGATTACATTGTAATGAATCTAACACCCATGGAGTGTTGGTGCTGATCATGTTTTGCTCGTGGAAGAGGCTTAGTCAACGGGTCTACAACATTCAGATCCGTATGTATTTTGCAAATCCCTATGTCTCCCTCCTTGACCAAATCTCGGATGGAGTTGAAGTGTCTCTTGATGTGTTTGGTCTTTTTGTGAAATCTGGATTCCTTCGCCAAGGCAATTGCTCCAGTATTGTCACAACAAATTTTCATTGGACCCGATACACTAGGTATTACACCTAGATCTGATACCAACTTGTGACGCCCCCGATTCAATCGTACACTAATCATACACACAAACGTGTACGATCAAGATCAGGGATTCACGGGAAGATATCACAACACAACTCTAAAAATAAAATAAGTCATACAAGCATCATAATACAAGCCAGGGGCCTCGAGGGCTCGAATACAAGTGCTCGGTCATAGACAAGTCAGCGGAACCAATAATATCTCAGTACAGACATAACTAAACAAGTTTGCCTTAAGTAGGCTAGCACAAACTGGGATACAGATCGAAAGAGGCGCAGGCCTCCTGCCTGGGATCCTCCTAAACTACTCCTGGTCGTTGTCAGCGGCCTGCAGGTAGTAGTAGGCACCTCCAGTGTAGTAAGAGTCTCGTCGACGGTGGCATCTGGCTCCTGGGCTCCGGCATCTGGTTGCGACAACCAGGTAGAAGGGAAAGGGGGGAAAAGAGGGAGAAAAGCAACCGTGAGTACTCATCCAAAGTACTCGCAAGCAAGGATCTACACTACATATGCATGGGTATATGTGTAAAGAGGCAATATCGGTGGACCGAACTGCAGAATGCCAGAATAAGAGGGGGATAGCTAGTCCTATCGAAGACTACGCTTCTGGCAGCCTCCGTCTTGCAGCATGTAGTAGAGAGTAGATTGAAGTCCTCCAAGTAGCATCGCATAGGGTAATCCTACCCGGCGATCCTCCCCTCGTCGCCCTGTGGGAAAGCGATCACCGGGTTGTATCTGGCACTTGGAAGGGTGTGTTTTATTAAGTATCCGGTTCTAGTTATCATAAGGTCAAGGTACAACTCCAAGTCGTCCTGTTACCGAGGGACACGGGTATTCGAATAGATAAACTTCCCTGCAGGGGTGCACCACATAACCCAACACGCTCGATCCCATTTGGCCGGACACACTTTCCTGGGTCATGCCCGGCCTCGGAAGATCAACACGTCGCAGCCCCACCTAGGCACAACAGAGAGGTCAGCACGCCGGTCTAACTCATATGGCGCAGGGGTCTGGGCCCAATGCCCATTGCACACCTGCATGTTGCGAGGGCGGCCGAAAGCAGACCTAGCCTCCCTAATACAAGAGCAGGCGTTCCAGTCCAATCCGGCGCGTGCCGCTCAGTCGCTGACGTCACGAAGGCTTCGGCTGATACCACGACGTCGAGTGCCCATATCTTTCCCGCATAGTTGGTTAGTGCGTATAGGCCAGTGGCCAGACTCAGATCAAATACCAAGATCTTGTTAAGCGTGTTATTATGAAGCAATCGCGGACGCCGACCAGGGCCAGGCCCACCTCTCGCCTTGGCGGTCTCAACCTGCCCTGTCGCTCCGCCACAAAGTAACAGTTGGGGGCCGTCGGGAACCCAGGCCCACCTCTACCAGGATGGAGCCACCTGTCCTTCCAACCCCCACATCGAAATCACTTGCGGGTACTCAACGAGCCGACCCGACTTTAGTCACCACCTGAATAGTATGTATGTATAGTGTATACCCGTGATCACCTCCCAAGTGATCACGGCCCGATAGTATAGCATGGCAGACTGACAAGAATGTGGGGCCACTAATGGTAAACTAGCATCCTATACTAAGCATTTAGGAGTGCAGGTAAGGTATCAACAGATGTATCAACAATGACAGGCTATGCAACAGAATAGGATTAATCGAAACAGTAACATGCTACACTACTCTAATGCAAGCAGTAGAGGGAAGAATAGGCGATATCTGGTGATCAAGGGGGGCTTGCCTGGTTGCTCTAGTAAGGAGGGGTCGTCAACACTGTAGTTGAACTGGGGGTCGCCGGCAGTCTCGGGGTCTACCGGAAAGAAGTAACGGAGGGGGAACACAATAAATAACAGAGCAATCAAAGCATCACAAAGCGTAGCATGGCAATACTCGGTGATAGAGGTGACCTAACGCAGTAGTCGGTGATACCCGCGAAGTGGGGAAACATCCGGCAAAGTATTCCCGGTGTTTTCCGTTTTCGGACAAACGGACCGGAGGGGGATTGTTGCACGTACGTTATGCTAGGGACGCGTGGCGGACGAACGGACTGCGCACCGGATTCGTCACATTTTTCTGAGCAACTTTCATGTATAAAGTATTTCCATCCGAGCTACAGTTTATTTATTATGATTTTTCAAAGTTTTAATAATATTTTGGAATTGTTTTAATTATTCAATTCGAATTAAAAACAGTAAATACTTTTGTCACCTAGTGCTACTCTAGCATGTGTATATGACATTGGGGCCAGTGGGGTTGGGTTGACCCAGTCAACAATTGACTGGTCAACCAATGAATAGTATAAGAGGGGCCTACTTGACATTGAAACAGACTTTTAATTAGGCTTTTTTTTAAGAAATAAGATAGGCCCACATGACATAGACTACATCTAGACCAAGTCAATCAATTTAGTCAACATAGGGGATTATTAGCACTAACGGAGATTAGTTTCTAATCTCAACAGGGGCCGCCCCAGGTGGTAGTGGCCTAGGCGGCCACACACACCATGCACACACGGTGCATACACACACTGCCATGGAGGAGAGCAACCGTACCTAGCTAGCAAGCATCAGGTAACAGCAGTAGTAGTGGTTAGGAGCAGTAGCAGCGTAGAGCGGCAGTGGCGCAAGAGCAGTAGCAAGTAGCAGCAGGATCGCACAGGCGGCAAGGCAGCAGAGAGAAGCAGCGCTAAGCCGAGCAGCTGCAGCGGCACAGCAGCAACAGCACGAGCTGCAGCTGCAAGATGAATCAACACAGCAGCAACGGCAGTAGGCGGAGCAGGGACCGCGGGCGGCGGTTTCAGCAGAAGCAGCAGCTGCAGTTTCAACGGAAGCAGCAGCACGCAGACAACAGCAGGAAGCGAGCAGGGTGCGGGGTGGTGCACGGGCGAGCCGGGCGTGGCCCGGTGCGGCCGAGAGCAGCCCTCGTAGCGCAGCACCAGCGGAAGGAAACCTCGAGCGGGACGGCAGCCGTGGTGAACATGGCGAGCGCGCGTACACAGTAAGTTTCAGGCGTTGCCACGGTAGGTGGCGGATGGTGGCCTACGGCGACTAAAACGATGGGGAAAAGGGTGATAACGACGCTGCTCACCGGGGGGTGGTCGATGGTGAGCTCGTACGGGGCCGGGGAGGACGAGGTGGCGTGAATCGAAGGCCATGGCGATGGCGACAGAGGAGGGAGGAGGTGACGATGGCGACGATGGAGCGAAGCTCCGGCCGAATGGATCCCCGTAGTCGATGCAGACGATGACGACGCATCTCCTGGGCGTACTCCCGAGCGACGGCGACGACGGTGGCCGCTTAAACAATGGCGAGGCAGCGGTCACCGTGAGCTGTTCGAGCTCAGATTTGGGAAGAAGAGGAGGGGGCCGATGGGGGGGAAAGAGGGGGGAATGGATGGCGCGAGCTAGGGTTTCGTGGGGGCATTTTTATCGGCCGAGGGGAGTCGACGTAGTGGACATCCGGCCATGGCACCGTGGGATGGCCGCCACGCCATGGCCCCTGTCTCCTGTATGTTACAGAGAACAGAGGAAGGGGAAAAGGCCATGGTGGGCTTGGGCCGTGCTACTGTAGCACTAGGCTTCTAGTGCACACAAATTTTCTGTTTTGTATTTTATCCACCATTTGGTATTTTAATGTAATACCGAATAAGTTAACCTTAATCTCTCAGCTTATCCCTAAGTCTATTCAGCTTATCCATCATTAATCAGAGCGTCTGCTTCTGATCCTTCGATTTGGAATCATAATTCCTTTGCATTTAAGCTTCGAATTATTCAGATGATTCCATAACCATTGCATTTGCATTCTTTCCTCTTCTGGTTGAGTACCGATACTCACATCAGATTCTTTATGGACCATCATGTCCTTTGTTGGATTGTTATCCGACAGTGTCCTTCATATTTAATCACCTTGTGAGTCATTTCCCTGATACATAATAACATTGGTAAATCCTTTACTCTGATTTGGCCAACCATGCTCTGCTTTCGAGCTGGTGATAATTACTCTCGAAGCTTGTGGTATATGTTTCTAAGATGCCCCGATGGGTTGAACCTATGCTGTAACGCCCACGATACGGCTATATCTCTCACGTGTCGAGGCACGACTTAGAGGCATAACCGCATTGTAGGTTTTGTCGCAAGAAGGGTCATCTTCACACAATCCCATGTAATGAACAAGAATGGGATAAAGAGAGTTGGCTTACAATCGCTACTTCACACAATACATAGATAAATTCATACATCATTCAAAATACACTCATAGACCGAGTACGGTCAAATCCAAATGAAAAGAAGATAACCCCAAATGCTAGATCCCCGATCGTCCCAACTGGGCTCCACTACTGGTCATCAGGAAACGAAACATAGTAACGACCAAGGTCCTCGTCTAACTCCTACTTGAGCTCGGTTGCGCCACTTGCACTGGTATCCTCGACACCTACATCTGTTTTGGTAGAATCTGTGAGTCACGAGGACTCAGCAATTTCACACCCGCGAGATCAAGACTATTTAAGCTCATGGGTAGGAAAGGGGTAAGGTGGTGGAGCTACAGCAAGCACTAAGCATATATGGTGGCTAACATACGCAAGTAAGAGCGAGAAGAGAAGCAACATAGCGGTCGAGAAGCTAGAAGTGGTCAAGAAGTGATCCTGAAACTACTTATGTTCATACATAACCCAAACCGTGTTCACTTCCCGGACTCCGTCGAAAAGAGACCATCACGGCTACACACGCGGTTGATGCATTTTAAAGAAGTCAAGTGTCAAGTTCTCTACAATTGGACATTAACAAATTCCCGTCTGCCACATAATCGCGGGCACGGCTTTCGAAAGATAATACCCTGCAGGGGTGTCCCAACTTAGCCCATCACAAGCTCTCACGGTCAACGAAGGATATACCTTCTCCCAGGAAGACCCGATCAGTCTCGGAATCCCGGTTTACAAGACATTTCGACAATGGTAAAACAAGACCAGCAAAGCCACCCGAAGTGCCGACAAATCTCGATAGGAGCTGCACATATCTCATTCTCAGGGCACACCAGATGAGCCAGATGTCGGGTTGGCATAGACCCTGGTTGCCCAACAGGCACTGGGCATCGCTCAGGTTGGACCAGCACTCAGAGGAGCACTGGCTCGGGGGGGGGGGGTAAATAAAGATGACCCTCGGGCTCGCGAAAACCCAAGGGAAAAAGGCTTAGGTGGCAAATGGTAAAACCAAGTTTGGGCCTTGCTGGAGGAGTTTTATTCAAAGCGAACTGTCAAGTGGTCCCATAAATCACCCAACCGCATAAGGAACGCAAAATCAAGGAACATAACACCGATATGACGGAAACTAGGGCGGCAAGAGTGGAACAAAACACCAGGCATAAGGCCGAGCCTTCCACCCTTTACCAAGTATATAGGTGCATTAATTAACAAGAGATATTGTGATATCCCAAAATATCCATGTTCCAACCAGGAACAAACTTCATCTTCACCTGCAACTAGCAACGCTATAAGAGGGGCTGAGCAAAAGCTATGACATAGCCAAACAACGGTTTGCTAGGACAGGATGGTTAGAGGCTTGACATGGCAATATGGGAGGCATGATAAACAAGTGGTAGGTAGAGCAACCATAGCGATAGAGCGAGCAACTAGCAAAGCAAAGATAGAAGTGATATCGAGGGTATGGTCATCTTGCCTGCAAAGTTCTCAGAGTTGTCGAAAGCTTGATCCTCGTTAGCGTACTCAACAGGTTCCCCGTTCACGTACTCGTCTCCCGGCTCTACCCAAAGCAAGAACACAAGTAATGGAACCACAATCAATCATGGTGCAATGCACAAGCAACATGATGCAATACATGGCATGATATGCGAGATGTGATATGCAATGCGTATGCGTGCTCCAGGAGGAAAAAGGATGAACAAGGCATCAACTTGGCAAACCAAGTATGCTGCTGGAAAGATGAGATGATTTCGGTTGAAATCGATATAAAGATCACCGGGAACGGATGCACGGTTTGCAAATGGCAAGCAAAACAACAATGACACAATTCTGCAATTAACAGCATGATAGCACTTAGAATACATCAAGAAACTATGCTACAGCACCCCAACATAGCAACAAAACATATGGCAGTGATCTACAAGAGATGCTTGACAAAAGATGAACACTGAGCTACGGCTAGATCACACAATAGCAGGTTCAAACAAGCATGGCAAAAATGCAAAAGATAACAGCACCACAGACTTGGCGAAAATACTGAACATGGCAGAAACATCATCAGGAAGCAATGTTTAGGGCAAGCAAACATCATGCTACAGGAACATATCATAGAAACGTAAGGCATGGAATGATACTACTAAATGCATAGTCCCTTACTGACCTTGAGCCAAAAAGGATCATAAGATATGATGGCAACCATAATTGCAAAAGTAGAGCAACAAAATGACATGCTAGAGCACTCCATAATTGCAAAAATGGGCATGGATGCATAGAGAATAACCATATGTTCAAAACATCCTTACTTAAGTATCTCAAAATAAGCACGGATCTCTCCGTAGCATCAAGTTTACATGGCATCAAAATAACAGCAGAACAGGGACTGAAATCAGCAACATCACGAAGCCTAGTTTGCATGCTTGTTCTAGTCACCACATAAATCACAAAAATACATGGCAAACACCTCTGTAAAGCACGCATGGCATACTTCAAAACACATGTAGAGCTCATGCTTATAAGATGCACACATCAAATGCAACAAAAATGACAAAACATCAAGTTCTGTTAACAGACAGCAGTAAACATCATATAGCTCTTTTGCAACAATGATTTAGGCATCAAGATGAACTCAAACAAACATGGCATAATGGAACAAAATGAAGAGAATCTCCTGATGAACATTTTGATATATTATAAGCATGAACCGGAGCTACGGTCATGGAGTTATGATGCGATGAACAGGGCCTGAAAATGTTACAGAGACGGGGACTTGGAGGAAGTTTTGGACCTCCAGATCTAGGGTTCATCGGGCGCGGCAACCGAGGCGGGGCCGGGCTCGCCGGAGACGAGGCGGCAGCGGCCGGTGTCGGCCGGAGAGGTCGCCGGAGGGACGGGGCCGGCCGGATCTCGCGCCGGCGGAGGCGGCAGCGACCGGGCGCGGGGGGCGGCGACCGACGCGGGCGGCGGCGACCGGCGGCGCGGGGCTGGCGGCGGACGGCGGACGGCGGTGCGGCGCTCAGGCGGCGGGCCGAGCCGCGGGAGGCGCGCGGGGCGCGGGACGGCGATGGGCTCGCAGAGGGCCGGCCTCGGGCCCGGTGGGATGGCGGCGGCGCGGGTGGCCGGGGCGCCATGTGGCGGCATCCGGTTGGCCGTGAGCGGCGGCGGCTTCTGTCCGGCGCGGACCGGACGTGTCCGGCGCGCGGAAGGAGCGATTTCAAGGGTTTCACCCGTGATTTTGGAGGGGGAGATGCATTTATATAGGTAGAGGGGGTTTGGAGGCTCCAAATGAGGTGTAGTTTTCGCCCACACGATCGTGATCCGACGACGGAGAGCATGGAAGTGACTTAGATGGGTTATTGGGCTGTTTTGGAGGGGTGTTGGGCTGCAACACACAAAGAGCCTTTGCGGTTACCCAGTTAACCGTTGGAGCATCAAACGACCTCCAAATGGAACGAAACTTGACGGGTGGTCTACTGGTGGTGTACCAAGGACACTTGGCAAACCTCAGTCCAGTCTGAGAATGTTTAACACCCGCTCACAAAAAGAGACAAGAGGGGTGCGCCGGGTGCACGTGGGAGTGTCGGATTGCAAAACGGACAACGGGGAAAATGCTCGGATGCATGAGACGAACACGTATGCAAATGAGATGCACATGATGACATGATATGAGATGCATGACATGAACAAAATGCAAAACGAAGACCAAACCCAACCACGGAGGGAATATCATAACACATAGCTGAAAATGGCAAAAGTTGGAGTTACAAATATGGAAAGTTACATCCGGGGTGTTACAACACTCCACCACTACAAGAGGATCTCGTTCCGAGATCTAGGACTGAAAGAACTCCGGATATTCAGAACGGAGGTGATCCTCATGCTCCCAGGTGGCTTCTCGGTCTGAATGGTGTGACCACTTCACTTTCAGGAATTTGATTGACTTGTTGCGAGTCTTGCGCTCAGTTTCTTCAAGAATAGCAACGGGGTGCTCATGATAAGAGAGATCTTCTTGGAGGTTAATTTCTTCAAAGTTGATAGTGCGTTCAGGAGTGTTGAAGCACTTGCAAAGCTATGACACATGAAACACATTGTGCACGTTCGCGAGGTTGGACGGAAGCTCAAGTTGATAGGCGAGGTCGCCTCTTTTGCCAATGATCTTGAAAGGACCCACGTGTCTAGGGGCAAGCTTCCCTTTGATACCGAAGCGACGAGTGCCTTTAATTGGAGAGACGCGGAGGTAGACATGGTCTCCAATCTCGAAAGCCAAATCACGGTGCTTGCTATCATAGTAACTCTTCTGGCACGATTGCGCGGCTTTGAGATTCTCACGAATGACTTTGCACATTTCTTCGGCTTCTGTGATCAAGTCGTTGCCAAGAAGTTGGCGTTCACCTGTCTCGGACCAATTGAGAGGAGTACGGCACTTTCTGCCATATAGAATTTCGAATGGGGCCTTGCCCGAACTCGCTTGGAAGTTGTTGTTGTAGGAGAACTCGGCATATGGATGACAATCTTCCCACTTCATACCGAAGGAAATGACACAAGCCCTGAGCATATCTTCAAGGATTTGATTGACTCGCTCGACTTGGCCACTTGTTTGAGGATGGAAAACTGTGCTGAAGCGAATGTTGGTGCCCATGGCCTTCTGAAAGGAGTCCCAGAACTTAGAGGTGAAAATGCTTCCACGATCTGAAGAAATCAATTGTAGAATGCCATGCAAGAAGACAATCCTGGAGGTGTATAGCTCTGCCAACTGAGATGTTGTGATAGATTCTTTGATAGGAAGGAAATGCGCCACTTTTGTAAGCTTGTCAATGACAACGAAGATAGCATCATTTCCACGCTTGCACTTAGGAATTCCAGTCACGAAGTCCATCTCGATATGGTCAAACTTCCATTCTGGAATAGCAAGAGGTTGGAGGAGACCAGCTGGTCTTTGGTGTTCTTCTTTCACCCTTCTGCAGACGTCACATTCGTTCACAAATTGAGCAATTTCTTGCTTCATTCGAGTCCACCAATACGACTGTTTGAGGTCATGGTACATCTTCATCCTTCCAGGATGAATGGATAGAAGGGAGTTGTGTGCCTCGTTCATAATGACTTTTCTCAGATCGCCTTTAGGAACCACAATTCGGTCCTCGAAGAAAAGAGTATCTTTGTCATCAATGTGGAAGCACTTGTATTTGGAAATGCCCTTGTCGATACCACGTTTCACCTTTTCAACCATGGTATCCAGGAGTTGTGCCTCACGAATTTGGTCTTCCAAAGTAGGAGAGACTATGAGGTTGGCAAGAAAGCCTTGAGGAACAACTTGAAGATTCAGTTTGCGGAAAGCTTCACAAAGTTCCGGTTGGAAGGGCTTGAGAATTAAGCTGTTGCAATAAGCCTTTCTGCTCAGAGCATCTGCAATCACATTCACCTTGCCAGGAGTATATTCAATACATGGATTGTACTCTTGAATCATTTCGACCCATTGAGTTTGCCTGAGGTTGAGGTTGGGTTGAGTGAAGATATACTTGAGGCTCTAGTGATCGGTGAATATGTCCACTTTCCTTCCCAACGAGAGATGTCTCCAAGTTATTAATGCATGGACAACTGCCGCCAACTCAAGATCATGAGTGGGGTAGTTCTTTTCATTTGGCTTCAACTGGCGAGAGGTATAGGCCACAACTTTCTTCTCTTGCATTAACACAGCACCGAGACCTTGAAGAGAAGCATCCCAAAAAACTTCGAATGGCTTGGATTCATCAGGAGGAGTCAAAACAGGAGCTGTGACTAGCTTCTCTTTGAGGGTGTTGAAAGCAACATAACACTCAGGTGTCCAGATATACTTGACATGCTTCTGGAGGAGGTTGGAAAGAGGCTTTGCAATCTTAGAGAAGTTCTCAACGAATCTTCAGCAATAGCTTGCAAGACCAAGAAAACTGCGGAGCTGCTTGACATTTCGAGGAGGTTCCCAATTCACAATTGCAGACTGAAAGTGCAACTATCCCTAGGTGGTTTTGGTAATTCATAACAACATATAGCTCATTGAGCTAATGCTATTCCAAGACAAATATTTCAGGAAAGCTCAATGAATGGCATGGCATGGATGATGAAATTGGATCCCTCAAAATACTAAGGACAAAGGATTGGCTCAAGCTCAAAAGCTCAAGACTCTTCATTTTATATTTTAGTGATCCAAGATCACATTGAGTCTATAGGAAAAGCCAATACTATCAAGGAGGGATGAAGTGTTGCTTAATGAGCCTCTTGCTTCAAGTGCTTAGTGACATGCTCCAAAAACCCTCAACTACTTTCTCACATCCACATATGACCTACACCCAAAGTCAAACTCGGCCATACCAATTCTTTCTGTCTGGTGCCACCGAGTTCAAATGTCATAGCCACTGCCACAAACCCTAGGCAAATCGGTCTCGCCGATAGGGATCTCGGTCTCACCGAGATGGGATTGTAAACTCTCAGTTTCCCTTCGTAACGTTTCGGTCTAACCGAAGTGAGCGATCGGTCCCACCGAGATTGCAATGTAAACTCCCTGTTTCCCTTTCATAACATTTCGGTCTCACCGAAATGAGCGAATCGGTCCCATCGAGTTTACCTGACCAACTCTCTGGTAAGCTTATTACCAAAATCGGTATCACCGAGTTTGTGTAATCTGTCTCACCGAGATTATGTTATGCCCTAACCCTAACCATATCGGTCCTACCGAGTTGCATATCGGTCCCACCGAAAATCCTAACGGTCACTAGATTTGCTGACACGGTCTGACCGAGCCTATCAATTCGGTCCCACCGAGTTTGGCAAGTTGTGTGTAACGGTTAGATTTTGTGTGGAGGCTATATATACCCCTCCACATCCTCTTCATTCGTGGAGAGAGCCATCAGACCAAACCTACACTTCCAACTTACCATTTCTGAGAGAGAACCACCTACTCATGTGTTGAGGCCAAGATATTCCATTCCTACCATATGAATCTTGATCTCTAGCCTTCCCCAAGTTGCTTTCCACTCAAATCTTCTTTCCATTAGATCCAAATCCCATGAGAGAGAGTTGAGTGTTGGGGAGACTATCATTTGAAGCACAAGAGCAAGGAGTTCATCATCAACGCACCATTTGTTACTTCTTGGAGAGTGGTGTATCCTAGATTGGCTAGGTGTCACTTGGGAGCCTCCGACAAGATTGTGGAGTTGAACCAAGGAGTTTGTAAGGGCAAGGAGATCGCCTACTTCGTGAAGATCTACCTCTAGTGAGGCAAGTCCTTCGTGGGCGACGACCATGGTGGGATAGACAAGGTTGCTTCTTCGTGGACCCTTCGTGGGTGGAGCCCTCCATGGACTCGCGCAACCGTTACCCTTCGTGGGTTGAAGTCTCCATCAACGTGGATGTACGATAGCACCACCTATTGGAACCACGACAAAAACATCCGTGTCTCCAATTGCGTTTGAATCCTCCAAACCCTTCCGTTTACATTCTTGCAAGTTGCATGCTTTAATTTCCGCTGCCCATATACTCTTTGCGTGCTTGCTTGAATTGTGTGTAGATTGCTTGACTTGTCCTAAGATAGCTAAAATTTGCCAAAGTCTAAAATTGGGAAAAGGTTAAGTTTTTAATTGGTTAAGTAGTCTAATCACCCCCCCTCTAGACATACTTCAAGGTCCTACAAGTGGTATCAGAGCTTTGGTCTCCATTTGCTTTGATTTCCATAGCTTTTGGTGGTCATAGCCTTGGTTTCACAACCTAGGAGAGTATGGCGTCTAGTGAGGGAAATTATCACCGTAGAGGTCCTTACTTTGATGGTACTAATTTTGCTAGTTGGAAGCATAAGATGAAAATGCATATTCTCGGACATAACCCCGCCATTTGGGCTATTGTGTGTATTGGCTTGCAAGGTGAATTCTTTGATGGGAGAGAGCCATACCGTGAAGCTAGTGCGGAAGAATTGAAGATGCTACAATACAACGCTCAAGCTTGTGATATCCTCTTCGATGGCTTGTGCCCCGAGGAATTCAACAAAATCAGCCATCTTGAGAATGCAAAGGAAATTTGGGACACTTTGATTGATATGCATGAAGGTACCGACTCCATCAAGGAATCCAAGTTGGATGTGCTCCAAAGTCAGCTTGACAAGTTCAAAATGAAGGATGGTGAAGGTGTCGCTGAAATGTACTCTAGGCTTGCTCTTATCACAAATGAGATTGCCGGCTTAGGGAGTGAAGAGATGACCGGCAGATTCATCATCAAGAAGATCCTAAGAGCATTGGATGGAAAGTGTGATACCGTGTGCACATTGATCCAAATGATGCCAAATTACAAAGATCTCAAGCCAACGGAAGTCATTGGAAGAATTGTTGCTCATGAGATGTCACTCAAGGATAAGGAGGAACTTCACAACAAGTCAAGTGGTGCTTACAAAGCCTCATGTGAAGCCCCCACATCATCAAGTGAGAAACAAACCTTCAATGAAGAATTGAGCTTAATGGTGAAGAACTTCAACAAATTCTACAAGAGTAGAAGCAAAGAAAGAAGCTCTAAGTCAAGGTCCTATAATGACAAAAGATCTTCTAGTCGAGAGCGCAATTGCTACAATTGTGGGAGACCCGTACACTATTCCAATGAGTGTATGGCACCCTACAAAAGAAGAGAAGATTCTCCAAACAGAAGAAGCAAAAGAGAAGAATCACCACCAAGAGAGAGGAGGAGTAGAGATGATCGTTATGAACGAAGATCCTCACGGAGAAGCAAGGATTCGGAAAGGAAAGACAACTCATCAAGGAGCTACACAAAATGAAGACATCAAGCTCATGTTGGTGAATGGGTATCCGGCTCCGTCTCCGACAATCACTCCGAGAGAAGCTATCACTCCGACTCCGAATATACTCAAGATGAAGGTGTTGCCGGTCTAGCACTCGTGTCAACCAACTCCTATGACATATTTGACTCACCAAATGAAGGAATTGGAAGATGCTTCATGGCCAAAGGTCCTAAGGTAACACATCCCGAGTATGTTGATTTCAATAGTGATGAAGATGACTTGCTAGGTGATGATGATTTACTTGTTGACAACTCTAGTGATGAATACTATGATGAAACGTCAATTAATCATGCTAATCAAGATAAAATGAATGACAATGATAAGGAGAAGATTGAGCTTCTAACTAAAGAACTAAACACTCTTAAGTTAGCTCATGAAACTATCTTTGAAGATCATCGAGAACTTTTAAGGGCTCGTGAGAAGTTACGCTTTGAAAAGCTCAATCTTGAGCAAGAGCATGAGTTCTTAAAGGCAATCAATGATGATCTCCGTAAGAAAAGTTCTTCTTACATTGCCAAGCGTTTACTCTTATCTACTTACATGCCTCAAGTCAATTCTAGTAACAAGAACAAGAAAGATCCTTCCTCTAGTAGTAACAATAATAATGCTAAATCCAATATTGTTGCTTCTAGTAGTTCTCTTGATTCCACTAATGATTCTCTTAGCCAAGTTACACTTGAGCAAGAAAATAGCTTATTGAAGGGAATTATAGAGAAAGGTGTATACAAGAGCCTTGCCGGGAGTAAGCAATTCGAGGAAATTGTACGCAAGCAAGGAAGGCACCGAAAGAATCAAGGTGTTGGTTTTGAACGAAAGTTCAATGCCAATGGAGTTGAGTGGGAAGAAGATCAATACCCCAAGGCGAAGTTTGTTCCTCAACAAGAGAAGCATGATTCTACTTCCTTCAAGGGAACACAAGCACAAGATGATCTTCCACCACAAGACCACAAGAACAAAGGCAAGGACAAGCTTCAAGAGGAGATTGATGCATTTGAAGAAGCACCTAAGGCCTTGGTCAAATGGGTTCCCAAGACTACGTCAAGTTCTACTTCATCAAGTACAACTACAACTCCAAGGATTCCCATCAAGATGATGTGGATCCCGAAGAAGAAGAACTAGAGAGTTCTTGAGGGTGACTCCGCCAACATTCTTCACTCATATCATTATGGCAAAGACAAGTGCAATCAACTTCTATATCTTGCACTAGTTCAAGGAGTCACAAACCCTCATGTTGGTAAGGCAAGGGACAAGGTAACCTAATGATTTCATGGACATCATCTTGTGTGAGCATCACTCTATGTCTATGGATATTCTTGTTTGTTCCTTATGTGACTAACCCATGTAGGTATTGAAAGTGCAACTCACTCCAAGGGATTGCTCCAAATGATCTACATCAACATTGAGCATCCACATCTTCAACACCTACATGAAGTCATCATCGACAAAACCCAAGGTTAGTTCATCCCCCTAAGGGGGGATCTCACATCTAGGGGGAGCTTAACTCTAAGAATTGAGTCAAAGCAACTCTAATGATGTGAACACATCAATGCATTATGTAAAAGTGGTAACCCCACTTGAGCTTAAACGATGAGTATGACCTATGATCAAATGTTCTCATTTGACTCCTAAGTCAATATACTCATATATAGATGACCTAGTCATCGCCAATTGTTTGATAGATGCTAGAATTGGTTGTGCATGCTTTGCCATATATTTCATTTGCCATTTTATTGTGTGAGCATGTTGGTTGCATATTTTACTCATTCAAGGACATCCACTTGTTGCTTTGATTGATTGGATTCTTTTTCTTTGGCCAAGTGGATGGACAAGAATGCCTAAGAACCTTCTCTAGCTATCTATGCTTTTCTCGTCTCAAACTCTATTCATGCTACATCACAAAATTTGATCAAGTCAGATTCGAACCACTCTGTGTGAGGAGCACTCAGAGTCCCCGATTCGTCATAGACTTAAACTTCCAAAACTTCTTTGTGATTCTCGGTCTGAACGATTCCTCCATTTCGGTCCTACCGAGATCACTAAGTCGATCTAGGTTTTCAATCTCGGTGCAACCGATTTGAACTTTTCGGTCACACCGAGTTGCTGTAACTATCAACAGTTATGCATCTCGGTGCCACCGAGTCGTTCCACTCGGTCACACCGACAGTGTCAGGCTATATATACACACGGGCAAAATTTTGGAACACTTTCTCCAAACCCCTTCGCCCGCGCATAGCTCGCTCTGCCTACTAGGTCTCCGGATCGTCGACTTCGTCGCTAGCCGCCTCCTGTCGCTGGTCTCTGCCGCCGTCAACGGATTTCTTCTCCGCCGTTGTCGTCGTAGCGAGTTCATTGCCGAAGTAGGGTATGAACTCGATCACAGTGCTATCCTCATCTGATTCTCAGCACATTGTGTTTATTATGATTCTTGCCACATTTGAAACACTCCTATCCAGTCAATACAATCCCTAGAATAGAAGCGATTTGAAAATTTAGGGTTAGGTTTCCGCCGAAACCATCTCGGACCCACCGAGTTGAAAAACTCGGTCCCACCGATTCGGCTAATGCCATTGCACTAGTAACTCTCGGTCTGACCGAGAATTGCTAATCGGTGTGATCAATTTTAGAACTTTGTGAAACCCTAGCAGTCTCGGTGCCACCGAACTGTGACTAGGTCCGACCGAGTTCACTAGTTTAGGTTCCAAAACTGCTTCGGTATCACCGAGTTTGAAAATCGGTTGATCCGAAATGCTTTCTGTGGAAAACTAAAACTAAGTTTTTGAATCATTCTTTTGCAAAAATCTCTGCATTTTGTGATGTTCATCCATTCTATCTCATCTATAACTATTCACAGGGTCAGCAGTCAGTTCATTTTCTTCTGTCAGGGCTGCCAACAGTCAACTGGATCCTAAGGCACACTCTATTGCCCAAGTCAGGTGACCACAACATGATAAGAGGCCATGCTATAAACTTGCTACACTTGTTTGATGTGCCACAAAAATTCAAGGTCATGAGCCTCATGATTGAGACTATCAAGAGGACAGCAGCAGACCAAAAGAGAAGCTGTGGATATGCCACACAAATTCAGGAGTTGATTAACTCAAAGATGGGCACAGGCACATACTTGCTGGACAAGGAACATTTTGCTATCTATCCAGACTTTGAGGAAAATCAAGTTGTGATGAATGAGAATGAACCATCATCAGTACAAGCTCAAGAGAAGAAGGAGAAAGCAAAGAAAGAGAAGGCTGCCAAGATGCCAACTCAAGAGGAGGCATCTGAGTACTTTTTGAAGAACAAGCAGGAGCAGCTTGGTTACTTGATAGCATCAACTCTGAGGATTGAGAAGGGGTTGGCCACCCTAACTCAAAACCAGGAGAGCCTGGAAAGAATCATGGAACAAAAATTCTATGATCTAGATGTCAAAGTAATTGAGATTCAGTCAGTTGTGGAGCAGCTACAGGATGACATGCAGGAGAAGAAGGGCAAGACAACCACAGATGCATTTGCCAGAGTGCCTAGAGCTCAGAGATCAGCTGCAGTGCCTGTGACAGATACCAGAGCCACTTCATCTACACCAGCTACAGCTCCTACAGCTCCAGTGCAACTAGCTCCAGCACCAACTCCTCCAGCTCCATCCACATCAACTGAAGCTTTCGTCCAAGGAGCCATCTCTACACCATCACCTGAAGATCAAGCCTGAGAGTCGATCTAGCACTATGCATTTTCTATGAACTTTTTGGTAACTTTTTGCCAAAGGGGGAGAAAAATGTATAGATCATAGGCTTCGAGAGAGAGAGCGCTGCTTTTTGTTCTCTCTTGCTTTGGTGGTTAAACTTTGTTTGCTTTTGATTGCTTGAGATACTATGCTATTATCTGTGAGACATTGATGATCATGTGTTTGATCATAAGCTACACTTATGCTTGCTAGATGATATTATCTTACTTATCCTTATATGATCATTCACTTTGCTTGGTGACGAGTGCATGTATTCAATCTTTATTATTTTGAGCGCTCCACCAAGATGTATGTGACATGGAAGAGTAACCCATGAGCCTAATTCCTTGTGCATTTGCAGTCCAAAGAAAATCTTAAACTATGCACAAATTTAGGGGGAGCTCTTGCTTATCACATACTTCTCAAAGCGACGATGTTTTTCAATCTTATTATCATTTGTCGAAGCTTTGATCTATATGTTGTCATCAATTACCAAAAAGGGGGAGATTGAAAGTGCAACTATCCCTAGGTGGTTTTGGTAATTCATAACAACATATAGCTCATTGAGCTAATGCTATTCCAAGACAAATATTTCAGGAAAGCTCAATGAATGGCATGGCATGGATGATGAAAGTGGATCCCTCAAAATACTAAGGACAAAGGATTGACTCAAGCTCAAAAGCTCAAGACTCTTCATTTTATATTTCAGTGATCCAAGATCACATTGAGTCTATAGGAAAAGCCAATACTATCAAGGAGGGATGAGGTGTTGCTTAATGAGCCTCTTGCTTCAAGTGCTTAGTGATATGCTCCAAAAACCATCAACTACTTTCTCACATCCACATATGACCTACACCCAAAGTCAAACTCAGCCATACCGATTCTTTCTATCCAGCGCCACCGAGTTCAAATGTCATAGCCACTGCCACAAACCCTAGGCAAATCGGTCTCACCGATAGGGATCTCGGTCTCACCGAGATGGGATTGTAATATCTCTGTTTCCCTTCGTAACGTTTCGGTCTAACCGAAGTGAGCGATCGGTCCCACCGAGATTGCAATGTAAACTCCCTGTTTCCCTTTCGTAACATTTCGGTCTCACCGAAATGAGCGAATCGGTCCCACCGAGTTTACCTGACCAACTCTCTGGTAAGCTTATTACCAAAATCGGTCTCACCGAGTTTGTGTAATCGGTCTCACCGAGATTACGTTATGCCCTAACCCTAACCATATCGATCCTACCGAGTTGCATATAGGTCCTACCGAAAATCCTAACGGTCACTAGATTTGCTGAATCGGTCTGACCGAGTCTATCAATTCGGTCCCGCCGAGTTTGGAAAGTTGTGTGTAACGGTTAGATTTTGTGTGGAGGCTATATATACCCTGCCACCTCCTCTTCATTCGTGGAGAGAGCCATCAGACCAAACCTACACTTCCAACTTACCATTTCTGAGAGAGAACCACCTACTCATGTGTTGAGGCCAAGATATTCCATTCCTACCATATGAATCTTGATCTCTAGCCTTCCCCAAATTGCTTTGCACTCAAACCTTCTTTCCACCAGATCCAAATCCCATGAGAGAGAGTTGAGTGTTGGGGAGACTATCATTTGAAGCACAAGAGCAAGGAGTTCATCATCAACACACCATTTGTTACTTCTTGGAGAGTGGTGTCTCCTAGATTGGCTAGGTGTCACTTGGGAGCCTCCGACAAGATTGTGGAGTTGAACCAAGGAGTTTGTAAGGGCAAGGAGATCGCCTACTTCGTGAAGATCTACCACTAGTGAGGCAAGTCCTTCGTGGGCGACGGCCATGGTGGGATAGACAAGGTTGCTTCTTCGTGGAACCTTCGTGGGTGGAGCCCTTCGTGGACTCGTGCAACCGTTACCCTTCGTGGGTTGAAGTCTCCATCAACGTGGATGTACGATAGCACCACCTATCGGAACCATGACAAAAACATCCGTGTCTCCAATTGCGTTTGAATCCTCCAAACCCTTCCCTTTACATTCTTGCAAGTTGCATGCTTTAATTTCCGCTGCCCATATACTCTTTGCATGCTTGCTTGAATTGTGTGTAAATTGCTTGAGTTGTCCTAAGATAGCTAAAATCTGCCAAAGTCTAAAATTGGGAAAAGGTTAAGTTTTCAATTGGTCAAGTAGTCTAATCACCCCCCCTCTAGACATACTTCAAGGTCCTACACAGACACCTTCTCGGGATTAACAGCAATGCCCTTGGCAGAGATGATATGACCAAGGTAAAGAACTTCATCAAGCCAGAACTCACATTTGGAAAACTTCGCATAGAATTGATACTCTCTGAGCTTGTCGAGCACCAATCGCAAATGTTTGGCATGATCCTTCTTATTCTTGGAGAAGACCAAAATAACCGAGATACACCAGAACGAATTCATTGGTGTAGGGGTTGAAGATGAAGTTCATCATTCGAGAGAATGTTGGAGGAGCATTGATAAGGCCGAAAGACATGACAGTATATTCATAAGAACCAAAACTTGTTCTGAATGCTGTCTTGGGAATATCTTGTTCACGAATGCGAATTTGATGATAACCCATACGGAGGTCAAGCTTGGAGAATACTTTAGCACCTTTGAGTTGCTCGAATAGCTCATTGATGTTGGGAAGTGGATACTTGTTCTTGATTGTCTTCTTATTCAATGGATGGTAATCGACGCACAGTCGGTCTGTGCCATCCTTCTTCTGGACAAAAAGAACTCCACAACCCCATGGAGATGAACTCATCTGATCAAACCCAGACGCTCTTGTTCATCGAGCTGTTTCTTCAATTCCTTCAGCTCTTTAGGTCCAAGCTTGTATGGACGCTTGCAAACGGGTTCATGCTAGGCTCAAGATCGATTACAAACTCGACTGGCCGGTGCGGTGGCATACCCGGAAGCTCTTCTGCAAAGACATCTTGTTACTCGCAAACGACTGGAATTTGAGAAATAGCATCCAACTCGCCCATCTCATTGAGAGAAAACAACTGAATGGTTTCATCACGAGCGACATAGATGATAACATCCTCAGAAGAGTGTGTCAATTGAATCTCCTTGGCAGCACAATCAAGATGAGCCTTGTGCTTAGAAAGCCAGTCCATCCCGAGAATTAGATCGATATCAGAGTCACCAAGAACAATTGGAGAAGACACAAATTTATAGTTTCCCATCTGGATAGAGACATCCGAAACCATGGAGCTTGAGTTCATGAATTTACCCAGAGAGACAACTGATAACGGTCTAGGCAAATCTTGAAAAACCATCTCATGCTTAGATGTAAAAGGTCTTGAGATGAAACTATGCGATGCACCAGTATCAAATAAAACTTTTGCAGGAATATCATTAACTGAGAGATACCCATTATCACATCAGTAGATTCCTTCGCTTGCGCTGCATTCATCATGTTCACCTTTGCAGACTTGGGATTATGCCTGACTACTGCATTGCTTGAAGATCTCATAGGAGGAGGAGGCGGAAGGCGCCTTTGGTTGAAGCACTTTTTTGCGTAGTGACCTTTCTGCTGGCACTTGTTGCAAGTCACCTCTGAGAGCGGACGATGATAAGGAGCATTTGACCTTGGAGCTTGAGAATTTGACTTGTTCTGATAGCCTGGGTTGGGTGGGTGGGAAGATCCACGACCACCTGAGTTCTTCTGCTGGTAAGGCTAACGAAACGGAGGAGGAGCAAGGTAGAACTTCTGCTACTTAGCTGCCACTTGTGAGGAAGAAGAAGACTGAACTACATCCCTGATTCTCTTCTTAGAAGCCGCACACTTGAGCTGAGCACCTTCTTGCTTGAGGGCCATGTTGTAGAATTGATCGAACTGAGTAGGCTCAACAAGAATGAGAGCTAACTGCAGATCCTCTCTGAGGCCACCTCTGAATTGATAAATCATACTCTTTTCATCAGGAACGTCTTGTTTAGCGAAGGGAGCAAGTTTCTGAAACTGCTTGTTGTATTCGTACACAGACATGCTGCCTTGCTTGAGATTGCGAAACTCCTCATGCTTGCTCTCAATAACACTGGTAGGAATGTGGTGAGCTTTATAGTCCCGACAGAAATCAGTCCAAGTAATCACTCTACCTCCTCTGGAATCTTTGTATTGCTGGAACCAATCAGCTGCTTGGTCCTTGAGCTGAAAAGAAGCGAACTTGACGTAGTCCTCAGGCCTGACATTGCTAAATTCAAAATGCTTGTTGATATCCACGAGCCAATCATCGACGTCTGTGGCCTCGGCACAGTAGCTGAAAGACTTCGGCTGATTTGCAAGGAACTGGTTGAGGGTAGGAAACTGAGGCTGATGATTGAACTGCCCTTGACCTTGATTCCCTTGGTTGCCTTGGCCTTGGTTGCGCTCCTGCATGAGCTGAATCATCATCTGAGCGTTGGCGTTTGTGGCTGCCATCAAAGCTTGCCATGCCTCCGGAGGCGAAGGTGGAGGTGGAGGGTTCCCCTGACTCCCATCATTGCGTTCCGGATTCTGACGCGTTGGCGGAGCCATCCTGAAGAGGGTGACATCCGTTAGCCTCTTTATAGACAGATAGACAAGTTGAATCAATGGATAGAAACAGCAACATATAGTCTTCACAATAAACATTCGAACAAGGATGAATGAATGAATTCCAAAGCTAACATCACATGTCCATTAAGGTGAGAAGCCACTTGATAAGAGATTGATGAAAGAAAACCAAGGTACGGCTGGAACAAATAAGTGGTAAGGATTACCCAATCACAAACCAAATATCTGCGGGAAGAAAAGCTAGAGCTACTTGAATCCCACCTATAGACTCCCGAAACTTTCTCGTTATGCAATCAGGTGTTGGGGATACAGGGGAAGCAATATATCTCACCCAAACTAACTATCCCTACATCCAGTTGTATCCATCCATCAACACATAACCAAGAAACCTTCGAAAATCGTGTACCTCAACCTTCGAAAAGCATCCGTTATACGAGTTATGGCAATACTCCCGAACTCCCCAGTACTGGGTGACGTCGAGGTTATCTCACCAACAACTGCATAAAAGAGATTTTCGATGTCGGCAAAACTCAGGTATTCCAGAACTGCAACGATAAAATTGTGACGACAACACCTCGGAGCTCAACTCCCCGGGAGACTACCACAACCCCTAAATGTCAGGAGGCACCAAGAACAATGTTCTCGTCACAAGACTATCAGAACGATCCCAAGATACCCGCGTGATCCTAAATTTTTTTTTAGTGAAATTTGAGGAGAAGAAAGTCAAAACATCTATGTCAGGAGACCTCACTAGAGCGACGAAGGGACTGAGGAGTAAAAAGAATCCTACTCTCCGATATATGTATAATCCTAAGACTCAAAACATTTTTGTTCTAGACTCAGCAATGACAGCGATTCGATCAAGCTGGGGGCTCCTACGTTGGGGATGGCTCTGATTACCAACTTGTAACGCCCACGATGCGGCTATATCTCTCACATGTCGAGGCACGACTTAGAGGCATAACCGCATTGTAGGTTTTGTCGCAAGAAGGGTCATCTTCACACAATCACATGTAACGAAGAAGAATGGGATAAAGAGAGTTGGCTTACAATCGCCACTTCACACAATACATAGATAAATTCATATATCATTCAAAATACACTCATAGACTGAGTACGGTCAAATCCAAATGAAAATAAGATAACCCCAAATGCTAGATCCCCGATCGTCCCAACTGGGCTCCACTACTGATCATCAGGAAACGAAACATAGTAACGACCAAGGTCGTCGTCGAACTCGCACTTGAGCTCGGTTGCGCCACTTGCACTGGTATCCTCGGCGCCTGCATCTGTTTTGGTAGAATCTGTGAGTCACGAGGACTCAGCAATCTCACACCCTCAAGATCAAGACTATTTAAGCTCATGGGTAGGAAAGGGGTAAGGTGGTGGAGCTGCAGCAAGCACTAAGCATATATGGTGGCTAACATACGCAAGTAAGAGCGAGAAGAGAAGCAACACACCAGTCGAGAAGCTAGAAGTGATCAAGAAGTGATCCTGAAACTACTTACGTTCATACATAACCCAAACCGTGTTCACTTCCCAGACTCCGCCGAAAAGAGACCATCACGGATGCACACGCGGTTGATGCATTTTAAAGAAGTCAAGTGTCAAGTTCCCTACAACCGAATATTAACAAATTCCCGTCTGCCACATAATCGTGGGCACGGCTTTCGAAAGATAATACCCTGCAGGGGTGTCGCAACTTAGCCCATCACAAGCTCTCACGGTCAACGAAGGATATACCTTCTCCCAGGAAGACCCGATCAGTCTCAGAATCCCGGTTTACAAGACATTTCGACAATGGTAAAACAAGACCAGCAAAGCAGCCCGAAGTGCTGACAAATCCCGATAGAAGCTACACATATCTCGTTGTTAGGGCACACCGGATGAGCCAGACGTCGGGTTGGCATAGACCCTGGTTGCCCAAGGGGCACCGGACATTGCTCAGGTTGGACTAGGACTCGGAGGAGCACTGGCCCGGGGGGTAAATAAAGATGACCCTCAGGCTCGCGAAAACCCAAGGGAAAAAGGCTTAGGTGGCAAATGGTAAAACCAAGTTTGGGCCTTGCTGGAGGAGTTTTATTCAAAGCGAACTGTCAAGGGGGTCCCATAAATCACCCAACCGCATAAGGAACGCAAAATCAAGGAATATAACACCGGTATGACGGAAACTAGGGCGGCAAGAGTGGAACAAAACACCGGGCATAAGGCCGAGCCTTCCACCCTTTACCAAGTATATAGGTGCATTAATTAACAAGAGATATTGCGATATCCCAAAATATCCATGTTCCAACCAGGAACAAACTTCATCTTCACTTGCAACTAGCAACGCTATAAGAGGGGCTGAGCAAAAGCGGTGACATAGCCAAACAACGGTTTGCTAGGACAGGATGGTTAGAGGCTTGACATGGCAATATGGGAGGCATGATAAACAAGTGTTAGGTAGAGCAACCATAGCTATAGAGCGAGCAACTAGCAAAGCAAAGATAGAAGTGATATCGAGGGTATGGTCATCTTGCCTGCAAAGTTCTCAGAGTTGTCGAAAGCTTGATCCTCGTTAACGTACTCAATAGGTTCCTCATTCACGTACTCGTCTCCCGGCTCTACCCAAAGCAAGAACACAAGCAATGGAACCACAATCAATCACGGTGCAATGCACAAGCAAGATGGTGCAATACATGGCATGATATACGAGAGGTGATATGCAATGCGTATGCGTGCTCTGGGAGGAAAAAGGATGAACAAGGCATCAACTTTGCAAACCAAGTATGCCGCTGGAAAGATGAGCTGATTTCAGTTGAAATCGATATAATGATCACCGGGAACGGATGCACCGTTTGCAAATGGCAAGCAAAACAAGAATGACACAATTCTGCAATTAACATGGCAGAAACATCATTAGGAAGCAATGTTTAGGGCAAGCAAACATCATGCTACAGGAACATATCATAGAAACTTAAGGCATGGAATGATACTACTAAATGCATAGAACAAAAGTCCCTTACTGACCATGAGCCAAAAAGGATCATAAGATATGATGGCACCCATAATTGCAAAATTAAAGCAAGAAGATGACATGCTAGAGCACTCCATAATTGCAAACAGGGGCATGGATGGATAGAGCATAACCATATGTTCAAAACATCCTTACTTAAGTATCTCAAAATAAGCATGGATCTCTCTGTAGCATCAAGTTTACATGGCATCAAAATAACAGCAGAACAGGGACTGAAATCAGCAATATCACGAAGCCTAGTTTGCATGTTTTTTCTAGTCACCACATAAATCACAAAAATACATGGCAAGCACCTCTGTAAAGAAGGCATGGCATACTTCAAAACACATGTAGAGCTCATGCTCATAAGATGCACACATCAAATGCAACAAAAATGATAAAACATAAAGTTCTGTTAACAGACAACAGTAAACATCATATAGCTCTTTCGCAACGATGATTTAGGAATCAAGATGAACTCAAACAAACATGACACAATGGAAAAAAAATGAAGAGCATCTCCTGATGAACATTTTGATATATTATAAGCATTAAACAGAGCTACGGTCATGGAGTTATGATGCGATGAACAGGGCCTGAAAATGTTACAGAGATAGGGACTTAGAGGAAGTTTTGGACCTCCAGATCTAGGGTTCGTCGGGCACGGGAACCGAGGCAGGGCCGGGCTCGCCGGAGATGAGGCAGCAGCGGCCGGGGTTGGCCGGAGAGGTCGCCGGAGGGACGGGGCCGGCCGGATCTGGCGCCGGCGGAGGCGGCGGCGACCAGGGGCGCGGGCGGCGGCGGCCGACGGCGCGGGGCGGACGGCGGACGGCGGCACGGCGCTCGGGCGGCGGGCCGAGCCGCGGGAGGCACGCGGGGCGCAGGGCGGCGATGGGCTCGGGGAGGGCCGGCCTCGGGCGTGGCGGGCTGGCGGCGGCACGAGTGGCCGGGGCGCCACGTGGCAGCGTCCGGTTGGCCGCGGGCGGCGGCGGCTTCTGTCCGGCGTAGACCGGACGTGTACGACGCGCGGAGGGAGCGATTTCTAGGGTTTCACCCGTGATTTTGGAGGGGGAGATGCATTTATATAGGTAGAGGGAGTTTGGAGGCTCCAAATGAGGTGTAGTTTTCGCCCACACGATCGTGATCCGGCGACGGAGAGCATGGAAGTGACTTAGATGGGTTATTGGGCTGTTTTGGAGGGGTGTTGGGCTGCAACACACAAAAAGCCTTTGTGGTTACCCGGTTAACCGTTGGAGCATCAAACGACCTCCAAATGGAACGAAACTTGACAGGTGGTCTACCGGTGGTCTTCCAAGGCCACTTGGCAAACCTCGGTCCATTCCGAGAATGTTTAACACCCGCTCACAAAAAGAGACAAGAGGGGTGCGCCGGGTGCACGTGGGAGTGTCGGATTGCAAAATGGACAACGGGGAAAATGCTCGGATGCATGAGACGAACACGTATGCAAATTAGATGCACATGATGACATGATATGAGATGCATGACATGAACAAAATGCAAAACGGAAGACAAAACCCAACCACGGAGGGAATATCATAACACATAGCCGAAAATGGCAAGAGTTGGAGTTACAAATATGGAAAGTTACATCCGGGGTGTTACATATGCCTTTCTTAATCTGTGTGAACCCGAAAGTTTTTCAAGGTTCATACTCCTCTGGTAATTCACCAAGTAGGTCTTCACACTCAAATCACTTTAATAGAGCAGTGAATGAAAAGTTATGCATTGAAGAAGTGGGAGTCGACCTTGAACTCTGTGTTCATGCCCATGGACACGATGTAGATCTTATCATTAAAGCTTCTCTTACATTAATTATTCCCTTGGTATTAGTTCATCTTATATCTAGGATCTGGTCTTTTTGCAATCGTGGTCCCGACCACGTTCTCCTTTACTTACCATTTCTCATGCAAGTTTAAGCACTTGTCTTCTGCAGAGCAATACCCCAGTCCAACCTCTACTATGATCTGTCATCGAGTATTACCCCCTAGTATCTCGAGATTATCACGGAACTACATAACTTCTTATGAGTTCTTCATCAAGTACTACATTCTCACTGATTCAAATTTTTCATGGGCTCTGAGTTATTAAACACTCAAAGACAACGAAAAGTGAATTGAGTCTGCACTGTGATTTAACAACTCTTAGTAATCTTCATTGCTTACGAGTTGTACTCGATCATGTCATTCCCAGCTGATTGACTACATCATCATCGTCAGGCTGACTGCTTGACCATTCTACCTATGTCCTTCATCTCTGGGACATAATTCCAACAGTGCTCTAAGATTACATTGACTTTCAGCATCATTTTGTTCGTCTTAAGGGACAACTCCGAATTCTGAGATGGCATCTTATCTATGGTTATATGACCTTTTGCTTCACCATTCCCTTGGCTTGATGTCGTCGCCGATCGATTACATCTTCTTGAAACCCCTCGACAAATGTGTCGTGATCATCGTCAGCATTTTAACGTCTTCCGAGACATACATTGAGTTCCTGATGAGAAAATTCCATGTTTGCCCCCTTGATGGTTTGTGTTATCATCAACAACATTATTGCCTTCCCTCCAACACATACTTGTTCATGTTATGGAGCTCCTTGCTATCCAGCTTATGTCCTACCATGGAGCACTATCATATTTTATGTCAAGAATGTTGCGAGAAATTCACCACCCTTAAGAATTCTTGATACAAGTGATACTTATTACCATCACCATTCTTTTCTTGGTCCCCGTGTTGATTCTAGCCGGAATACCAACAAATGCTCTGTGGTGTGTAAATTCTAAACTTCTAGCAACCCTATTGCTTTGAAGTTATTGGTCTATAGTTTCATTCTAAGTCTATTGCTTATCGAATCATCATTCGAACATTGATCGTGCTACCTAGTCCAGATTTCAGGGTGCACCCTTCTATCATTATTAAATTGTGTATGTTTTCCTCGAGCATACATCATTATACTGTTTGATTTGACAAATACTATCTCCTTGTTCACATGATTGTGGAAATCCATCTTTTTGGAATTCTCAAGGGATTGGCGCTGAGTCCATCAGTCACCTCCTCACCCTCTCCTTGGTTTAATGATGAACTCTTGTTTCAGAACTCACTTTAATAGTTCATTTCCCCGGGAATCTTACAATGTCATCTCGTCAATTTGCGTTGCACCTTTTCTTCTCAGGCATCCCGTGTCCGAGGTATCTTGACACCAATCAGATCTGAATCTCGGTCAGATATGATGGTTGGAACATATTTTCAAGAGTTATAACATTGGTCCTCATATGACCCGGTAAGGTGATGTCATGCCTAGCAAACCTGAACAGAGGACCTATTGCTATAGTATCCTTTTACAAGGTTAGCCATTCGTCCATGAGGAAATTGTAAGATTTATTCTACAAGTTGTCCCTGATGGATCCTTCCTGTATCCAAAGTCTGACCTTTGCTTGAAGACCATGTCAATGCTATCTCAAAGCATGTCTATGCTACTCCGATCATCAATACGAGCATTTGAAGCACAATGCTAAATTCTCTTTATCAATTATCCAAACACCGTTGTATGGGTAATGTCATGAAATTTCTCTCCCCTTTCCTAAAGGATTTTCTATGTTATATCCTATCATGGATATCATGCTCAGCTTGTTCTTGGGAAGGATATACCCCTGAATTATGTGTTTAAACACATTTTTCTTTCCATTGTTCTGATTAAATCTGATCGACACTTTTCCCTTTCCATTGGTTTGTTTAAACCCTTTCTATGTTCTATGTGATATAAGACGTGATAATTCCCTGCTTGTGTAAACACCTCGGTGTACAACTCTGTCGGTGAGGCCCTGTTACTATTGTGATGACATTCTGGTAACCACCGATGGACGGGAACCTTGCCTATCGGTCCGCCTCGTTCAACAAGAAAGAAAATTGTTCTCCTCGTCCCTCGCCCTTGGTTATTGATGTTGTTGCCGACATAATAGACAGGCTACCCTCTGACATGCCTTGCTTGCATGATCACGCAAGACGTCTCCGCCCTTCCTACTTTTAACCCACATGGTGGGCCCATAACCCACAGTTCCACAGGATCGAAACCTGACTCTCCTGTACAACCCTGTTTCTAATGGTTATTCCCCTCGCTTGGCTTCGTATGTAATTCACGAGCCACCTTCCGAGAGATCATCAATTCTAGTATCAGACACAATAGTTATTCCCATTGCTTTGAACCCCTTTCACGCCCTATTTCAGGCATCGAACGATTGCCTCCCCACTCGAAACTTCCCATGATACCTCCTTACTTTGCTCTCGATATTTTCTTAAGTTTCAATTCGATAGTTACTTCCACCACCTTCCTCGATGTTATCGACCAGATAGTCGACCTTGCAGAGGTCCGTTCTCCCGGAATACCCACCCTTTATTCTTTTGTAAGTAAGATGGAATTCCCGAAGGAAGAATGTCGCCTTCATCACGATGACCTGAAGCAGACAACTGAAGACATCAACATAATGGACCGACCTCTTCGAGAAGAGCAACCAAACACGAGAAGATCCGTTAGACTTTCGTAACCAGAACTTACCCCCTTACACCCCTCCTAAATCTCGGGAAGAGATTTCTTGTGGTGGAGGAGATTTGTAACACCCGGATAATCATGCTACAGTAATCCCACGCTAATCATGCCACGTCACCTCAGTTACCGTTGCTAACCTCGCAATGATTCGAAACCGTCTCAAAATTTAAATTCTAAATATGTCAAACAACAAAAGTTTTCAAAAGTTGAAACAAAAATATTCGGTGGGTGCCGAATATTACAAGGGTAACTATAGTAAAGAAAACATATTTTTAGAAAGTGCCTGAATATTTTAAGGTGAATTAAAACAGAAAAGAAAAATAAATAATAGTAAAAGAACAAAACAGAAAAAAAAGGAAAAAGGGAAAAGAATGCCCCCCCTGACCAGGCGGCCCAGCTCACAGGCTAGACCGGCCCACCTGGCCCACCTGGCCACACCCGGCCCAACTCCCCTGCCTCGTCCCCTTGCCCTGTTCCCCTGACCCGGGTCGGAACAGGGGCACGTCCCCGCCTAACCGCCTCGCCGGCACCGACGCCGGGAGGGGATAAGGCTGCCACGCCCCCGCCTCCTCGATCCCACCTCCCACTCACCCCGCTCTCTCTCTCAGTGCTTGCGCTTTCCCCCCTCAGATCCACCATGTTGCTTTCCCTTCCCCATCACCGCCGAACGCCACTGCCGCCATGGCTCCGGCCTAGCCACGGCCATCAGGCCCGCCTTGCCGCCCCACTGTGTCCCCAAGGTCCGCCATCGTCCGCTGCTTCGACTAGTACACCCCGTTGGAGCTCGGAGCCACCGCAACGCCCACGACGCCACCGTCTTCCTCCTCTGCTCCGACAAGCTTCGCCATCGCTCTTCACCAACTCCGGCGACGCCCCTGCAGCTACTAAACCCCAAGGGCCACCGTGTGTGCCGCTCGGTGAGCCCCCGCTTCCTCTTCTCTCTCGTGCGCGCCCTAGCTAGCTGTCGTTGTAGCACCCGAACGCTCCGCCGTGGATCTCGTCACCGGCGGGGCTCCGATGACCAAGTGGTCACGGGCCAGCGCCCGTTGCTTTCGCCACCTCGCGTACGTCTCGCCTGGCCTATCCGTTTGCTTGTTGCCGCGCTGCATCACCGTTTCCCTCCCGCTCCCGAACTGCCGTCCGCCGCGCTCATCGTCGGCGACTTTTTCGGCCACCTCCGGCCACGCCACCGCCACCACTAGACGCGGGGCACTCTTCTCGTTCAAACGCAAGAGGCGGCGCCCGATTTGGTGCCGCATAGGCGAATCCCGACGCTCGCCGGTGTTCGGCCGCTGCGCGCGGGCTCGCCGGAGCTACTCCGGCGGTTCCGCTGAGTTGGCACACCTGGGGCCACCCCTGGGTCATTGCCTGTGGGCCTAGGGGCCCCAACTGGCCACATTGACCGAAGTCAACTGCGCTGATGTGGCAGCTACTGCCACTGACATGCGGGGCCGCGTTGTTTAAAACATTTTTGTAAATAGATAAATTGCTAATTAATTAAATTAGTTAATTAAAACCTTAATCTCTCACTGACTACTGGGCCCTGCCCGTAATTAACCATTTAGTTAGTCTAAACCCCCCCGTTAGTGCACCTGACAATGACATGTGGGTCCCACTGGACCCACTTGTCTGGTTTGACTGGTCAACCGACCATTTGACCTGCTGACATCACTCTGATGTCATGCTTGCGTCATCGTTCACTGTTCTGGATAGTGTTGGATTTAAATAAATTATTAAAATCAGAAAATGATTAAAACTTTAGAAAATCATATAAAATAATCCATAACTCGGATGAAAATACTTTCTACATGAAAGTTGCTCAAAACAACGAGACGAATCCGGATACACAGCCCGTTCGTCCGCCACACATCCCTAGCATAGCGAACCCGCAATTTTCCCCCTCCGGTTCACCTGTCCTAAAACGCGAAACACCGGGGATACTTTCCCGGATGTTTCCCCCTTTCGCCGGTATCACCTACTACCGCGTTAGGGCACACCTAACACCGCTCATTGTCATGTCATATATCGTCATGCTTATGTTTGCATTGTTTTTATTGTTTTTCCCCCTCTTCTCTCTGGTAGACTACGAGACCGACGCTGCTGCTGCCCAGTTCGACTACAGAGTTGATGACCCCTCCTTCTTGCCAGAGCAACCAGGCAAGCCCCCTCCCCTTTGATCACCAGATATCGCCTATTCTTCTCTCTACTACTTGCATTAGAGTAGTGTAGCATGTTACTATTCGGTTACTCCTATTCTGTTGCATAGCCTGTCATTGTTGCTACAGTCATTGATACCTTACCCGCAATCCTAAATGCCTAGTGTAGGATGCTAGTTTATCATCATTGGCCCTACATTTTTGTCAGTCTGCCTTGCTATACTATCGGGCCGTGATCGCTCGGGAGATGATCACGGGTATATACTATACATATATACATATTTTACAGATGGTGACTAAAGTCGGGTCAGCTCGTTGAGTGCCCGCGAGTGACTCACGGATTGGGGGCTAAAAGGACCTTTGTCCCGACGGCCCTCTATGTGGATCTTTGGTGGCAGAGTGACAAGGCAGGTTGAGACCACCTAGGCGAGAGGTGGGCCTGGCCCTGGTCGGCATTCGCGGTTGCTTCATAATAACACGCCTAACGAGATCTTGGTATTTGATCTGAGTCTAGCCACTGGCCTATATGCACTAACCAACTATGCGGGAAAGATATGGGCAGTCGATGTCATGGTATCAGCCGAAGCCTTCATGACGTCAGCGACTGAGCGGCGCGCGCCGGATTGGACCGAAAGCCTGCTCTTGTATTAAGGGGGCTAGGTCTGCTTTCGGCCGCCCACGAAACGTGCAGGTGTGCAATGGGCGATGAGCCCAGACCCCTGCTCGCATAGGATTTAGACTGGCGTGCTGACCTCTCTGTTGTGCCTAGGTGGGGCTACGACGTGTTGATCTTTCGAGGCCGGGCATGACCCAGGAAAGTGTGTCCGGCCAAATGGGATCGAGTGTGTTGGGTTATGTGGTGCACCCCTGCAGGGAAGTTTATTTATTTGAATAGCCGTGTCCCTCGGTAAAAGGACGACCAGGAGTTGTACCTTGACCTTATGACAACTAGAACCGGATACTTAATAAAACACACCCAGGCAAGTTCCACAGACAACCCGGTGATAGCTTTTCCACAGGGCGACGAGGGGAGGATCGCCAGGTAGGATTATGCTATGCGATGCTACTTGGAGGACTTCAATCTACTCTCTTCTACATGCTGCAAGACGGAGGCTGCCAGAAGCATAGTCTTCGATAGGACTAGCTATCCCCCTTTTATTCTAGCATTCTGCAGTTCAGTCCACCGATATTTCCTTTTTACACATATACCCATGCATATGTAGTGTAGCTCCTTGCTTGCGAGTACTTTGGATGAGTACTCATGGTTGCTTTCTCCCTCTATTCCCCCTTTCCCTTCTACCTGGTTGTCGCAACCAGATGCCGGAGCCCAGGAGCCAGACGCCACTGTTGACGACGACTTCTACTACACTGGAGGTGCCTACTACTACGTGCAGGCCGCTAACGATGGCCAGGAGTAGTTTAGGAGGATCCCAGGCAGGAGGCCTGCGCCTCTTTCGATCTGTATCCCAGTTTGTGCTAGCCATCTTATGACAACTTGTTTAACTTATGTCTGTACTCAGATATTGTTGCTTCCGCTGACTCGTCTATGATCGAGCACTTGTATTCGAGCCCTCGAGGCCCCTGGCTTGTAATATGATGCTTGTATGACTTATTTATGTTTTTAGAGTTGTGTTGTGATATCTTCCCGTGAGTCCCTGATCTTGATCGTACACATTTGCGTGCATGATTAGTGTATGATTGAATCGGGGGCATCACACGGACCCTACGGGTTCGAGAACTGTGTAGACATGACCGACACACCTCTCCGGTCAATAACCAATAGCGGAACCTGGATACTCATATTGGTTCCCACATATTCGCAAAGATCTTTATCGGTCGAACCGCAATGTCAATATAGTTATTCCCTTTGTCATCGGTATGTTACTTGCCCGAGATTCGATCATTGGTGTATTCATACCTAGTTCAATCTCGTTACCGGCAAGTCTCTTTACTCGTTCGGTAGTGCATCATCTCACAACTAACTCATTAGTCACATTGCTTGCAAGGCTCCATATGATGTGCATTACCGAGAGGGCCCAGAGATACCTCTCCGATACTCGAAGTGACAAATCCTAATCTCGATCTATGACAACCCAACAAACACCTTCAGAGATACCTGTAGAACATCTTGATAATCATCCAGTTACATTGTGATGTTTGATAGCACACAAGACAATCCTCGGTGTCCGGGAGTTGCATAATCTCATAGTCAGAGGAATATATATTTGACACGAAGAAAGCAGTAGCAATAAAACTGAATGATCATTATGCTAAGCTAACGGATGGGTCTTGTCCATCACATCATTCTACTAATGATGTGATCCCGTTATCAAATGACAACTCATGTCCATGGCTAGGAAACTTAACCATCTTTTGATCAACGAGCTAGTCTAGTGGAGGCATACTAGGGACACGTTGTTTTGTCTATGTATCCACACATGTATCAAGTTTCCGTTTAATACAATTCTAGCATGAATAATACATTTATCATGAATAAGTAAATATAAAATAACAACTTTATTATTGCCTCTAGGGCATATTTCCTTCAGTCTCCCACTTGCACTAGAGTCTATAATCTAGATTACATTGTAATGAATCTAATACCCATGGAGTGTTGGTGCTAATCATGTTTTGCTCGTGGAAGAGGCTTAGTCAATGGGTCTACAACATTGAGATCTGTATGTATTTTACAAATCTCTATGTCTCCCTCCTTGACCAAATCTCGGATGGAGTTGAAGTGTCTCTTGATGTGTTTGGTCTTTTTGTGAAATCTAGATTCCTTCGCCAAGGCAATTGCTCCAGTATTGTCACAATAGATTTTCATTGGACCCGATACACTAGGTATTACACCTAGATCAGATATGAACTCCTTCATCCATACTCCTTTATTTGCTGCTTCCGAAGCAGCTATGTACTCCGCTTCACACGTAGATCCTGCCACGATGCTCTGCTTAGAACTGCACCAACTAACTGCACCACCATTCAATAAAAATACGTATCCGAATTGTGACTTAGAGTCATCCGGATCAGTGTCAAAGCTAGCGTCGATGTAACCATTTACGATAAGCTCTTCGTCACCTCCATAAACGAGAAACATATCCCTAGTCCTCTTCAGGTACTTTAGGATGTTCCTGACAGCTGTCCAGTGATCCACTCCTGGATTACTTTGGTACCTCCCTGCTAAACTTATAGCAAGGCACACATCAGGTCTGGTACAAAACATAGCATACATGATAGAACCTATGGCTGAAGCATAGGGAATGACTTCCATTTTCTCTCTATCTTCTGCAGTGGTCGGGCATTGAGTCTGACTCAACTTCACACCTTGTAACACAGGCAAGAACCCTTTATTTGATTGATCCATTTTGAACTTCTTCAAAACTTTATCAAGGTATGTGCTTTGTGAAAGTCCAATCAAGCGTCTTGATCTATCTCTATAGATCTTGGTGCCCAATATGTAAGCAGCTTCACTGAGGTCTTTCATTGAAAAACTCTTGTTCAAGTATCCTTTTATGCTATCCAGAAATTATACATCATTTCCAATCAACAATATGTCATCCACATATAATATTAAAAATGCTATAGAGCTCCCACTCACTTTCTTGTAAATACAGGCTTCTCCAAAAGCCTGTATAAAACCATATGCTTTGATCACCTCATCAAAGCATATATTCCAACTCCGAGATGCTTGCACCAGTCCATAAATGGATCACTGGAGCTTCCACACTTTGTTAGCACCTTTAGGATCAACAAAACCTTCTGCTTGCATCATATAAAACTCTTCTTTAAGAAATCCATTAAGGAATGCAGTTTTGATATCCATTTGCCAGATTTCATAATCATAAAATGCGGCAATTGCTAACATGATTCGAACAGACTTAAGCATCGCTACAGGTGAGAACGTCTCATCATAGTCAACCCCTTGAACTTGTCGAAAACCCTTTGCAACAAGTCAAGCTTTATAGATAGTAACATTACCGTAAGCGTCCGTCTTCTTCTTGTAGATCCATTTATTCTCTATGGGTTGCCGATCATCGGGCAGACCCACCAAAGTCCACACTTTATTCTCATACCTGGATCCTATCTCAGATTTCATCGCCTCAAGCCATTTGTCGGAATCTGCGATCATCGTAGCTTCTTCATAGTTCGTAGGTTCATCATGGTCAAGTAACATGACTTCTAGAACAGGATTACCATACCACTCTGGTGCGGATTGTAATCTGCCAGACCCTACGAGGTTCTGTAGCAACTTGATCTGTAGTTTCATGATCTCTATCATTAGCTTCCTCTCCAATTGGTGTAGGCATCACGGGAAAAATTTCTCGGATGAGCTACCTTCCAAATTGAGAGCTGGTACAATTACCTCATCAAATTCTACTTTCCTCCCACTCACTTCTTTCGAGAGAAACTCCTTCTCTAGAAAGGTTTCGTCCTTAGCAACAAAAATCTTACCTTCAGACTTGTGGTAGAAGGTGTACCCAATTGTTTCCTTAGGGTATCCTATGAAGACACATTTCTCCGACTTGGGTTCGAGCTTATCAGGCTAAAGTCCTTTGACATAAGCATTGCATCCCCAAACTTTAAGAAACGACAGCTTAGGTTTGCTACCAAACCACAGTTCATACGGTGTCGTCTCAACGGACTTGGACGGTGCCCTGTTTAAAGTGACTGCAGCTGTCTGTAATGCATAACCCCAAAACGATAGAGGTAAATTGGTAAGAGACATCATAGGTCGCACCATATCCAATAAAGTGTGGTTATGACATTCGAACACACCATTACGCTGTGGTGTTCCAGGTGGCATGAGCTGTGAAACTATTCCACATTGTTTTAAATGAAGCCAAACTCGTAACTCAAATATTCTCCTCCATGATTAGATTGTAGAAACTTTATTTTCTTATGATGATTCTCCACTTCACTCTAAAATTCTTTGAACTTTTCAAATGTTTCAGACCTGTGTTTCATTAGGTAGATATACCCATATCTGCTCAAATCATCTGTGAAGGTCAGAAAATAACAATACCCGCCATGAGCATCAACACTCATTGGACCGCACACATCGGTATGTATTATTTCCAATAAGTTGGTAGCTCATTCCATTGTTCTGGAGAACGGAGTTTTAGTCATCTTGCCCATAAGGCACGGTTCGCAAGTATCAAATGATTCATAATCAAGTGATTCGAAAAGTCCATCTTTATGGTGTTTCTTCATGCGCTTTACACCGATATGACCCAAATGGCAGTGCCACAAATAAGTTGCACTATCATTATCAACTTTGCATCTTTTGGCATCAATATTATGAATATGTGTATTCAACAGAAATAGACCACTCTTCAAGGTTGCATGACCATAAAAGATATTACTCATATAAATAGAGCAACCATTATTCTTTGATTTGAATGAATAGCCATCTTGCGCTAAACAAGATCCAGATATAATGTTCATTCTCAACACTAGCACCAAATAACAATTATTCAGGTCTAAAACTAATCCCGAAGGTAGATGTAGAGGTAGCGTGCCAACGATGATCACATCAACCTTGGAACCATTTCCGACGTGCATCGTCACCTCGTCCTTAGCCAATCTTCATTTAATCCTAGTCCCTGCTTCGAGTTACAAATATGAGCAACCGAACCGGTGTCAAATACCCAGGCACTACTACGAGAATTAGTAAGGTACACATCAATAACATGTATATCAAAAATACCTTTGTTCACCTTGCCATCCTTCTTATCCGCCAAATACTTGGGGCAGTTCCGCTTCCAGTGACTAGTAAACACTCAGTTTCAGGCTTGGGTCCAAACTTGGGTTTCTTCCCGGGGGTGAGAACTTGCTTGTCAGTCTTTCTTTTTGAAGTTCCCCTTCTTTTACCCTTGCCCTTTTTCTTGAAACTAGTAGTCTTGTTAACCATCAACACTTGATGCTCCTTTTTAATTTCTACCTCCGCGGCCTTTAGCATCGCGAAGAGCTCTGGAGTAGTCTTTCTATCCCTTGCATATTGTAGTTCATCACGAAGCCTTTGTAGCTTGGTGGCAGTGATTGAAGAACTTTGGCAATGACACAATCATCTGGAAGATTAACTCCTAGCTGAGTCAAGTGATTATGGTACCCAGACATTCTGAGTATGTGCTCACTAACAGAACTATTATCCTCCATCTTGCAGCTATAGAACTTGTTGGAGACTTCATATCTCTCAACTCGGGCATTTGCTTGGAATATCAACTTCAACTCCTAGAACATCTCATATGGTCCATGACGTTCAAAATGTCTTTGAAGTCCCGATTCTAAGTCGTAAAGCATGGCACACTGAACTAACGAGTAGTCATCAACACGTGACTGCCAGGCATTCACAATGTCTGCAGTTGCTGGGGCAGGTGGAACACCGAGCGGTGCATCAAGGACATAATTCTTCTATGCAGCAATGAGGATAATCCTCAAGATACAGACCCAGTCCGTGTAGTTGCTTCCATCATCTTTCAACTTAGCTTTCTCTAGGAACACATTAAAATTCAAAGGAATGGTAGCACAAGCCATTGATCTACAACATAGATATGCAAAAAACTATCAGGACCAAGTTCATGATAAATTAAGTTCAATTAATCATATTACTTAAGAACTCCCAATTATATAAACATCCCTCTAGTCATCTAAGTGATACGTGATCCAAATCAACTAAACCATGTCCGATCATCACGTGAGATGGAGTAGTCTTCAATGGTGAACATCACTATGTTCTTTATATCTACTATATGATTCACGTTCGACCTTTCGGTCTCCAGTGTTCTGAGGCCATATCTATATATGCTAGGATCGTCAAGTTTAACCCGAGTATTCCGCGTGTGCAAATCAGGCTTGCACCCGTTGTATTTGAATGTAGAGCTTATCACACCCGATCATCACGTGGTGTCTCAGCACGAAGAACTTTCGCAATGGAGCATACTTGGGGAGAACACTTATACCTTGAAATTTAGTGAGGGGTCATCTTATAATGCTACCGTCGTACTAAGAAAAATAAGATGCATAAAAGATAAACATCACATGCAATGATATCTGTGACATGATATGGCCATCATCATCTTGTGCTCATGATCTCCATCACCGAAGCAACATCATGATCTCCATCATCATCGGCTTGACACCTTGATCTCCATCGTAGCATCATGGTCGTCTCGCCAACCATTGCTTCTACGACTACCGCTAACACTTAGTGATAAAGTAAAGCAATTACATAGCGCTTTTATTTCATACAATAAAGCAACAACCATATGGCTCCTGCTAGTTGCCGAGAACTTTTACAAAACATGATCATCTCATACAACAATTTTTATATCACATCATGTCTTGACCATATCACATCACAACATGCCATGCAAAAACAAGTTAGAAGTCCTCTACTTTGTTTGTTGCAAGTTTTACGTGGCTGCTACGGGCTCCTAGCATGAACCGTACATACCTACGGCACAAAAACCACAACGGTGATTTATCAAGTTTGTTGTTTTAACCTTCACAAGGACCGGCCACAGTCAAATTCGATTCAACTAAAGTTAGAGAAATAGACACCCGCCAGCCACCTTTATGCAAAACTAGTTGCATCTTAGTCGGTGGAACCAGGTCTCATGAACGCGGTCATGTAAGGTTGGTCCGGGCCGCTTCATCCAACAATACCGCCGAATCAAAATAAGACATTGGTGGTAAGCAGTATGACGATCACCGCCCACAACTCTTTGTGTTCTACTCATGCATATCATCTACTCATAGACCTGGCTCTGATACCACTGTTGGGAAATGTAGCATGCAATTTCAAAAAAATTCCTACGCTCACGCAAGATCTATCTAGGAGATGCATAGCAACAAGAGGGGAAGAGTGTGTCCACGTACCCTCGTAGACCGAAAGCCAAAGCGTTAACTTAACGTGGTTGATGTAGTCGAACGTCTTCTCGAGTTAGCCGATCAAGTACCGAACATACGGCACCTCCGAGTTCTGCACACGTTCAGCTCGATGACGTCCCTCAAACTCTTGATCCAGCAGAGTGTCGATGGAGTCGATGAGTTCTGTCAGCACGATAGCGTGATGATGGTGTTGGTGATGTGATCCGTGCAGGGCTTCGCCTCAGCACTACGATGATACTATCGGAGGAGTAAACGGTGGAGGGGGGCACCGCACACGGCTAAGACAATGTTGTGCCCTTGGGGTGCCCCCTGCCCCCGTATATAAAGGAGGGAGGAGGAGGCCGGCCACCAGGGGCGCGCGCCATGGGGGGAGTCCTACTAGGACTCCACTCCTAGTAGGATTCGCCCCCCCCTCGTTTTCCTTCTTTCCGGAGTAGCAAAGGGGGAAAGGGAGACGGAGTAGGAGAGGGAAAGTGGGGTGCTGCCCCCACCCCTTTTCCAATTCGGATTGGCAAGGGGGGGTGCGCGCCACCTCCTGTGGTCGGCCCTCTCTTCTCCACTAAGGCCCATGTGGCCCATTAACTTTCCCGCGGGGGGGGGGGGGGGGGTTCCGGTAACCTCCCAGTACTCCAAAACTTTCCAAAACCATTCCGGTATCCGAATGTAACCTTCCAATACATCAGCCTTTACCTCTCGACCACTTCGAGACTCCTCGTCATGTCTGTGATCTCATTCGGGACTCCAAACAACCTTCGGTCACCAAAACACATAACTCATATAATACCAATCGTCATCGAACGTTAAGCGTGCGGACCCTACGGGTTCGAGACCTATGTAGACATGACCGAGACATCTCTCCGGTCAATAACCAATAGCGGAACCTGGATGCTCATATTGGTTCCCACATATTCTACGAAGATCTTTATCGGTCGAACCGCAATGTCAAAATAGTTATTGCCTTTGTCATCGGTATGTTACTTGCCCGAGATTCGATCGTCCGTATCTTCATACCTAGTTCAATCTCGTTACCGGCAAGTCTCTTTACTCGTTCCGTAGTGCATCATCCTGCAACTATCTCATTAGTCACATTGCTTGCAAGGCTCCATATGATGTGCATTACCGAGAGGGCCCAAATATACCTCTCCGATACTCGGAGTGACAAATCCTAATCTCGATCTATGCCAACCCAACAAACACCTTTGGAGATACTTGTAGAGCATCTTTATAATCACCCAGTTACGTTGTGACGTTTGATAGCAAACAAGGCATTCCTCCGGTGTCCGGGAGTTGCATAATCTCATAGTCAGAGGAATATACATTTGACACGAAGAAAGCAGTAGCAATAAAACTGAACGATCATTATGCTAAGCTAACAGATGGATCTTGTCCATCGCATCATTCTACTAATGATGTGATCCCGTTATCAAATGACAACTCATGTCCATGGCTAGGAAACTTAACCATCTTTTGATCAACGAGCTAGTCTAGTAGAGGCATACTAGGGACACGTTGTTTTGTCTATGTATCCACACATGTATCAAGTTTCCGTTTAATACAATTCTAGCATGAATAATAAACATTTATAATGAATAAGGAAATATAAAATAACAACTTTATTATTGCCTCTAGGGCATATTTCCTTCATGGACATGGGGCAGTTGTACAACCAGGTCCCAGGCGGTTGTACCGCCAAGGACTTAGCCACTAATACAGGTGCACTCCACGGCAGTTGTACCAGACAGGTACCACCGTAGTACGCTTTGGGGTGATTCCCTTGCTATAATGGAGCGGTATTTGGGCGGTGGTGTCCTGGTTGTTTTTGGTGGCGTATGTGCCCCGGTACAACCAGCCGCCTCAGAGCGGTTGTATCGCTCCAGACTTAGCCACCCTAGTGCCTATGTTTGTGAAGTTGTACCGCCCTCACTATCGGCTCGAGTACCGCTTACGGGTGATTCCCCACTGTACTGGAGCGGTTGTTGGGCGGTGATTGCCTGGTAGTTCCCGACTAGTTTTTGCCTACCAGTACTGCTAGTGCAGACCTTGGTTGTACCTCTCAGTGCCCTACGTCTGGGTACCCCGTGAAAACCGGTTGTAACGATGCTTCCACCGGTTGTAACGGTGCAGTGTAAAAACTGCTGTAACGGTTGGATATTGAGGCACCCTATATGAAGAGGTGGTTCTTCCACCTGCGATTTACCTCTTGCCTCTCTCTCCTCCATTGATGCCCTTCAAGCTTTCTTTTCTGATCTCTCTCTAGCCACTCAAACTTGTTTATTTGCTAGGGATAGAAGGAGGAAATTTAGATCTACACTTCCACCAAAGGGTGTTTCATTCCCCATACTTTCTTGTGTGGATTTTGTTACTCTTGGGCATTTGGGCACCCAAGACGAAAGAGGTCGATTATATAATTCGGTTGTGGAGAGAGCCCCAACCTTGTTTGTGAAGGTTTGGTCGCCGCCTTCAAGGGCGCCACTAGTGGTATCACGACATCTTGCACTGTGCAATAGCGTGAGGAGAATACGGTGGCCCCAGTGGCTTCTTGGGGAGCATTGTGCCTCCACACCGCTCCAATAGATACATACGTCCCCCTAAAGGGAAGGAACTTCAGTAACACATCCTCGTCTTCACCGGCTCCACTTGTGGTTACTTCTAACCTTTACTTTTGCATGCTTACATTGTGTTTACATCTTGTGCTTGCTTGGGAGCTTGTTGTTGTGCTTGTCATATAGGTTGCCCACCTAGTTGCATATCTAGACAACCTACTTTATTGTCAAGCCTAATTTGATAAAAAGAACTAAAAATTTGTAGTTGCCTATTCACTCCCTCCCTCTAGTCAACCATATCGATCCTTTCACTTGTGTATACACTTGAGAAATTTAAATAGTCCCCTATATGTATATGGTCATCAACGTCGAAACATAATTAAAGGCATGACCACACTTTCAATTACCTTTTCTGTCTTTGGTGATTGATATGTAGGTGCAAGAAAGGAGTATTGGCTTCCTCCTCCTTAAGGTTGGTGATACTCGAGCTTTGTCTTCTATGCATTCTCTCAAGGACAGCCCTGCCGATGACCTTCTTCTTGAGCCTTATTCTAATATCTCTCTCATGATCACTCAAATCTTGATTCGCTTTTCAATTTTCAAACGAAGAATGACCTCTAATGTCATATGAATCTGTACTTTAGAATCACCAACAATAGTTTTACTGCACTTGCGAAGCTATTGGCTGGTTCTATTGAGTTATAAAAAAGGACATGACACGACTCAACATGGGCAACCCCCTCATTCCAAGCATCTTGGACCACCCTTTTGAAGCTAGGTATTTTGATCCAGAAATTCTCATACTGAAAGAACTTGGTACACCTTGTGCCCTTATCATTAACAAGCAATTAAGGGAAGTGGTTAGAGAGGGACGAAGAAAGAGCATGAAGGGTTTGAGTGCCAAACTCAATGTCCCACTCATCATTGCAGAAGAAGCTATCAAGTTTACTCATGGTGGGATCATTTTTCTCATTACTCCAAGTGAACTTCCGGGTTTTGACATGAATATCTGTAAGCTCAGATGCATGTAGGGTGTTCCTAAAATGAACAACCTAGCTTTCGTCAACATTGGCGCGCTCCTTGTCTCTAGCCCAATGGATTTGGTTCAAGTCCCCAATAGCCAGAAAACTAGCAGCATACAAAGCACATCAGTGAACCATTGTCTAATAACATAAGCAACCCAAAACACATACACCTCACCAAGGCAACACACACAACAACAATAAGGAGCCGCTACAAACAGATGTATCACTCACATCCACGATCATCCATTGATCTTTGAACATTAAGGAGTAAGCTTCGTCTACTTCAAAGGGACAATGGAACATCATGCAGTCTCTTAGTCGCATCCTTGACATGGGCCTAGAGCTTGGTTCATTCACTCCTACTTAGTGAGAGCACCCTCGGCCGTCGTGGCAATGTCATAATCCATCTTCAGCAGGGCACATGGCACCACCGTAATGTCAGAGAGCCTATCTTGGAACATCGATACAAAATTACCTATCGCTTCCTTCCTGTCCTATTCACCATCTCCAAGAATGACCATTTTCTGGCAAAGGAGATTTTTTTGCCATCTGCATGATAGGCATGTTCCACTTCTTTTCTTGAAGGCACGCTACAATGACTAACTAAAAGATGTTGAAGCATGTCAGTGTTGTCATCGGCAGTGAGGAGGGGTCGAGCTCGGGGCAGGGACAATCACCATCTCGTGTGTGATGAAGATGGGTATGCAGGGCCCAGACTCAAATGGGCTATCATTGGGCAGAGGAGGATAGGAAGCCGAAGCAGGCATGAACGGCGTGGAAACAACCTACATGGAGGGAGCCGTCATGGGAGCGGGCATCTGGGAAGATAGGAGTTGGGTGGTAGAAAGTGTTGGCGCATCGTGGACGTCAGGAATCACTGGCCTCACGGGGAGCTGAAACAAGGCGCAACCATGCACAACCAGTTAGAGAGGGTAACAAAACACCATGAGCTCGATTATACAATTCTAAACTGGACAGTGGCCGAGCCCGAGGGACCAACAAGGGCCCTGACACCCCCTAACAACACTGATTTGCTCACATTCTTGTGAGTTGTACAATTTATGAAAAAATTGCTCTTACCGCCTCACTCAACATCCAAATTTACATAATTCTGGCTCCGCCACTGGGACTAGAATGTACAACCCAAACTTTTTAAGAAATGCTGAAATGTAATCATGTTTCTAAAATTTCAACTCATGTGTATGCAAAGAAAATTTGGGAAAATAACCTTCTCAGCTTGAGCTCAAATGAGCTCAACAGTAAAAACAAAAAAATAAAAAAATCTGATTTTTTTTATGTGATAGGCATTTATAAATGTTCTAAGAGCTTGCAAAATTTCATCATGAAATAATGTTTGTGGAAGTCGTGGCTGGACACATGATCCATCATCTCTCACCCATCCGTTTGTTCCTCTCCTTTTGTTGGGAGAATTATTTGCCTCGACCCGAGCCGTGGCTGGACAAGATCTCTCCCACTAAATTGCCGCGCATGTCCTATGCTGGTGTAACCGAGCGCAGCACTGTACTGCTTGACTGTTGATGAACGTCGAGATGGCATGGTACGACCTTGCATGTCCTTTTCCGTATCACAACCCGACAGATTTTGGGCGTGGGTGTCAGGATCGGATCCTAGGTACATCCTGTGTGTGTTCTATCTACTTGACTGTATCTGGCTTGCACTGTCCATATCATTGACCCGTATCATAGCATATTATGATGTATGGCCATCCGGAATCATTTTGACACCGATCCTAAGAGCATCATCTATAGCTGGACATAGCAAATCCGGTCCCTCAAACTGCCATGGCCGTGTTGGGGCGCGTCTGTGGGCATTGGTCGGGCACCCCACAAATGTTGCGCCGCATATTAAAATACCGTAAATTTTGATCCTTAAATATATGCACATCAATTGTTGAGTAACGTGATTGTATTGAAAACATAGGTTACACTAGAAAATATTCTGGCTTGCCTTGTACTCCAAGTAAATCATGTACTCCTATATATATGCCCACAAGGCTCAAGCAATACAACGGACTATTCCACCAAATCCCCCTTTCCCTTCTAACATGGTATCAGTTTCCGGGTTCTAAACCCTAGCCGCCGCCGCTTCCGCACCCACGCGCCGTCCCATGGGCGGTCGGCCTCCATGGCCGCCGCCAGGGGCCGCGCCGCCCGTACCTAGGGTTCATCCGCCGGCCATGTTGGCCGGCTGCCCTAGAGAGTCTTTTTTCCAAGCCCTTGCTCCGGGTTTTTTTCGCTCTCTCGCCGGTCGTTTTGATCAGCGTTTTTCTTTTTGGTTTTCCGATCTATGCTTGATCGGTTTGCGTCGTCCGCCGCCGCCGTCGACATCCCGCGCCTCTAATCTGACACCGGCGCGACTGGCCGGCCACTTCACCGACCCGACGATCTCACGCGACAGGCGGCCATCAAGGCCGTCGTCCGCGCGCCGGCCGTCACCGCCCTGCTCCGACCGGGACACTTGCATCGCCTACACCCGGCGGCCTCGCGCCATGCGGCGGTCAATCATAGCTGCCGCTCGCGCGTCGGCCCGCCAATCAATCCACGCCACCCGCCTCCGCCGCGTCTGCATGGCGGCCCGACGGTCTACCTCACTGGCCTCATCCTCGGCTGCGTCGGGACGACTGTGTCAGGCTCGTCGGCTGCCTCAACTCGGGTGCCGCTGCTCCGTTGGTCGCTCAGGCATCGCCGCCCGGGCACCGGCGCTGCTTTGGCAGCCCAGATGCCGGTGCTGACAAGCTCATCCGCACGACGTCCCACACCGTCCGTCGTCACCGGCCTCATCTTGGGCTCTGCCGCCACCCCGCCTCCACCGAGCGACAGCCCCGACCTCGCACGCGATCGGCTTGATCATCCGCTCGCCGCCGCGATCTACCTCATCTACGCCGGGCGACCGACCTGGCCCATCGGTTACGCGTGCCTCCGCAGGTCCCGTGAAGATCGTTCCCGAGTTCAGCGCGCCCCTCCACCGGTCGAGCAACGGGCTGCCGTTGCGTCACCCCATCGGACCGCAGCGCCACCGTCCCGTTGTTCCTCGCGGCTGCATCGACTCGCGCGTCGCCGCTACATCGCCCCTACGGGCCATAGTGTTGCGATACGCGGTCCCAGCCGCCGCCTCGAGGCCGTCCCCGTGGTTGCACCGACCCACGCTCCATCACTGCACCGCCCCTTCATGCTGTAGCGCCGCGACCCGCGGTCCCCGCCGCCGCCCCGAGGTCTTCCTGTCGTCGCCCGTACCTACCCGCCGCCGCTGCGTCGGCCCTTTGGGCCGTAGCGCCGCGACCCGCGATCCACTCCGCCGTCACCGCGGGTCGACCTCCCGTGGTATGCGCCGCGCCATCTCCCTTGGTGCGGGAACGCCATCGTCCGCACCGGTCTTCATCATGTTGTCAGGGTTCTTCGCCTCCTTCGAGCACCACGGTCATGCTCCTAACCTAGCCACCGCCGCCGCCGTCAGGCCGCCGCCGCCGCCGCTCTTCTTTGGCCGCCGCCGCCGCTACCCCCCGCCGCAGCCGCCCGTCCACCTCCTTCGTCTTCGTCCAGCACCAGCCCGTCGTCAGCGCCGCCGTCATCTACCCCGAATACTTCGTCTACTCCGACCACTGTTGGTGACATTGGCCTCGCGCCGATGGATGCCGCAATCGTCATCGAGTTCTTCTCTGCTTGCCCCTCTGAGTTCTCCGACATGGCGTACAGCTCGTGTAGGTCCCTCATCTACGCATGCCTGGTGCTGGCAACATCGATGCGTGCCTTCATCCACGACGTGTCCCTTGGCCTGGCAAGCCTGGTCGGCGCTTCGTCAACTTCGTCTTCGTCCATCTACGCATGCGCGGTGCTGGTAACACCGGTGCGTGCCTTCGTCCACAATGTGTCCCCGGGCTTGGCAAACCCGCCGCGACGCGTCGTCAACAACACCTTCTTCCCGGTGCACCACTACTTCGACACCACTGCACCCATGCTAACTCGGCGCCCCCTTGTGCCCGCGGCTCCGACTTCCTCGACACCGGCCACCCCGACTCGACATCTACCACGACAGTCTTCGCACGGCTACCTCGACCACGGCTCCACCACCCATGCTCTCGGCTACCTCGACAATGACACAAAGGGCTACCGCCTTGCTTGAGCAACCTCGTCGGTTTTCACTCCAGCCACGACTTCCATGATGCGTCGACCGTTACGACTGTGTGTGTGGGGGGGTGTCCGTCGGCTTGCCTTCGGACTCTTCTCCAGTCTCACTGTTTGCGTCACTACCGTTGTGACTGCGGGGGGACGTTGAGTAACGTGATTGTATTGGAAACATAGGTTAGACTAGGAAATATTCTGGCTTGCCTTGTACTTGTAGATCATGCACTCCTATATGTATGCCCACGAGGCTCAAGCAATACAATGGACTATTCCACCAAATCCCTCTTTCCCTTCTAACATAAATCATACGATACAAATTGTCTGAATGCCAAAGTTCAAAACAAAGCAAAGCAAATCATAAAATTAAATCAATGTCCGAGCATGACGGATGGCATCAGATCACTGGTCGGGTGTCTGCTCCAAGCGGAATGTGCCGTGCTCCAGGCGGAATGCGTCCTGCTCGTCATGCTCTGCCTGCATCCGACCAGCCTCCTCCGCCTGCATCTGGGCTGCCTGCTTCGCGCCTCCGCCTGCATCCGGGCCGCTGCCACCTCTTACTTTCTACGGTCGTTGGTTTCCTTCTTCTTGTCCGCAAGCCACTTCTTCGCATGCTCATCCAAGAGGGTTTCGCCCGCCAACATGATCCACGCATTTTCCGCGCCTCGTGCGAGTTGCAACCTCTCCTTCTCAAGCTCTATGTTGCCAAATGTCTTGGTCTTCTTGAGTTTCCATTTGATCGTCACTTGTTGCTTCTCCAACTCAATCTTCTCCCTCTCAATTTCAAGCTTCTTCTATGCCCTCTTCCAGTCCCACCCCATCCTTTCCTTTTGTGCATCCAAGATGAGCTTGTACCTCTCCTTCTTGTTCTCCCTCGCTAAAAAAATGCCTGTCCATGTGGACGACATTTTGGTACCGGCGGCATCACGGGCGGCACATGCCTTCTCCCACTTGTTTCCCATGACTTGGCGGTTGTCCTTTGGCATGGTGGCTTTTCCATTCATCACGACAATATCGTCCTCTTCATCGTCCAACCCAATCGATTGGTTCGATCTTGAGCCATCATTACTCTTCTTGCCGGACTTGAGGTGGGACACAAGTTGGTTCCACTTCGGCTTGCCATTCAATATAACTCAACAATGGCTAAAAGCAAATGGCTTCTTCTTCACCTCGTGATATAAAGTGGCCGCTGCCGCCGTCTAGCAAACAACATATATATGAGCACGAGAATGCAAACACAAGAAGCATATGCAATGGACGACAAGATGAGGCAATCGAGCTTACGTGAGTTGCGACTCTCATCCCACTTTGAGGGCGTTTGGTCACTTGTGAGTAGTAGCCGACGTACTTGTTCACTTCCCCTTGAATGATCCCCCAACGATGTTGGAGAGATGCCACACTGAGGGTGGTCACGATAGGATGCGGCTCCACATACTTCTTTTGCTCATGATACTCCTTCCAAATCTCCGTCCAATAAGTGTTCCCCTTTTGCTCGTTGCCGCATAGTGGATCCATCTTTGTGGCCAACCAAGCAAGATGTCCTCAAATCTTAAGAATGCTGGACCTCTTGCCTTCGGCGTCTTGATCTTCTTCTTCTTCTTCTTGCTCATATAGGGATTGGATGTTGTCCCAACTTCAAATATGGTGGTGGCCTCCAATTCATACTCCATTTCAGTCGGATCTTCATTGTCATTGATCATGTTCGACAAGAACACCTCCTACATGATCGTGGTTTGCAAGCATTCATCATGTGTAAAATGACCTAGTGGTCTATGCTAAAATATGATCTGGCACGAGCAAAGAAAACGCACCGACTCTTATTCAGTCATTCCGTTCAACATGTCGAGGGCAGCCCGGGCACTACCTGTGCCCGTGCTCATCTGCCCAACGAGCTGCGGCAAGTCACACACGTCGCCCGATGGCATCTGCGTGGGCGAAAAGCTCTCCGGAATGGCCCAGCCGGCTATCAAATCATCCTCTATTCCAAGGGGGGGGGGGGGGGGACGGCATAATCCACGTCGGCGCTCGAAGGGAAGGAGTGCGGGGATCCGGGCGCGACGGAGGAGACAGCTGCTCCACCACGTCCGAACCTCCCTACGCCGTCGTCTCCTCTCTCGCTGCCGGCATCGCCGCAACTTGCAGGCGACGTTCTCTGCCTTGCAAGTTGCAGCCGACAAATTGACCCCGCCGACGGATGAGGCGGACTGCGTCTTCGTTGCGGCGGTGTGGGTCAGGCTGGACGACATCTCCAGCGGTGGATCGGGACCGAAGGTGAGGATTGGGAGTAAGGGTGGAGGACGGCGAGGGTCCGGGCACGAGAAAGGTTGAAGGGCCGCAAGAGGAGGAGGAAGGGTTTGATGGATTTGATGCAATTTGGGATGGGGTCGGGCTGTTGGGTCCGACACGGCGGACGTGCCTGGACGCCCCCATATCCGCCTACATTTCGGGTGGATATGAAGGTACCGGTCAACCGGATGTTTGAGGCCAGTTTAAGAAGCCCGTCTGAGTAAAAGAAACATGACCGAACAGTGACCGGGCAGCCTGCCTAGACGTATGAGGCGGACTTGAGGCGCCGGCTATAGATGCTCTAAGGCAATATGTCACATGGAGGGTCAAAGACTGTCGTGTCACCACTGACCGGTGGTTTAGATGTCTTGATCTACCCGATAACAATTCCGAAGTATAGCTCCAATGTGCTGCGATCCTGTAATAAAATACGAACATCCTCATTCTTGGTATTCTTTTTATGAGTTGGAATCCCTGAAAACCACGCTATTTGCAGTTTCTTTATGGTGCAGTGCTGCTTTCCCTAAAAAAGAAAAATATAGCTCTAGTGCGTTGATCCGCCTTGGACCTGTCTATGGGAATCTCCGACGCCAAGTCTCAAACCGCCCGCAATTGGATCGTGTGGTTCGGTTGTGCTATGCCATCCAACACGATCATGTATTGTCCGTAGAACGGTTTGAATGCACTTTCTTCCGCAAACTAGAGACACGGGCTTTGCGGGAGTCCGGACGGCTGCCACGCCCGCTCCTGACTAATCTGGCCCAATAAAAATCACCCCCTTCACTCGCGTGCATTCCGGCCCGGCGCCAGCTGCCCGCATTCATGTCGCTGTAGAGCGGCTACTCCGCATTGATGCCGGACCAGACGCGACCTCTCACAAGTGCCGGCATTAAAGTGGTGCACCGGCCGAGAGCGTCGCCGCCGCGTTCCTGCTTTCCGTGCATATTTAATGCCAGAGAGATCTTTACTGTAAGGATCGGACGGATATCTACATGCTTGTTCAATGCATGCCCGTCTATATGCCACCATTAAGCAGGCTCGCCGCCCGAGAAACCAACTCCGGTGTCGTACAGACGCTTGGCCTCATCGGAATCCACTATTTAAAGGCAGCCACGCCGGCTAAACTCCACACCACAACACATGCGATGCACATTCTCCTCCCTTGCACCACATCGACCATGACCGCAAGTTGTAACGCGTTGTGGGGGAGCTTGTCATCGGAGCAGAAGCACGAGGTGGATGCCCTTGCAGCCGCCTGGCGGATCGAGCACGGTATGTCGGCCAGCTCGCCCGAGGTCTCCGACGAGAACCCTACAGCGAAGACGGGCTCCAGCAGTGACACGACGTAGGACCCCGCGCATATGCATTCCGGCTTGGCCATGGAGGAGGTGCAAACTCACTACGATGCCGTCATGGCGGATGAGGAGCAGCGTGCTTCGGCTCCTATGTCGTCGTTTCAGCAAGCGCTTGAGGAGCAGAGGTACAATTTGTTCCTCCTTGAGCAGCACCAGCTGACGGAGGGGCAAATCTACGATGAGCAGGCAAACAAGGAGGCCGTGGTCGCCATGGCCATGGCGAACCCGAACATTGTTGCGGAGTAGCGGGCGCTCTATGAGGCCGTGCGTGCTCAATGTGCCGCTCACAATTCAGAGACGGCGCAGCCGGACACGGCCGCACACACACTGGCAGCACGGGTGGTTGAGGACGAGAACGCCGCGAGCTGCGCATCCTACGTGTCACCGTCCAACTTTCGGGGGCACATGTGGCAAGTTAACTATGAAGGACCATCCACGTCCATCATCAACCTCGCGTCCACCGGCACCGGTGACGGACAGGTCACAGACTCCTCCAAGGATGAGTATGGCATGGGAGGCGGCAGGGCATTGTGTCCAAGTGGGCCGGTCCATCTTCCATATTCTAATCTTCCTCACCGGAGAACCTTCACTTCACGGGTCTTAAACCCCGCCGCCTCTCATGGAAACGGCAGATGGAGGACGTGGTTAACGATGCGGAATACAAAGGAACTGTACGACGGGCGCCGCCGTATGATAGGTTTAGGGCCCGACCTCTTTTTTAATGAAAAAGTTCGAATTGTAATGAATGTACTCCGGATTATATGAAAATCCGCCGTGTTTGCATGAATTATGTCCATTTTGTCTAAACCTTGTTTGAAATATATGTGGGTTGTGTTGTATGGCCGGCTGCCGCATCTATGTCCGTGGACTGTTCCACTGTCCGCAGACGATGCGGGAGCAAATTTAGTTCAATAATTTCTTCTAACTGTTGGGAGGAACAGTTCGGGGAACAGCCGGTCGGGTTGTGTCCGCCTATCATAGCAAGTTCATTTAAAGCAAACATAGTTCTTAAAACATAAATCAACATAGTTCAAACTACTACATCCCACAAACTACTACTACTCCGAGTCTACTTCAACTACATCAAACATAAAACTACTCATCGCTATGAAACTGCTCCCAGAACTCATCCTTTCTGGGGTCGTCGTACTCCTCCAAGTCATCCTAGCGTGACGAGTCAGACTCAACAGGGATCACCGTCGAGGGGCCAGCCTCGTCCTCCTTCTTCGCCTTCTTCTTCTTCTTCTGCTCGGCCTCACACATCCAAAAGAACCCCTGCTGCCAGCGGCGGGGTCCAGCGGGGTGCAATGGGCAGTCACTCGGGGTGGTGGGGAGGGGAACTTTCTAGGGCGGTTGGCGTTTGCGCGTTGGACGGCTGGTTTTACATCACCGCGCGGCTGCAGGTGAATATTTGCATCTCCAAGTGATGCAAAATACATGAGATGTAAATTCTGAGCATTTTTTTACATCTACATCAACTGTTGGAGAGGTGTTTTTGGGTCCAAGTGATATTAAAAATAGGTATTTATACGTCTACATTATTTATTAGAGATGCTCTAATACCCTTCCTATGGGTCCCTGGTGGCTGGAACCCTAGCCGCCGCCAGGGGAGGGCGATCTTCCAACGCCGCTCTTCGACGGCTCCCCTCCGCCGACGACCTCAGTCGTCGGTGGTGAGGGGGTCGCCGGATCCACGCGTGTGGATCACTTTTACTCCATCGTAGTCTAGGTTTTTAGGTTGTCCATCGTCTTTGCTTCGGTGGCGATGATGACAACGTTGAATAAAGATTCTTCGAATTCTTCCCTGACAAGGTCGTCGGTCCTATGATTGGGGATGGATTTGAAAACCAGTATGTTCAAGCAAGGATGGCGTGACGGCGGCGACATCCTCGTGGTGGACCTGTGTCCTCGGGCTCTGCTGTTGCAACGACGTTTGCTCCAGCGTCAGCGCGGAGCTTGGGAGGTAGTTCAGGAGCGGATGCAGATTGTGGTCTGCATCGACGACATCTGAAAGATGGAGCATGTGCTGGGCTCGTGGTTCGTGGATGGCAGGTATGGTTTCCTCCTTCGGCGTTTTAGTCGTGGTGGGGTGCCAGATCTGGAGTTCGATGGCGTGTCCGGGGTGTTGCCCCGGTCTGATTCGGTCAACGGCAAGGGCTTCACTTTTGGTGAGCCACATTGGAGGTCCGCAAAGCTGCATATCAGCGATGGAGCGGCGTGGAGCTCGGATGAGGAGGTGATTCGTCATTCTTTTCTTCGGTGGCTGCTGTGGTGGTACCGGAGGCAGGTGACGGGCGTTGGTGTCAAGCTCAGAGATGTTCTACTATCTTTTTAGCTTTGTCATGTCGGTCTTTACGAGACTTGTATTTTGTTCCTTATGATATGAATGAGACAAGTATTATCATGCAAAAAATACCCTTCCTATGTTTTTGTTTTCGTGAGATCTGTTTTCTTTTCTCCTTTACATTTTCTTCTAACTGTCGGGAGGGCGTTGTTCACTGGCGCAGGAGCTATTCCTTGCTTATTGCCAGGATAACATAGGTCTTGCCAGCAGCGACAATGAATTTGGGCCAGTCTATTAGCCTTTTTTAGGTACCTTGTTTCATCAATCAGTTTGTTCGCAGCTGTTCTTGTTTTACACTTTTTTTCCTTTGGCCTTCTTTGTTTCTCCACGGGTTCTTTTTGTTTTTGTGTATTGTTATGTTCACTGGCTTGTCTTCTTTCTTGGTTTTATTGACTGTTTTTTCATTGTTTTGTGTCTGTTTTATATTTTTCTTTCCTTGGTTTACTTTGGTTTTATGGGTTTTCCCCTGGTTTTCGTTGTTATTATTTTATATGGTTTATTTTTCTTTCGTTTATATTGATTTTCTTTTCTTTTTGTTACACTTTGGTTTTCTTTGTTTCTTACTTGGATTCCTTTAGTTTTTCTTCACTTTTTTGTTTCTTCTGTCGTTTTCATCAGATATTTTTTTGTTAACACATATCTGGTTTTTTCAGTACACAATGTACATTTTTAGTGTACATGTGAAACATTTTGTCGATACACGTTGAATTTTTTTCAATACACGATGTATTTTTTCTTTCTTAAATACATATTTCATATATGTGGTGAACATTTTTAAAATACAGGGTGATTTTTTAAATGTAAATATTTTTTACACATAACATAATCTTTTCCTATACATCAGGACCATTTATATACATGTTTAACATTTTTTAAATACATGAAAATATTTCTATATACAATTGAAACATTTTTATCTACACATTGAACATGTTCAAAATATGTAATTTTTTTCTTTCAAATGTATGGTTTTGATGTGTTTTTTCTTATCATACACATTATACCTTTTTTATCTACATACAACAAAGCATTATATCCCTTTGAAATTTTTTAAATACATCATTAGAACTTTTTATATGCCTTTAGTAGTTTCCGAAATACATGATTAACATTTTTTTTGATGTCTATTTGTTTCCATAGACCTTGTACATTTTTCTTCTTACACCAGGAACTTTTTTACCACACATGGGTTAACATTTTATAAATACATGATTTACATTTAAAGAAAATATATGTTTTGATGTCTATTTTGTTTCATATGCATTGTATATTTTTTGTATACATCTAGAATAAATTTTTCAAAATCATGATTAACTTTTTTCAAATATATGTGTTTGATTTTTTATATGTATGAAAAACTATTATGAATATGTGTTAAACATTTATTTCTCATGTGCTAACATTTTTCAGATACATGGTTACCACTTTTTATATGTGTGACGAATATGTTATTAAACGAAAGGCAAAAGGTAAATAAAAAAACAAAGAGAAGAAAATATATAGAAAAATAAAAAACAGAAAAGCAAAACTGAAGGCAATGGAAAGAAATAATGATGATTTTGCTGTGCCCGCCCACTTGCTATAGTACTGGATTCCGGGGGCGAGCTGCGCTTCGGGCAAGGAGGTAAAATCCTATACGACGCACGCGAGAGGTCCTATAGGGCGCCTTATGCGCCCGTAGACGCAACTGGCGCCCACTGCAGCACGCTAGTGGGTCGGCCCATCAAACAAGCAGGGCGGTGAAAAATTATACCCATGGCGTGAAAAACAAGACGAAACATCGCTCTATTGAGGATTTGAACCTCTGCCAGTTACGTGCACTGCTTAGCTGGCTAACCACTCCACCTACTAAGGGCTTCCAAAATTTTACAACCCGGAAAATTTAAGAATTAACTTACCCGCGCTATGTCAAAAACCGGGATTTCTTCTAAAAAGAAATGTGAACAAAATTTGAATGTTCACGGATTTTAAAAACATCACGAATCAGGATACAAATTCATTTATTAGAAAACATTCAAAAAATTCAAAACGTTGTTAAAAATTGAAAAAGGTTCATCAATTTTCAAAAAAAATCAAAATTTTGAACAAAAGTCCATCGGTTTTCAAAAAAAGTTCATCGACTCTGCAAAAATGTACACAAATTTGAAAAAAGTTCACATATTTTGAAGAAATGTTCATCGACTTGAAAGAAGTTCATCGATTTGAAAACAAAGTTAACAAATTTCAAAAAAAGTTCACCAATTTTGCGGTAGTTCATCGATTTTGAAAAAAGTTCAAACTTTTGGAAAAAAAATCATCGATTTATAAAAAAAGTTCATGAATTTGAAAAAGGAAAATCGTTGATTTTGAAAAAAGTTTATCAAATTTGAATAAAGCACGTCGATTTTGAAAAAGGTTCATCAAATTCGTTATGAGGATGTTTGGCAGTCTCATGCTGAGTATGATCGGATTGTCATGGAAGCGTGGCAATGAAATCATGCTGGCCAAGGTCTTGTCGCTATTCAACACACACTGCAACAGCTCAGAGTTGAACTTGGGGCATGGGGTGCGAAGGAGTTCGGATGCCTTGCTAAGAGGGTCCGAAAGTTACAAAGGAAACTTGAAAATTTAAGGAGGAGGTCCATTGGTCGAGGGCCTTCTAATGAGGAAAGAGCGACCATGCTGCAGCTGCGGGAAGCATTGCGGCAGGAGGAGGTTTGGATTCGGCAACGCTCACGTGTGCCATGGCTACGGAAAGGTGACCGTAGTATGGCCTATTATCATGCCCTAGCAGTGCAATGGAAGCGGATGAACCGCATTGCCCATCTTTAGTGCTCGGATGGCTCTACATGCGCGACCAACGCTGAAGACATGGCGGAGGTGCAATCATTCTACCAGAACTTGTATTCATCGCAAGGCTATAATGATATGAATGAGTTGCTTCAGTTTGTCCCGACACGTGTGACCGAGGACATGAATATTTCCTTGGATAAAGCCTTCGAGCCGGACGAGGTCCACGATGGCCTCTTTCAGATGTCTCCATCCAAAGCACCAGGCGTTGATTGGTTTACCGCGGGGTTCTTTCAACGAACTTGGATCTCATCAAGGGTGATCTAGTGCCCGTGATTCTTGGTTTTTTGAATGGTGGTGAGCTACCTTATGGCTTTAACGATACGTCTATCACACTTATACCTAAGGTACGAAATCCTCAGCCCATCACTCAATACCAGCTGATTTCTCTGTGTCCTGTACCCTACAAAATTGCTACCAAGATGATTACTAACCGCTTTAAAGAGTTGATGGACACAGATGTTAGTCAGGAACAGAGTGCTTTTGTCCCTAGTAGTCTGATCACTGATAATGTGGTGGTGGCCTTTGAAAGTGTCCACACAATGAGACGAAGGAAGAAGGGAAAGAATTACTCGTGTGCTAACCAATTAGACATGATGAAGGCATGTAATAGAGTTGAATGGCATTACCTCGAGGCGATCATGGTTAAGCTTGGTTTTAGTGCTCAGTTCGTGAACCTGGTACTGAAGTGTGTGTCTTCTGTCCAGTTCTCGGTGAGGGTGAATGGGGAGTTGCTTCCATTCTTCACCCCTTCAAGGGGGCTACGGTAGGGCTGTCCCATGTCCCCATTCCTTTTCTTAGTTTGTGCCGAAGGACTCACGTCATTACTCAATATTATCGTGGTATTCATATTGACAGGGGCATCCGTGTATCTTATCGGGCACCTTGGGTGAGTCATCTTCTTTTTGCGGATGATAGTCTCATCTTCATCAGTGCAACACAGGAGAGTGCGGACCGACTCAATTCGATATTATTGATATATGCTACATGCTCGGGTCAGGCAGTTAATCGAGAGAAGAGTGCCATCTTTTTCTCGCCCAATACACCGCATGCAAGACGACAAGCAGTCAAGTTGATTCTTGGTGTTCATGTCGAAGCATTCAGTGATAGATATCTGGGCTTACCGAATGCGGTTGGGAGAATCACTAGCGGGACTTTCGACCACATCGGAGACAGATCCAAGAGTAAATTGAATGGCTGGGCGGAGCGGCTACTAGCTTGCGCTGGGAGGGAAATGCTTGTTAAATCGGTGATCCAGGCCATCCCAACATTCAGTATGAGTTGCTTCCGTTTGACAAATAAGGTATGCAAAGGTCTTATTGCTAGTATGGCTAAATTCTGGTGGAGTGGCTCTCTTGATTGACGATCTATGCATTGGCTATCTTGGGAGAAACTTGCATCACCGAAGTGTCAGGGTGGAATGGGCTTTCGCGACGTTAAGTTATTCAACTTGGCACTACTTGGCAAGCATGGATGGAGGTTTATTACAAACCCTAACTCTTTATGTGCCCAAGTGATGAAGGGACGCTATTTTCCGGATTGTGATTTCATGGAGACCTCGGTACCACAGACGTCTTCAGCTATCTGGTGAGCTATTATCGCCGGGAGGGAAGCTCTCCGTGTTGGTCTCATTAAGATGGTGGGGGACGGCATCACTATCTCCATTTGGGAAGATAAGTGGATCCCGGGCCTCTCCTCTTTATGCCCTACAGTGATGCCGGAAGGGAAGACCCTTGCCACCGTCGATGAGCTCATCGACCATGACAACTGGACTTGGCGGCGGGAACTGATTTACAATGTGTTCATTCGACCAGATGCTGACGCCATTCTGAATATCCCCTTACGCCGCGGTGGGGGTGATGACTTTCTAGCTTGGGCTTTTGAAAGAAGCGGCATCTACTCCGTAAAACCTACGTACCGTGCTCTCGTGACTCAGAAAGAGCGTGCAGCTCAAGAGGAAGGGACGATTACAAACTCCTCACGGACTGATGAATGGATGTGGAAGTCACTTTGGAAACTCAAGGTCTTGCCGAAGGTACGTGTATTCTGGTGGCGGGTTATTCGTCGCATTCTTCCAGACGAGTGCTCTCTTAGGTATTGCCATATTAAATCTATAAGTAGATGCAATGTCTGCCATGCAATGGATGAGGATCTTATGCACGCCTTAGTGCATTGCTCTCATGCCAAACTTTTCTGGGAGCAAGCCCACGACCTCTTTGGCATTCGACGGCCGCGGTTGCATCCCGACACATGGTCTCGTGATATCATAAGTGATGATCAATTCATGGACATTGAGAGGGCCCAAATGATCTCTGTTATGTGGGCAATTTGGCACTCGAGAAATCGGGTGACTCATGATGATGACCAGTTGGAGCCTTTTACTTCGGCGAGGCGGATTCGGGAGGACTTGGCGCTGCTGGACATCCCCCAGTCTCATGTTGTTTTGCCACCAAGTCATGGATGGATACCGCCGGATTCAGGTGTGGTCAAGATCAATACGGATGCAGCATTGAGTATGGACTCTGACAAGGTGGGTGTGGGCGGTGTAGCACGGTCTAACACAACCTTGTTGGGTGCTTGGAGTAAACCTCATATTGGGGTCACGGATCCATTCATCAATGAGATGTTGGCGCTTCGAGATGGAGTTATCTTGGCAAATCTATGGGGTTTCTCGCATGTGATAATGGAGACTGATTGCCACGAGATTGTTAATCTCTGGAACACTCACCACACCAGTCTCTCTGTGGTGGCACCTTTACTTGTAGAAATTGGAGAGCTAGCTGCTACTTTTTCTTCTTTTGTTATTCAACATGTAAAATGAGCAATCAATGTACTGGCCCATCTTTGTGCGAAACATGCCTGCACACTGGTGGTCACCGGGAGTTGGACTGACTCGAGACCCTCCTTCCTGCTCACTAGCATGTTGGCTGATTATGCTAGGAGTTCTTTCGTTGAATAAAAGCTCTCAGGTTTGAACGCAAAAAAATATATTCTCCTATAAAAACTGTTAATACTCCATACTCAAATTTTTTGTTAGTACTACTCCATACTCCATACTCCATACTCCATACTTCGCACTCCATTAATTATATGGTAATACTCCATACTCAAGTATATGTGAATATACTTCATACTCCAATATTTTTCTACTATATTATGTAAAGAAAAGTTATAAGGTTCAACCATCCGCTCAATAATACATATTTCTAACAGAAATAACATTAAGAATAATAACAACACGCTGCTTCCGGTGCTTATCCGAAAATAGTTTGAATTAGCAATTCACTTGCCAAGAATTATGGAGGCGCTTGAACTATCTCGTCCCTTGCTGGATTATTTAATTATATAAAAGTTAAATTACTCCTGCCTATTGGAGTTCACAAGACCCGTTAACCCAAATCCCTCCACCCCGGTGCTACCTTGCGGACACGTGGAGTATAGACAAATAGGGGATATATATTAATCGGTAATACTCGGTATTACCCGTTACTCATCGAAACCCTTCCGGTGACCCCGAAACGCTTTCGCAACCTCTCGGAACTATAGCGGAAATTAATGAAACAATTTCACAAATGTATTCTCATTACTCCCATACCACTAATACTTAGCAGATCATGATTACCTTAAGCTTGTGACCCCAGAGGTTCGGTAAATCATAGACATGAACGAAATCCCTCCGTTCAATGACCGATAGCGAAACCGTGGACATTGATGTCTACTACACAACCTTCTTCTTGTAGACGTTGTTGGGCCTGCAAGTGCACAGGTTTGTAGGACAGTAGCAAATTTCCCTTAAGTAGATGACCTAAGGTTTATCAATCCGTAGGAGGCGTAGGATGAAGATGGTCTCTCTCAAGCAACCCTGCAACCAAATAACAAAGAGTCTCTTGTGTCCCCAACACACCCAATACAATGGTAGATTGTATAGGTGCACTAGTTCGGCGAAGAGATGGTGATACAAGTGCAATATGGATAGTAGTTAAGGTTTTTGTAATCTGAAAATATAAAAACAGCAAGGTAACTAATGACAAAAGTGAGTGTAAATGGTATTGCAATGCTAGGAAACAAGGCATAGGGTTCATACTTTCACTAGTGCAAATTCTCAACAATAATAACATAGATAGATCATATAACAATCCCTCAACTTGCAACAAAGAGTCACTCCAAAGCCACTAATAGCGGAGAACAAACGAAGAGATTATGGTAGGGTACGAAACCACCTCAATGTTATTCTTTCGTATCAATCTATTCAAGAGTTCGTTCTAGAATAACACCTCAAGACACAAATCAACCAAACCCTAATGTCACCTAGATACTCCATTGTCACCTCAAGTATCCGTGGGCATGATTATACGATATGCATCACACAATCTCAGATTCATCTATTCAACCAACATAAAGTACTTCAAAGAGTGCCTCAAAGCTTCTACCGGAGAGTCAAGACGAAAATGTGTGCCAACCCCTATGCATAGGTTCATGGGCGGAACCCGCAAGTTGATCACCAAAACATACATCAAGTGGATCACGTGAATATCCCATTGTCACCACAGATAAGCACGGCAAGACATACATCAAGTGTTCTCAAATCCTTAAAGACTCAATCTGATAAGATAACTTCAAGAGGAAAACTCAATTCATCACAAGAGAGTAGAGGGGGAGAAACATCATAAGATCCAACTATAATAGCAAAGCTCACGATACATCAAGATCGTACCATAGAGAGAACACGAGAGAGAGAGGGAGAGGGAGAGAGAGAGAGAGAGAGAGAGAGATCAAAACATAGCTACTGGTACATACCCTCAGCCCCAAGGGTGAACTACTCCCTCCTCGTCATGGAGAGCGCCGGGATGATGAAGATGGCCACCGGTGATGGGTTCCCCCTCCGGCAGGGTGCCGGAACAGACTCCCGAGAGGTTTTTGGTGGCTACAGAGGCTTGCGGCGGCGGAACTCCCGATCTATCTTCTGTATTGATGTTTTTAGGGTATGTCGGCTTATATAGGCGAAAGAAGTTGGTCGGGGGAGCCTCGAGGGGCCCACGAGAGTGGAGGGCGCGCCCAGGGGGGTGGGCGCCCCCCCTATCTCGTGGTTTCCTCGATGCTCCCCTGGCTTGCACTCCAAGTTTCCTGGGTCACGTTCGTTCCAAAAATCACGTTGCCGAAGGTTTCATTCCGTTTGGACTCTGTTTGATATTCCTTTTCTTCGAAATACTGAAATAGGCAATAAAACAACAATATGGGCTGGGCCTCCGGTTAGTAGGTTAGTCCCAAAAGTAATATAAAAGTGTATAATAAAGCCCGTAATCATTCAAAACAGATAATAAAATAGCATGAATGCTTCATAAATTATAGATATGTTGGAGATGTATCAGACATCCATATCGGTCCCTATGATTACACGAATGATATTCGGGTGAACCTTTGGTTATCGTGTAATGTTCCCTTTGCTCCACGATAACTTTACAAAACCCGGTGTGCATTGGTATCCTCCTGAGTCATCACCATGCTCACTATACCGTTGCTTCCCTTACCGGTTTTGTTCTTCTTTCTCGTTAACGTGTTTAGGCATCCCCATGATGTAGTCACCTGTGTCTGGCCAGATGATGATGGATGCCATCACACTGATAGGGCCCTAAGAAAATCTATCCATCGTCGGAGGAGCAAATCCCGCTCTCGACCTATCCGGTCACTTGTCAAACTTTCCGGTGAGCCTGAAAGTTATCATTATGATCATCTTGTTATAGATGACGTTAATTTGAGCGACCCAAAGTGCATCGTCTGGTAGGAAATGACCGAGACACTCACATAGTCTGAAGAACTGAAACACATGCTAACACTCCGTGTTATAACAGATGATTTCAGACGATATAATCACAAAGTATGATAGGCAAGTATTGGGTCGATTCAATATGATCGTTCTTCTAACGTCATACCCTCAATGTTGTTTTAGGACTAAGCTTACACTTAACGATATCCTAAGATCCGGAAAACATGATTACCAACAACACTTGAGCCAGTCTTAGAGGCGAGACCGGGAACCTATTGTTTACCGTTTATCATTTCACACGTGCATATGAGTTTTCCACTGAATTGCATATTCCAGGATCATAGCAGTTATAGCATGAAATATAAACTCTTAACTATGAATAGGGAAATATAATAATACAAATATTATTGCCTCTAGGTCATATTTCCAACAGGTACAACCGCCCAAGCCATGTTGTAGAGCTAGAGTGGTACAACAGTTGGGTGGTCCGGTTGTATTGGTAAATAGCAATCTACCAGAACAACTGAAGGCCACCGCCCTTGAACCGCTCATCACCTGAAGGAATCAGCCTTATGGCGGTGGTTTGAGAGGTACTTGGGCCGGTACAACCACCCAAAAACGATATCCGGGGATTGCTAAGTCCCGGGCGGTACAACCACCCTGGTCCTTGGTTGTACCGGCAGTTAAGTAACTACCTGAACAACTAGGCAGCAACCGCCCAAGTATCACGCCCTATCCATAGGGAAAACCCCTGGGGTAGTGGTTGAGCCTATGCAAGGTGTGGTTGAACTGCCAACAATCTGGCCGATACACTGCCCTCACATGCGGTACATCCCCCAGGGCAGTAGCCACCGTGACGACTCCATAAGGGCAGCTATACAATCGAGGCTACCTATAGTACAACCACTCTAGGCAAGTTTTTCTACATAAGTTAGACAAGAGGCTCTCCCCTAAAAATAGAAGGCTATACGTGGGTGCAGTGTGTATTTGTGTACGAGTTTGATTCACCTGTACCTTCCCATGCAGACCCCTTCTTAATAGTACGGATTTCCTACGACCCTAGAAATAAATGCGTCAAAAACACCGTCTTCGCTCTTTTCCATCTGGAGGGGTGCCCAACTGTCTTGTGCCATAAAGAGTATACCTGTGTAGCTTAGGCACATGGTTAGCCCGCAAGTTGCATTGTCATCAACACCAAAACACTTCAGCGGGAAATGCCCTTTCAGCTTGTTTTTTCTTCTGCTTATCGAAAAACTCAAAAAACACAAAAATGTTTAAATTCCAGCAAAGAGTTACTTTTGTTTTCGCTCATTGTCATGTCTAGTTCCTCAATTACTATCACTTCTTCCGAGCTAGAAGTGCTCCACTTAAACAAAGAGGTAGGGAAAGTTTGGAAGATGCTTAGTACAGGATTCGAGATACACAGAATAAGTCTGTTCATAAACAATACAATATGGTGCTTATTAGAAACTTCTATATTGGTATAAATTTATGGAGTAAATATTTAATAGATACTATAATGGGTGGTAGCTTTTCGATTGCAATAATCTTGATGTCATTAAAGCTACAGAAAGTATAGTAGGATCTCCACCCATGAACACTCATGAGAGTATAGTAGGTTCTCCACCCATGAACACTCATGAATATGAAGTTACTCTTGAACATCATATGAGAATATTGGATATAATATAAAATAATATGCCAAGTAGACAAAAACTAGAATAGATTGATAATTGAAGACCGATATTTTTTCACTCATTGCACCATTGTTTAAACCTGGTAATACTGCTACTTGTGAGCTGCATTGGGATTTCCTCGAAGAGGAGAGGATGATGCAGTATAGTAGAGATAAGCATTTCCCTTAGTTACGAACCATGGCTATCAATCCATTACGAGAACCACACAACACCTCGTTAACAACACCTACACACAAAAAAACAAATACTTGCACCCAACGAAAACAAGGGGTTGTCAATCCCTTGGCAGATAATTGCAAGGATCAAATCTCGTAGTGATAGATAGATAGATAAATACAAAAAATAAAATAAAATAAATTGCAGCAAGGTATTTTTGGATTTTAATATATTATTAAAATAGACCCCATGCCATAGTTTTCACTAAAGGCTTCTCTCTTGAAAATAGCATACGATGGGTAAACAAATTACTGTTGGGCAATTGATAGAAAGCGCATAGTTGTGACGATATCCAAGGCAATGATCATGTATATAGGCATCATGTCCGAGACAAGTAGACCGACTCCTGCCTGCATCTACTAATATTACTCCACACGTCGACCGCTATCATAGCATGCATCAAGAGTATTAAGTTCATAAAGAACGGAGTAATGCCTTAAGCAAGATGACATGATGTAGACAAAGTAAACCCAATTAATATGAATAAACCCCATATTTTTATCCTTAATGGCAATGATACAACTACGTGTCACGTCCCCTTCTGTCACTGGGATTGAGCAGCGCAAGATCGAACCCATCACAAAGCACCTCTCCCATTGCAAGATAAATCATCTAGTTGGCCAAACCATGGATAGATCGGAGAAAAATACAAAGCTAAACAATCATGCATAAAAGATTTCAGAGAATACTTAAATGATATTCATGGATAATCTGATCATAAACCCACAATTCATTGGATCCCAACAAACACACTGCAAAAATGGATTACATCGAATAGATCTCCAAGAACATCGAGGAGAACATTGTATTAAAGATCAAAGGGAGAGAATAAGCTATATAGCTACTAACTATGGACCCGTAGGTTTGTGATAAACTACTCACACATCATCAGAGGGGCAGCAAGAACAAATAATTGTAGCGGCCGAAAAAGTATTTGGGGTGGCTCCCTGATGTATGGGGAATATTTGGGAATTTACAGAGCTGGAATTAGATTAGGAGGTGTCACGAGGGGCCCACAAGCCTGGGAGGCGCCCCCGAGGCGCGTCTGGTAGGCTTGTCGCTGCCTCGTGGCACTTTAGGTCTTCTCCCAAAGCCTCTAGTGTCCCTTCTGGTCCGAAAAAAATTATCAAAAAGTTTCGTAGCATTTGGACTCCATTTGGTACTGGTTTTCTAAAAAACCACAAACAAGCAGAAAAAACAGCGACTAGCACTAGGCACTAGGTTAATAGGTTAGTATCCAAAATAATATATAATTGGTAATAAATATTCAAGATTGATACTATAATAACATGGAACAATAAAAAATTATAGATATGTTGGAGACATATCAAGCATCCCCAAGCTTAATTGATGCTCGTCCTCGAGTAGGTAAATGATAAAAACAGATTTTTTTTTTGATGTGGAATGCTACCTAACATGTTTATAATATAATGTTTCTTTTATGTGGCATGAATATTCAGATTCGTAAGTTTAAAAACAAAAGTTTAATATTGACATAAAAACAATAATACTTCAAGAATACTAACAAGCAATCATGTCTTCTCAAAATATTATGGCTAAAGAAAGTTAACCCTACAAAATCATATAATCTTGTGATGCTCTATCTTCATAACACAAAGTATTTATCATGCACAACCCCGATGACAAGTCAAGCAATTGGTTCATACTTTTTACGCTCTTAAGCTTTTTCAACTCTCACGCAATACATGAGCGTGAACCATGGATATAGCACTATGGGTGGAATAGAGTATGGTGATAGAGATAATATGGAGAATACAAAAAAGGAGAAAGTCTCACATTGACGAGGCTAATCAACGGGCTATGGAGATGCCCATCAATTGCTGTTAGTGCAAGGAGTAGGGATTGCTACGCGACGGATTCACTAAGAACTATAAGTGTATGAAAGCTCAAAAAAACTAAGTGGATGTGCATCCAATTTGCTTTCTCATGAAGATCTTAGGCATTTGAGGAAGCCCGTCATCGGAATGTACAAGCCATGTTCGGTAATGAAAAATTCCCACTAGTTATATGAAAATAAAAGCATATGAGACTCTCTATATGAAAAATATGGTGCTACTTTGAAGCACAGGTGTGGAAAGGATAGTAAAATTGCCCCTTCTCTCTTTTTCTCTCAATTTTATTTTATTTTATTTTTTATTTTTTTCATTGGGCTCTTTTTGGCCTCTTTTTTATGGGCTCTTTTTGGCCTTTTTTTATTTCCTCACTTGGGGCAATGCTCTAAGAATGAATAATGATGATCATCACACTTCTATTTACTTACAGCTCAAAATTACAAACTTGATACTAGAACAAAATATGACTCTATATGAATGCCTCTGATGGTGTACCAGGATGTGCAATGATCTATCGTAAAATGTATAAAAATGATGAATGGTGCCTGAGCCACAAATACTATGTCAACTATATTATCATCCAAAGCAATATGACAATGATGATATGTGTCATAAAAATGGAAAGGTGGAAGTTACATGGCAATATATCTCGGAATGGCTATGGAAATGCCATAATAGGTAGGTATGGTGGATGTTTTGAGGAAGATATAAGGAGGCATATGTGTGATAGAGCGTATCATATCACGAGGTTTGGATGCACCGCCATAGTTTGCACGACATCTTGAGGTGAGAAAGGGCAATGCACGGTACCGAAGAGGCTAGCAAATTGCGGAAATGTGAAAGTGTGTATAATCCATGGACTCACACTAGTTATAAAGAACTCGCATACTTTTTGCGAGAGTTTATTAGCCCTCTAAGCAAAGTACTACTAGGCATTCCCCTAGGGGGGTAGATTGGTAGGAAAAGACCATCGCTCGTCCCCGACCGTCACTCATAAGGAAGACAATCAATAATATCATGCTCCAACTTCATAGCATAACAAGAGACTATACGTGCACGCTTTAGGAATCACAAACCATAATAGCAATTTTCTTCCTAAACCACAATCATTCACTGGTAGCTCCCACATATTACCATCTTTATATCGCAAAACTATTGTAAAGAATCAAACTTATCATATTCAGTGATCTACATGAATGTATTTATTATATCCCTCTTGGATACCTATTATATTAGGACCAAATTCATAACCCGTGCTAATTGTCGTTGCTATTTATCAAACTCTCAAAATGATATAAGTGAAGCATAAGAGTGCAACTATTTCTTTAAAATATAACCACCATTGTGCTCTAAAAGATATAAGTGAAGTACTAGAGCAACTGTCTAGCTCAAAAGATATAAGTGAAACACATAGAGTATTCTAACAAATCACGAATAATCTGTGTCCCTCTCAAAAAGGTGTGTCCAGCAAAGATGATTGTGGCAAAGTAAAAAAGAAAACAAAGCAAAGGCACATATAATACACAACGCTCCAAGCAAAACTCATATCATGTGATGAATAAAAATATAGCTCCAAGTAATTTACCTATGGTTAGTAGAAGAATGAAGGGATGCCATCCGGGGCATCCCCAAACTTAGAGTCTTGGGTGTCCTTGAATATTATCTTCGGGTGCCACGGGCATCCCCAAGCTTAGGGTCTTGCCACTCCTTATTCCTTCATCCATCGTGATCTCACTCAAAACTTGAAAACTTCAGAACACAAAACTCAACAGTAAACTCATGAGATCCGTTAGTATAACAAGCGAATCATAAACTATACGTACTGTTGTAACCCATTCATATTCTATTATTGCATAATACCTACTGTATTCTAACTTCACCATGGCTTATACCCCTCGTACAATTCATAGATTCATCAAAACAAGAAAACAATGCAATGAAAACATAATCTGGCAAAAACAGAATAGTCTGTGATGATTCAAACAATGACCATACTTTCTTAACTTGAAAAATTCTAAAAAATTAGGACAATGTGGGAAATTTGTATATCAATCATGTGTAAACAATTCAGGATATTATCACGCTCCACCAAATTTTAACAATTCTTCTTCTGGACGCAAAAGTTTCTGTTTTTGCACAAAATCAAAGCAACTATCATTCAAATCATCCCAAAGGCTCTACTTGGCACAAACACTTGGTTCTTTTTAGAATAGGAATATCACTACAAGCCAATGTCCCCGTGAAAGGGGAGCACGGCTGGGCTGGCCCATTAGAGGCTGTCGCGAGCAGGGTAATGTATAGCAGCTTCGGTACCGTAGCGCTGAAATTCACAAAGGGTAGTGCCCTTGCCTATATTCAAACACAGGATCTCATATACATGCGCGAGTGTTGCTAGCTAAGGGAGCAAATGTGGGTTCTTGTCTATAAATCAGCACGAACCTATAAGAACTAAAAGGTAGCTGCCAATCCAAAACATTTTAAATTTTGAACTGAAATAGTTATTCAAAAAGGGAATATTTTCTGAAACTCAACTACTTTTCAAATCTGTGAATTATTTCTTAGGAAACTCGCATTTTCTAAAAAAGTGAACTATTTTGAATCTGTGAAGAAGGTTGAAATTCTAACAAAAAATTGATAACGTGAACAATTTTTTAAAACAATAACATTTTTTCTAAAATGGGAAAGATAACAAAATTTGAAAATGCGAACAATTCCATAAATTAGCGAACAATTTTTTGAATTTGCAACTTTTCTAAAAACATGAACATTTTGGGTATTTGTGAACAAATTTTAATAGGAACATTTTTGGAAATTCTAAACATTGTTTGAATTTGTGAACAAATTTAAAAAACGTGAACATTTTTGTCAAACATGAACATTTCCTAAATTTCCCCAACAAATTTGATCATGCGAACAATTTTGGGAAACACAAAGATTTTTAAATTTGCGGACAAATTTCAAAACCCCGAATACTTTTTTGTTCATGTTTATAAAAAAATAGATTTTTGTCAAAAAAAATAGACCTTTGTGAACATTTCCAATTTTATGAGCAAATTTTGATTACATCAAATATTCAAAAATATGAACATTTTATTGAATATATGAACATTTTGTAAGACTGGAATATTTTTTGAAACTACTACGAAAATTTGAAAAACGTGAACAAGTTTTGTAAAGGCGCACATTTTTTGAAACTCCAATGATTAAAATTGAGAACACAAACATTTTGTGAAATTTGGGCGCAACTTTTGAAAACCAGAACAGTTTTTGCAAAATTCAACAGTTTTTCAAACTAAAGCAGTTTCGTTATGAGGATGTTTGGCAGTCTCATGCTGAGTATGATTAGATTGTCATGGAAGCGTGCCGACGGAATCATGCTGGCCAAGATCTTGCCGCTATTCAACACACACTGCAACAACTCCAAGTTGAATCTGGGGCGTGGGGTGCAAAAGAGTTCGGCTGCCTCGCTAAGAGGGTCTGAAAGTTACAAGGGAAACTTGAAAATTTAAGGAGGAGGCCCATTGGTCGAGGGCCTTCTGACGAGGAAAGAGCGATCGTGCTGCAACTGCGGGAAGCATTGCGGTAGAAGGAGATTTGGATTCGCAATGCTCACGTGTGCCATGGCTACGGAAAGGTGACCGTAATACAGCCTATTATCATGCCCTAGCAGCGCAGCAGAAGAGGATAAACCGCATTGCGCATCTTTAGTGCTCGGATGGCTCTACATGCGCGACCTAGGCTGAAGACATGGCGGAGGTGCAATCATTCTACCAGAACCTGTATTCATCGCAAGGCTATAGTGATATGAATGAGTTGCTTCAGTTTGTCCTCACACGTGTGACCGAGGACATGAATATTTCCTTGGATAAACCCTTCGAGCCAGACGAGGTCCGCGATACCCTCTTTCAATGTCTCCATCCAAAGCACCGGGCGTTGAGGGGTTTACCGCAGGGTTCTTTCAACAACACTGGGATCTCATCAAGGGTGATCTAGTGCCGGCGATTCTTGGTTTTTTGAATGGTGGTGAGCTACCTTATGGCTTTAACGATACGTCTATCACACTTATACCTAAGGTACGAAATCCTCAGTCCATCACTCAATACCAACCGATTTCTCTATGTCCTGTACCCTACAAAATTGCTGCCAAGATGATTACTAACCGATTTAAAGAATTGATGGACACAAAGAAATCCCTACTCCTTGCACTAACATCAATTGATGGGCATTTCCATAGCCCGTTGATTAAAGAGTTGTTCCAGTGCGTGTTGAATAGCGTCAAGATCTTGGCCAACATGATTCCGTCGCCACTCTTTCGTGACAATCTAATCATACTCAACATGAGAGTGCCAAACATCCTCATAACGAAACTGCTTTGGTCCTCTCGTGCATCAAATTCGATGAACTTTTTTCAAAATCGGCGAGCTTTATTCAAATTTGATGAACTTTTTTCAAAATCAATGATTTTCTTTTTTCAAATTCATGATCTTTTTTTAGAAATCAATGGATTTTTTTTTCCAAAATTTTGAACTTTTTTCAAAATCGATGAACTATTTTGCAAAATTGGTGAACTTTTTCTGAAATTTGTTAACTTTGTTTTCAAATCGATGAACTTCTTTCAAGTCGATGAACATTTCTTCAAAGTATGTGAACTTTTTTTCAAATTTGTGAACATTTTTGCAAAGTCAATGAACTTTTTTTGAAAACCGATGAACTTTTTTTCAAAATTTTGAACTTTTTTGAAAATTGATGAACATTTTTCAATTTTTATCAACGTTTTAAATTCTTTGAACGTTTTTTAATAAATGATTTTTTATCCTGATTCCTGATGTTTTTAAAATCTATGAACATTCAAATTTTGTGCACATTTCTTTTTAGAAGAAATCCCGGTTTTCTACATAGCGCAGGTAAGTTAATTCTTAAATGTTCCGGGTTGTAAAATTTTTGAAGGCCTTAGTAGGTGGAGTGATTAGCCAGCTTAGCACTGCACGTAACTGGCGGAGGTTCGAATCCTCAACAGAGCGACCGACAAACGCTGCGTCAAGTTGTCGAGGATTCGCACAGCTTTCTCGAGCGAGCAACGCGATCTAGGCCGGCCAATTAACCATTTCAGCTATCCTGATTTTGTGAACCTTCTAGAGATGACCAGACGGTTTTTTGGGTTTTGGGAACCTTCTAGAAGGTTCCTTAACCGGGTTTTTTCTTCCTTTTTTGTTGTTGTTTGTTTTCTGATTTAATTCTTTCCTGTTTCTTTTTTCTGCTTTTCTCTCCTTTTTTTACTTTTTTTCCTCTTCAATATTTTTTAGATGTTCATCTTTTTCAAAAATTATTTGCAATTTTGGAAAATGTTCATGTTCCAAAATTGTTCACTTTTCCAAATATGTTTGGGAGTTTCAAACAATGTTCATGTGTGCAAAAAAAGTTTGCGTTTCCGAAAAATGTTACCATTCTAAAACATTGTTCCCAAATTTCAATTAGTTTGCATTTTCAATTTTATTCAGGAAGTTCAAAAATCATGTTATAAAATGTGTGCTTTTCCGAAAGTTGTTCACATTTTCAAATTTTGTTCTTAGATCAAGAAAATGTTTCCTTTTTTAAAAAATATTTATAAAAATGTTCATATTTTCCGAAAATGTTTAAGTTCTTTCAAAATGTGTTCACATGTTTTTATAATTGATTTTATTTTCGTAAAGTATTCAATTTTTTTATTTTTTATAAACATGAAAAAAATTCTAGCTTAATAAAATTGGTTGTAAAATTCAAAAAATGTTTGTGTTTCCAAAAATTGTTCACATGTTTAAATTTTTTCACTAGATTAAAATATTTTCACTTTTGCCAAGATTAAAAAATTTAAACTTGTTCACAATTCAAATAATGTTCTGGAATTTTGACAAATTGTTCCTGTTAAAATTTATTCACAAATGCGAAATATGTTCATGTTTTCTAAATTTGTTCGCAAATTCGAAAAATTGTTCGCATTTTATTTTTCTATGAGTATGAAAAATGTTCCTATTTTATAAAAATGTTATTGTTTTAAAAATCTATTAACAGTTTGAAATCTTGTCCAGAATTTCAAACCTTGTTCAAGATTCAATAAAATTCCCTTTTTTCAAAAAAGTAGAGTTTTCTAAATTTTCCTGACGGATCTGTTTGCGTTTCCAAAAATATTCGCCTTTTGAAAAGTGTTCGGGTTCGAAATTTAAAAACCTCTAGATTTGTTGCTGTCTTTGGTTTTTAGAGTCTCGCGTTGGTACGTTGATAATATAGGGCATTAGCTCCGTTGGCTAGCAATGCATGCACGTGTACATGAGATCCTGAGATTGAACCCATGCGAGTCCATATTTTTTTGCGGATTTTAGCGGCTACAATGTCGAAGCTGGTTTACAAGGTCGCGCTCGCCCTTGTGCGTCGCATCTGTGTTTGATGCAAAACACATCAAATAGGAGGTCCGGGCAACGAGCAAAGGGCCCGCCTATGTCTTGCTTCAAGCGGGACAGTAGGGAGAGCTCCTGTTCGGCACCTTATGCGCCCGAATAGGTAGCTGGCGTCCGCACGCCTCACCACATGGGTCGGCCCAGGAAAACTTTCAGAAAAAGCAAACTGCAAACAAAAACATTCATGTTTAATCAGTAGAACTGGGATTCGATCTCCGAACAAGAATGTAAATGCCCACACGCGCTTACCACTAAGCGCTCGGTCTGCTGATCACTAAGGGAAACAGAGCTCCTTGACCATTCATCCAGTAAATAAAAATAAAAATACTACATTATATACACACTATGATTATTTGAATAAATAAATCACAAATTTGAAAAAGCATTCACAAAACCGTGAATTGAAAAAAAAAGTCAATAAGGTTCGTACCAATTGAAAAAGTTCATGAACTTTAAAAAAAGTTCATCAAATTTTAAAAAAATGAAGGAATTTTAAGGAAGTTCATCAAATTTAAAAAATGTTTGTCAATTTAAAAAAACTTCCATCGAATTTAAAAAAAAACATATCATGAAATTGAAAAAAAAATCATCGATTTTGAGAGAAGTTTATCAAATTTGAACAAAAAGTTCACTTAATTTTGAAAAAAGTCATCAAATTTTAAAAAAGTTCATTGACCTTTCGAAAATTCTTCATCAAATTTGGAAAAAGTTCATTGAATTTTAGAAAAGTTCATCGAATTTGGAAAAAGTTCATCAAATTTGAAAAAATGGTTCATCGAATTAGAAAAAATTACATCAAATTTGAAAAAAAGTTTATCAAATCCAAAAAAAATATTATCGGATTCGAAAAGAGTTCATCGAATTTAAAAAAGTTTGTCAAATATGGAAAAAGTTCATTGAATTTGAAAAAAAAATGTTCATCCATTTTGCACAAAAAAACATGAAGAAAAAGAAAAAATCAATTTGAAAAGGTGAAAAAGGAAAGACGGTAGGAAGGATAAAAAGATGTAGCTTATCCCAGTGGGGGAGGTGGTGCTGTGGTTATTTCATCCTCCCTCAATGTTGAATGTCGCAGGTTTGATTCTCCCCTTGAGCGCCGTTTTTTGTGGTATAAAAAGCATATAACGAAAGGGGGAGATGGGCCGCCCTATTAGTAGCAATGGGAAGGAGGGGTGTGCGCGCTCGTTTGTGGAAAGCGTTGTATCGGGAGCTAAGGGAGTCAAATAGGATCTGTCAATAATAGGACGTCTTGAAGACACCTGCCTAGTTTTAGCCAGCCCAACACGGACACAGGCCTTCAACGCTTTTTTTACGTGTTTTTCCTCACCATTTTACATTCTTTTTTTTGTTTCATTTTTTTACTTTTGCTTATCATACGAAATATTCTGAGTATGCAGACTACAAAAAACAGTATTTAATTAAAGTAACATGATGAGATTCACATGATAATCCAAGTACTAGATACTCAAAACGTTCATAACCGAGGACACGGCTAACCATGATTAGTTTATACACTCTGCAGAGGTTTGCGCACTTTTCCCCGTAAGACTCGATCTCCTCCGCTTGATTTCTCGCACTACATGGTGTTTGAGAAACGGATGACCGAGACATAGTCTTTCAAAAGCATTAACTCTTTACTCTGGGTAGACAGTACCAACCTACATCCCCTACATCTGCTAGTCTACCACCGAAAGAGGTCACGCAACATACTCAACTATGCTAGAGCCCATAGTAGCTTACGGCTGCACACGGAAGTTTCTAGCATGAAATAATCTCATGATCCCTTTGCCTGGGTGGCGGTCCATAGGAGAATCACACGGTACCCCGGGATTTCCAAAAATACAGGCAACACTGGGTTCCCCAGGTGCCTCAATCCACGCAGATGTGAATTTAAGTTGCCACCTTAAGTAAACCATTAATTAAACCATCTCACATCTGTCATGGAAACACTCACCCAATCCACGTCTACTAGCATAGCATGGCAATATAAGCGAACGTAGAAGTAACTCCCAAAGGTTTGATAATAAACAGGTAATAGGTTCTACCTCATGTACTTCCCAAAACCCACATGTTAATCAGATCCTAATAATGCAATTGTTTGAGGATTGATCTAATGCAATAAAACTAGGTCATAAAGAGGTATGATCAAAGTGTTACTTGCCTTGCTGATGATGTGTGAAACCTAGAGATTCGAAGTAGCAAGGGGCTCACTCTAGGTACTCTATCGCAAACAAACAAGCATACAATAAGCAGTCATCTAATGCATAGGTAAAACTCAAGTAAGAGGTCTAACCAGAAAGTTCAACTTAAGAACTCCGGTTTGCAAAAAGAATCAAATCAAACGAAGCAACGAAATTCAAACGACGAAAGAAACAAGCTTCGTTTACTAATCTGGACCTAAGTAAAATTTACAGTAGCAAAAACTTGTTTGAGTTGGTTAAATGGAAAGAGGGTTTCGAGACGAAACTCTACGCGCTTGAATCGCCCGATTCCGATAAACGACCCAAAAGATATACTACAACGAAAATCGGATCAGAAATCGCGATCGGAAATAATCGCGAAAAATCCGAGAAAAAGAAAAATGGACGAACAGGCTAGCGAACAAACGTTCGCTGTCTACGGCTAAACGATGAAAACTGTTCATTAAAACAGACTAAACCGGAAAAAAATAACCGAACCGGATCTAATAAAAAAACAGATCTAGGGTTTCGAAAAAACCGATCAGTTTTATAAGAAAAACCGGCGGCTACCTCGGGGTGCGGGTCGGCTTCGGCGGCGGCGGCTACTCCGGCGAGTGGTGGCGGTGGTCGGCGGCGGCGGGGCAGCAGCGTTGGCGTCGGCGGCGTCAGGCGGCGGCGGCTGCGTCATTGGCGTCGGGCGGCGGCGTCGGCGGCGGCGGCGTCGGGCGGCGGCTAGGGTTTCGGCGGCGGCGGCAGTTTGGGCTGGCGGGTTGGGCTGGCGGGCGCCGGGGTGGCGGCTTATAAAGCCCCCCGGGCAGAGTCCCGCTCGGGTACGGCCCAAAGTCGGTTTCCTCTTTTTTTTTAAAACATTACGCGCGGAAAAACAATTAAAAGAAATACTAAACAGACTCCAAAAAAATCCCGAAATAAATTTTCCCCGGCTTCTAAAATCAAGCCAGACAAGATGAACATTTATTTGGGGCCTAAATGCAATTTTGAAAACGCGCATTTTTCCTAATTCAAATAAAATAGCTATAAAACTCCGAAATAAAATCTTATTTGATTTTATTATCAAATCCTCAATATTTCTTTATTTTGGGAAAGTCATTTTATTCCCTCTCTCATATTTTTATAATAGAAATTATTGAAGATAAAATAAATAAAATCAAATGATCCTATTTTCAAAATTTGAGAAAACTCAAATATGAAAATAACGAAATCCCCAACTCTCTCCGTGGGTCCTCGAGTTGCGTAGAATTTCTAGGATCGAGTCAAAATGCAATAAATATGATATGCAATGATGATCTAATGTATAACATTCCAAATTGAAAATTTGGGATGTTACAAACCTACCCCCCTTCAGATGAATCTCGCCCTCGAGATTCGGGTTGGCTAGAAAATAGGTGAGGGTGGTCCTTCAGTAGATCTTCCTCCTGCTCCCAGGTGGCTTCGTCCTCGGTATGGTGGCTCCACTGAACTTTGCAAAACTTGATAACCTTGCTGCGGGTGACTCGGCTGGCATACTCGAGAATCCTGACTGGCTTCTCCTCGTAGGTCAAATCACTATCCAATTGAATCGCTTCCAGCGGCACTATATCTCTCAGCGGTATATCAGCCATCTCTGCGTGGCACTTCTTCAACTGGGAAACGTGGAACACATCACGAACTCCTGACAATCCTTCGGACAATTCCAACTTGTAAGCAACTTCTCCCATACCCTCCAAAACTTTGTATGGTCCCACAAAACGTGGCGCTAATTTCCCCTTAACTCCAAAGCGCTTAACTCCTCGAAGTGGAGATACACGAAGATAAACTCTATCTCTGACTTCGTAAACAGTCTCCTTACGTTTAGAATCTGCGTAGCTCTTTTGCCTGGACTAGGCTACCTTGAGCCTATCGCGAATCAACTTCACCTTTTGTTCAGACTCCTTAATTAAATCTGGTCCAAACAACTAACGGTCTCCTACTTCGTCCCACAACAACGGTGTCCTGTACCTTCTCCCGTAGAGAGCTTCGAAAGGGGCCATCTTCAAACTGGTTTGATAACTGTTGTTGTAAGAGAACTCCGCATATGGCAAATTGTCGTCCCAACTAGATCCATAATCTAGCGCACAAGCTCTCAGCATGTCCTCCAGAATCTGATTGACTCTCTCGGTCTGTCCATCTGTCTGCGGATGAAAGGCTGTACTGAACTCTAGCCTGGTACCCAAAGTTTCATGCAACTGATTCCAGAACTTTAAGGTAAACTGGGTTCCTCTATCTAATACAATGCTCCTCTGAACTCCATGCAGACATACGATCCTGGTCATGTAGATCTTTGCCAACTTAGCACTGGTGTAAGTGGTCTTCACTGGGATGAAATGAGCTACCTTCGTCAAACGATCGACTACAACCCATATCGAGTCATAGCCTGAACGAGTCCTGGGCAATCCCGTGATAAAATCCATGCCTAGCTTATCCCACTTCCATTCGGGTATCGGCAATGGCTGTAGCAATCCTGCTGGCTTCTGATGCTCTGCCTTCACTCTCTGACATACATCACATACTGCTACATACGCCGCAATACCCTTCTTCATTCCGGTCCACCAGAAAGTGTCCTTCAAATCCAGATACATCTTGGTATTTCCTGGGTGAATCGAATACGGCGAATCATGGGCCTCTTGCAGAATCAACTTCCTGATCTCCGGGTCATTAGGCACATAAACGCGATCCTCAAACCATAAGGTATCGTGCTCATCCTCACGAAATCCCTTAGCTTTTCCCTTGCTCATCTTCTCCTTTATCTCGGCAATCTCTTTGTCAGTCTTCTGGGCTTCTATGATCTTATCCATCAAAGTAGACTGAATCTCCAATGCTGCTACATAGCCTCTTGGAACTATCTCCAAACATAGTTCGCGAAGATCCTCGGCTAACTCCTTTGGTAACCCTCCGGTCATGAGTGTGTTGACATGGATCTTGCAGCTCAACGCATCGGCTACTACGTTAACCTTTCCGGGGTGATAATGCAATCTCATATCATAATTCTTGATGAGCTCCAACCATCTCCTTTGCCTGAGATTCAACTCCTTTTGTGTGAAGATGTACTTCAAACTCTTGCGATCCGTGTACACCTCCCAATGGTTTCCGATGAGAAAATGTCTCCATGTCTTCAATGCATGCACTACGGCTGCTAACTCCAAATCATGCCTAGAATAATTCAACTCATGAGGTTTAAGCTGTCGTGAGGCATACAAAACAACTCTTCCTTCCTGCATAAGCACTACTCCAAGTCCTCGACGAGAAGCATCGCAATATACTTCATAATCCTTACGCTGATCGGGCAAAATCAATACTGGTGATGTAACCAAACGTTTCTTCAACTCCTGGAAACTGGCCTCACATTCCTCAGTCCATTTAAATTTGGTGTCCTTCTTCAACAACTCTGTCATGGGCTTTGCAATCTTCGAGAAATTCTCAATGAACCTCCGGTAGTATCCTGCGAGTCTGAGAAAACTCCGGATCTCTCCAATTGTTGTTGGGGCTTCCCAATTTGTCACGGTGACAACTATGGTGGGGTCTACTGTGATCCCTTTTCCAGATAAACATGTCCGAGAAATCCAACTTCCTTCAACCAAAACTCACATTTGCTGAACTTGGCATATAACTAATTGTAGCGACCCGACCCGAATGGATCAAGTCTCTGTGCTTAAGTGTCATCCCTGGATCGGTATGCTGACACGCACAGTACTCGAGGATTTATAACAGAGGTAAATCACATGTATAATATAACGTAAATACTATTACCTCAATCCAAAATAGCGGAAGTAACAAGGTTGTGGATTCCCATGAACACCAACGACAAAGTTGAGTGTAGGAATCGTAACCCTAACGTACCACTTACTCGTCGTAAGAAAATCCTGCAACATGAGACGTTGCAGCCACAAAGGGTCAGTACATTGAATGTACTGGCAAATTCACACCATAGAGCAATGATGAAAAAGACTATCACTACATGCATATTTGGCTGGTGGAAAAGCTCTATGGTTACAGTTTTGCTTAAAGCCAATTTTTCCCTACTGCAAAGGAATAAACTTATTTAACTATCATGGTGGTTGTTAAACATTGAGAATGGTTGACAGCATTCTCAATCCCAATTAAGCATCATCATTAAAAACCCAACAAGATTAATTAAAGTAACACGATGAGATTCACAGGAAAATCCAAGTACTAGATACTCAAGTTGTCCATAACCGGGGACACGGCTAACCACGATTAGTTTATACACTCTGCAGAGGTTTGCGCACTTTTCCCAACATGACACAATCTCCTCTGTTGGTTTTCTCGCACTACATGTTGTTTGAGAAACGGATGACCGAGACATAGTCTTTCAGAAGCACTCGCACCTTACGTAAAGGGTAGACCATACCAACCTACATCCCCTACATCAGCTAGTCTACCACTGTAAGAGTTCGCACGACTTAGTCAACTATGCTAGAGCCCATAGTAGCATGTGGCTGCACACGGAAGTTTCTAGCATGAATAATCTTATGATACCTTTGAGCCTGGGTGGCGGTCCGAAGAAAAACAGGCAAATCCTGGAAACCAGGTACCTCAATCCACCCAGATGTGTGTTTAAGTTGCCACCTTAAGTAAACCATTAATTAATAAACTCACATCTGTCATGGATACACTCACCCAATCCACATCTACTAGCATAGCATGGCATAATAAGCAAACATAGAAGTAACTCCCAAGGGTTTGAAAACAAAATAGGTACTACCTCAACTACTTCCCAATACCCGCAATTTAATCAGATCCTAATCACGCAATGTTTGAGGATTGAACTAATGCAATAAAACTAGGTAATAAGGATTATGATCAAAGTGTGGACTTGCCTGCAATGTTGATGAAGATGATTCACACTCAAAACTCTTGATAGTTCTACTCGTCACACTCCGGTCATTCTATCGTGAGCAAGCAATAGTAACCACACATAAGCAATCACTCAAAAGAACGGAAAGAACGAAGAGTACGATTCGGAAAACATCAAAACCAAGCGAATAACTCTTGCAATATAAAACAATTCCTAACAGTACCAAAATTATGTAAATTTGGCCTTATCAGAAAGTTTAGGTCAAGAGCTTCGAAATGCAAAAAGAATCACTCAAATTGGAGTTATAAAACTCAAGTTATGATCAGACGAAGTTCAAATACTAAACTGTTTGAATTCAAATATTAAAACTTTCAAAAACATGTTTAAGTTGTTTTACTTGATAGAGGGGATCATAATGAAGAAGTGGGCGTTGGTTTCGTTGGATTTGGATAAACGAGCAAGAAGTTGTAGTCATTTGAAGATCAGGGACTAATTAGTAAATAAAATATTCACAGATGGGTCCCTGGCCGAAAAATAACAGAAGAAAAAACTAAAAGGTGAATGTTCGTTACCGAACGCTAACGGGCGAATTCGTTCGCTGTGAAGGGTTAAACAGCGAACGTTCACCGAATAGGACTAACTATAAAGAAAACCGATCTAAACAATATAAAACCGAACTAACAAATAAAACCGGTGGTTTTATCGGTTTTACCGGCTCGGGCGAATAAACCGGCGGCGGCGGCGGTTCCCGGCGAAGTGCGGCGGCGGCGGCTCGGGTCCGGCCGGGGCGGCGGCTCCGGTCTTCCAGGAGGGCGGCGAAGGGCACGGGGAGCGGCGGCGTGGAGTGGCGGTTGCGGGAGTGGCGTCGGTGGTGGTCGATGACGACGAGGGCGGCAGCTGTGGCCTCCGGCGGTGGCGGCGGTGAGATGCGGGGTGGCGGCGCGGTGTGAGGAGGAGAGAGAGAGGGGGGGGGGCGGCGGGATCCGGGGCTCCAGATTTATAGGGGCGGCGACGGCGGTGGCTTGGGGAAGGGGCCAAGGAGAGGGAGGACTCAGGCGGCGGTACGGCGGCATCGGTGGCGTGCGGGAGCAGGGCTCCCGTCGGGAGGTCGGGGACGATGCTGCCGGGCTGGTTGGGCCGCGACCTGGCTGGGTGCTGGGCCGGCCCAGTCGGCGAACAGATTTTTTTTAAAAAAATACATTTTACCAGGAAAAATATAAAAATAAAAAAAGACCAAATAAATAAAAATATTATATAGGCATATAATATATCAAAATTTTCATAAAAAGATGTTCTACAAGCTGAACATTTTTCTAGAGTCAAATAAAATACACACAAATTCAAATAAAGCAAAGAGTGCTTCTGCTCTAGTAAAATCCAGTAAAAATCATTTTTTAAAAAATACCGAAATTAATTCAAATTCATTTCTCTCCAATTTTCTGATGTAGGGAATCATGTTACCCTATTTTCCATATATTTTATTTTTGGAGAAAAATAATTTGAATAAAACTCAATAACTCCCAATTGAAAATAAATTCAAAAGAACTTTGAATTTAATTTTTTTATAACTCCCAAATCATATTTCATATGTTTTGAAGAAGTCATTTTATCTTCGCTCATGAAAATCATTGAGTTGCATAAAGTTCCAGAATTGGAAATATTTTCCAAATGAAATTCAAATATTTTCAACACCCCTTGTCATTTAATTAAATGGAAGAAGTCATGTCATCTTCTCTCCAGGGTTTTGTGGTGAAAAGAATTTGAATTCACAGAGATCACGAATGCAAAATGAAAGTTTGGGAAAGTCCTTTTATTCCCTCTCATTTAACTTTCAAAAAGTTTTGAATTTCACTCAATTTCACACAATCAATCAAACAATCAATCAAATCTATCTATTTGTTTATAACATTCCAAAATTTAGAATTTTGGGATGTTACAAACCTACCACCCTTAAAATGAATCCCGTCCTCGAGATTCGGAGAGGCTAGAAAGAAATAGGTTAGGTTCGGGGTCTTCTCAAAATCCATCGATCATCACAAGGGGTCTGGGGTGCTACCACCCTTAAAGGCATGGTTACTGTTCCATCAAAACTCATATACTCCATCCTTATTGTTGACAGTGTCGGTCTTCTCAGATCTTAGGAAAATTCCTTCTCTTGGCTCTTCTGGTAGTGGCATAACTTTTCCTCAATACTTCTGTCCTTTCATCTTGGTATAGTTATTCCGAGACTGGGTCTTGTTAGCTGACGGGTCTGGCGCCAATACTAAACAACTATCGATCTCATGGTGGTCAACAATTTATGGTTTCTCCTGCAGGAAATGGTCTAAGCTGAACCTCACCGTATATCCTACGATTGGCAACAACTGCCTTCTACAAGGGAAAAGTAATTATACCATTCTAAGGTTTAAACAAGGTTTAATATCGTCGCCTCTCTACTATAGGTAAGTCACTCAGATTTACCATCTCGTATAGCAAGGCGAATAATAAGAGTAAGTTGGTATGGTGATCAATCCATCCCGCACCCAAGTCATTATCTTGTATATGGTTTAGCGAATCTCGCATTCTAACACTCGGTCATCCTCACAAGCATTGCAGAATTTCTCTTGTCGACGAACCAAGTTCGGATAAATCCATTGATTCTGCAAGCCAAACAAACATCTATCGTTTTCTCACAACACTCAGGTTTTGCATTGCTCCTATAAAATCGTAAGGCGTATCCTCTTCTTCCAGGGTTTCTCCTTCAACAAGAGTGTGCTTGCTTCTTGGCAGGTCTTGGGGCCTGTGGGTTATGGCCCATCTCATCACTTGTAAACCTTGAACTCATCCTCTGGGCAACTGATCGTTATTCCAACATTCAACTTCCATCTTCCTAGCATACTCAAAATCCATCCAATTGTAATGTCTTTCTTCCTTCTATTTGTACCAAACTAAGACATGATTACTCAGACTCATCATGGAATTTCCATTGATCCATATTTCTAACATCATATCTCCTTTATATCCAATAGTAATTCATCTCTTCATCCTCGTGGTACATCCAACATACCGAGATAAAACTTATACTTATGAAGTCCATACTCCACTTCGTGGAACATCATTATCCTTTCCAGGGGTCAAATCTCCTCACAGGGTACTACCACCCTTAAAATGCTCCAATCTCATCCATAGACCATATTTCTCATATCCTCGAAAATGGTCAAAATCTTTCTTCATAGAGTAGAATCCAAATCAATACCAACGATGATAACTTTATTGATTCTCAAATGATTACAATCTCTTGCCTTTCATACATGCCTCAACTCAACATCTCAATACAGAGGAGATGTTCTCACTACTACTACTACATTTACATTGCAGCTAACTCAAATATTTAGCACAAGTCTCCTTCTCATTGGGACAATCCCTGGAAAAGTGCCCTGCTTCATTACAACGAAAACATAACACTTCTGACAAGTCTCGAGGTTTTCTCATGATCACATAGCCTCCTTGGGTCCTCGGCTTCCTTTTTGGGCAACTGTTGAGGTAGTGCCCTGACTCCTTGCACCTGTAGCAGGTGATATGACTCCGGTCCTTCCTGGAATCCAATCTACTTCTCTTTCTGGATTTTTCCGTTCCAATCAGGGCTTCTATTTCCTGTGGGTCGTACTCTACTTCCTCTGTTGGGAATTCTACTAGATCTCCATTCAAACAATCTTGGGAGATGTGTCCTTCTTCTCCACATGAATAGCATGACTTGGTGCAGGCTTTAATTCTGTTTCCTTTGTGTGTGTCCTCGACATCTTCCTTGATCACCGATTCTTCTAAAATTTCCATGAGGGCTCCTTTCATTGCATCTTTCTTCTGCTAGATGGTTCTCTGTACCATAGGGTAAATGTGACACTAAGCAGGGTAGTGGGTAGTTCCTTCACACAAGAAACAAGTAATCTACCTAGTTGGGCATCCTTCAGCTGGGTGACTTCCTTCACAATTTGGGCATTTCATCCTTGTGTTCTTTATGGTTGTGTCCTATCTCTCCACAAAGCTTGCATGCACGGAGTTTCTTCATATCATTTCCATAAGGCTTCAAATTCGGGGACACAAGACAAGACTTTAGCAAAGTCAACTTAAATTCCTTCCAAGTGGTTACTCCTTGCCATCTATTGATGTTTTGGTACATCCTCCACCAAGTAGCAGCACCTCTTTCAAAGCATTGAAGAGCATGCTGGGCCATATCCTTTCCGGCTATAGGGTTATTCTTCATGTGATCCTCCATGTTCTGAATCCATCGGCCCGTCTCCAATTGACTCATCGGTCCAGAAATATAAGCTCATCTCCATTCATCCTCTATTGGGTCCATGGGTTTGGGGGTGGGATAAGAGAGATAGAGGGGGATACACACAATGCAAACAATAATTTTGAAAAGGCAGATTTTATTTGTGGCTGTCGGAAAAACAACAAACAAATGACAGCTCACAAACGTCGCATCTGATGTAAGTATAACGGGGTTTGGTCTTCTAATGGTCTGTAGATCTCAACGTCATCAAACTCTTCAAGTCTTGGTCATGTCTCCGGTGGCTCCTTCTGATCATGCTTGTCCTTCTCAAGTTCTTTTGCCAAATCATTTCTGTTGACGCAATGTCTCTCATGACATCCTTTAATATTTCTGGGGTTGCGTTCCAAACTTCTGGGTTTTAGCATCCTTGGTATGAGCCATGTCCTTCTATCCTTCAGCTCTTGACGAATCTCAGGTATCTCGAGGTTTTGCTACTCCAGCTTGGCTACTTTCAGCTTCTGGGTCCTGAGTTGTTCACTAACTGCTTCCTTATCAAATACAGCTTCCCGAAGGTCCACCCTAAACTTCTTGATGTAATACTCCAGATCCTAGTGATACACCAGCTAAGGTTAAAACTTGATCTCTTGCTGGTAGGTGCTCCATTAGCCCTTTTGTCATCCAATTCTTCCGAAAGATGCATGCTTAACACCTCACGGTGACAATAACATGAGCGAGCGATAGCATCATGGATATCCATGTTTATGACTATGTCTCTGCCATGAGCTATCATTCCGTAGTTGATATCTTCTGTCTTGGGTTTTTTTTGACAAAACCTTAGGTTTTTATGCTCCATGTTCCGGTCTTTCTCCAACACTTTGATCTCGGGTATTGACAGCTTCCTTAGTCTGCCAAGTATAAGGGGTAGCCTTCCTAGGTCATACAAATCTGGAAAATCTTCAAAGTCTTCAAATTCTCCTAGTTTTCAGAGTCGTCAACTGTTGTAGTTTCCATTATCCAAATGCACGGTAAAATCTCCTTCATTCCGTAGTGGTCGTGGTTGTCCTGATATCTTGTACTCCTTGGGGTGGTCTCATCAGTCGAATCTTCGAGTGGTCATAAGGGAAAAGGGGTATAGTCTCTCTAAAAGGGATTATTTGAATAAGCTCAGAAGAGAAGAGAGGTAAAAGATCTTTTTGAAAATGAAGTAGTAGAGAAAATATTTCCTATGGGCTTGCCAGTTTCTAGGGTCACGTCCTACAGTCAACATGTGCTCTGATACCATCTTGTAGCGACCCGACCCGAATGGATCAAGTCTCTGTGCTTAAGTGTCATCCCTGGATCGGTAGGCTGACACGCACAGTACTCGAGCATTTATAACATAGGTAAATCACATGTATAATATAACGTAAATACTATTACCTCAATCCAAAATAGCGGAAGTAACAAGGTTGTGGATTCCCATCAACACCAACGGCAAAGTTGAGTGTAGGAATCGTAACCCTAACGTATCACTTACTCGTCATAAGAAAATCCTGCAACATGAGACGTTGCAGCCACAAAGGGTCAGTACATTCAAATTCACACCATATAGCAATGATGAAAAAGGCTATCACTACATGCATATTTGGCTGGTGGAAAAGCTCTATGGTTACAGTTTTGCGTAAAGCCAATTTTTCCCTACTGCAAAGGAATAAATTTATTTAACTATCATGGTGGTTGTTAAACATTGAGAATGGTTGACAGCATTCTCAATCCCAATTAAGCATCATCATTAAAAACCCAACAAGATTAATTAAAGTAACATGATGAGATTCACAGGAAAATCCAAGTACTAGATACTCAAGCTGTCCATAACCGGGGACACAGCTAATCATGATTAGTTTATACACTCTGCAGAGGTTTGCACACTTTTCCCCGCATGACTCGATCTCCTCCGTTGGTTTTCTCGCACTACGTGTTGTTTGAGAAACGGATGACCGAGACATAGTCTTTCAGAAGCACTCGCACCTTACGTAAAGGGTAGACCATACCAACCTACATCCCCTACATCAGCTAGTCTACCACTGTAAGAGTTCGCATGACTTAGTCAACTATGCTAGAGCCCATAGTAGCATGTGGCTGCACACGGAAGTCTAGCATGAATAATCTTATGATCCCTTTGAGCCTGGGTGGCGGTCCGAAGAAAAACAGGCCAATCCTAGAAACCAAGTACCTCAATCCACCCAGATGTGTGTTTAAGTTGCCACCTTAAGTAAACCATTAATTAACAAACTCACCCAATCCACGTCTACTAGCATAGCTTGGCATAATAAGCAAACGTAGAAGTAACTCCCAAGGGTTTGAAAACAAAACAGGTAATAGGTACTACCTCAACTACTTCCCAATACCCACAATCTAATCAGATCCTAATCATGCAATATTAGAGGATTGAACTAATGCAATAAAACTGGGTAATAAGGATTATGATCAAAGTGTGAACTTGCCTGCAATGTTGATGAAGATGATTCGCACTCAAAACTCTTGATAGTTATACTCGTCACACTCTGGTCAATCTATCGTGAGCAAGCAATAGTAACCACACATAAGCAATCACTCAAAAGATCGGAAAGAACGAAGAGTACGATTCAGAAAACATCAAAACCAAGCGAATAACTCTTGCAACATAAAACAATTCCTAACAGTACCAAAATTATGTGAATTTGGCCTTAACAGAAAGTTTAGGTCAAGAGCTTCGAAATGCAAAAAGAATCACTCAAATTGGAGTTATAAAACTCAAGTTATGATCGGACGAAGTTCAAATACTAAATTATTTGAATTCAAATTTTAAAACTTTCAAAAACATGTTTAAGTTGTTTTACTTGATAGAGGGGATCATAATGAAGAAGTGGGCGTTGGTTTCGTTGGATTTGGATAAACGAGCAAGAAGTTGTAGTCGTTTGAAGATCAGGGACTAATCAGTAAATAAAACATTCACGGATGGGTCCCTGGCCGAAAAATAACAGAAGAAAAAACTAAAAGGTGAATGTTCATTACCGAACGCTAACGAGCAAATTCGTTCGCTGTGAAGGGTTAAACAGCGAACGTTCACCGAATAGGACTAACTATAAAGAAAACCGATCTAAACAATATAAAACCGAACTAACAAATAAAACCGGTGGTTTTATCGGTTTTACCGGCTCGGGCGAATAAACCGGTAGCGGCGGCGGTTCCCGGCGAAGTGCGGCGGCGGCGGCTCGGGTCCGGCCGGGACGGCGGCTCCGGTCGTCCAGGAGGGCGGCGAAGGGCACGGGGAGGGGCGGCGTGGAGTGGCGGTTGCGGGAGTGGCGTCTGTGGCGGTCGACGACGACGAGGGCGGCGACTGCGGCCTCCGGCGGCGGCGGCGGTGAGATGCGGGGTGGCGGCGCGGTGTGAGGAGGAGAGAGAGAGAGGGGGCGGCGAGATCCGGGGCTCCGGATTTATAGGGGGGGCGACGGCGGTGGCTTGGGGAAGGGGCCAAGGAGAGGGAGGACTCCGGCGGCGGTACGGCGGCATCGGTGGCGTGCGGGAGCAGGGCTCCCGTCGGGAGGTCGGGGACGATGCTGCCGGGCTGGTTGGGCCGTGGCCTGGCTGGGTGCTGGGCCGGCCCAGTCGGCGAACAGATTTTTTTTTTTTAAAAATACATTTTACCAAGCAAAAATAAAAAAATAAAAAAAGACCAAATAAATAAAAATATTATATAGGCATATAATATATCAAAATTTTCATAAAAAGATGTTCTACAAGCTGAACATTTTTCTAGAGTCAAATAAAATACACACAAATTCAAATAAAGCAAAGAGTGCTTCTGCTCTAGTAAAATCCAGTAAAAATCATTTTAAAAAAAATACCAAAATTAATTCAAGTTCATTTCTCTCCAATTTTCTGATGTAGGGAATCATGTTACCCTATTTTCGATATATTTTATTTTTGGAGAAAAATAATTTGAATAAAACTCAATAACTCCCAATTGAAAATAATTCAAAAGAACTTTGAATTTAATTTTTTTGAAACTCCCAACTCATATTTCATATGTTTTGAAGAAGTCATTTTATCTTCGCTCGTGAAAATCATTGAGTTGCATAAAGTTGCGGAATTGGAAATATTTTCCAAATGAAATTCAAATATTTTCAACACCCCTTGTCATTTAAATAAATGGAAGAAGTCATGTCATCTTCTCTCCAGGGTTTTGTGGTGAAAAGAATTTGAATTCACGGAGATCACGAATGCAAAATGAAAGTTTGGGAAAGTCCTTTTATTCCCTCTCATTTAACTTTCAAAAAGTTTCGAATTTCACTCAATTTCACACAATCAATCAAACAATCAATCAAATCTATCTATTTGTTTATAACATTCCAAAATTTAGAATTTTGGGATGTTACACTAATGTTGTCTGAGCTTCTCCAGTACCAAACACAAATGCTCCTTATGCTCTTCTCCATTCTTCGAGTAGACCAAAATATCATCAATGAACACCACGAGGAACTTATCCAGAAACTCCATAAACACCTTGTTCATCATGTTCATAAAATAGGCAGGTGCGTTAGTCACCAAATGACATAACGGTATACTCATACAGCCCGTACCTGGTGGTAAAGGCCGTCTTAGGTATATCCTGCTCTCGAATCTTCAACTGGTGGTATCCTGATCACAGGTCGATCTTGGAAAATACCTTAGCTCCTTGCAATCGGTCAAACAAGTCATTGATCATCGGCAGTGAGTACTTGTTCTTGATTGTCACTTCATTCAATCCTCGATAATCAACAACCATCCTCAATGATCCATCTTTCTTCTCCACCAGAAGCACGGCGATCCCCAAGGTGAAGAACTTGGGCGAATATAGCCTTTATCTAATAACTCCTTAATCTGCTTCTTAATTTCCTCCAAATCCTTTGCGGGCATCCTGTACGGTCTCTTAGATATCGGCCCTGTGCCTGGCAAAAGCTCAATCAAAAACTCAGTGTCTCTATCTGGTGGCATGCCTGGCAACCCCTCTGGAAATATGTCAGGAAAATCCTTCACCACTGGTACTTCCTCCTGTACAACTCCTGATAAGGAATTTACTTGAGTCCTCTTTGGCACATGCCGGGATACATACTTGATCCTTCTTCTTTATGGCGTGGTAAGCAAAATTGACTTACTGGCGCATTCAATGTTCCCTCCATACTTCGATAACCAATCCATGCCTAATATCACATCTAGTCCTTGCGATTCCAATACTATTAGGTCTGAGGAAAACATGTTGTTACCAATCCTTAATGGTAACCGATCACACCATAGACTAGCCATATACTCTGCTCCTGGCGAGGTTACTAACATGGATGACCTAAGGGCTTGGGTTGGCAGTTTATACTTATCCATAAATCCCCTTGATATGTATGAATGCGATGCACCAGCATCAAAAAGAACGATTGCAGTAAATGACTTAACCAAAAACTTACCTATTACTGCATCTGGTTGGGCTTCAACCTCCTCCACGCTAACGTGGTTCGCCTGTCCTTTGTTGAAAGGATTGGGCTTCTTTCCAGAACTTCCATTGCTGTTTCCATTCTTCGCTTCAAGACATTCAGTGGCATAATGTCCAGTCTTCTGGCATTTGTAACAGGTGATGTGGCTCAAATCCCTCTTGGCTGGTGTTGATGGGTTGGTGCGGTTCTGTCTATTGCTTCGTCCATTCCCGTTACCATTCTTGGGGCCACTATGGTTGTGCGAACAACCTCCTCCATGGGTATGCTGAAAATGTCCTCCCGAGTTCGGGGTAAAACGAGGCTTCTGCTGAGCTCCAAAATTGTACTTCCCTTGTCCATACTTCCTCTTGCGGTTGTCAATCTGTTGTTGCTTCCCTTCAATCATAAGAGCTCTATCTACCAACTCCTGGTAGTTGTTGAAGGTTGCTACCATCAACTGCATGCTCAGCTCATCATTCAGTCCTTCCAGAAACTTCTCCTGCTTAGCTACATCCGTAGCAACGTCATCTGGGGCATAACGTGCTAGCTTACTAAAGTCGTCCACATACTGGCCAACAGTACGTCCTCCCTGGCGTAAGTTGCGAAACTCACGCTTCTTCATGGCCATTGCTACTGCTAAAACATGAGCAGTATGGAAAGCCTGCTGAAACTGACCCCATGTGACAGTGTCGATAGGATAAGTGGCTGTGAAATTCTCCCACCATGATGTTGCGGGTCCATCAAGCTGATGTGCGGCAAAACGCACCTTCTCCGCATCTGTGCATCCTGCAGTGGTCAACTCCCTTCCTATCTTGCGGAGCCAATCATCTGCAACTATCGGCTCGGTGCTACTGGAGAACACCGGCAGATTTAGCCTCAAGAAACAGGCTAAGTGATCAACAGGTGGTGGTGGTGGGTTACTGTTGTTTTGGTTGTTCCCCCGATTCTGATTCTAGACTAGTATCTGCATCAATGCATTCTGCTGCTGGATCAACTGGGTGTGCTCCGGTGGTAAATCAAATCCATTGTCACGTCTCGGAGGCATCTGAGGGTTTAGAAAAGATGAGAATATAGAATAGAATGAGGTCTATAGAGAAAACACTACCCATGCTCATGAGACAAATTCAATCAATATCACTTCAATCAATGCAAACCAGGGCATACAACGGTCTAACTATCGTTCCAAAAGTGCTCGGATTATACTATATACATGGGGGAATACTACTGCTGTTATGGTGGTCGACTAGAAAAACTGCTCGGTCGAAGACTCCATGATATCTTCTCCAGCTTCATCAACATAGTCATCATCACTATTGTCTGGGTCCGAGTCGGTGTCGTCGATGATGATGTAGTTCTCCGGGCAAGTGCAATCATCGTCTTCTCCTCCAGTCGCGGGAAATCCCATGAATACTTCTAGCTTCTTCTTCAGATCATCATTCTTCTCCACGAGTGTCGCTACTTCCTCCTCATATCCATCGCGCGTAGACTTGAGTTCTTCCTCCAGCTCCGTGATCTTGGTCAATGCCTCCTTCAGATCTATCATGCCTGCGCACATCTGGTTTTCCTGGTGACGAATGTGCTGGTTTAACTCCTGGATGAAGGCCGCAATTGCTCTATCCTTCCTGGTGCTGATCATCTCCCATTTCTCATCTCGGCGCCCACAAATCTGATAGATAGTATCATTGAGATCCTTGTGGTACACTTCTCCAATGCGCCCCATGGTGATATGAGCTGCCATGCTCTTCCCTAGACTCCAGGTTGGTGCATCAAAGGAAAACTCTATGGAATAAGTGACGGGCATGAACGTTCTTCCTGGAACTTGAACTTGAATCATCCAGCGCTCCTCTCCGGGTAAAGTGGCGACGTAGGTCCCGGTGAAGCTTGGTACTCCGATGTTTAGGTATCTAGTGACTTCCTTCAAGTGGAGCCAAAGGGTGTATCTTCATCTGGTTGCGTGAACTTGTTCCTTGCATCCGCCATCCTAAAAGAGTAGAAAAGATGAGGAGTCAAAAATGAGAAGAGAGAGTAGTGATCTAGGGTTTTAGCTTAGTGGTCGTGTCCTACAGTCAACGTGTGCTCTGATACCATCTTGTAGCGACCAGACCTCAAACAGTCTGATCTCTGTGCATCACTGTCATCCCTGGATCGGTAATGCTGACACGCACATTACTCGAAGGATTTATAATAGAGTAGCAATCACACACTTATTACATCGAATGTCTCAAAAGAGAACTTATTAAAATAAATATGGCTTAAGGCCATATAGTCACGATAACAGCGGAAGGCTTGGAAGATAAGCGAGTCCATCAACTCCAACGGCATCACTGAGTATAAGATCATGACCTAAGGCACCTTACTCATCTGAAAAGTCTGCAACATGAACGTTGCAGCCCAAAAACGGGTCAGCACATGGAATATGTTGGCAATGTAACACATAGAGAGTAATGAAAGAATAATGCTATACTACATGCATATATGGCTGGTGGAAAGCTCTATGGTTACAGTTTTGCATAAAGCAAAATTTTCCCTACTACAAAGGAATAAATTTTTATTTAACTATCATGGTGGTTGTTAAACATTGAGAAGGGTACTCCAACTCAATCCCAATTAAGCATCATCATTAAACCCAACAAAATTTAGTTAAAGTAACATGATGAGATTCACATGATAATCCAAGTACTAGATACTCAAAACGTCCATAACCGGGGACACGGCTAACCATGATTAGTTTATACACTCTACAGAGGTTTGCACACTTTCCCCCGCAAGACTCGATCTCCTCCGCTTGATTTCTTGCACTACATGGTGTTTGAGAAACGGATGACCGAGACATAGTCTTTCAGAAGCATTAACTCTTTACTCTGGGTAGACAGTACCAACCTACATCCCCTACATCTGCTAGTCTACCACTGAAAGAGGTCACGCAACATACTCAACTATGCTAGAGCCCATAGTAGCTTGCGGCTGCACACGGAAGTTTCTAGCATAAAATAATCTCATGATCCCTTTGAGCCTGGGTGGCGGTCCATAGGAGAATCACACGGTACCCCGGGATTTCCAAAAATACAGGTAACACTGGTTTCCCCAGGTGCCTCAATCCACGCAGATGTGAATTTAAGTTGCCACCTTAAGTAAACCATTAATTAAACCATCTCACATATGTCATGGAAACACTCACCCAATCCACGTCTAGCATAGAAAGGCAATATAAGCAAACGTAGAAGTAACTCCCAAAGGTTTAATAATAAACAGGTAATAGGTTCTACCTCATCTACTTCCCAAAACCCACATGTTAATCAGATCCTAATAATGCAATTGTTTGAGGATTGATCTAATGCAATAAAACTGGGTAATAAAGAGGTATGATCAAAGTGTTACTTGCCTTGCCGATGATCCGTGAAACCTAGAGATTCGAAGTAGCAAGCGGCACACTCCGGGTACTCTATCGCAAACAAACAAGCATACAATAAGTACTCATCTAATGCACAGGTAAAACTCAAATAAGAGGTCTAACCAGAAAGTTCAACTTAAGAACTCCGGTTTGCAAAAAGAATCAAATCAAACGAAGCAACGAAACTCAAACGTGAAAGAAACAAGCTTTGTTTATTAATCTAGACCTAACTCAAATTTTACAGTAGCAAAAACTTGTTTGAGTTGGTTAAACAGAAAGAGGGTTTCGAGACGAAACTCTAGGTGCTTGAATCGCCTGATTTCGATAAACGAGCGAAAAGTTATACTACAACGAAAATCGGATCTGAAATCGCGATCGGAAATAATCGCAGAAAATCCGAGAAAAAGAAAAACGAACGAACAGGCTAACGGACGAACGTTCGCTGTCTGCTGCTAAACGATGAAAGCCGTTCGTTAAAACGAACGTACGGACGAACGTCCGCTAAATAAACTCAACCGAAAAAATAAACCGAACCGAATCTAATAAAAAAACGGATGTAGGGTTTCGAAAAAACCCCGATCGGTTCTATAAGAAAAACCGGCGGCTACCTCGGGGTGCGGGTCGGCTCCGGCGGCGGCGGCTACTCCAGCGAGGGGCGGCGGGGTGGCGGCGGGGACCGGCGGCGGCGGGGCGGCGGCAGAGGCGGCGTCGGGCGGCGGCTAGGGTTTTGGCGGCGGCAGCGGTTTGGGCTGGCGGGCGCCGGGGTGGCGGCTTATAAAGCCCACCGGGCGGAGTCCCGCTCGGGCACGGCCCAAAGTCGGTTTCCTCTTTAAAAAGAAAAACATTACGCGCAGAAAAACAATTAAAAGAAATACTAAGCGGACTCCAAAAATCCCGAAATAAATTTTGCCCGACTTCTAAAATCAAGCCGGACAAGATGAACATTTATTTGGGGCTCAGTACAATTTTGAAAAACGCGCATTTTTCCTAATTCAAATTAAATAGCGATAAAACTCCGAAATAAAATCTTATTTGATTTATTATCAAATCCTCAATATTTCTTTATTTTGGGAAAGTCATTTTATTCCCTCTCTCATATTTTATCAATAGAAATTATTGAAGATAAAATAAATAAAATCAAATGATCCTATTTTCAAAATTTGAGAAAACTCAAATATGAAAATAACGAAATCCCCAACTCTCTCCGTGGGACCTTGAGTTGCGTAGAATTTCTAGGATCGAGCCAAATATGATATGCAATGATGATCTAATGTATAATATTACAAATTGAAAATTTGGGATGTTACATAGGACGTCACCCTGAAGGCACCCACCTGGTTTTAGCCAGTCTAGCGCTGACACAGGCCTTCAGCGCTCTTTTGACGTGTTTTGTTTCACCTTTTACATTCCTTTTTGTTTCAATTTTTTCCTTTTGCTTATCATACAAAATATTCTAAGTATGCAGACCATAAAAAACAGTTTACATACAAAACTTGGAAAGTGTTAATCATGCATTAAAAAATGTGAAGCGTGTACAGAAAAATTCACAATATATATGGAAAAAATAGAAATAAAAATTACGACAATATTTATAATTTTTCTTGCAAAATGTAATAATGCAATAAAAAATATTAACAGTGTATAGAAAATATGTTTCCAATGGATATAAAAAATATAAAAAACCATACATCTATAAGAAAATAATCAATAATTTCTAAAAGTTTTTAAATTGTTTATGGAAACTGTTAATCATGCATTAGATCAAAGTTAAGTGTGTATATAAAAATATTTTTGTTGTATAGAAAAATATACAATGCGTATGAAAAAAAATAGAAATAAAACAAAATGGAAGTTTTGAATTTGTTTCAATTAAGAAATGTTAAATGTCTGGTGTAATGTACAATGTGTATGGGAAAAATATAAATCAAAATCTACAATTTTTCGAAAATATTAATAATGAATTTGGACAGTGTTAAACTTCTGTATGAAAAATGCTTTTGATGTATATAAAAATTCAGAATGCGCATGGAAAAAGTTGATATCAAAATATATATGTTTACAAAAATGTTAATCATGAATTTGAATTTTTTTAATGTGCATCTAGAAACAGTTTTTTATGTATATAAAAGATGTACAATTTTTAAATGAAAAGTAGGCATAAAAATATGTGTTCAAAAGGTTAATAATTTATTTTAAAAATAAAATTGTGTATACTAAAAATGGTCCTGTTGTATACGGAAGATGTACAAAGAAACAAGTACAACCTATAAAAACCGAAAAGGAAACAAAAAGATAAAAAGAAAGGCAAAAATCCAGAAAAAAAGGAATAAGAAAGAAAAAAAATATTTAAGAGGAAATGAAAGAGAAACCTGTAAAAACTGTGAAACAAAGAAAGAAATATATGAAAAAATAGAAAATGGTGATGAAAAAGGAAAATGGAAGAAAAAAGTATAAATAATAGAAAATTGGTTGGACCGTACGTAAAACGAGTTTCCGAGTGAGAGCGCTAGTGGGTCGGTCCATACTCACAAGGTAATTCAGGCGAAAGGTATACTAGTCTCGCTTTAAGTGAGATATAGTATTCAGGCAATCACGACGTGCAAAAGTGCACCCTCCTCCCTCATGCGCATGTTTTCAGCCCAGCCTGTGTGCTGGGCGGGCAGCTCATTTGTTTCCTATCCTTTTTTTCTTTTTTGCTTCACTAAAAAATGTTTGGGATTTTGAATTAACAATCAAATTTCAAAATTTTCATGGACTCTAAAAATGTTCTTGAATTCCAAAAATATTCATGAATTCAAAAAAAATCCTAAATTTGAAAACATTTCCAAAAATAGCGCAAATTTGTAAAATGTCGGCAATTTTGATAAACGGGCATGATCTACTATTTCTACATAGGAGCCCCCCACTATTTGATGTTCATGCAACAACAATGAGCCATATCACCTAAATTGCTATAGCCACTGATGCAGTATATCTTGGCAATGCGCAACTGCCCGATCGGAAGTTGGCGAGCTTTACTGAAGATAACATTTTGTTCATTCTCTTTTTTTTGTCGTACTGCTCCGCTCGATCCCTTCCTCTTTTTTTGAGGGGTACGCTCGCTCCTGGCGAATCCTATTCGGCGGAGCACGCGCCGGTTCATAGAAACAGTAGTAACCGGCGCCTGCATCCGCGGTAGATGACCGACCCATTCTGTTTTGTTTTTTTGTTTTTGCAGAAACATCAAGAAGGTGCCTGAAAGAGGGTTCGAACCCAAAAACACTTTGTTGCGAGCGCTAGGCTCTAACTACCCGATCATGACCCCACCTGTGTAAAGCTACTTGAGTCCTTCCTTTTATTGACAATGTCAGTTTGGTTTCTTCTTTTTCTTTTTCCATTTCTCATCTGTTTTTTTTTCTTTCATGTGATTTTCTAAAAACAATTGTGAACCTTTATCTTTCGGACTTTTCTTTTTTGTTTTCTTTCATTTTAAATTTCACAATTGTTTTAAAAACTAATGGACTTTTCTTTTAAAACAGTGAACCTTTTCCAAATTGGATGAACTATTTTCAAATTATGTGAACTTTTTCTAAAATTGATGGATTCCTTTTCAATTTTGATGAACTTTTTTCAGATTTGATGAAATTTTTTCAAAATCACTGAAACTTTTGAAAACCTGGTAATATTTGATAAACTTTTTTCAAAATTGCCCGGACTTATTTTCAAATTTGATGAACTTTTTAGAAAAATTTGGGATCTTTTCTTCAAAATCAGTGAACATTTTTTAATTCACAATGATTTTTTATTTTTGTGAGTTTTTCATATTTTTTCATATTTAATCATCGATTGACCGAAACGAACCCACGAGCGATTGACCCGGAGCAAACCACCGTCGATTGATCAAGCGCCTATATGGGCCAGCCCACGGGACGATGGTGTGTGGGCGCCATCTAGAGGAACTGGTGCGTGCAACCCTAATTAGGAGCTCCCCTTGGGAAATACCTATATGATGCAGGTTGCGTCAAGCTGTCGAGGTTTCGCATAGGCTTCACGAGCGAGCGAGACAATATAGGTCGGCCGTTAATGGTTGCGGCGATCCCGGTTTTGGGAACCTTCTAGAGGTTCCCAGACTTTTTTCGGTTTTGGAAACCTTCTAGGAGGTTCATGAACTAGTTTACTGTTTCTTTCATTTCTATTTCGTTTTTGATTTTATTCTTTCCTATTTTTTTGCTTTTCTCTCCTTTTTCTATTTTCTATTTTTTTTCATTTTCTTTTTTTCTTTTTCCAATTGTTTGTTTATATGTTCATGGCTTTCAAAAAGTATTCGGGTTTCCACTAGTCGTTCATGTTTTCAAATTTGTTCGGTAGTCTGAAAAAATGTTGAATTTTGCAAAAACTGTTCTGGTTTCGAAAAGTTGCGCCCAAATTTCAAAAAATGTTCGTGTCCTCAATTTTAATCATTGAAGTTTCAAAAAAATGTGCGCCTTTACAAAAATTGTTCACATTTTTCAAATTTTCGTAGTAGTTTAAAAAATATTCCAGTCTTACAGAATATTCATATATTTAATAAAATGTTCATGTTTTTCGAAATATTTGATTAATCAAAATTTGTTCACAAAATTGGAAATGTTCACAAAATTCCATTTTTTTGGAAAAAAAACAATTTTTTATAAACATGAACAAAAAAGTATACAGGGTTTCGAAATTTGTCCGCAATTTTAAAAATCTTTGTGTTTCCCAAAATTGTTCGCATGTTCAAATTTGTTGGGGAAATTTAGGAAATGTTCATGTTTGCAAAAAATGTTCACGCTTTTTAAATTTGTTCACAAATTCAAACAATGTTCAGCATTTCCAAAAATGTTCCTATTAAAATTTGTTCACAAATACCCAAAATGTTCATGTTTTCAGAAAAGTTGCAAATTTGAAAAATTGTTCGCTAATTTATGGAATTGTTCGCATTTTCAAATTTCGTTCTCTTTCCCATTTTAGAAAAATGCTAGTGTTTTAAAAAATTGTTCACGTTATCAAATTTTTCTTAGAATTTCAACCTTTTTCACAGATTCAAAATAGTTCAGTTTTTTTTAGAAAATGTGAGTTTCCTAAGAAATAATTCACAGATTTGAAAAGCGGTTGAGTTTCGAAAAATATTCCCTTTTTGAACAAGTGTTTCTGTTCAAAATTTAAAATGTTTTGGATTGGCCGCTACCTTTTAGTTCTTATAGGTTTGTGCTAATATATAGACAAGAACCCACATTTGCTCCCTTAGCTAGCAACACTCGCGCATGTACATGAGAGTCCTGTGTTTAAATATAGGCAAGCGCATTACCCTTTGCGAATTTTAGCGCTATGGTACCGAAACTGGTATACATTACCCTGCTCGCGACAGCCTCTAATGGGCCAGCCCAGCCGTGCTCGCCCTTGCACGGGGACATTGGCTTGTAGTGATATTCCTATTCTAAAAAGAACCAAGTGTTTGTGTCAAGTAGAGCCTTCGGGATGATTTGAATGATAGTTGCTTTGATTTTGTGCAAAAACAGAAACTTTTGCGTCCAATAGAAGAATTGTTAAAATTTGCTGGAGCGTGATAATATCCTGAATTTTTTACAAATGATTGATATACAAATTGCCCATGTTGTCCTAAGTTTTTAGAATTTTTCAAGTTAAAAAAGTATGGTCATTGTTCGAATCATTACAGATTATTCTATTTTTGACAGATTATGTTTTCATTGCATTGTTTGCTTGTTTTGATGAATGTATGAACTGTATCGGGGGGTATAAGCCATGGTGAAGTTAGAATACAGCAGGTGTTATTATGAAATAATAGAATATGAATGGGTTACAATGGTACATAAAGTTTATGATTTGCTTGTTATACTAACGGGTCTCATGAGTTTTCTGTTGTGTTTTGTGTGCTGAAGTTTTCAAGTTTTGAGTGAGATCACGATGGATGAAGGAATAAGGAGTGGCAAGACCCTAAGCTTGAGGATACCCGTGGTACCCCAAGGTAATATTCAAGGACACCCAAGACTCTAAGTTTGGGGATGCCCCGAATGACATCCCCTCTTTCTTCTACTAACCATAGGTACTTGGAGCTATTTTTTTATTCATCACATGATATGAGTTTTGCTTGGAGCGCCGTTTATTATATCTGTCTTTGCTTTGTTTGCTTTTTTACTTTGTCACAATCATGTTTGTTGGACACACCTTTTTGAGAGGGACACAGAATATTCGTGATTTGTTAGAATACTCTATGTGTTTCACTTAAATCTTTTGAGCTAGGCAGTTACTCTAGTACTTCACTTATATCTTTTAGAGCACAATGGTGGTTATATTTTAAAGAAATAGTTGCATTCTTATGCTTCACTTATATCATTTTGAGAGTTTGATAAATAGCAATGGCAATTAGCACGGGTTATGAATTTGGTCCTAATATGATAGGTATCCAAGAGGGATATAATAAATACATTCATGTAGATCACTGAATATGATAAGTTTGATTCCTTACAATAGTTTTGCGATATAAAGATGGTAATATGTGGGAGGTACTAGTGAATGATTGTGCTTTAGGAAGAATACTGGTTTTATGGTTTGTGATTCCTAAAGCATGCACGTATAGTCTCTCGTTATGCTATGAAGTTGGAGCATGATATTATTGATTGTCTGCCTTATGAGTGACAGTCGGGGACGAGGGATGGTCTTTTTCTACCAATCTATCCCCCTAGGGGCATGCGTAGTAGTACTTTGCTTCGAGGGCCAATAAACTTTCGCAACAAGTATGCGAGTTCTTTATAACTAGTGTGAGTCCATGGATTATACACACTCACATTTCCGCAATTTTCTAGCCTCTTCGGTACCGTGCATTGCCCTTTCTCACCTCGAGATGTCGTGCAAACTACGTCGGTGCATCCAAACCCCGTGATATGATACGCTCTATCACACATAAGCCTCCTTATATCTTCCTCAAAACAGCCACCATACCTACCTATTATGACATTTACATAGCCATTCCGAGATATATTGCCATGTAACTTCCACCGTTCCATTTTTATGACACACATCATCATTGTCATATTGCTCTGGATGATAATATAGTTGACATAGTATTTGTGGCTCAGGCACCATTCATCATTTTTATACATTTTACTAGATCATTGCACATCCTGGTACACCATCGGAGGCATTCATATAGAGTCATATTTTGTTCTAGTATCGAGTTTGTAATTTTGAGCTTCAAGTAAATAGAAGTGTGATGATCATCATCATTCATTCTTAGAGCATTGCCCCAAGTGAGGAAATAAAAAAAAAGAGGCCAAAAAGAGCCCATAAAAAAGAGGCCAAAAAAGAGCCCAATGAAAAAATAAAAAATAAAATAAAATAAAAATGAGAGAAAAAGAGAGAAGGGGCAATGTTACTATCCTTTACACACCTGTGCTTCAAAGTAGCACCATATTTTTCATATAGAGAGTCTCCTATGCTTTCATTTTCATGTAACTAGTGGGAATTTTTCATTACAGAACTTGGCTTGTATATTCCGATGATGGGCTTCCTCAAATGCCCGAGGTCTTCATGAGCAAGCAAATTGGATGCACATCCACTTAGTTTTCTTTTTGAGCTTTCATACACTTATAGTTCTTAGTGAATCTGTCGCATAGCAATCCCTACTCCTTGCACTAACATCAATTGATGGGCATCTTCATAGCCCGTTGATTAGCCTCGTCAATGTGAGACTTTCTCCTTTTTTTGTATTCTCCATATTATCTCTATCACCATACTCTATTCCACCCATAGTGCTATATCCATGGCTCACGCTCATGTATTGCGTGAGAGTTGAAAAAGCTTAAGAGCATAAAAAGTATGAACCAATTGCTTGGCTTGTCATCGGGGTTGTGTATGATAAATACTTTGTGTTATGAAGATAGAGCATGGCAAGATTATATGATTTTGTAGGTTAACTTTCTTTAGCCATAATATTTTGAGAAGACATGATTGCTTGTTAGTATTCTTGAAGTATTATTGTTTTTATGTCAATATTAAACTTTTGTTTTGAAACTTACGGATCTGAATATTCATGCCACATAAAAGAAAGATTACATGATAAATATGTTAGGTAGCATTCCACATCAAAAAATTTGTTTTTATCATTTACCTACTCGAGCAGGAATTAAGCTTGGGGATGCTTGATATGTCTCCAACATATCTATAATTTTTTGTTGTTCCATGTTATTATAGTATCAATCTTGGATATTTATTATACAATTATATATTATTTTTTGGGACTAACCTATTAACCTAGTGCCTAGTGCTAGTCGCTGTTTTTTTGCTTGTTTGTGGTTTTTCAGAAAACCAGTACCAAACGAAGTCCAAATGCTACAAAACTTTTTGATAATTTTTCTTCGGACCAGAAGGGACACTAGAAGCTTTGGGAGAAGACCTAAAGTGCCATGAGGTAGCGACAAGCCTACCAGACGCGCCCCGGGGGGGCGCCTCCCAGGCTTGTGGGCCCCTCGTGGCACCTCCTAATCTAATTCCAGCTCTATAAATTTCCAAATATTCGCCATACATCAGGGAGCCACCCCAATACTTTTTCCGCAACTACAATTTTTTGTTCTTGCTGCCCCTTCGATGATGTGCGAGTAGTTTACCACAAACCTACGGGTCCATAGTTAGTAGCTATATGGCTTATTCTCTCCCTTTGATCTTGAATACAATGTTCCTTGATGTTCTTGGAGATCTATTCGATGTAATCCTTTTTTGCGGTGTGTTCGTTTGGATCCGATGAATTGTGGGTTTATGATCAGATTATCCATGAATATTATTTAAGTATTCTCTGAAATCTTTTATGCATGATTGTTTAGCTTTGTGTTTTTCTCCAATCTATCCGTGGTTTGGCCAACTAGATTGATTTATCTTGTAATGGGAGAGGTGCTTTGTGATGGGTTCGATCTTGCGTTGCTGAATCCCAGTGACTGAAGGGGACATGACACGTACTTGTATCATTGCCATTAAGGATAAAAATATGGGGTTTACTTTGTCGACATCATGTCATCTTGCTTAAGACAGTACTCCGTTCTTTATGAACTTAATACTCTAGATGCATGCTAAGATAGCGGTCGATGTGTGGAGTAATAGTAGTAGATGCAGGCAGGAGTCGGTCTACTTGTCACGGACGTGATGCCTATATACATGATCATTGCTTTGAATATCGCCATAACTATGCGCTTTCTATCAATTGACCAACAGTAATTTGTTTACCCATCGCATGCTATTTTCAAGAGAGAAGCCTTTAGTGAAAACTATGGCCCCGGGGTCTATTTTAACCATATATTAAAATCCAAAAATACCTTGCTGCAATTTATTTTATTTTATTTTTTGTTTTTTATCTATATATCTATCACTACGAGATTTGATCCTTGCAATTATGTGCCAAGGGATTAACAACCCCTTGTTTTCTTTGGGTGCAAGTATTTGTTTTTTTGTGTGTAGGTGCTGTTAACGAGGTGTTTTGTGGTTCTTCTAATGGATTGATAACCATGGTTCGTAACTGAGGGAAATGCTTATCTCTACTGTAGTGCATCATCCTCTCCTCTTTGAGGAAATCCCAATGCAGCTCACAAGTAGCAGCGATTACCAGGTTTAAACAATGGTGCAATGAGTGCAAAAATATTGGTCTTCAATTATCAATCTATTCTAGTTTTTGTATACTTGGCATATTATTTTATATTATATCCAATCTTCTCATATGATGTTCAAGAGTAACTTCAGATTCATGAGTGTTCATGGGTGGAGATCCTACTATACTTTTTGCAGTGTTAATGACATCAAGATTATTGCTATCGAAAAGCTACCACCCATCATAGTGTCTAGTAAATATTTACTCCATAAATTTATACCAATATAGAAGTTTCTAATAAGCACCATATTGTATTATTTATGAACAGACTTATTCTGTGTATCTCGAACCCTGTACTAAGCATCTTCCAAACTTTCCCTACCTCTTTGTTTAAGTGGAGCACTTCCAGCTCGGAAGAAGTGATAGTAATTGAAGAACTAGACATGACAACGAGCAAAAACAAAAGTAACTCTTTGCTGGAATTTAAATATTTTTGTGATTTTTGAGTTTTTCTATAAGCAGAAGAAAAAACAAGCTGAAAGGGCATTTCCCGCTGAAGTGTTTTGGTGTTGATGACAATGCAACTTGCGGGCAAACCATGTGCCTAAGCTACACAGGTATACTCTTTATGGCACAAGACAGTTGGGCACCCTTCTAGATGGAAAAGAGCGAAGATGGTGTTTTTGACGTATTTATTTCTTGGGTCATAGGAAATCCGTACTATTAAGAAGGGGCCCGCATGGGAAGGTACGGGTGAATCAAACTCGTACACAAATACATACTGCACCCATGTAAAGCCTTCTATTTTGAGGGGAGAGCCTCTTGTCTAACTTATGTAGAAAAACTTGCCCAGAGTGGTTGTACTGTAGGTAGCCTCGATTGTACAGCTGCCCTTATGGAGTCGTCACGGTGGCTACTGCCCTGGGGGATGTACCGCATGTGAGGGCAGTTGTATCGGCCAGATTGTTGGCAGTTCAACCGCACCTTGCACTGGCTCAACCACTACCCCAGGGGTTTTCCCTACGGATAGGGCGTGATACTTGGGCGGTTACTGCCTAGTTGTTCAGGTAGTTACTTAACTGCAGGTACAACCAAGGTCCAGGGTGGTTGTACCACCCGGGACTTAGCAATCCCTGGACATCATTTTTGGGTGGTTGTACCGGCCCAAGTACCTCTCAAACCACTGCCATAAGGCTGATTCCTTCAGGTGATGAGCGGTTCAAGGGCGGTGGCCATTCGGTTGTTCTGGTAGATTGCTATTTACCAGTACAACCAGACCACCCAACTGTTGCACCGCTCTAGCTCTGCAACATGGCTTGGGCGGTTGTACTTGTTGGAAATATGACCTAGAGACAATAATATTTGTATTATTATATTTCTCTATTCATAGTTAATAGTTTATATTTCATGCTATAACTGCTATGATCCTGGAATATGCAATTCAGTGGAAAACTCATATGCACATGTGAATTGATAAACGGTAAACAATAGGTTCCCAGTCTCGCCTCTAAGACTGGCTCATGTGTTGTTGGTAATCATGTTTTCCGGATCTTAGGATATCGTTAAGTGTAACGTTAGTCCTAAAACAACATTGAGAGTATGATGTTAGAGGAACGATCATATTGAATCGACCCAATCCTTGTCTGTTATACTTTATGATTATATCGTCTGAAATCATCTGTTATAACACGGAGTGTTAGCATGTGTTTTAGTTCCTCAGACTATGTGAGTATCTCGGTCATTTCCTACCAGACGGTGGACTTTAGGTCGCTCAAATTAACGTCATATATAACAAGGTGATCATAATGACAACTTTCAGGCTCACCAGAAAGTTTGACAAGTGACCGGATAGGTCGAGAGTGGGATTTTCTCCTCTGACGATGGATAGATTTTCTTAGGGCCCTGTCAGTGTGATGGCATCCATCATCATCTGTCCAGACACATGTGACTACATCACGGGGATGCCGAAACATGTTAACGAGAGAGAAGAACAAAACTGGTAAGGGAAGCAATGGTATAGTGAGCATGGTGATGACTCAGGAGGATACCAATGCACAACGGGTTTTGTAAAGTATCGTGGATCAAAGGGAACATTACATGATAACCAAAGGTTCACTCGAATATCATTTGTGTAATCATAGGACCGATATGGATGTCCACGGTTCCGCTATCGGTCATTGAACGAAGGGATTTTGTTCATGTCTATGATTTACCGAACCTACGGGGTCACAAGCTTAAGGTAATCATGATCCGTTAAGTATTAGTGGTATGGGAGTAATGAGAATATATTTGTGAAATTGTTTCATTAATTTCCACTATAGTTCCAGAGGTTCCGAAAACGTTTCGGGGTCACCGGAAGGGTTTCGATGAGTATTGGGTAATACCGAGTATTGCCGATTAATATATATCCCCTATCTGTCTATCCTCCACGTGTCCGCAAGGTAGCACCGGGATAGAGGGATTTGGGTTAACGGGTCTTGTGAACTCCAATAGGCAGGAGTAATTTAAGTTTTATATAATTAATAATCCGGCAAGGGACAGGATAGTTCAACTGCCTCCATAATTCTTGGCAAGTGAATCGCTAATTCAAACTATTTTCGGATAAGCACCGGAAGCAGCGTGTTGTTATTATTCTTAATGTTATTTCTGTTAGAAATATGTAGTATTGAGCGGATGGTTGAACGTTATAACTTTTTTTACATAATATAATACAAAAATATTGGAGTATGAAGTATATTCATGTATACTTGAGTATGGAGTATTACCATATAATTAATGGAGTGCGAAGTATGGAGTATGGAGTATCGAGTATGGAGTAGTACTAACATAAAATTTGAGTATGGAGTATTAACAGTTTTTAGTATAGGAGAATATATATTTTTGCATTCAAACCTGAGAGATTTTATTCAACGAAAGAACTCCTGGCATCATCAGCCAACAGGCTAGTGAGCAGGAAGGAGGGTCTCGAGTCAGTCCAAATCTCGGTGACCACCAGTGTGCAGGCATGTTTCGCACAAAGGTGGGCTGGTACATTGGTTGCTCATTTTACATGTTGAATAACAAAAGAAGAAAAAGTAGCAGCTAGCTCTCCAATTTCTACAAGTAAAGGTGCCACCATAGAGAGACTGGTGTGGTGAGTGTTCCAGAGATTAACAATCTCGAGGCAATCGGTCTCCATTATCACATGTGAGAAGCGCCGTAGATTTGCAAAGATAACTCCATCTCGAAACGCCAGTGTCTCATCGATGAATGGATCCGTGACCCAATATGAGGTTTACTCCAAGCACCCAACAAGGTTGTGTTAGACCGTGCTACACCGCCCACACCCACCTTGTTGGAGTCCATACTCAATGTTGCATCCGTATTGATCTTGACCACACCTGAATCTGGCGGTCTCCATCCATGACCTGGTAGCAAAACAACATGAGACTGGGGGATGTCCAGCAGTGCCAAGTCCTCCTGAATCCGCCTCATCGAAGTAAAAGGCTCCAACTGGTCATCATCATGAGTCACCCGATTTCTCGAGTGCCAAATTGCCCACATAACATAGATCATTTTGGCCCTCTCCGTGTCCATGAATTGATCATCACTTACGATATCATGAGACCATGTGTCGGGATGCAACCGCGGCCGTCGAATGCCAAAGAGGCCGTGAGCTTGCTCCTAGAAAAGTTTGGCATGAGAGCAGTGCACTAAGGCATGCATAAGATCCTCATCCATTGCATGTCAGACATTGCATCTTCTAATAGGTTTAATATGGCGATACCAAAGAGTGAACTCGTCTGGAAGAATGCGACGAATAACCCGCCACTAGAATACACGTACCTTCGGCAAGACCTTGAGTTTCCAAAGTGACTTCCACATCCGTTCATCAGTCTATAAGGAGTTTGTAACCGTCCCTTCCTCTTGAGCTGCACGCTCTTTCCAAGTCAAGAGAGCACGGTACGCAGATTTTACGGAGTAGATGCCGCTTCTTTCAAAAGCCCAAGCTAGAAAGTCATCACCCCTACCGCGGCATAAGGGGATATTCAGAATGGCGTCGACATCTGGTCGAATGAACACATTGTGAATCAGCTCCCACCGCCAAGTCCAGTTGTCATGGTCGATGAGCTCATCGACGGTGGCAAGGGTCGTCCCTTCCGGCATCACCATAGGGCACAAAGAGGAGAGGCCCGGGATCCACTTATCTTCCCAAATGGAGAAAGTGCTGCCGTCCCCCACCCTCTTAATGAGACTAACACGGAGAGCTTAGCTCCCGGCGATAATAGCTCGCCAGATAGCTGAAGATGTCTGTGGTACCGAAGCCTCCATGAAATCACAATCCTGAAATAGCGCCCCTTCATCACTTGGACACATAAAGAGTTAGGGTTTGTAATAAACCTCCATCCATGCTTGCCAAGTAGTGCCAAGTTGAATAACTCAACGTCGCGAAAGCCCATTCTACCCTGACACTTCGGTGATGCAAGTTTCTCCCAAGATAGCCAATGCATAGATCGTCGATCAAGAGATCCACTCCACCAGAATTTAGCCATACTAGCAATAAGACCTTTGCATACCTTCTTTGTCAGACGGAAGCAACTCATACTGAATGTTGGGATGGCCTGGATCACTGATTTAACAAGCGTTTCCCTCCCAGAACAAGCTAGTAGCCGCTCCGCCCAGCTATTCATTTTACTCCTGGATCTGTCCCCGATGTGGTCGAAAGTCCCGCTAATGATTCTCCCAACTGCATTCAGTAAGCCCAGATATCTGTCACTGGATGCTTTGACATGAACACCAAGAATCAGCTTGACTGCTTGTCATATTGCATGCGGTGTATTGGGCGAGAAAAAGATGGCACTCTTCTCGCGATTAACTGCCTGACCCGAGCATGTAGGATATATCAATAATATCGAATTGAGCCGTTCTGCACTCTCCTGTGTTGCACTGATGAAGATGAGACTATCATCAGCAAAAAGAAGATGACTCACCCAAGGTGCCCGATAAGATACACGGATGCCCCTGTTAATATGAATACCACCATAATAATTGAGTAATGACGCGAGTCCTTCGGCTCAATGTAAGAAAAGGAATGGGACATGGGACAGCCCTGCCGCAGCCCCCTTGATGGGGTGAAGAATGGCAGCAACTCCCCATTCACTCTCACTGAGAACTGGACAGAAGACACACACTTCAGTACCAGGTTCATGAACTGAGCACTAAAACCAAGCTTAACCATGATCGCCTCGAGGTAATGCCATCCAACTCTAATGTAGGCCTTCATCATGTCTAATTTGATAGCACACGAGTAATTCTTTCCCTTCTTCCATCATCTCATTGTGTGGACACTTTCAAAGGCCACCACCACGTTATCAGTGATCAGACAACCAGGGACAAAAGCACTCTGTTCCTGACTAACATCTGTGTCCATCAACTCTTTAAAGCGGTTAGTAATCATCTTGGCAGCAATTTTGTAGGGTACATGACACAGAGAAATCGGCCAATATTGAGTGTTGGACTGAGGATTTCGTACCTTAGGTATAAGTATGATAGACGTATCGTTAAAGCCATAAGGTAGCTCACCACCATTCAAAAAACCAAGAATCGCCGGCACTAGATCACCCTTGATGAGATCCCAGTGTCGTTGAAAGAACCCTGCGGTAAACCCATCAACGCCCGGTGCTTGGAGACATATGAAAGAGGGCATCGCGGACCTCGTCCAGCTCGAAGGGTTTATCCAAGGAAATATTCATGTCCTCGATCACACGTGTCGGGACGAACTGAAGCAACTCATTCATATCATTATAGCCTTGCGATGAATACAAGTTCTGGTAGAATGATTGCACCTCCTCCATGTCTTCAGCCTCGGTCGCACATGTAGAGCCATCCGAGCACTGAAGATGGGCAATGCGGTTCATCTGCTTCCGCTGCGCTACTAGGGCATGGTAATAGGCCGTATTAAGGTCAGCGTTGCCGAATCCAAATCTCCTCCTGCCACAATGCTTCCGGCAGTTGCAGCACGGTCGCTCTTTCCTCGTCAGAAGGCCATCGACCAATGGACCTACTCTTTAAATTTTCAAGTTTCCCTTGTAACTTTCGGACCCTCTTAGCGAGGCAGTCGAACTCCTTCGCACCCCACGCCCCAAGTTCAACTTGGAGCTGTTGCAGTGTGTGTTGAATAGCGGCAAGATCTTGGCCAGCATGATTACGTTGCCATGCTTCCGTGACAATCTAATCATACTCAACATGAGGCTACCAAACATCCTCATAACGAAACTGCTTTGGTCCTCTCGTGTATTGCCAATCTTGTGTCTCAACCAAAACAAAACAATGGTCTGACTCCACCGAGCTAATGTGTCTCACCTGTGCATACTCAAACCTCTGAAGAAAAGCTTCATTGGCCACCCCTCTGTCCAGGCGGGCTTTCACGTTCATATCGCTGGCCTGACCATTATCCCATGTGTATGGCATCCCTGAGAACCCAAGGTCCTGCAGGGAGCAATCATCCAGTACATCCTGAAATGCTCGCATCTGCCGCTCCGCCCTCTGAGCTCTGCTGAAGTGTTTTGTACCATCCTGCGTTTCGTTGAAATCACCAAGACATAGCCATGCTTGATGCGGTATTGCATGCAACCATCTCAAGCAGTTCCAACTGTGGTATCGGTCCTCGCTCCTCGGTGCTCCGCAGAACCCCGTGAATCTCCATTCATGCGAGGGGGAACCAGCTTTCCGAGCCACCACATCGATATGGCCAGAACTGTAGCTCTTAAGATCAACAGAAATATCACTTGACCAAAACAAGCCGAGGCCACCACTAAGCCCCACATTATCAACAGCAAAACAACCCGAGAAACCAAGTGTGTGATTCAAAATCTTAACTCTCTTTGCCCTAATCTTCGTCTCCATCACAAAGAGTAGGTCGGGCCCTTCCCGCTTCACAATTTTGCGAAGCTCGTGAACTGCCTCGGGGTTCCCAAGCCCTCGGCAGTTCCAGCTGAGATGTTTCATTGCTCCCATGGGGCTGACTAGCAACCACCGCCGATGTGTTCTCCGATGAAGGTGGGGTAGGTTTCTTCTTCTTTGGGTTTGGCTCTGAGGTCCCGTTCTCCTCCTTCCCCTTGCCATCAACAGAGTCCTTGTTTGCTTGAGCTTTGAACACCGCCATATCTGTAGCAGCACCGCTGCCCTCCACCATCTCATTGCTTGTGAGAACCAAAGGTTCAACTCTACGGTACACTTTCTCCATCTGAGGCCCCCCTTTCTTTTGGGTGGGTTCCTTCGCTTCGAGGGAGAGTTCACCTCAGCCGGTGCAGCTGCATTAGTGTTTGAAGAGGAGGCATCTTTTCTGCTGGCCGCAGACTTCTGAGGTCCTCTGGATGAGTCGTTGCTAGACGCAGCTCCCTTGCGTTCATCAGGTGTTCGCTGGCTAGTTTTGAAAGGGAGGTCTCCATGCTCATCCCTTGTGCCCGGAGTGGGGAAAAACAGATCGGAGTGACCTAGGTGGACACACGAGAAACAAAAGTTTGGAACTTGTTCATATTGGATATTGTACCAATCCCTAGACTTCCTCTTGGCCGAGTCAATTAGAATCCATCTTCGTAAGGGTTTACTCACATCTAGGGTAACCCTAGCTCTTAGAAATCCTCCAACAGGGTCAAACTGGAGGGAGGAGACATCTTTGTCAATCTTTTTTGCAATTGATTTTCCCCAAGTTTCGTTCTGCAGATTGAATGGCAGATTTAAAACCCTAGCCCATAACTGAAGTTTATCAAATTTGAGCTCCGACGGCCTCATGTAGTCTTCGAATTCTGAGAGGATCACTGCATGCCGGCTCGTGCCATTGAGAACCATCACACACGCGATCACGACCACGACGATTCTCGAACTCCACCACGAATATGTTCTCTCCCCCTGGCTTGAAGGTTAGGCCTCTAGGGTTTCCCCACGCCGGCCTCAACGCATTAGCAATGGTCTGGATGTGCAGAATTTTGCGGTGAAGAACCTTGCCCGCGATCAGCCACTTCTCCTGGACTCCTTCTTCTAGATCATCGATCACCAAAGGGGTGGCCTCCTCCTCGGTGAGATCTAACTTGCTCGTGGCTTCCTCCAGCCGCGCCCTTGCCACACGAGGTGACAACGGCTCGCCTGCCTTCACGTTGTGCACCGTGGATGACACAGACGCCATCCCTCAGGTCACAAATCGGAGCACCCCACCGACGAGGTGTCAACTGGCGCCGGTCGCCACTGAAACCCTAGTCGCCTTCAGTCGATGGCTCCTGGTCGGGTGAGGCCGGGTCATGCCCTCCCAGACCCATGCCAGAATATTTAACGAGTGGGCCAAATATTTAACGGGTGTAGACTCTTCCCATGACCTTACATATGGGCAGAGAAGTAGACCATGCCCGAACCCGACCCAATAGGGCACCCATTGGGTCTTATATTTTTATTCATTTTAATTTTACCCAACAGTTTGGTGTCAGGCGTTTGGCGGCCTGATGCGTTCCACCTCAGAGGACTCCCTTCCTCATCTCCTTTATAGTAGCGCGCGGTCTACCATTCCCTAAGCCAAGTGAGGTGGCACTAAACGAGGTACTCTAGTGCTCAATTTATTGCTTTTTTTAAGGCAACCTCGCAAAAACTTTATTAACCCGTCACAATGTTTACAGAGACGAAAGTAAGATCTCCTGGCTGGCCTAACCAAACATGGTGACCAACTACGAGAGAGAGAGAGAGAATGTTTCGCAAGGTTGTGAGCTTCATAATTTGAGCTCCTAAATTCATGACCTATATTACATGATAGAAAAACTGACGAACGTTCTGAAATCTCACGAAGAACCGCACCATAAGGAGCAAACTTGCCCTGATTCAATTCACTGACCATTGTCTTGCAATCTGAAGCAACATGAATACACCGGGCATATAGATCATCCGCTAGGGAGAGAGCTTCCCTTATAGCTAGAGCTTCTAGCGTTTGAGGATCAGTTAAGTGTTTAAAGACAATTACCAAGGCCCCAAGAAAAGTGTCGTGTTGGTCTCTGCATACTGCTCCCACCGCTCCAAACTTCCCTCTCCCAGACACTGCACTGTCTACATTGATCTTCACAGACCCTTGGGCTGGCGGCACCCAGGTTGAACTGCGTGGAGCTCTCTGTTGTGCCTGCTGCTTCTCTTTCTTGTTAACTATCTCCAGCTCTGACAAGTACTTCTGAATAAAAGCATATGTGGCATGTGGAGACTGAAAAATGTCCTCGTGGATTCCCTTCCTCCTTGCTGCCCATATTGCCCAAGAAGTTACCACAACACGTATAAACTCTGGAGCATCTAGTATTTCATGTAGTGCGAATAGCCAGTCCTTAGTGTTTTCTTCCTGGTGTGTAATGATCTTCTCGACCAAATCCTCTGGTGCGAGTGTCCAAACGCTCATGGACAGCGCACAAGTGAGAATGGCATGTCGCCAAGTATCCCGCGCTCCACACAAGCAACAAGAGTCGGTGTTGGCCATATGGCGATGATGGAGAACTTCTCCGCTTGGCATCGAGTGCCTTGCTAGTCGCCAGAGAAACATGCGGAGTTTAGAGGGGACAAAAATATGCCATAGTGTGCTACAGATGTTGCTATCCTGCCCCGCGGATGAGACCTCGGACTCATTCCACCATCCTTCTCTGCTTGTTTTCGTCCTCAATATCATATGATACGCCGAGCGGACGGTAAAACATCCGTTGTCCTCTTTATGCCAAGCCCAAAAGTCCGGCAGTTTCCGCATGCACACTGGTATTCTCAGAATCTCATTTGCATCAAAAGGAGTAAACACCAAGTGAACGAGCCCTTCATTCCATTGTGCTGAGGTTGTATCGATGAGAATAGATACTTGCCGTGGTGGGTTGGGTACTAGGGATGTGATTGGCCTCTTAAAACTATCACGAGGAATCCAATTGTCTGACCATATGTCCGTGCTTTCGCCATCACCGATCCTCCTCACAATACCCTGAGCTAATATTTCCTTTCCATCTAACACCGCACGCCAAATCTGAGAGGGGTGAGGGCCCAGTTCTGCCTCCAGAAGTGTATTGTGCGGGAAACAACTTTCAAAATTTGGGCACCGAGGGAGTTTTCGTCATTCATTATTCTCCATGCTTGCCTCGCAAGTAAAGCTAAGTTGAAGATTTCCAGATCACGGAATACAAGTCCTCCCAAATGTTTCGGTTTTACCATAGTATCCCAGGCAACCCAGCTCAGTTTTCGCTTGCCTTGCTTACTCCCCCATGCCTGATGATGGAAGATATACTATCATATAAGCCCCCTGGTAGACGGAAACATGACATAGAGTAATCTGGAATTGCTTGCGCAATAGCCTTGATCAAGACTTCTTTTCCAGCTGTAGAGAGTAATTTTTCCATCCAACCTTTAACCTTCTCCCACACCCGGTCTCTCAAGTATTTGAAAGTTCCATTCTTGGAATGTCCGACATCCGTAGGCATGCCCAAATAACGCTCACTTAACGATTCATTGTGAACCTGCAAGGTGTTTTTAATCGCTTCTCTCATAGGGCCCGGACAACCCCGGCTAAAGAAGATGGAAGACTTGTCATGATTGATACGTTGTCCTGAAGCATTACAATATGTCTCCAACAGGCTTGACACCGCAACTGAACCCTCAACATTAGCCTTAAAAAGCAACAGGCTGTCATCTGCAAATAAAAGGTGGTTTATGGTGGGAGGTGTCGGAGCCACCTTAATAACTGCAATTGATGACTGTGTACTGGATTTCAGGAGGCACGAAAGGCCCTCTGCTGCAATCAAGAATAAGTAAGGGGAAATTGGGTCTTCCTATCAGATTCCTCTGGTTGGTCTAAAAGAATCAAGCTTTTCACCATTAAAAGGAACAGAAAAGGACACTAAAGAAACCATGCCCATTACCGTGTTAATCCACTGCTGAGAAAAACCAAGCTTGTTCATAATGGCCCTCAGATACGGCCACTCCAATCTATCATAAGCCTTCATCATGTCCAATTTGAGAGCACAAAAACTATTTGTTTTTGCCTTAGACCTCTTCATGAAATGCAAGCACTCATAAGCACATATGATATTATCGGTGATAAGCATTCCCGGTACAAATGCAGACTGCTCTGCCGAAATTATATCAGGTAGGATCAACTTCAGTCTGTTAGCCATCACTTTAGAAGCAATCTTATACATTACGTTGCATAAGCTTATGGGCCAAAATTGAAATAAGAGGGTGGGGTTTATTAACTTTGGTATTAAAACTAGAACCGTGTCATTAATACCTTCCGGGCTCTCTTCTCCTCGAACAATTTTCAGCACCGCCCTCGTTACATCATCGCTACATATGTCCCAATGTCGTTGATAAGAATGCGCCGGGATACCGTCTGGTCCAGGTGCCTTAGTCGGGAACATTTGAAACAACGCTGTTTTCACCTCATCTTTAGTGTATTCCGCATTTAGCATTGCATTCATGTCCTTAGAAACTTTCCTCGGGACGTGATTAAGCACTTCATCCATCCCCTGGACCTCCTCGGAAGTGTATAACATTTGATAAAAATTATTTACCATAGATTTGAGCTCATCTAGATCCACCACAATTGCTCCCAAGGAGTTTTGTAGGGCTTTTATCATGTTCTTCTTCCGCCTCAAACTCGCTCCGAGACGGAAAAACTTGGTGTTCTTGTCACCAGCCGTACCAGTCTATTCTTGCCCTCTGGCGCCACATTTTCCTCCCGGTGATACAACTCAATATGGCGTTCATTTATCTTGAGTTCAACATGTGAGGGTCCTGTACGGAGAGGGTCGCCGCGCAGCTCTTCTAACATCTTCTTTGCATGTTTAATCTCCTTTCTCACGCTTCCGAAAGTATCATTACTCCATCTCCCAAGCCCTCTGGCCAGGTTCGCAATCTTAAGTCGTATTTCCTCCACTGAGTTGCATGGGCCTTCGGCATTCCAGCCCTGGAGCAACATATCTTTCAAGCCCTCATGTGTCTCCCACATTGTCTCATACCTGAAATCCTTCTTTGTCCTTTCGCCCTTGGCTCGACCAAGATCTAGCAACACGGCCATGTGGTCCGATGATGCCGCAACTTCATGTGATATGGAAGCCAGCGGAATCTCGTTAGCCAATCCGCATTTACCAGTGCCCTGTCCAGACGGCAATGGGTAAAGGAGCCCCCCGTCACTTTCTTTTCGAACGTCCAGAAACAGCCCTTATAGCCCAAATCTAGTAACATGCAAACATCTACAGTATCGCTGAATGCTTGGATCTGAGCATTGCTACGTTGTCCTACTCCTTCATGCTCATATGGACGTAGAACCTTATCAAAATCGCCAATACATAACCATGGGAGGTTGCTTAACGTGCTTATGTTTTTTAGTACGGTCCATGTTTGGTGTCGTAGATAGGTCTGCACCTCCCCATAGACACAAGTCATCCTCCATGGGTCCTCCCGTTGTTCCTCAACAGATACATCAAGGTGATAACAGGAATAACCAAGAATCTCAACTTTTATTGAATTGTTCCAAAATAAGCCAATACCACCACTCCTTCCTTGGCTATCAATAGCATAAGAATTATCAAAACCTATCGAGCTAGCTAACGCTTCTACCCTTCGGCCTTCAATCTGTGTCTCCACAATACAGAGTAGGGTAGGGGTAAACTTCTTCGCAAATTTGCGTAGTTCTTGAACTGCAGCAGGTTTACCCGCGCCACGGCAGTTCCAGCATAGCACATTCATTGGGCTCGGCGGCGCTCCTCGAAGGGGCCCGCCAAAGAAGTGACGATGTTGCCATGACCGACACTTTTATCCAAGTCCTCCTCTCCTGTGCCTCTGCTCATCTTGACTCTCTTTGGATCTTGTTTGCTGCTTGGGCTCAGGGGAATAAATGGGGATGAGGGTAGCGCTAACATCGCTCCAGGACCATCCCCGTTTAATTCATTGTTACCAGACTGCTTCGCTTGGGTTGGCGCCCTCTTCCTATTGTTGTCTCCCTCCTCCATGACGGCATCAGATTCAGTGCCCGAGTACTCCTTGCCATCGCTGCTATGATCTTGATCGAAACGGGGTCCGGTTCCACGTCCACCACGACCTCCCCGCCGTCCTCCTCTTCTTCCACGCCCTCCCCCCGGGCCTTGTCCAGTACGCATGACCCAGGACGCCCTGAGATCTTTGAAGACCAGCGCTGAAAGAGGGTGTATACCATTACCGTGCTCTTTAAACTGATGGCCCAACATGCCACAGACCGCACACCAATCCGGGAGTTTTTCATATTTAATCCTGTAGATCTGGCGTTTCCCCTCTCTTATCATAGAGACTGCATTCTTCAAAGGTTTATTGACATTGATCCGGACCCAAGCTCGATGAAAATTGCCAATGAAGTCTTGTGATTGGGGTTCGGCATAGATGACCTCGCCTACCTTTGCTACTAGAGATGGAACAAGATGAGCATACAACGGTGGAACATCATGGATCTGCACCTAAATCTGTATAGTGTCAAGCTGAACTGTGGACGGCTTCGTCAAGCCATCGTACTGTTTGAGGATAACAACATCCCCTCGGAAGTTCCAAGGGCCGTCCCTCGTAACTCTTTCCCAATCCCCCAAGCAGAAGAACTGCAGCGTATACAGATTATCTTCCTAAGGCTTGAACTGGACCTCCTGGGCTAGATCCCACGCAGCTCTCATGTTTTTGAAGAACCAATATTAGCTGTAGGTTTTGGCCGAGTGAACCCTGGCCAACGCTATCCATCGCACCGCCTCGGTCGGAGCCTCCTTCTCGTCAAAAACCACGTCGTCGAGATCCTCCTCCCAAAGACCAAGCTCCTTCATCAGCGCCGTCACATTGTCGAGCTCCATAGGTCCCCTCGAGCTCGACCCTGAAGCTCCGCCCGATGCCATGATGTCTCAAACCCTAACCCGATCAGAAAACGACTCGGGCCTTGCAGAAACCCTAGGACCTCCCCTTCTCCTTGCCCCGCCTCAGATCAGCGAGCGCCCAGACGCCCCCGACGAGGAAGGAGGCCGGAGAGCGCGGCGGAGACAGGGAAACCAGGTTCTCAAAGGTGGCGACCTAGATCGCTCCGAGAGGAAGAAAACGGTAGCGCAAGGCAGGGAAAAGACGGGGCCCCAGGTTCGTGCATGGCCTTCAGCAGTTCGAGGCCCAACTGGCCGAATAATGCACTTGAGTTCGTGCCATTTTGGAGTGATCTACAAGAAATAAAAGACAGATCAAAACATGCATATGCATGCATCGCTAAACATTGGGACTTCCTAAAGATATTAATTAGCATGTTACTCCCTATCTTCACCCAAAATGTTCACATATCATATAAAATAAAAATCTATTTTAATCACTAATATTAATCGGGTGACCCATCGGTCGACCCATGGACGAAACCTTATGCCCATACCCTACCCATGACTAATCGGGTTACCCATCGGGTGTACCCATGGGCGAATATGGCGACCCATACCCTACCCATTCGGGTCGGGTGCCCATGGGCGCGGCCGCCCATGGGTCGGATTGCCGGGTTGAGCTTCATTTTAAGTACTGTGCACGTATACATACTCCCCGTTGCAGTAGGTGTACATTCACAAATTTTAGGTTCGAGCGTGTATATTTCTTGAAACGGGAGTATATGATCTTTTTTCTTGTAAAATGAAATATTGATATATACTTTTCCTGAACATATATATTGACTGTTCATTGAGTTCATAATTCTGAAGCCGTGGGAGTATGTAGAATATAGATAATTTTTTTAGATGGGGGTATGAAGTATTTCTACTTTAATTTGGAAGTAGTATGAAGAATGAAATTAGCAAACAAAACATGCATATAATCGAGTCATTCAATATCAATTACAAAGTACAGGATCACAGGAAAAGCTAGCAATCATCTATTGTGGGCACATGCAGCACGGCTACAGCGCCGTCGTCGGTACTGCATGGAGGCCTAGAATGGATGGATGATCTTTGAAATCACGGTCAGGAGGCAAAGAAATTTATGCTGCGCATCTCCATTGAGTATGCTGTCACACCTTTGGTTTTCCATCAGAAATTATGATCTGCGGCCGCACGGCTAAACTTCCTGATCAGTCCGGCCGTACTCCTCTTGATCGCATCTTTCTTTTAGCTGCTCCTGATCGCATCTTTGGTTTGTCTACGAGATCAAAAAACTAAGGAAATAGGCGATGGCTTGGTCGCTCGAGATGACAATGACAAGTGGTGGAATCAAGGTTCCGTGTCTTCATGCAACCTGCAAAAAAAAGGGGGGAAAATTCAATCTCCAAAGTAGAATAAGACAAGATAGACATACACGTAATGGATTTCAATCGTCAGGGCATCAATGGCTTCATTGAACTAGATCACGACGATGAACAAAAAAGTTGGTTGAGCTTTTTCACCGGAGAGCGGTGGGTGGCTGCCGCCGGCCGTCCGGCTATGAATAACCTTTTTTGTGGTACGTGCAGCACGGATGATTTATCCCCCAGTTAGGTAGGACCACAATGCCTTACAGTAGGCGTTTCGATTGCGAGCGTTTGCAGCGGGTTTTCCTGGAGTGCTTGAACTCGCTTTTTCCCTTTTCCTTTTTACATACTTTTGGACATGATTGTATTTCCGTTATGCTCTATAATGAAAAGGGGATTAGCCTGGTTAAAAAAAGATAGGACCACAAAAATAGGACCTGTCGTTCAGATCTGATCTGGTAGAAAATAAGCGAACCCGTAGAATTTTTCTCACATGTACACACGCGCGCAGTGGCGCTAAAGTGAGCCCCAACGCACCCCTAGTTATTGTACAATAACTATAGTACACTCTCGCTCACTTTAGCGCGCCTAAAAATCTTTTCAAGGATGTTAAATTATATATATATATATAATGCTCTGAATGTGTTTAGAATCTTTTATATTTAATTTAAATATCAACGGGTCTAAAAGGGCCAAGTGGTGGAAGGCAACTTAGGTCAAAAAGGCCCAAGTGAGAAAGTGCCTCCCTTCCCTAAGGGGGCTGAATTGGGGAAGGGAAGGAGTCAGACTCCTCCCCTTAGATGGCGCACCAAGGGGGACTCCTTCCCCTTGTTGGCAGCCCTCTCTCTCCCCTCTAACCTATATATACTACGGGATTTTGCTCTTTTGAAGACACAAGTTTTGGAGCTTTCTCTAGTTGATCTAGTTCTAGTTTTAGTTGGTCCTAATTGACTAATCGGAGTTAGCCCTAGCCACCTCTAATCCACATAATTAGAAGCCCCGTGTGGTTCACCACTTCCATTGGTGCCTCTCCGATGATGCGTGAATAGTTCTTTGTAGACCTTCGGGTCCGTAGTTATTCTCTCTCTCTCTCTCTCTCTCTCTCATTGTTTCCCTAAGCTCATTCTTGCCCGATATCCTTCCCTAGCGAACCTGATGAGGACATGACAATCATTTATAAATCCTTGGTCATCAAAGGAGAAGTCATAATATTTCATGTCAAACAAACACATTGTCAGGTGAACGCTAACTTAAGTTTATACTATAATCTTGAACACATGGCTGCACTTTCATCTCCTTTGTTGTTGGTTGAACTCAGGTGCAATACTGAAGAAGGCTAAACACATTTCAGTCCGTACAAAACAATGTTTTATGGCGAAGAAACAAAGTTAGGAGTTCATGAAGAAATGAGTTGTCTGCTGAAGAAACATTGTTTCGATTCTGACGAAACAATGTTTGCACGAGTTTGGATATCCCAACTTGCGAAAAGTTCCCAGAACTCGAGTTTGCTGCTGAAGAAAACATTGTTCGACTCCAGTGAGCAATGTTTGTTCGGGAACTGCCAACCACCTCCAACGGGAGTTTTCCAGAAGATATATCATTAAGTCTCTAAGCCATTTAGTCAAACCAAAGCTGGTTCTCTTTCACACCAGATGGCTCTCAAAGCTAGTTGGATTTCACACCTATCCGGGGGGGTCGTCCCGATTATAAATAGGCTACTCTTCCCTTCGATGGGGACTTTTGCCATTTCTATAAAGACCAAAGACATATACCCTTCCTGAGATTGGAGAGCCCTTGTTATCCTTATTCTCACGATTCCTAGAGAAATTGCTCTTAATTCGTGCTCCACTACTAGATCGTGCTGTGTGGGTTAGAGTTCGTCGTTTCCCTTGCGGATTGCACCTATCCCGTGCTCCATGACTTGAGCGTGGTTGTGTGGGGTAGTATTGCGGGTTGTGGATCGGTGAATGTTCGCATTGCAAGTTTTGGTGAGCATCCTCCTTGTCGGGTCATAATCTCTTATTTTCCATTTTCCGACTGCTTGCAGCAAGTTATCCCCATCCATTTATTGATCCTATGCCGTGAAGATTAGACCTCCCCTTGTACACCCTCTTCTCCGAAGCCGGCGTTCCATCATTTGGTATTCAGAGCAAGGTTTACACGGTAGGATCTATATCCTTGTAGCTAGATCTATCGTTTTTAGTTTGGGTTCCCCCGTCCTAGAGTCCAAAGCCAAAAAGCCACAAAAAAAATCCAAGCCTTTGTTTGCTGAGATCTAGGTGTTTGCTTTCCTCTTTGTGTTTGCACCAAGTTCTATCCAAAGTTGTTGCTGTTTTCTTCGAGTCTTGTTGTTGGATCTTTTGTGCGGCAAAAAATCAAAAAAAGTGAGAAAAAAAAGAAGAGAAAGTGTTGAGAAAGTGTGCAATCATATTCAGTTGGGTGAGAAATTTCAGAAGTTGTAGTGGCAAGTGTCGTAGCTCAAACATGGTGCAAGGATCTACAATTTTTTCTTGTTTATTTGGTTTGCATCGATTGGATCTCAGCACTAGCCCTCCCCATTTTACCCCACCCAGAAGGTCCCAGATCCACCTAGAAACCGTCAGCTTCCTTCCTTTCATTCGCCCGTCTATTCTTGATTTTCTACCACCGCACAGCCGCCAAGGAATCCCTAGAATTTGGGTAAGCAAGAAGGTGAGATGAGTGTTTTCCACATATACAATTTTTCTTTGTCCACTTTCTTTGCAAGGATTAACATGGCAGGCTCCAACTCGAGTGTACATGGAGGAAATATTCTGAAAAAAGAGTTCCCAAAGACTCGAGTTGCACTTGGTGATGTGATTGAAGAAAGTATAGCTGCAACTTTGCAAAGGATGTTTGGAGGACGTCTTCCTATTGCGAGCAATGGGAATCAACACCAACACAGCCCCACCGCCTCACTGGTCGCCCACAATCGACGATGTCGTGGCAACAAAGATCGCCACAATGGTCATGGGAGAGTTGCAGGTGGCCATGTTGATGGTACTGCTATTGGCGGTATTGATCAGAGGCGAGGTAACCTTGCTGCACCCCATGATGGTGGGCTGCGTGGAGGAGAAACTTGCAGGCGAGGCCATGGCCCCCGCAGGTTCGCCGCAGATCACAGGCGACGAGCTGCACATGGTGGTGATGACATGTACGATGAAGAGATCCCAAATCACAACGATGAGTATGCTGAGATGGTGGATGATGAGTCATATTCCACGCCTCATCGTGGTGCTGTTTTTGGTCACTGAGGGAGTCCTGGACTAGGGGGTGTCCGGACAGCCGGACTATCAATGTCCGCCGGACTCCAAGACTACGAAGATACAAGATTAAAGACTCCGTCCCGTGTCCGGATGGGACTTTCCTTGGCGTGGAAGGCAAGCTTGGCAATACGGATATGTAGATCTCCTACCATTGTAACCGACTCTGTGTAACCCTAGCCCTCTCCGGTGTCTATATAAACCGGAGGGCTTTAGTCCGTAGGACAACATACATTACAACAATCATACCATAGGCTAGCTTCTAGGGTTTAGCCTCCTTGATCTCGTGGTAGATCTACTCTTGTACTACCCATATCATCAATATTAATCAAGTAGGACGTAGGGTTTTACCTCCATCAAGTGGGCCCGAACCTGGGTAAAAACATCGTGTCCCTCGTCTCCTGTTACCATCCGCCTAGACGCACAGTTCGGGACCCCCTACCCGAGATCCGTCGGTTTTGACACCGACATTGGTGCTTTCATTGAGAGTTCCTCTGTGTCGTCACCGATAGGCTTGATGGCATCTTCAACCAACGACGCTATCCAGGGTGAGATTTTTCTCCCCAGACAGATCTTCGTATTCGGCGGCTTCGCACTGTGGGCCAATTCACTTGGCCATCTGGAGCAGATCGAAAGCTACGCCCCTGGCCGTCAGGTCAGATTTGGAAGCTTAAACTTCACGGCCGATGTCCGCGGAGACTTGATCCTCGACGGACTCGAGCCACAGCCGAGCGCGCCGCACTGTGACGATGGGCATGATCTAGCTCTGCCGCCGAACAGTGCCTTGGTGGCCGCACACGGATCCGCTCCGGCCATTGGCCCGGAGCCGATCGCCCAGATCGAGGGCCGGTGGATAGACGCCGCCCTGGGGGCTCCAACATCCACGGCGATGGAGCCGAACACTAATCTTGTCCCCTGCGAAACTCGTGATTCCGAGGCACCGGACTCCTCGCCGAACTCCGAACCTCCCGCGCCCCTACCAATCGATCCGGATTGGGCGCCGGTTATGGAACTCACCGCCGCGGACATCTTCCAATGCTCGCCTTTCGGCGATATCTTGAATTCACTAAAGCATCTCTCGTTATCAGGAGAGTCCTGGCCGGATTATGGCCAGGATGGTTGGGATACGGACGACGAAGAAATTCAGAGCCCACCCACCACCCACTTTGTAGCCACTGTCGACGATCTAACCGACATGCTAGACTACGACTCCGAAGACATCGACGCTATGGACGACGATGCCGGAGACGAACAGGAACCAGCACCCACAGGGCACTGGAAGGCCACCTCGTCATATGACGTATACATGGTGGATACCCCAAAAGATGGGGACGACGAAGAAACAGCGGAGGCAGATGCCTTAAAGAAACAGCCCAAGCGCCGGCGTCAGCGGCGCCGCTCTAAATCTCGCCATAGCAAGAATGGAGATTCCGGCACAGGAGATAATAATACTCCAGAGAGTGCCGAAGACAATCCCCTCCAGCAAGACTCAGCGCAGGAGGATGCAGAAGCAAGCCCTCATGAGGGGGCGGCAGACGAAGAGGTTGAGGATCATAATTATATGCCTCCCTCCGAAGACGAAGCAAGCCTCAACGATGACGAATTCGCCGTACCCGAGGATCCCGTCGAACAAAAGCGCTTCAAGCGCAGGCTTATCGCCACAGCAAACAGCCTAAAGAAAAAGCAGCAGCTTCAAGCTGATCAGGACCTGCTGGCCGATCGATGGACCGAGGTCCTTGCGGCCGAAGAGTATAAACTCAAACGTCCCTCCAAAAGTTACCCAAAACGCAAGCTGCTCCCCCGATTAGAGGAGGAAGCATACGTACCTCCATCACCAGCGCACGATATGGCTGACCGACCACCCCGTGGTCGTGACAGAGAGGCATCCAGGCCCCCAGCCAAGACCATACCTCGGCATCGCTCCAAAAGTACGAAGCCAAGAGAGAACGCGCCGGACTTGCGAGACATATTGGAGGACAAAGCAAGGCAATCCAGATCCATCTATGGATCACGTGGGCGCCCTACGACCCACGACGAATACCATCGTGCCGGATACAATAACCCCGGCCGGGCCGAACACAGCAGACAGCGCTCTCTCGAGCTGCGTCGCGATATCGCTCAATACAGGGGTGCCGGACACCCGTTATGCTTCACTGACGAAGTAATGGATCATCAGATCCCCGAAGGGTTTAAACCCGTAAACATCGAATCTTACGATGGCACAACAGACCCCGCGGTGTGGATCGAAGACTATCTTCTCCACATCCATATGGCCCGCGGCGACGATCTCCACGCCATAAAGTACCTCCCACTCAAGCTTAAAGGACCAGCTCGGCATTGGCTTAACAGCTTCCCCGCAGAGTCAATTGGGTGTTGGGAAGACCTGGAGGCCGCATTCCTTGATAACTTCCAAGGCACATATGTGCGACCACCAGACGCCGATGACCTAAGCCACATCATTCAGCAGCCAGACGAATCGGCCAGACAATTCTGGACACGGTTCTTGACAAAGAAAAATCAAATCGTCGATTGTCCGGACGCAGAGGCCCTTGCAGCCTTCAAACATAACATCCGGGACGAATGGCTAGCCCGGCACCTGGGGCAGGAAAAGCCGAAATCCATGGCAGCCCTCACATCGTTAATGACCCGCTTTTGTGCGGGAGAGGACATCTGGCTAGCCCGCAGCAACAATCTCCGTAAAAATTCTGGCAGTCCGGATACTAAGGACAACAACGGCAGGTCACGTCGAAACAAAAACAAGCGCCGAATTAACGGCGACGATAAGGAGGATACGACAGTCAATGCCGGATTCCGAGGCTCTAAACCCGGTTAGCGGAAGAAACCACTTAAAAGAACCACTCCGGGTCCATCCAATCTGGACCGAATACTCGACCGCTTATGCCAGATACATGGCACCTCTGAAAAGCCAGCTAACCACACCAATAGATATTGCTGGGTGTTCAAGCAGGCCGGCAAGTTAATTGCCGAAAACAATGACAAGGGGCTAAATAGCGACGACGAGGAAGAGACCCGGCCGCCGAACAACAGAGGACAGAAGGGTTTTCCCCCACACGTACGGACGGTGAATATGATATACGCGACCCACATACCCAGGAGGGAGAGGAAACGCGCACTAAGGGACGTCTATGCGATGGAGCCAGTCGCCCCAAAGTTCAACCCATGGTCCTCTTGTCCGATCACTTTCGATCGAAGAGACCATCCGACCAGCATACGCCATGGCGGATTCGCCGCATTGGTCTTAGACCCAATCGTCGATGGGTTCCACCTCACGAGAGTCCTGATGGACGGCGGCAGTAGCCTGAACCTGCTTTATCAGGATACAGTGCACAAAATGGGCATAGACCCATCAAGGATTAAACCTACAAAGACAACCTTTAAAGGTGTCATACCAGGAGTGGAAGCCAACTGCACAGGCTCAGTCACACTGGAAGTGGTCTTCGGATCCCCGGATAATTTCCGGAGCGAAGAGTTAATCTTCGACATAGTCCCGTTTCGCAGCGGCTATCACGCTCTGCTCGGGCGAACCGCGTTTGCCAAATTCAACACGGTGACGCACTATGCATACCTAAAGCTCAAGATGCCAGGCCCTCGTGGAGTCATCACGGTCAATGGGAATACGGAACGCTCCCTCCGAACGGAGGAACATACAGCGGCTCTCGCGGCAGAAGTACAGAGCAGCCTTCTAAGGCAATTCTCGAGTTCGGCCGTTAAACGGCCGGATACAGCAAAGCGCGCCCGGAGCAATGTCAACCAAGACCACCTGGCGCGATCAAAGCACGCGTAGCAATGCGGCCCCAACCCTCGCCCGCGTATGATCGCAAGAATAACACTCCGCGTACATCATTACGCTTTGGAGATACCATGGGCACAGGGGAGGGGGCACGATCACAACGGACCCAGAGTGCGGTTCGACCACACCAGGGGCTCGCAAATGTGCCTCTCTTTTTTTTATTATTTTTCTTCTTTTTTGTACACAGGACTCTGTTAACCAGAAGCCCTGTCCGGCGGTGAACCTGCCGAACTCATGATGCAACAGTCAGGGACTAAAGAAGGCCGTGCCGAACACTCAGGTGGTCTCAATTACGAGCATTAAATTCGATTATATACACCAAATCCGCAGCTCATCCCTGGAGGGGGACATGTTTATTTAGTCCAAATCCCTTGCTTACCGCACTATTTGTATCAGTCCGCTCTACTAGCAGACTTTTCTTTCCTTAATAATGCAGCGCCTTTATGATCGCAATTGCATCACATTTTATATATATATGCTCATTATATGACATCTGGCACCCGTATATTTTGGTACGGCATAATACACCGGGGGCTTATGTTCCCCACTCTATGGTGTGATAAAGTCCGAACACTTTCACAAGTGCGGCACCCCGAACTTATAGCATTATATGAATCGGCTCCGAATCATGTCTTGGGTCAATAGTTGGGTTTGCCCGGCTCCCACGTTTTGGTGCCTTACGTTCCGTTCTGTCGGCTAAGGTGGCACTGGGAGAACCACTGCGATTGCACCCCGGTTGAGCCGGGCTAACGCCTCAGTGGAGAAAGCTAAAACTGACTGGCATGATAAGGCGAGAGACTGGTCGCTGTTCGAGAGGTTTTTTCGGGTCCTTAAAGACTCACGCCGCTTCGAGCGAAGTTCCGGATAATGTCCGATGAAGGCGTGGATAGCGCCCTGGATTCGGTCTTCCGAATACCAGGGGCTTCGCCGAAATTTAAAATTATAGAATTCTATGGCTAAGTGAGAGTGTTCAAGCATTATAAGTCCGGTTGCCTTGTTCGTCGTGTTGAGCGCCTCCCTAGATGGACCCAAAAATGGGAACAAGAGTGCTCAAGTTTATCCCGAACACCCCAGCACTTGTGGCTTGGGGGCTGAAGCCAACGACTTGCCATCTCTCAGATTTATAAACGGCCGCACAGAAGGTAATATTTTAAATTAAACAAGCGTTGCTCATGGCGCATATGAACGAAGTTTTCAGCGCACAGGATAAATAAACAGCGAGTTCACTCAAAGCTTTTCTCGCTCAGCCCGTTCCGCGGCCGCACTGCGTTCGGCCGCGGACACAGCATCCTTCAGGGCTGCCACCTCGTTAGTGGCCCCTGCAATACACATATTATCCTTGTTAATTTTTGCAACCAAAATCCTTTTCTGTAAGGTACTTATTCAAAGAGGTGTTACTCACCTTCTTTTTCCTCGAGCTGCTTCTTTGCATGGCCGAGCTCTTGCTCGGACCGCTCGAGATCCTTCTTCAGCACGTCAACCTCCGCCGTTAGTGCGGCAGAGGTCAGCAGCGCAGCCTGCAAACCCATATTGACATATTTTAGGCAACCCTGCGTATATCTTGTTAAAGATCTTTAGTCCGGCTTTTCTTTCCGAACACCGAACTAAGCATCAGGGGCTACTGTCTATGCGGTATTACATTACATAATTTTAACTTCTTACCTGAAAGCCTGTTAAAAGGCTGCTGCAGGCTTCGGTCAGCCAGCTCTTAGCGAGCTGAACCTTCTCAATCACCGCACTCATGATAGTGCGGTGTTCTTCCTCGATGGAAGCGCCTTTAAGCGCCTCCAGCAGGTTATCCGGCGCCTCCGGTTGGACGGAGGCCGCCGGCGTCACGGTCCTGCCCTTCTTTCGAAGGGGCCGCTTGCCGGACTCTGGAACCACTGCGGGTTCCGATGTAGAGTCCGGCACGAAGTCCGGGAGGCTGCCTGACGGCGCCTCCGGAGCCTCCTCCTGATGGGTCCCTCTCTGGGATCCCACCTCGACGTCCTCGTCGGCGCGTGGGGTGGAGGCAGTCGGGATGGAATTCACATCCGACGAGGCCAATGACCCGCTCGATGAGTCGGGGAGATCATCATTGGCCGGACTACGGGCAGAATGCGGCGTTAGAAGGATACTACGCGACATGAAAGAAATTACACATCAAGGATCCGGATACTTACGATCTTGCCGGACGCCTGGCCCTTGGAGGCCACTCATCCTCACCAACGCTGATGTTGGCGAAACTGTCCGGGGGGATAGTTCTCCCTCTCTTGGACCCTTCGGCCTCCCCGATGGGGGAAGCCTTCCTGTTCTTCTCTCCCTCCTCCGGGAGAGAGTACTCCTCCTCCTCGTCTTCGGGGGGGGGGGGGGGGGGGGGAGTCCTCGTCGTCATCAGACGCCTGATTGCGGGAACTCTTTCGAGTCCCCGCGGCCACCTTCTTGGCCTTCTTCTCCGGCACCACGTGCGGTGCCGGAACCAGCAGCCCTGTTAAGCGGGCGTCCACTGGGTCTTCTGGCATGGGAGCCGGGCTGATGAGCAGCTTGGCCTTCTCCATCCATTCCTGTCAAAGGAAGAGGCAGAATGAAACCTCACTAGAGTCAATCTAATTATCACAAGTGTCCCGTAATGGGGTTGAATCACTTACCTCGTCAGTTGGATACTGCGAGCTGAATCCGCGGTCTTCGGTCGTGGACGCGGGGGCTTCGGCGCCCTTGAACAGCACCCTCCAGGCGCCTTCGTATGTTGTATCGAAGAGCCCGCTTAGCGCCTGGTGCTGTTCCGGATTGAACTCCCACAAATTAAATGCCCGTTCTTGGCATGGGAGGATCCGCCGGATGAGCATGACTTGGACCACGTCGATGAGCCTGAGCCTATTGCTCACCATCTTCTTGATACATGCTCGGAGTCCCGTCACCTCCACCGGATTCCCCCACTGCAAGCCCTTCTCTTTCCAGGAGGTGAGCTGCGTGGGGATGCCAGATCTAAACTCGGGGGCCGTCGCCCATGTGGATTTGCGCGGCTCGGTGATGTAAAACCACCCCGATTGCCACCCCTTGACGGAGTCCACGAAGGTCCCTTCCAGCCAAGGGACATTGGGCAATTTGCCCAACATGGCGCCTCCGCGTTCCGCTTGCGTACCCTTCACAACCTTCGGCTTGACGTTGAAGGTCTTGAGCCACAGGCCGAAGTGGGGCCAGATGCAGAGGAAGGCCTTGCACACGACGATAAACGCCGAGATGTTGAGGATAAAGTTCGGCGCCAGATCGTGGAAATCCAGGCCGTAGTAAAACATGAGCCCCCGGACAAATGGATGGAGCGGAAAGCCCAGTCCGCGGAGGAAGTGGGGGAGGAAGACGACCCTCTCATGAGGCCCGAGGGTAGGGATGAGCTGCCCCTCGTCGGGCAGCCGATGCGCGATATCGCCGGAAAGGTATCCGGCGCTGCGCAGCTAGGTGATGTCCTCCTCCTTGGCGGTGGAGGCTAACCATTTACCTCCCGCTCCGGACATATTCGGAGAAGGTCGAGGCGAGATGCGCGAGCTCGGGCGTTGGAGCTTGAGTTCGCGGGGATGGATAAGCAAAGGAGGAAGAAGGCGTAGGTGAGAAGGTGAATCCTTATCCTTTATGTATAGGCGGACAAAACTATGCGTCCCCCACCAGCCTGGTAAAACTCGCTTATCTCCCAAGCACCACCATTAATGGCGCGGTTGGGTTACCCACGCACGTATTGATGAGAATCCCGGAATAAGGGGAACACGATCTCTGCTTCGACAAGACGTGCCAAGGAAACCGCTTCGCTAAACATGCTGAGGTGGTATAGTAATTCAAACAAAGGCCTGGTGGCGGTGTGATGTCACGCCGCATAATACGTCAGCAGATTGAACTAAGTGTACATTCTATTCTCTCTACGGTGGAATGTGGAATTTATTTTGCAGAGCCGGACACTATCCTGGTGTTCATGATCTTCTCTAGATTATTCAAGGGAGGAACCCGCCTTGCAATGCCGAACATTGTACACGCCGGACTTATCGTCATTGAAGACTGGTTCGGGGGCTACTGAGGGAGTCCTGGACTAGGGGGTGTCCAGACAGCCGGACTATCAATGTCCGCCGGACTCCAAGACTACGAAGATACAAGATTAAAGACTCCGTCCCGTGTCCGGATGGGACTTTCCTTGGCGTGGAAGGCAAGCTTGGCAATACGGATATGTAGATCTCCTACCATTGTAACCGACTCTGTGTAACCCTAGCCCTCTCCGGTGTCTATATAAACCGGAGGGCTTTAGTCCGTAGGACAACATACATTACAACAATCATACCATAGGCTAGCTTCTAGGGTTTAGCCTCCTTGATCTCGTGGTAGATCTACTCTTGTACTACCCATATCATCAATATTAATCAAGCAGGACGTAGGGTTTTACCTCCATCAAGAGGGCCCGAACCTGGGTAAAAACATCGTGTCCCTCGTCTCCTGTTACCATCCGCCTAGACGCACAGTTCGGGACCCCCTACCCGAGATCCATCGGTTTTGACACCGACAGTCACCATGGTAGTCTCTATGATGGTCGTTTGGGAGATGACCATCACAACCAAGCAAGGGTGAAGTTATACATTCCATCATTCGCTGGAAAAGAGGATCCAAATGCTTATTTTGAGTGGGGAGGAGAGATGTGATCAAATCTTCAATACTCATGGGATTTCTAAAATGAAGAGAGTTGAACTCACTCTTAAGAGGTTCTCTGGCTATGCACTTTCTTGGTGGAAGCAGTTGCAAGAGGATCATCTTGCTTTGGGAGGTGACTATATCTGCAACTGGGATATAATGAAAAGATTCATGAGGCATCGATTTGTTCCATTATACTATGAGAAGAAATTGTACAAGAGGTTGAAGGGGCTTATCCAAGGTTCTCGCACTGTCAAGGAGTACTATAGTGAGATGGAGAAGTTATTGATCTGGACAAAACCGAAGAGAGTGATGAAGCAAAGATGGAGAGATTCTTACATGGGCTGAATGTTGAGATATATGATTTTGTGGAGGTGTTTCCTTATGATATGATATCTGATGTTGTACGTCGAGCTATGAGAGTGGAGAAGAAGAACATGTGTAATGGCCGGTCCCAGAATTTCCAAGACCGTCCCACTACTCCTTCATGGCAGCAACCACACAGTTCACCCTCGATGGTGTCTTCACCAACAATTCATATTCAAGATAGAAGAAGCATGGCTTCAGCTGGAGCTTATTCTCCTCCAGTCGTGACTTCTATGGAGAATAAAATCTTTCCAAACCCATGTGTGAGAGAAAATCCATATCACAAAATCCCACAACTTGAGAGTGACAAGAAAGCGGACTTGAGTGGCTCCACAAAATATGAGCGAGAGTGTACACATCACAAAATCCCACCACTTGACAGTGACAAGAAAAGCGAGTTGAGGGACTCCACCACATATGAGAGAGTGTGTACACAAGCCAAAATTCCACAACTTGAGAGTGATAAGAAAAGTGATTTGAGTGATACCACCAAATGCAAGGAAGAGTGTCCATTTACAAAAATTCCACATATTGAGAGTGCTAAGAGGGGTGAGTTGAGTGACCCCACCAAATGTGAGGAAGAGTGTCCATTTCCCAAAAATCTACATATTAGGAATGATAAGAGAGGTGAGTTGAGTGACTCCAGCAAATCTGAGGAAGAATGTCCATATTCCACGAATCCACATATTGAGAATGATAAGAGAGGTGAGATGAGTGACTCCACCAGATGTGCGGAAGAGTGTTCACTTCCCAAAATTTCACATAATGAGAGTGATAAGAGAGGTGAGGTGAGTGAGTCCACCAAATGTGAGGATCAGGTTGTTCAACATGATATTAGAGAGATGAAATATCTCCACCCAAGTATACCTCGCAATCAGCAAGAGAGGATTAGTGAGTTGTGTGAGTCCACCAAATATGAGGGTAAGGTATTCCACCACAAGATTAGAGAAATGAGTGAACCACAACATATTACAACACACCATCAAAGTGAGAGGGTTAGTGAGTTGTGTGAGTCCACCAAATATGAGGGTAAGGTATTCCACCACAAGATTAGAGAAATGAGTGAACCACAACATATTATACCACACCATCAAAGTGAGAGGATTAGCGAGTTGTGTGAGTCCACCAAATCTGAGCTTGAGGTGTTTACACACAATATCAAAGAGCTGAGTGATCCACCAAATGAAGGGAGAGAAGACTATTCAATTATTGACCATTCACAAAGTTCTCTTGATTTGAAGTATGTGCAGATGCAAAAATGATACTTAGCTACCCTACTACCGAGATGGGAGGATGAGATCCATGAACAATTATGGCGCACGTGGAGTACCATCAAAGAAACATCGTGTGGGGTAAATGATCTTCAAAAGGGCATGGAAGTACTCAGTAAGGTAAAAGAAAAGAGATCATTCATCTTGAAGCACCCAGAGGTATGCACCTATGAACTCTTGAAGCATTGGCGTGATGAAATCAGAGACAAGATGTTTGGTATATCATCAATGCAACAACACCATTTTGTTAATCTTTTAGAGAGTATAAAAGAGCCAACAAAACAGAAACTTGCACATCAATATTCAACTCTTACTTTGCCAAGATATTTTGTATTTTCCTCGTGCTATTATTTTTTAGACCGAAGGAAGTCGAGGGCGACTTTTCTTCAAGAGAGGGAGGATGATACGAACATGGATTTGCCTGATTACAAGTTTATACTCCGTGGAAATGTTAGTTGGAAGTAATTGTTGAGTCGAACAAAGCATTCGAAGTTCGCAAAGGTGCAAGCTAAACTTATGCATTTGATAAAATCTTTCCATTGCTTCTTTGTACTAGCCTATTTTCTTTTGTGTGATGACCAGCTAGAGTCGAGGAAGACTTATTTTCAACAGAGGGAGGATGATGAGGACATGAAAACCATTAAACCCTTAGAGTCGAGGACGACTCCTTTTCAAGAGGGGGAGGATTATGAGGACATGACAACCATTTATACATCCTTGGTCATCAAAGGAGAAGTCATAATATTTCATGTCAAACAAACACATTGCCAGGTGAACGCTAACTTAATTTTATACTATAATCTTGAACACATGGCTGCAATTTCATCTCCTTTGTTGTTGGTTGAACTCAGGTGCAATATTGAAGAAGGCCAAACACATTTCAATCCATACAAAACAATGTTTTATGGCGAAGAAACAAAGTTAGGAGTTCATGAAGAAATTAGTTGTCTGCTGAAGAAACATCATCCCGATTCTGACGAAACAATTTTTGCATGAGTTTGGATATCCCAACTTGCAGAAGATTCCCAGAAGTCGAGTTTGCTACTGAAGAAAACATTGTTCGACTCCAGTGAACAATGTTTGTTCGGGAACTGCTAACCACCTCCAACAAGAGTTTTCGAGAAGCTACCTCATTAAGTCTCTAATCCATTTAGTCATATCAAAGCTCGTTCTCTTTCACACCTAAGATGGTTCCCAAAGCTAGTTGGATTTCACATCTATCCAGTGGGGTTGTCCCAATTATAAATAGGCTAGCTCTTCCCTTCGATGGGGACTTTTGCCATTTCTATAAAGACCAAAGACATGGAATTCTCCTGAGATTGGAGAGCTCTTGTTATCCTTATTCTCGTGATTCCATGAGAAATTGCTCCTAATTCGTGCTCCACGACTAGATCGTGTTGTGTGGGTTAGAGTTTGTGGTTTCCCTTGCGGATTGCACCTATCCTGTGCTCCACGACTTGAGCATGGTTGTGTGGGGTTGTATTGCGAGTTGTGGATCGGCGAATGTTCGGATTGCAAGTTTCAATGAGAATCCTCCTCGCCTGGTCATAGTCTCTTACTTTTCCATTTTCTGGCTGCTTGCAGCTAGTTATCCTCATCCATTTATCGATCCTACGCCGTGAAGATCGGACCTCCCCTCGTACACCCTCTTCTCCGAAGCTGGTGTCTGATACGTCCATTTTGCATCAGGTTTTCCTACTATTATTTATGATGTTTTATTGTATAATAATGCTTTTTGGTGTAATTTTAATGCCTTTTTTCTCATAATATGCAAGATATACACAAAGGGGGAGAATTCTGGCAGCTGGAAATCTGGACCTGAAAAAGCTACGTCAAGCTACCTATTCTGCACAACTCCAAATGAGCTAAAACTCCACAAGAAATTTTTATTGAATATTTAAGAATTATTGGAGCAAATAAGTACCAGAGGGGGGGCCACCAGGTGGGCACAACCCACCTGGGCGCTCCAGGAGGCCCAGGCGCGCCCTGGTGGGTGCTGCCCTCCTCGGCTGTGACACCCCGATTCAATCGCACACTAATCATGCATGCAAATGTGTACGATTAAGATCAGGGACTCACGGGAAAATATCACAACACAACTCCAAAAGTAAAATAAGTCATACAAGCATCATATTACAAGCTAGGGCCTCGAGGGCTCGAATACAAGTGCTCGAATATACGAGTCAGCGGAAGCAACAATAACTGAGTACAGACATAAGTTAAACAAGTTGCCATAAGATGGCTAGCACAAACTGGGATACAGATCGAAAGAGGCATAGGCCTCCTACCTGAGATCCTCCTAAACTACTCCTGGACGTCGACAGCCTAAACATAATAGTAGGCACCCTCAGTGTGGTAGGGGACGTCGTCGACGGTGGCGTCTGGCTCCTGGGCTCCAACATCTGGTTGCGACATACGAGAAGAAGGGGAAAATGGGGAAAAGAGGGAGCAAAGCAACCGTGAGTACTCATCCAAAGTACTCGCAAGCAAGGATCTACACTACATATGCATGTGTATATGAGTAAAGAGGCAATACCGATGGACTGAACTACAGCATGCCAGAATAAGAGGGGGATAACTAGTCTTATCGAAGACTACGCTTCTGGCAGCCTCCATCTTGCAGCATGTAGAAAAGAGTAGATGGTAAGTTCACCAAGTATCATCGCATAGCATAATCCTACCCGGCGATTCTCCCCTCATCGCCTTGTGGGAAAGCGATCATCGGGTTGTCTCTAGAACTTGTCTGGGTGTGTTTTATTAAGTATCTGGTTCTAGTTGTCATAAGGTTAAGGTACAACTCCGGGTCGTCCTTTTACCGAGGGACACGGCTATTTGAATAGATAAACTTCCCTGCAGGGGTGCACCACATTTCCCAATACGCTCGATCCCTCTGGCCGGACACACTTTCCTTGGTCATGCCCGGCCTCGAAAGATCAACACGTCGCAGCCCTACCTAGGCACAACAAAGAGGTCAACGCACCGGTCTAAATCCTATGCGCGCAGGGGTCTGCGCACATCGCCCATTGCACACTTGCACGTTGCGTACGCGGGCGGTGAGCAGACCTAGCCTTCCTTAGACAAGAGCAGGCGTTCCAGTCCAACCCGGCGCGCGCCGCTCAATCGTTGACGTCAAGAAGGCTTTGGCTGATACCACGACATCGAGTGCCCATAACTGTTCGCACGTAGTTGGTTAGTGCGTATAGGCCAGTGGCCAGACTTAGATCAAATACCAAGATCTCATTAAGCGTGTTATTTTAAAGTAGCCGCGGACGCCGATCAGGGCTAGGCCCACCTCTCGCCTAGGTGGTCTCAACCTGCCCTGACGCTCCGCCACAAAGTAACCATCAGGGGGCAGTCGGGAACCAAGGCCCATCACTACCTGGATGGAACCGCCTGCCCCTTCAGCCTCCATCTCCGAATCACTTGCGGGTACTCTACGAGCCGACCCGACTTTAGTCACCATTTGTATTGTATGCAATTATGTATAATATATACCCGTGAACACCTCCCGAGTGATCACGGCCCGATAGTATAGCATAGCAGACGGACAAGAATGTAGAGCCATTTATGATAAACTAGCATCCTATACTAAGCATTTAGGATTGCAGGTAAGGTATCAACAGTTGTAGCAATAATGACAGGCTATGCAACAGAATAGGATTAACCAAAACAGTAACATGCTACACTACTCTAATGCAAGCAGTAGAGAGAATGAATATGCGATATCTAGTGATAAAGGGGGAGGGGCTTGCCTGGTTGCTAAGGAGGGTCGTCGTCCATGTAGTCGATCACAAGGTATCGCCAGCGGTCTCGAGGTCTACCAGAAAGAAGTAACGAAGGGGGAACACAATAAATAACAGAGCAATCAAAGCATCACAAAGCATAACATGGCAATACGCGATGCTAGTGGTAACCTAACGAAGTACTAGGTGATACCGGCGAAGGGAGGAAACATCCGAGAAAGTATCCCCGGTGTTCGACGTTTTCGAACAGACGGACAGGAGGGGGGTGGTTGCATGTTCGCTATGCTAGGAACCCGTGGCGGACGAACGGACTGCGTATTCGGATTCGTCTTGTCTTTCTGGGCAACTTTCATGTACAAAGCATTTTCATCTGATAAACGGTTTATTTTATATTAATTATCAAAAAATTAATGCATTTTCTGGAATTATTATTAATCCGAATTAAAAACAGAATACTTTGTCACCTAGTGCTATCCTAGCCATAGTGTATGACAGTGAGGCCAGGGTCAAAGTCAACACCCAGCTAGTAGGCCAACAGTCAACACTCAAAGTTGACCTAGGTCAAAGTGTGAATAGTGAAGCTGGGCCTACTTGTCATTGATTGATAATTTAACCAAAGTGCTAAACAGGTTTGTATAGTGATGGGACACACATGTCATTGGCTATTAGCACTAATTAATTGGATTGGCTCCATGTGCCAGAACACATACGTGCACTTGGCTCTGCATACACACGCATAGCAACACCTAGTCAGTAGTCACACGGCCATGTACAGGGACTTTGCGGCCATGCCCAAGAAGCGGTAGCAGCAGCAATATGCAGTATCTAGCAGTCGTACAAGGCAGCAGCAATGCAAAGCAGCCAAGCAGCAGAGCAGCGCAAGGAGCAGCAGCTAAGTAGCGGCAGCAGAAAAAAGTAGCAGCGGCAAGCAAGCAGTAGCATCAGCAGTACGCGGTAGGCAGCAGCAGCGGCAAGAGGAACAACAGGTAGCAAGCAGCGGCAGGCACGCGGGCGCGGCCAAGGCCCGGCCGGCGCGCGGGCTCGGCGCGGTCATGGCCAGCAGCAGCAGCATCAGCACAGCAGTTTGCGGCTGAAGTAGAGCAACAGCAAGCAGCAATGGCATGAGCAGCAGCAAGCAGTAGCGTGCGCGGGCAACGGCGAGCGCGGCCGGGCGCGGCGGGACACGCGCGCGTACAGGCGACGGGGCTAGCGGGAGGTGAGTAGACGGACGAAGCTCCGGGCGAGCTCGGGAACGGCGGCTATGGCGAGGGATTTGAAGGGGAACGGCGGGGAACGGACGAGGCTCACTGGGAGGAGGTCGACGCACCGGGGCGACGGGTCGACGGCGATGACCGTCGGGGCAGGGGAAGGCCCGCGGGTGCGAGCGCGCTCACCAGGGCATGGCCACACCTTGGCCAGGGGAACGGTGGCGCCGGTCAGCGGCGGTGCGAAAAAACTTTCTGGCGAGAACCATGTTTCGAACCAGGGATATCACGACTACAGCCGCGCTTGCCAAACCACTCAGCTAACCTACCAATTCTTATTCGGAAATGTTAACGCCCACACGTGTGGGCGTTTGCACATCGTCCACACGCCTCCATCACCACTCATTTTGCCACGTATAAATATATGACATCAGCAAAAAAAAAATTGGTTTTCGACTTAAAAATGTTGTATCTCCTAAATAAAAAAGCGAACTAAAAATCCGTTTTCACCATTAAATCCGTCTCGACGAGATCTTCAAAACTAGACCCCATGTTGATATGTTTCGACGAATTTTTTTTTGCCAGAAATTGCCACGATGTTTACACTGCAGTTGCCATAGGGCTTAAACTAAAGTTGCCATGTGGCAATTTTAGTTTGTAGATCATGGCAATTTTAGTATTTTGATGATGGCAACTCCAGTACTTTGACCATGAAAATTATTTTTTGTATGAACCATGGCAATTTTACGTGCATGTATCATGACAATTTTAGTTTATGGTTCATGGCAAGTCTAGTTTCTTAATTCCCCGTTTTATAAATGTCAAAATTTACTTTTAAATGTAGAAGAAAATAGCTGAAACATATCATGGCAATTTCAGTGTAAACATCATGGTAATTCATATGCAATAGACATGGCAACTTTTAATCCAAAAAAAATTCATCAAAACATATCAACATGGGATCTAGTTTCGAAGATCTCATCGCGAGGGATTTAATGGTGAAAACGGATTTTTAATCGGATTTTTCGTTTAAGAGATAAAACATTTTAAAAACTGAAAATCCAAAAAGATTCCTGCATGCATGCATGCAATGACGTGGCAATCTGTTTACATTAGAAACGTGTGGTGCATCTCCCTTCCTGCCACACGTGTGGCAGTTAGCGTGACCCTTCTTGTTAACTCGCAGGGTTTTATCCTTTTTCTATTTCCTGTTTTGGTGGAAAGAGTTTTTTTTTCTGTTTTTCTTTTCTTTTTCTTTTTTTCTTCTTTTCTGCTAAGCGCGAGATTTTTTTTCTTCAATTTTGTAACTTTATTTCATATCGATGAACTTTCCTTCAAAATTGATGAACATTTTTCAAAATTGATGAACTATTCTCAAATTGGATGAACTTTGAAAAATGTTCAGTGTGTATAAAAAATGTTCATCATGTATAGAAATTTTGTTCAGCATGCATTAAAAAGGAGTTCATCGTATATAAAAAAATGTTCTACGTGTATTTGAGTATTGTTCACCATACATAGTATTTTCGGACACGTACTGAACATTTTGTGAAAATACGTTGAACAATTTGCGAATACACATTGAACATTGTGTAATATATACTGAACAAAATTAAGAAACATAGTGAACAATTGTATACTCATTGAATAACCAAAATCAAAATAGAAAAAATCAAAAATAATAATATATCCTGAACATTTTTATATCCATCGAACATTTTAAATTATACACGATGAACATTTTTGAAACAATATGAATATATGTGTCGAACAATTTTTGAATATGCATTCAACATTTAATAAAAACGTTGAAATTTTTCATAATATACGATGAACATTTTTATGATACACGACGAACATTTTTGTATGCAAAGGTGAACAATTTTCATAATATACAATGAACATTTTTCTTAATACAATGAAATTTAATGTAATACACGGTGATCTTTTATAAAATTTGGTGAAAGTTTTTGAATACATGAACTTTTTTTCTAATTCGCGATTTTTTTCTTTTCCAAAAAATCACGTCTTTCGAAATTGTTTGTACCAGAAATAATGCGGTTAGTGTTGTTGTTAAATTTCTCGCGCTGTAAGGAATCACTAGGTTGTAGTAGATGTATTGGTTAGGCACGCTGCATCATAACTAAACGGTTCGAGATCGAATCCTGTTGGAGTAGGTTTTTTGGGAGTTTTTTCTCTGCGTGTTCCTAGGCCGGCCCACCAGATAGCGACTGTGGGCGCCAGTTGCCTGTACCGGCGCTTAATGCGCCGTATAGGAGCTCCCCGAGAGGAGTGGGGGAACGGGAGGGAGTGGGCTCGCTGCGGCTAGGGTTAGCAGCGAGGTTGGCTGGGCCGACCGGTTGGCTAGTTGGGCCGGTTGGCCCAGCGTGGGAGGTTTTTTTTTTATCTTTTTCTGTTTTCCAATTTAGCTATTGTTTTTCTAAATAGTTTAGTGATCAAATGAATTTTGTTAATTATGAAACTTTGCACAAAATGATATGCAATGTTTTAGGGTTGCAAGGGCATTTGCAATTTATTTGATTTTTGGTTTGAATTTAAATGTGTTGAACATGTGTTGTCGGGTCTGTTTTAAGTACTTTAGGGGCGTTTTAACAACTCAAATAATGTTAGTTTCTGCATGTAAATTATATAGTGATTATTTTCAACCAAACAAACATTTTTTGTTTTACCGTTTAAAGAAATATTATTTTGAATTAAAATTTAAATTTCAATTTGACTTTGATTTTTATTAAGTGGCAATGTGCATAGTAATCATGATGATATGGCCACCATTAGGGGGGATTACTGTAGCATGATTCTCGGGTTGTTACAAATCGCCTCCACTACAAGAAATCTTGTCCCGAGATTTAAGAGGGGGAGTAAGGGGGAAGGGGTTTGGTTACGAAACTCTAAGAGTCTTCTTGGTCTTGGTTACTCTTCTCGAAGAGGTCGATCCATTACATTGATGTCTTCATTCCTCTGTGTCAGGTTCATTCCATCTTACTTACGAAAAGATTTAGGGGGAAACTCAGGAAGGACGAAGCTCAACACATGTTAGGTACCTAGGGGCTATCTCAGTGAACGAGGCATAGAGGCATCTCTCAAGTTGAAATTCAATAAAGTCATCGAGAGTAAGGTAAGAAGGTACAATAAGGAGTTTCAAGTGGCCAGGCAATCGTTCGATGCCTAATCAGTGGGTGAAAGGGTTTCAGGGCAACGAGAATAAGTATTGCGCCTGATACCAGAATAGATCACTAGGCAGGTGGCCCGTGAATTACATACGAAGTCAAGCGCGAGGAATAACTTTGACAACAGGGTGTACAGGAGAGTTAGGTTTCGATCCTGTGGAACTGTGGGTTATGGGCCAACCACGTGGGTTAAAAGTAGGATAGGTGCTCACATCTTGCACGGTTATGATAGCAAGGCATGCCAGAGAATAACCTATCAGTTATGTCGGCAACAACGTCGGTACCAAGGGCGAGGGACAAAGAGAACCATCTTCCTGCTCGTTAAATGAGGCAGACCAATGGGTAAAGTTCTCATCCATCGATGGTTACTGGAATGTCGTCAACAATAGTAACAGGGTCTTACTGACAGAGTGGTACAACAAGGTGCTTACCTAAGCAGGGAATATTACTGCTCGGTTAAGTGAGATTACAAGAGAAGTTAAACAAAACAATGGAAAAGAAAATGTGTTTAAACACATATTTTAGGGGTATATCCTTCCCAAGGACAAGCAGAGCATGATAACCATGACAGGATATAAAGTCAAAAACCCTTTAAGGTGAGGGGAGAAAAATTTCATGACATTACCCATTCAATGGTGTTTGGATAATTGATAAGGAAATTTTAGCATTGTGCTCCAAATGTTCTTATTGAAAATCTGACTACCACAGACATGCTTCGAGATAGCATTAACATGATCTTCAAGTAAAGGTCAGACTTGGATACTGAAAGGATTCATCAAGAAAAACTTATAAAATAAGTCTTATAATTTCCTCATGGAAGAATGGATAACCTTGCTAAAAAGGAAGAACTATAACAATAGGTCCTCCGGGCAGGTGTGCTATGCATGACATCACCTTATCGGGTCAAATACTAATGTTATAACTCTTGGGAATTTATTCCAACCATCATATCTGACCAAGATTCAGATCTGATTGGTGTTAGGATACCTCAGACTCGGGATGCCTGAGAAGAAAGGTGCAACACAAATTAACGAGATGACATTGTAAAATTCTCGGGAATTGAGCTATGGAAACAAGTTTCGAATCATGAGTTCATCATTAAACCAATGGGAGAATGAGGAGGTGGCTGATGAACTCAGCGACAATTCAACGAGATTTCCAAAAGAGGGATTTCCACAATTATGTCAACAAGGAGATAACATTTGTCAGATCAAATGATATAATGAGGTATGCTCGAGGAAAACATACCCGATTAAACATTGGTTGACAGGTGCGCCCGAAATATGGGCATAGGTAGCCTGATCAATTGTTAGAATGGTGATAGTGCGAAGTATCACTATACCAAGAATTCTTAACAGGTGAAGCAATCCTCACAACATTCTTGATAGAAGACAGTAATACTACAAGGTAGAACATAACCTAAGCTAGATAGCAAGGAAATCAAGGTACAACACAAAACATGAACTAGTTTGTGTTGGCGGAAGGCAAGAATGTTGTCGATGATAACACAAATCATCGAGGGGCAAGGATGGTATTTCCCATCATGAATTCAATTGATATCCTCGAAGAGCTCAAAATGTTGATGATGACCACGACACAAATGTCAAGAGATTTCATGAAGGTGTAATCGACAGGCGATGATATCAAGTCAAAGGAATGATGAAGCGCAAGGTTATTGGAGCCCCGGGTACGTCACAAATTCAGAATCAAGCTTGTTGTTCAAGGCGAAATGATATGATGGGGAAAGTCGACATAAGCTTAGCTCATCGTCAAAATTGTGCTCCGGGAAGGACAAGGTAGCACAGTTAAAAAGTTGCACGATAATGATATAGCCGATCAGGCTAGGAATGACTTGAAGGATTAATAAGCTCATAAGCAACGAAGATTACTTGGAGTTATTGAATCAGAGTGCGGAATTGATTCACTTATTGGTGTCCTTGAGTGTCTAACAACTCAGAACCCAAGGAAAATTGGAATCAGCGAGAAATAATACTTGAAGAAGAACTCATAAGAAGTAATATGGTTTTGTGATATTATTGAGATACCATGGGGTAATACTCGAAGGTAGATCATAAAAAAAGGTTGGACGGGTGCATTGATCTGCAGAGGACAAGTGGTTTAACTCGTCTGAGAAATTGAATCAAAGGGGAACAATATGGTCATGACCACATTTGTAAATGATCAAACCACAGATACAAGAAGAACTTATAACAAGGGGGTAACTATTTTACGAGAAGCTTCCATGATAAGATCTGCATCGTGCCCATGGGCATGAACGCAAAGTTCAAGGTCGACTCCCACTTCTTCAATGTATAACCTTCCATTCACTTCTCGTTTCTTTCGAAATGACATTAGTTGTTGAAAGTATTACCTGGTGCAATACCAGATAAGTATGACCCAGGAAGTCTTTCGGGTTTGCACAGATTAGGGAAGGCATAGGTTCAACCCATCGGGGTATCTTAAAAACATATACTACAAAGTTCAGAAGTAATTAACTCAAGCTCGAAAGCAGAGCATCGTTGGCCATATCAGAGAATAGGATTTACCAATGGCATTATGTATCAGGAAAAGAACTTCTCGAGGTTTTTGTATACAAAGGACACTGTCGGATGAAAATTCAACAAAGGATCTGGCGGTCCATAACGGAGCTGAGGTGAGCATTGGCACACAAGCAATAGAAGAAACAATGCAAAGACATTGGATTATAGAAACAACTGACTAATTCAAGCTCAAATGCAAAGGAGGCATGATTTCCAAATTAAAGGATCAGAAGCAAACACTCTGATTAGGGATGGATAAGTTGAATAGACTTAGGGGTACAATCGATGGCAATCTGATTGGTCGATATCCAGCCCATGTTTAAAATGACGGTTGAGCCAAAAGGATGAATGCCAGGATTCGAATAAGGATTGCAAGCAATCACAACACATTGAATTAACAGACTCAGAATGTTAATGACAAAGGATGTCAATAAGATTACTAGACTTATGGGAATAACCATAATGTAAGTACGCAAGAATTTCAAGAGCGCTAGGCTGTTGAGGAATTTCGGAAGATCGAATGGTATTTTGAAGACTTTTGTGAAATACATGAATCAACTAGGGATGAGCGGATACTCGATAAATGCGAGAAATTATCCATAGGGGTATTCAGGTGGTAAAGAAATGCAAGGCAGTAGGCCGAAAGTATTCTCAAAACAATAAAAAGAATTTCAGGGTATCTTGTAATAACAAGATCAATGGGGAATGATAATAAGAATGGCAAGTGTATGTGGCTATCCATAGAGGTTTACCGATGGAAGGGAATTTGCAAAGGCGGTGGACACAAGTGTCTCGGGGAAACATCGAATAGCATCTTCGGAACCTTCTGGTGGAGAAGTCGATCATCTGGAATGAAGGGGCTCTCCGGAAGGAAGTGGTTACGAGAACCTAGAGTTATAATTAGTAAAATCATTTAACCCGAATAGAAGAGAGATCAGAGTCCTAGAGTATAGGTCAAGGAACAAAAGGTCATAGTACCACCCAAATGGCGGCGTGGGCCCGTAAGACACACAACCATGTTAGTAAAAGTTTTGTAGTGACTAGACTCGACTTCGGCCAAGGAGTATGGAAGGGGAATTCCTACAGGCAGTCGGCTCTGATACCAACTTGTGACGCCCCGATTCAATCGCACACTAATCATGCACGCAAATGTGTATGATCAAGATCAGGAACTCACGGGAAGATATCACAACACAACTCCAAAAGTAAAATAAGTCATACAAGCATCATATTACAAGCCAGGGGCCTCGAGGGCTCAAATACAAGCGCTCAAACATAACGGGCCAGCGGAAGCAACAATAACTGAGTACAGACATAAGTTAAACAAGTTGCCATAAGATGGCTAGCACAAACTGGGATACAGATCGAAAGAGGCGTATGCCTCCTGCCTGTGATCCTCCTAAACTACTCCTGGTCGTCGGCAGCCTGAATGTAGTAGTAGGCACCCTCAGTGTTGTAGGGGTCATCGTCGACAGTGGCGTCTGGCTCCTGGGCTCCAACATCTGGTTGCGACATCCGAGAAGAAGTGGAAAAAGGGGGAAAAGAGGGAGCAAAGCAACCGTGAGTACTCATCCAAAATACTCGCAAGCAAGGAACTACACTACATATGCATGTGTATATGAGTAAAGAGGCAATATCGATGGACTGAACTACAGAATGCCAGAATAAGAGGGGGATAACTAGTCTTATCGAAGACTACGCTTCTGGCAGCCTCCATCTTGCAGCATGTAGAAAAGAGTAGATGGTAAGTTCACCAAGTATCATCGCATAGCATAATCCTACCCGGCGATCCTCCCCTCGTCGCCTTGTGGGAAAGCGATCATCGGGTTGTCTCTAGAACTTGTCTGGGTGTGTTTTATTAAGTATCTGGTTCTAGTTGTCATAAGGTTAAGGTACAACTCTGGGTGGTCCTTTTACCGAGGGACACGGCTATTCGAATAGATAAACTTCCCTGCAGGGGTGCACCACATTTCCAACACACTCGATCCCTCTGGCCGGACACACTTTCCTGGGTCATGCCCGGCCTCGGAAGATCAACACGTCGCAGCCCTACCTAGGCACAACAAAGAGGTCAGCGCACCGGTCTAAATGCTATGCGCGCAGGGGTCTGCGCACATCGCCCATTGCACACTTGCACGTTGCGTATGCGGCCGGTGAGCAGACCTAGCCTCCCTTAGACAAGAGCAGGCGTTCCAGTCCAACCCGGCGCACGCCGCTCAGTCGTTGACGTCAAGAAGGCTTTGGCTGATACCACGACGTCGAGTGCCCATAACTGTTCCCGCGTAGTTTGTTAGTGCGTATAGGCCAGTGGCCAGACTCAGATCAAATACCAAGATCTCATTAAGCGTGTTATTTTGAAGTAACCGCGGACGCCGATCAGGGCCAGGCCCACCTCTCGCCTAGGTGGCCTCAACCTACCCTGACGCTCCGCCACAAAGTAACCATCAGGGGACAGTCGGGAACCCAGGCCCATCACTACCTGGATGGAACCGCCTGCCCCTTCAGCCCCCATCTCCAAATCACTTGCGGGTACTCTACGAGTCGACCCGACTTTAGTCACCATCTGTATAGTATGCATATATGTATAATATATACCCATGATCACCTCCCGAGTGATCACGGCCTGATAGTATAGCATGGCAGACGGACAAGAATGCAGGGCCATTGGTGATAAACTAGCATCCTATACTAAGCATTTAGGATTGCAGGTAAGGTATCAACAGCTGTAGCAATAATGACAGGCTATGCAACAGAATAGGATTAACCAAAACAGTAACATGCTACATTAATGTAATGCAAGCAGTAGAGGGAAGGAGTAGGCGATATCTGGTGATCAATGGGGGGGGGGGCTTGCCTGGTTGCTCTGGCAAGAAGGAGGGTCATCGTCCATGTAGTTGATCACAGGGTATCGGCAGCGGTCTCGAGGTCTACCGGAAAGAAGTAACGAAGGGGGAACACAATAAATAACAGAGCAATTAAAACATCACAAAGCATAACATGGCAATACCTGATGCTAGGGCTGACCTAACGAAGTACTAGGTGATACCGGCGAAGGGGGGAAACATCCGGGAAAGTATCGCCGGTGTTCGACGTTTTCGAACAGACGGACCGGAGGGGGGTGGTTGCATGTTCGCTATGCTAGGGACATGTGGCAGATGAACGGACTGCGTATTCGGTTTCGTCTTGTCTTTCTGAGCAACTTTCATGTACAAGTATTTTCATCTGATAAACGGTTTATTTTATATTAATTATCAAAGTTTTAATGCATTTTCTAGAATTATTATTAATCCGAATTAAAAACAAAATACTTTGTCACCTAGTGATATCCTAGCCATAGTGTATGACAATGGGGCCATGGTCAAAGTCAACACCCAGTCAGCAGGTCAACAGTCAACAGTCAAAGTTGACCTGGGTCAAAATGTGAATAGTGAAGTTGGGCCTACTTGTCATTGATTGATAATTTAACCAAAGTGCTAAACAGGTTTGTTTAGTGATGGGACACATGTCATTGGCTATTAGCACTAATTAATTGGATTGGCTCCATGTGCAAGAACACATACGTGCACTTGGCTGTGCATATACATGCATAGCAACACCTAGTCACTATGCAGGGACTTTGCGGCCATGCCCAAGAAGCGGTAGCAGCAGCAATATGCAGTATCTAGCAGTCGTACAAGGCAGCAGCAATGCAAAGCAGCCAAGCAGCGGAGCAGCGCAAGGAGCAGCAGCTAAGTAGCGGCAGCAGGAAGAAGTAGCAGCGGCAAGCAAGCAGTAGCATCAGCAGTACGCGGTAGGCAGCAGCAGCGGCAAGAGGAACAACAGGTAGCAAGCAGCGGCAGGCATGCGGGCGCGGCCAAGGCCCGGCCGGCGCGCGGGCTGGGTGCGGTCGTGGCCAGCAGCAGCAACATCAGCGCAGCAGCTAGCGACTGAAGTAGAGCAACAGCAAGCAGCAATGGCATGAGCAGCAGCAAGCAGTAGCGTGCGCGGGCAATGTTAGCAATAAACCATGCGTTGTGCTGGTGGAGCCGGTCATCGGTTCATGGCCGTGGCGAGTCTGCAGGTGTGCGTTGTGTACGTAGTTTGTTAGACTCCAGTTTGTTATTAGTTGCATGCTAGGTGATGGCCAAGTCATGTGTGGCCGTTGAGAGAGAGGTGCACATGCTGTGCATGGGCGTGCATGGGTTAGTGGTTAGTTAGAGTCGTGGTGTTAGTGGCCGAGAGATCCGGCTAGTTAGTGCGGGCATGAGGCTGATCTCTTGTATATATGTGCTACATTGAGTCAATGAGAAAGAGCAGCCGTGAGGGCTGAGGGAAACATGTAGTCACGGTGTGCCACCAGGGAAGTGTCTTTGGCAAAGCCATTGTGACCTTTCTTCCTTGGTGAAGTGTGTACGTGTGTGTGTTCCCCTGCTATGTGTGAGTGTTGTGAGGAAGAAGAAGAAGGGCGCTGCGGCGAGGAGGCGGCGCCAACAATTGGTATTCAGAGCAACAAGGTTCGAGGGGCGGCCGTGGCGCGTGGCGGAGGCGGCGGGCGGTGACGTCGTACGTGCGGCGACCGCGGAGGCCGCCGAGGCGCTGCGTGGTGGCGCGGCGGCGCAACACGGTGTGGCGGCGTGGAGGCACTGCATGGCGGCATGGAGGTCGCGGCGTGCAGGGCAATAAGACGCGGCGGCGAGCCGGGCGCGACCGGTGCCTGTTATGGGTGCGCACTGGACGCGTCGGGCGCGTCGGGACTGCGGGCGCGCGTACGAGCGTGCGGTTGACGTTGGGAGGAGGCGTATGTCGCCGTGGTGCTCGAGTCCGTGCTCGAGTTCGGCAACATCCTTCCGGCGTTTGTCGCTGGTGGCTGCCATGCGGTGAGCGTCTGGTGCTGTCGGTCTCGTCGGGCGCGTCGGATACGCGCGGGACGTGCGGGACACACTGGTGCGGTCGGGCTCGTCGGGTGCGCGCGGGACGTGCGGGGCGCGGAGGGACGCTAGGTGTGTGTCGCCGGCAGAGATGGAGCTCGGCGTATGTCGCCGGGGTCGTGACGGAGCACGGTGCGACCGGCGTCAGTGAGCCAGGTCGGGTCCGTGGCGGTGCGACCGGCGTCGATGCGCCGGGTCGGGTCCGCGGCTGGGTCACGGCCGTGACGACAGCAATGACAGGAGCTACAACAACTCCGGTGATGGCGTGGTCATGGTTTAGGGAGAGATTGTTAGCAATAAACCATGCGTTGTGCTGGTGGAGCCGGTCATCGGTTCATGGCCGTGGCGAGTCTGCAGGTGTGCGTTGTGTACGTAGTTTGTTAGACTCCAGTTTGTTATTAGTTGCATGCTAAGTGATGGCCAAGTCATGTGTGGCCGTTGAGAGAGAGGTGCACATGCTGTGCATGGGCGTGCATGGGTTAGTGGTTAGTTAGAGTCGTGGTGTTAGTGGCCGAGAGATCCGGCTAGTTAGTGCGGGCATGAGGCTGATCTCTTATATATATGTGCTACATTGAGTCAATGAGAAAGAGCAGCCGTGAGGGCTGAGGGAAACATGTAGTCACGGTGTGCCACCAGGGAAGTGTCTTTGGCAAAGCCATTGTGACCTTTCTTCCTTGGTGAAGTGTGTACGTGTGTGTGTGTTCCCCTGGTATGTGTGAGTGTTGTGAGGAAGAGGAAGAAGGGCGCTGCGGCGAGGAGGCGGCGCCAACAGGCAACAGCGAGCGCGGCCGGGCGCGGCGGGACGCGCGCGCGTACGGGCGACGGGGCTAGCGGGAGGTGAGTAGACGGACGAAGCTCCGGGTGAGCTCGGGAACGGCGGCTACGACGAGGGATTTGAAGGGGAACGGCGGGGAACGGCCGAGGCTCACAGGGAGAAGGTCGACGGCGAGCTCAACACGGCCAGGGAGGCACCGGGGCGACGGGTCGGCGGCGATGACCGGCGGGGCAAGGGAAGGCCCGCGGGAGCGAGCGCGCTCGCCGGGGCATGGCCACAGCTTGGCCAGGGGGAACAGGGGAAGGCAGGCGCCGGTCAGCGGCGACGCGAGGGCGGAGGTCGCGCCGGCTGGCGGCGGCCGGGAGCGACGGCTCGGGTGTCGGGCGCCCGCTCCATGAGCGTGCGTGCGTGCGTGTGGCGGCGCGGGTGAGGGGGCGAGAGGAGTTGGGGTGGGGACGAACGGGAGGGAGTAGGCTCGCTGCCGCTTAGAGCATCTCCATCCATTGGCCCCCAGGCAGGGGGCGCCTAAAAGCGCCGTCTGGGGTGACCCGGCATAAAAAATGGGCCTGGGGCGAGTTGGCCCCCAACCGCCGCCCCCCAGGGCCGTCCACAGGCGCGGGAAAAAAAGGCAAACTTGGGCTGAAACACGACAATTTTCGGCAAACTTGGGCTTTTATATCCGCAAACTTGGGCCAAAACACGCCATTACATATAAAAACTAATAAAAAAATTGCTGAAGGCCGAGAAGTCGCCGTCGTCGCCGCCATCGTCAGCCTTCTCCTCCTTGACTCGGGCGCCTCTGCTGGACCCCTCCCCGGCTGGTGGCGGCGGCGGCGGCGCGTCGTCGTCGTCGTCGCTGTCGTCGATGATGACGACTCCGCCTTCGTCGCGGCCTCAGCGCGCTGCGCGAAGCGCTGCAGGGCGGCGCGCTGGCACTCCCTCGCCATCTTCAGGGAGTCGTGGTGTGCCCATTCAAGGGTCGCGTTGTCGTCGAGCTCGACCTCGCCGTGCTCCGTCTTCACCGGCGCCAGCCCCGGCTCCGTCTTCATCGGCGCGAGACCCGGCTCCGTCTTCGGCTTGACGAAGCGCGGGGGAGGAGCCGACGAGGAGGCGCGCCAGCCGCCCTCGCTGATGACGATGCCGGCGCTGCGTGTGCGCCGGCCGAGCGGCGTCTCCACCGCGGACTCGTCCTTGACGCCGAGCAGCGTCGGAGTGCCGAAGGATTGAGAGGAAGAACACGACGAGGAAGAAGAGGAGGAGGAGCCGAACCTCCTTGGCGCCTATTGCCCGTCGCGTCAGCGGTGCGCCGGGGCGACGGTCCGCGCCGGGGGGTACGCCAACGGTGGGTTGTTGCCGCCCTCGAGGTGCGTCAGCATGCCGTCGAGGGTGCGGCCGGGGACGCCCCACCAGAGGTGGTGCCCCTCGCTGTTCTTCAGGCCGCCGACCACCGGCGCCCCGTTGGTGGACGCCAGCCGCTGCTGCTGGCGGCGCTTGAAGTACGCCGCCCAAGCCGCATGGTTGTCGGCGACGTACTGGGGGAGGGAGAGTTCGGCGTCGGTGAGGGAGGCGCGCACGATCTCGACCTCGTCGGGGAAGTAGGATGGCTTGGTGACGGCGTCGGGCAACGGGGGAATGGGCACTCCCCCATTGCTGAGCCTCCATCCCGTCGGCCCGGCGCGCATGTCCGGCGGCGCCGGAATGTTCGCCTGGAACAGGAGCCGGGACTCCTGTTCGCGGAGCGAACGGCGGCCGAAGCCATTGGCCGCCACCTCGTCTCCGGGGAAACGCTCGGCCATCGGGGAGAGGAGTGGCTGGGGAGAAGAGATTGGCGGGAGAGGGAGGGCTGGGGTGGGGAGAAGAGCTCGGCGGCGGCGCTTGGGAGAGGTGGAGAGGTGGCACTCAACGCAGGCGAGCGAGACCATATATAGCCGCGCCGCGTCCGCGTGTACGCGTCCGAGGGAGGGGAGGCGTCGGCGCGCGTCAGCGCATCGCCCCGTGATGCGCCGCCCGTGAGGAATCAATGGCAAAGCTGACCGGCGGCAGCCTTGCCATTGATTCCCCGCGGGAAACCGAGGCGTCGGGAGAAGACGAGGCAGGCGGTGTCGCTGACTCGGCTGGCCCACAGCGCTTTCGCGCCAAAAACGATTCGCCCGGCGCCCCCGAGCGCCCCCCAGCGCGCCGGGTTCGGGTTGGGTCCGCCGGCGCCTATTTCGGCCCGAGTCGGCAAAAAATGGGCCCCTGGGGGGCGACTGGGCCGAGTTTTTGGCGCCGACGGCCGAAAAATCGCCTGGGGGGCCTTGTTGGGGGCGCGGCTGGAGATGCTCTTAGGGTTAGCAGCGAGGTTGGCTAGCTGGGCCGGTTGGCCCAGCGTGGGAGTTTTTTTTTATCTTTTTCTGTTTTCCAATTTGGCTATTGTTTTTCTAAATAGTTTAGTGATCAAATGAATTTTTTTAATTATGAAACTTCGCACAAAATGATATGCAATATTCTAGGGTTGCACAAAAAGCAATGAGGGCATTCACAATTTATTTGATTTTTGGTTTGAATTTAAATGTGTTGAACATGTGCTGTTGGGTCTGTTTTAAATACTATAGGGGCATTTTAACAACTCAAATAATGTTAATTTATACATGTAAATTATATAGTGATTATTTTCAACCCAACAAACATTTTTTGTTTTACCGTTTAAAGAAATATTATTTTTAATTGAAATTTGAATTTGAATTTAACTTTGATTCTTATAAAGTGGCAATGTGCATAGTAATCATGATGACATGGCCACCATTAGGGGGGATTACTGTAGCATGATTCTCGGGGTGTTACATCGGCCTACCTGCGGTGCCCATCTTCTGGTATATAAATCATTTTGGTATAAAATAATTGGGGAGAGGACTTTCGGGACGAAGCGCTGCCGCCTAGAGGCAGACTTGGGCAGGAGCACTTTTGCCCTCCGGCGGAGCGATTCCGCCGGGGGAACTTCCCTCCCGGAGGGGGAAATTATCGTCATCATCATCGGCAACAACTCTCTCATCTTGGGGAGGGTTATCTTCATCAACATCTTCAACATAACCAACTCCTCTCAAATCCTAGTTCATCTCTTATGTTCAATCTTTGCAAGGGAACTATAGATTGGTGCTTGTGGGTGACTAGTAGTGTTGATTACATCTTGTAGTTGATTACTATATGGTTTATTTGGTGGAAGATTATATATTCAGATCCATTATGCTATTTAATACCCCTCTGATCTTGAGCATGATTATCATTTGTGAGTAGTTACTTTCGTTCTTGAGGTCACGGGAGAAATCATGTTGCAAGTAATCATGTGAACTTGATATGCGTTCGATATTTTGATGGTATGTATGTTGTCATTCTCTTAGTGGTGTCATGTGAACATCGACTACATGACACTTCATCATATTTGGGCCTAAGGGAATGCATTGTGGAGTAGTTATTAGATGGTGGGTTGCGAGAGTGACAGAAGTTTAAACCCCAGTTTATGCGCTATTCCGTAAGGGACCGATTGGATCCAAAAGTTTAATGTTATGATTATAATCTATTCTTAATACTTTTCTCGTAGTTGCGGATGCTTGCGAGAGGGTTAATCATAAGTAGGAGGTTTGTTCAAGTAAGAACAACACCTAAGCACTGGTCCACCCACATATTAAATTATCAAAGTAGTGAACACGAATTAAGGCAGCATGATGAAAGTGACTAGATGAAATTCCCGTGTACCCTCAAGAACGCTTTGCTTATCATAAGAGACCGTTTTGGCCTGTCCTTTGCCTCAAAAGGATTGCCCTACCTTGCTGCACTTTTGTTAATACTATCGTTACTTTCTCGTTACAAATTATCTTGCTATCAAACTACTCTGCTACTTACAATTTTAGCACGTGCAGACATTACCTTGCTGAAAACCACTTGCCATTTCCTTCTGCTCCTTGTTGGGTTCGACACTCTTACTTATTGAAAAGGCTACAATTGACCCCTTATACTTGTGGGTCATTAAGGCTATTTTCTGGCGCCGTTGCTGGGGAGTGAAGCGCTCTTGGTAAGCGGACATTGGTAAGGAAACATTATTACTGTGTGCTGAAATTTATTGTCACTTGGTACTATTGAAAACAATCCTTTGAGGAGTTTGTTCAGGGTATCTTCACCTCGACCGGAACCACAATTAGTTTCCCCTCAACCTACTGCACCTACTGAAAATATTGAATATGAAATTCCTTCGGGTATGGTAGAACAACTGCTAGCTAATCCTTTTGCAGGAGATGGAACCGAACATCCTGATATGCACTTGATATATGTGGATAAATTTGTGGATTGTTTAAGCTTGTAGGTTTGCCCTGAGATGAAGCTAAGAAGAAGGTTTTCCCTTTATCTTTGAAGGGAAAAGCATTGACATGGTATAGGCTATGCGATGATATTGGATCTTGGAACTAGAATCGGTTGGAATTGGAATTTCATCAAAAAAGTTATCCTGTGCATCTAGTTCATCGTGATCGGAATTATATATATAATTTTGGGCCTCGTGAAGGAGAAAGTATCGCTCTAGCTTGGGGGAGTGTTGGGGATATAACTATTGAGTATAAACCGCCCAGGAGGGGCCGGGTTATACTCATAAGGAGTCATCCGTATTTTAGCCCATGAAGACAAGGAATATGACGATTTACTACAAGAGATGTAAAGGCCTGGGGCCCAAAGGCGGATTAGGGCCTGTAGACATAAACCGCCATGTACTATGTAACTTGTGTTGTAAGATAGGAAAGGGTAGAAACCGAGCCGGACACGTGTATGAGCCAGCCTCGGGATTCTGTAAACCGCTAGGCGTCGACCTATGCATATAAAGGGACGACCTGGCGACGGTTCAGGGACAAGAAACAACAGCTCGAGATCTAGGTAAAGTGGATTCACTCCCTGATCATCGAGACCCCATCAATTCCACCACAACTGGATCGTAGGCTTTTACCTTCACCGCAAGGGGGCGAACCAGTATAAACTCCCCATGTCCTTTGTCCGGTTTAACCCCTTTAAGCTAATCTCATTGCGATGGCTCCACGACTAAGTCCTCACACTAGGACATCTGACGTGATAATTCCACGATAGTTGGCTCCCACCATGGGGCTATCGCACGATGGTTTCGAGTTCTTAAAGGGCAACTTCGAAGGACTCAAGGGATACGCCGTGGGCCGGATGACCAAGAGTCATCGCGGCAAGCTCTACATCGACGACGCAGGCTGGGGCCCCGACGCCGGCTCATCGAGTACGGGTACCGGGTCCCCTTTGGAGGAATTCATGTCTTCATCGGCAAGATCGGCAAACCGGGCCCTGAGCCGGACATCTGCACCGACCTCATCGAGATGGCTTAGCGTGCAAGCCCTGCCCGGGTTCAGCCTGCCATGAAGCGTGCGTTCATAGGATTCATCAATGGTGCGGAGTCTGAACCGGTGTCCAATGGTGAGACGGTCGTTTATTCAGATGGCGAATCATCGACCGGTGAGACTGAGTCACTGTACCAACTGCAAGATGGCCGGTTTGGGGGCTGTTCCGATGGCGACAGTATTCCGGACCCCCTTGAACCGCCGAACCGGGTTGCGATCTTCATGGCCGGTACGCAGCCCACGCAACACACTTCATCAGCATCTGCAATGATTTTCGGATCGGCAGCCGGGGCAGGAGGCCCTGCGCGCCCGCCGGCTCAAGTTTTGTCCGGTTTATTGGACGCCTGGACGACGTTGTTAACCACAGAGGTTACCGCGGATAATCGAGATCAGCATAACACGGAGGTCACAAAGCTGCGGGATCAGATAGCTCAGGCCAAGAAGGACTTGGCGGTTGAGGAAACCAGGATGGCTGAGGTGCGGGCCGCTTTAGATGCTCGGGCATAGCGGATTCAAGCAGAAAATTACCGGCTCATGCTGGATCAGAACGCTTCAAATGACGTGTTGAGGAGGAGGCATCGGTCTCGTCTACCTCCGGTTTATGAAGCAATGAATCTCTTCAACACGCCAGGAGCAGGGACCAGTAATCCGGCAGCAGCAAACCAGATTGAAGCACCCGGGACAGGAGCGTCGGATCAGCCCCGGGCAATGGACCCACCCCGACGGAACCATGACCCGCCTCAGTACATGCCAACACCGCCGGGTCACTTCTCCACCCCTTTGGATAAGATGATCTCTGCGGCGTCGCGATTGGCAGCTATCCCAATGGAAGGCGAGTCTCCAGCAGTGGTTGAGACGCGGCGGGCCAGAGATCTCCTTCAAACGGCTATGGTTCAGCAGCAGGCCTACTCATATCGTCGAGACAGAGTTCATTCGACCCTCCGCCCAAGCCGGAGTTACAGCAGGCACATTGATGAACCGGCTGTATCAAGCAGCGAGCGGAACCGTAATGCCCCTCGAAGGCCTAACCCAGCGGGCGGTGGTGAAAATGCTCAGGACGTGGTGGATAACGGCCGAGCGCGTCGAGAAGCCGAGTTAGCGGCGCAGTACGTGGACCGTCAGCTTACTCCGGTTCATCTGACGACGTCAGTGGAACCAGGTCTTGCTTTCAGCTCTTGGGGAGTGTCGTGTCTCACCCCAGCTCTACGCAATGTGCGGCTGCCCAAGGATTTCAAGGGTCCGCGTAAGGTGCCCAATTACACCGCTGATTTACCCCCCGAGTCATGGGTCGAAAGTTATGAGATGGCAATGGAGATGCTGGACGTGGATGAAGCGGCATGCGCGAAGTACTTCACCATGATGTTGGATGGAACGGCTCGCACTTGGCTGAAAAGTTTGCCAGCTAACTCCATTGGGTCATGGGACGAGTTAAAAGCCCGGTTTATAACGAATTTCAAGGACATGTGCAAGCAACCCATGTCAATTGTGGATGTAGCCGCCTGTGTCCAAGAAGAAGGTGAATCAACAACCCATTGGGTGCGCCGGGTTTCAGAGATTTTGCATTCATCATATCGCATCAATGCCGATACAGCAGTTATAACGTTGGAGGGCAAGTGCCGGTTTAAGCCTCTAAAGTTGAAGTTGGGACGACTCAAGCGTCACTGCAATAACATGGGAACACTTATGGCAGCTCTGGTTAAGTATGCCGACTCTGATAGTACCAAGGATCCTGAGTCTGACGATGAGAAGCCGGGGAAGGGAAAGAAGAACGGCGATGCAAAAGGGCAGCAACATAACCAGGTGAGCCATGGGAACAATGGTAAGCGTAAAGCGGATAGTAATTCAGATTTTGTGGCTAACACCAATGCACAGGACAATGGCCAACGTCTTAAGGGTAAACCGCCCCCGCGGAGTGGAGGATCAGGTGTCAATCTTGAGCGCCTGTTAAATCAGCCTTGCCCAAGGCACGGGACGCGAGAGAAGCCAGCTACGCACCTCTGGAAGGATTGCTTTATTATGAGGGAGTTCAAAAACTCGGATCTCTCCCGGTATGATCATGGACCATCGGGCGGTTCAGGACCCGGGTCTCATGGGGTCGGGTTATGGCGGAGGCAATTCTGGTTCAGGATTTCAAGGTAATCAAGGTGGACATGGAAATCAAGGCAATCAGGGAAACCATGGTGGTTATAATCAATAGGGGGGTCAGCAGCAGCAACAGTCGGGTTACGAGAGCCACCCAAAGTAGTTGAATAGTGGGCAGTATTATGTCTTCACCACTAGCCTATGCAAGCACGATCAAAAGCTTCATAAAAGTGCAGTGAACTCCGTTGAACCGGTGGTGCCCCGTTACTTGCGCTGGTATGAACAACCCATTGTGTGGAATCGAGAGGATCATCCGCCCCGGGTTGATAATCTGGGTCACCTGGCGTTGGTGGTGGCACCTCAGGTCGGAGGTTATAAGTTCACCAAGGTGCTCATGGATGGAGGGAGCAGTATCAACATCTTGTATTATGAAACCTTCCGTCGCATGGGGTTAACAGATACGAATCTTAAACCATCAAACACCGTTTTCCATGGTGTGGTACCTGGTAAATCGGCTTATCCTGTCGGTAAGATAGCTCTGGAGGTTGCTTTTGGAGATGATCACGATTCAAGATCAGAGACATTGACTTTTGAAGTGGTGAAAATCAGGAGCCCGTACCATGCCCTGTTTGGACGGCCGGCTTATGCTAAGTTCATGGCAAGGCCCTTTTATGTTTATCTGCTGCTCAAGATGCCGGGTCATAAGGGGACCATCACTGTCCATGGAAGCCGAAAGATTGCTTTGGAATGTGAGGAAGGTGATGCGGCCTATGCTGAGTCGGTTTGTGCAACAAAGGAGTTGATGTTCTACAAAGACAATGTTGATCCGGCGGATATGACTTCTCTGAAAAAACCAACTACAGAGCATGATCCGGCTTTGAAGTTTAAATCGGCTGATGAAACTAAGCTGGTTGATTTTGTTCCTGGCGATTCATCCAAGCAGTTTAGCATCAGCGCTAACCTGGATACGAAATAGGAAAGCACGCTCATCGAGTTCATTCGTGAGAACCGGGACATCTTTGCATGGAAAACTTCTGATATGCCAGGTGTACCGAGGGAACTCGCTGAGCACACTCTTAATATCGATCCCAAGTTCAAACCGGTCAAGCAGTTTCTCCGCTGTTTCAATGAAGAAAGACGCAAGGCCATCGGTGAGGAAGTAGCCCGGCTCTTGGCAGCAAGGTTTATTGTGGAGGTTTTCCACCGTGAGTGGTTAGCTAACCCGGTGCTAGTACTCAAGAAGAATGGCACTTGGCGTATGTGTGTGTGGATTACATAGATTTGAACAAGGCTTGTCTAGCTGATCCCTTTGCTCTCCCTTGTATTGATCAAATTATTGATGCTACGACGGGTTGTGAGCATTTGAGCTTTATGGATGCTTATTCAGGTTAGCATCAGATCAAAATGGCAGTCAAGGACCAGGAAAAGACAACCTTTATAACTCCCTTTGGAGCCATCTACTATGTGTCTATGCCTTTTGGGCTCAAGAGTGCCCAAGCGACTTATCAGCGGTGTGTGCAGAATTGTCTTCATAATCAGATTGGGCGCAATGTTCATGCTTATGTGGATGATATCGTGGTGAAATCCAGGAAAGCAGAGACGTTAATAGCTGATTTGAAGGAAACTTTTGATAATCTCAGGGTTTATAAGATGGTGCTTAATCCGGCCAAGTGTGTTTTTGGTGTATCGGCAGGCAAGCTCTTGGGTTTTCTGGTCTCTAACAGGGGCATTGAAGCTAATCCAGAAAAAATCAAGGCTATTACGTCCCTGGCTAAACCGGCGTGTAACAATGATGTTCAATGTCTGGCGGGTCGTATTGCAGCGCTAAGCCGGTTTATCAGCCGATTGGGAGAGAAGTCCATCCCTCTATATCAGGTGATGAAAAAGACAGACAACTTTGTCTGGAGCGATGCTGCTAATGCGGCGTTTGAGGATCTGAAGAAGCAGTTAGCCGAGCCGCCTGTTCTTGCTGCCCCCATTTATAAAGAACCATTGCTATTATATGTGCCTGCTAATGCCCGGGCTGTTAGCGTGGCTATTGTGGTGGAGCTCAAGGAGGCAAGAAAGGAGTATCCTGTTCAACGGCCGGTTTATTATATCAGTGAGGTGCTTATTGAGTCGAAGCAGAGATATCCACATTGGCAGAAGCTTGTGTATGGACTTTTTATGGCGAGCCGGAAGCTTAAGCAATATTTTCAGGGCCATCCCATCACTGTGGTCAGTTTCGCTCCTTTGGGAGATATAATCCAAAACAGGGAGGTGACTGGCCGGGTTGCTAAATGGGCTATCGAGCTTGGACCTCATGGGTTAAAATATATGCCTCGTAGATCCATCAAGTCCCAAGCGCTCGTGGATTTCATCAACGACTGGACAGAGTTGCAGGCACCGGAGGATAAACCGGATAACACATACTAGACTATTCACTTCGACGGGTCCAGAAAATTGGAGGGCTCGGGGGCTGGAGTGGTTCTTACTTCCCCTCGAGGTGACAAATTTTGTTATGTTCTCCGCTTGATGTTTCCTTGTACTAACAATGCAGCTGAGTATGAGGCCTTGCTCCACGGTCTTCGGATGGCTAAGGAGATGAACTTAATCCGGGTATGATGCTTTGGGGACTCCGATTTGGTGGCTCAGCAAGTATCTGGTACTTGGGAATCTAAGGATCCACTCATGGCGGCTTATCGGCGTGAGGTAGATGTCATTGCTGGTCACTTCAAGGGTTACCAAGTCGAGCACATTGATCGGCGCAAGAATGAAGCGGCGGACGCTTTAAGCCGACTGGGATCTCAGCGTAAACCGGTGCCGCCCAATGTTTTTCTCGATGTTTTGCATAACCCGTCGGTCAAAATACCAACGGAGCAGGATCTGGCGGTTCCCGACCCGGAGGCTCAATTGGTGGCAGTTCTTCATGCTATCCATGGCTGGACGGTGCCCTACTTGGCGTATATGACCCGGGGCGAGTTACCCGAGGATGAAGTTTTGGCCAGACAGATAATCCGGCGGTCCAAGTCCATGACCATTGTCAATGGCGAGTTACATCATTGCAGTGTCTCGGGGGTGTTTCAGCGCTGCGTTTCTCCTGAAGAAGGTTGTGAGATTTTGCGTGAAATCCACGAAGGGGATTGCGGTCATCATGCCGGTTCAAAATGCCTTGTGGCTAAGGCTTTTCGACATGGTTTTTACTGGCTAATAGCTCATGCTGATGCTGAGGATTTGGTCACAAAGTGTGACGATTGTCAGAAGTTTTCACGCCGGGCCCATGTTCCGGCTCAGGAATTGAGGATGATTCCAATCACCTGGCCATTTGCAACTTGGGGGCTTGATATGGTTGAGCCCTTTAAGAGGTCCAAGGACAAGAAGACCCAAATTTTGGTGGCAGTTGATAAGTTCACTAAGTGGGTGGAGGTAGAGCCAATTAGCAAGTGTGATGCAGCCACGGCGGTTCAATTCATGAAGAAGGTGATTTTCCGCTTTGGTTTTCCACACAACATTATAACAGATAATGGCATGAACCTCTCCAAGGGTGCTATGGAAGAGTTCTGTCAACATGAGCACATCCGTCTTGATGTGTCATCAGTGGCTCACCCCCAGTCTAATGGTCAAGCGGAGAGAGCTAATCAAGAAATCCTGAAAGGTATCAAACCCCGGCTTATGGTTCCCTTGCAGAGGATGCTGGGTTTTTGGGTGGAAGAGTTGCCTTCCGTGTTATGGAGCATTAATACCACCCCAATAGATCTACGGGTTATACACCCTTCTTCATGGTTTATGGAGCAGAAGCAGTTCTCCCAAGTGATATTTCCCATGACTCGCCACGAGTGGCAGCTTATGTTGAAGCGGACAACGAAAGAGCATGCCAAGATGCATTGGACCTGTTAGATGAAAAACGGGACGTAGCGGCAGCTCGTTCGGCGATTTATCAGCAAGACCTGCGGCGTTATCATAGCCGTCGGGTTAAAACCAGAGCTTTTCAAGAAGGCGACTTAGTGCTCCGACTTATCCAAGATCAGACAGACATGCACAAGTTATCCCCACCTTGGGAAGGGCCCTTCATGGTCAGCAAGAATCTGAACAACAGATCATACTACCTCATTGATGTTCGAGAGCACAAAGACTCACGAAAGTCGAAGGAGGAGACCCGCCGGCCGCGGAATATTGCTCATCTTCGGCCTTACTATACCTGAGTCATAGGCTCCTATTATGTACAAATTCTTGACAATGTATATATTATGATCAATATAATAAACCGGCATCCTTGCTAAAGCGGGGCCTCTGCCGTTCGTCTTTAAAAGTTTTCTTGGTTACATGGGGGCTTCTGCTTATAAAGCTGAGTTCTGTTTGTCCATTAATCCGGCTTATAAAGCTACAAAAAAATAGAGCTTGGGGGCTTCATACCCAATATCATAAGGAGCCAAAGAGAGTTTATTGCAAAGCACAACTCAAACATAGGCGCCCACTGAGCACATCTCAAAATATTGCTTGGGGGATCTTTGCTTCTACAAGAACAAAGAATCTACACCTTGCAATAGGCTATAAAAGCCAGGCTTGGAAGCCAGGTGTATTCACCTAAAACCCCGGGTTAACCTGCCTTCATCAAATAAGTCACTCCGCCCAGATAATCCTGGTATGACCCGCCGAACGTTTGGCAAGTCAATCTTATACAGACCCTGAACTTGTCAAAGTTAAAACGATGATTGGTTAATGTGAGGTCCATCTTAAAAGGCTTTGTCAAATGGTTCAACTCAGTGGCCTGGCAGCCCATGAAAAGCCTCGCCTTTTTTGCATATTTTCTTTGCAAATCTTTCTTTTTGCTGTTTATTTCGATGAAGTTTATATTAAAATCGGTGCTTGCTAAACCGGTCTGGCTTTTGAGTGCCAAGTACAAATTTACAAGATGACCGGTGTCAATTGACCCGGCTTGGCTTTCAACTATAACATGTCAGTATACGATCAATTATAAATCGGCGTTTGTTAACCCGGTCTGGCTTTGACTATAAGTCGCTAGTATGATCATCCGGTGTTTATTATAACCCGGTATGGCTTCATTATAAACCAGCAAAGCATGGTGGGAGTTATCAGCACTAAAGATTTGGGTTATCACCCTTACTACAATAAAGTTGATAAATCAACAATGTGATTCAATGACACAGGTATGATGTATTTTATATTTAATTATTCTTGAAAATACAGTCTCGATTATAAACCCTAGCTTTATATTGGGTGTTATGACCTGTTCGGCGGTAAACCGCCAGGACAATTTTAAGTTTATTATATGCAGAAACATGATTGCATAAAGCTGCTAAGGATCATAAGTAGACCAAGTGTTTAAACTAGCCTATTACAAGGCGCTTTGACGGCCCAAAAGAATAACTATTTATCACACAGATGACAGTGTGCAGAAGATAAACCGGCCTCCGGATCATGATTCTTCCTTAGGCTGACTTGAAGGTTGTGGATCATCCTGCGCCAGTTCAACCTCCGCCTCTCCATCCAGTGGCTGGAAGTCAATGGTTGCCCAGTCAATCCTAGTTAAAGCTTGGAAGACGGCTTCATCGCTTATAAGATCAGACGGTTCAACATTAGGGGCGTAGTATGCTTACGGATTGGCGGGATAAGATTTTGCACATCATATACAGATGCATCAACCCATTTGTTGTATGCGTCATAAATCGACTGGTGGAAGGACAAATCAGCCTCTTCAACCAGTTTACTTGCAAGTGGACGCATTTCCTTCGTCAAAGCCCTGAGGTCGTCATTGTCAAAATATGATCCATTTTCTTTCTGGCTGGGATAACCGTTTCGAATGTCCTCCGGATCAGGATCAGATATCCAGGCCTTGGCCCGAGTCAATGCAGACAGAGCACCGGCCCTTGCAGCAGATTTCTTCAATTCCTCAAGCTGGGCAGGCGTCATGGATAATTTTTCCAATGTTTCCTTGATTAAAGTTGGGGGCGGTTTATTATATGAAGCTGTGCAGATGACCTGTTGAACGCCGGTATATAACTGCTCTACCAATGTATAGGCAGCCTTCAGTTTTTTGCGCATGTCCGAGCCAAGATGCGTCACACGGCTACCTGCAATGGTCAAAACATTATTAAACCGGCAGTTTCATGGCTATTATTTGTTTAAAGCGTATGAAGAGGTTATTTACCGAAGACAGCAAAGGTCGTAACATTGATTTGCCGCTTCAAGCCAGCCAGTTCTTCTCTCACCGGATTAAGGGCTGCCTCAGCATCTTCTGCCCGCTTTAGCAAAGTTGCTCTTTCAGCTTCCCAGTCTATCCGTTCGCCTTTAAAGCCATCCTTCAATTGTTCCATGGCTGTTAAAGTGCTGGTCAGCTCTTCTTTATCCTTGGAGGTTTCTGCTTGCTGGGACTTGATATTTTCCTGAAGGTCGGCGATTTGAGATTCCTTTTTGGTCAGATCAGCCTGAAAGAGACAGTTAATGAGTTGGTAATACATCTTTGAAGTCCCAAGCACATAACAAGTTATACACTTGGCACTTGGGGGCTAATGCGGATTGCTTTTTATCAACTGACATTTTAAGTCCCAAGAACATAACAAGTTATACACTTGGCACTTGGGGGCTAATGCATATCGGATCAATTCAAAGTTATGGAGTTTTTCTCAATAAATCGGATTATATTGATGGTTATCAGAAATTTTGGAAACGGCATGACAGAAGATGTACCGGTTCATCCTAAAGGTATGAACCGGTCCATGGGGGCTATGCAAGCAAAAATAAATATTGATTTTACTACAAGTCCCGGTTCACATCAATATTATGAACTGGTTCATGGAGTTGATAATTTAAGCCGGTTCTAAGGAAAACAGAATTTGTGCAAAGTAATTGATATTTACCTCATATCGCTCCTTCATCAAACCTACTAAACCGGCTTCATAGTCGCGGCTTGTGTACAGGCGGTTTAAATATCCAGAATGAATGTCCTGAGCATTGAGGTGGGCATAGCTTGATAAATCTGTTTTCCACTTGTCCTTGTCCATAGCAGAAAACTCTTCCTTGGCACTATGCTTTGATAAAGCGACAAGGTTGCCAGGAGCAGTATGACCAAAACCGGTAATCACAACATAATCTGTGGTGTCATCAATAGTTTTGGCTGGGCTTGGCGGTTTAGCAGTTGTTTTTGCTAGGCTTGGTGGATCAGCAGATGGGCTTGGCGGATCAGCAGACTGGCTCGTCGGATTTATCTCTACTGGTTCAATAACATAAGTATCCTGATCCTAAGGTACCGGATGATCCAGGATAGTATCAGCATTCGGATCAAAAGCCTCTGGGGTCTTCTCTGGTTCAGTGGCCGGATTATCATCGGTCAGTTTATTCAACTTGGCCTTCTTGCTAAGTCTGGCTTTGGCACTGGAAAGGACAGGCACAAAAGTTAGTATAATAAACAAATACAAGGCATAAAGGGTTAAGTGTAATATGCTTACCCAGGAACAGTTTTGAGGGGAGGGAGTTGTGTGGCTGATTACTCACCGGATGATGAATGGGAAGTGCCCTGATAATTTGAGTCAAATGGATTAAGAGGATATCAGAAGTAACCTGCTTTAGGATAAAGTGTGTCAGGAGTATAAGAAACACCTTGACGGCGTTTACGAACCGGAGAGTTCAGTAAACCGGAGGAAGTCACCACTTGGCCGCTATGCCGAGTTGTGCGGCGAGCTTCATGCTGCTGTGTCTTCAAAAGAAAGTGCGGATCTGAATAAGCAAGAGGGCGTGAAAATTTTACTTTCCAGACTGCTCGACGGATTTTTGGTGTGGCACAGGATCTGAGTTGGAAGAAAGAATAATTACCTCTACCTCACCAGCGCGGCTAGCCTCAGCATCATCCTGATAATGATCATTGTCAATGAGGTGTATGAAAAAAGAACCAAGAGAGTCAAGTTCTACCTCTGATTCCAGATTATCAAGTTCTTCCTCATTTGGTAGGTCAGGGGACTCGGCGGTTCTCTTCTTCGCAGGCTTCTTTGTAACCTTGGTCTTAACACAAGGCATTCTCACCAGTTTATCCTGCGGCTTCGCCGGTTTATCCTGTGGTTTCCGCTTCCAAAATGGATCATCGCCCTGCAAAGGTTAGGAAAAGTTATAATAGAGTGTTTACAGGAGGACAGATTAAAAGGAGTGATCCGACTCTTACAGCTGCGGTTTGTTGGAAGTACAGAAGGGACTGAGCCCTACTTTGATGCATACAACCACCGGTTCATCAAGCATTTTCTTGACAGATTCGGTGACTTCATCATCAGTGAGCTGGATGTCAATATGACGCTGAGGGTCTTTCAAATCCCCTGTGTACTCACACATTAAACCGGGGCGCCGGCTTAAAGGCATAATGCTCCAAGAAACCCAGCATCGAACAAAGTCAACGCCTATCAATCCGTTTGCAACAAAAGCTCTGAGCTTTGCAAGCTGGGGTGCATAACTAGCTTGTTCCTTTGCGGTGAGTCGTTGAGGGACTGGATGTTTATTGGTGAGCCGGTGTGGACGATAACCCGGCAGAGGATTTTCGCTGTGTGGAGCTGTGTTTTGGCAATAAAACCAAGTCTAATTCCAGTCTTTGGGGTGGCTATGATGCTTGGCGTGAGGGAAATTAACATCTTTCCTCTTCTGGATTGAAACGCCGCCAAGTTCAGTGTTGGGCCCGTCTGTAAACTTGGTACGGTGGTTTAAGTAAAAGAAGTCCCAGAAAAACTCAACGGTAGGTTCTTCTTGCAGATAAGCCTCGCAAAATACTTGCCAATTGCAAATATTGGACACGGAATTCGGTCCAATATCTTGAGGGCGGATCTGGAAGCTAGCAAGGACATCACGGAAGAATTTTCATCTGGGAGGGCTAAACCCTCGACCCAGATGATCAGCAAACACAATCACCTCTCCATCCTTGGGCTCAGGAGGATTTTCTGGACCGGGAGCTCTCCAGTGTACGACTTCCTTCTTCGCTAAAACGCCAGTGGCAACAAACCCATTTAACTATTCTTCAGTAACTCGGGAAGGGACCCAGTTGCAAGCATAGAACTGTTTGGCCATTTCAACGATAGGCTGGAAAAGAGGATCAATGTCGGTTTAAGGTTCACGGCTGACACATATAAACCGGCGTAAAGACGGAGGAAGAAGACATTGAAACGTATGTACATGATAAACCGGATTTTGACATTTAAGGTGAATTGGCGATTTAAGAGAGGGCTAATGGTACCTAGCGGGTTATCATTTTCTAAAGGTTAAACCGCCTACAATGGTGTGGAAGTTATAGATCTGAAAAATTGCTAAGTATTGCACAAACAGGTTTTACAAATTGACATTATAATTTTGGATCTACCGCAGTTACAAAAACGGAGAAAAATCCAAAACCCTAAGTGGTGCCAGCGAAACAGTTAAGGTCCAGAGGGGATTTTTTCGCTAAAGAAGGGATGTTGTGATGAGGAAAAATGGATTATGGCTACGGCCGCACAGGGAAAATGTCAAGTTTTTATTAAGTACTCATGTGGCAACGAAGTGCAGCAATGAACACCGACGAACACCGAAGAACACCGAAACCCTAGTGGTAGATCTGAGGTGAAAAGGGAGAATACTTACTGAGGATGAAGGAACAACGGAGAGGCGTCGCGTTTTTCTGATCGAATCAGGTTGATGCAGCGGCCGTTGTTGGGGCAGAGGCGAAGGTCGACGATGGCGGTTGTGCTCGAGCACTGAGGCGGCGTGAGGTAGAAGAACGATGAAGAGGCAAGGGGAGAAAAGGAAAGGGACCCTTGGCCATATTTATAAGACAAAGGGATAAGAGACAGGCGCGGGAATCGAGGAGCCCAAAAAATGGATATGTGACAAAGTGGTTGCCTCGATTTTTGGAGGCTCATTAATAAAAGGGAAGTATATGTGGTTTTAATAAGCAGGTGACATCATGGCGGTTTATTACAATCTGGAAGATGACGTCATGGCGGTTTACAGGGTTCACATGAGGATATTAAAGAAGAAGTTTTCTTAAGTCTGGAAGATTGACATGAACATGTTCAAATCAATCTGTGGCCTAATGTTGGGGATATAACTATTGAGTATAAACCGCCCAGGAGGGGCCGGGTTATACTCATAATGAGTCATCCGTATTGAAGCCCATGAAGACAAGGAATATGACGCTTTACTACAAGAGATGTAAAGGCCCGGGGCCCAAAGGCGGATTAGGGCCCGTAGACATAAACCGCCATGTACTATGTAACTTGTGTTGTAAGATAGGAAAGGGCAGAAACCGAGCCGGACACGTGTATCAGCCGGCCTCGGGATTCTATAAACCACTGGGCGTCGACCTGTGTATATAAAGGGACGACCCGGCGGCGCTTCAGGGACAAGAAACAACAGCTTGAGATCTAGGTAAAGCAGATTCGCTCCCTGATCATTGAGACCCCATCAATTCCACCATAACTGGATCGTAGGCTTTTACCTTCACCGCAAGGGACCGATCCAGTATAAACTCCCCGTGTCCTTTGTCCGGTTTAACCCCTTTAAGCTAATCTCGTCGCGTTGGCTCCACGGCTAAGTCCTCACACTAGGACACCTGACGTGATAATTCCATGACAGGGAGGCTTAAGTTAATGTTATATTCATGCCCCTATCATGAGCTCTCAAGAGAAATTATTATTCGGAATTTTTATGCTCGGCTTTCTCGTAATGATAAATCCATGCTCGATACTTCTTTCACTGGTTCTTTTATGAAGAAGACTATTGAATTCCGGTGGGATCTTTTAGAAAGAATTAAACACAACTCTGAAGATTGGGAACTCGATGAAGGTAAAGATCAGGTATTGAACCTAAGTTTGATTGTGTTAAATCTTTTATGAATACCGATGCTTTTCAAAAGTTTTAGCACTAAATATGGACTTGACTCTGTGAATCTTTTGCTACTCACGTGGATCTCCCTAAGGAGAAGTGGTTTCAATATCATCCACCTATTGAAGAAGAAGCTAAAGAACCGGTAAAATCTAAAGAAGATACTATCATTTACAATGTTGATCCAGTTGTTCCCACTGCTTATATTGAAAAACCACCTTTCCCTGTTAGGATGAAGGAACATGCTAAAGCTTCAACTGTGGTTAACAAAAGTCATGTTAGAACACCCAAACCAGCTGAACAAATCAGAGTTGAACCTGGTGTTGCTATGATTAAAGATCTCTTACTCGATAATATTGATGGGCATGTTATTTACTTCTGTGATGAAGCTTCTAGAATTGCCAAACCTGATAAAAAGGATAAACATAGTCCAGTTGTTGACATGCCTATTGTCTCAGTTAAGATAGGAGATCATTGTTATCATGGGTTATGTGACCTAAGTGCTAGTGTGAGTGCTATTCCTTTTTCCTTATATAAACAAATTAAGAATGAAATAGCACCTGCTGAGATAGAAGGCATAGATGTCACTATTAAACTTGTCAATACAGGTACTATATCACCAATTGGGATTCTTAGAGATGTTGAAGTCTTGTGTGGGAAAATAAAATACCCTACTGATTTTCTTGTTCTTAGCTCCCCACAAGATGACTTTTGTTCCATTATTTTTGGTAGACCTTTCTTGAACACCGTCAATGCCATAATAGATTGTGAGAAACAAACTATCGGTGTTAGCTTTGATGATGAATCTCATGAATTTGATTTTTCTAAGTTTAGTAGACAACCTCATAAGAAAGATTTGCCTAGTAAGGATGAAATTATTGGTCTTGCTTCCATTGCTGTGCCTCCTACTGATCCTTTGGAACAATATTTGCTAGACCATGAAAATGATTTGCATATGCGTGAAAGATAGAATCTTTTTCAAACAACAACCTCTGCATAAACACAATTTGCCTATTGAACTCTAGGAGGACCACCTCCACCTAACGGTGATCCTGTGTTTGAATTAAAACAATTGCCAAACACTTCGAAATATGCTTATCTTGATGAGAAAAAGATATATCCTGTTATTATTAGTGCTAACCTTTCAGAACATGAAGAAGAAAGATTATTGGAAGTTCTAAGAAAGCATAGAGCTGCTATTGGATATACTCTTGATGATCTTAAGGGTATTAGTCCCACTCTATGTCAGCACAAGATTAATATGGAACCTGATGCTAAACCCGTTGTTGATCACCAATGTCAGTTAAATCCAAAGATGAAAGAAGTGGTAAGAACGCAAATATTGAAACTTCTGGAAGCAGGTATAATCTATCCTATAGCTGATAGTAGATGGGTAAGTCATGTTCATTGTGTCCCTAAGAAGGGAGGTATTACTGTTGTTCCTAATGATAAGACTGAGCTCATTCCACAAAGAATTTTCACAGGCTATAGGATGGTAATTGATTATAGAAAATTAAACAAAGCAACTAGAAAAGATCATTACCCTCTGCCTTTTACCGATCAAATGTTAGAAAGATTATCTAAGCACACACATTTTTGCTTTCTTGATGGATATTCTATTTTTTCACAAATACCTGTTTTGCAACCTGATCAAGAAAAGACCACTTTTACTTGTCCTTTTGGAACTTATGCTTATATGTGTATGCCTTTTGGTTTATGTAATGCACCTGCTAGCTTTCAAAGATGTATGATTGCTATATTCTCTGATTTTTGTGAAAAGATTGTTGAGGTTTTCATGGATGACTTTTCCGTTTATGGGAAGTCTTTTGATGATTGTTTAAACAATAGTGATCGAGTTTTGCAGTGAACAAACAAATCTTGTCTTGAATTGGGCCATAAAATTTCTGAAAAAGGCATTGAGGTGGACAAAGCCAAGGTTGATGCAATTGAGAAAATGCCATGTCCTAAAGATATCAAAGGTATTCCTAGTTTCCTTGGTCATGTTGGTTTCTATAGGAGGTTAATCAAAGACCTTTCTAAAATTTCTAGGCCTCTGCAAAAGGATATTCCCTTTGTGTTTGATGATGATTGTTTAAAAGCTTTTGAAACACTAAAGAAAGCCTTAATTACTGCACCTTTGTTCAACAACCTGATTGGAACTTGCCTTTTGAGATTATGTGTGAAGCTAGTGATTATGTTGTTGATGTTGTTCTAGGACAAAGACTTGATAAGAAACTGAATGTTATTCATTATGCTAGTAAAACCCTAGACAGTGTTCAACGAAATTATGCTACTACTGAAAAAGAATTCTTAGCAGTGGTGTTTGCTTGTGATAAATTCAGATCTTACATTGTTGATTCAAAAGTGACTTTTCACACTGATCATGCTGCTATAAAATATCTTATGGAAAAGAACTAAACCTAGACTCATTAGGTGGGTTCTTCTGCTACAATAATCTGATTTGCATATTACTAATAGGAAAGGATCAGAGAACCCCGTAGCTGATAACTTGTCTAGGCTTGAAAATTTTCTTGATGACCCACAACCTATTAATGATAGCTTTCTTGATGAACAACTAGCTGCAATAAATGTTTCTAATAGTACACCTTGGTATGCTGACTATGCTAATTATATTGTTGCTAAATACATACCACCTAGCTTCACATACCAACAAAAGAAAAATTCTTCTATGATTTAAGACATTACTTTTGGAATGACCCACATCTTTATAAAGGAGTAGATGGTATTATTAGATGTTGTGTACCTGAGCATGAATAGGAACAAATCCTACGGAATTGTCACTCTGAAGCTTATGGAGGACATCACGCGGGAGACAGAACCGCTCATAAGCTATTGCAATCTAGTTTTTATTGGCCTACTCTCTTCAAAGATGCCCGTAAGTTTGTCTCGTCTTGTGATGGATGCCAAAGAATAGGTAATATCGGTAAGCGTCAAGAAATGCCTATGAATTATTCACTTGTTGTTGCACCATTTGATGTTTGGGGATTTGATTTCATGGGACCTTTTCCTTCCTCTAATGGGTATACACATATTTTGGTTGTTGTTGATTATGTTACTAAGTGGGTAGAAACTATTCCAACCAGTAGTGCTGATCACAATACCTCTGTTAAAATGCTCAAGGAAGTTATTTTCCCAAGGTTTGGAGTCCCTAGATATTTAATGACTGATGGTGGTTCACATTTTATTCATGGTGCTTTCCGTAAAATGCTTGCTAAGTATGATGTTAACCATAGAATTGCATCACCTTATCATCCTCAGTCTAGTGGTCAAGTTGAACTTAGCAATAGGGAAATAAAATTAATCTTACAAAAGACTGTTAATAGGTCCCGGAAGAATTGGTCTAAGAAATTAGATGATGCACTTTGGGCTTATAGAACAACTTATAAAAATCCTATGGGTATGTCTCCATATAAAATGGTTTATGGAAAAGCTTGTCATTTGCCTCTTGAGTTAGAACATAAAGCATATTGGGAAATTAAAGAACTCAATTATGATTTCAAACTTGCTGGTGAAAAGAGGTCATTTGATATTAGCTCATTAGATGAGTGGAGAAACCAGGCTTATGAAAATGCAAAGTTATTCAAAGAAAAAGTTAAAAGATGGCATGACAAAAGAATCCAAAAGTGTGAGTTCAAAGTTGGAGAATATGTTCTTTTGTACAACTCTCATTTTAGATTCATTGTAGGAAAACTCCTCTCCAAATGGGAAGGACCCTATGTCATCGAGGAGGTCTATCGGTCCGGATCTATCAGAATAAATAATGTTGAAGGTACTAACCCGAAGGTTGTCAATGGGCAACGAATAAAACACTATATCTCAGGTATGCCCATTAATGTTGAAAGCAATATTATCCAAACTTTGACACCGGAAGAACATGTAAAGGAAACCTTCCGGAACACTCCAGAATCATGAAAAAGGGAGGTACGTGATACGGTAAGTAAACGGACTCCGAAAAATCCACAAAAATATTTTTTGTCAGTTTTGGAATATTTAAAAAATTAGGAAAATAAGAAACTTCCAGGAAATTGACCCTGGTGGGCACGATACACCAGGGCACGCCTGGCATGCCAGGTGCGCCCAGGTGGGTTGTGCCCACCTCGGGCACTTTCCGGACTCCGTTTTTCTTCCGTTCTGCTTGTTCCCCAAGATAAAAAAAATCTTTATATACCTCCCGAACCTGTTGACCTCCGTATCGCGAAGAAATCTCCTGTTTTCTTTTCTTGCTGTTTTCTGTCAGGTCCAATCCATCATGGCTGTTTCAAGCTCCTCCAAGGACAAGTTCTTCAACAACGTCATCAACCCATATTTGCGGGGGGTGATGTAGCACCCTCAAGCTATCCATATGCATGATGGGGTGCTACATATCCGCGATGTGCAAGGACCCAAGGGGACTGGATCCGTGGAGGCCAGGCTTGAAGCTATGGAGCAGCACATCTTCAGGTGCAATGGTGGAACATGGACTTCATGCCAATCACCTCATGATCACGGACTACATCCGTGATCTCAAGGTGGATGGCAAGTCCATAAAGGACATCATCTTCTCCCTCCATGAGCAAATAAACTTCCTCCATAGCCAGATCCACGACCTTTAAAGCCAAGTCTTTGAATATGAGGCAAGGTTTAAAGGTATGAGTTTGGCTGCCAGTTGCAGGATCCTGGAGACTCACTCTTCCTCTTATGATGGTGAGCCTCTTCCATGGAAACCCGAGGACAAGAAACCTCCTACTTCATCACCACCGCCTCCTTCTTCACCACCAAAAGAAAACTGAGTATCGGGTATGGGCACTCCCCTTGGATTTCGCCAAGCTTGGGGGAGGTTCCCCGGTATCGTATCATCTCCACTATCTTTTGCCTTTACTTTCTTAGTTCGATCCTTTCCTTTCAAGAGTTTGCTTAGTGATCAATCATTGTAATCGCGTGCGAGATATATAATAAAGTTTAGTTTGAGTTTTGTCTTCTTTACTTTCTTGTTTCAATAAAAAAGAAAGGAAATAAATGAAAATTATCATATGCTAAACTTATGGTAGTTGATGGCATTACACAAGGGAAAGTGTAAGTAGGAAATTTTATTGTAGATTGGCAAACATAGCATTGGTTAATGATGCAACTCATGAAAAAGTTAATAAGGGAAGAGAAGATTCACATACAAATACTCTATCCTGGAAATCTTTTGTGATTGTGGGCACCCATCAAAATATTATATGCCAAAATTGTTGACATTGGACAAGGAAGACAACTTAATGATTTATGTTTGTTCATATTCACATAGAAGTTATATTTTCATATATCCTTCAACATGTGGTGCTTGCCCCTATCTTTGCTAACCAAAAACTCTGCACTAAGTAGAGATACTACTTGTGCGCCCAAATCTTGTTTGAGAGTCCACCATACCTACCTATGGATTGAGTAAGATCCTTCAAGTAAGTTGTCATCGGTGCAAAAAGGGCAATAAAAATTGCTTCTAAAAGTGTGAGATCATTTAGTGTAAGGGAAAATTGAGCATTGTACGAGCTTGTGATGGTGAAGAATAAAAGCGACAAACCGCATAATAAAGGTTGCCATCACAAGGGGCAATATAACGTGACATTCTCTTGCACTAAGGGGTCGAGCATATAAACAAAAAGCGCATGGCAACCTCTGCTTCCCTCTGCGAAGGGCCTATCTTTTACTTTCATGTATTTACTTTCATGCAAGAGTCAAAGTTTTTCTCTCTATCCCTTTTATTTTTCTCCTTTGGCAGGCATCATGTGATGAGGAAAGATCTAGGCACATATATCTAGTTGAATATGGGTAGCATGAGTTATTATTGTTGACATCACCCTTGAGGTGAATGCATTGGGAGGCGAAACTATAAGACCCTATCTTTCTATGTGTCCGGCTGAAACGTTTTGCTTATGTGTATGCGGTGAGTGTTAGCAATCATAGAAGACTAAATGATGGTTGAGTATGTGGACTTGCCTAAAGGCTCCTATACGTGACCCTTCCTGAAAAGATGATGAATTATAGTTGCAAAGTTGACTAAGAACATAGTTTCTTGGTTTCCAATAGAGTTCATGCTTTATACTTCAATGTTGTGATGAATTGTCACTTGTTCATGATTAGTCCATGATAAAAGTTCTATGATAAAAGTTTTATGTTAAAGTTTTTTGTTGTTATAATAAGTTACATGATGCTGCTATGTCCATATTTTGGTTTTTATCGACACCTCTCTCTCTCTCTCCCTCTCTCTCTCTCTCTCTCTCTCTCTCTCTCTCTCTCTCTCTCTCCCTGTCTCTCTGTCTCTCTATCTCTCTCTCTCTAAGCATGTGGACATGTTTTTCGATTTCGGTTTTCGCTTGAGGACAAGCGAGGTCTAAGCTTGGAGGAGTTGATACGTCCATTTTGCATCATGTTTTTCTACTGTTATTTATGATGTTTTATTGTATAATAATGCTCTTTGGAGTAATTCTAATGCCTTTTCTCTCATAATATGCAAGGTATACACAAAGGGGGAGAATTCTGGCAGCTGGAAATCTGGACCTGAAAAAGCTACGTCAAGCTACCTATTCCGCTTAACTCCAAATGAGCTGAAACTCCACGAGGATTTTTTATGGAATATTTAAGAATTATTGGAGCAAATAAGTACCAGAGGGGGGCCACCAGGTGGGCGCAATCCACCTGGGCACGCCAGGAGGCCCAGGCGCGCCCTGGTGGGTGCTGCCATCCTCGGCCCACCTCCGGTGCCCATCTTCTGATATATAAGTTATTTTGACCTAAAATAATTTGGGAGAGGACTTTCGGGACGAAGCGCCGCCGCCTCGAGGCGGAACTTGGGCAGGAGCACTTTTGCCCTCCGGCGGAGCGATTCTGCCGGGGGAACTTCCCTCCCGGAGGGGGAAATCATTGTCATCATCATCACCAACAACTCTCCCATCTTGGGGAGGGCTATCTTCATCAACATCTTCAACAACACCAACTCCTCTCAAACCCTAGTTCATCTCTTGTGTTCAATCTTTGTACCGGAACTATAGATTGGTGCTTGCGGGTGACTAGTAGTGTTGATTACATCTTGTAGTTGATTACTATATGGTTTATTTGGTGGAAGATTATATGTTTAGATCCATTATGCTATTTAATACCCCTCTAATCTTGAGCATGACTATCATTTATGAGTAGTTACTTTCGTTCTTGAGGTCACGGGAGAAATCATGTTGCAAGTAATCATGTGAACTTGGTATGTGTCGGTGTCAAAACTGGCGGATCTCAGGTAGGGGGTCCCGAACTGTGCGTCTAGGCGGATGGTTACAGGAGACGAGGGACACGATGTTTTTACCCAGGTTCGGTCCCTCTCGATGGAGGTAAAACCTTACGTCCTGCTTGATTAATATTGATGATATGGGTAGTACAAGAGTGGATCTACCACGAGATCAAGGAGGCTAAACCCTAAAGCTAGCCTATGGTATGATTGTTTGTAATGTATGTTGTGTCCTACGGACTAAAGCCCTCCGGTTTATATAGACACTGGAGAGGGCTAGGGTTACACAAAGTCGGTTACAATGGTAGGAGATCTACATATCCGTATCGCCAAGCTTGCCTTCCACGCTAAGGAAAGTCCCATCCGGACACGGGACGGAGTCTTCAATCTTGTATCTTCGTAGTCTTGGAGTCCGGCGGATAATGATAGTCCGGCTGTCCGGACACCCCCTAGTCCAGGACTCCCTCAGCAGCCCCCGAACCAGGCTTCAATGACGATAAGTCCAGCGCGTATATAGTCTTCAGCGTTGCAAGGCGGGTTCTCCCTTCAAGTTCCATGTACCTGCCGAACAGTGTCCGGCTTCACCATAAATACTGTGTTTCTCGGCTTCTACGCCCAATAATGGTATTTTTCCATGCGTCGCACGAATGCGAAAAGCCAGGGCCTATTTTACGTTTCACCCCCCAGTCGTGCGAGTCATCCGCCTATAAAAGAGGCAAAAATCCAGATCCAAACCACACCATCCTCCTCCCGCGAATTCTTCATCGGAGCGCTTTTGACCTAAAAATCCATTCCATCATGGACCATCGATGCGGCTCTTCTTCACGCACTCCCAGCCCACCGCCGGGGAATTGGAGGAGGTGCTCTGTTTCGCACATCGAGCTAGCAAAGCTCCAAGCGGGGGGATTTCTCCCTCCGGCCTTCATGGTCCTGGTCCGAGCCGGGCTGGTCACCTATCAAGGTGGGAGGCAAGCGAAGGCTACTCCAAGCCCCAATAAAGGGGAGCGAGTATGCTTCGTCCCCTATCTGATAAGGGGACTCAGATTCCCGATACATCCGTTCCTCCGCGGGCTCCTGGAGTTCTACGGACTCCAGCTCCACCACCTCACGCCCGCCTCTGTCCTGCATATCGCGGGCTACGTAGCTCTTTGCGAGCTATTCCTGGGCATTGAGCCCCATTTTGCATTGTGGAAGAGGCTGTTCTGCCTCGTACCCTGTTCTCACGAGGGGTCCATATATCAAGTGGGCGGCGCCAAAATATAGCGCATCGCCGGGACCGGATACCCATCCGGTACTCCCAAGAAGGCGTCCGAATACTGGCCCTCAGAGTGGTTTTACATAGGAGACGCTCCGCTGCCGGACCCAGTCCGGATTGGCCTCCCGGAGTTTTGTGCTGCTCCCCTGAAGAAACGCCTCAGCTGGCGCCCCCGGAGCCCCCGATTGGAGGAAGACAAGAGCGTCCATTACTTGATGGGCCGAATAAGATTACTGGCCCATTCCGGGTTGACCATGATTGGAGTCATGATGACATGCATCATGCGGGGGGTACAACCATTGCAGTACAGAGGCCAACCTATGTGGGATTTCAACGGGGAGGACGATGCCACCCGTCACGGCCGCAAAGGGCCGGATTCGACCGAGGATCTGGTAGAGATCCTTTCCAGCCTGTATAAGGGGGAAAAGGAGGACTTCCTTCGAACGACCCCTTTGAATGGGTTTTCCATGATCAACCCTAGAGGATGGGTAAGCGAACACCTTTAAAGGTTCAACCCATTCTCTCGAAGTTTAAGCTTCTTTACATTATGTCTTCGGCGCAGGGTCTACGCCGGACTGTGGAGGACATGGTAAGTCCTGCTCCGCAACCCGAGGATCCAGAAAGATCCTTGGATCCGACCTTCGAAGAGGACCCGGACATCGAGGTGGAGCTGATCGACGGGGTATTTCACCAGCTCAGCATGGATAGTGCTTTGGTTGCCATTACGGCGGACTACCCCGGACTATATCCGGCTTCTCAGGTGACCATGACCGAGGTCCGAACACCATTATCTCTTCCTTTCCCCTTTCTAACCTTCGCGAACGATGGTATGTTACAGGAAGTGCCTTTACGGCAGGAAGCCGAGCCCGCGGCGGCTGACCAACAGAGGCCAGTCCGGACCAGCAGGCGGAAAAGGAGCGCGGTGCGGACGGAAATGTCGCCGCAAAGGTATAGCTCGTATTTGAATTTTTAGAGCAACGTTCCTAGGAAACGCCTGAGTGCTCATGATCTTTGTAGGAGAAAAAGCGCTCGCCGGACTGCGGGCGCAGAACTTGCTGATCCAACCTACACCGGCCAGGCTCCAGCGCCCGGCCTGGAGGGTGAGGCAAGCGCAAGACGCGGGCCGGATCCTTCTCCAACGGAGGACACCGACAGACTGTCCTCCACCAAGTCTAAGGTGGAGAGCGCCATGAACCATAGGCGCCACCGGACAGTATTTCATGAAGCATGCTTCTCCCCTGAGGCATTGGATGCCTTTAACGCAGGGGACGCGCATCTCCGTGCCGCTCAAGATGGTTTTACCAGAGCCACGGAGCAGTATGTGAAAGACATACGGGTAAGGGAATTTTAATGGTTGTATATACCAGTAGCCCCCGAGACTTAAAGTAGTTATGTTAACTGATTTAAGGATCATTTGAAAACGCAGGCTCTTACCGAGAAGAATGCCCAGCTGTCTCGGGAGCTGCAAGATTGCAAGGCCCAACTTGAGGCCGCACTTGCTGCCGCAGGAGGAGACGCAGAGACCCCTCCTGGTAACACATTTTTATTAATAAATATAAGCGCTGTGCGGCGTGCGCGCAAGTCTAATAATGACATTGCAGGTGCCGCCGGACAAGATCCGGACAGGCAAGCATTGCTGCGCCAGCTGAAGGCCGGCGAGAGTGTGCTGAATAGGGTGCAACAAGAAAGGAACAAGCTCCAGGATGCCAATGCCAAGCTCGGAGAAGAGCTGAAAGGCGCTCGGGCCGAGCTGTCCGGCTCCGTTAAGGAGAATCAGCGGCTTCGTCGCGACATTTATAGTAAGTGCTTGAGCGAACTCCTTTTAAAAGAAGAGTTTGGCGAAGAAGCAAATTGACATAGTATGTCTTGTAGCTATACTCACAGGTCGCCCTGCGGAGGAGATGCCCGTATCAACGGGTGATCAACTTCCCGAGCTGCTGCAACTGCTCGAACGGGTTCGGCAGGCAATGAGCGGCGTCGTTCAAGCTTTATGGCCAGCCCTCACCCTACCCGAGGGCCTCGGGGAGCTTGCGGAGAAGCTACAGGGAGTGCGGCAGTGCTTCCGTTTGTGGAAGATTTCGGCTTGCCGTCAAGGTGCCAGGGAGGCTTGGGCCATGGTGAAGACGCGGTATAAGAAGGCGGATCCCAACCATATGGCCGAAGTTGGACCGGTGGGGCCCGATGGGAAGGAGATCCCTGTGAGTTTAGTATACAGCCAAGTAGAGTTGGCTGCTAAGTTTTCCCAATGGGACTGTAAGTTAGAAAGCCTGTTACACGGGATTGAGGAGGAATACAATCAATAAATTTGACAATGTATGTTTTCCTTTGAAGTGACATGTGAAATGCCTTCTAGCCGGATTGTAGATCGGTCTTTGCCGACCTTTTCGCTTCAACCTCGGGACCCTAGAGTCCGGAGTGTGTCCGAATACCCTTTTGGTTAAGAAACAACCGTGGTATGCATGAGACCAGGCGTAGGGGTCATTAGTGCTTTATCAGACAAGTGCCCAACTAGTTATGTTATATTACATGGTTAGTAAGAAACATCTTCCAGGGAGAATAGTTCCATTAAGGGTTCCTTTCCCTGGGAGGCATGCCCTAAAGTGCATGTCCGGACTGCAAAGAAAGCAGTAAAACATCTGGGGGCAGATAGATAAATAGGTAAAAAGTCATCTTTTAAGTCACCGACCGAATATTCCCTTAAGAACGCTAGCTTTCGGCTTCACCCAGTCTGAGGTACACATCCGGCTGACCCGGCAGTAACAATCGCAGAGGTGGTCCCTTTACCTCCTAGCCGAACAATCGGGAACGTAGGGGTAAGCACAGGAGCCAGGCAACCCAGCTTGGCCAAAACTTAAGTCATATCGATGCATATAATGGCGAGTAAAAGGTACATGTGGAAGCTGGACACATGTGCTGGGTATGAAACCCGTGTAATTGAGCTTCTGTAAAAGAAGCTCCCAGGAATAATGAGTGCGGATGGCACATCATGCGTATGCAAAAAAATGCGAAAATAGGCCTGTAAGGGCTTTTTAAATAAAAAGGCATAAAAAGAGAAACAAAAGACAGTCGAAGTGTAAAAGTTTGGACGGGGGAAGGGGACGAACTCTTAGTTCGGCGCTAGGCATAGAATCGTCGGAGGCGGGCTGCGTTCCATGGGTTCGGCTCGAGTCGGTTATCCGATGCATTTCGTAGACGGTATGCTCCGCCGGTCAGGACTTGATCGATAATGAAGGGTCCCTCCCATTTGGGCTTGAGCTTGTCCTTTTTCTTGTCCGGCAGGCGTAGAACTAGTTCACCAACGTTGTAAGTCTTGGCCCGTACTTCTCTGCTTTGATATCTTCGGGCCTGCTGCTGATAAAATGCGGAACAAGCCTTCGCGACGTCACGTTCTTCCTCCAATGTGTCCAAGCTGTCCTGCCGATCAAGCTCGGCCTCTCTTTCCTCATACATGCACACTCGAGGTGAGTCATGAATAATGTCACAGGGCAAGACTGCCTCTGCGCCGTATACCATAAAAAATGGTGTGAATCCGGTAGTACGGTTAGGCGTTGTCCGCAGCCCCCAGAGTACGGAGTCGAGCTCCTCGACCCATTGTGTGTCGGATTTAGTAAGTGACCTCACTAGTCTGGGTTTAATGCCGCTCATTATTAGACCATTTGCTCGTTCCACTTGACCGTTGGTTTGAGGGTGATAAACTGAAGCGTAGTCGAGCTTGATGCCCATTTTTGCACCATGACTTAACCTCGTCGGCTGTGAAGTTCATGTCGTTGTCGGTGATGATGCTGTGGGGGACTCCGTAACGGTGTACTACCCCTGATATAAAGTCTATCACTAGTCCGGACTCTGCCGTTTTGACCGGTTTGGCCTCTATCCATTTGGTGAATTTATCCACCATGACCAATAGGTACCTTTGCTTGTGGGTTACCCCTTTAAGGGGTCCAACCATATCAAGCCCCCAGACTGTGAACGGCCAGGTAATGGGTATGGTTTTGAGGGCGGTGGGCGGCATATGGCTCTGATTAGCAAAGAGTTGACAACCAACGCATCGCTGGACTAAGTCCTGCGCGTCTGCCCGGGTCGTCGGCCAATAAAATCCTGTACGGAATGCCTTTCCTACAAGGGCCCGGGCTGCTGCATGGTGTCCGCCTAGTCCGGCATGAATTTCAGCCAGGAGGTTTCGCCCTTCCTCTTCGGAGATACACCTCTGAAGGACTCCGGTTGTACTTTTCTTATAAAGTTCTCCCTCATGGACCTTGTAGGCTTTCGATCGCCGGACTATGCAGCGGGCCTCGTTTTGGTCTTCGGGAAGTTCCTGCCTAAGTAAGTAGGCTAGGAAAGGTTCTGTCCACGCGGCGATTACTGCCATTATGACGTGGGCTGAAGGTGTTATGTCATCTGCTGAATCACCGATTGGTGCGGTTTTTCCGGTTTGTCACTACCGGGCTCCTCTTCCCATAGTACAGATGGCTTGAAGAGCCGTTCTAGGAAGATATTTGGAGGGACAGCATCACGTTTTGCCCCGATGCGTGCCAGTACATCGGCCGCTTGGTTATTATCTCGGGCTATGTGATGGAATTCGAGTCCTTCAAACCGAGCTGACATTTTTAAGACAGCGTTGCGATATGCTGCCATTTTCGGATCCTTGGCGTCAAAGTCTCCATTTATTTGGGATATTGCAAGGTTTGAATCCCCGCGCACCTCTAGGCGTTGAATACCCATGGAGACTGCCATCCGGAGACCATGTAATAGGGCCTCATATTCGGCTGTGTTGTTGGAGTCTGTGTACATTATTTGAAGTACGTACTGGACTGTATCCCCGGTTGGGGACGTCAATACGACGCCAGCCCCTAGTCTGGCCAACATTTTAGAGCCGTCGAAATGCATAACCCAATTGGAGTATGCGCCGTACTCTTTAGGGAGTTCGGCTTCGGTCCATTCAGCGACGAAGTCAGCCAAAACTTGTGACTTCATAGCTCGCCGAGGTTTGTAAGTTATATCGAATGGTAAGAGCTCAATGGCTCATTTTGCAATCCTGCCCATTGCGTCGCGGTTATTTATAATGTCATTGAGTGGTACTTCAGAGGCCACTGTTATCGAACACTCTTGAAAGTAGTGTCGGAGCTTCCGGGACGCCATGAACACCGCATATGTTATCTTCTGATAGTGCGGGTAACGGGACTTGCAGGGGGTTAACACAGTGGATACATAATACACTGGTTTTTGAAGAGGGAATTTCTGCCCTTCTGTCGCTCGTTCGACGACGAGGACCGCGCTTACAACTTGATGCGTTGCTGCGATGTATAACAACATTGGTTCGCCCAGAGTGGGCGCAGCCAGGACTGGATTTGTTGCCAATATGGCCTTTATTTCTTCGAGTCTGGCAGTGGCAGCATCCGTCCACTCAGAGTGTTCGGTGCGCCTGAGGAGGCGATAGAGGGGCAACGCCTTTTCTCCTAGACGGGAGATAAAGTGGCTTAAGGCTGCCACGCATCCTATTAACTTTTGTATTTGTTTGAGGTCTTTTGGAGTATCCAACTGTGACAGAGCTCGGATTTTAGCCGGGTTTGCTTCAATTCCTCTACCGGATACAATGAAGCCCAGTAGCTTTCCGGCTGGTACGCCGAAAACGCATTTTTCCGGATTCAGCTTGATGTCATATGCTCTGAGGTTGTCGAATGTGAGCCTCAAATCGTCTACTAGAGTTTTGACGTGTTTTGTTTTGACGACTACGTCGTCTATGTATGCCTCGACTGTTTTGCCGATCTGGGTGGCCAGACATGTTTGAATCATGCGCTGATATGTTGCGCCGGCATTTTTAAGTCCGAAGGGCATCGTGTTGAAGCAGAATGGTCCGTATGGAGTGATGAATGCCGTTGCGGCTTGGTCTGCTTCCGCCATCTTGATTTGATGATAGCCAGAGTATGCGTCCAGGAAGCACAACGAATCGTGCCCTACGGTAGCATCGATAATTTGGTCGATGCGGGGGAGAGGGAAGGGGTCCTTTGGGCAAGCCTTATTGAGGCCGCGAGAGGGAAGGGGTCCTTTTAGGATGTTTAGGCTGTGTTTTGCCAATCTGCATGGGATTCCGGGCATATCCGAAGGATGCCAGGCGAAAATGTCCCAGTTTTCCCGAAGGAATTCGCGTAGTGCGGCGTCTACTTCGGGGTTCAATTGTGCCCCAATGGAGGCCGTCTTTGTTGGGTCCGTTGGATGGACCTGGAATTTTGTTATTTCATCTGCTGGTTTGAAGGAGGTGGACTTGGATCTTTTATCGAGTATCACATCGTCCCTGTTCACCGTGGAGCGCAGCACGGTGAGTTCTTCTGCCGCTAAGGTTTCGGATAGTGCCTCGAGGGCTAGTGCGGCTGTCTTGTTTTCGGCGCGGAGTGCTATGTCCGGATCACTAACGAGAGTGATTATTCCGCTGGGCCCAGGCATTTTGAGCTTCATGTACCCGTAATGAGGTACCGCTTGAAAGATTGTGAATGCCTCTCGTCCTAATATGGCATGATATCCGCTGCTGAACGGGGCCACTTGGAATGTGACTTCTTCGGATCTATAATTGTCCGGCGAGCCGAACACCACATCGAGTGTGATTTTTCCAGTGCAGCGCGCTTCCCGGCTAGGGATTATTCCTCTGAAGGTTGTGCTGCTTCGCTCAATACGGCTCCAATCGATTTCCATTTTTCGCAGAGTTTCCTCGTAAATGAGGTTTAGTCCGCTGCCGCCATCCATGAGGACTTTTGTCAGTCGAAAGCCGTCCACTATGGGACTAAGTACCAGTGCGGCTGGCGCTCTGGCTGTTCGGAATTTAGGCTCATCGCTGGCGTTGAAGGTAATAGCTGTGTCGCTCCATGAATTTGCTGTTGCTACTTGGTAGACTTCGGCGAGTCCGCGGATTGTTCGCTTTCGCATATTGTTTGATGCGAAGGTCTCGAAGACTGTTGATACCGTACTGGTATTGTTGGAGTGGTTTCCCGGAGCTAGAAGCTCCTCGCCACTTTTGGCCACCTGCCGTAATATCCAACATGCTCGAAGGCTATGAGTTGGGATGGCTCCCTCTGTACTATGAAGCTTACAGGGTCCATTGAGCCATCCCTCCAGTACGGTTCCGTTTCCCTTATTGGGTTTTTGTTTTTTCGTTTTTGCATCTGGGGCCTGAGTGTAAGGCGCCCTTTTGCTGCGGACTGGGTTTGGGGCCGGATTATCCCAAAATTGACTTTCGGTTTTCCGGAAACTCTCCATTGCACAGTACTTTCGTACTATGGACGCCAGATCGGCGAAACGTGTAATTTTGCTACGATCGATGGCGTTCAATATTCCCTTGTCCGTGCAATTATTGCAGAAGATTGAGATTGCGTTTTCCTCTCGGCAGTCCTTTATCCTGTCCATAACCAGGAGGAATCTGGCCCAGTAGTGGTGTACTGTTTCAGCGGGCTCTTGCCGTATTAGAGATAGATCGCATATGTCTGGGCGGGTGGGTGGACTGAAGTCCGGATCCCTGCCCATCTTGGGGCTCAAAGGCCGAGGGGTTTCCGAATTTGGAAGCTTGGTTTGCTGGACACAATCCAGTGAGTCCGGAGCGATGCATGATTTTAAGTTCAATGCTCGATCGAAGTCCGTCCCTCTGCGGAAATCCGGCGTGGAGGGTTCGGGAATCCGGACATGAATAGTTTCCAATACAGGCAAAGAGTTGCCGTATTGCTCCTCTACCACTGCGACGTGGTGGGTGGCCTGGGGAGAGTTAATCTCTCTCAGATCGGTTTTAAGCCCAATCTGGTTGTAGTCCGTAGCGACTCCCAAGGCGGCGATGCGATCCAAGAGCTCGTTAACAGACGAGAGCTCTATTGGATCCAACTGTTCGGCAGCTTTCGGGCTGACGCGGAGATTGCTTCTGACGACTTGAGAAGTCATTGTCGAAGCGGCGGCCGGACAGGCGGTCATAAGAAAACCACCTAGCCGGATAGTTTGGCCGGCGGCCAAGGCCCCTTCGGCGAAAACACCGTCTTTGAAGACGGGTGGAGGCATCCGCCCTATCGGTGACGACACAGAGGAACTCTCAATGAAAGCACCAATGTCGATGTCAAAACCAGCGGATCTCGGGTAGGGGGTCCCGAACTGTGCGTCTAGGCGGATGGTTACAGGAGACGAGGGACACGATGTTTTTACCCAGGTTCGGGCCCTCTCAATGGAGGTAAAACCCTACATCCTGCTTGATTAATATTGATGATATGGGTAGTACAAGAATGCATCTACCACGAGATCAAGGAGGCTAAACCCTAAAGCTAGCCTATGGTATGATTGTTTGTAATGTATGTTGTGTCCTACGGACTAAAGCCCTCCGGTTTATATAGACACCGTAGAGGGCTAGGGTTACACAGAGTCGGTTACAATGGTAGGAGATCTACATATCCGTATCGCCAAGTATGCCTTCCACGCCAAGGAAAGTCCCATCCGGACACGGGACGGAGTCTTCAATCTTGTATCTTCGTAGTCTTGGAGTCCGGCAGATAATGATAGTCCGGCTGTCCGGACACCCCCTAGTCCAGGACTCCCTCAGTATGTGTTCAATATTTTGATGATATTTATGTTGTCATTCTCTTAGTGGTGTCATGTGAACATCGACTACATGACACTTCACCATATTTGGGCTTAAGGGAATGCATTGTGGTGTAGTTATTAGATGGTGGGTTGCGAGAGTGATAGAAGCTTAAACCCCAGTTTATGCGCTATTTCGTAAGGGACCGATTGGATCCAAAAGTTTAATGCTATGGTTAGAATTTATTCTTAATACTTTTCTCGTAGTTGCGGATGCTTGCAAGAGGGTTAATGTCACGCCCAATATGCGACCCTATCCTAAAGGAACTCGAAGGTCCCACCAAGGATAGAAGCGCATATTGGAGACGCTTTTGCAAGGTAGATATCATTACATCGTACCATTACATAATAGTTGGGGATACATACAAAAGGCATACAATGCCACATGAATACAACAACATCATACATAAGGCAACATCCGACTACGGATGAAACACAAACAGAAACTCAATGACATCCACCCTGCTAGCCCAGGCTGCCGACCTGGAACCTATCCCCTGATCGAAGAAGAAGCAGCAGAAGAAGAACTAAAAGCAAACAAGCATCGCTCTCGCGTCATGATCATCGCATTACCTGTACCTGCAACTGTTGTTGTAGTAATCTGTGAGCCACGAGGACTCGGCAATCCCATAATGTCGGTGTACTAAAGTAGGGGGTACCTTAGTACCTCGAACTTGTGCACGGGAAGTCGCAGCGACCCGCGGCAGGGCTTGCCGGGCATCCGCCAAGATCCTCAACGGCTGCTTAGATGCCATTCAGGAACAGAGTACTCAAGCTAAAGCCCCGGCAAGAGGAGCTTGTCGGGAAGGCCAACCAAGGCCCCGGCAAGAGGACCTTGCCGGGAAGGCCAATCAAGGCCCCGGCAAGAGGAGCTTGCCGGGAAGAAGAAGAGACCCCGGCAAGAGGATCTTGCCGGGAAGGCCACTCAAGGCATCCCAAGTAAACTTGCCGCGACGCCCCGCGCGTCCCGGCAAGGCCCGACGAGCGGCAAGCTTGCTGGTGCGACAAGATAAGGGCCGCGGCAAGGCGCTTGCCGCGGCAAGGCTGCCACCATGCACCCGAGCTCCAGCGCATCCAACGACGTGTCACCCCAGGACTATCCCAGGAGCACGTGGCAAGGCGCTGTGCAGCCATGCAGTGCGAGGTGGCAAGAGGAGCTGACAAGGAGGCCATCGTGGCGATCGGTGGCGCCTCCAGCGGTCGTTTCCTTGCACTGTTGGGGCGACCGGACGGGCATTAAATGCCCCTGTCCCCTGCCGTCAGAGTTAGGTAGGGGACATTGTTGGTAGTAGTTGCACCAACCCGCGTTTTTACCTTTCTACCCCTCTTTCTACGCTGCCACCTGTCGGTGACCCCTTTAGCCTATAAAAAGGAGGCCCATGCGCACGTAGAGGGGGTTCGGAGATTCGGAATTTTGATTCCACGGCTTGGGGGGGGGGTCGGCCGATTCGACGCCACTCCCGCTCTCTCGAGCAAGAACAGAATACAAACACAAAGCAGCAGTAGGAGTTTTATCTCTCCGGAGAGCTCCGAAGCTGGGTAAAAATCCCCTGCGCGCTCTCTCGCCTCGATCCGCTCTGCGTGCGCCCTCCGCTCCCTTGCCGAACGAGAAAGGGGCCCTCCTGCCCCATAGGTGCTCGTGATCCCAGCAAACCACGACATCTCTGGCGTGCCAGGTAGGGGGGCGTCGAAGTCGTGCATATCTGATCCGGCGTCTGTGCACGCTACATCCACATCTTCCTCGACATGCCACCGAAGAAGAAGACTTCGGAGGTGGCCGCTCCATCTGCGACTTCCCTACCGCCACCGGAGCAGGCGGGCGGTGGGGCGGACGCCGGCGAAGGAGCGGGCGCTGGCAGGGGGACGCACATCGTCACCCGGTCCAAAGACAAGGCCCCGCAAGGTTCAGCTTCTGTATATCCACTGCACCCCTCCCAGGAGGTGCAGGATCGACAATGCCACGATGCTCCTAGCACCGTACTCGCGTTGGAACAAGGCCGAGCTGGTGGGTCGCGGGACGCTCAAGGCCAACATGCATGTCAACACGCTGGCACGAGCGCAATGCGGTCGCCTGGGCGAGATGTTACTCCTTCTAACACTGTTAGAAAGTTTGAGCATGTCTCGCACCTCGCGTCGCTCGCCACCGCCACCCAAGACTCCAGAGGAAGCGCTGGCCCGAGCCCAGCTGCTTCTAGATTACCCTCCAGCGCCGGACAAGATCGACGACTAGAGGGCCGCCATTTATAGCCTCATTGGCTTTGCCAACGGCGACAAGCCCCGGCAACCGAGCACATCGAAGCCCCGGCAAGACGCCCAGGCGCAAGCCGATGCCGACAAGACCGCTGGGGGTGCCACCACTGCGCACTCCCCGCCCCGAAGGCCAAGATCGCCGGGCCAACCTCAACACCGACTCCACCGCGTCGTCAGACCCGCGAGCTCGCCGCGATCAACGCCAAGTTCTCCAAGAACGACGACACGAAGACGCTCGCACTCGCATCGAGCGTCGAAGAGAAGCGCGACGTCAATCTGATTGGCGCGCTGGGCCCACTGTCGACATGCATGCGCCAGGGGAGCCAGGCAACTTGCCGTACGCGGCAGGTTGCCCTGCGTTCACCTGTGAGCTACGGCTGGTCCAGTGGCCCAGCACCAAGAACTTCAAGCCAGACGTGCCCGAGAAGTACGATGGCAGGATACATCCGTCAGAGTTCCTCAGCATCTACACCATCGCGGTGCAGGCTGCCGGGGGGCGCGACGAGAAGATCCTCGCCAACTACTTCCCGCTGGTGCTCAAACCCAACGTCAGATCTTGGCTCATGCACTTGCCGGACAACTCCATCTCTTCGTGGGCGGACCTGTGCCATCAGTTTGTTGGCGCCTTCACAGGCGGCCACAAACCCCATGGCCAGGAGAGTGATCTTCACCTGCTCGCCCAGAAGGAAGGAGAACCCCTGCGCAAGTATATACAGAGATTCAGTCAGGTGCAGCGCAACATCCCAGACGTCCACCCTGCCGTGGTTATCAGCGCGTTCCATCAGAACGTGCGTAACCGCAGGATGAGGGAGGAGATGGCAATGTGCAAAATCAGAGATGTCAGCGAGCTATATGCTCTGGCCGACAAGTGTGCACGGGCTGAAGAGGGGAGGAGGCTCCCCGGAGAGAATGCAGGAGCAGAGGAATCTGACAGCGAGGACGCCCCTCCGTCAAAGAGAAAACGGAGGCGGAATAACAGAAAGAGGAAGGTTAAGGACGTGCTAGTTGTTGAGCAATCCAGCAGCGGAGGCGGTTCCGAGAAGGCCAGAGCTGGTAACTCCGGCGAGGCTGTGGTGGCCGCCGACAAGCAGGATGGCTCCGGCAAGCAGTATTGCAAGATCCACCGCACCAAGGGCCACGACCTCCAAGCCTGCAAGAAAGTTGAGCAGATGGCGGAGCTACAGAAAGCTGAATACGAGCGCCGCGACAAGGAGAAGGCCCGGCAATGTGGCGGAGGATCCGGCAAGAAGTATCCCGCCCGGGGAGGGCGCCGCGGCAAGGCCAAGCCGCGGCAAGGAGACAGGCCTCCCCGCGGCCGCGACAAAGACGAAGGCGAAGATGAGGATGATGAGATGGAGGAAGATGAGACTGACGAGCAGGAGTTCCAGAAGGCAACAGAGGTGTTGTGCATCGACGGCGGTGCTTCTCTACACACCTCGCACCGCCAACTCAAACAGTGGGTCCGGGAAGTGAACGCAGCAGAACCATCCGTTGAGTCGCGCAAGCCCCTGAAGTGGTCCAGCACGCCCATCATCTTCGACATTGAAGATCACCCTGATCGCATCACTGCGGTCGAGTGTTTGCCGATGTTGGTTTCGCCAACAATCCGCAACCTCAAGGTTACGAAGATGCTGGTTGACGGCGGGGCCGGCCTGAATCTAATCTCCTCCGCAGTGCTCAAGAAGCTCCAGATCCCCGACAGCGAGCTCGAAGAGACTGGTACCTTTCAAGGAATAAACCCGGGAAGGAGCAAGCCGAAGGGGAAGATCACACTGCCAGTGACATTTGGCAGCGAGCTGAATTTCAGGACAGAGAGAGTCACATTTGACGTTGCTGATTTCCCATTGCCCTACAATGGGATACTTGGCCGTCCAGCGCTCGCTAAGTTCATGGCAGCCTCTCACTATGCCTATAATGTGCTCAAGATGCCTGGTCCGATAAGTGTCATTTCTGTCCAAGGCGACAAGAAGGATGCACTCATCTGTACCGACAAGATCTACCGGGAAGCAGCAGCCGCAGCAGAACGCAAACCACTTGCCGCTGAAGCTCCCGGGGGGAAGAAGAAGACCAAGTCCGGCAAGAGTAGCTCTGATGCCCACTCCGGCAAGCGCACCTCTTCGGAGTGCTGCGCTACCGTCAAGGACGCACCATCGAGCTCCACCGGCAAGTGCAAGAAGGCAAAGACAGCTTCACCAGAGACCAAGAAAGTGGCCGCCAAGGAGGACGGCACTGGTGGCACCTTCACCATCAGTGCCACGCTTGATCCTAAATAGGAAAGCGCGCTCGTTGCTTTCCTGCGGGCGAATGTCGATGTGTTTGCATGGCAACCATCTGACATCCCCGGTGTTCCCAGGAAAGTAATTGAGCACCACCTTGCCGTCTGCCCTCACGCGCGGCCCGTCAAGCAGAGAGTTAGGAAGCAAGCAGTAGAGCGTCAAGAGTTCATTGTAGAGGGGATCAAGAAGCTCATTGTCAGGGGTGACTCACAGCTTGTCGTCCGCCAAGTTAACAAAGATTATCAGAGTCCGTTGATGGAAGCCTACATCGATGAAGTGAGAAAGCTAGAAGAGCATTTTTGACGGCCTGCAAATGGAGCAGGTTCCGAGAGCTCAGAATGACATCGCAGATGGACTGTCAAAGTGCGCCGCACTCAAGTTGCCTGTGGAACCAGGTATTTTTGTGCTCAAGCTGACTCAGCCATCTGTGACACCATCAACTAGACAGAACAAGAAGAGAAAGTTGGTTGCCAGCGACTACTTTCCGGCAGAGCTCCCCAGAGCCGCCGCCAAGAAGGTCCCCGGGATTAACACAGAGAGTGCTGAGGAGCAGACTGCTCCAACAAGCCCCAGGGCTTGTTTCGTTGAAGCAGACGCTCCTGACAAGCTGTGTCCCGACACGCTTGCCGGGGAGCATCACGCTCCGGCAAGATCCCAGACTCTTGCCGTAGAAGCGGATGTTCCCGCAACAGCATTCGCGCCTTTAGTCCTTGTCGTCGAGCCACAAGCTCCGGCATGGGCACAGCAGATCGTCCATTTCCTTCAGACAGGAGAACTTCCCGAGGAACAAGAAGAAGCGGAAAAAGTAGCCCGGCAATCAAGTATGTACCAGTTTGTCGATTACATACTGTACAGAAAAAGATTCAACGGAGTGAAATTGAAGTGCATTTCCCGGGAAGATGGACAGAAGCTGTTGGCGGAGATACATGGAGGCATATGTGGTCACCACATTGGCGCAAGAGCACTTGCCGGCAAAGCCTTCCGGCAAGGTTTCTTCTGGCCAACAGCCCTCCAGGATGCAACTGCACAAGTAACCAAGTGTGAAGCGTGCCAGTTCCATTCCAAACAGAATCATCAGCCAGCTCAAGCTCCCCAAACAATCCCTTTACCCTGGCCATTTTCGGGCTGGGGGCTCAACATTCTCGACCCCTTTCCCCTCGTGTACGGATCACCTCGAGTACTCCATTATGATGGGCTAAAGCGAGAGCAGCCACGGAAAAGATGACGCGCTGCTCCTTGAGGAAGATCGTCTTCAGGCTGCGGTACGAGCTGCTCGCTACCAGCAAGCTTTGCGCCGCTTCCATAGCCGCAAAGCTAACGCCAGAAGCTTCGAGGAGGAGAGGATAGAGGTGTGGGCTGGGTGTCGTTCAAAGGAGCATGGCCTCGCCGGAACACAGGCGACAGAAAAGATAAGTTGCCAAAGTTTGAGCATGATCAAGTTTTAAATTTTTAAGTTATATTCCTTGAATGTCCGTGCCTTGTATGGAAAACCTGTGCGCGGAGGAATCGACTCATGGCTAAGTTGCGCCCTTGATTTGTTTCGAGTCCGCTCAACAATACAAGCACGCTGCAACTAGCCCCGACAAGATTTCTTGCCGGATGCAACACCGCCAGCGGGCTGCTGATGTTCCGCACTCAGCAAGTGTGCTTGCGCCGGCAAGTTCCCCTCAAAGCATAGGGTGAGAACATACAAGGGATGTGACAGAGTAAAGGATATAACATAGCAAGCGTCGCCCAGGGCAGAGTTATATTCCTTGAACGACCGTGCCTTGTGTGTAAAACCTGTGCGCGGAGGAACCGGCTCGTGGCTAAGTTGCGCCCTTGATTTGTTTCGAGTCCGCTCAACAATACAAGCGAGCTGCAACTAACCCCGACAAGGTTTCTTGCCGGATGCAACACCGCCAGCGGGCTGCTGATGTCCCGCACTCAGCAAGTGTGCTTGTGCCGGCAAGTTTCCCTCAAAGCGTAGGGTGAAAACATACAAGGGGCGAAATCAAGTAAAGGAAGTAACATAGCAGATAGTGCCCAGAATAGAGTTACATTGCAAAAGTAACTTGTTGCGGCACTGGCTAAGATGTTCTCATAACTAAAATGACAGCGACCAGGAAGAAGAAGAAGGGCGCGCCGGCACCTGGACCCCGGCAAGCCAGTGTTGCCGGGGGCCGCGAATACCAAGATTCATCCGCGGCAAGCTAGAGTTGCCGGGGGCTGCGATATCAGATAAGTTTTTCGTCCCTCATCATGCATCCTCTTATGGACTGGGGAACGCGAAGCCGCGTCCTTGAACGATCGTGCCTTGTATGAAAAACCTGTGCACGGAGGAACCTCCTCGTAGCTAGTTGCGCCCTTACTTCGTTTCGAGTCGGCTCAACAACTTAAGCGAGCTGCTAAGCGCCCTTACTTTGCTTCGAGTCCGCTCAGCAACTTAAGTGAGCCGCTAAGCGCCCTTACGTTGTTTTCGAGCCCGCTCGACAACTTAAGTGCGCTGCAACTAGTCGCGGCAAGGTTTCTTGCTGGAACCAGCACCGCCAGCAGGCTGCTGATGTCCCGCACTCAGCGCCCGCGGCAAGCGTGCTCCGGCACCGCCAGCAAGCTGCTGATGTTCCGCCCTCAGCACTCGCGGCAAGCGTGCCCGTACCGGCAAGTTCCCTAAAAGCGTAGGGTAAGAACATACAAGGCAAAGAGTCAAGTAAAGGATACGGCATAGCAAGCTCCCCCTTCTTCATTAAAAAACATCCCACTCGGGTACAGTCCATAGAGGATGAAAAACATGAAAGAGAGGATTACAAGTTTTAAATGCAGCTAAGGCCTGAAGGCTTACAAATTAAAAAGATAAGATGCCCGTAATCCTTTTCCTGTCCCTCTCTTCAGGAGGTAGGTCAAGGAGGCGAGAAGGGCAAAAGGGGCGCCTAGGCGAGCTGCGGGTGCCAGAAGACACCAAGAGAACATCCCAGGGGCTGTCCGAAGGCTGGATGGTCATGGCGGCGCCGGAAGCAGAGCTCGAAGGCGGGGCGGCAGGACGTCAGCACGCTGTCGAGGGCACCATGCCCTCAAACTCCGACTTGACGACCTTGCCGCCAGCCCTCTTCCTCTTCCGCAGCCTCCCTATGCCAGCCGCCCAAGGAGACGGCCCCGGGGAGTTCAAGGTGCCGGCGACGCGGATGGTGGGGTCGCCGGTGACGCGCGGAGCGGCGTCCGACACCTAGTCGGACTCGCCACCCCGCCGCCTGTTACCCTCACCGTCGCTGTCACTCTCCTCCTCGTCACTCTCGCTCGAGGGGGAGTCTTCGCTATCGGAGGAGCTGTCCACGCAGCACCTCGCCCGGATGCCGGAGTCCCCGAAGACCTTGACGGAGAGGAGGTCGCCCTCCATTAACTTAAAATGGAGGGTAAACCCCGCCGTCAAGCTGTGGATGCGGGCGAACGTCTTCCACCCACGATCAAGATACATCACACTAGGGGCTGGAGATACAACGTGGACTCGCGTGCCGCTGATTCCACAGCCCCTCATGTGCAATCTCAACGTCTCGGGCGGTTCCGGCTCCATCGCGCTCGCAAACGGAGCTGGGAGCCGGAGACGACGACGAGGCGCCCGGCGCAGCTTGACGAAGAACTTGCAAGGGTCGTCCCCCGTATGGACCGCCGCGAGGGGAGGAACCGCTGGCGGAGGCGGAGATACAGCACCGCCCCGACCGCCTCGTCCCCGAGCGCCTCGGCCTCGTCCTCGACCTCGTCCACGACCTCGCCCCCTCCCTCTTCCCCTTGTGGGTGGCTCTGCCACCACAGGCGTGGAATAGGGAGGAATGCGCAGTCTGGCGGCGACCCTCGCCACCACCGACGAAGGACCGGGGTTCCCTTTCTCCATGGCGGATGGGAGAAAGGGGAACAGAAGCTGAAGAAAGAAGGAGATGAGAAATTGCGGGTTTCTGCGCTCCCCTCTCGCCCTTCTTAAAGGAGCGAGGTGGGGGCTCGGCCGTCCCGCTCGGCGAATCAAGACACAGGAGGAGCAGGGAATCGGAGCCGCCCCGCTGCCTCCGCCCGTGACGGCTCGGTTTCCCACTTCCACCGTCCGCGACCCCGAGTGCATGGGAGCCGCGTGGCGGGGATGCAGAGCCAAGGCGACAGATGAGGTGACCTCGCCTCTCCCCACGGTCACGGGCGGGGTGGGAGGGTGGACGCCTCGAAAATCGCGCACGCCACCCACGTCTCCCACTACGCCGCGATTGACGTGTGCCGTTGCAAGGGAGCGCGATGGATGCGGAGTCAGATGCGGTGTGACCTAGGCCGCGCGTGCCCGTGCCCTGTCTTGGGCCTGGCCCAACAGCGCTCGGCACCGTGTATGGCCCAGGCCCGGGGGCTCCTGTCGGTGTACTAAAGTAGGGGGTACCTTAGTACCCCAAACTTGTTCACGGGCAGTCGCAGCGACCCGCAGCAGGGCTTGCCGGGCATCCGCCAAGATCCTCAACGGCTGCTTAGATGCCATTCAGGAACAGAGTACTCAAGCTAAAGCCTCGGCAAGAGGAGCTTGCCGGGAAGGCCAACCAAGGCCCCGGCAAGAGGACCTTGCCGGGAAGGCCAATCAAGGCCCCGGCAAGAGGAGCTTGCCGGGAAGAAGAAGAGACCCCGGCAAGAGGATCTTGCCGGGAAGGCCACTCAAGGCATCCCAAGTAAACTTGTCGCGACGCCCCGCGCGTCCCGGCAAGGCCCGGCGAGCGGCAAGCTTGCTAGTGCGACAAGATAAGGGCCGCGGCAAGGCGCTTGCCGCGGCAAGGCTGCCACCATGCACCCGAGCTCCAGCGCATCCAACGACGTGTCACCCCAGGACTATCCCAGGAGCACGTGGCAAGGCGCTGTGCAGCCATGCAGTGCGAGGTGGCAAGAGGAGCTGACAAGGAGGCCATCGTGGCGATCGGTGGCGCCTCCAGCGGTCGTTTCCTTGCACTGTTGGGGCGACCGGACGGGCATTAAATGCCCCTGTCCCCTGCCGTCAGAGTTAGGTAGGGGACACTGTTGGTAGTAGTTGCACCAACCCGCGTTTTTACCTTTCTACCCCTCTTTCTATGCTGCCACCTGTCGGTGACCCCTTTAGCCTATAAAAAGGAGGCCCATGCGCACGTAGAGGGGGTTCGGAGATTCGGAATTTTGATTCCACAGCTTGGGGGGGTTCGGCCGATTCGACGCCACTCCTGCTCTCTCGAGCAAGAACAGAATACAAACACAAAGCAGCAGTAGGAGTTTTATCTCTCCGGAGAGCTCCGAAGCTGGGTAAAAATCCCCCGCGCGCTCTCTCGCCTCGATCCGCTCTGCGTGCGCCCTCCGCTCCCTTGCCGAACGAGAAAGGGGCCCTCCTGCCCCATAGGTGCTCGTGATCCCAGCAAACCACGACACATAACCATGGGTATCAAGACTAGCAAAGCTTAAAGGGTATGGAATGGATAAGTGGTGAGGTTGCACCAAGCGACTAAGCATGATATGGTGGCTAACTTACGAGTACAAGACTAAGATGAGAATCTACACAAACGGTCGCAAACTAGTAATGATCAATAAGTGATCCTGAACTACTTACGTTCAAACATAACCCCATCGTGTTCTCTTCTCGACCCTCTCAAAAAGAGACTGTCACGGTTACGCACACGGTTGGTGTATTTTAATTCGAATCTGTTGCAAGTTATCTACAACCGGACATTAAAAATTCCCATCTGCCACATAACTGCGGGCATGGCTTTTGAAAGTTTAAACCCTGTAGGGGTGTCCCAACTTAGCCCATTATAAGCTCACGATCCGCGGAGACAATCCTCCATCGTGGGACATCCGATCAGACTCGAGGTCCCGGTGCACAAGACATTTCGACAATGGTAAAACTAATCCAGCAAAGCCTCCCGGCGTGTCGACACCCTGATAGTAGCCGCGCGTATCTAGTCTCAGGATGCGTCTGGATGGGAAAGCCTATGAGTAAAACCAGATCCTCGGGTTGCCCCGTGGTGGCCCCGCAGTCTGCCCGTTTGGGACCAACACCATCAGCGCTGGCCCCGCCCTGTATGTAGAAAAAATCCTCGGGTTCATGACGCCCTATGCAAATTTATTATTTAGTTTAAGTATTATTATGTCAAGTGTTAAAACCAATGTTGGGCCTTGCTGAAAGAGTTTTATTCAAAGCGAACTGTCAAGAGGGGCCCATAAACCCACACTGTGTTAGGGACGCAAAATCAAGGAACATAACACCGGTATGACGGAAACTAGGGCGGCAAGAGTGGAACAAAACACCAGGCATAAGGCAGAGCCTTCCACCCTTTACCAAGTATATAGATGCATTAATTAAATAAGAGATATTTTGATATCCCAACATAAACATGTTCCAACATGGAGCAATCTTCAACTTCACCTGCAACTAACAATGCTATAAGAGGGGCTGAGCAAAAGCGGTAACATAGCCAAACAACGATTTGCTAGGAAGGGTGAAGAGGTTAGGGGATGACATGGCAATTTGGGAGGCTTGATAAGCAAGTGATAGGTAGCGCAGCATAGCGATAGAACGAAGCAACTAGCATAGCAATGATAGTAGTGAGATCCAAGGTGACGGTCATCTTGTCTGAAATCCCGCTAGGAAGAAGAACGAGTCCATGAAGAAGATCAACGGGCGAAGACGAACCAAGCGTAGACGAACGAATCCTCACGATCGCAACGGAACAGGAACTATCGAGAAGGAGCACAACCGAAAAGAAGCAAACAACATGGTAAACACACAACACATAAACATGACATGATGCACAATCAAGCATGATGCATGACAAGGCTATATGATGCTACTCATGGCAAGAGATGATGCAAACAAGAACAACACAACAAAGCAAGTTTAAATGAGGCCGGAAACAACATATAACTAATCCGGTAAGTCCTCATAAGCAAATTTTGAAGTTGGTCCAGATCTGAACAAACATTAAATTGAACTTCTTAAACAGCAAGTTAAAGAGCACCATGATGATCTACACGAAATTCTAGTCAAGTTTCATATAAAGTTCATTTAATTCGGAGCTACGGCCTAGAAGATATGAGCAAAACAAGTTAAACATGGCATTGATGCAAATAATCAAGCAAACACCTCAAAACAATGATGCAACATGATAATATGAAACTACATGCAGTTCTAAGCAAGTTTCATATAGAGCATGCTCAAAACGGAGCAACGGTGCAACACATACACTTCAAGCAAGATATAACAACAATCTGCCCAAAACAGCAAGTAGGCACTTTGCAAACATCAAAACAACATGCTACATGAATCATATAAACACAAACTTGATATGCACTTCAAGTAGAGATAACATACTTCAAATATCATTAAAGGTTCAGGTTCATAGGCATCAAGATTAAACCAATATAATCAATGCAAAATGCAACTTTATAACACAGGAGCATATACATGAGCAGAGTTAATATGATGGCAAGTTGAGAGCAAGAAAGAGGCAAGCTACAGAAAGTAAACATAGCAACCAAGGGCATGGCATCAAAATACACATAACAAGGAGCAAATAACATCATGGCATCATATACATATGTCTCATGGATTAGTAGGAACCAACATGACAAGATTGAACGTTGAAACAGTTTCAGCAAGTGTAAACCAGCAACATTATGATAGCATGTTTGCAAGCATGAAACAGAGGCATATGACACCCAAAATTAGCAAACATGGCATGTGAACAAATTACTCATAGCATACTTCAAATCATATAATTGGAGCATCTCCATAAGAGGCATGGATCACTCAATAACAAGCTCACAACATAGCATCATGAAGTTAACAACAATCTGAAATATTATATAAGCATGTTCATGGCAATGAAAACATATGCTACAAGACATATATAGGGCATCAAAAGGTATGGAATGATAGATCATAACATAGGAAACAAAACATGTCAACTAAGTATCTCCATATTATGCATGGATTAATTGGTAGCATCAAACAAACATGACAACATGATATAGCAGATTCAGCATTGACAGAACATTAACAGCGGGTAGCCCACTATACAAGCTTTATTCACTCACTACAGGGAATATAAAAATACATTGATTGCACCACTGTAAATACTGCATAAAAATTCTCCTAAAACATGTAGACATCATGCTCATAGGATGCACACACAAAATACAACAAAGATGACAAATCAGCAAGTTACAGCAGTTTTCAGCAGTTAACAGCAACATGCACTTTTGCAACAGGGAATATGATAGCTAGATGTATCCTAACATGAATGAAAGGCACACCAATATATAGAGCATGAAGATCAGAACATGTGCATACCAAGATCATCATCATAGGATCAACAGGGACAAAGTTGTGGCACTCACAACAAGCATACATAACGTTAACAACCAGCAGATTCCAGCAGCTTATATTACTTAGCAGTTTTGCAATGAAGGTTAAGGCATCGAGATGAATCCTAACATGCATTAAAACTACTCCACCATGAAGAGCACTCTGAGATGAACATTTTGACATATTATACATGCAAAACGGTGCAACGAGCATCCAGTTATAGCAGGTCAAACATGTGCACATGATGTTGAAAGTATGGGACTTAGAAGAAAAATGGACCTCGGGGAAAGTTGGACGGGGCGGTTCGGGGACGAGCAGATCCGGGACGGCGGGGGCGTTTGGATGGGTGTGCTGGTGGATCTGGTCCAGGAAAAACTCCGGCGAGGTCGAGGAAGTCCGGCGAGGAGCGAGGAGGTCCGGAGGAGGCCGAGGTGGCCGGAGAAGCTCGGGGCCGGCCGAATCCGGTCCGGCCCGACCGGATCCGCGGCGAGCGGCAGCGCGCAACATATCTTGTGGACGGCCTAAAGCACTCATGGTATCATTATGAATGTACAAGCGCGGGAGGCGCGCCAGCGAGGCACGGGGCGGCGCCCGTGGGACGGCGCAGCGCCGGAGGGCGGCGGCGGTCGGCGGAGGGAGGGGCGGCCGCTCGGGGTCGACACGGGGCGGCGCGGCCCGCGGTGGCCGGCGCTGGGCGGCGCATGCGACGGGGTCAGGCGAGCGCGAGCGGCGGCGGGGTCCGGCGACCGGCGAACGACGGCGGGGTCCGGCGACCGGCGCACGGAGAGGAGCGGGCGCGCGGGGTCCGGGCAGCAGCGCGGGAGGCGGCCGGCCGGGCCTGCGCGGGTCGCGGTGGAGGGAGCCGGCTGGGGGCGATGTGGCGCGTTCGGGTTGGCCGCGGGCGCTTTTGGGCGGCGAGGTGGCGGCGCGTGAGGAGGCCAAGTGTCGGCGGCGGATCGGGTAGTGCGGAAAACGATGAGGAGGCGGGGTCGGCTGCGGTAGGAGGTAGGTGGAGGGTCTAGGGGCTAGGGTTGCCCAAAATGGAGAGGGGGTGTCCATTTATAGCAGATAGGCTAGGTTAGGGGGGTTTGGGGGGCTTTCGGAGCCCTCCGATCGCGATCCGATGGCTCCGGTCGGTGGGGGGGTTTAGGATGGCTAGGTGGGCTACAAGTGACTGTGTAGAAGGCCTCGGGCTGAGAAGAGAGGGGGAGAAGTGCGGCCCGGCACGGTTTCCGGATACGAAAAACATCCGACGAAGGTACCGGCAACGGTACCGCTATAGGTTTAAAGGTTGGGCTATCAAACGGACTCCGAATGCGATGAAATTTGACAGGCGGTCTACCTACACTATAATAAGACCACATGCCAACTTTCATCCCACTCCGAGAACATTTTTGTGCCACTTATAAAATAATATTTCAGAGGTGCCGCGGGCGCGTGCGAGTGTCTGGACTCTGAACAGACAATGGAGAGAACTGGGAGGACCCGAACGGATGCAAGTTTTGAAAAACATGCTGATGAAATGCAGATGATGACATGGAAAAATGCAACACGCAAGCAGATGACATGGCAACGATGGCGAATAACTGGAAGACACCTAGCGCATCGGATTCGGGGCGTTACAGTTAATCATAAGTAGGAGGTTTGTTCAAGTAAGAACATCACCTAAGCACCGGTCCACCCACATATCAAACTATCAAAGTAGTGAACACGAATTAAGCCAACATGATGAAAGTGACTAGATGAAATTCCCATGTACACTCAAGAACACTTTGCTTATCATAAGGGACCGTTTTGGCATGTCCTTTGCCTCAAAAGGATTGGGCTACCTTGCTGCACTTTTGTTACTACTATCGTTACTTGCTCATTACAAATTATCTTGCTATCAAACTACTCTGCTACTTACAATTTTAGCACTTGCAGACATTACCTTGCTGAAAACCACTTGCCATTTCCTTCTGCTCCTTGTTGGGTTCGACACTCTTACTTATCGAAAAAGCTACAATTGACCCCATATACTTGTGGGTCATCAGTGTCCCATCATCAAACTTGTGGACTTGCTAGGGATTGAGGGAGGAAACCTATATATACACTTACACAAAAGGAAACTTGATTCCCCCATACTTTCACTTGTGAGTCAATTGCACAAAGCTACCACATTTGCGACTAGGTTTGCAGAAAACCACCAAGTCGCTAATCTGTTGCAAAAATCACCATGATCCACATAATCTTGTTGCAAAAAGCACTGATCGGGTGATTTGTCCCGTTTGATCGCTTTGTGACAACTGGGGCCCAATTGTAAGGTGCTGACATGGCACTAAATTGACATACACATCCCTAGATCTAGAATAAAAAAGCAATCAGACCCCCACCCATCCCGCCCCCTCCCTTGCGCTCGTGACCCATCTCTCATCTTCCCTGCACGATTGACCTTCCTCCGACGCCGGCTCCGGCTCCGGCCACCTCACCTAACTCGTCGGCGCCGCCCTATCCTGCTGGGGCCTGGCCCTTCTTCTTGTTGTAATTGGCGTCGGCGTCTCCTTCCTTGTCGGTGGCAGGGGCGGGGGCGGGCGCGGCGGCGGAGTGGAGGGAAGGGAGCGGGGACGTCTCGGTGGGCACAAGAGGGGATGCCGCCGACGCCTTGTCCTCGTCGGGGGACCCCGCGGAGGGGGCTATGGAAGGGAAGGCGGATCTGTTGGCGTCAGGGCGGAGGAGCGGGGACGTGGTGGTGCACCGGGCGATGGGGGCTGTGAGATGGAGCTCTACGTGGCGCAGAGCGGCGGTGCGGCCACCACGAGGAAGAGGAGGAGGATGCCGTCGTGGAGCCCCCGTCCAAGAGAGCCACGCCCAGCCCCTGGTGGTGGTGCACCGCACGGCGTCCCCAACTACTCTGTGTTGTTGCTTCGGGCACGACGTCGAACCAGGGAGGAGCGGCGTCGAGCTGCTGCCGCTGCTTGCATGGTGTCAAGCAGCCGCGGGGCCGAGCACTCCCGTCACCACCGAGCTGAGGGTGCCACTGCTGCCCTTCTCTAGTGAGGATGCCGTCACGGCGGCTGCGCGCAGACGAGGCCATCATCTGGGCACGGCGGTTCAGGACATAGACGACGACGTCGTCAGGTTGGAGCAAGGCACGGCGGCTCAGGGCGTCTGTGCCATCAAGGGAGGGCGGCGGCTGGGCTTCCTGCGGCGGCGATAGGAGCCGGCGGGATCGAGAGCAGGGGGATTGAGAGCAAGGGGGTTGATTGCTTTTTATTTTTAGATCCAGGGGTGTGTATGACATTTGTTTGCCAAGTCAGCTCTAGACAGCCGGGCCCCACTTGTCAGATAGTGATTAAATGGGTTAAACCACCCGATCAGTGCTTTTTGCAACAAGTTTATTGCTAATGAAGTGTTTTTTGCAACGGATTAGCGACTTGGTGGTTTTCTGCAAACCTAGCCGCAAATGTTGTAGTTTTGTGCAATTGACTCTTCACTTGTGGATCTGGTTACTCTTGGGTGTTTAGGCACCCTAGATGGAAGAGGTCACCTCAGAGACACATTCCATTGTGGTGAAGCTTCGTGGTGGTGTTGGGAGCCTCCAATTCAGTTGTGGAGAGAGCCCCAACCTTGTTTGTAAAGGTTTCGGTTGCCACCTTCAAGGGCACCGCTAGTGGATTCGTGACACCTTGCATTGTGCGAGAGCATGAGGAGAATAAGGTGGTCCTAGGGACATTTGGGGAGCATTGTGCCTCCACCCTCTCCAACGAAGACATTCCTCCCCCAAAGGAGGAAAGTTGGGCAACGCATCCCCGTCTCCATCGACTCAACTTGCGGTTACTATGTGCCTCTACTTTGTGCAAGCTTTTATTGTGTGTTTACTCTTCCTTGCACTTTCTACTTGTGTTGCTTGTCATATAAGTTGTCCACCTAGTTGCATATCTAGACAACCTACATTGTTGTCGAACCTAAATTTTCTAAAGAGGCTAAAAATTGTTAGTCTCCTATTCACCCTCTCCCCTCTAGTTGACCATATCGATCTTTTCACGAGAACAAAAAGTAACTAAACAAAGTAGATAACATGGTAGCAAAGTTAAGGTATGCAGAACCTATGGTAGAAAGACAAAACTAAACAACAAAAGTACCAAAAAGACTTGGCAAAATTGATGGTAGATTGGGTTGAGTGTACCTGTAAAGCAAACTACCCAGCAACGACACCCGAAAAAGGCTTGCTTCCTTTGAACTAGCAAGGTGTCGGTCCCCAAGTGCAAGGTTTGTAGCAAGCATCAATTTTCCTCAAATATATGACCTTAAGGTTTATCGAATCAGTAGGAGTTTGTGGCACATCGAATGATCAGGATATGCACACAAAAATACAAAAATCCCTTGGTGCCCAACAAAACAAGCAAGGTTGTTAATCTCACTAGCTCTGCTAGTTACAAGTATTTAAATGCACAAGTGTATGGGAAATTTGATTGCATCAAGAAAGTAAAAAACAAGGAATTTTAAAAAAGATCATTTCATCAGGGTTGAAGGAAATAGGAAGAATAATGGACCGAAATCCTTAGGTTCACTAGTGGTTTCTCTCCAAAAGGGCGTGGTGAACAAATTACAGTTGTGTATCGATTAAATTATAGTTTTATAACTACGACTATCCATGCATAACTAGCATATGAACATCAGACGCAAATATCTATCCAACTGCATCTATAACTAATACTCCACCCATGACTGCTTTCCATCATGCATATTAAAGTCTTAAGTAAAAACAGAGTACTGCTTTAAGTATGATGACATGAATTCGATGATATATTGTCTTCACCCTGCGTTCAAAGGTCAATTACGTAATCATCTTTTTATCCCTGGTGGCAACAACACGATACAATATTTTTTCACTTTTTGTCACTGCGGTAAATTACTTGCAAGATTGAACCCAGCTATCATACACAACCCCCACTTTTTGGGGATCAAATATCAAACTTTTTCAAACAAAGACAATTAAACCATAGAGCATATAATAATAAGAGTTATGCAACAAAGAAACCAAATAGATCTCGAAAAGACTCATCGATAAATCTGACCATAAAGTGACAATTCATCACACTGCAACAAACGCACCAACATACTACATCAGATGGACCGCGGGCATGTAGGGCAGCTCATGTGATCATTGTATTGAGAAGCAATGGAGAGAAAACCATCTAGCTCCTGATATGGACCCATAGTCCAAAAGAAACTATTTGCATGTGCTCATGGTGACTTTCAAGTTGATGAAGATAGCCACCATGATGATTTCCCCCTCCGACAGAGTACCGGGAAAGGGCTACCAATTGGATCGGATCGCCAAGGAATAGAAAGGTGCGGCGGCAGAAACATAATAACTCCTTGATGTTTAGGGTTTATGGAGCGAAAAAAATATAAGCGTTGAAAGGCGGTGGATAGGAGATTCAGGGGGGCCACGCGCCCCTGGCCGCATGGTGGGGCTGTGTGGAGGCTGTGGGGCCCCTCCGGTGGTCCTGAGTCCTTTGGGAGCTTCCCGAGGAAAAATGATTCATGCAATTTTTGGGGGTATTTTTGGAGCTCTATAAAATTGATTTTCCTATAAATTGAAAAACTGGGCACTGAGTTAATAGGTTAATCTAGAAAAATGATAAAAATTGATTTCAAAACTATGCCAAAATGATATAAACATAGTATGAAACAATCAAAATTTATAGATATGTTTGAGATGTATCAAGTGTCCAGAAGCCCGTTGCGCGATGAACTCCTCCATGCGGTGTGCGCGGTGATTGTTTGGAGTTTTGGTGCTCTTAGACATAACCGCCTGCCAAACAACACCATACAATTGAATGGATTTCTGGTGTTTTTGTTGGTGACTAGTAAAATACCATTATATCTTAATAAAAGAGGAAATCTTTATTGAGTTGCCAAGCATGGCCTTACTAGATGGCTCTGGAATGTCATCCTGGCCCGAGAGGGCCCTTGCTCGCCTTATATACTCTGCTGAGCTAGGGGTTACATGGCCCGGATCGGAATAATTTTGGGTTTACGATCCTTGGTCGAACAAAACATGCACGGGTAGCTTTCTGCTTCCTTGTCTCCGAGGTTGGTGCGGTTCCTGGCTGGTGCATGCGCTCGAATGGCCGACTCGACACCTTGGTAGATGACATGGTTGATCCAATGCCTGCCTACCTGGTATGCCCAGGTGTCATATCTTCATTATCGAATGGTGGAGTTGCGAGCGGAGCAAACCATGCCATGTGCAGGAGACCGGGAGTGACAAGACATGAAGGAGAAGATAAGGAGGATGACTTTTTTTTCAGGATGAGAAGCAAGGATTAGATGACCTCGACCTCACATAAGAAGACTATAGTGGCTTCCGATGGATCAACCGACGCTGCCTAGCACCAGTCATCCCGTAAAGGGCTCCTTGATTGAAATCATACAGTCCATGAAGTTCTATAGAAAATAATGATAAACAAGTTAATTTTTATTTATATTTGGAATGCTTCCAGTGAACTTTTATAATGGATTTGGGTATTTCGAAAAGAAAAAAAACATTGAAAAAGATCATTCATCGGCTCCAATCAATGGAAGGCAAAAGGCGAACCAACCTGTGGTTGGATAGTTAGATAGACTATGATATCCCAACCCATCAGGGTTCAATCTTGATGCTCGCATTTATCCTGGATTTATTTCAGAAATTCCGACGACATGCGCTCAGTGGGAGGAGACGTTTCCATCAACTACAAGGCGCCTACGGTGACTTTATAAAATCTCAATATGATATGCCAGCTCAGTCTCTCGGATGTGCTCATAGGGGTAGGATGTGCGTGTGTGCGTTCATAGGGGTGAGTGTATGTGCGTATATACGAGCGCTTGCGTCTGTACTGTGTTAAAAAAATGGGAGGCAAAAGTATGTCTGACACACGCCATGACTTTACACCACAAACAAGTATAAGTATATAGGTAGTTTAAAAAAGATTAACCAAAACAAGTATGAATTAAACCAAAAAAGGCAAGCAACATTTCGCTCCTGAACCAACAAATTAACCGAGATGCGCATGCTGTTTCGCCGACGTATATAATGTGGATGGATCAGTAGTTGACGGCGGAGCACTTGGATCGGACCTCGCCCTCGCTGCCGGTGAGGACCTGCACGTTGCCGAGCCAGCGCATGGACTCGGCGAACTGGCGCTTGAATTCCTCGGGCTCTCTGGCCATTTCCTGGACGAAGCTCCTGGTCCGGGAGTCATGGAGCATCTTCTGGTCCGTCTCCAGGAGTCCCATCCTGCGCTCCAGGTTCTTGTAGTACCCGTTATCGAACGCCGTGGGCGTGACGCCGTCGAGCTCCACTCTCTCGTGCTCCGCGTCGCCGCGGCGGCACTTGCGCCTCAGGAAGTCGCCGTACTTGCCGTCCAGCGTCTCCGGTTTGCTCTTGCACAGACGCGGCTTCACGGCGGCACAGCTGGCCTTGCCGATGGTGTGCGCGCCGGAGAGGACGACGAGGTCGCGGACGTTTAGGCCCATGGACTCGAAGAAGGCGACGAGGTCTGTGACGCTCTCGCGGCCCATGGGCACGTACTTGTCGGCGGCCTCTTTGCGGGACTGGCGGCCGTCCTTCCGGCCGTAGACGAGCGGCCAGTAGCTCACTCCCACCTCCCTGCTGGCGTCGCGGGTGGCGGCGGTGAGGATGTCGGCGCAGGAGACGGTCTTGGGGCACTTGGCCTCCAGCTCCGTCTTGATGGCCTCGATGAGCTCGAAGCCCCGGAGCGTCTTGCTCGCCGCGGCGTACTTCTCGCTCCCCGGCGCGTCTATCAGGATCGACGCGTCGCACCCCTGATTATCGATCAAATTAATCAGAACAGTGCAGATTGATGATCTGTGGAGAGAAATGAATCGTATGATAATTCTTGCATGCATTGCATACCCCGACGGCAAAGTCGTGGAAGAAGAGGCGGATGAGACCCGCGGCGCTGGTGTAGTCTGCGGCGAAGGCCTTCTTGACGGCCCTCTGGACGATGCCCTCCATGTCGGGGCACGACTCGCCGTAGTATCCGGCGACAAGGCCGTCCGCGGGCTTCCTGTAGGCCGGCGGCTGGTAGTCTTGCGGCTGGCTGTAGCCGTCCGCCATCGCCATGGGGGCGAGGATAAGCACTGAGACGGCGATGAAGGAGAGAAGCGACAACGCCGTCCTCATCGTGCTCGTCGGAGAAATGAACTGTCGACAGATGGATTGACCTGAGGTTGGTTCTAGTGCTGGTTATATAGTTTTGCGCGGGAGCTGATTTGATTACTTTCGTCCTACACGCGAGCACGTTGCTTGAGACGACGTGAGGAGCAATACATGAAGGAGATTGTAAATGGGCTGCACGTAGGGAAAGGAGATGACAAATCAGGTCAGCGTGTGCTAATCATCAAATAATTGCACTCGTACATGTATATAATCAGCAAAGAGACCAGGTATACTCCAATGTCTGAAATAAGTAAACAAATCAGGTCTAGTAGTTGTATAACAAAAGGTTCCCCGCAAAGAAAAAGTATAACAAAAGGGAAAGGGAATTGTGCCTGAGCTTCATGATGAAACAAAAGGGGATTATGCAAGCATGCGAAACAGAAGCAGTTACTGACGACTGAAATTTTTTCAGGCGCCCGATATTTAGCAAACATGCAAAAACATCAACATGACAGGCAAAAGTCAAAGTATTTGTATAGCCACAACAAGAGTCAATTACACCACAAGTGCTTGAACTTGGCAAGAAAAGTCAGTTTGGTGCTAAAACTTGTGAGATACATTGAACCGGTGACAAAACTTGGCTCGGGCGTACATCTACGATGCTAATCACGTTTTGTATACGCTCAACGTGCTGACGAGGCACGCCAATGTGGCATACAACCCATTGTCAGTGACCAGAAAGGCAGGGATTGGCGTGTGACCTGTTTTTTTTTTTTGCGAAAACAGTCTGGAAATTTTTTTCTCGTCACAAAAGAGCTCCTTGATTTTTTTTCCTAAAAAAAAAGTGAAGCCCACCCGTCAGGAAACAGTACAAGAGGAAACAAATATGCAAAGGTAAGGAATTCGAACGCGGACCTCATCATAACAAGCCGAAGCTGCTAGCCACCACGGCAAGTAAACAGGTTTTGTTGATTGGATAGCTAACCCTAATGAAACATACTCCCTCCGTTCCTAAATATAAGTCTTTTTAGACATTTCAAACATATGGATATATGTAGACATATTTTAGAGAGTAGATTCACTGATTTTGTTCCGTATATAGTCACTTGTTGAAATCTCTAAAAAGACTTATATTTGGGAACGGAGGGAGTACATGTCTAATAAAAAAAGTAATGAGCCAGATGGGCTTAAATGGTCTGCAGTGACCGCGGCCAATTTCTACAATGATAGTGTTTTTAATTCATATATACGGTTATAGTTCATATTCATTTAAATTATATAATTGTTTTCTAGTAAATGCTTGAATATATTTTAGAATTACATGAACAGTATTTTAAGTAATAATATTTCTTGGAAAGTGAATACATGAATATTTATCTGAATGCATGAATACAGCCTAAAAATCTGTGAATATTTTTCTGAAGACATTAATATGACATGAATATTTTTATAATTTATGAAAATAATTCATAAATATTACTTTTACTATAAAATCATTTTCAAATAATACTTGAATATTTAATAGGATAACATTAACATTTGTTCAAATATGAACATCTTTTAGAATTAAGCGAACATTATTTAAATAATAATGTTTTGAGAATTGCATGAACATTATTTTAAATAATCATAATTTTTAGAATTACATGACCATTATGTTAAGTAAGAATATTTTTTAGAATTACATGAAAATTATCTTAAATATTTTTCTTATAATTACAAAAACATCATCTTAATTAAGTTAATTTATTTGTATGTATAATCTTTTTAATTTACATTTTCTTACAAAATGCTATGAAAAAAACTAACATGTGAAAATGGCATGCGGTGACTGTAGCCGATTTAAGCCCTATGTGTGTGCTTGTCTATAGGTCATTATGGGTGGAAATCCCACTTGTACAGCATTGTTATGTGGTGTGGTGGCTGGCCTGTGTGGGCTGGCGGTATGTCATGTATTCGAACCTAGGGGCGGTGCTACATTTTGCGTCCTCATTTCTCTCTGTTGTATTGCGCCCTGACAGGTGGGGCCCAATTGTCATAGTGAAATTTCAGGGTTATTTTAAGAAAAAATTGAGTGGCTTCTATTAGAAAAATAAAATATCAGGTCGTTTCTGCAAAATATCAGGCTACACGCCCGTGCCCGCCTTCCTGTCACTTACATTGAGTCCCACGCCATGTTGGCGCGCCTCGTCAACATGTTGTGCGTATAGAAAACGTGATTAACACCGTAGATACACGTCCAAGCCAAGTTTTGTCACCGGTTCAATGTATCTCACAAGTTTTAGCATCAAACTGACTTTTATTGCCAAGTTCAGACACCTGTGATGTAATTGACTCCCACAACAACATAGTTTCCAATTAGATCTTGCAAATATATATGCACAAAATAATGCAGCCTGCCTTTTAGTGTCGGTGTCACATGGAAAGATAAGTCGGTGTGGGAGAAAACTCCACTCTGTTTGATCGTCCAACAAACAAATCCAATTAAGCTATTCTAGGATTCAGGAGTACACGTCGTAAAACTCCAATACTGGATTAAAGCTACAGTTTGGTATTCGGAGGAAATCTCTTCTGTGACAATCTCTTCTGTGACAACGGATAATGCTCCAACGTATTCATACCCCAAGAAAAAAATTGGGGAAATTTTCTCACAAGGCTAGCTCTGAATTGCCGCAAGACTTGCTGCTAGCAAATCGTTCCATGCATCGGTTGGTCCTGGTAAACACCAATGCATGCAATCGTCGTGCTTCTTTCCTCCGGTTGTCGCCGGATGAGCATCAGCTCTGAATTCACTCATGTGAGTGACGTTCAAAACTCTGAAGGTAGTAGACTGCTCCAGAGCCTTCATCAAGTGCTGGTTTACCAAGCGTACTTCTATGTTTGTGCCGTTGTTGTCCAAGGAAAAAAATTCTTTGACCTAGACCAGTTTTGCTCAACATATTAATCTCAAAACTCCAGGCTCCAAACAATCACCAACCTTCTACAGCCCAATATTTGGTATTTAGACCAAAGGGAAAAAATATATATTGCAGCAACACTGAAATATAAACACATTCAGTAACTTTCAAGAGATTGATTGCATGTTCAGCAGGAAAGTGTTATTCCAGCAGAGGTAAATAAATATACGAAGATCAGATTGTCTGCCAGATACTGCATGTTTTCTGGGGGGGTAATAACCGTGCATTTGCAAATGCTATGCTATATTGGAATCCATGCAAGGCATTGATGATCACAGAGGAGATATGTTGACAAGTGCAACTCTTTTTTATGTCATACGGATGTTTGTTCTCTTTAGTCAGGCCGTTTGCGCTTCAGACTTGAAGTGTTTGTTTTTTCTGTTAGGGGAAAAAATTACAAAGCAGGTTTTTTTCTGTTAAAACTTGAAAGTGATTGATAAGCGATTGGAGTACTTCATGGAAAGGTGCAATGTCAGGCAACCAGAGGAATTAAATTCATGTTTCTTTATTTTGGGGTGAAACAGACAGCACTCTTGTTCAGATACACAAATCACATGTGTGTGATAGCTTATGGCCTTACAACTACTTTAAAAACCTAACATATAGACATGCATATGCTTTTGGCAAACAAGACTGGTGCAGTCCTAGTATCCCCTTGTTAGAACATCTGTTTCACTCCATATTACAACTGTGAGTTCTGATTTAAACAACTTCTGTCATTTATCACATTAAGACTACCTACCAACAATTGAACATACTAAAAAGAGTATAACAATAATACGTATGATTTTGAAAGAAAAAAGGAGAAGAAAATGGAAGCATGCAGCAGAAGATGAAAAAGCGCAATCCAAATATCAACATACTGTTGTTTCGATACCTCTTCAGAGGACAAGGGTTGGTCACGTTGACAAGATCCACCTTCATTCCAATCACCACCTTCAAAATGTCTAGGAGATTGAGTGCTGAAGAATTTCAATCCATTGGGTCTCATTGCTTTGTTCACAAATGTTATCTGATGAAAAAAATTATTCATAGTGTTAGAGTGAAAGTTGAATATCATGATGATATTAAACAGCAAAGCAGATATTTTTCTTCTTTGCTAGAGTTTAGGGCATATTTAGACAAGTCATTTAGACATAATGTAGTGTGAAAATATTCAAGTCAAAATCAACCCAATTTTTTTCTTGAGAAGACACAAAAAGCATTGCGTCTCTTATAGACTATTTCAATGAGTGAAATGATCAAGAATGGCCCACCGCTTCGTTGGTCTAACCGCCGGTTTAATGCGTAAAAAATCACATTTAATTGATTCTCAAGTCAGTTTGGAGGAAGCTTTGACTTCATATATACTTGGGAAACACATCATAGCAGTTATACATGGTGACTTGGTCATAAAAGGAATGCAGCCCAGCAGGTACTGGGCATCCCATGCCTGCGCGAATGGTGGCGGGAGGTCCTAAGTTTGATCCCTTGCCTGCTGCTCATATACGATGATCTTTTGTTGAACCGGTATGGGCCCTAGCCCATCTAGATCTGGCTCTTGGGCCCAAGCCCATGAGAGGGGGTGACCTAGAAGAGGAGCCAAGCCGCCACACAAGTGAAACACTCGCGCGAGCCACCGGACAGCTGCTCGATCCAGTCTGGGGGTACCTCTCCCTCGAATCAACATGGTATCAGACCAGGCTATGGAGGCGGCGTGTCAGGCCCTAGATGATCTACAGGTTCAGGGGAACGATCTGAATGGACGAATTTCAGAGAATCGCGAGGAAAGAGGCCCCGATCTGGGCTTATATTACTATAGGCTATGCCGTATGAGTTTAGGGTTCATCCTCAAAGGGAATTCTGCAAGATTCGATATCCTTCCCCAGCCACAACCCGGCTGTTAAGTAGGTAGCTGTCTAGCTGTCGACAGGCGTACATGAAAAGTAACAGTAACGGCAAAGCAAAGTAACGGCTGGCGACGCGAGCTACTAGATGGATAAATCTCGGCCGTTGGATCTCCCGAACCGTTATGTGCCGGAATCGCCACGGTACTCTGAATATGAATCTTCAGATAGCGAGGCCTGACATTACCCCCTCCTGAAGAGCCGACGTGTCCTCACGGCGTATTGTTGTTTGTCCTCCATGCTTGAGTCGTCGCCCGAAAGAATGCCGGGAAGGTGTGTTTGATGAACTCAGCATCTTCCCAGGTTGCATCTTCCGCTGGTAGGTTTGCCCATTGAATCCTCCACTGTACCACTGGAACGTTTTTGCGAGGGACCTGCCTGACTTCCAGACTTGAGCAGGTTCTGTCTTGATCGTGCCATCAGCGTTCACCATGGGTAGATGCGGGCTAGGAATGGACTTGTGACCCAAATGCTTTTTTAACTGACTGACATGGAAAACCGGGTGCATCTGCACTTGTTCTGGGAATTGCAACTTATAAGCACAGTTGCCAATTTTCTGGATCACCAAAAATGGTCCATAGTATTTGTTATGCAGCTTAAGTGCTCCTCTGAATCCAAATGCTGCAAGCCTGTATGGTGCCATCTTCAGATAAACCAAATCTCCCACTTCAAATTTTCTCTCTACTCTTTTCAAATATGCATACTTTTTCATTCTATTCTGAGTCTGTAGCAGGTTTTCTTTCAGTTGATGCAACATATTTTGCTTGGCTGTTAAGAAATCCTGTGCTTCCTCATTATCTGGTCCAGGAATTGCTAGTTCTGCAATCAGTGGGGGAGGGAATCCATATAGTGCTTGAAAGGGGCTCATTTTCAATGCTGTATGATAGCTGGTATTGTACCAATACTCTGCTAGGGGAAGCCATGCTAACCACTTCTTTGGTTCTTGTGTAGTCATGCACCTTAAATATGTCTCTAAGCACTGATTGATCCGTTCTGTTTGGCCATCTGTTTGAGGGTGATAGGCTGAGCTGTACCTTAGTTCACTTTTGTATGCAGCAAAGATGTCTCTCCATAGTTGGCTGGTAAAGATTCTATCTCTGTCAGAGATAATGAGTGTTGGAGGTCCATGAAGTTTGATAATGTTATCCACAAAGGCTTGAGCTACACTCTGGACAGTATAAGGATGTGAAAGGGGTATGAAATGAGAGTACTTGGTGAACCTGTCAACTACCACTAGAATCACATCCTTTCCCTGAGAATTTGGAAGTCCTTCTATGAAATCCATGGAGATATGTTGCCAAGCCATGTCAGCAACTGGCAAAGGATCTAGAAGACCTGGCTGTAAGCAATTCTCATGCTTTGCTCTCTGACAGATTGGGCAAGTAGATATGAACTGTTCCACAGCATGTTTAAGACCTGGCCAATAAAATATTCCTTTCACCCTCTGATATGTGGCTCTCATACCTGAATGCCCTCCCACAGGTGAGTTATGTAGAGCAGAAATTAATCTCTCCCTCAGGTTGTTGTCATTCCCCACCAGAATTTTCCCTTTGAATCTAATAATGCCAGCATATATAGAATAATCAAATTTGTTTTCTGGAGATTGTACCAGTAATTTTTCCTGCAACTTCTTGGTGGTTGGATCAGTTTGATAACTGTCAAGTAACTCCTTTGCCCATTCTGGAGTGACAGTGGATATAGACATGCATTTGGGAAGTACTCGAGATAGAGCATCAGCCACTCTGTTGGAAATGCCCTTTTTATACTGAATGGTGAAGTTGAACTCTAGCAATTTCATCATTAACTTGTGTTGGATCCCTTCAGTAATCTTTTGGTCAGTTATGAATTTCAAAGACTGCTGATCAGTTTTGATTATTACTGAATTTCCCAGTAAGTAATGTCTCCATTTCTTTAATGCCTCCAAGATTGCAAGTGCTTCTTTCTCATAAGTAGACAGGGCAGCATTTCTTGGACATAAGGAAGAACTGTAGTATGCTAATGGTCTGCCTTCTTGCATAAGCACAGCACCAATGCCATAACCTGAAGCATCAGTTTCTAGAGTAAAAGGGACATTGAAGTTGGGCAGGGCTAGTACTGGAGCTGTTACCAAGGCTTGTTGTAATTTCTTGAAAGCCTTATCTTGCTCTGCTGTCCACTGGAACTTCCCTTTCTTCAGAGCATCATGCAGAGGTCTGCAAATTGTTCCATAATCTTTAATGAACCTTCTGTAGTAACCAGCTAGGCCCAAAAAACTCCTCAGCTTAGTGATATCAGTGGGTGTAGGCCAGTCCACAATTGCTTTAATCTTGCTGGGTTCAGTAGCTAATCCTTCTCCAGACACCACATGTCCTAAATATTCCACTTGAGGAACTGCAAAAGCACACTTGGACATTTTTGCAAACAACTTGTTTTCCCTCAAGATTTGCAACACTTGTTTTAAATGTTCTACATGCTCTTCAACCGTGTTGCTGAATACTAGGATATCATCAAAGAACACTAGGACAAACTTCCTATTGTACTTAGCAAACAAGGAATTCATGAGAGCTTGGAATGTTGCTGGTGCATTAGACAATCCAAAGGGCATCACCAAGTACTCATAGTGCCCCAAAAAAGTTCTGAATGCAGTTTTATGAATGTCTGCAGGGTCCATTCTTATTTGATGATATCCTGACCGTAAGTCAATTTTGGAGAAAATCTTTGCTCCATGCAGCTCATCTAGTAGATCCTCAATGACTGGTATAGGGAACTTGTTCTTCACTGTTACAGTATTCAACTTTCTGAAATCAGTACAGAGCCTCATAGTACTGTCTTTCTTTTTTACTAACAGAACAGGAGCTGCATATGGACTCTGACTGTTCCTTATGAGCTTATTATCCAGTAGGTGTTTGATCTGCTTTTCCATTTCTTCCTTTTGATGATGAGGAACTCTGTATGGTCTTACATGAGGTGGATCTACTCCTGGCCTTAAAGGGATTTTATGGTCCAATTCTCTCTTGGGAGGTACTGTTGTTGGTTCTGCAAAAACATCCTTCTACTCCTGTAACAATTCATTTATTACAGCTGGGATACAGTGCTTTTCAGGGGTTTGGGCCACAATGTTGTGAATTTGGAGGAGAAAGGTTTCCACACCCTTGTCCAACAACTTAGTTACTTGTTCGGCTGGTATTTCCAAGATTTCCTCATTGGAGTTGTATACTGCTGTTGTGACTGTTGTTTTCCCTTGGAGAGTGAAACTGAATTGATTATTTGGCACATCAAAAGCTACTGGACTGACCAATGAGAACCAATCATATCCTAAGATCATATCATGGCTTGGAAGATTGAGAATTCTGAAAGAGTGCTCTAACTTCAGCTTGGCTAGTTGGAAAGCACAATTTGGAACTACAGCAGCAGAAAGTAGCAGTCCTCCTCCAGCTACAGTAACTTTTCTAGGCTTAACAGGAAGTAGTTGACAGTTGGACTTAATAGCAAACTGCTCACTGATGAAAGATGTGGAACTTCCTGTATCCAATAGTGCTACTGCTCTTTTTCCATTGACATGCACAATTATTGTGGGGGATTGCACAGCCAGTTGTTGGCCCATAGCATGGGCAGAGACAAACATTGCTTGCTCATTGTGTTCCATTCCTGCTTCCATTACTTCTTGTTGATCCATGTCTGTTTCTTCTGGGCCAGATTCTTCCATTTCTTGTTGTAGCAAGTGCACATTAGGAACTAGAGTGCATTTGTGGCCATGGACCCACTTATCACCGCATCTCCAGCATTCTCCCCCCTTTCTGCTCTTTTGAATGTGGCTGTTAACATGTTCAGTGTTCTTTGGGGCAATAGTTGTTGGGACTGTAGCAGTATTTGTCACTTGTTTGCCAACTACAGGTGTGACAGATTTCTACCAGTAATTGTTGTAAGGCACTGTGGACTTCTTGGCTTGCGTCACTGGAGGAGGGTGACAAGGCTCAATGTCCTTTGCCAGGCAATATGCATCAGTGAGAGAAGTTGGTCTAAGAAGTCTCAATTGATACTTTATGCCATCTCTCATCCCATTCACATAGCACTTAATAAACCAAGGTTCAGACAGTGCAGGATTTTCTTCCTGCAGTTCAGCCATTAAGTCCTCAAACACTTTAGTGTACTCAGACACTGTAGTATTCCCTTGTTTTAGAGAGGTGAATTTGTCAGTAAGATCATAAGAACCTTGTGCAGAGAATCTTTTGATGATTTCTTTTCCAAATTCTTTCCAAGACAATTGCTTCTGGAGTAAACCAGATCTCCTCAACCAGACGTCAGCTTCTCCAGTCATGTACATTTGCGAGAGTGATACTTTGTATTCTTCAGGTGCTGCTGCCATTTGAAAATATTTGTTGCACTGCCGAATCCAGCCTACAGGATCTTCACCAGAGAAGCGAGGGAAGTCCATCCTTGGGCCTTTTGTCAAGGCTTTCATGAACTGAGCCTGCATATCTTGCTCATACGTTCTGAAATAGCCCTACCACAACTGTCTGTCTCTCGCTGGTTGCTGGTACTGCTGGAAAACAGGGGTTTGTCCTTCCCTTCTCTGTGCTGCTGGTGTTCCAATGGCGCTTGCTGTTTCCACATTAGCCTGAGCTCCAAATCCAGGTGGTGCTGCAGTTCTGCGAGTTCTGATTTGAGGTAATTGTTGCATGTGTAGCTCCTCTAACTGTCGGGTCTTTTCTTTCTCTGCTTCTAACTGTTGTCTCAATTGCTCAGTTCTGCTAGGTGGTCTATCCTGCTGTTGCTGTTGCAACGTCGGTGATCGAACCTCATTGTCAACTTCAGGTTGTTGCTCAGCTCTAGTTCCTGATCCTGATGGAGCCACCAATTTCTGCAAGACTGAACTCATTGTGGACAACTGTTTCCCCAGATCTAACACAGCTCTTTCAATCCCTCCGACTTGCAGAGCTATTTCGCCTTGTTTGGAACTGATCGACTGAACATCTCCCTGTAATTTGGACACATCTGTTCGCATCGCTGCGCTTTCCTGTTGAACTGCGCCAAACTCGTCGCGGAGAGAGAGAACCTCCTGCCATTCGGCCTCATCGACAGCCTTTGCGCGCCCCATCACCTTGATCCTGAGAAGAGAGGGGGAATTTTACCACCGCAGGTGCGGCAACCAGACTCTCCAATCCGGATCCTGCCGCCGCCAAAGCTCCACGCCTCCCAAGGTACACGGATCAGCGAAGGACGTGGGATTTTACCTTGCTGGAAGTGATCCAGCACAACCACTCCGCGCTACTGATCTGCACCCGAACTATCGCCGCCACCTGCGCCGCCCTGGATCCGCCGCCGCCGGATGTCGCAGTCAAGAGACAACTTCACTGCGCCGTCGATCGCCGCCCGCCATCACCACACAATACAGGGAGGGAAATTGGGTGGGTGTTCTTGCCTCTCTTGGAAAAAATTCGGATCGGATCGGAAGCTACCGAGGAACCACTGCTCCGATTACCAATTTGTCAGGCCCTAGATGATCTACAGGTTCAGAGGAACGATCTGTATGGACGAATTTCAGAGAATCGCGAGGAAAGAGGCCCCAATCTGGGCTTATATTACTATAGGCTATGCCGTATGAGTTTAGGGTTCATCCTCAAAGGGAATTCTGCAAGATTCGATATCCTTCCCCAGCCACAACCCGGCTGTTAAGTAGGTAGCTGTCTAGCTGTCGACAGGCGTACATGAAAAGTAACAGTAACGGCAAAGCAAAGTAACGGCTGGCGACACGAGCTACTAGATGGATAAATCTCGGCCGTTGGATCTCCCGAACCGTTATGTGCCGGAATCGCCACAGTACTCTGAATATGAATCTTCAGATAGCGAGGCCTGACACGGCGGCGGCGTAGTTGCTCGCCGGCGAGGTGGCGGGGTCCGGCGGGGCCAGGCGCGACAGAGACGGCTGCGTGCGGGGCTGTGTGCGCGCGCGCGAGGCGGCTGTGCTGTGACGCGAAGGTGTGGGGCCGGCAGGAGAAGAGGCGGAGGAGGATAAAGGAGAGGCAGCGCCTGAGGGTGCGGGAGGAGGAGCTGCTCCCACAGGAGCAGGACAGGCAGGAGGCCCAGGTGGCCAGGTGGAGGAGGATGCTAGGAGGAGAGGCGGCTGGCGGGGGTGATCCTGTGCAGGCTGCTAGAGTGCTCAATCTGAAACAGGAAGAGCTTGGGCTGGACTGCTGGAGTGTGCTGCTGCTACTGCTCCTACTCTCCAAGGGTTGTTGACTCTGCAGCTTGCTCGTGAGGGGCTGTGAGCTGCTGCTGTGTGCTTTACTAAGGTTTTTTTTTTCTGTGGACTTGCTGCTGTGTGCTTGGTGCTGTGGTGGTGGTGGTGCTGTTTGGGAAAGAAGACTTGCTGAGGCTAAGTTCTGCTGCTGCTGTTGAGAGCTGCTACAGCTAAAGCGTGCTGTCCTGAGGGTTGCTGCTGCTGATTATCCCGCCAAACGATGGCTGAACCAAATGCTCTTGCCGAGGCTTTCGAGAAGCTCAGTAAGATCCTCGCCGAGTCCAACTCTGGGGCCATCGTTGTTATGGCGCTGCTAGAAGGAGGGCGCGAGAGGGCCGGCCGGGGGCCTTTTGCCCACGGCCGGGCAAGAGGGAAGGGATTTCCTTCTTAATTCTTGCTTGATTAGATTGATACATCTCCTCTCTTTATATAGAGAGGTTTACTTGACTCCCAAGCAAGGCTTACCTGACCCCTAAACAAGCGACCCTTATCTCTAATTAACCCTAAGACTAACGGGCTATACCACCAGCCCAGGCCCATTACATACTCTAACACTACACCCCACCTGGACATGCAGCTTGTCCTCGAGCTGTAGCCTAACCAACTTATAACCATGACTCGACGCAACACAAACCTAACACCTAAAAACAAGCCTTTTACATCTCGGCTTGTTTTATGACTCTCAACTTGAAATGGACTGGGACGCTTTATTTTGGAACCCCTCAACAAAAAGTGGACACCATCCGCACGTCGGACGTGCACGTGTACAGCCACCTGGATCCCATGGACACCACCAAGACCAAAGGAGTGCATGTGTATGGCCACCTGGAAGTGGTCGCAAGAGCGACCAGTAGAGGCGCCCTCGCGGCGGCCGGCGGCGGAAAGCAGTGGTGCTACGCGGTGTGCTTCTATCGGTGACACCCTGCCTTCTCCCCGCCGGACGACTATTGGTCTGCACCGCACAGGGAAGAGTGGAGGTCTTCCGATGGAGAATGACGAGGAGGGGTGCGCCCCCCCAACCGCCGATGTCGCAGACTTTGAGGTCGCTGCCCGCGGGGAAAACAGCATGCCCGCCGCCCGTGGGGGAAACCGCATGCCCAAGATCCCCAACACAGTGGACGAGATCGAGGTCCTTTGCGCAGTGAAGGGCAACTTGGAGGAGCGACAGCTGCAGACCACGCATCTCCCGCACACGCCGACGCGCTAGGAGGCCGCGCGCAGCAGCCTGCAGCCTCACCGCCGCCGACACGTGGTGGGTAGCAATCCAAGACGAAAGCGCTGACGGCGACGGCGGGGACTTGATCTGCTGGATGTGGACGCCCTGGGATGGCGGCGGCGCTGATGGGAACGAGGTCGTCGCACTCCCGTCGTAGGGCATCCCATACTGGGCGGCGGAGCTGACCGGCGGTGGATGCTGCAGCTGCAGCGGCAGTTGTGGCGGAGGCCGCCAGGAGCGGCGGCTGGCACTGCAGCCAGGGCTGGGCGGTGGAGGCGATGGATGGCAGCTGCAGCGGCCCCGGCGAGCGCGGCGAAGGCTGGTGCAGCCCGGGGGCGGCGATGGGTGGCGCAGCCTGGTGCGGCCCGTAGGACCCGGCCAAGAATAAACGGATCTCCTGGACCGCCTGGGTTAGGTCCCGCAGCACCCCGGACACCTCCCAGGTGAGGACGGTGGGGGCGGGCGCGACGGAGGATCCCGGCGCGGGCAGGAGCGGGGCGACGGTCGTGGTGGTCGCCGGAGGCAACAAGGTGACTGGCAACGGGAGAGACGGGTTGGGCGGCGGTGAAGACATGATCGAACTGAAGCTAGCTGATACCAAATTGTTATGGCGCTGCTAGAAGGAGGGCGCGAGAGGGCCAGCCGGGGGCCTTTTGCCCACGATCGTGCAAGAGGGAAGGGATTTCCTTCTTAATTCTTGCTTGATTAGATTGATACATCTCCTCTCTTTATATAGAGAGGTTTACTTGACTCCCAAGCGAGGCTTACTTGACCCCTAAGCAAGCGACCCTTATCTCTAATTAACCCTAAGACTAACGGGCTATACCGCCAGCCCGGGCCCATTACGTACTCTAACAATCGTTCCTCGACAGGAAGTGGCTCAAAAGCTCGAAATGTCGCCCCTGGACATGAAGCTAGAGGAGGCCACTAATTATTTGAGCTGGTCCAGGAGGGCTTTGTGGGTTGTGGAGCAGAAGGAGCTTGATGGACATTTGTTGGGCACCGTTGTAGAACCAGGGGACAAGAGTAGTGCAGAGGGCAAGAGGTGGAAAGTCATCCACTCTGTACTTATGGTGTGGTTGTTGAACTCCGTGGTGCCCTCCATTGGACGCTCTGTGGAGGGGCTATCCACTCCTGCTGAGATATGGAAGATTCTATCCACCCAGTACTCTGGCAAGGGCAATGTCATGCTCATTGTTCAGATTGAGGACAAGATTAGGTTGTTGCGCCAAGATGATGGCATGTCAGTGATGACATACATGGCAGAACTGCAGGCGTTGTGGGCTAACTAGGATAACTGTGATCCCCTGGAACTCTATGACGCGGCTTCAATCAAGTCAGGGCACAAGTGGATGGCACGCAGGCGTGTGCTGAAATTTTTGGCTGGCCTCTAAAGTTGCTTTGATGCCAGGAAGGCTTCCCTGTTGCGCCAACCTAGTCTGACTACCATTCCCGAGGTTGTTGTAGCGATGACTCAAGAGGAGGTGCGCCTATCTCTTGAGCATGCAGACATGAAGGTTGTGCCAACTTCGACCTTTGCAGTCACTAAGCGCATGGAGTGGGGAGATCCCACCAAATGTCATATCTGTGGGGAGGTAGGTCACTGGAAGAGAGAATGTCCAACTCGTGGCAGAGGCAGGGGATATAACAGAGGGGGAACAGGCAGAGGCAGAAGTGCTAGAGGCAGAGGTGGATACTCAGAGGCCTCATGGGGTCAGACTGCTAGAGGCAGAGGTGGCTACTCAGGACACTCGGGGGGGGGGGGGGGGGGGGGGGGTCAGAGGGCTCACATGGCCGTTGCAGGAGAGACTGGTACGTCCAAAGGCAAAGATGTAGACGATGTTGTCTATGGAGATTTTGCTCACTGAGCCTCCATTGATGAAGGTAATCCGGAAAGAGCATCTCTTGCTACTAATGAGAGTGCTCCAGAGTGGCTTCTTGACTCTGGAGCATCTAAGCATGTTGCTAGTAAATCCTGTGTGTTCGAGTCTTACAATAAGCATCCTCCCTCTCACACGGGCACCATACAAACGGCTGATGGCATAAAACAACCTGTCATAGGGGTTGGTACAGTAAAGTGCGCTCCGACCATTTCCCTACCGTGAGTTTTACATGTGCCAGCCTTTCCTGTCAATTTGGTCACTTTCAGTGCTCTCATTGATCAAATAGACTGTCGTGTGATCCTTGACAAGTCCGGTTGCTTGATTCAGGAGCGACAGACGAGCCAGACGATTGGGACTGGCACCAGGCGTAGGGGGCTCTGGTACATGGACCAGGAGGTGCAGCCGGACTTGGTGTGTGCTGCGACCATGGAGGACAAGGAGAAGCAGGCGATGATCCATCACTGTAGGATGGGGCATGTATCTTTTGATAAGATGAGTAGAATATTTCCGGATGTTATGTGTGGCATAGGCAAGGGCAAGCTGACGTGTGATGCTTGCGAATATGCAAAACACACACGAGCCTCATATGTGAGTAAGGGGCTCAGGAGCATATCTCCTTTTATGCTTATTCATTCGGATGTATGGACTAGCCCCCCTGGTGTCAATGAATGGGAAGAAGTATTTTGCTACCTTTATTGACTACTATTCTCGTATGACTTGGATTTACTTGATGCGTCACAAGGATGAGGTGTTTAGCTGTTTTCAGAACTTCCATGCTCTTGTAGAGAACCAGTTTCAGGTGCAGGTCAAGGTGCTCCAGACTGACAATGGCACGGAGTATGTGAACAACAGTTTTGGGGCTTTCATGGCTGACCAAGGGATTCTACATCAAACTTCATGTTCGGACACACCCCCCCCCCCCCCCCCCCCTCAGAATGGAGTGGCCGAAAGGAAGAATCGTCATATTCTTGAGGTTGCTCGGTCGTTGATGTTTACCATGAATGTGCCTAAGTTCTTGTGGGATGATGAAGTTATGACAGCCACATACTTGATCAACCGGACGCCTTCCAGGATACTAGGCATGAAATCTCCGTCTGAGTTGCTCATTGGAGATAATAAGTTTGTTGTTCCCCCAAAGTTGTTTGGCGGTATTTGCTTTGTTCGTGATCACCGACCTTCTGTTGGAAAGCTTGATCCTCGGGCAGTGAAGTGTGTCTTTCTGGGATACTCGTCTAGTCAGCAAGGGTATAAATGTTGGTGTCCCTCTGAAAAATGCAGGTTTGTAAGTATGGATGTTACCTTCAAGGAGTCTGAGCCATTCTATGGTGAGCCGACTGATCTCAGTCTACTGTTTGCAGAGCTTGACCACCTACACCCTATGCGTGATGGTCAAGAGGGGGAGAAGGCTGTGTCTCATACTCATGGTGATTCTGTGGACATTAACACTGATAATGATGTGCGGGCTTAGGTTCAACCAATAGTGGGTACAATTCCGTTTAGTACCCTCACCGATGATGATGTGCAGGCTCATGTCGAGCCAAGTGTCGATACACTTAAGATTGGTGCTCTCCATGTTCCTGTTCAGGATCGATGGCAGATGAATACCTTGGTGTACTCTCGACGGCAACCACATGTGCAGGGGGAGCAGCAAGGCAGGGAGGCAAGAGTGCAGGGGGAGCAGCAAGGCAGGGAGGCAAGAGTGCAGGGGGAGCAGCAAGGCAGTGAGGCAAGCTAATCTGACACAGTAGAGCAGCCCATTGCGTTGCGAAAACCTACACGTGAAGCGGCAAGGAAGGGTGAGGTAGCAAGGAAGGCTCTGCCAAAGGATGATGCTTGTGATGACCTTGGTATTGGCAATTTTGTGTCTTACAAGGCTTTGTCACCTTCATACAAGGCGTTTGTTGCCTCTCTACAAATTGTGTCTATCCCTAAGGATTGGAAGGCTGTGAAGCAAGATACAAAGTGGCGTGAATCGATGATAGAGGAGTTAGAAGCACTTGAAAAAACAAGACATGGGTGCTAACCACATTGCCGGCTGAAAAGAAAGCAGTGAGTTGTAAGTGGATTTTTACCGTGAAGCAGAATCCTGAGGGCAAGGTGGAACGATACAAGGCTAGATTGGTCGCCAGAGGATATAGTCAAACTTATGGAATTGACTATGATGAGACATTTGCTCCAGTTGCAAAGATGAACACGGTAAGGGTATTGGTCTCGTGTGCTGTAAACTTTGGGTGGAAATTGCACCAGTTAGATGTCAAGAATGCCTTCTTACATGGTGACTTGAAAGAAAGGTATACATGGAGATACCACCAGGTTTTGGCACAGAACAGACTACGGGGAAGGTATGCAGGCTGAAGAAATCCTTGTATGGTCTGAAGCAATCGCCGAGGGCATGGTTTGATAGGTTCAGACGGGCTGTTTGGAATATGGGGTATGGCCAATGTAATGGTGATCACACGGTGTTCTATAGACACACTGATAAGAAGATCAACATTCTTGCAGTGTATGTTGATGATATCATCATCACCGCAGATGATGAGGAGGAAATAAAGAGAGTGAAGGGGTGTCTGAGCAAGAGGTAAAAGACTTGGGCAATCTAAAGTATTTCCTTGGCATAGAAGTGGCTCGGACAGAGAAGGGAATATCTTTGTGCCAACGAAAATACACCTTGGATCTCTTGGCTGACATGGGCATGATGGGATGTCGTGCAGCCCCTACTCCGATTGAACAAAAGCATCAAGTAACAGCACAATCAGGTGAGCTAGTGAATAAGGAAGATCATCAAAAGCTGGCTGGGAGGTTATTATACTTGTGTCATACCAGGCCTGACATTACGTATGCCGTGGGGGTGGTGAGCAGATACATGCATGAACCAAGGAGTGGGCATCTTGACATTGTTCACAGAATCCTGAGATATTTGAAGGGTACTCCGGGTAAAGGGTTGTGGTTTGCGAAGAGTGGACATCTTGAGGTGGATGGCTATAGTGACTCTGAGTGGGCTAGCTGTCAAGATGATACTGTGTGTTTGTGGGAGGAAATTTGGTGTCATGGAGAAGCAAGAAACAGACTGTTGTGTCTAGATCAACAGCAGAAGCTGAGTATAGAGCATTATCTCAAGGGTTGTGTGATATGCTCTGGGTGAAGCACCTACTGTGCGAGTTGAAGCTTTTGAGGAAGGGACCCTTAGGGTGTGGTGTGACAATCAGTCAGCTATAGCCATTGCTAATAACCCAATTCAACATGATAGGACGAAGCATGTGGAAATTGATCGCTTCTTCATTAAAGAGAAACTTGATGTTGGGATCATCAGCCTTGCTCATGTCAGCTCTGGGCAGCAGTTTGCAGATTGCTTAACAAAGGGACTGGGAACAAAGGACTGTAACTTGGCGTGTGACAAGATGGGCATGATAGATATCTACCACCCATCTTGAGGAGTGTTGAACCGGTATGGGCCCTGGCCCATCTAGATCTGGCTCTTGGGCCCAACCCCATGAGAGGGGGTGACCTAGAAGAGGAGCCCCCCCTTGTCCCAGTCCCGTGCAAGCTGCCACACAAGTGAAACACTCGCACGAGCCACCAGACAGCCGGTCGATCCAGTCTGGAGGTACCTCTCCCTCGAATCAACATCTTTTCATGGTTGTTATCGGCAAAATGCTCTTTTAAGGTTTAAGCGAACCCGAACAGATGAGGGCCTAACTTCCGGTATATCCGGTTGGACAGACAGTCTGATTCAACATTATCAGACAAGGAACAGTAAACAGGAATTTTCAGAAAACTCAAGAGACAACCACAGGCGTACCATGTGTTTAAGAGTCAAATCCAGTCCTTCAGGTGGCAGTAAAGGAGGTATAATCGGCTTCCCTTTCTCAAAGAAGAGCATCGGTGACTGTATTGGATCAAACTTTGAAGAGGACCACCACCTGTATAAAGCAGAGGGGGATGAGCCCAGTAATACGAAATACGAATGCACACAAAAAACAAGTTTCAGGAAATAGCTTGGTTATCTTGCCCTTTATATGTGCTAGAGTGGTCATAGATTCGTCTAGCTCAGCACATAAAAATAGTTAGCAAAAGAAGCCAGGAAATATGGTATATCTAATAACAATAATCAGATAACACCGCATATCCTTTTCCATCATTACCATCAATAGGTTAATCAAAATACTTCAATAGCACCAATCAGATAATGAAAGCAATCTATCAAAACAATCATTTCTTTCTGATGTTATGTGCCTTGGTAAACAACACATATTGTGAATGATACCTTCTAGACATCTCGTTGAGTGCACTGAGGCCGAGGAAGAGGCACATTACAAAATAACAATAAATGGAAGAGTAACAACACAGTATTGAGCTATTAACTGATTACTCAGAGGGTTTAAATATTAGGATTCAGGATCACCAATTATTAATGGGGAGCTAACATTGGACAACTGATCAACTGTTCATTTAAAGCTTATATGCCTTAAGAATTGTGATGTCACGTACCAATGTCCTGTATTGAAAATAAGAATATCATGGAAGCTTGGTGCCTCTGCCCATGTTTGGTCGGCAATATCAACATCAATCCTGTGGCCTTGCTTGTATCCAAGAGATTCTAGGGGACCTCCGTTTGGACTGGCTGACCAGCTACAGAACCAACAATATAGTTTTGATCAATGATAACCAAATAGATGAGTTACAGCATCATCCATGAAAAGATCTATGAGTCACCCTCTAACACACAGAAAAAGGTTAGGGAAACAGTAGACTGTCTAAAATATTAGGCAAACAAAACAATTTAAAGAAAAATGGTGAACCGGCAAGAGAAAAGACTATTAATAGCAACCTTAATTTTTCTCAAAATCAAGTACCAAGAATGGTCTACTGGAAGCATTGCAATACTACCAAATTAGAACTAGAGTCCAAAACTGAAAGCAACGACCCACATTGTGGATATATAATTCTTAGATAACTCATAACAATAGAAGTTACATCCATCTCCAAAGAACTAAATTTTGGTACTAATACAAATGGCACTCGTTACCTGCCATAGCGTACCAAAAGATTAGTTCGGTGGTATGCGAGGGTGAGGTTGTAGCGTAGGAATGTGAAACCTCGGTCTGCCCCTGCTGGACGCCACTTGCGAACCTCTCCGTTCACTCCCCTGAGCATGCAGACCAATGAGACAAACATGTTTCGATTCAAAGAATCACCCACAAATCCTACAACAAAGAATTGAACATACATCAACGTGTGGCAGCATATTCAAGGGGTCACTGAAATGACTGAATACACTACACGTAGACAAACAGATAAATCTGAACCAAGAAGCTGTATCACTTAAGGTATGCATTGACCCAATTTCCTCTTATACAATTATGATCATTATGCAGCAAGAATCATAATAACTGACCATGCCCCAACATGACCACACTACAAGATGACATTCGCACAGCTACATATGTAAATTTCAACACATTCAACAGTACAGGAAACCAATCACATATCTATCCGCATACCATATTACTACCTTGCTTAGTAGACCAAGCAAGGCATCGAGACGTTTCTTGAATGCCGATCTATGACAATGGGCAGTAAGCACCGCAAGTATTACCACGTTCTATACAGAGGATTTTTTTCAAAGACGCCAAAAACTCCAACTCTACAAGGAGGCCACACCAAAAAGGCTTCACTCTGCAGACGGAGTCACATCTCAACTCTCAAGCACTAGCTACCAAACACAGCGAAATGGGTGAGTACGAACCAATGTTGGTGTTCCTGTGACGCTCTAAGAACCGGAGCGGGTCGAGTCTGGGGAGTAGCTCGCACCCGGCGGGCTTCCATCGCCAGCGGAGGAGGGCGTGGCCGTTGCGCTTGCCATTAGCGATGCAGTTCCACCCCTTGAAGATCTCCTTGCACGTGTGGTCGTACCGGAGGTGGGACTCAGCGGAGGAGTCGGGCACCCATTCGCCGGCAGCGTAGTCGCAGGTCTGTTGGGACCTGAGAGCTGCGTCGCGGAGCGGGGGGATGGAGCGAGATGGGAAGATCAGGATTAGGGTCAGTAGAATAAGGGGGAGGAGCAACACGAGAGGGAGGAAGACTTTGCGCCGCCGCAGGCCGGCGGCCGGGCTCCTCGCCGGCGGCATGGGAGACCCGGCGAAGCGAACGGGATCGAGTTTTGCTTGGGCTTAAAACAACAGTGGGCCTGAAGAAACTAGTCTCAGCCGAGTTTGGAGTCGGCTAGGCGTCACTTTGGCCCGAGACATAGTAAGGCACAATAGCATAACTGGGCTGAGCCTTTCCCAGAATCTCAAAAAAAAGAAAACCCTATTTGTCCCCCTAAAAAACACCTATTTGACCGAAATCACTAACTGAGGAGTACTCCTTGCAAAGATCACTCTCACCTTCTGCACCACTTGTCACAACCTGAAAGTGTTTTTCCTTTTTCTGTAGATCCGTCTATTCAAAATGTTTACCTCCTAAACCGTGATTCCAAATTTCGAACCGTTTTCACCGTTGGATTCCTCACGGCGAGATGTTCAAAACTAGATCCCGTGATGATGAAGAACTTATTTTTTACAGAAAAAATGGACGAAAAAAACCGAACCGCGAGCATGGTTTTTTTTCGTTTTCGAAAGAGGCACGACTGTGTCTCTCTCGGAAGCACAACCGTGCGTATCGTGGAAGCAAAACCATGCCTCTCGCGGAAGGAAAAACAGAAAACAAGTTTTTTTTTGTTTCCAAGAGTCACGCCCGTGTCTCTCGCGGAAGCAAAATCGTACCTCTCGTAAAAGAAAAAAGAAATAGAAAAGGCGTTTTCTTTTCGTTCCCGAGAGGCACGGTCGTGCCTCTCGAGAAAGCACAATTGTGCCTCTCGCGGAAGCAAAACTATGCCTCTCGCGAAAGAAAAAAACATAAAATGCGTTTTTCGGTTTCCGAGAGGCACGTGCATCTCGCGAAAGCACAACTGTGCCTCTCGCGGAAGCAAAAATATGCCTCTCACGGAAGAAAAAAACAGAAAACGTGTGTTTTCGTTTCCGAGAGGCATGACCGTGCCTCTCGCGAAAGCAAAACCATGCCTCAAGGAAAAAGAAAAAAGAAAACACGTTTTTTCTGTTTTCGAGAGGCACGGTTGTGCCTCTCGCGAAAGCACAACCGTGCCTCTTGCATAAGCAAACCCGTGCCTCTTGTGGAAGGAAAAAAAACAGAAATATATTATTATTTTCGTTTCCGAGTGGCACGGCCGTGCATCTCGCGAAAGCACAACCGTGCCTCTCACGGAAGTAGAATCGTGCCTCTCATGGAAGGAGAAAAATAGAAAATATGTTTTTTTGTATCCAAGATGCACAGCCGTGCCTCTCGCGAAAGCAAAACCTTGCCTCTCGTGGAAGCAAACCGTGCCTTTCGCAGAAGAAAAAAATATGTTTTTTGTCCAAAAGCTAAGGAAGGCCGATGGAAAACCAAAAAGGAAAAAAAATCCAAAAGCGCGTGCGAAATAAAAACAAAATCTGAGGGAGCACACAGAGCGCAACGCGTGGTGACGGCTGAGAGCGCGCCAAGTGGCGAGCTCTCAGCCCACCCGCAAGTGATCGTTGTGAGGCTTCCGAAGGAGCGCTCGTCAACTAGTTGCTCTCCTATTTGACGCTCTCTGCGTCAAATTATCAGGCGCACGCAGAGGCAAACTTCCCAGCGCAAGAAATTGGCCAGCCCACATTACCACAGCGAGCCAGACGATTTTAGAAACCTTCGAGAAGGTTCAACCGGTTTTTGTTCTTTTATAGGTTTTTCATTTTCTTCTTTTTCCTTTTTATTTTTTAATTTTGTTTTTACGTTTTCCCTTTTGTGTTTCTTCTTTTTATTTTTATTTGTATTTTCGTTTTTTTTGTTTTTCCTTTTTCCCTTTTTCATTTCTTCTTTTTCTTTTTCAAAAAGGCATAGTGTTTTCATAAAATGTTCATGCTTTTAAAAAATTGTTATCAAAAAGTGTTTGTGTTTTAAATTATTTTCGTAAATCCAAAAGGTGTTCCAATTTTTCAAAATTTGTTCAGGAATTTCAAAAAACGTTCATGTTTTTCAAAAATTGTCTAGAATATCAAAAAGGGTCCACTTAAGTTCCATCATTCTCCTTGATCAAGGCAACAACATGGCAGACTCGTAGTGCCCTTCTGTCGACGCCCCCACCCCCCCCCCCCCCCCCCCCCCCCCCCCCCCCCCCCATCCCTTATGGAGGTGAGGTTGTTGTTTTCTCATGATTCTGGGGCCTCTGTGTTGAAGTAGTCAGCCAGGCAGATGTGATACGCTAATACGAGCGGGCGGTGTCGTACCCCACACCGTCTTCTCTTTCCGATGGCTCCACGTTGATGGTTTTCTTTCCACTTGATTAGTGTCAATTAGCATGATTTCACCCAAATACAGGTGTTTTCCAAGCAACAGATGAAATCTCCTGCTTCTTTGAGATACTGGTGAAATTAGGCAAAATGTCGCATGAAAGCGGTAAAGTATGAAAAATCATACAATTAAGGTATGAAAACACAAGGTAAAAAGCGACGCAAAATGCACCCACCATGCCCGAGCACCTCCGTCGTCCACCTCAAGTTTGCTCGCCCGTTTGGCATTCATTAAGCTAGGTTTGTACTTCATCCATCCCATACTACATTCATTTGAGGTTCAAGTAATATGGAGTAGTACTTAAAATTGACTTTGAAAGGCATATGACAAAGTTAAATGGTCGTTTCTTCAATAGGCCCTCAGAATGAAGGGCTTGATGGGGAACGTTGCATGAAAATTAAAAAAATTCCTACGAACAGTCAAGATCTATCTATGAGAAGCATAGCAATGAGAGGGAAGAGTGTGTCTACGTACCCCCTTAGACCGTTAAGCGAAAGTGCATATAACGTGGTTGATGTAGTCATACTCTTCGTGATCTGATCATGATCCAACTAATCTAGTGCTGAATGGACGACACCTTCAAGTTTAGCACACGTGCGGCTCGATCACGTCTCCTCCTCCTCCTTGATCCAGCAAGAGAAGGCGAAGAAGTAGATGGGATCACAACCAGCACGACAACATGGTGGTGGTGGTGGTGGTGGAGCGTCGACAGCGCTTCGCTAAGTGTCGTCGGGACGAGGCGGTGGTGTAACGGGAGAGAGAGGGACGCCCAGGGGCTGGTGTGTTGATCTGTGGATCTCTCCTCCTCTGGTGCGCCCCCTTCCCTCTATTTATACTAGATGATACCTCACGCGTTGCTGCGGGAAATATTGCCTAAATTTGATGTTTTACTCATCAACTGACTCTCCTAAAAGGACAAAATGATGAATAAATGGTTCTTATTTGAACATACTTTAGAATGATAGATAGGTAAGTAAGATCAAACTTCCAACTTATATCATTCAAAGCTTGGACAATAGACGAACAATCCGAAGGAGAATTGGTTAAACCCTTTCAATATATGCTACCATCTCCACTATCTCTACAAGTGGAATAAACTATCAAGCTGCAGCTAAAACTTGAACACCTAGCTACAACCCCAAGTCTTGATTGTGCGCAATCTGCATCCTAACACCCATGTACATTTACTTTAATCAATCCCACAACAGGAGATAAACAAATGTCATACAAATGTCATTAGTCCCAATAGAACCTTACAGCTTTGATCTTATAAATATACATATAGTGTCTAGTTGTACCTGCATCAGAAAGCTCCCTCTTCTGACTAATTCTATGCATTGGATAACAAAACTCTACAGAAAGAAAATAAAAAACTGTCATTATGCAACTTGTTCTTAACAATCACTCACTTCGAGTGCCAAAAATAGCTCAATTACATAGATTAAATGCACCAGCAGGATACAGTCACGCATGCCCACTGAACGCGTTGCTTTCACACAAAGTCTGAAATTCACAATTTGTTGATTCTTCATAGAGGATTAATAGAGAGAGAGGGAGAGAGAGTTAACACAGAGAGTAGAGAGAGAAACATATTGAGAGAGAGATGGAATTAACAGAGAAAAATTCTCCAGTCCACTGCCGCCTAGCTCCTGGTGGTGGCCTCTGTTTTGTGCACCTGCAATCAAAGGAGAAGGAATAGTACAGTGCCCTTGGAATCAACTTGGAGAGAGGATTAGCACCAGCACAACCGGTCGGTGCATGCACGCACACCCGGACGGCACACAACACACACGCATGCTCACTCGGCCAGCGAACAACAGACACACCAAGAAAAAACTCATTACTGCTGCAAGGATTGTTGAGATGATCCAAACAGGCATATATGTCAATTACAGAAACCACATATTGGAATTTAAGGAGAGCATATCCAAATACTGTTGGAAGGATTGTTGAGATGACAACCCAAACAGGCATAATTGTCGTCAATTACAGAAATCAACTACTGGAATGGACATATGCAGAACTTCAGCTCGGATAAGACCTCGCGGGCGGTCCTCCTGGACTCGTATATCATGAAGATAAACGCAAACTTGTCCCAGTATTTCGCATTCCATTATGACAATTCCTGCAAGAAACAGTTTGAAGAAACTAGCCAAGTTGACCAAAATCAGACGAAATCAATCATATCACAAATGCAAGGCACCGTATGACCTGCGCGGTGGAATCAGTGGCTGTGGAAAGTACAGCTGAATGCTCCATCTATAGTGATGACTGATGGCTTGATGATGAAGTAATGAACTGACTGATACCAACAGACAGAAGAACTAATCGGCAGGAAACGGAGTTGGAGACGACACGGGAGGTGGTGCCGATGTGCGGGTGGATGGTGAAGGCCTCCAGCCATCCAGTCACATCCACCTAGGTTTGATTGTTCGTTACCGGTCGCAGACATGGCCGGCGCGGAGCACACAGACCATCCAGAGGGATCTAGATATAGACAGAGAGCGGGAGATGGACTCACCTTGATCCGGTGCTAAAGCCCTCCATTCGGTGCTGATGTGTGCCCACGCTCCATAGCTGCCGCAAGTCTCGAGAGGGGAGGGGAGGGAGAGCACACTCGATTTTCCGTGAGGTGAGGGAACCGCCCCGTCGTCCCCAGCCCTCCGCCGCCTGATTCCCTCAAGCCGCTGCCACATCTTCATATACAGACGCCGCTAGGGAGAAGTCGCCTCGTGAAGTACATCGGGGCGAGGATGTGAAGGAAAATTGTTTTTATTCGAAGCCGAAGGCAAATTTTGTGGAGATATATTGATTCACGGAAGATGAAGAGGAACCTTCGGGATAGGCTTCTGAATATGGGCGACGTCACTACTCCGGCCGGTCGCTCAAATGCCTCCTCAAGTAATCTTATGGAACGTGTGGGATAGTGGGAATTAACTGAAAGTACATAGTGGATGGTGGCTTGAGGTAGCTACGCGCTGGTAAAAAACCATCCGAGGGAGGGGGGGAATATGCCAGCAAGGATGCCTCATGTGGACGGGCTGCATGTTGAGAGAATTGAAAGTAGTGGGGATCAAATTCTTAAGAATGTAAGATATGTGGAGGGGCTAGGAGTCCAGCCCTACTCCTAATAGAAGTTGGCGCCAAGGTGAAGGAGTACTACTCCTAGTAGGAGTCGGATTCCTAGTCCCGTTCCACATGTCTTAGCCACATGGGACTCTTAGGCCTAATTTGGTTGCAAAGTGGAAATATCCTAGGGTAGTAATCCCACGAGGGGGACTTCCAATAGCCATGGGAAATCCTCTCCCACCACCGGGGGAGATCCCCACCCCACGTGAGTCTGGAGACAAGGGGGAGGGGAGGGAATCACGTCAGGGAAGTTCCAAATTTCTTAGCAAAGCAATGTAGTATTCGAAAACCATGAAAACTAATTTCCTTTTTTTTACGGAAGCATCATAGCAGTACGGAAGTAAGTAAATTTCTAATTTCCATGGAAAACTCAGGAATGACAGAACAATGGAGAATAATTCAGTAATTCAAGGATAAACCAGGAAATATGGAACGCACATAATCAGGAAAAAAACACTTCAGTCCACATCACACACGCTGACCATAAATAACACAAGATCGAGGATAAATTTTGGTGCGCTAATCATGGTTTAACAATTCTTTTTGAGAAAAGGCATCAGCCGAGTCCGAGATGAGGCTCGAACCTAACCTGACTTTTTGAATTAACAAAGCCATCAACTGCCAGGATTACAAACATACGCCCTCAAGCAAAAGAAAGAACAACACGGCAGTAAGATACATAAACGATGGACAACACCAAACTACTCACACGCTGGAAACTGAAGATAATCAAAAGAGAACGATGCTGCACTAGGAACAATATCACACTGGCTCGGAGGAGAGAGGGGCCGACACCAGCTGGGCATATGGCGTCACCATGCATCTACGAGCCCCGGCATGGCACATCCGGTACGCCATCTTTGGAGAAGGCCACTACCTCCTTGCCTGGATCGAAAGCGCCGCACCGTTGCAAGATGGGATGGATGCTGCCGGAAGATGGCCTCATAGAGAGGGTCAGCGCATCCCCAACGAGATGCCGGAGGCTCTCCTTGAGCAGAACATCGTTGTTGCACACATCCAACACCGGAGGGGGAAGTTTCACGTTAGGACAAGAGGGCCACACCGCCGCCGCCACCCACCCCCCACAAGCGCCACCCGACCACAAGGCTCACAAAGCGGCGACTTCAAGAAGGGAACGGCACCGAAAGTACCGCCGCCGCCCAACAAAGTTGGGGCTTTCGCCCGGTAGACCTAGGGGCAGGGGAAGTGAGGGGATCGATCCATACCGATGCCTCCAAGGAGGGGAAACAACACATTTAGTTCCATTAAAAAGATGTACATATGTGATTGATCAATGCCAAAATGTGTTGTCACTGGAATAATCACTCTACTGAAACTTCCACCATCAACTTCTTTGAACATTTTCATTGGTTAGCTTTAGGAAACCTGCAAATCAAAATAGAACAATATAGTTACTATATAATATGACATTTTAAACTATATATAAGCACACATGCATGGTTCTCAATGAAATAGATGCAAACATAATAAGCCAGACTGATTTATGTTCTTATAAATAAAATATTGTTCCCTCTGATTTCTAGACGACCATGGCATGAAAGCCATCATTTGGCAAGAAAAGAATGTTACACTGAAACCATCTTGAAAATAGTCCTCGAAGCTTTTCAGTTGTATAAACGCTGTTCCAATTGTACAATATTCAGAATAATATACACTGTCATGTCAGTTTCCTAGGAGTGGCAACATTAAGATAAATACCCATATGCATTTATCTAATCAGCACAAGGTACATATATTATCATTAGCCCACATGTGCATAGATGGCTATCTAATCAGCACACAAACAGATGCATATTTCCAAGAAAAGTTACAGTATGGTGTTAGCATACATGTGCATATAAGAATCCAACTACAATTTTTTTATAACAAGTAACAATCGAGCAACTGACATACCACACCACTTAAATTAACAAAAAAACAATCTTGTCGTGGATGAAACAAGAATTAGCCTACCAAAAGTATGAATGAAGACTATATTGCTGGATGAAAAAATAGCCAACAAAGCTTATGAGTTTGTGTTCACAGTCTCTCCCAAGAAGGAAAATGGATGCCAACAAAGCTGTAGAACATGCATTGACAAGAAAACGCAAGATAACCCTCCAAAAAAAAACTGCCATGAGCCCATGAGCATGAACTCATTTGAAGGTGTTACTTTCTGTAGCTTCCCTACTATATTGTCTGCCAACAAAGGGCTATTTCCTAACAGTACATTAGTAAGTTATAATTTAACAGCACTACATCGATAATAATATCAATTGGCTTTGCTGCAATCACATCAAAATGAACCCATCTCTTTCTTTTTTTATAGGAAGAAAAAGTCCAATCAAGAGCAATGTTTTGCGAAATTTCGCCTTCTCTTCTCAACTCCAGTTAGTTACTCTTCAGTCTTCACTGAAGCATCCAAATGCTAAATACTCACAATAGGACCAAGCTCAGGAGCACAAACAAAGCACGAGGACTTCTACAAGAGCATCTGCTCTTCCGGGCAACCAAAACCACTCATCTCCATCAAGACAAAAAAATTAGATGAGCTAACAAGTCTTTTACATTCAGAAGACGATTTTTTTAGTAATCCATCAGAAACAAAGCATGGCTTACACTAAATAGCAGCTAGAAAAAAGAGATAAAGCCTAATTTCGAAGCAGAAGTAGTGCACATATCTACTACCAATTAAAAGGAGGATATTTGTGCTCACTCTTGATTGGTTACGGCAGGCTCTAGGATGCTGATTGGTTAAAACAAGTGAAGCCGGTGCTCAGGTTCTTGGATCTGGATCAAAAACTTCAGGAACGGTGAGTGCATGGAATGGAGAGCAAAAATATGAGGTGGATGAGGAGGGGGTAACCTTGGTCAAAGTAGGTGCCTGCCGCCGTCGCCGTCCCCCTTACCGGATGGGACACGAGCTTCGAGGCGGAGAGGTGGTCCGGGGAAGGAGGAGGGTGACGGCCGCGGTCTGTCGCCGTCGTTGTCACTGGAGGGGCGGAGCATGGATCCTAAGCACCGGGGGGAGGGCTGCGAGGGACGTCGCTTCGTTCGCCAGCGGTGGAGGTCGGACGCGGAGGAGCTCGAAGGCTGGAGGCGGAGATGGATCTTGGTCGACGGCGCCTGGTCGGTCGCGAGAGAGCGAGCGAGTCGAGGGTTTTCTCCCTGGCCTATCGACACCGGGCGAGCTATCCCTGGGATGGGCCGGGGAAAGGCCAGGGGTACTTCCCCTTCGCGGGTCACCAAATGTCGCTATCTACTGCCCCGGGCCAACTCAGCCCATGGTTATCCGACCCAAGGAAATAGCGGGATCCCCCTGGGATCCCTCGAAACCAAATGAGCCCTTAGGGGCTGGTGCGCCTGGCCCATGTAGGCCAGGGAGCCCACCCTTCAGCCCATGCTAGCCTATGGGACGTGGTGGACCCCTTGGTGGACTTATGGACTACTCCGGAAGTTTCCGGAACCTTCTGGAAGCTTTCCGGTACAATACCGAAAAAACTGAAACATTTTTCGAAACCCAAAATATGACTTCCCATATATAAATTTTTACCTCTCGACCATTCTGAAACTCCTCGTGTCGTCCGAGATCTCATCCGGGACTCCGAAAAACATTGGTTCACCAATATGCATATCTCAATATTACTCTAGCATCATCGAACGTTAAGGGTGTGACCTTATGGGTTCGGGAATCATGAAGTCATGACTGATACACCTCTCTGGTCAATAACCAATAGTGGGACCTGGATGCCCATATTGGTTCCTACATATTCCACGAAGATCTTTTATCGGTTGAACCATCACTGGTACAGCGAGGTGCTATACAAACGGTTTTTAACCCCTTTCCGGGATGACATTTTGAAATGTGAGTGACTATGATAGGGGGGTCCTTCCCACACGACCCAGAAACCGTCCGGGATTGGCCCTCTGGTCACACACGCTCGGCAAAGTGAGGTCATGTGCGACGGGCGAGAGATGAAATACGGTTATACATGCATAGTCGGTTCCGGTCGTAAGTACATTCCACACAGTCAGTCCCAAACAAACGTTTCTGTTTGTTATGTACATTCCACACAGTCAATCCAAGGAATATGTTTCCGTTTTTATGTATATCCTACACAATCAATCCAGGGAAAACTTTTCCGTTCGTATGTACATCCCACATAGTCAATCCAGGGAAAACGTTTCCGTTCATATATACATCCCACACAATTTTATGTATAGCCTCGTGTGTGATAGGTGTAACTATCACACATGCTCTGCCTCGGTTAACCGTTTGCTTTTATTAAACTATATTACACACGATTTGATGAAGAAAACTGTATGACATTGGGTTATCCATCACAAGCGCTTTTACTGCTAAAACCATTTGCAAAGTTTCATGATCCATTTAGCAGGTTTATTAGTTTACAATTAATATTTCCAGTATTACGCAAAATCACATTTCATATCAAACAATTGTTTGCCAATTTCATATTAGACACATAAAAATATTTTAATATCACAGTACGATAGCTACCTGAAAAAAGCATAGTACAATACATAGCTAGTTCATCTTCACAAGAACAATATTAGAACAATATATTCATTTCCCTAATCGAGATTATCCATGCTCGTCTTATCCACCTCTGCTTTCAGTTCAGTAAGAACCTATTTTGCATTGGCCAACTGGGAAAGTGCCTCCTCCTTCGCCAACACCATCTTAGCAAAGTATGATTAAAAAAATCTGAGCTCATTCTCCATCTTCCTCTTTTTATCCCGCATCTTCAAATATTCTTCAGCGTTGACAACATTTTCTCTAAGCCTACCTCTGTTCCCTTCCTCATACATGCTTCAAAGACTGTGACCACTCTTGATCAACCCACTCCAGGTAAGAACACTTCCATTCATCCTATAATATTTAAAACTAGATCAGTAACAATTGTAGGGGAAATGAGTTTCTAGCAACATAGAAAATCATCAAATACATATTTTGAAAAACTGAAGAAACAAGTTAATTATGACATATCTTCTCAAAAAGATCAATGTGCAAATGAATTAATTGCTACTGAGACAACAATCAAATTCTGAAACATCAGAAGCTATAATTAACTACAACAATGCTACAAGTTCTTAGTCATGTACTATAAATAAAAAATTGAACATTTTATGAGGAAGCTAAATATAACTGCAACAACATAGTGACAGTGTCTGGATGACAGCAAATTAATACTAATAGGTGTGTACATGCACAAACTTAGTAACATAGAACTAATAGCACTAAGGCCGTCCACTATGTATGCCAAAACCAGTGTAAAGACAACTGTTGCTACATTTGGCACCGGTGCCCTGCACTGGCGAGCCGATGCAGCGGAAAAAAATTAGGGACCCGAACTCCGGAGCACCTAGTTGCTCTGATGCCCAGTTCCTTCCTACCATAAAGATTTAGTATTTTACTGCTTGGCTGCTCGGATGTGTGGACCAAAGTTAGTTGCACAAACTGCTGAAGCGGTGCCAAATAATTTTCTAATCGCACTGCTGATGAGATGGCAACATTTTTAAATACTAGGTACAAACTGTGACACTGTCTTAACATCCAGAATAACATAGCACAGTGATAGTGTCTGAATCACATCTAACAAATGATTTGTAACAACGAAAGTGGGGCTAACCTTCTCTGCACATGCCAGAAACTTCCTCCCACTGTCCATAGATTCAAACGCAACTAGCTTCACGCATGGAGATTGATGGTGACAACAAGCAGGCAGATCTTCAACCACCTGATACGTCTCCAACGTATCTACTTTTCCTAATGCTTTTCCTCTTGTTTTGGACTCTAATTGCATGATTTGAATGAAACTAACCCCTGACTGACGCTGTTTTCAGGAGAACTATCATGGTGTTATTTTTGTGCAGAAATAGAAGTTCTCGGAATGGAACGAAACTTTGCGAGGATTTTTATATCAAATAAGAGAATTTCTAGAGCCAGGAGGGACCTGAGTGGTGCACCTGGGTGGGCACAACCCACCATGGCGCGCCAAACCCCCCCAGGCGCGCCCTGGTGGGTGCTGCCCACCTGGTGGCCCTGCTGACTCTCAAACCGACGCTATAAAATCCCATATTTCCAGAAAAAATCAGGGAGAAAGAATTATCGCGTTTCACAAGACGGAGCCGCCGCCAAGCCCTGTTCTTCCTCGAGAGGGCAGATCTGGAGTCCGTTTGGGGCTCTAGAGAGGGGGATCTTTGATCTTCGTCATCACCAACACATCTCCATAGCCAATTCCATGATGCTCGCCACCGGGAGTGAGTAATTCCTTCGTAGGCTCGCTGGTCGGTGAGGAGTTGGATGAGATTCATCATGTAATCGAGTTAGTTTTGTTAGGGCTTGATCCCTAGTATCCACTATGTTTTGAGATTAATGTTTTTATGAGTTTGCAATGCTTAATGCTTGTCACTTTGGGCCCGGGTGCCATGATTTCAGATCTGAACCGTTTATGTTATCACCATTATATCCATGTTCTAGATCCGATCTTGCAAGTTATAGTCACCTACTACGTGTTATGATCCGGCAACCCCCGAGTGACAATAGTCGAGACCACTCCCGATGATGACCGTAGTTTGAGGAGTTCATGTATTCACCATGTGCTAATGCTTTGTTCTGGTTCTCTACTAAAAGAAGGCCTTAATATCCCTTAGTTTCCAATAGGACCCCGCTGGCACGAGAGGGTAGGACAAAAGATGTCATGCAAGTTCTTTCCATAAGCACGTATGACTATTTACGGAAGACATGCCTACATTATATTTATGAACTAGAGCTAGTGCCTTATCGCCCTAGGTTATAACTGTCTCATGATGAATATCATCCAATGAGTCACCGATCCAATGCCTACAAATTTATCATATATTGTTCTTACTAAGTTACTACTGTTGCTACTGCTATCGTTACTGCTACAATATCACTGCTATGACTGTTACTGTTACTGTTACTACTGCTGCTATCATCAAAACTATCATACTACTATGCTACTAATCACTTTGTTGCAGATAATTAATCTCCAGGTGTGGTTGAATTGATAACTCAGCTGCTAGTGCCTTCAAATATTTTTTGGCTCCCCTTGTGTCGAATCTATAAATGTGGGCTGAATAGTCTACCCTCAAAAACTCTTGCGATCCCCTATACTTGTGGGTTATCACCACCCCGCTCCATTTGTTGCAACTGATGGTCCTAGGGAGCTACAAGAGGAAGAAATGACTCAAGTCGACCGCCGGGTTAAAATCCTTCATTCCAAGTCATAACCCGAGAGAGAGAAGAGAGGCATATCCGGGTGGTGAAGGAGTCATCGTCGAACGAGGAACTGCTAGAGAGGTTATTGAACAAGACCATGGTGACGCAGCGATAGGATGCAAGACGGTGGTACTTCTCGAGCTTGTGTTGGTTTTTCCCTTGAAGAGGAAAAGGTAATTCAACAAAGTAGATATAAGTATTTCCCTTAGTTAGAGAACCAATGTATCAATCCAGTAGGAGACAACGCACAAATCACCCATACTTGCACAAACAATCAAACAACTTGCACCCAACGCGATAAAGGGGTTGTCAATCCCTTCACGGTCACTTGCAAAAGTGAGATCTGATAGAGATAGATAAAACTAAACAAACGATAAAGTAATTTTTTTGGGTTTTTTGGTTTATAGATCGGAAAGTAAAAGATTGCAAAATAGTAGATCAGAAACTTATATGATGGAAAATAGACCCGGGGGCCACAGGTTTCACTAGAGGCTTCTCTCAAGATAGCAAATAATAAGGTGGGTGAACAAATTACTGTCGAGCAATTGATAGAAAAGCGCAAAGTTATGACGATATCTAAGGCAACGATTATGAAATATAGGCATCACGTCCGTGTCAAGTAGACTGACTCCTGCCTACATCTACTACTATTACTCCACACATCGATCGACTCCTGCCTGCATCTAGAGTATTAAGTTCATGAAGAATAGAGTAACGCATTAAGTAAGATGACATGATATAGAGGAATAAATGCAAGCAATATGATGTAAACCCCATCTTTTTATCCTTGATGGCAACAATACAATACGTTCCTTGCTGCCCCTACTATCACTGGGAAAGGACACCGCAAGATTGAACCCAAAGCTAAACACTTCTCCCATTGCAAGAAAAGCCAATCTAGTTGGCCAAACTAAACTGATAGTTCAAAGAGAATTACAAAGATATCAAATCATGCATAAAATAATTCAGAGAAGATTCAAATAATATTCATAGATAAGCTGATCATAAATCCACAATTCATCGGATCTCGACAAACACACCGCAAAAGAAGATTACATTAGATAGATCTCTAAGAACATCGAGGATAACATGGTATTGAGAATCAAAGAGAGATAAGAAGCCATCTACCTACTAGCTATGGACCCGTAGGTCTGAGGTAAACTACTCACACTTCATCGGAAGGGCTATAGAGTTGATGTAGAAGCCCTCCAGGATCGAACCCCCCTCCTCCAGGATGCCGGAAAAGGACCCAAGATGGGATCTCACGGGAATAGAAGGTTGCAACAGAGGAAAAGTGTATTCGCGGATCCTTTTGGTGTTTTGGGAATATATGTGAATATATAGGAGGCAGAATTTGGCCAGGGGAGTCACGAGGGCCCACAAGGCAGGGGGCGCGCCCTACCCCCCTGGGAGCACCCTCTCCCTTGTGGCCGCCTCGTGGCTCTTCTGACTTGATCTTCTAGTCTCCGGTGTGTCTTCTGGTCCAAGAAAAATTATCGTGAAGGTTTTATTCCGTTTGGTATTGTTTTTCCGCGAAGCTCAAAAACAAGGAAAAACAGAAACTTGCCCTGGGCCCTAGGTTAATAAGTTAGTCCCAAAATAATATAAAATAGCATATAAATGCATATAAAACATCCAAAATAGATAATACAATAGCATGGAACAATAAAAAATTATAGATACCTCGGAGACGTATCAAGCATCCCCAAGATTAATTCCTGCTCGTCGTCGAGTAGGTAAATGATAAAAGGAGAATTTTTTATGTGGAATGCTACCTAACATACTTATCCATGTAATTTTCTTTATCGTGGCATGAATGTTCACATCCATAAGATTCAAAACAAAAGTTTAATATTGACATACAACAATAACTAGTAGAATGCCCGTGTGTTGCCACGGGCTTCTGAAATAGTTTGCTGAAGACGAAGTCATATAAAGATAATGCATGCTAAATTTCACAAGTAGAGACAATATAACACGATCACAATTGCATAATAATTGAACCCCACTTCACTCGTAATGTAAAACTGATCACAATATAGCTAATTAACAATGTATACATATAAACTGATGATCCAACTAAAAATCTATTACAAGTTATTGAGACCTACTTGATGCGCTTAAGAGATAATATGTCATTTATAAATAATATGTCATCTGACAAACCTATTAAAAAAAGAAGTTGCATTTCTTTCGGAGCAAACAACCAACTATAATGTTGATATATAAATAATATTTCATCTTAAATTTCTTAAATCATTTTAATTTTTTATATTTTTTTGAGAATTTTTAATTTATTTATATAGGGTAAGGAAATTTGTCCGACGAAAGATAAAAACATAGAAGCGGTCCAACATAAATCAAGTATATTCGGTTTCTTCTCTCCAGATTTTGATTTTTTTGTGATACTCTAAACATATCTAGTAAGTATAAAGAAATACATACTTAATATTTTTTTCCCTTCTGAGACCAGAGGCCAAACGTCATTGATGCAATCCAAGGCCCAAATCGGCTATCCAGCACGGTCCAACCAGCACCCAAGCTAACCCCCCCCCCCAAAACAGTATCAGTATCCCTCACACTCACTCTCTCCACTCTAGCACAATCCCTAGATCTCAGCGGATTCACTACTCCATTCCCCTTGCTCTCGCCCCCACAGTAGACGACCTCATTTCCCACCGCCGCCCCCTCTCATCCTGTCCCCTCCACTCATCCGACGACGATCAGATGCGGGCACAACCGGCTCCCTCGTCTCCCACCGCCGCCCCTCCCATCCCCTCCCCCCCCACTCATCCAATGGCGGCCAACACCCCCGATGTCCTCATCGATGGCGTCGCCGACCTCATCACCGTCCTCGCCATCGCCGTGTTAAGGAAGATCTCGCAGGGCGACCACTATGTGCGCGCCGGCTTGTCAAAGTCCAAGGGGGATAACACACTCACCATGCAGGTTGGTTTTGGCGACCAACATCACTCAAAGGTCGCCCCCGCCGTCATCGATGGACAGTCATCTTCCACCTCGACGGACGAGCTCACATGCCAGGAGAGGAGTCAGGGTCATGTGCTTCTTTCACGCTCAGCGCCCCTGTCGCCACGTAATGGATGGACCTCCCTCTACTCCCACCCATGCCATGGACAGAGCTCGGTCCCCTCCTCAAGCTCATCTCTTCACCCCTCTCATCATCTGGCTTGCTGCACCGCTAGCCCTCACCTTCTCTCCCTCCATTTCCTCCCAGATCGAGACCTGGTGCTTCTTCCCGAGCGCTAGTACATAATAAAGATAAAAGTGAAACTAACACAACTGTTTTTATTTGTAAACATAAAATCGTTTTTGTTTTTTCACCTAACTTTTTTTAAAAGGTTTTCACCTAACCTATTATCACTATACAACCACTCCACACTCTTCTCGCTCTGAACATCATCCACTCCCCTCCCCCGTGCCGCCCTCCTCCTCTCCCCCACATCCTTGGTGGCCATAAGATGACCTGCATATTACGGAATTTAAACACTCCCTTCGATCCAAATTAATTGACGCTAAAGTTGTACTTAATGAGAGTCAATTATTTTGAATCGAAGTGAGCATATTCAATAAAAAATTATCAACTTTTATATATAGTTATTATTTATATAAAAAAGATAAAAATCATCAAATGATAGTACCATAACAAGTCCCGACGATAAAAAAGATCACACTCACACTGCTGAATCAGACGCCGTAGAAAAGAATGAACTTTTTTAGATTTTTTTTGAATTGAACAACGCTGCACTCACTCACTATCTCCTTGGTATTCCTGAAGCTAGATATATCCCGAGCCTTCGACTCTCTCTCATGGCAGCTCCTTTCTGAAGTTTTGAGGGCAAAAGGGTTCGAACCCCGATGGTTAAAGTGGATGGCCTCAATCTTGGGCACGACCAGTACTAAAATTATCGTCAACGGTGTGCCTGGAAGATCGATTTTTCATGCTAAGGGGCTGCGGCAAGGCAACCCGGCCTCCCCTTTACTGTTTGTCATTTCCATGGAAGTATTGACACAGCTTATCTCCAGAGCGACTGAGGTGGGAGTCCTTAGTTCTTTCCGTGGCATCTCTGCGGTGCAGCGCCTTTCCATCTTCACGGACGACATTGCAATGTTCATTCGCCCCTCCGAGCAAGATCTGTACTGGGTTAGAGAGGTGCTACATCTCTTTGGGATCGCATCAGGGCTCAGAATCAACTATGGGAAATCTGCAGTCATTCTCATCAAGGGCGAAGAGGAAGATAGGCAGAGGATCGTGGACATTCTGCATTGCCCGCTGAGTGAGTTTCCTTGCCGTTACCTTGGCATCCCGCTAGCCATCAAGAAGCTTCGGTGTGTGGATTGGCATCCGCTCCTGGATCAAGCAAGGGAGTCGTTGCCTGCCTGGCAGAGAGGCCTTATTCAAAAATTGGGAAGACTCATCTTGGCCAATACGGTGATTGCCGGTCGGCCAATCCATCAACTCATGGTCCTTAATGCGCCTATATTGGTCCTTGAGGAGATCGAGAAGTGGATGTGTTCCTTCTTCTGGGAAGGAAAAGAGAAAGCCAATGGAGGGCAGTGCTTGGTTGCCTGGGATGTAATAGCTCGCCCCACTTGCCTTGGTGGTCTCAGAGTGAAAAACCTCAGGTTTCAAGCATTGGCATTACGTGTGAGATGGGAGTGGCTGCTCAGAGTTGATTACACCATGCCTTGCAAGGCATCCCAAGACAAGGAGGCCAAGATGATCTTCAACAGCATGGTGAAAATTAAGGTCGGCAACAGCATGGAACGATTGTGTGCATTGCAAACGGTTCTTCTGCTTTACGCGCATGGGATGAGTTTGATAATCCAAATTTTGGTGGAAATTTCCCTGGGTATGTTCTCATCCACGTCATTGCATAATTTAATATTGCTTGCTAATTTGGGCACGCAAAAGAGCGTACAACACACAAACAACACTTACTGAATCGAGCAGTTTTAGTAATTAAACAGATCCAACTGACGTAAACATTGCTCTAAAAAAAGACCAGCATTAAAAACAAAGCCTAAGTATGCATAATTTTAACAAAGCCGCCACTGCGCCGGCCTATGCATCGCCGGTGTGAGATGAGACATCGATGACTTGTCCTGGCGACATGCCACCGTTGGTGGACTCCGCGTCCCCCCCTGCTAAAGTCAATCGCGTCCTCGTCCTCGTTCTCGGCGCCGCCCTCAAGGTCGTAGTACTCGTAGTTGTGGCTGCACCAGAGCTTGCATTGGTACTCCACCGCCAATTCCTCGACGGACAGACTCTTCTCTACCTCGACCTCGGCCACGCGAAACTCCTCCTCCCAGCTCTCCTCGATCTCTGCCGCCTCCTGCATCTCTAGCTCCCGCTCGGAGATCTCATGAGGAAGTAGGTGCTCCATGGCCACTGCCGCCTTGTCGGACGTAGGTTGCATGCTGGATTCTGAGGTGGCCTGGAATATCTTAGCATGTGCATCCTCGATCTTGGCGTGGATGGCCTCGACCCGGGCCAAGGCGACATCAGCGGCAGGAATGACAGCTCGAGCACTCTCGGCGTTTGCAGCCACCACCGCAGCAGTTGCTGCAGCCATCTCGGCTGCCGTAGCTGCCCTGTCGGCTACCATAGACGCCCACTTGCCAGATGCGGCCACGCTCAATGCGGATGCGGTGACACTTTTGGTGTAGGCGGCAGCGCTCTCGGCGCAAGTGGCGGCGCTCGGGGAGAATGCGGCCACAGTATGGGCACTCATGAAGCATTTCCACAGTGTCATCTTTGCAAGAAGGGGTTGCGGGAATGGGGATCGGGATTCGTGGATTCGGGGGTTGCCAACACTGGAGCAGACGAGCCGGTGAAGCTTAAGGAGGAAGACTTAAATAGACCCACGAATTTTCATCGCAAATGGTTCCTATAAAAAATTGTGTGTGATGTCGTTGATATTTTTTATTAGCTTTGAAAGACGAATTTGTCGTACAAATACAACTGTCATGTCAAATTTTGGAAAATTTCACGGGTCATTTGACCTTTTAAAACATTTAACTAATTTTCTAGCCATTTAATGATCGTAATTCAAATTTGAACTACATGTACATGCAACAACTAACCATAAAAGTTTGAAAAGTCATATTTGTGTACTTATGTGCGAGTTAATTCCATGTGTAGTAAATTAGAAGGAATTTTCAAACATATTGGTCTCACGGCCTGGACACATGCACGGAGTGCCATGGCATTTAAATTCCAAAAAATTAAAAAAAGATCAGAAACACATGAAACCTCGCTTGATGTAATGTCATGCCACCAAGATGATGTTGTAAAAAATTTGGCATGCTTGACAAAATTTTGGACACACACCCCTCACAAACCGGAGCAACTCACTAGAAGGCTTGTGGTTCCGAGAGGGAACAATGCATGTTTGATGACAAACGGGAGATAGCTTCATCTTACGACCTTCAATTTCTTTTTACATTTAATATGCACTATACAACTGTCATGTGAAAAATTGGAAAATTCTAGGGGTCATTTGACCTTTTAAAGACATTTAAGTGATTTTCTAGCCATTTAATGACCGTAATTCAAATTTGAACTACATCTACATGCAACAGCTAACCGTAACGGTTTGAAAAATCATATTTGTGTACTTGGGTGCGAGTTAATTCCATGTGCAGCAAATTAGAAGGAATTTTCAAACATATTGGTGTCATGGCATGGACACGTGCATGTTGTGCCATGGCATTTAAATTCCAAAAAATTAAAAAATGATAAGAAAAACATGAAACCTGGCTTGATGTAATGTCATGCCACCAATATGATATGGTAAAAAAAATGGCTTGTTTGCTGAAAGTTTGGACACACACCCCTCACAAACTGGAGCAACTCACTAGAAGGCTCGTGGTTCCGAGAGGGAACAATGCATGTTTGATGACAAACATGAGATAACTTCCTCTTATGGCCTTCAATTTTTTCTACATTTAACATGCACTAATACAACTGTCATGTGAAAATTTGGAAAATTCTAGGGGTCATTTGACCTGACATTTAAGTGAGTTTTAACCATTTAATGACCGTAATTCAACTTTGAGCTACATCTACATGCAACAACTAACCATAACTATTTGAAAAATCACATTTTGTACTTGTGTGCGAGTTAATTCCATGTGTAGTAAATTAGAAGGATTTTCAAACATATTGGTGTCATGGCCTGGACACATGCATGGAGTGCCATGACATTTAAATTCCAAAAAATTAAAAAATGATCAGAAAAACATCAAACTTTGCTTGATGTAATGTCATGCCACCAATATGATATGGTAAAAAAATTGGCCTTTGACGAAAGTTTGGACACACACCCCTCACAAAACGGAGCAACTCACTAGAAGGCTCGTGGTTCCGTGAGGAAACAATGCATGTTTGATGACGAACATGAGATAGCTTCCCCTTATGTCCTTCAATTTTTTTCTACATTTAACGTGCACTAATTCACTTGTCATGTGAAAATTTGAAAAATTCTAGGGGCCATTTGACCTTTTAAAGACATGTAAGTGATTTTCTAGCCATTTAATGACCGTAATTCAAATTTGAACTACATCTACAGGCAACGGCTAACCATAACGGTTTGAAAAATCATATTTTTATGTACTTGTGTGCAAGTTAATTCCATGTGTAGTAAATTGGAAGGAATTTCAAACATATTGGTGTCACGGCCTGGACACACGCATGGAGTGCCATGCCATTTAAATTCCAAAAAATAAAAAAAAATGAACAGAAACACATGAAACCTTGCTTGACGTAATGTCATGCCACCAAGATGATGTGGTAAAAAAATTGTCCCGTTTGACGAAAGTTTGGACACACACCCCTCACAAACAGGAGCAACTCACTAGAAGGCTCGTGGTTTCGAGAGGGAACAATGCATGTTGGATGATGAACGGGCGATAGCTTCCTCATATGGGCTTCAAAATTTTCTACAGTTAACGTGCACTAATACAAATGTCATGTCAAAATTTGGAAAATTTCAGGGGTCATTTGACCTTTTTAAGACATTTAAGTGATTTTCTAGCCATTTAATGACCGTAATTGAAAAAAATATCTGTGTACTTGTGTGCGAGTTAATTCCATGTGTAGTAAATTGGAACGAGTTTTCAAACATATTGGTATCACGTCTTGGACACATGCATAGAGTGCCATGGCATTTAAATTCCAAAGAATTAAAAATCATCCACGATGTAAATATCTGGTGTTCAAAAAAGAAAATGTAAAGATCTGGCAAGACAACCGGCCCACACGATTTGCACTCTATTTCGCGCCTCAAGGTTTGGAAGGTGAGTGGTGCGGCTTATTAATCAGACACAGTTCTGTATTGGAAACCGTCAGCTATTTAGTTCACACACGACTTTTGCTGGGGGAATCATGGGTAATTCAAACTACAGTACTCGTAAATTCCGGCGACCGACATGTGTACTGTTGCCGTCAATCTAGATGCCGGCCGTCAATAAATACCACCTTGCTCACATCGTCCCGCCTGTATTCCCATCTACGTCCTCCCCTCGCTCTCCCTGCATCCCTCCCTCCCTCCCTCTCTCTCTCTCTCAAATCTCGGCCATGGCGCCGCCGATTTGCCCACGCGCCGATGAGGAGGTGCCGCTCCCCGAGGATGCTCAGTCGAAGAGCAGCGACCAGGAGGACCCCTATGCACCGCCGGATGAGGTTGCGCTGGACCCCCAACTTTGGAGTGGTTTTGGGGCAGTACAATCATTGTTTGTGGAAGTCGCTGCCGCCGGCTGAGAAAGCCAGGCAAGTGGCATTCAAGAAGGAGATGGCGGAGGAGGAAGCCAAGTACCAGGCGGCCTGAGAAGCCCGTAATGCCGCCTGGAAAAAGGAGGCGGTGGAGCTTTGGGGGCGGGCGCGTTGTCGTGCGGAGGAGGTGTACGAAGATGGGTACTTCGCAAGCAACGTCAAAGGCGCTAGGCGCCTCATCGCTACATGGAGGTGGGCCGATAAGCTCCAGCGTGCCACCGACGAGGAGCTTCGGTGGGTGCCCAATGAAATGGCAAGATCGTCTGCGCTCATTCGCCAGCAAGAGGCAGATCGGTACGTCAAGCGCTGCGAGGATGAGTAGGCGGAGTACTGCCTCCATGCTGGGAAGACGCTGCACACCAGGGAGCTGCTGGTGAGGGCTGCCGGAATACGTCCCCCAGGAGGGATTATTAGTTCTAGTATTGTTCATTTTCAATTTTATGCATTGTACACAGTAGTTAAGTATCATCACGTATATGTGATGCTATTATATATATTATATGATGAACTAATGAACAATTAATATATATTATGAATTCCATTTTCTATCTGTTTTTGTATACTAATTTGTATCTAGCTGTTATCATCCACATATAGAGAAAGGAAAGCATATATACACACATTGAAATAGAACATATAAGAACGGAAAACAGAGTACACACATTGAAATAGAGCAATAAACAGAGAAATATTACGATTGCTGTGAATACATAGCGATCCATGTCGAAATGACTCCACAAAATGAAATACGTCCATGAGACCATGACCAGTAACCCTTGCCTACGGTAGTTCTTGGCTCTGCCTGAACTCGTGCATGCGTTCATCCAAGTGGTCGACACGCTCGTGGTACATCTAGAGCGCGATCTCGAGCTCCAAGTTGGCTATTTCACCGGAGATCACCAGCTCGAGGATGCGACAGCCATGTTCCTCTACTTCACCCAGGTGGACACCTCAGCCAAGGAGGTGGTCGAGCCTAGCGACCAGCGCATTGGCATCGAGCGGGCCGCGGACAAGGTGAATGGCGCGGCCCATGCGAACGGCTCGGCGGGCGTCCGGTGCAAGTCGGCGCGGCTGTCCTCTGGTGCAAGTACGACACAGAGGGCCTTTGCCCACTCATGGCGAGGAATGGGGGTACTGACGGGACGTGTACCCAGCTGCGACGCCCTGTAGACAGTAGGCGAGCACCGATGGATCCGCTCTTGCTGTGCGGCGCGCCGCGCCTCTCGCTTTGCGGCGCTCCAAAGGTCTCGTCATGTGGCGAGCCGCAGCCTATCGGTGCGAACGCTCCTAGCTTGCTCTGCAGTGCACCATCAATCATGTTGTGCGGTGATCTACAGCCTCTCGGCGCTGACATGCCTATCTTGATCCGCGGCACTAAAGCGCCATGCGCCAAGAGTCTGCTGAACCCTGGTGATGACGCACATCACAGCATCGTCCATCGTGTTACTCGGTAGCGCCTCCGTGGCGCTTTCTCATTTTCCACATCGATGAGGTTGATGGCAGAGGCGACGCTTTGGTGGGTTGGCATGCTTGGAAAAGGTGGATGTGCTATAGGCTACGCTTGTTGCCTCCATGCGTCGTGTGCCACCTAGGTTTATGCGCAATATCGCTGGGTGGTAGGAAACTGGCGAGGAAATGGTGGGAAATACTAGCGTGTTGATAAAACACCATCAATTAATGGAAACTTAGCATAGAAGGAACATCGAGCTAGCACGACTTGTGTGGGCACATTGCGCCCCAGGCTATGATCCATATACTTGTGTGCCCAACAGAGCACACTATTCATAGTAAAGAATAATGTTCCGTTTATCCTAGTAGAGCACTGTCGGCAAGCGTCACAAGAAGTAGATAATGATCAGATGACCGTTTATCCTAGTTAATTATGCATATAATAGTTTACTTTGGTGTGTGGAAATGTCACGTGTATACTAGCCACCTATGTAATTGTTGTTTGCCGCATATCACACACATCTTATTTATGTGAAACGTTTCTATTCTCTTGGCTCAACACAAACAATTTATCGGAATGAATTGTATGCCCTCCATTTGTAGCGACCAGACCTGAAACAGTCTGATCTCTGTGCATCAGTGTCATCCCTGGATTGGTAATGCTGACACGCACAATACTCGAGGATTTATAACAGAGTAGCAATCACACACTTATTACATCGATGTCTCTAAAAGAGAACTTATTACAATAATATGGCTTAAGGCCATCTAAAAACGATAACAGCGGAAGGCTTGGAAGATAAAGTGAGTCCATCAACTCCAACGGCATCACTGAGTGAAAGACAATAACCTATGGCACCTTACTCGTCGTCTGAAAAGTCTGCAACATGAAAGTTGCAGCCTGAAACAGGTCAGCACATGGAATATGCTGGCAAAGTAACACAAGAGAGTAATGAACAGAATAAATGCTATCACTACATGCATATATGGCTGGTGCAAAGCTCTATGGTTACAGTTTTTATATAAAGCCAATTTTTCCCTACAACAAAGGAATAAATTTTATTTAACTATCATGGTGGTATGTTAAACATTGAGAAGGTTCCTCCAACTCAATCCCAATTAAGCATCATCATTAAACCCAATCAATTTGTATTAAGAAGTGATGAGATCAACATGATAATCCAAGAACTAGATACTCAAAACGTCCATAACCGGGGACACGGCTAACCATTATTAGTTTGTACACTCTGCAGAGGTTTGCGCACTTTTCCCCACAAGACTCGAATACATCTATGGTCGGAGAAAGAGACACAATCTTTCTGAAACAACAACTCTTTACTCTGGGTGGACAGTTACACCTACTTTCCCCTACATCTACTAGCCCACCACTGAAAGAGGTCTTGCAACTTACTCAACTATGCTAGATCCCATAATAGCTTGTGGCTGCACACGGAAGTTTCTAGCATGAATAATCTTATAATCCCTTTGAGCCTAGGTGGCGGACAGTAGGATGATCACACAGGTACTCCGGGATATCCTTGGACAACACTGGATTCTCCCGGTGCCCTGACAACCACTGGGTACTCCAGGGTGCCTTCAAGCAATCCACCCAAATGTGTATTAAAGTAGCCACCTTAAGTTAACCATTAAGTAACAACACTCACATCTGTCATGAATCACTCGAACCAAACCACGTCTACGAGCATATCATAACAATATAAGCAACGTAGAAGTAACTCTCAAAGGTTTGATAATAAACAGGTCAATAGGTACTATCTCATCTACTTCCCAAAACCCACATTTTAATTAGGGCCATTTGCATTTCTGTCCCTAACTCGAACCACCTAATCAGATATACCCCTAATTTGAAAGCTTGCTCAAATTTGCCCCTCCGTTGTTAGGTGCCCTTACAGAAATGCCCTTCTTCGCCGTTACCGTCCGGTCAAACAACTTTGACCGTCCTGAAAAAAATAGCAATTTTTTTTAAAAAATCTAAAATTTTGTGAGTTTGAAGATACTCATGTGCGCAAGGTGCGTGCAAATTTTCATGCTATTTGGGAATTCCAGGAGCTCGTGGCGAGGAAAAACATTTAATATGCACACTTGTGAACAGTAAATTTTGAAATAAAATAGCAAGAAAATTCAAAAAAATATGAAAAAATTTGGCATCAAAGAGGCTTGGGTGCACAAGGTGCTTGCAAGTTTTTGTGATCAAATGACATGCGAGGAGCTCTAGCAAGAAAAAACAAAATAGTCATTTTTTCCCAAGTTTTTTCTCGAGCCAAATTTTGTTTTTTTCTCCACAAGCCCCTCCAATGTCCAAACACAACAAAAATTTGCACGCAGCTTGTAGACTATAGCCTCTTTGATGCCAGAAAATTTCATATTTTTTTGAATTTTCTTGCTATTTTTTTGAATTTACTATTCACAGGCTTACATATTTATTGTTTTTCCTTTGACACGAGCTCCTAGAATGCCCAAACATGACGAAAATTTGCACGCACCTTGCGAACCTGAGTATCTTTGATCTCACAAATTTTTAGATTTTTTAGAACTTTTTTGCTATTTTTTCAGGACGGTCAATGCCCTTTGACCAGCTTTGACCGGACGGTAACGGCACAGAAGGGCATTTCTGTAAGTGCACCTAACGGCGGAGGGGCAAATTTGAGTAGGCTTTGAAATTAGGGGTAAATCTGAGAGTGGGCACAAATTAGGGGCATAGGTGTAAATGTCCCTTTTAATTATATCCTAACCATGCAATTGTTTGAGGATTGATCTAATGCAATAAAAACTGGATAGTAAAGAGGTATGATCAAAGTGTTACTTGCCTTGCTGATGATCCGTGTAACCTAGAGACCCGTATTAGCACGCTTCGCACTCCGGGCACTCTATCACAAACAAACAAGCATACAATAAGCACTCAACTAGAAACACGAGTAAAACTCAAATAAGAGATCTAACCAGATAGTTCAACTTAAGAACTCCGGTTTGCAAAAAGAATCAAATCAAACGAAGCAACGAAACTCAAACTGCGATAGAAACAAGGTCTGTTTACTAATATAGACTTAAGTCAAATTTTACAATACCAAAACCTTATTTAAGTTGGTTAAACAGAAAGAGGGCTTCGAGATGAAGATCTAGGTGCTTGAATCGCCTGATTCCGATAAACGAGCAAAAAGATAAACTAAAACGAAATTCAGGGCAGAAATCACGATCAAAAATAATCGCGGAAAATCCCTGGAAAAAGAAAACTGACGAACAGGCTAACGAACGAACATTCACTGTCTGCGGCTAACAGGTGAAAACCGTTCGTTAAAACGAACGTACGAACGAGCGTTCGCTAAATAACTAAACCGGGAAAAAATAAAACCGATCTAAATAAAAACTAGGGTTTTCGAAAAAAAGAAAAATTGTACGGTTTTAACGAAAACCGGCGGCGGCGGCGGCGGGCTACCTCGGCGAGGTCTGGCGAGGTCGGCGGCGACTCCTGCGGGGCTGGCGGCGACGCCGGCAAGGGGATCCGGTGGCGGGGTGGCGGAACGGGGCGGCAGCGGTGCTGCGTGGAGGCGAGGGCGACGCGGCGGCGACACGGGACGACGATGCAGCGGCGGCAGCGCGGAACCAGCGGCGGCGCTAGGGTTTCAGGCAGGGTGCTGGCGGCTTGGTCCCCCATGGCTTTAAAGGGCCAGCCGGGTCAGAGTCCCGGACGGACATGGCCCAGTGAGGTCGGTTGGCGTTTTTTTAAATAATTCTGCGTGCAGAAAAACAAAGAAAAGAAATACTAAACGGACTCCAAAAATCCTGAAATAATATTTCCCCGTCCTCTAAAAATTTAGCGGACAAAGTGAACATTTATTTGGGCCTCTAATGCAATTTTCAAAAACGCATATTTTTCCTAATTCAAATAAAATAGCGATAAAACTCTGAATAAAATTCTTATTTGATTTTAATATTTAAACTCCAATATTTCTTTATTTTGGGGAAGTCATTTTATCCCCTCTCTTTTATTTTTCATATATGAAATTTTCAGAGAAAAAATAATTAAAATCAAATGATCCTTTTTTTTTTCAAAATTTGAGAAAACTCAAATATGAAAAATGACGAAATCCCCAACTCTCTCCGTGGGTCCCTGAGTTGCGTAGAATTTCTAGGATCAAGCCAAAATGCAATAAAATATGATATGCAATGATGATCTAATGTATAACATTCCAAATTGAAAATTTGGGATGTTACAAACCTACCCCCCTTAAGATGAATCTCGCCCTCGAGATTCGGGTTGGCTAGAAAATAGGTGAGGGTGGTCCTTCCGGTCTTCCTCTCGTTCCCAGGTGGCTTCATCCTCGGTATGGTGGCTCCACTAAACTTTACAGAACTTGATAACTTTGTTGCACGTGACTCAGCTCGCAAACTCGAGAATCTTGACTGGTTTCTCCTCATAGGTCAAATCACTATCCAACTGAATTGCTTCCAGTGGCACAGTATCTCTCAAAGGAATATCAGCCATCTCTGCGTGGCACTTCTTCAACTGGGAAACATGGAACACATCGTGAACTCCTAACAATCCTTCAGGCAATTCCAACTTGTAAGCAACTTCTCCCATACGTTCCAAAACTTTGTATGGTCCCACAAATCATGGTGCTAACTTTCCCTTAACTCCAAAACGCTTAACTCCTCGAAGTGGGGACACACGAAGATATACTCTGTCTCCAACTTTGTAGACTGTCTCCTTGCGTTTAGAATCCGCATAGCTCTTCTGCCTGGACTGGGCTACCTTGAGTCTATCGCGAATCAGCTTAACCTTCTCTTCAGACTCTTTAATCAAATCTGGTCCAAACAACTGACGGTCTCCAACTTCATCCCACAACAATGGTGTCCTACACCTCCTTCCATACAAAGCTTCAAAAGGGGCCATCTTCAAACTGGCTTGGTAGCTGTTGTTGTAAGAGAACTCTGCATAAGGCAAATTGTCGTCCCAACTAGATCCATAGTCTAGCGCACAAGCTCTCAACATGTCCTCCAGAATCTGATTGACTCTCTCGGTCTGTCCATCTGTCTGTGGATGAAAGGCTATACTGAAATCCAGCCTGGTACCCAAAGTTTCATACAATTGATTCCAAAACTATGAAGTAAACTGGGTTCCTCTATCTGATACAATGGTCCTCAGAACTCCATGCAGACATACGATCCTTGTCATATATATCTTTGCCAACTTAGCGCTGGTGTAAGTGGTCTTCACTGGGATGAAATGAGCTACCTTCGTCAAACGATCGACTACAACCCATATTGAGTCATAGCCTGAACGAGTCCTGGGCAATCCCGTGATAAAATCCATGCCTAGCTTATCCCACTTCCATTCGGGTATTGGCAATGGCTATAGCAATCCTGCTGGCTTCTGATGCTCTGCCTTCACTCTCTGACATACATCACAAACTGCTACATACTCCGCAATATCCTTCTTCATTCCGGTCCACCAGAAACTGTCCTTCAAATCTAGATACATCTTGGTATTTCCTGGGTGAATCGAACACGGCGAGTCATGGGCCTCTTGCAGAATCAACTTCCTGATCTCCGGGTCATTAGGCACATATACACGGTCCTCAAACCATAAGGTATCGTGCTCATCCTCACAAAATCTCTTAGCTTTTCCTTTGCTCATCCTTTCCTTTATCTCGGCAATCTCTTTATCCGTCTTCTGAGCTTCCCTGATCTTGTCCATCAAAGTAGACTGAATTTCCAATGTTGCTACAAAACCTCTCGGAACTATTTCCAAACATAGCTCACGAAGATCCTCTGCTAACTCCTCGGGTAACTCTCCGGTCGTGAGTGTATTGACATGGCTCTTGCAACTCAACGCATCAGCTACTACATTAGCCTTTCCGGGATGATAATGCAATCTCATATCATAATCCTTAATGAGCTCCAACCATCTCCTCTGCCTGAGATTTAACTCCTTCTGTGTGAAGATATACTTCAAACTCTTGTGATCCGTATACACCTCACAGTGGTTTCCGATGAGAAAATGTCTCCACGTCTTCAACGCATGCACTATGGCTGCTAACTCCAAATCGTGTGTAGCATAATTCAACTCATGGGGTTTAAGTTGTCGTGAGGCATATGAAACAACTCTTCCCTCCTGCATAAGCACTGCTCCAAGTCCTCGACGAGAAGCGTCGCAATACACTTGGTAATCCTTGCGTTGATCTAGAAGAATCAACACTGGAGCTGAGGGAGTCCGGGATTAAGGGGTCCTCGGGCAGCCGGACTATGTACTTTGGCCGGACTGTTGGACTATGAAGATACAAGATTGAAGACTTCGTCCCGTGTCCGGATGGGACTCTCCTTTGCGTGGAAGGCAAGCTTGGCAATTCGGATATGTAGAGCTCCTTCTCTGTAACCAACTCTGTGTAACCCTAGCCCCCTCCGGTGTCTATATAAACTGGAGAGTTTAGTCCGTAGGACAACAACAATCATAATCATAGGCTGGCTTCTAGGGTTTAGCCTCTATGATCTCGTGGTAGATCAACTCTTGTAATATTCATATCATCAAGGTCAATCAAGCAGGAAGTAGGGTATTACCTCCATCGAGAGGGCCTGAACCTGGGTAAACATCGTGTCCCCTGCCTCCTGTTACCATTAGCCTTAGACGCACAGTTCGGGACCCCCTACCCGAGATCCGCCGGTTTTGACACCGACATTAGTGCTTTCATTGAGAGTTCCACTGTGCCGTCACGATAGGGCTTGATGGCTCCTTCAATCATCTTCAACGACGCGGTCCAGGGGGAGGTTTTCCTCCCCAGACAGATCTTCGTATTCGGCGGCTTCGTACTACGGGCCAACTCGCTTGGCCATCTGGAGCAGATCGATAGCTACGCCCCTGGCCACCAGGTCAGGTTTGGAAGCTTGAACTATACTACCGACATTCGCGGAGACTTGATCTTCGACGGTTTCGAGCCCGTGTCAGGTGCGCCGAACAGTCACGACGAGCATGACTTAGATTTGCCATCGGACAGTGTTCGGGAGATCGCGCCTGCGGCGGCCCCGGGAATCAATCCGGAGTAGATTGTGCCATCCGAGGACGGGTGGATGGACCTCGCCACGGAGGCCGCACACTCATCGGCCTTGGAGCCGAACACTGACCCCACCTCCTATGAGGTCGGTATCATCGGACCCCCGGACTCATCTCCGGCTACAGGATCCGAACCGCGTAGTTAGCCTTGGCGATGAAGAATTCATCGTGCCTGAGGATCCCGTCGAGCAGGAGCGCTTCAAGCGCCGGCTTATAGCCACTGCAAAAAGCCTGAAGAAAAAGCAGCAACAGCTTCAAGCTGATCAAGATCTGCTAACTGATAGATGGACCGAGGTACTGGCTGCCGAGGAATACGGACTCGAGTGCCCTACCAAATGTTACCCAAAGCGCAGGTTGCTACCTCAACTCGAGGAGGAGGCGTTAAAGCCCACACTACGAGCGCATGATGCGGCTGACCGGCCACCGCGTGGCCGAGACAAAGCGGTGTACCAACCCGAAGTCTAGACCCCACCCCGTTGCCAATCAAACAATAATACTAAGGCTTTGGGCTACACGAAGGACCTCCAAGACGTATTGTAAAAGAAAGCAGGACAATCAAGATCGATCTACGGATCATGGGGGCACGCCACAACGCGTGACGATGACCATCACGCCGGATACAATAAACAAAAGTCCGGCCAGGCCGACTACAACATACCAGACTCATTTGAACTACGTCGGGATGTAGCCCAGCATAGAGGTGCCGCACACCCCCTATGCTTCACTGATGAAGTAATGGATCATGAATTCCCAGAAGGGTTTTAACCCATGAACATTGAATCATATGATGGCACAACAGACCCCGCGGTATGGATTGAAGATTTTCTCCTACACATTCACATGGCCCGCGGCGATGACTTACATGCCATCAAGTACCTACCACTTAAGATCAAAGGACCGGCTCGGCATTGGCTGAATAGCCTGCCAGCAAGCTCCATTGGCAGTAGGGAGGACCTGGAAGACCCATTCCTTGACAACTTCCAGGGCACTTACGTGCGACCACCGGATGCTGATGACTTAAGTCACATAACCCAACAGCCTGGAGAGTCAGCCAGGAAATTCTGGACTCGGTTCCTAACTAAAAAGAACCAAATTGTTGACCGTCTGAATGCCGAAGCCTTAGCAGCCTTCAAGCATAACATCCGTGACGAATGGCTTGCCCGACACCTCGGCCAAGAGAAGCCAAAGTCCATGGCAGTCCTCACGACACTCATGACCCACTTTTGCGCGAGCGAGGACAGCTGGCTGGCTCGTAGCAACATCACACCAAAAAACTCCGGCGATTCAGACGCCAGAGATAGCAACGACAAGCCACAATGCAATAGGCACAAGCGTCGCAACAATAGCGACAATGTCGAAGACACGGCAGTCAATGCCGGATTCAGAGGCTCTAAATCCGGACAGCAGAAAAAGCCATTCAAAAGAAACAATCCGGGCTCGTCCAGTTTGGACCGCGTACTTGATCGCTCATGTCAAATTCACGACACCCCCGATAAACCAGCCAACCACACTAACATAAAATGCTGGGTGTTCAAACAGACCGGCAAGTTGAATGCCGAAAACAAGGAAAATGGGCTGCATAGCGATGACGACGAGGAGCCCCAGCCACCGAACACAGGAGGACAGAAGAAATTCCCTCCCCAGGTGAAAATAGTGAATATGATATATGCAACCCATATTCCCAAGCGGGAATGGAAGCGTGCACAAAGGGACGTCTATGCGATGGAGCCAGTCGCCCCAAAGTTCAGCCCATGGTCCTCTTGTCCGATCACTTACGATCGCAGGGACCATCCTACCAGTATCCGTCATGGCGGTTCGGCCGCATTGGTCCTTGACCCCATCATCGACGGATTTCATCTCACACGAGTCCTCATGGACAGTGGCAGCAGCCTGACCCTGCTCTATCATGACACATTGCGCAAAATGGGCATCGACCCCTCAAGGATCAAGCCCACAAAAACCACCTTCAAAGGTGTCATACCAGGTGTGGAGGCCTGTTGCACGGGTTCAATCACACTGGAAGTGGTCTTCGGATCTCCGGACAATTTCCGAAGCGAGGAGCTAATCTTCGATATTGTCCCCTTCCGCAGTGGCTATCACGCACTGCTCGGACGAACCACATTCGCCAGATTCAATGCGGTACCGCATTATGCATACCTCAAGCTCAAAATGCTAGGACCTCGCGGGGTTATAACAGTTAATGGAAACACAGACCGCTCGGTCCGTACGAAGGAGCACACGGCGGCCCTCGCGGCAGAAGTACAAAACAGACTTCTTAGGCAAACAACCAATTCGGCGATAAAGAACCCGGACACCGTCAAGCGAGTCCGGAGTACCCTGCAACAGGATCGTCCGGCACATCCAGAGCTCGACTAGCAATTCGGCCTCCGTCCTAGTCCCAGTCAATCAGTGAAATTTGTGCCGCGCGTACATAACTACACACTTAAAATACCATGGGCATAGGCGGAGGCACGACTATGACACGGTCTACAATGCGGTTCGACCGCCCTAGGACCCACGCATCTTTACACCTTTTTTTCTTTCAGGTCCCTATCTTCGGGAGGCTCTTCCGATAGACCAACTGTCGGACACATAGCAGGACGGACACACCAAGAAGACAAGAAGCTTGGGCGTACAAGGGAATCCTCAGGTGGTCTCTGATAACGACCGTTATACCTGTTTTACATACCCGCACACAGCTCACTCCTGGTCAGGATGTGTCAAACAGTCCTATTTTGCTTATCTCACCACTTGTATATGTATGCTTTGACGTATTATTCGAATAACAAGGGAAAATAGTGTACATCGTCAGCTTACTATTACATTTATTTACCCCTTTCCTTTACTACTTATTTATTACACCCGTGCATTTTGGTACGCCCAGTTTGCTAGGGGCTTCAGTGTACCCCATAACATGGCAAGAAAAGTTCGAACACTTTTGACAGTGCAGCACCCCGAACTTATAGCATTATATGCATCAACTCCGAATCATGTCTTGGGTCAATAGTTGGGTTTGCCCGGCTCCTATGTTTTGGTACCTTACGCTCCGCTATATCGGCTAAGGTAGCACAGGGAGAACTACTGCGATTGCGTCCCGGTTCTTCCGGACAAGCACCTCAGTAGAGAAAGCCGAAAATTGACTGTCATGATGAGGCAAGAGCCTGTCGCTGTTCGAGAGGTCTCAAATCCTTAAAGATTTTTTCCGCTTCGGGCGAGGAATCGGCCTTGTCCGATTTAGGCGTATATAGCGCCCCAAGTTTGGCCTTCTGAATACTAAGGGGCTTCGCCAACATTTAAAATTGTAGACTTCTATGGCCAAGTGAGAGTAATAAAGCTTTATAGTCCGATTGCCTTGTTCGCTGTGCTAAACACCTCCTTAAAAGGACCAAAAATTTGGATAAAGAGTGTTTATATTTATCCCGAACACCCTGGTACTAGTTACATGGGGGCAGAAGCCGATGACTGGCCAACTCTCAAGATTTTATAAACGGCCGCACAGAAGGTAATATTTTAAATTAACAAGCGCCATATAGCGCACATGAACTCGTTTTCATATTAACAGGATGATATGAGTACATTCATTCAAATATTACGTCCTTAGCACATTCATCCACCACAAGGCGGGCACCCTTAATGACATTGTCATAATACTGTTCAGGGTGGAGATGCTCCTTGCCCTTCGGTGGCCCCTCTGTCACCAGCTTCTCGGCATGCATCTTCGCCCAGTGCACTTTCGCACGGGCCAAGGCCCTGCGTGCACCTTCAATGCAGACGGACCGCTTAATGACTTCGAGCCGCGGACAGGCATTTACCATCCGCTTGACAAGGCCGAAGTAGCTGTCGGGCAGGGGCTCGCTAGGCCACAGCCGGACTATGAGGTCCTTCATGGCTGGTTCGGCTGCCTTGTGAAGTTTGACCAGTTGCTTCAGCTGATCCCTCAAAGGCATTGGATGTTCGGCCCCAATATACTGGGACCAAAACAACTTATCTATCGAGCTCCCTTCCTTAGCTCGGTAGAACTCGGCGGCATCAGAGATGCTGTGCGGCATATCTGTGAATGCTCCTGGAGAGCTCCGAATTCGGGTAAGTAAAAGGAAAGTCTCCTTCACATGCTTGCTTTGCATAATGAATACCTTACCCACCGCTATCTTCTTGGCCGCCTCAATATCCTGGAGGGCCTTCTGGGCTTCGACCTTGGCATCTTGCACGCTCTAGAGGGCCTTCACAAGCTCCGACTCTTACGTCTTGGAGTCACGCTCCAAGGACTCAAATTTTTTGACGAAGTCCTGGAGATCTTGCTGGACCTCATCAACCCGAGCCTCCTGTTTTTCGCACTCGGTGCGCTCCTTGGCCGCTTTGTCTTCAGCCTCGGACAGTGCCTTCTTAAGGGCCACCACTTTGGTCGTGGCCCCTATTATATACATGATGCTTCTGTTAGCGTCAACAATTTTTCCTTTATATGACATTCAGATGGGGTATCACTTACCTTTGTTCTCCTCGAGCCGCCTCTTCACGAGGCCGAGCTCTTCCTCGGCCCGCCTCAGGTCCCGCTTCAGTCCAGAGACCTCAGTAGTACGGGCGACAGCGGCCAGTAGCAACGCCTGCTTATTCACATAGACATAATATGATTAGACTCCTGTGGAGGTTATTTGATCCTCTGTTCGGCCTTTCTTTCCGAACACCAAACAGAGCATCAGGGGCTACTATCTACACTATGATATTTTCTCATAATTTAATTACTTACCTCAAAGCCTGTTAGGAGGCTGGCACATGCTTCGGTTAATCCGCTTTTGGCAGACTGAACCTTCGCAATCACCGTACTCATAAGTGTACGGAGTTGTTCATCAATGGAAGCACCTTGAAGCATTTCCAGCAAGTTGTCCGATGCCTCTGGATGTACAGAGGTCATCGGCACAGGTGGCTCGCCCCCCTTAGCGAGGGGCTGCCTGCCTGAAACCGAAACCACGAGAGGATCCGGCGCAGTATCCGGCTGGGGGCCAAGGTTGCTGCGGCTCCCCTCATCAGAATCCATGGGGATCTTCCCCCCCATGTGCCCGACATTGGGGGTTTCGCCTTGAGGCGCCTCCAAAACTATCTCCCCCTAGCCCGGTATCCTCTGAGACAGCACTTCGGTGTTGTTCGCGGGCCGGGGAGTGGAGGCCGTCGGGAGCGAATCGTTGTTCATCGCTGACAAGCTCAAAGACCCATCCGAGGAGGATAGGTCGATGCGGGCTTTGGACGGACTGCACGAACATATTTTAACATGATAAGAAGCCATAAAGCTAAACATGCCAGAAGCATTATGGTATCCAGATACTTATGACTTCGCCAGGGGCTTGTCCCTGGGCAGCCATTCCTCGTCGTTACAGGCGGCAGTCGTGGAGTGGTCCGGAGGGAGGGTCCTTCCGTTCTTGGACCCTTCTTCCTCCCTGGATGGTGTGGCCTTCCTTTTCTTCTCCCCCTCGGTTTGGGGGGGAGGGTTTTCCTCTTCGTCGTCCTCGTTTTTGTTGGAGGAGTGCGCCTCGGTGTCTTCGGACGACGAGTCCGACACCACCTTGCGCCGAAGACCTTTCCTGGTCCATGTGGCCTTCTTCTTGGCCTTCTTCTCCGACACCTCATAGGGCGCCGGAAACAACATCTCCATTAGGAGAGCCGTCGCTGTGTCTTCGGGTAGTGGAGCGGGCAGTCGATCCGCTTCGCTGTCGCCACCCAGTCCTGTTAAGATTGGTGGGAAGGCTTAAATTCCTTTCATGAATATATTAGGGGAAGGAGCATCTTGTAAGACATAGAAAACTTACCATATTGGTGGGGCGCTTTGCGCTGAGCCCGCGATCTTTGGTAACGGGAGGAGGTACCTCGGCGGCCTTGAACAGCACCTTCCAGATGTCCTTGTGCGTCGTGTCAAAGAGCTCTTGCAGTGTCTGGTGTTCGGCCGGGTCGAACTCCCACATATTAAATGCCCGTCTTTGGCACGGGAGGATCCGGCGGAAGAGCATGACCTGGACTACGTTGACAAGCTTGATTTTCTTGCTTATCATATTCTTGACGCAGTTTTGGAGTCCGGTCAGCTCCGCTGGCTCGCCCCAGGCAAAACCCTTCCTTTTTAGGAGGTAAGCCACATGGGGATGCCAGATCGAAATTCAGGGGCCGCCGCCCAGTTGGAGTCATGCGGCTCGGTGATGTAGAACCACCCCGATTGCCACCCCTTCACGGTCTCCACATAGGAGCCTTCGAGCCAGGTGACGTTGGGCATCTTCCCCACCATGGCGCCTCCGCACTTCGTTTGCTGGCCGACCACTATCTTCGGCTTCACGTTGAAGATCTTCAGCCACAGGCCGAAGTGGGGCTTGATGCGGAGGAAAGCCTCGCACACGACGACAAACGCCAAGATGTCGAGGATGAAGTTGGGGGCTAGATCGTGGAAATCCAGCCCATAATAGAACATGATCCGACGAACAAATGGGTGGAGGGGAAATCCCAGTCTGCGGACGAAGTGGGCGAGAAACACAACCCTCTCGTGGGGTTCCGGAGTAGGGATGATCTGCCCTTTGTCCGGGAGCTGGTGCGCGATGTCTGCGGCTAAGTATCCGGCCTCCCGGAGCTTCGTGATGTCCCCCTCCGTAATAGAGGAGGCCATCCACTTGCCTCCCGCTCCGGACATGTCTGGAATGGCTTTACGGAGAAGGTGAGAACTTGGGCACTGGAGCTCGAGAGTGCAAGAATGGATGAGCTAAGGAGGAAGAAGGCATGGGTGAAAAAGGGGGATCTCTATCTCTTTATAAAGGCGGTAGAAACTGTGCGCCTCCCCACTTGCCCATTAAAATCGCTTATTCCCCAAGCGCCACGATTGATGGCGCGGTTGGGTTACCCATGCCCGTATTGATGAGAATCCCACGATAAGGGGACACGATCTCTGCTTCGACAAGACGTGCCAAGGAAGCCGCCTCGCAACATGTGCAGTAGCTGGTTGTACAAAACGGTTCGAATAATGACCGGGCCGTGGCATGATGTCACCCCATGAAAAGCTGTCAGCAGATTAGATTTGTGGAATATTGTGCTCTATACGGTGGTACGTGGAATTTCTTTTGCAGAGCCGGACACGACTCTTGTGTTCAAAATCTTCTATGGAGTATTCGGAGAAGGAACCCGCCTTGCAATGCCGAAGACAATCTGTGCGCCGGACTCATCGTCCTTGAAGCCTGGTTCAGGGGCTACTGAGGGAGTCCAGGATTAAGGGGTCCTCGGGCAGCCGGACTATGTACTTTGGCCGGACTTTTGGACTATGAAGATACAAGATTGAAGACTTCGTCCCGTGTCTGGATGGGACTCTCCTTTGCGTGGAAGGCAAGCTTGGCAATTCGGATATGTAGATCTCCTTCTTTGTAACCGACTCTGTGTAACCCTAGCCCCCTCCGGTGTCTATATAAACTGGAGAGTTTAGTCCGTAGGACAACAACAATCATAATCATAGGCTAGCTTCTAGGGTTTAACCTCTACGATCTCGTGGTAGATCAACTCTTGTAATACTCATATTATCAAGATCAATCAAGCAGGAAGTAGGGTATTACCTCCATCGAGAGGGCCCAAACCTGGGTAAACATCGTGTCCCCCGCCTCCTGTTACCATTAGCCTTAGACACACAGTTCGGGACCCCCTACCCGAGATCCGCCGGTTTTGACACCGACAGGAGATGTAAGCAAATGTTTCTTCAACTCTTGAAAACTGGCCTCACATTCCCCAGTCCATTTGAACTTGGTGTCCTTCTTAAACAACTCCGTCATGGGCTTTGCAATCTTCGAGAAATTCTCAATGAACCTCCGGTAGTATCCTGCGAGTCCCAGAAAACTCTGGATCTCTCCAACTGACGTTGGTGCTTCCCAGTTTGTCCCAGTGACAACCTTGGTGGGGTCTACTGCTATTCCTTCTCGGATATAACATGCCCGAGGAATCCAACTTCCTTCAACCAAAACTCACACTTGCTGAACTTGGCATATAACTGATGTTCTCTAAGCTTCCCAAGTACCAAATGGAAATGCTCCTTATGCTCCTCTTCATTCTTCGAGTAGACTAATATGTCATCAATGAACACCACCACGAACTTATCCAAAAACTCTATAAACACCTTGTTCATCATGTTCATGAAATAGGCAGGTGCGTTAGTCAGACCGAATGACATAACGGTATACTCAGATAGCCCGTACCTTGTGGTAAAAGCTGTCTTAGGTATATCCTGCTCTCGAATCTTCAGCTAGTGGTATCCTGATCGCAGATCGATCTTGGAAAATACTGTAGCTCCTTGTAACTAGTCCAACAGATTGTTGATCATCGGCTGTGGATACTTGTTCTTGATTGTCACTTCATTCAATCCACGATAATCGACAACCATCCTCAACGATCCATCCTTCTTCTCCACTAGAAGCACTGGTGATCTCCAAGGTGATGAACTTGGGCGAATATAGCCTTTATCCGGTATCTCCTTAATCTGCTTCTTAATTCCTCCAACTCCTTTGCGGGCATCCTGTATGGTCTCTTAGATATTGGCCCTGTGCCTGGCAAAATCTCAATCAAAAACTCAATGTCTCTATCCGGTGGCATGCCTGGCAACTCTTCTGGATATACATCAGGGAAATCCTTCACCACTGGTACTTCCTCCTGTACAACTCCTGATAAGGAATTCACTTGAGTCCTCTTCGGCACATGTCGGGATACATACTTGATCCTCCTTCCTTCTGGGGTGGTGAGCATAATCGATTTACTGGCGCAATCGATGTTTCCTCCATACATCGATAGCCAATCCATACCCAAAATCACATCCAAACCTTGCGACTCCAAAAATTATCAGGTCTGAGGGGAAAACATGCCTACCTATGGTCAATGGCATCTGAAAACATCCTTGGCTTGCCATATGCTCTGCTCCTGGCGAGCTTACTAACATAGGTGTTCTAAGAACTTTGTTGGGCAACTTATACTTATTCATAAATCCCCTTGATATGTATGAATGCGATGCACCAGTATCGAAAAGAATGATTGCAATAAATGACTTAACCAAGAACTTACCTATTACTGCATCTAGCTAGGCTTCAACCTCCTCAACGTTAACGTGGTTCACCTACCCTCTATTGAAAGGGTTGGGCTTCTTTCCAGAGCTTCCATTTCCATTTCCATTCTTTGCTTCAGAACACTCCGTGGCGTAATGTCCATTCTTCCCGCACTTGAAACAAGTAATGTGACTTAGATCCTTCTTGGCGGGCGTTGCTGGGTTGGAACGGTTCTGGCCATTCCTTCCTCCATTCCCATTCCCATTCTTGGGGCCATTATAGTTATGCGAACTCCCTCCATTGTGATTGTGACCTCCATGGTTATGGCGAAGGGGTCCTCCCGAGTTCGCGGTAAAACGGGGCCTCTGCTGAGCTCCAGAATTGTACTTCCCGTGTGTATACTTCCTCTTGCGGTTGTCAATCTGCTGCTACTTCCCTTCAATCATGAGAGCTCTATCTACCAACTCCTGGTAGTTGTTGAAGGTTGCCACCATCAACTGCATGCTCAGCTCATCATTCAGTCCTTCCAGAAACTTCTCCTGCTTAGCTGCATCTATAGCGACTTCATCTGGGGCATAACGTGCTAACTTACTAAAGTCATCCACATACTGGCCCACGGTGCGTCCTCCTTAGCGCAAGTTGCAAAACTCGCGCTTCTTCATGGCCATAGCTCCTGCTGAAACATGGGCGGTATGGAAAGCCTGCTGAAACTGGTCCCATGTGATAGTGTCGACGGGGTAAGTGGCTGTGAAATTCTCCCACCATGATGTTGCAGGTCCATCAAACTGATGTGTGGCAAAACGCACTCTCTCCGCATCTGTGCATCCTGTAGTGGTCAACTCCCTTCCAATCTTGCGGAGCCAATCATCTGCAACTATCGGCTCGGTACTACTAGAGAACACCGGCGGATTCAGCCTTAGAAAACGGGCTAAGTGATCAACAGGTGGTGGTGGTGGTGGGTTGTTGTTGTTCCCCTAGTTCTGATTCTGGACTAGTATCTGCATCAATGCATTCTGCTGCTGGATCAACTGAGTGAGCTCCGGTGGGAAAGCAAATCCATTGTCACGTCTCAGAGGCATCTGATGGGTTTAGAAAAGATGAGAAAATAGAATAGGATGAGAACTAGAGGGAAAACACTACCCATATGCACATGAGACAAACGCAAACATATCACTTCAATCAATTCAAACAAGGGCATACAATCGGTCTATCTATCATTACAAAGGTGCTCAGACTGTACTATATACATGGGGGAATACTACTACTGATATGGTGCTCGACTAGAAAAAATGATCGGTGGAAGACTCCATGATATCTGCTCCAGCTTCATCAACAAAGTTATCATTGCTATCGTCGGGGTCCAAGTCGGTGTTGTCGATGATGATGTAGTTCTCCGGGCAAGTGGAATCGTCGTCTTCTCCTCCTGGCGCTGGGTCTCCCATGAATACTCCTAGCTTCCTTGTCAAATCGTCATTCTTCTCCACGAGTATCGTCATTTCTTCCTCATATCCATCGCGTGTAGACTTGAGTTCTTCCTCCAGCTCCGTGATCCTGGTCATTGCCTTCTTTAGATCTATCATGCCTGCGCACATCTGGTTCTCCTGGCGACGTATGTGCTGGTTTAACTCCTGGATGAAAGCTGCAATTGATCTATCCTTCCTGGTGCTGATCATCTCCCATTGCTCATCTCGGCGCCCACAAATTTGGTAGATTGTATCCTTGATATCCTTGTGGTAAACTTCTCCAATGCGTCCCATGGTGATGTGGGCTGCCATTCTCTTTCCTAGACTCCAGGTTGGTGCATCAAAGGAAAACTCTATGGGCTTAGTGACTGGCATGAACATCCTTCCTGGAACTTGAACTTGAATCATCCAACGCTCCTCTTCTAGTAAAGTGGCGATGTAGGTCCCGGTGAAGCTTGGTATTCCGATGTTCAGGTATCTAGTATCTTCCTTCAAGTGTCGTCCAAAAGGTGTTTCTTCATCCGGTTGCGTGAACTTATTCCTTGCATCCGCCATCCTAAAGAGTAGAAAAGGGAGAGGACTCAGAAATGAGAAGAGAGTAGTGATCTAGGGCTTTAGCTTAGTGGTCGTGTCCTACAGTCAGCGTGTGCTCTGATACCATCTTGTAGCGACCAGACCTCAAATAGTCTGATCTCTGTGCATCAGTGTCATCCCTGGATCGGTAATGCTGACACGCATAGTACTCAAGGATTTATAAAAGAGTAGCAATCACACACTTATTACATTGAATGTCTCTAAAAGAGAACTAACTAAAATAATATGGCTTAAGGCCATCTAAAAACGATAACAGCGAAACGCTGGGAAGATAAAGTGAGTCCATCAACTCCAATGGCATCACTGAGTGAAAGACAATGACTCTCGTCTAAAAAGTCTGCAACATGAACGTTGCAGCCCGAAACGGGTCAGCACATGGAATATGCTGGCAAAGTAACACAAGAGAGTAATGAATAGAATAAATGCTATCACTACATGCATATATGGTTGGTGGAAAGCTCTATGGTTATAGTTTTTGCATAAAGCCAATTTTTCCCTACAACAAAGGAATAAATTTTATTTAACTATCATGGTGGTTGTTAAACATTGAGAAGGTTCCTCCAACTCAATCCCAATTAAGCATCATCATTAAACCCAATCAATTTGTATTAAGAAGTGATGAGATCAACATGATAATCCAAGAACTAGATACTCAAAACGTCCATAACTGGGGACACGGCTAACCATGATTAGTTTGTACACTCTGCAGAGGTTTGCGCACTTTTCCCCACAAGACTCGAATACACCCATGGTCGGAGAAACGAGACACAGTATTTCTGAAACAATAACTCTTTACTCTGGGTGGACAGTTACACCTACTTTCCCCTACATCTGCCAACCCACCACTGAAAGAGGTCTTGCAACTTACTCAACTATGCTAGAGCCCATAATAGCTTGTGGCTGCACACGGAAGTTTCTAGCATGAATAATCTTATGATCCCTTTGAGCCTGGGTGGTGGACCATAGGATGATCACACGGGTACTCCGGGATATCCTTGGACAACACTGGATTCTCGAGGTGCCCTGACAACCAATGGGTACTCCAGGGTGCCTTCAAGCAATCCACCCAGATGTGTATTAAAGTAGCCACCTTAAGTTAACCATTAAGTAACAACACTCACATCTGTCATGAATCACTTGAACCAAACCACGTCTATGAGCATAGCATAACAATATAAGCAACGTAGAACTAACTCCCAAAGGTTTGATAATAAATAGGTCAATAGGTACTACCTCATCTACTTCCCAAAACCCACATGTTAATCAGATCCTAACCATGCAATTGTTTGAGGATTGATCTAATGCAATAAAAACTGGGTAGTAAAGAGGTATGATCAAAGTGTTACTTGACTTGCTGATGATCCGTGTAACCTAGAGACTCGTAGTAGCACGCTTCGCACTCCGGGTACTCTATCGCAAACAAACAAGCACACAATAAACACTCAACTAGAAGCACGGGTAAAACTCAAATAAGAGATCTAACCAAACATCTCAACTTAAGAACTCCGGTTTGCAAAAAGAATCAAATCAAACGAGGCAACGAAACTCAAACTGCGAAAGAAACAAGATCCGTTTACTAATCTGGACTTAATTCAAATTTTACAGTACCAAAACCTTGTTTAATTTGGTTAAACAGAAAGAGGGCTTCAAGACGAAGATCTAGGCGCTTGAATCGCCTGATTCCGATAAACGAGCAAAAAGATAAACTAAAACAAAAATCAGGGCATAAATCACGATCGAAAATAATCGCGGAAAATCCTTGGAAAAAGAAAACTGACGAACAGGCTAACGAACGAACGTTCGCTGTCTGCGGCTAACGAGTGAAAACCATTCATTAAAATGAACGTAGGAATGGGCGTTCGCTAAATAACTAAAACAGGAAAAAAATAAAACTGATCTTAATAAAAACTAGGGTTTTCAAAAAAAAAAGAGAAAAACCGTACGGTTTTCTAACGAAAACCGGCAGTGGCGGCGGCGGGCTACCTCGGCGAGATCCGGCGAGGTCGGCGGCGACTCCGGCGGGGCTGGCGGCAACGGCCGCGAGGGGATCCGACGGTGGGGTGGCGGAACGGGGCGGCGACGGCGCTATGTGGAGGCGAGGGCAGCGTGGCGGCGGCGGCGCGGGCCGGCGACGCGGCGGCGACGACGGTTCGGGCGGTGGTGCTAGGGTTTCGGGCGAGGCGCTGGCGGCTCGGGCCCCCGCGGCTTTAAAGGGCCGGTCGGGTCAGAGTCCCAGACGGACACGACCCTTTTAGGTCGGTTGGCGTTTTTCTAAATAATTCTGCGCACAGAAAAACAAAGAAAAGAAATACTAAACGAACTCCAAAAATCCTGAAATAAATTTTACCCATCGTCTAAAAATTTGGCGGACAAAGTGAACATTTATTTGGGCCTCTAATGCAATTCTGAAAAACGCATATTTTTCCTAATTCAAATAAAATAGCGATAAAACTCTGAATAAAATTCTTATTTGATTTTAATATTTAACCTCCAATATTTATTTATTTTGGGGAAGTCATTTTATCCCCTCTCTTTTATTTTTCATCTATGAAATATTCGGAGAAAAAATAATTAAAATCAAATGATCCTTTTTTTTCAAAATTTTAGAAAACTCAAATATGAAAATAATGAAATCCCCAACTCTCTCCGTGGGTCCTTGAGTTGCATAGAATTTCTAGGATCAAGCCAAAATGCAATAAAATATGATATGCAATGATGATCAAATGTATAACATTCCAAATTGAAAATTTGGGATGTTACACCATTGCACACACCTTGATCTGGGTGAACCATTTCTATTGTGTTGCCTAATCAAAAACAGTTCAAAGGTGTGAACCGTATGCTGTATATCGCACACACCTTGATCTGGCTGACCGTTTCTTTTGTGTTGTCTAATCACAAACAGTCAATCTGAGTGAACTGTATGTCATATATCGCACACACCTTCATCTGGCTGCCCATTTTTGTTGTTCCGCCACATCGCAAACAGTTTATCCGAGTGAACTTTATGTCGTATATCGCACACGTCTTCATCTGGCTGCCCATTTCTTTTGTTCTACCTCATCGCAAATAGTTCATTGAACTGAACCGTATGCCCTGCATCGCACACACAACTAAAATCTGAACCATGTTTGATGTATCCTTCATCGCAAACGTTTTGCATCTTTTTTGATGGTTTTTTACATCACCATTTGCGATTAATGGATTGCACACAGTTTTGTCAAAGGGTCTCTGATCGTAGTGTCACGTTAGCAGCATCCTGTAGTAGTGCATGATGTCAAGGATTCGGTTAATCCCGTATGCAATTCCCTTTGTCCGTCGATATGTTACTTGCCCAAGATTTGATCGTCGGTATCTCCATACCTAGTTCAATCTCATTACCGGTAAGTGATGACCCAAAAGTATAGGGGATCAATCTTAGTCCTTTCGATAAGTAAGAGTGTCGAACCCAACGAGGAGCAGAAGGAAATGACAAGTGGTTTTTAGCAAGGTATTTTCTGCAAGCACTGAAATAGTCGGTAACAAGTAGTTTGATAGCAAGATAATTTGTAACGAGTAAGTGACGGTAATGGTAAATAAAGTGCAGCAAGGTAGCCCAATCCTTTTGTGGCAAAGGATGGGCCAAAACAGCCTCTTATAATAAGCAAAGCATTCTCGGGGGTACACGAGAATTTCATCTAGTCACTTTCATCATGATGGTTTGATTTATGTTCGCTACTTTGATAAATTGATATGTGGGTCGACCGGTGCTTAGGTGCTATTCTTACTTGAACAAACCTCCTACTTATGATTAACCCCCTCGCAAGCATCCGCAACTACAAGAAAAATATCAAGATAAAAATCTAACCCTAGCATTAAACTTTTGGATCCAAATCGGTCCCTTATGAAGTAGCGCATAAACTAGGGTTTAAGCTTCTGTCACTCTAGCAACCCATCATCTAATAACTACTCCACAATGCATTCCTTTAGGCACAAATATGGTGAAGTGGCATGTAGTCGACGTTCACATGACACCCTAAGGGAATCACAACATACATATCATCAAAATATTGAACACATATCAAGTTCACATGATTGCTTGCAACATGACTTCTCCCATGATCTCAAGAACAAAAGTAACTGCTCACAAATAATAATCATGCTCAAGATCAGAGGGGTATTAAATAGCATAATAGATCTGAGCATATAATCTTCCACCAAATAAACCATATAGTAATCAACTACAAGATGTAATCGACACTACTAGTCACGCACAAGTACCAATCCAAGGTTTCGGTACAAAGATTGAACATAAGAGATGAACTAGGGTTTGAGAGGAGATGGTTTTATTGAAGATGTTGATGGAGATTGCCCTCCCAAAGATGGGGGAGTTATTGGTGATGACGATGGTGATGATTTCCCCCTCCAGGAGGGAAGTTCCCCCACCGGATTCACTTCATCGGAGGGCAAAAGTGCTCCTGCCCAAGTTCCGCCCCGAGATGGCTGTGCTTGCCTCGAGACGATGGTGCTTCATGCCGAAAGTCCCCTCCTTGATTTTTTCTAGGTCAAAATGACCCATATACCGGAAGATGGGCACCGGAGGTGGGCCGAGGAGGGCACAACCCACCAGGGAACGCCTGAGGGGCCTGGCGCGCCCAGGTGGGCTGTGCCCACCTGGCGGGCCTCTCTGGTAGTTATTTGCTCCAGTATTTTTCATATATTCCAAAACAATTCTCCGTAAATTTTCAGCGTATTTGGAGATGCGTGGAATAGGTGACTCTGACGTAGCTTTTTTAGGTCGAGAATTCCAGCTGCTGGCATTCTCCCTTTTTGTGTAAACCTTGCATATTATGAGAGAAAAGGCATTAGAATTACTCCAAAAAGCATTATTATGCATAAAAACATTATAAATAACAGTAGGAAGACATGATGCAAAATGGACGTATCAACTCCCCAAGCTTAGACCTCGCTTGTCCTCAAGCGAAGACCGGAATTGAAAAACATGTCCACATGCTTAGAGAGAGAGGTGTCGATAAAAACAAATACGGACATAGAAGCATCGTGCATATTATTATAACAGCAAAGAACTTTAACATAAAACTTTATCACACAACTTTTATCATATAACTTCTCATGAACAAGTAATAAGTCATCACAACATTGGAGTATAAAGCATAAACTCTATTGAAAACAAACAAACTATGTTCTCAGTCAACTTTGCAACTACAATTCATCATCTTTTCAGGAAGGGTCATGTATTGAAGCCTTTAGGCAAGTCCACATACTCAACCATCATTTAGTCTTCTATGATTGCTAACACTCACAGCATACCCATGAACAAAAAGTTTCAACCGGAAACATAGAAATATAGGGGCTTATAATTTCGCCTCCCAACGTATTCACCTCAAGGGTGATTTCAACAATAATAACTCATGCCCACTCATATCCAACTGGATATATGTGCCTAGATCTTTCCGCACCACATGATGCTTGCAAAAAGGGAAAATAAAAAGGGATATGGAAGAATACTTTGACTCTTACTTAAAGTAATTGCATAAAAGTAAAAGATAGGCCCTTCACAGAGGGAAGCAGAGGCTGCCATGCGCTTTTTGTTTGTATGCTCAATATCTTGGTGCAAAATAATGTCAAGTTATAATGCCCCTTATGATAGCAACCTTTATTATGCAGTCTGTCGCTTTTATTATTTTGCCATCACAAGTTTGTACAATGCTCAATTTTTTCTTACACTAAATGATCCAGCACATTTAGAAGCAATTTTTATTGCCTTATTTCACCGATGACAACTTACTTGAAGGATCTTACTCAATTCATAGGTAGGTATGGTGGACACTCGAAATAAGATTTTGGTTTAAGGGTTTTTGGATGCACAAGTAGTATCTCTACTTAGTGCAGAGTTTTGGCTAGCAAAGATATTAAGCAAGCACCACATGTTGAAGGATCTATGACAATATAACTTCTATGTGAATATGAACAAACATAAATCATTACATTGTCTTCCTTGTCCAACGTCAAAAATTTTGACACATAATATTTAATGGGGGCTCACAATCAGAAAAGATGTCCAAGACAGTGTATTTGCATGTGAATCTTCTCTTCCATTATTAATTCTTTCACGAATTGCATCATTGACCAATGCTATGTTTGTCAATCTCCAATACATTTTACCACTTATACTTTTCCTTATGTGATGTCATTACTTACCATAAGATTAGCATATGATGTTTTTCATTTATTTTCCTTTCTTTTTATTGGACAAAAAAAGTGAAGAAACAAACTCAAACTACTCTTTAGTATATATCTCGCACACAATTACATTGATAGGTAGATCACTAGGCAAGCACTCGAAAAGAAAGGATCAAACTAAATTTTTATTCAGCTAAATCTTAGTATAACTAAAGACTGAACTAAGATAAATAAAAACAAATATAGTGGTGGTGACACGATACCGGGGCACCTCCCCCAAGATTAGCACAAGCCAAGGGGAGTGCCTGTACCATGAACTCAACTCTCCTTTGGTGATGAAGAAGGAGGTGGTGGTGAGGAGGTACTAGCAAGCTTAACCTCCGGTTTCCATGGCAGTGGATCACCATCATAAGAGGAAGAACGAGTCTCGCAAGTCCTGCAACTAGAGCCAGACTCATACCTTTAAACCTTGCCTCATATTCAAAAACTTGGATTTGAAGATCATAGATTTGGCTTTGTAGAAAGATGATTTGCTCGTTGAGGGTGAAGACGACGTCCTTCATGGACCGGCCATCCACCTTGAGATCATGGTGTTGGATCAAAAGTAGGTTTAGAGAGGGGTGATTAGACTACTTGACCAAATGAAAATCTAACCATTTCCCAATTTTAATTGTCGGCAGATTTTAGCAACTAGTACAAGTCAAGCAATCAACCAACACATGCAATTCTAAGAGTGTAGCAGCGGAAAGTAAAACATTGCATATGAAGGTAAAGGGAAGGGTTTGGAGAAGGCAAATGCAATGTAGACACGAAGATTTTTGGCGTGGTTCCGATAGGTGGTGCTATCATACGCCTACATTGATGGAGACTTCAACCCATGAAGGGTAACAGTTTCACGAGTCCACGGAGGGCTCCACCCACGAAGGTCCCATGAAGTAGCAACCTTGTCTATCCCACCATGGCCATCACCCACGAAGGACTTGCCTCACTTGGGTAGATCTTCACGAAATAGGCGATCTCCATTCCCTTACAAACTTCTTGGTTCAACTCCACAATCTTGTTGGAGGCTCCCAGTGACACCTAACCAATCTAGGAGACACCACTCTCCAAAAGGTAATATATGGTGTGTTGATGATGAACTCTTTGCTCTTGTGCTTCAAATGATAGTCTCCCCAACACTCAACTCTCTCTCACAGATTTGTCTATGGTGGAAAGATCATTTGAGTGGAAAGCAATTAGGGGGAAGGCTAGAGATCAAGATTATTGTGGTAGGATTGGAATATCTTAGTCTCAACACACGAGTAGGTGGTTCTCTCTCTCAGAAAATGAGTAGTGGAAGTGTAGGCACGGTCTGATGGCTCTCTCACTAATGGAGAAGGGGGGTGGAGGGGTGTCGGTGTCAAAACCGGCGGATCTCGGGTAGGGGGTCCCGAACTGTGCGTCTAGGCGGATGGTAACAGGAGACAAGGGACACGATGGTTTTTACCCAGGTTCGGGCCCTCTCGATGGAGGTAAAACCCTACTCCTGCTTGATTAATATTGATGATATGGGTAGTACAAGAGTAGATCTACCACGAGATCAAGGAGGCTAAACCCTAGAAGCTAGCCTATGGTATGATTGTATGTTGTGTATGTTGTCCTATGGACTAAAGCCCTCCGGTTTATATAGATACCGGAGAGGGCTAGGGTTACACAGAGTCGGTTACAATAGTAGGAGATCTACGTATCCGTATCGCCAAGCTTGCCTTCCACGCCAAGTCAAGTACCTTCCGGACACGAGCCGGAGTCTTCAATCTTGTATCTTCGTAGTCTTGGAGTCCGGCGGACATTGATAGTCCGGCTGTCCGAACACCCCCTAGTCCAGGACTCCCTCAGTAGCCCCTGAACCAGTCTTCAATGACGATAAGTCCGGCGTGCATAATGTTCGGCATTGCAAGGCAGGTTCCTCCCTTGAATAATCCAGAGAAGATAATGAACACCAGGATAGTGTCCGGCTCTGCAAAATAAATTCCACATTCCACCGTAGAGAGAATAAAATGTACACTTAGTTCAATCTGCTGACGTATTATGCGGCGCGACATCACCCCGCCACCAGGCCTTTGTTTGAATCATTATACCACCTCAGCATTAGCAGAGCGGTTTCCTCGGCACGCCCTATCGAAGCAGAGATCGTGTTCCCCTTATTCCGGGATTCTCATCAATATGTGCGTGGGTAACCCAACCGCGCCATCAACGGTGACGCTTGGGAGATAAGCGAGTTTTACCAGGCCGGTGGGGGACACATAGTTTTGTCCGCCTATATATAAGGGATAAGGATTCACCTTCTCACCTATGCCTTCTTCCTCCTTTGCTTATCAATCCCCGCGAATTCAAGCTCCAACGCCCGAACTCGCGCATCTCACCTCGACCTTCTCCGAATATGACTGGAGCGGGAGGCAAATGGTTAGCCTCCACCGTCAAGGAGGAGGACATCACCAAACTGCGCAGCGCCGGATACCTTTCCGGCGATATCGCGCATCGGCTGCCCGACGAGGGGCAGCTCATCCCTACCCCCGGGCCTCATGAGAGGGTCGTCTTCCTTCCCCACTTCCTCCGCGGACTGGGCTTTCCGCTCCATCCATTTGTCCGGGGGCTCATGTTTTACTACGGCCTGGATTTCCACGATCTGGCGCCAAACTTTATCCTCAACATCTCGGCGTTTATCGTCGTGTGCGAGGCCTTTCTCTGCATCCGGCCCCACTTCGGCCTGTGGCTCAAGACCTTTAACGTCAAGCCGAAGGTTGTGAAGGGTACGCAAGTGGAATGCGGAGGCGCTATGTTGGGCAAATTGCCCAACTTCCCTTGGCTAGAAGGGACCTTCGTGGACTCCGTCAAGGGGTGGCAATCGGGGTGGTTCTACATCACCGAGCCACGCAAATCCACATGGGCGGCGGCCCCCGAGTTTAGATCAGGCATCCCCACGCAGCTCACCTCCTGGAAAGAGAAGGGCTTGCAGTGGGGGAATCCGGTGGAGGTGACGGGACTCCGAGCATGTATCAAGAAGATGGTGAGCAATAAGCTCAGGCTCGTCGACGTGGTCCAAGTCATGCTCATCCGGCGGATCCTCCCATGCCAATAACGGGCATTTAATTTGTGGGAGTTCAATTCGGAACAGCACCAGGTGCTAAACGGGCTTTTCGATACAACATACGAAGGCGCCTGGAGGGTGCTGTTCAAGGGCGCCGAAGCCCCTACGTCCGCGACCAAAGACCGCGGATTCAGCTCGCAGAATCCAACTGACGAGGTAAGTGATTCAACCCCATTACGGGACACTTGTGATAATTAGATTAACTCTAGTGAGGCTTCATTCTGCCTCTTCCTTTGACAGGAATTTATGGAGAAGGCCAAGCTGCTCATCAGCCCGGCTCCAATGCCAGAAGACCCAGCAAACGCCCGTTTAACAAGGCTGCTGGTTCCGGCACCATACGTGGTGCCGGAGAAGAAGGCCAAGGAGGTGGCCGCGGGGACTCGAAAGAGTTCCCGCAATCAGGCGTCTGACGACGACGAGGATTCCTCCTCCGAAGACGAGGAGGAGGAGTATTCTCTCCCAGGGGAGGGAGAGAAGAAAAGGAAGGCTTCCCCCATCGGGGGGGCCGAAGGGTCCAAGAAGGGGAGAACTATCCTCCCGGACTGTTCCGCCAACATCAGCGTTGGTGAGGATGAGCGGCCTCCAAGGGCCAGGCGTCCGGCAAGATTGTAAGTATCCGGATCCTTGATGTGTAATTTCTTTTATGTCGCGAAGTATCCTTCTAACGCCGCATTCTGTCCGTAGTCCGGCCAATGATGATCTCCCCGACTCATCGAGCGGGTCATTGGCCTCGTCGGATGTGAATTCCATCCCGACTGCCTCCACCCCACGCTCCAACGAGGACGCCGAGGTGGGATCCCAAAGAGGGACCCATCAGGAGGAGGCTCCGGAGGCGCCGTCAGGCAGCCCCCCGGACTTCGTGCCAGACTCCACATCGGAACCCGCAGTGGTTCCAGAGTCCAGCAAGCGGCTCCTTCGAAAGAAGGGCAGGACCGTGACGCCGGCGGCCTCCGTCCAACCGGAGGCGCCGGATAACCTGCTGGAAGCACTTAAAGGCGCTTCCATCGAGGAAGAACACCGCACCATCATGAGTGCGGTGATTGAGAAGGTTCAGCTCGCGAAAAGCGGGCTGACCGAAGCCTGCAGTAGCCTTTTAACAGGCTTTGAGGTAAGAAGTTAAAATTATGTAATATAATACCGCATAGGCAGTAGCCCCCGATGCTTGGTTCGGTGTTCGGAAAGAAAAGCCGGACTAAGGATCTATAACAAGATATACACAGGGTTGCCTAAAATATGTCAATATGGGTTTGCAGGCTGCACTGCTGACCTCTGCCGCACTAACGGTGGAGGTTGACGTGCTGAAAAAGAATCTCGAGCGGTCCGAGCAAGAGCTCGGCCATGCAAAGAAGCAGCTCGAGGAAAAAGAAAGTGAGTAACACCTCTTTGAATAAGTACCTTACAGAAAAGGATTTTGGTTGCGAATAAAATTGACAAGGATAATATGTGCATTGCAGGGGCCACTAACGAGGTGGCAACCCTGAAGGATGCTGTGTCCGCGGCCGAACGCAATGCGGCCGCGGAACGGGCTAAGCGAGAAAAGCAAGAGGTGCGGGTGGCGGAAGTTCGGCAAGAGCTCCAGGTTCTCATGAAAAAACATGAGAGTTTGGAGCGTGGCTCCAAGACTCGAGAGTCCGAGCTTGCCTCAGCTCTCGAAAGTGCCAACTCCGCCAAGGCCGAGGCCCAGAAGGCCCTTCAGGAGGTTGAGGACATAAAGAAGATAGCGGCGGGTAAGGCGTTTTTCATGCAAAGTAGGCATGTTAATGTGAACTGCCGGACACTTACCCGAATTCGGCGCTCTCCAGGGGCATTTGCAGATCTACTGCGTAGTGCGGCTGATGCCGCCGTGTTCTATCGTGGCGAGGAGGGGAGCTCGACGGAGAAGGTCTTCTGGTCTCAGTATACTGAGGCCGGCCATCCGGTGCCCCCAAGCGACCAGCTGAAGCAGCTGATCGAACTCCACAAAGTAGCTGAGGAGGCCATGAAGGGCCTCATAGTCCGGCTGTGGCCTGGACAGGCCATGCCTGGTAGCTACTTTGGCCTCGTGCGGCGGCTCGTGGATGCATGCCCTAGGCTGGATGTAGTCAAGCGCTCCGCCTGTATCGAAGGTGCTCGTCGGGCCCTTGCCCGCATAAAGGTGCAATGGGGCAAATTGGATGCGAAGAAGCTTCTCACGGACCCACCGCCACTGGGCAAGGAGTATCGCACGCCGGAGAAGTATTATAATATTGTCCTGAAGGGAGCCTGCAATATTGCAGATGAGTGCTCCCGAGATGTAATCTTTGAGTGAACTCGCTGTGTATTTATCCTGTGCGCTGAAAACTTCGTTCATATGCGCCATGAGCAACGCTTGTTTAATTTAAAATATTACCTTCTGTGCGGCCGTTTATAAAATTTGAGAGATGGCAAGTCGTTGGCTTCAGCCCCCAAGCCACAAGTGCTGGGGTGTTCGGTGATAAACTTGAGCACTCTTGTTCCCATATTTGGGTCCATCTAGGGAGGCGCTCAACACGACGAACAAGGCAACCGGACTTATAATGCTTGAACACTCTCACTTAGCCATAGAATTCCATAATTTTAAATTTCGGCGAAGCCCCTGGTATTCGGAAGACCGAATCCGGGGCGCTATCCACGCCTTCATCGGACATAATCCGTAACTTCGCTCGAAGCGGCGTGAGTCTTTAAGGACCCGAAAAAACCTCTCGAACAGCGACCAGTCTCTCGCCTTATCATGCTGGTCAGTTTTAGCTTTCTCCACTGAGGCGGTAACCCGGCTCAACCGGGGCGCAATCGCAGTGGTTCTCCCAGTGCTACCTTAGCCGACGGAACGGAAACGTAAGGAGCCAAACATGGGAGCCGGGTAAACCCAACTATTGACCCAAGACATGATTCGGAGCCAATTCATATAATGCTATAAGTTCAGGGTGCCGCACTTGTGAAAGTGTTTGGACTTTATCACACCATAAAGTGGGGAACATAAGCCCCTGGTGTATTATGCCGTACCAAAAATATACGGGTGCCAGAATGTCATATAATGAACATATATATAAAATGTAATGCAATTGCGGTCATAAAGGTGCTGCATTATTAATGAAAGAAAAAGTCTGCTAGTAGAGCGGACTGATACAAATAGTGCGGTAAGCAAGGGATTTGAACTAAATAAACATGCCCCCCTCTAGGGATGAGCTGCGGATTTGGTGTATATAATCGAATTTAATGCTCGTAATTGAGACCACCTGAGTGTTCGACGCGGCCTTCTTTAGTCCCTGACTATTGCATCATGAGTTCGGCAGGTTCACCGCCGGACAGGGCTTCTGGTTAACAAAGTCCTGTGTACAAAAAATAAGAAAAATAATAATAATAAAAAAGAGGCACATTTGCGAGCCCCTGGTGTGGTCGAACCGCACTCTGGGTCCGTTGTGATCGTGCCCCCTCCCTTGTGCCCATGGTATCTCCAAAGCATAATGATGTACGCGGAGTGTTATTCTTGCGATCATACGCGGGCGAGGGTTGGGGCCGCATTGCTACGCGTGCTCTGATCGCGCCAGGTGGTCTTGGTTGATATTGCTCCGGGCGCGCTTTGCTGTATCCGGCCGTTGAACGGCCGGGCTCGAGAATTGCCTTAAAAGGCTGCTCTGTACTTCTGCCGCGAGAGCCGCTGTGTGTTCCTCCGTTTGGAGGGAGCGTTCCGTATTTCCATTGACCGTGATGACTCCATGAGGGCCTGGCATCTTGAGCTTTAGGTATGCATAGTGCGGCACCGCGTTGAATTTGGCAAACGCGGTTCGTCCGAGCAGAGCGTGATAGCCGCTGCGAAACGGGACTATGTCGAAGACTAACTCTTCGCTCCGGAAATTATCCGGGGATCCGAAGATCACTTCCAGTGTGACTGAGCCTGTACAGTTGGCTTCCACTCCTGGTATGACACCTTTAAATGTTGTCTTTGTAGGTTTAATCCTTGATGGGTCTATGCCCATTTTGCGCACTGTATCCTGATAAGGCAGGTTCAGGCTACTGCCGCCATCCATCAGGACTCTCGTGAGGTGAAACCCATCGACAATTGGGTCTAAGACCAATGCGGCGAATCCGCCATGGCGTATGCTGGTCGGATGGTCTCTTCGATCGAAAGTGATCGGACAAGAGGACCATGGGTTGAACTTTGGGGCGACTGGCTCCATCGCATAGACGTCCCTTAGTGCGCGTTTCCTATCCCTCTTGGGTATATGGGTCGCGTATATCATATTCACCGTCCGTACTTGTGGGGGAAAACCCTTCTGTCCTCTGTTGTTCGGTGGCCGGGTCTCTTCCTCGTCGTCGCTATTTAGCCCCTTGTCATTGTTTTCGGCAATTAACTTTCCGGCCTGCTTGAATACCCAGCAATCTCTATTGGTGTGGTTAGCTGGCTTTTCAGGGGTGCCATGTATCTGGCATGAGCGGTCGAGTATTCGGTCCAAATTGGACGGACCCGGAATGGTTCTTTTAAATGGCTTCTTCCGTTGACCGGGTTTAGAGCCTCGGGATCCGGCATTGACTGCCGTATCCTCCTTATCATCGCCGTTAATTCGGCGCTTGTTTTTATTTCGACGTGACCTGCCGTTGTTGTCCTTAGTATCCGGACTGCCAGAATTTTTACGGAGATTGTTGCTGCGGGCTAGCCAGCTGTCCTCTCCCGCACAAAAGCGAGTCATTAACGATGTGAGGGCTGCCATGGATTTCGGCTTTTCCTGCCCGAGGTGCCGGGCAAGCCATTCGTCCCGGATATTATGTTTGAAGGCTGCAAGGGCCTCTGCGTCCGGACAATCGACGATTTGATTTTTTTTGTCAAGAACCGTGTCCAGAATTGCCTGGCCGATTTGTTTGGCTGCTGAATGATGTGGCTGAGGTCATCGGCGTCTGGTGGTCGCACATATGTGCCTTGGAAGTTATCAAGGAATGCGGCCTCCAGGTCCTTCCAACACCCAATTGACTCTGCGGGCAAGCTGTTAAGCCAATGCCGAGCTGGTCCTCTAAGCTTGAGTGGGAGGTATTTTATGGCGTGGAGATCGTCGCCGCGGGCCATATGGATGTGGAGAAGATAGTCTTCAATCCACACCGCGGGGTCTGTTGTGCCATCGTAAGATTCGATGTTTACGGGTTTAAACCCTTCGGGGATCTGATGATCCATTACTTCGTCAGTGAAGCATAACGGGTGTGCGGCGCCCCTGTATTGAGCAATATCGCGACGTAGCTCGAGAGAGCGCTGTCTGCTGTGTTCGGCCCGGCCGGGGTTATTGTATCCGGCACGACGGTATTCGTCATGGGTCGTAGGGCGCCCACGTGATCCATAGATGGATCTGGATTGCCTTGCTTTGTCCTCCAATATGTCTCGCAAGTCCGGCGCGTTCCCTCTTGGCTTCGTACTTTTGGAGCGATGCCGGGGTATGGTCTTGGCTGGGGGCCTGGATGCCTCTCTGTCACGACCACGGGGTGGTCGGTCAGCCATATCGTGCGCTGGTGATGGATGTATGTATGCTTTCTCCTCTAATCGGGGGAGCAGCTTGCGTTTTGGGTAACTTTTGGAGGGATGTTCGAGTTTATACTCTTCGGCCGCGAGGACCTCGGTCCATCGATCGGCCAGCAGGTCCTGATCAGCTTGAAGCTGCTGCTGCTTTTTCTTTAGGCTGTTTGCTGTGGCGATAAGCCTGCGCTTGAAGCGCTCTTGTTCAACGGGATCCTCGGGTACGACGAATTCGTCATTGTTGAGGCTTGCTTCGTCTTCGGAGGGAGGCATATAATCATGATCCTCAACCTCTTCATCTGCCGCCCCCTCATGAGGGCTTGCTTCTGCATCCTCCTGCGCTGAGTCTTGCAGGAGGGGATTGTCTTCGGCACTCTCTAGAGTGTTATTGTCTCCTGTGCCGGAATCTCCATTTTTGCTATGGCGAGATTTAGAGCGGTGCCGCTGACGCCGGCGCTTGGGCTGTTTCTTTAAGGAATCTGCCTCCGCTGTTCCTTCGCCGTCCCCATCTTTTGGGGTATCCACCATGTATACGTCATATGACGAGGTGGCCTTCCAGTGCCCTGTGGGCGCTGGTTCCTGTTCGTCTCCGGCATCGTCTTCCATAGCGTCGATGTCTTCGGAGTCGTAGTCTAGCATGTCGGTTAAATCGTCGACAGTGGCTACAAAGTGGGTGGTGGGTGGGCTCTGAATTTCTTCGTCGTCCGCATCCCAACCATCCTGGCCATAATCCGGCCAGGGCTCTCCTGATAACGAGAGATGCTTTAGTGAATTTAAGATGTCGCCGAAAGGCGAGCATTGAAAGATGTCCGCGGCGGTGAATTCCATAACCGGCGCCCAACCTGGATCGATTGGTAGGGGCGCGGGAGGTTCGGAGTCCGGCGAGGAGTCCGGCGCCTCGGAATCACGAGTTTCGCAGGGGACAAGATTGGTGTTCGGCTCCATCGCCGTGGATGTTGAAGCCCCCGGGGCGGCGTCTATCCACCAGCCCTCGATCTGGGCGATCGGCTCCGGGCTAATGGCCGGAGCGGATTCATGTGCGGCCACCAAAGCACTGTTCGGCGGCAGAGCTAGATCATGCCCATCGTCACAGTGCGGCGTGCTTGGCTGTGGCTCGAGTCCATCGAGGATCAAATCTCCTCAGACATCGGCCGTGAAGTTTAAGCTTCCAAATCTGACCTGACGGCCAGGGGCGTAGCTTTCGATCTGCTCCAGATGGCCAAGTGAATTGGCCCGCAGTGCGAAGCCGCCGAATACGAAGATCTGTCCGGGGAGGAAAGTCTCACCCAGGACAGCGTTGCAGGTTGAAGAAGCCATCAAGCCTATTGGTGACGACACAGATGAACTCTCAATGAAAGCACCAATGTCGTTGTCAAAACCAGCGGATCTCGGGTAGAGGGTCCCGAACTGTGCGTCTAGGCGGATGGTAACAGGAGACAAGGGACACGATGTTTTTTACCCAGGTTCGGGTCCTCTTGATGGAGGTAAAACCCTACTCCTGCTTGATTAATATTGATGATATGGGTAGTACAAGAGTAGATCTACCACGAGATCAAGGAGGATAAACCCTAGAAGCTAGCCTATGGTATGATTGTATGTTGTGTATGTTGTCCTATGGACTAAAGCCCTCCGGTTTATATAGATACCGGAGAGGGCTAGGGTTACACAGAGTCGGTTACAATAGTAGGAGATCTACGTATCCGTATCGCCAAGCTTGCCTTCCACGCCAAGTAAAGTACCTTCCAGACACGAGCCGGAGTCTTCAATCTTGTATCTTCGTAGTCTTGGAGTCCGGCGGACATTGATAGTCCGGCTGTCCGAACACCCCCTAGTCCAGGACTCCCTCAAGGGGTATATATAGCCACCAACAAAATCCAACCATTACACACATTTGATCCAACTCGGTCAGACCGAACAGAAGAACTCGACGAGACTGATTTAGTTCAAAATGTGAATGTTAGGAATCTCGGTGGGACCGACGAGAACACCATGGTGGGACAGATGTGCTAGGCCTAGGGCAAACATCAACTCGGTGGCATCGATTGTATCAACTCGGTTAGACCAAAGTGAAGCAATAAGGCAACAAAGAGGATGTCAAGCAAACTCGGTGGGATCGATTGCACATTTCGGTGACACCAAAATAGTTGCAATAGGCTACACAGAGTTTGCAAGGCCATCTCGATGAGACCGAGATCCACCGTGTGACCAAATTGTCTAGATTTCTGGCAGTGTCTATGTCAACTAAACTCAGTGGTGCCAGATAGAATCGTTCGGTGTCAGAGTAATGGGCCACGGGTAGGCTAACCCGAGCCCCAGAACCTTTCAAGACATCGGGGCAGGCCGCGCCCCTCGAGTCCCGGAGGTGACCCCAAGACGAGCCGAGTCCTAGAGGCGACTCCCAAATGAGCCGAGTCCCAGAGGCGACTCCAAGATGAGCCGAGTCCCAGAGGCGACTCCAAGACGAGCCGAGTCCCAGAGGCGACTCCCAAACGAGCTGAGTACCAGAGGCGACTCCAAGACGAGCCGAGTCCCAGAGGCGACTCCAAGATGAGCCGACTCCTGTCCAGCGACTTCCGGAGAAGCCAGCTATAGGGAGTCGTCCTGCGACTCCAACCACCCTGTTGATTAAGGGCAGGCATGGCCACAGTGCGCTGTACCGATGGAGATCTCCGTCCGGCGCGGCACTGTTGCCATGCCGGCCCTGACATCAGCCCCTGGGGGCGGAGCCCTGTGCCCACGATGACCTGTCTGTACGACCCAGAGACGGCGGGACCCACCAGTCAATGGGAGAACTGAAGACGGCAAGAGCGACACGAGACGGACCCGTTGGGAGTCGGCCTCCGGGAGTCGGCCGGCCCCTCCCACGGGCCCCACACGCCATTAACCAGACACGACGGGGAATGGCAACAGTGATCGCCCGTCAGGCGGCGGCACTGTTGCCATGACCCCATGACCGAGCCAGCGTCATTAGAAGCACAGCAACAATAATCAGCAGCCAGCAAGACCCGCCCGCGGTGGACACGGGCTGTCGGCCCCCTACCAGGCAAGTCGGCGGGACCCACCAGTCGGCGGGCCCTAGTAGTCGGCGGAGTAGACGGCGGCCTGAGAGAAAGACGGCTGGGAACCGCACCCAGCCGGTTTTACCATTGTACCCCTGGGGGGTAGGCCTATATAAACCCCCCAGGGCACCCATGCAAAGGGTTGGAATCCATTAGCACTAGACGAGATCATACAGGGAAAGCTAGCCTTGCCTTCTCCTACCTCCAGAAACGGCTCAAGGAGCAACCTTGTACTCACTTTGCCTTAGTGACCATGCGGAGACCCCGCGGAGCAGCAGTAGGTGTGTTATCTCATCGAAGAGCCCTGAAGCTGGGTAAGATCCACCGGCGTGCATGTCTTCGCCTCATCCCGTTTCCAGGCACCGGCGACGTCCTACTCGCCCCCACCATGATAAGCCATCCTTTGGCATATGTCGCACCCAACCCCCGACATTTGGCGCCCACCGTGGGGCGAGATGCACCGTCGTCCGGAGATCTGTTCTGGATGGGAACCCTTTTCCTCCCTGGCGAGCGCAGCCAGCCAGGCTCGCCAGACGGAGTCTTCATAGACGCACTGCGCGGCGCTGAGGCCGCCTGCATAGCTAGCTGCCTCGCCGAACTTATCGGCGAGGTTCGCCTCTCCGACGAGCCTGCATCCGACGCAGGCACGGGCGGCCTCGAGAACCTCCTTGCAGGCCTCCTCGACCAACTCCACATCACCAGCAAGCCTGCCATGGACCTGGAGTCTGTAGGCTCCACCGACCCGATGCTGGTCGACTCCGACGGCGCGTCGCTCGACGCGTTCCCCACCAATGTGGTGGTCTACGACGAGCCGCTCCCTCATGAGGAGAGCGGCGGAAGCGCCGTCATGGAAGTGCTCGTCATCAGTCACAACGAGCGTTCCAATGAGGGGGCTCATGGCCCACTCGATGTAGCTCTACAAGACCTGACTGCGCCTATTCCAGAAGACGCAGATGCCGAGACGCTGGAGACACGCCGCCTTCAGATCATCGAAGGCGCCAAGAAGCTGGCAAGCATGAGGCGCTTGTCAGAAGCCTACCAGCGTGAGATGGATCGCGCCGTGGGCGGCTCGCCGGCTCCGACTGGGCCTAGCCGCCTAGGCGCGGCCCGGCAGCGCGGTGCGACCATCGCCAACCTGTTCGGGGCCAATCGCCCCGTATATGCCACGCCTGCGGAGATCATCCGCGCCGCCCAGGCGGCGACTGACGAGCTGAAGAACTTTGAAGGCGAAGAGCGCCGCATGATGATGGAGCGAGTCCAGCAGCTCCTCGACGCGGTTGCCATGCAGAATGCAGCTGGTGGCCGCACAGAGGCGCCGCAGCAACCAAACGACGACCTCCCTCCCCACCGAGATCAAGGCGCGATGTCTCGGACGCCGACTGGCGGAGTCTGCGGAAGGAAAGACAAAGAGCCGGCTGTCAGCCACAGTCGGACTCGCATCACCATCGAGCGCGACCAAGACGGCCGCCCAAGAGCAGTGGACCGGCAAGGCGACTATCTGCCTCCCCCACCGCGAAGAGAAAGACGAGTTTCCCCACCACCCATTGAGCATCCGACTCTTGGTGGCCGTCTTGGCCGCCGAGAGGGAGTCGGAGAGAATGACGCCCGCCACCGGATCGACCGACTCCACCAGTCCCTGGCGCTGGAAGAAGAAGACGAGTTGGGTCCGCCCTGCTTTGGACCTCGCATCCGAGATGAGCCCTTTCCCAAAGGGTTCACGCTCCCTCGAGACACACCCAAGTATACCGGCTCCGTGAAGCCGAAAGACTGGCTAGTTGACTACTCTACGGCCGTCAGCATAGCGAACGACAAAAAGAGAGTTGCCGTGAAGTATGTTCCACTCATGCTCCAGGGCATGGCCCGGACATGGTTGAACAGTTTGAAGCCCCGCAGCATCAACAGCTGGGTCGACTTCACCGAGGCCTTCATCCGCAACTTCATGAGTACGTACAAGCGACCTCCCAAGCCTCGCCAGCTCTCTCTGTGCGTGCAAGGCCCAGACGAATCAACATGCGACTACCTCACGCGCTGGGCTGAGCTTCGGAACTCCTACGAGGGCGTGCATGAGGTGCAGGCTATCGAGTACTTCACCGCCGGGTGCCGGGAGGGCACTCTCCTCAAGCACAAGCTACACTGCAACGAGCCAGAGACCCTCGACGAGCTGCTGATCATAGCAGACAAGTACGGCATAGCCGACTCCTCCATGAAGACGGAGATTCAAGTCAGTGCGACTGGCAAAACGGCCCCTTAGGCTCCCAGAACTCCGGCTGGAGACGCCAGTTGGCGACAACAACAGAACGACAACAAGCGCAAGGCCTCACAGCTGACTTCCAGTAGTCGGTAGGTTGCGACAGTCGAAGACCAACAGCCGGAGGGGCAGCCTCCGACCAAGCGACAGAAAGGCGGCAAGTCCAACTGGCTGCCGGCCTTCTCTTACGAGCAGACTCTAGATGGTCCCTGCAAGTTCCACAGCGGCGCGAAGCCGTCGAACCATACCACCCGAAAGTGCCACTGGCTTACCAGAATCGCCAAGGGAGACGGCCTCCTTCCTCCCCCGCCTGCTGGGCCGCCGCCCTAGCACCGGCTGCCAGGCCAGTCGGCGCAGTACGAGATGAGTACCCAGAAGAGCACGGAGCCTATGTGGTGTTCACCAGTGTGGCTGACGACCGACGCAGCAGTCAGCAGCAGCAGCAAGAGGTGAATGCGGTAGCATCAGATACTCCAGAATTTATGCATTGGTCCGAGAAGCCTATCACTTGGAGCAGAGCTGATCACCCAGAGGTGATGCCAAATCCAGGCTCCTATGCCTTGGTTTTGAGCGCTACTCTAGCCACAGATAGGCGGGCTGCTCGCTTCTCGCGAGTGTTGATAGATGGAGGCAGTAGCATCAACATCCTGTAGAAGGATACCATGGAGAAGTTGGGAATCAAGCAAAGACAACTGCAGAGCAGCCGGACTGTGTTCCACGGCATTGTACCTGGCCTTTCCTGCTCACCAATCGGCAAGATCCTGATAGACGTTCTCTTTGGGGACAAAGATCATTTCCGCCGAGAGCTAGTTTGGTTTGAAGTGGTGGACCTCGAAAGCCCATACCATGCGTTGCTTGGCCGACCTGCTCTGGCCAAGTTCATGGCAGTCCCCCACTACGCCTACCTCAAGATGAAGATGCCGAGTTCCAAGGGGATTCTGACCGTCGCTGGTGACTACAGAAAGTCGTCCGCTTTTGCAGCTGAGAGCAGTTGGCTGGCCGAGTCCCTGGTGATTGCAGCTGAGAAGCGGCTTCTTGATCGGGTCGTGGCGATGGCCGGAAAGCAGCCAGAGATGTTGCCCGACCCCAAGGAGTCGGAAGCTGAGGGCTCGTTCAAGCCGGCCAAAGAAACCAAGAAGATACCCTTGGACCCGGAGCACCCAGAGAGGTACGCTGTCATAGGTGCAAACCTTGACAGCAAATAGGAAGGCGAGCTCGTCGATTTCCTCCGTGAGAATCGAGACATCTTTGCATGGTCCCCTAAAAGACATGCCAGGTGTACCGACGGAATTCGCCGAGCACAAGTTACATGTACAACCTGATGTGAAGCCCGTCAGGCAACCCTTGCGCCGCCTGTCATAAGAGAAGAGAAGAGTTGTGGGAGAAGAGATAGCCCGACTCCTGGCCGCCGGCTTCATTATGGAGGTGTTTTTTCCAGAATGGTTGGCAAACCCGGTCTTGGTGTTGAAGAAGAATAAGCAGTGGCGGATGTGTATTGACTACACAAGCCTCAACAAAGCCTGCCCCAAGGACCCGTTTGCTCTGCCAAGAATTGATCAGGTGATAGACTCCACAGCCGGATGCGAGCTGTTGAGCTTCTTAGATGCATACTCAGGGTATCGCCAGATCAAACTGAGCCCGGCAGACAAACTGAAGACCGCCTTCATCACGCCATTCGGAGCCTTCTGCTACCTGACCATGACGTTCGGCTTGAGGAATGCCGGCGCCACCTTTCAGCGTTGCATGCAGAAGTGCCTCCTCAAGCAACTCGGCAGAAACGCCCACGTCTACGTGGATGATGTAGTGGTGAAGACAGAAAAGCATGGGACGCTGATGGAAGACCTCAAAGAGACCTTTGAGAACCTGCGCCGATTCCAGATCAAGCTCAACCCTGAGAAGTGCATCTTTGGAGTACCAGTCGGCCAACTCCTTGGCTTCCTGGTCTCTGAACGCGGCATAGAGTGCAACCCTGTGAAGATCAAGGCCATCAAGAGGATGGAGATAACCAGCCGACTGTTAGATGTGCAGAAGTTCACCGGCTGTTTGGCGTCCATCAGCCGATTCATCAGTCGGCTGGGCGAGAAGGCTCTCCCTTTGTACCAATTGATGAAGAAGACCACCTTTTTTGAGTGGAACCACAAGGCGGATGAAGCATTTCTCCAGCTGAAGAAGATGTTGACTACTCCCCCTGTGCTGGCGGCTCCAACTCCTAAAGGGCCCATGCTCCTTTACATTGCCGCCACCAGCCGGGTAGTCAGCACTGTCATTGTAGTCGAGCGCAAGGAGGAAGGCAAGGCGCTCCCTGTCCAGAGACTGGTATATTACCTGAGCGAGGTACTGTCGACCTCCAAGCAGAACTACCCCCACTACCTGAAGATGTGCTACGGCATGCACTTTGCCGCCAAGAAGTTGAAGCCTTACTTTCAAGAGCATCCAATCACTGTGGTTTGCACAGCTCCGCTGGCCGAGATCATTGGGAGCCGAGATGCTTCTGGCTGAGTGGCCAAATGGGCCATAGAGTTGGCTCCCTACACCATCTACTACCAGCCCCGCACCGCCATCAAGTCGCAAGCACTGGCCGACTTCCTCGTCGACTGGGCCGAGACCCAGTACCTGCTGCCAGCGCCCGACTCCACCCATTGGCGGATGCATTTCGACGGCTCCAAGATGCGCACCAGCCTAGGAGCCGGCATCGTCCTCACCTCCCCTAAAGGCGACAAGCTCAAGTATGCACTGCAGATCCACTTCGCCGCCTCCAACAACGTCGCCGAATACAAGGCGCTCATTCACGGGCTCCGGCTTGCCAAAGAACTCGGCATTCGCTGGATCCTGTGCTATGGCGACTCCGATTTGGTGGTCCAGCAGTCATCTGGCGACTGGGACGCCAAAGATGCAAACATGGCGAGCTACCGTTTCCTGGTGCAGCAACTCAGCGGATACTTCGAGGGGTGCGAGTTCCTTCACGTGCCAAGAAATGACAACGACCAAGCAGTCGCCCTGGCACGAGTCGGCTCCACCCGCCAAGCTATACCATCTGGCGTCGCTCTTCAGCGCCTCCTTAAGCCGTCTATCAAGCCTTCGCCAGAATCAGACTCCATCTTTGTGCCGGCTCCCCCCGAAGAAGTCGGATCCGACTCCAGAGCCCCAGCGGACGGCACGAGAATTCTTATAGACAGCTCCAAGAAAGTCGCAATCGAAGCCGGCCCGGGGACTTCAGAACCCGGCCCGGGGACTGCGGCAACCAGTCCGAAGACTCCAGAGCTTGGCCCGGGGACTGCGCCAGTCGGCCCAGGGACTGCGCCAGTCGGCCCGGGGACTTCAGTGATTCAACAACCAACCGCGGACTCCAGCCCGCCGCCTCCCAGCCTAGCCACCCTCGTCCAAGTTGCATTGGTGGCAATCGAAGAAGTAGCAGCACCCTCATGGGCACAGCCCATCCTCAAGTTTCTAGTAAGCAAAGAGCTGCCAACTGATGAAATCTTGGCTCGGCAAGTGCAACGTCGAGCGGCAGCCTACACCATAATCAACAGAGAGCTGGTCAGGCGCAGCGTCACTGGTGTCTACCAGCGCTGCGTTGAGCCAGAGCAAGGCCAAGCAATTCTCAGAGACATCCATCAAGGCGAGTGCGGCCACCATGCGGCTTCAAGAGCACTCGTCGCCAAAACCTTTCGGCACGGTTTCTTCTGGCCAAATGCCCTGGAAGAGGCCAAGGAATTAGTCCAAAAATGCAAGGGGTGCCAGAAGTTCCGCTCCAAGCCGCTTCAGCCGGCTTCTGCATTGAAGACAATGCCCATCGCCTGGCCCTTTGCGGTTTGGGGCCTGGACATGGTGGGACCATTCAAGACGGCCCGAGGCGTCCTAACTCACTTACTCGTCGTAGTGGACAAGTTCACCAAGTGGATAGAAGCAAAGCCCATCAAGAAGTTGAACGGTCCGACTGCAGTGACTTTCATCGCTGACATCACGGTTCGGTACGGCATACTGCACAGCATCATCACCGACAATGGCACCAATTTTGCCAAAGGCGCCTTGGCCCGTTTTTGCGCGACGCAGGGCATCTGACTGGACTTAGCGTCCGTTGCCCATCCGCAGTCAAACGGCCAGGTGGAGCGAGCAAACGGCCTCATCCTATCTGGCATCAAGCCTCGACTGGTCGAACCACTCGAGCGTTCGGCCCACTGTTGGCTTGAGGAGCTGCCAGCTGTCCTCTGGAGTCTGCGCATGACTCCAAACAAGTCAACCGGCTTCACGCCTTTCTTCCTCGTCTACGGTGCCGAAGTCGTTATCCCGACGGACATAGAGTTCGACTCTCCGCGAGTCACCATGTACACCAAGGAGGAAGCAGAAGAAGCACGCCAAGACGGTGATGATCTACTGGAAGAGGGCCGGCTGTTGGCACTCAATCGGTCTGGCATCTACCAGCAGAGCCTGCGCCGATACTACAACAGGAAGGTCAGGCCGAGATCCTTCCAAGAGGGCGACCTTGTGCTCCGACTGATCCAGTGAATAGCCGGCCAGCACAAGTTGTCGGCGCCTTGGGAAGGCCCCTTTATCATCAGCAAAGTGCTGGGCAACGACTCCTACTACCTAATCGACGCCTAGAAGCCCCGAGCACGCAAGAGGGACGACTCTGGCAAAGAGTCGGAACGGCCATGGAATGCAAATCTTCTCCGAAGATTTTACAGTTGATGCAGTATGTACCACGCTATCCTTTGTATTAAAGTTCCGAGACTTTGGGCCCCCCGGGACGAGCTCGGGGACTGCCCTTTTCTTGTTATCTGTATGATAAGAATTATGCCTTCGAGTATGCTACTCTTTGTTATGCCGCTCGGCACCGGGTTCGACTAGTCGGCCCGAGGACTCGCCGTCTTGCGCTATGAAATGCTTCCTGCAGTCAGACAAGTAGTGTGCGGCGCTTAAGCCATCTCCTGTCAGAAGCCGCAGCTCGCAGAGCGACTGTTGGTGGGCAGAGAGTAAGGAAGAATGAGCGCCCACACGAAAAAATGGCGAAGGACTCAAAGCATAAGCATAGCCCAAGCCGGCTTCCAGCCTCTCTTCGCAGAGCCGACTCTTGAATAGTCGGCTTGCCGCCTTCTATCCAACTTGTTAAAAGACTCTAAAAAGGCCAAGTACTTGCCTTCCCTAAGGTAGCCAAGCATTTGACCAAGCGGCAGTCCGCAGAGCGGTTGTCAGTCTGGCAAAGCGGCGGCTGTTGGAAGGTGGCAAAGGAAAAAGCCAAAAGAGCGACGAGCAAGGAAAGATAGAAGTCGGATAGATATTTACATAACATAGGCCTCCGGCCAAGTTCAAAATACACCCCGCGGGTGGAATTGTGCAAATTAACAAGTTCTTTCAAAGACTACTAAAAGCAGATAAAATAAAGGCAAGACAGCAGCCTAAGAAGCGGCAGACGGATTCGGAGGGTCGGCGGAGATGGCGGTGTCAGGCACCGTGGCGGCCGGCTGGGTAGTCTCGTCTTGATCGTCTCCGGCGGCAGCCAGCCCGGTCGGACGCGGCTCGTTGCTGGAGGCGCGGTCGAGCTGAGGCTAGTCGCCCGCTCCGTCTTCTGGCGCCTCCGTCCCCTGCCTCGTCTTCCTCCTCGGCACTGGAGCCGATCACCTCCGCCGAGTCCTCGTCGTAGTCCGGGTTCATCCCGAACCACTCCGGCGGCACCTCCTCGCCGTTCGCGGCCCGCTCAGGAACGAAGACGCTGGTGTCGGTGTAGTCGGCAATCGCCGCCGCACGCTCGACGAGGGCGCCTTCCACAGCCACCAGCTCTGCCTGGGCCTCTGACCGGAGCGCGGCCGGCCGGTCCAGGTCCAGCCCTGGATACCAAGCCTTGACGAATTCCAAGGCTCGGCGCGCTCCAGCCTGGGCCGAGGAACCCTTCCAAGCCTCAAGACAGCCAACTGCGACCTCCAGCCAGTCGGCAGTCCGACTAGGAGTGCGCAGAACCGGCATGCCCGGCCACAGGGCGGCAATCGCCTGAGCACCGACGCGTTGAAGCCGGCGCAGCAGCTGATGGGCCGGCCGCAGACGAGTCTCGATGCTCAGGAGCTGCTCGTCGATGGTCAGGGGGGCGTTGGCGGCGATCTCCGCGCCATTTGCCCTCCGCGCCTCGCGATGAGCCTCGATGGCTCGAGTGACTGCCTGCGAGTGGCCAGGGAAGAAGTCTGCCAAAACAAAAAGAAGCAAAAGAAAGAGTCAGGAGTCGGCCTGACTTATGGTCGGCGGCTCGAAGAAAGAAAGCAAAGAAACTCACCGTCGACGATGTCTTCGATCTCATGGAAGCCGGAGGTCAGCATCGCCTCCTTGTCGGTCCAGGAGGAGTGCTCGCTTTCGAACTCGTCCAGGAGAGCGGTCTCTCTCCTCTCCGCCTCGTCCTGCGCCGCCTTAAGCAGCTCCTTCTGCTACGCCAGCTGCGCGGCCAGCAGGTCGCGCTCCGTGGCGAGCTTGCTGCACTCCTCCTCCTTGGCGCGTAGGGCGGTGCTGGCTTCGCCCAACCGTTCCTGAAGAGCAGCATTGGCCTCTGAAGAACAAAAGGGAAAAGACGTTAAGTCATCAGCAAAGAAGGTCGCCGGGAAGATCCGGCCCGACTACTCAGCAGTCGGCCCGAATCTCGGGGACTACAGCCCGCGGGTGCGCCAGCGCGCCCCCACAAAAAAGAAGAAGGACTTACTCCGGCTCTCCGACAAGTCAGCAGTCTGCTTCCCCAGCTGCTCAACGTTGCGGTTGAAGGCAGTGACGCGGAGGTTGTGATACTCCTGTGATAAACAATCAGACAAAGGTGAATATTCGGACTCACCAGATGGAGTTTCGGGCTGCCTGCTCAGCAGCCGGCCCGAAACTCGGGGACTACACCCAGTGGGTGCGCTGGCGCGCCCCCATAGAGAAGAACGAAAAAAGACAAAGTCAAAGAAGAAAGCATACCCGAATAGCTGCTCACGACGCCAGATGTGCCTTGGTGCAGCCCTGGATGGCCTCGCCCTCAGCTCGCAGCTTCGCCTGGACGTCCAGGAGCGCCTGGTTCAGCGGACCATCGCCGCCTCCTCGCACCCACCCAGTAGGCGCGGCGCTTGTCGCCTCGGCATCTGGGTTGGCCGAGCTGGCGGCGCCGGCCTCCAAGGAGCGTGGCGCCGAAATCGCCTTCTCAAGGCGGCGGCGCGCCGGTGAGGCGACTTGAAGGAGCAGCTTCGCCACGGCCTCATCTTCAGTCGGCGGCACTAGCGGGCCTGCCGGCTGCTTGCCATGCGCACTCCCAGACGATGGTGGAGGCGGCGGTGGCGGCGTGGCCATGCCCAATGCGGAGGCCTCTCCACCGTCCTTCTCAACGATGGGGTTCTCCCCGCCGGCTTCTCCAGTCTGTCTCGTGAACTCCGGGGGCGGCGGTACGGAGTTCAGCGGGATGACGAGCAACGCCGACTGGCGCTGCGTGGTCTCCTCAGCTCGCCGTCTTGCTGCGATGGCAGCTTCGGCCTCCTCCAGTTTCTTCTGGGCGGAGGCCGCCGCTTTCTCAGCCTCCGCCTTCTCTAGGCGGTCGGCCTCCTCCTCATCGCGCTTCTCCCGCGCGTTTTGCTCCGTTGCCTCCCGGATATCAGCGGCGGGGTCAACCCGCCGAGTGTTGGTGGACGTCTCGGCCGACCCCATGACGGAGGGGACAGCGACCCTCTCAAGGGAAAGGGGGACCCTGAAGCAAAGAAGGAATATAAAAGACTCGGAAAAGATTCATCAAAGAAAACAAGACGAAGGCAGAGAACACTTACGCAGAGACTAGTGGCGGCTTCTTCACTTCCTTGCGGAAGCGGTTGGCCTTCGCGACCGCCTCCTCCCGCTTGGTCGCGGCGGCTGCCCCCTTGAACTTCTTCAGCCGGCCGCCGAGCGAACTCGGCCCAGTCCGGCGCTTCTTCGCACCGACTTGGCCGGCCAAGCCAGTGGAGGAACTCGCGCCTGGATGGCCGGCTTTCGATGGGTGGCGCGGGGCGACTTCCCCTTCGGCGTCGTCGTCTGGCCAGTCAGCGAAGGTCGCCGAGGGCCGGAAGCCGCCTTCCGCTCCTCCTCCTCCGCCTTCGGCGTCGGCCTCCATCGCCGCCGCCCCCAAGTCGGGGTCGTCAACATCGCTCTCCGCTCGATCAGGAGCGAACTCGCGGGGCTGTCCCGTGGCGTCGGCTGCATGCTGGATGAGGGGGTTCTGACTCGAAGAAACCAAGAGTATCAGAAGTCGGATTCGGCTACAAAGAAAAAAGAGAAGAATAAAAATACGACTTACCACTGGCGGGGGGTTTGCGCGCGAGTACGGCTCTTTGCCGAACTGCCAGTCCGCCGCGAGCTCACAGTTCGCGATGTGGTTCACCATGTTCGCCACCTCCGTGTCGGGCATGTCCCTGGTGCACATCCGACTCGGGTCCCGGTCGTCGCTCATCTGACAGATCAGGTGAGGACGGCCTTGGAGCGTGAGGGCTCGGCGCGCCACGAAGGCGGCCAGCAACTCGGCCCCAACCAAGACTTCCGACTGCGTCAGCACTCGGAGTCACGCGACGGCGGCGGCACCTATGGGAGTCAACGTCTTGGCCCGATGGGACCAGCTGGGAAGCCTCCCAGTCAGCGCGCCGGCTTCGTAGGGCGGCAGGTTGACCCAGTCGCCTTCCGGGGCGACGTTCTTCACGTAGAAGTACGACCGCTGCCACATCTTCACCGACTTGATCAGCGCGATGGAGGGGAATGGATTGTCGGCGGTCGACCTTCGCATCGCGATGAAGGCGCCGCACGGAGCCGGTATGCCGGCGACGTGCGTGCCGAGTTTGGATTGGAAGAATGTCGTGGGGAACGAGCACCTATGGGGCAGGGAGCCCCTTTTCGGTCCGGCAGGGAGCGGAGGGCGCACGAAGAGCAGATCGAGGCGAAAGCACGCGAGGGATTTTACCCAGCTTCGGAGCTCTCCAGAGAGATAAAACTCCTACTGCTGCTTTGTGTTTCTATTCTGTTCTTGCTCAAGAACGTATGTGTGTTGTAGTTTCGAATGAGTCGAACCCCTTCTACGTGCGCATGGGCCTCCTTTTTATAGTCTAAAGGGGTCACCGACAGGTGGCAGCGTAGAAAGAGGGGTAAAAAAGTAAAAACGGGGGTTGGTACAACCGCTATCAACAGTGCCCCCTACCTAACTCTGACGGCAGGGGACAAGGGCATTTAATGCCCATCCGGTCGCTCAAACAGTGTAGGAAACGACCGTTAGGGGCGCCATCGATCGCCACGATGGGCTCCCTGTCATCTTCACTTTCCACCTCGCACCGCTTGGCTGCACAGCCTCCCGCCACGTGCACCAGGAGCGATCCTACGGCGACACGTCGTTGGGTGCGCTGGAGCTTGGGTGCAGAGTGGTAGCTTCGCCGCGACAAGCGCCTTGCCGCGGTCGCTGTCTCGTCGCACCCGCAAGCTTGCCACTCGCTGGGTCTTGGTTGGCCTTCCCGGCAAGCTCCTCTTGCCGGGGTCTTGTCCTTCCCGGCAAGCTCCTCTTGCCGGGAATCTGTCTTCTCAGTTAACACTTTGTTCTTGAATGGCAGTAATAGGAATAACGAAGGGTCTTGGCGGACGCCCGGCAAGACTTGCCGCGGGGCGCTGCGACTGCCCGTGCACAAGTTTGGGGTACTAAGGTACCCCTACTTTAGTACACCGACAGGAGCCCCCGGGCCTGGGCCACACACGGTGCCGAGCGCTGTTGGGCCAGGCCCAAAACAGGGCACGGGCATGCGCGGCCTGGGTCCAAACCAAATCCACTCCGTATCCACCGTGCTCCCTTGTAACGGCACGCGTCAATCGCGGCGTCGTGGGAGAGATCGTGGGCAATTCTTAATTCAGGAAATGCGTAACGTTCGCCTCCCCTGTTTATAAGCAGAGGAAACAGAGCCGTTCCCCCACCTTTGCCACTTGCAGTTCCTTCCTCCGAAAGCTCCGCCGCTCCCCTCCGCTTCCCAAGCCGAAAGAGAGCAGCGCTCCGCCGCCCGTCGCCGCCGTCGTCCTCAACACCTCTGCGCTCCCTCGCCGCTTCCGCCATGGCTCCGAAGACCAGCAAGGGCTCAAAGTCGAGCACCAAGTCGGCCGAGGCGCTGTGGCTTGAGGCGCCGCGCAAGGACCGAGTGCTTTTCCCTCCCGAGCTCACCCCGAAGGCGCTGCGGGAGGAATTTTACCTTTTCTGGTCGACGGAGACGCGGGCGCATCCGCGCACGCCGGTGCTCTCCGCCGAGGCTTCCAAATTGAAGCGGTGCCCAAAAGGGTACCATTTCTTTCCTGTGTTCTTCTATTACGGGCTCTGCCCACCTTTTTCCGATTTCCTTTGCGACATCATGAATACCTACGGGTTTCATCTTCTTGATTTCACCCCCAACACCGTTCTGACAATGGCGGTTTTCGCACACCTCTGCAAGAACTTCGTTGGCATCCTCCCGAATGTCGCTCTTTTTCGTCATTATTTCACCCCCCGGGCCGAGAAAAGGGAGCCACTGGCTGGCGGAATCGCCTGGATGTTTGGCGGTCCGGCGGATATCATGAGGCTGCGTCCAGGCCTCAACTTCAAATTCACGGTTCTGGAGCTTGACGGGATGCTGAGGGAGCTGTTCAAGCATGACGCCAACCATCCAGAGTGGTTCAGGTTGCCGCAGGGCGTCATCCCGTTGTGCAACAACTCCCAGCGTGATCGCATCTGCGCAATGATGCCAGAGTGCGACTCGCACGGGATAAGCGCAACTTGGATAGAGCCCGCCAACGACATCGTGCGGCAATTCTTCGACGGCTTGACGGAGGTAGCAGTCAACTCCGATGAGCAGAGGCTCCTCACCCGCGACACCACCGACGACGAGATGCGGTACATCGCCACCAGGGCCGAAGAGGCGGCGGCAGCCGCTGCCGCGGGCGAGTTTGGCTTCACGTTGGAGGAGGCGGAGGCGGCCGAGGCGGCAAGCCTTGCTGACCGGGAAGACCTTGCCGGAGAGGTCGTTGGCGAGGGGGAGCCCGAGGCCGAAGCGAGTGAGCCCGCCGGGGGCGCGAGCGGCCAGCCGTCCTCGAGCAGCCTGCCGCAGGCGGAGCCCCCAACGCAGCCCCAATTCCAAACAAGAAGGCGCCTCCGTCGAGTTGGAGATCCAGCAGGGCGGCAAGCAGGCCAACAGCCGCAGCGTCGTGGGACGTGCTCCACCGTGGCAAGTACGGTTGCCGCAGGAGCATCCCAGGCCGTGCCGGCAACTGAGGCGGGGTCTTCCCGGGCTGCCACGCCCGATCCTGCCGCAACTCTCGGCAAACGTCCAAGGGAGCCTACTCCTCCGCCTCGCCGTGCAGAAAGGGTACCAGACTTCGACCTCTCCGCGTTGAGCTCCGACGAGGAGGATGAAGAGGAGGAGGAGTAAGGCTTTCTTCTCACTGTACTTATATTTCTTCAATCTTTGTTGTTGCTTGTTTTGCATCTGATTTACTTCTCTCTGAATCCCTGTTCTATTTCAGGACTCTGGCCGAGAGAGTGGCGAAGAGGGCCAAGGTCCCCGTGGTTGTCATCGAGGACGGTCCTGCTGTGACGGCAGAGGACGCGTCCGAGACTACCTTGACGGACCCGGTCCCTTCTCCTCGCAGCAGCCCCCAGCACAGCCCCCAGCGTAAGTGTTCGGTTCACTTTCTATTGTGGGGTGCACATGGGCGCTTCTTCTTTTGCTGACATCTTGATTGCTGATTCATTTGTGTAGGAGCAGAGCAGGCCCATCAGGAGCAATCAGAAACCGCCCCGGAGGTGCTGTCTGCTTGGACTACGCCGCCAAGGGGCGATTCACCGACAAGGGAGCGCTCCCCGGCAAGGGAGAGATCACCGGCAAGGGCCGGAACCAGTGAGCCCTTGGTGGAGGAGCCCATGGTCACTGAGCCCAGCACAGGTAACCTTCCTTGTCGGAAATCTTCCCTCGGGTTCTTCTTTTGATCTTCTTTCTTCTTTTTTGGATATTTGCTTGACTTTTCCTTCCTTTTCCCATCCTCAGATCCCCCTCTAGCACATCCGATGGAGACCGAGGCCGCCGGCGAGGAAGGCGCACGCGGCAATACTGAAGATGCCGCCGCTGACGAGGAAGAGGCTGGAGCTGATGAACCTGCCGACGAGGAAGCCGCCAAGGCTGCTGGCGCAGGAGCCGGCGAGGGGTCCGGCGATCGTACTGATGATCCGGAGGGCGCGGGAGCGCAGGGCGCTGCACCGTCTGCCGACCCCTCCGCTGCTGATGTAGCGCCGGGCTCCGAGGAGCCCCAGCCAGGCGCATAATTGAAGGCCGGCGAGGGCGTATACATCAAGCTTCCCTGGGCGCCGAGCTCCAGGGCGCCGGTTGAAGGAGAGGAGTTTGACGGGGAAGTACTCGCCTCTGCTGGGCTGGCGGTGGTCGACGCGCCAAGCAGCAGCAGCGGCGAGTCCGAGGAGGAGCAGTTGCTCCGAAAGTTGGTGTCACTCTACCGCGCCCGGTAAGCGAAGCTTGAGTCCCGGGAAGCGCTTGTCGCGCGGGCGGGAGTTGACATAGAGAAACATGCGGAGGAGCTCAAGAGCCGCAACCAGGAGGCCCTCCGATCCATTGTGGAGGAAAGGGCACAGCTCGACGAGGCGAAGAAGGCGTTCATCCTGGAGAAGGCTGAAGCCGAGGAGCAGCAGAGGCTCGCCGCCGAGGAGCAGTCCAAGCGGGAAGGTGAGCTGATACAGAAGAAGGTGGACTTGGACAGCCACGAGGAAGAGCTCGCCGTCCAAGAGCAATCACTTGGCGGGGCACTCAAGGAGGCGAAGGATGCCGCCGCGGCTGCTGAGGCTGCCAAGAAGGAGTTAGAGGTGAAGGTGACGCAGCTGGAGGCGGACATGAAGGGGAAGAATGAAGAGCTTGCTGCACTCCAGCGCGAACGTGAGAAGGATGCCCGCGCCCATGGTGATCTGCAAGTTCAGCTCGCCAACAAGATCAAGGAACTGAACATCGCCAAGGACTCGAGCACTGATCTGGAGATGAAGCTGGCCACCTTGACGGAGACGCTGGACGCCGCCAAGAAGCGAGAAGATGACTTGAAGAAAGAGATCAAGGGCAACGAAGAGCTGCTGACGAGGGCCGCCGAGACTCAGAACACTTTCAAGGCCACGGTGGAGCTCTGGACGGAGGGCCTCGTCAACATTGCTGCATCCATCGACGAGGAGTTGGCGGAGCTGGACTTGGCGGGCTTCGGGTACTCCACCGATGAAAACCTCCATCCCAGCGCCAAGCTTACTCTTTTCTTCAAGGGCGTGGTGACGGCCCTCCAGCAACTCCGGGAAAGGATCCCGAAGAAGCTGGCGGACGAGTCGCGTGCAATCTGCGCCAAGGTCTTGGAGAAGGTGCTGGTGAAGATCCTCTTCCGCAATCCAGGCCTCGACCTCTCCCGCGTCCTCAAGAAGCTGCCGGCGGGTGCTGATCTTGAGGAGCTCAAAGCCATCGTCGCACCCATCTTGGACAAGGTGAACGAAGTCAGGAGGATCGATGGCGAGCGCGCGGATTAGGCCACTCTTCTTCCCCTTTTCTTCTTCTTGCCGCTGCTAGATATGTCATGGAAACAATCTATTAGAGCGCGGCAAGTTGTTTATTGTAATATAACTTTATTCTGGGTACTATCTGCTATGTTACTTCCTTTACTTGATTCCATCCCTTGCATGTTTTTGCCCTACGCTTTTAGGGAACTTGCCGGCGCAAGAACACTTGCCGCGAGCGCTGAGTGTGGAACATCAGCAGCCTGCTGGCGGTGTTGCCTCCGGCAAAAAACCTTGTCGGGACTAGTCGCGGCACGCTTTCATTGTTGAGCGGACTCGAAACAAAGTAAGGGCGCAACTTAGCCACGAGCCGGTTCCTCCGCGCACAGGTTTTCCATACAAGGCACGGTCGTTCAAGGAATATAACTTAAAAATTTAAAACTGACTGTGCTCAAACTTTGGCAACTTAGCTTTTCTATCGTCTGTGTCCCGGCAAGGCCATACTTCGTTGAACGACGCCCGGTCCACACCTTTATCCTTTCCTCCCCCCCCCCCGTGAACTTGTGGGCGAAGGAACCTTCTTTTTGAAAAAAAGAAAGAAGAGAAAATGATGGTATGGGGCCTTAAGGCTCGTTATTGCTTACCGGGGGTAAGTGTTGCACAAAGTGTCATATAAAACATGCAAAAAAGAAAGAATGCATGAAATTTGACAAGATGTGCGAAGCACACATGAACTTTATTTATGCACGGGATCTGCGACCGGCTTTGTACAAAGGGTTACATGCAACAGCGGCAAGGCTTGTACAAAAGGTGGTTGCCGGAACAGATTCCGGCAACCGCGCCTTATGGGTAAAACTTGCGAAGATGCTCTAGGTTCCAGGAATTGCTCACCGGAAAGCCATCTTCGGTCTCAAGGCGGACAGTGCCGGGCCTAGCGACTCGTTTCACCCGATAAGGGCCTTCCCACTTTGGCGTCAACTTGTTGGAATTCTTGGTGGATTGAACGCGCCGAATAACAAGGTCGCCTTCCTCGAAGCTTCTGGCATTAACTTTGCGGCTATGGTAGCGAGCAGCTCGTACAGCAGCCTGAAGACGATCTTCCTCGAGGAGCAGCGCGTCATCTTGCCACAGCTGCTCTTGCTCAAGCTCATCATAAGCGAGCACTCGAGGCGATCCGTATACGAGTTCCGTGGGGAGAACTGCTTCTGCTCCATAGACAAGAGCAAAAGGTGTCTGGCCAGTGGCTCGATTTGGCGTCGTCCTGATCGACCAAAGAACCACCGGCAGCTCCTCGATCCAATTTTTTCCGCACTTGCGCAGCCTGTCGAAAGTTCTGGTCTTGAGCCCGCGCAGCACTTCAGCGTTTGCCCTCTCCGCTTGACCGTTGCTTCTCGGGTGAGCAACAGAAGCGAAGCAGATCTTGGTGCAAAGATCCTGGACGTACTGCATGAAGGTGCGGCTCGTGAATTGTGTGCCATTGTCTGTGATGATCCTGTTAGGGACTTCGAAACGACAAACAATTGACCTGAAGAACTTGACTGCTGACTGTGCTGTCACCTTCCTCACTGCTTCCACTTCAGGCCACTTTGTGAACTTGTCGATCGCAACGTACAAGTACTCAAAGCCCCCGACAGCTCGGGGAAAGGGGCCGAGGATGTCGAGCCCCCAGACCGAAAATGGCCAGGATAAAGGGATTGTTTGGAGAGCTTGAGCTGGTTGATGTATCTGCTTGGAGTGGAACTGGCACGCTTCACACTTGGTTACTTGTGCAGTTGCATCCTGGAGGGCTGTCGACCAGAAGAAACCTTGCCGGAAGGCTTTGCCGGCAAGTGCTCTTGCGCCAATGTGGTGACCACATATGCCTCCATGTATCTCCGCCAACAGCTCCTGTCCATCTTCTCGGGAAATGCACTTCAATTTCACTCCGTTGAATCATCTTCTGTACAGTATGTCATCGACAAACTGGTACATACTCGATTGCCGGGCTACTCTTTCCGCTTCTTCTTGCTCTTCGGGAAGTTCTCCTGTCTGAAGGAAATGGACGATCTGTTGTGCCCATGCCGGAGCTTGTGGCGCAACGACAAAGACTAAAGGCGCAAATGCTGCTGTGGGAACATCTGCTTCCACGGCAAGAATCTGTGATTCAGCCGGAGCATTATGCTCCCCGGCAAGCGTGTCAGGACACAGCTTGTCGGGAGCGTCTGCTTCAACGAAACAAACCCTAGGGGTTGTCGGAGCAGACTGCTCCTCAGCGCTCTTTGTGTTGATCTTGGGGACCTTCTTGACGGCGGCTTCGGGGAGCTCTGCCAGAAAGTAGTCGCCAGTAACCAACTTCCTCTTCTTGCTCTGTCCAGTTGATGGTGTTACAGATGGTTGAGTCAGCTTGAGCACAAAAATCCCTGGTTCCACAGGTAACTTGAGTGCGGCACACTTTGACAGTCTGTCTGCAATGTCATTTTGAGCTCTTGGAACATGTTCCGTTTGCAGGCCGTCAAAATGTTCTTCCAGCTTCCTCACTTCATCAATGTATGCTTCCATCAACGGACTCTGATAATCTTTGTTTACTTGACGGACGACAAGCTGTGAGTCCCCCCTGACAATAAGCTTCCTGATCCCAAGGTCTGCCGCGATCCTGAGTCCGGCAAGCAAGCCTTCATACTCTGCAGTATTGTTTGTTGCTTGCTCCTTGGGAAAGTGCATCTGGACCACGTACTTGAGGTGCTCTCCGGTGGGTACGACAAGTAGTACGCCCGCACCGGCGCCTTGCAGCGAGAAGGCACCATCAAAATACATGATCCATTCCTTGTTTGCTTCCTTGACGGGGATGCTCCTCTCCGGAGTTTCTTCATCAGGTGTCGGCGTCCATTCTGCTATGAACTCTGCCAATGCTCGGCTCTGAATAGTTGAAGTACTTTCAAACTTGAGGCCAAAGCTTGACAATTCCAGTGCCCACTCGACAATCCTGCCTGTTGCTTCTGGATTCTGCAATATCCTCTTCAACGGAAAGTGAGTGACAACTGTGATCTCATGTGCTTGAAAGTAATGGCGTAGCTTCCTCGAGGCCATGAGAAGGCCGAAAAGCAGCTTCTGCACACCAGAGTACCTTGATCTAGCCCCCTGCAGAAGGGAACTGACAAAGTAAACTGGGCGCTGCACCATCTTCTTCTGTTTCTCTTCTTGTGGCTGCGCAGATGCATCCTTGCCGGAACTAGAACTTGTCGGGGAAGCCCCCTGCTTGTCGCTGGACTCGCTTGCCGCGGTTGCTGGCTCATCATCCGCCTCCCTCTCCGCTACTAACGCAGCACTAACCACTTGATTGGTTGCCGCCAGATATAGCAGCAACTTCTCTTGTGGCTTAGGTGCGACAAGTATTAGAGTGGAGGAGAGGTATCTCTTCAAGTCCTGCAGCGCAGCCTCCGCTTCCGGAGTCCATTTCATTGGACCTGCCTTTTTCAAAATCTTGAAAAATGGCAGGGTGCGCTTAGCAGACTTAGAGATGAACCTACTAAGAGCAGCAACACAACCGGCAAGCCTTCGGACGTCCTTGACGTGCTTCTGTGCTTCGATTTGCTCAATAGCCTTGATCTTGTCGGGATTGGCTTCAATCCCCCTCTGGGATACAAAGAACCCGAGAAGCTTGCCAGAAGGAACTCCAAACATGCACTTCTCGGGGTTCAACTTGAGATTGATCTTGCGCAGATTCGCAAAAGTCTCGTCCAAATCTTGGATCAGAGTTGCTCTGTCTCTGCTTTTGACCACTATGTCATCCATGTAAGCTTCTACATTTCTGTGCAACTGTGGCTCAAAAGCATGACTGACTACTCTGGCAAATGTAGAACCAGCATTCTTTAGTCCGAAAGGCATTCGTTCAAAGCAGTACGTGCCACATGGAGTAATGAATGCGGTTTTCTCTTCATCCTCTTCTGCCAGGAAGATCTGATGATATCCTGAGCATGCATCAAGGAATGAAAGCAGATCACATCCTGCCATGGAGTCGACAATCTGGTCCATGCGCGGAAAGGGAAATGGATCCTTGGGACAAGCTTTATTAACATCAGTGAAGTCAATACAAAGCCTCCACTTCCCATTCGCCTTGCGCACAACTACTGGATTGGCTAACCACGTTGGATGGAGTACTCCTCGGACCAGGCCTGCTGCTTCCAGTTTCTTGATCTCTTCAGCAATGAACTCTTGGCGTTCCACTGCTTGCTTCCTAACTCTCTGCTTGACGGGCCGCGCGTGAGGGCAGACGGCAAGGTGGTGCTCAATTACTTTCCTGGGAACACCGGGGATGTCAGATGGTTGCCATTCAAACACATCGACATTCGCCCGCAGGAAAGCAACGAGCGCGCTTTCCTATTTAGGGTCAAGCGTTGCACTGATGGTGAAGGTACCACCAGTGCCGTCCTCCTTGGCGGCCACTTTCTTGGTCTTTGGTGTCGCTGTCTTTGCCTTCTTGCACTTGCCGGTGGAGCTCGATGGTGCGTCCTCGACGGTAGCGCAGCACTCCGAAGAGGTGCGCTTGCCGGAGTGGGCATCAGAGCTACTCTTGCCGGACTTGGTCTTCTTCTTCCCCCCGGGAGCTTCAGCGGCAAGTGGTTTGCGTTCTGCTGCGGCTGCTGCTTCCCGGTAGATCTTGTCGGTACAGATAAGCACATCTTTCTTGTCGCCATGGACAGAAATAACACTTATTGGACCAGGCATCTTGAGCACATTGTAAGCGTAGTGAGAGGCTGCCATGAACTTGGCAAGCGCTGGACGGCCGAGTATCCCATTGTAGGGCAATGGGAAATCAGCAACGTCAAACGTGACTCTCTCTATCCTGAAGTTCAGCTCGCTGCCAAAAGTTACTGGCAGTGTGATCTTCCCCTTCGGCTTGCTCCTTCCCGGGTTGATTCCTTGAAAGGTACCAGTCTCTTCGAGCTCGCTGTCGGGGATCTAGAGCTTCTTGAGCACCGCGGAAGAGATCAGATTCAGGCCGGCCCCGCCGTCAACCAGCATCTTCGTGACCTTGAGGTTGCGGATTGTTGGCGAGACCAACATCGGCAAGCACCCGACCGCAGTGATGTGATCAGGGTGATCCTCAATGTCGAAGATGATGGGTGTGCTGGACCACTTCAGGGGCTTGCGCGATTCGACGGACGGTTCTGCTGCGTTCACTTCCCGCACCCACTGTTTGAGTTGGCGGTGCGAGGTGTGCAGAGAAGCGCCGCCGTCAACGCACAAAACCTCTATTGCCTTGTGAAACTCCTGCTCGTCGGTCTCATCTTCCTCCATCTCATCATCTTCATCTTCGTCTTCGTCCTTGTCGCGGCCACGGGGAGGCCTATCTCCTTGCCGCTGCTTGGCCTTGCCGCGGCGCCCTCCCCGGGCGGGACGCTTCTTGCCGGATCCTCCACCACCTTCCCGGGCCTTCTCCTTGTCATGGCGCTCGTATTCAGCTTTCTGTAGCTCTGCCATCTGCTCAACTTTCTTGCAGGCTTGGAGGTCATGGCCCTTGGTGCGGTGGATCTTGCAGTACTGCTTGCCGGAGCCGTCCTGCTTGTCGGCGGCTACCACAGCCTCGCCGGAGTCACCAGCTTTGGCCTTATCGGCGCCACCTCCGTTGCCGGACTGCTCGACAACTAGCACATCCTTAGCTTTCCTCTTTCTGTTATTCCGCCTCCGGTTCTTCTTTGCCGGAGGGGCGTCCTCACTGTCAGATCCTTCTGCTCCTACGTTCTCTCTGGGGAGTTTCCTCCCCTCCACAGTGCATGCACACTTGTCGGCCAGAGCATATAGCTCGCTGACATCTCTGATCTTGCACGTCGCCATCTCCTCCCTCATCCTGTGGTTACGCACGTTCTGATGGAAGGCGCTGATAACCGCGGCAGGGTGGACATCTGGGATGTTGCGCTGCACCTGGCTGAATCTTTGTATGTACTTGCGCAGGGGTTCTCCTTCCTTTTGGGCGAGCAGGTGAAGATCGCTCTCCTGGCCATGGGGTTTGTGGCCGCCTGTGAAGGCATCGACAAACTGATGGCACAGGTCCGCCCATGAAGAGATGGAGTTGTCCGGCAAGTGCATGAGCCAAGATCTGACGTTGGGCTTGAGCACCAGCGGGAAGTAGTTGGCGAGGATCTTCTTGTCGCGCCCCCAGGCAGCCTGCACCGCGATGGTGTAGACGCTGAGGAACTCCGACGGATGTATCCTGCCATCGTACTTCTCGGGCACGTCTGGCTTGAAGTTCTTGGTACTGGGCCACTGGACCTGCCGCAGCTCACGGGTGAACGCAGGGCAACCTACCGCGTATGGCAAGTCGCCTGGTTCCCCTGGCGCATGCATATCGATAGTGGGCCCAGCGCGCTGGTCTGACTGACGTCGCGCTTCTCTTCGGCGCTCGATGCGAGTGCGAGCGTCTTCGTGTCGTCGTTCTTGGAGAACTTGGCGTTGATCGCGGCGAGCTCGCGGGTCTGACGACGCGGTGGAGTTGGTGTCGAGGTTGGCCCGGCGAGTCGGCGATCTTGGCCTTCGGGGCGGGGAGTGCACGGTGGTGGCACCCCCAGCGGTATTGTCGGCGTCGGCTTGCGCCCGGGCGTCTTGCCGGGGCTTCGATGTGCTCGGTTGCCGGGGCTTGTCGTCGTTGGCAAAGCCGATAAGGCTCTGAATGGTGGCCCTCCAGTCGTCGATCTTGTCTGGCGTTGGAGGGTAATCTAGAAGCAGCTGGGCTCGAGGCAGCGCTTCCTCTGGAGTCTTGGGTGGTGGTGGCGAGCGACGCGAGGTGCGGGACATGCTCAAACTCCTAACAGTGTTAGAAGGAGCAACATCTCGTCCAGGCGACCGCACTGCGCTCGTGCCAGCGTGTTGACGTGTATGTTGGCCTTGAGCATCCCGCGACCCACCAGCTTGGCCTTGTTCCTACGCGAGTACGGTGCTAGGAGCACCGTGGAGTTGTCGATCCTGCACCTTCTGGGAGGGGTGCGGTGGATGTGCAGACGCTGAAGCTTGTGGGGCCTTGTCCTTGGACCGGGTGATGATGTGAGTCCCCCCGCCGGCGCCCGCTCCTCCGCCGGCGTCCACCCCACCGCCCGCTTGCTCCGGTGGCGGTAGGATAGTCGTAGACGGAGCGGCCACCTTCGAAGTCTTCTTCTTCGGTGGCATGTCGATGAAGATGTTGATGTAGCGCGCGCGGACGCCGGATCAGATACGCACGACCTCGACGCCCCCCTACCTGGCGCGCCAAAGATGTCGTGGGGAACGAGCACCTATGGGGCAGGGAGCCCCTTTTCGGTCCGGCAGGGAGCGGAGGGCGCACGAAGAGCAGATCGAGGCGAAAGCATGCGAGGGATTTTACCCAGCTTCGGAGCTCTCCGGAGAGATAAAACTCCTACTGCTGCCTTGTGTTTCTATTCTGTTCTTGCTCAAGAACGTATGTGTGTTGTAGTTTCGAATGAGCCGAACCCCTTCTACGTGCGCATGGGCCTCCTTTTTATAGTCTAAAGGGGTCACCGACAGGTGGCAGCGTAGAAAGAGGGGTAAAAAAGTAAAAACGGGGGTTGGTACAACCGCTATCAACAGTGCCCCCTACCTAACTCTGACGGCAGGGGACAAGGGCATTTAATGCCCGTCCGGTCGCTCAAACAGTGTAGGAAACGACCGTTAGGGGCGCCATCGATCCCCACGATGGCCTCCCTGTCATCTTCACTTGCCACCTCGCACCGCTTGGCTGCACAGCCTCCCGCCACGTGCACCAGGAGCGATCCTGCGGCGACACGTCGTCGGATGCGCTGGAGCGTGGGCGCAGAGTGGTAGCTTTGCCGCGGCAAGCGCCTTGCCGCGGTCGCTGTCTCGTCGCACCCGCAAGCTTGCCGCTCGCTGGGTCTTGGTTGGCCTTCCCGGCAAGCTCCTCTTGCCGGGGTCTTGTCCTTCCTAGCAAGCTGCTCTTGCCGGGAATCTGTCTTCTCAGTTAACACTTTGTTCTTGAATGGCAGTAATAGGAATAACGAAGGGTCTTGGCGGACGCCCGGCAAGCCTTGCCGCGGGGCGCTGCAACTGCCCGTGCACAAGTTCGGGGTACTAAGGTACCCCTACTTTAGTACACCGACAAAGAACTCTCCCCACAGCTCGATGGTGGGGAGAACGCCAAGAAAACCCTCGCACAGGATGGCGAAGGCGGCCAGCAGCACCACCATGTTCAGAGTAAGGTTGTGCGGCTGGAGCCCGTTGAACTCCAAGAAGGAGCAGAAGAAACCGCTGGCGGCAGCCCCAGGCCGCGCATGAGGTGCGAGCGGAATATGACCCGCTCGCCCTCTTCCGGCGCCGGCCTTTCTTCCCTCGCCGGCACGGCGCGGGCTCGCACCTGGTGCGCGCCGGGGAGCCGACGCGTTTTGCGGAGGAGCTCGATGAGGTCGTCGTCCACCTCGGAGCCGTCCCACACGCCGGAGCGCACGGCAGGGGCCGCGGCAGCGGAGGAAGAACTCATCGCAGCAGGCGCAACGCGTTTTGGTGCGATGATGGCAAGAAGAAGAAGAGGCAAAAGGAGGCAGGGGAGCAGGGAAGAATGGGCGCGTGTGTTTCGCCGTCCCGCTCCCCCCGCCTACTTATAGGCCCGTGGGCTGAGAAGCCGATGGGGCGGGCGTGGGATTAACTGCGCACAGGACCCCACGCCCCCCATGATTTACCCCACGAAGTTACTGCACGCAGTAATGACGTGGGAAACCCAACCGTCCGCACGCTCGCAACGGATCCGTTCGCGGGCCGAGGTGCGGCAGTGGCGGGCCCCGCCCGACGGCCTGTCCCATCGCGCGCGTGGGTGAGCAGACTTCCCTGCCGCGTGGCGCCGCGCGACGGGTCCGCGGCAAGCGGCCGCGGGGAAGCGTGTCAGGCACGCCACCTGGTTCCCGCCGTGCCGTTCAAACTCCTCGGGGGGCAAGACGGCCCACTGCGAGCCCGACTCAAGATAGTCGGCTTGAAGGAAGACGACAAGCGAGGCCCAAATTCCACCACCAAAGAATAAAACTGTTGAGGCCCCACGACATGTCACCCTCGGAGCCTCACCAGCTTCGGGGACTACTGTCGGAGTAATGTGCCACGGGTAGGCTAACCCGAGCCCCAGAACCTATCAAGACATCGCGGCAGGCCGCGCCCCTCGAGTCCCGGAGGTGACTCCAAGACGAGCCGAGTCCCAGAGGTGACTCCCAAACGAGCCGAGTCCCAGAGGCGACTCCAAGACGACCCGAGTCCCAGAGGCGACTCCAAGACGAGCCGAGTCCCAGAGGCGACTCCCAAACGAGCCGAGTCCCAGAGGCGACTCCAAGACGAGCCAAGTCCCAGAGGCGACTCCAAGATGAGCCGACTCTTGTACAGCGACTTCCGGAGAAGCCGACTATAGGGAGTCGGCCTGCGACTCCAACCACCCTGTTGATTAAGGGCAGGCATGGCCACAGTGTGCTGTACCGACGGAGATCTTCGTCCGGCGCGGCACTGTTGCCATGCCGGCCCTGACATCAGCCCCTGGGGGCGGAGCCCTGTGCCCACGACGGCCTGTCTGTACGACGCAGAGACGGCGGGACCCACCAGTCAACGGGAGAACCGAAGACGACAAGAGCGCCACGAGACGGACCCGTTGGGAGTCGGCCTCCGGGAGTCGGCCGGCCCCTCCCACGGGCCCCACACGCCATTAACCAGACACGATGGGGAATGGCAACAGTGATCACCCGTCAGGCGGCGGCACTGTTGCCATGACCCCATGACCGAGCCAGCGTCATTAGAAGCACGACAACAGTAATCAGCAGCCGGCAAGACCCGCCCGCGGCGGACACGGGCTGTCGGCCCCGTACCAGGCAAGTCGGCGGGACCCACCAGTCGGCGGGCCCCAGTAATCGGCGGAGAAGACGGCGGCCTGAGAGACAGACGGCTGGGACCCGCACCCAGCCGGTTTTACCATTGTACCGCTGGGGGGTAGGCCTATATAAACCCCCCAGGGCACCCATGCAAAGGGTTGGAATCCATTAGCACTAGACCAGATCATATAGGGAAAGCTAGCCTTGCCTTCTCCTACCTCCAGAAATGGCTCAAGGAGCAACCTTGTACTCACTTTGCCTTAGTGACCATGTGGAGACCCCGCAGAGCAGCAGTAGGGGTGTTATCTCCTCGGAGAGCCCTGAAGCTGGGTAAGATCCGCTGGCGTGCATGTCTTCGCCTCATCTCGTTTCCAGGCACCGGCGACGTCCTACTCGCCCCCACCATGATAAGCCATCCTTTGGCATATGTCGCACCCAACCCCCGACATTCGGTGGGGTCGAGTTTGACTTTGAGTTTTGGACAAATGGAAATGATAAAGTGGCTAAGGGTTTTTGAGCAATATCACTAAGCACCTTGGGCAAGTAGACCATTAAGGAACACCTCATCCCCTTTTAATAGCATTGGCTTTCCTATGGACTCAATGTGATCTTGGATCACTAAAATAGAAACGAAGAGTCTTCAGCTTTTGCAAATCTTGTCCTTTGCATTTTGAGGGGCCCACATCTCTAGTCCATGCCATGCCAATCATTGAACTTTATGAAATATTTAACTTGAAAGGATATTTGTTCAATGAGCTATATGTTGTTATGAATTACCAAAACCACCCCGGGATTAGTTGCACTTTCAATCTCCCCCTTTTTGGTAATTGATGACAACATATAGATCAAAGCTTCGACAAATGATAAAATGAACTAAATACATCGTCGCTTTGAGAATTATGTGATAAGCAAGAGCTGCCCCTAAATTTGTGCATTATTTAAAATTTGCTTGTGAATGCAAATGCACAATCGGGATCATGGGTCACTCTTCCATGTCACATACATCTTGGTGGAGCGCTCAAAATGATAAGATTTAAATAACATGCACTCATCACCAAGGGTACAAGTGATTGATCATTCACAAATTCATGGATATAAGCAAGCAACCACACATTAAGCACAAACACATGATCACATAAGTATCTCACGAGCATAGCACAAATAGTAGCATAGGAATCAAACAACCAAACGATCAAAGTAGCAAGAGAAGTAAATAAAACTAACATTCTCTCTCTCTCTCTCTCAACCTAAGATCTATACACTTTCTCCCCCTTTGGCAACTAGTTGCCAATTTTTTTTAAATCTATAGTGCTATATGACACTCTAGGCACGATCTCCAGGAGCTCCTGAAAGGGTCTTCTAGCTTGTTGCTTTAGTGTGCATAGATGGCATGGAGAGGAGGGCATCTGCATAAGCTTTAACAGAGGTCTGTGGAGCTAGAGGGGTTGACACTAGAGGTACAACTGTGGCAGTTGCTGCAGGTACTGAAGTAGTAGTCCTTGAGTCTCTGACAACTGGCACTGCTGATGACCTTTGTGCCCTTGGCACTCTCTAGAAAGTATCTGTAGTTGGTCTATCCTCCCTGTTCTCAGCTTCTTCTTGGAGCTTCTCCACAGTGGTCTATATCTCAGTGAACTTCACATCTAGGTCATGGAATTTTGTCTCAATGATCCTCTGAATACTTTCTTGGTTTTGAGTCAGGGTGGCCAAGCCCTTCTCAATTCTCACTATAGCCTCAAGCGGATAACTGAGTTGATCTTGCTTGGTCTTGAGTGGCACTGTGGAGGCATCAGGTGCACTTGCTGCCTTTGCTTTCTCGCTTCTCCTGGGCTTCTGCACAATTAGGATGGGAAGGGTCCATGACAACCTCGTTGTCCTCAAAGTATGGCCTTAGGGGAAGATGCTATCTATCAAGAAGATATGTCCCAGTTCCCATCTTGGAGTTGATCAACATTTGAATGTGAGGGGCATATCCACAAGATCTCTTTTGATTAGCAGCTGTTCTCTTTGCAGTCTCAACAATCAATCTCATTACCGTGAACTTCTGAGGTACATAAAAAAGTGGAGCAAGTTGATCGAGTGACCACAGATCATTCTATGATCTCCTGACTTGGGCAAAAGAGTGTGCCTCAATATAGTGTTCATTGTGGTCAAGCCAGACAACAGATAATATATAGATCCAAGCTTGTGAGTCTCCAGGGCATCATCAGGAATAGTCTTGTACATGTTAGCCATGGAGTTGTGATACTTCCTAGGCTTAGCATACACATCAATGTCATTTCCCTCTTCCTCTGGTGCATTGATCAGCTTGGCCCATTTTGAGATAGTTGATTGATATCTTGTTCCCTCAGTCATCCGTACAATCTTTCCATCAAGATAGAAGGGAGTAGTGGAGTAGAATTGCATGATCATCTCATCGTTCCACTTAGTCAACTTCTGACCAACAAACTTGTCAACTTCATTCATTCTGAAGCTCTCATGCACACTTGGGAAATAGTACTGATTGTCATCAATGTATTTCCAGTCAACCCATTTCATGTCACATACTATGGCTTCTTGTTCAAAAGGACAGTCTCATAGAAATCCTGCTGTTCCTTTGTGTGAAAGCGGTAGTCCACAGTAGTTCTCCTCCTGGTGGCATTGGGACCAATCTTTCTCCAAAGTCTCAGACCTGCATCCTTTCTTAGCTTCATATTTTCTGCCACAGGATGATCATCACTATGATCTGGAATCTTGGGGTTGAGTTTTCTGAGAACTAGTGGCTCTTCTTCTTCTTGAGCTTCAGGCACATGGGCCTTATTCTTTTCAGCAGCAGGGATGTTTTTGGTAGATCTCTTTGGTGTTGTGGTCTTGGAGGCTTGAGCTTGAGCTGAAGGCTTGGGGGCAGACTTGGGCTTAGATGGAGCAGCCCCAGTCCTAATGGCATCCCCCATAAGATTCTGAGTCTTTGCGGGAGGTGCAACAGGCTCTTCCTCCTCCTCATCTTCATCATCTTCCACCATGAAAGGTTTACCAAGCACCTTAGCAGTAGTGGTTATTTACCTCTTCTTCTTCTTGTCAGCAACCTCATCATTATTAGATTGTTCCAAAGTGAACTTTGTAGTTTCTTGGGTTGAGGCTCTAACTTTGGGCATTGGACCTCTCCTAGGTGGAGCTTTCTTAGACATTCTAGGCTTTGTAGCAGCAACAACATCATTCTCTTTCTTGAGTACTTTCTTCTTGGAGGCCACTTCCTCCTGAATCACAAAATACTCATCTTCAGATTTAGATGTTATCTTATTCTTTTGCCTAGTTGCTGCCTTAGGCAAGTTGCTGGGAGTGCTTCTGCTCCCCTCATCATAGCTGCTTGAGGGACTAGTGCCCACACCAAGGTTGAGCTGCTCTTCATACTTGTTCTGACTGGCACTGCCCTCCGATATTGCTGAAGCTGACCCTGTGAATAGTTGGGTATAGATAGATTAGATGAGCATCACAAAGTGCAGCTTATTTTGCAAAAATATTGAGACAAAAACTTAATTTTAGTTTTCTGCAGAAAGCATTTCGGAGCTATTGATTTGACAAACTCAGCGACACCAAAGCACTAGGAGAGTCTAAACACACAGTTTCGGTCAGACCGAAATGCAGTTCGGTGACTCCAAGATGCTAGGGTTTCATAGAGAAAGTGATTTCGGTCGCACCGATCAGTACACTTCAGTCAGACCGAGTTGTACTTGTGCAATGGCCAGGGCCAATCGGTGTGACCGAGATCCTCGGATCGGTCGGTCCAAGATGAGTTTGGCGGAAACCTAACCCTAAGTTTTTGCATCAAATCTATTCTAAGGAGTTCTTTTGGTGGATAGAACAATCTCATGCGTGGGAAGAACATATGCCTTATACTTTGTGCAAGAATTGGAGTTATGGAAAGCACAAAGGGTCAAATCCGTACCCTAACTTGGCGATGGACTTGCTACGGCTTCAACGGGTGTGAGGATTCCGTTGACGGCGGCGGAGACCAGCGGCAAGAGGTCACTGGTGACGACGACGACAACCCAAAGACCAAGGGGGCGGCAGTGCTGGGAGGCACGGTCGAGTGGTTTGGAGGAGTTTCCAAAATTTCAACCTACGGTATATATACCTAGATGCTGTCGGTGTGACCGAGTGGAATGACTCGATGGCACCGAGATGCAAAACTGCTAGGAGTTGCTGCAACTCGGTGTGACCAAATTGTTCAAATCGGTTGCACCGAGATAAAAACCTAGATCAACTTAATGTGTTTGGTGAGACCGAGTAGGAGTGAGTTGGTCTGACCGAAAGGCATTAAGAGGTTTTGGAAGTTAAGACCTTGACGGATCGGTGGCTCAGAGTGCTCCTCACCCAGAGGTTCCGAATTCGACTTGTTCAAACTTTGTGATGTAGAATTTGACTTGTTCAAACTTTGTGATGTAGCATGAATAGTGTTTGAAACGAGAAAAAGCATAGACAACTAGAGGGAGTATTTAGGCATTCTTGTCCATCCATTTGGCAACAAAAGAAAAACCAAACAATCAAAGCAACAAATGGATGTCCTAGAATGGAGAAAACTATGCAACCAACATGCTGACACAATAAGATGGCAAATGAAACATGTGGCAAAGCATTCACACACACTCTAGCATCTATCAAGCAATTGGCGATGATTAGGTCATCTATATATGAGTATATTGACTAAGGAGTCAAATGAGAACATTTGATCATAGGTCATACTCATCGTTTAAGCACAAGTGGGATTGGCGCTTTTACATAAAGCATTGTTGTGTTCACATCATTAGAGTTGCTGTAGCTCAATTCTTAGAGCAAAGCTCCGATGTGATATCCCCCCTTAGAGGGATGAACTAACCTCGGGTTTTGTCGATGATGAATTCATGTAGGTGTTGAAGATGTGGATGCTCAGTGTTGATGTAGATTATTTGGAGCAATACATTGGAGTGAGTTGCACTTTCAATACCTACATGGGTTAGTCCCACAAGGAACAAACAAGGATATCCATATACATAGAGTGAAACACACATATGATGATGTCCATGAACGCATTAGGTTACCTTGTCCCTTGTCTTACGAACAAGAGGGTTTATGACTCCATGAACTAGTGCAAGATATGAAATTTGGTTGCACTTGTCCTTGCCAAAATGAATATGAGTGAAGTATGTTGGCGGAGTCACTCTCAAGAACTCTAGTTCTTCTTCTTTGGGATCCACATCAACTTGATGGGAATCCTTGGAGTTGTAGTCATACTTGATGAATTAGAACTTGATGTAGTCTTGGGAACCCACTTGACCAAGGCCTTAGGAGCTTCTTCAAATGTATCAATCTCTTCTTGAAGCTTGTCCTTGCCTTTTAGCTTGTGGTCTTGTGGTGGAAGATCATCTTGAGCTTGTGTTCCCTTGAAAGAAGTGGGGTCATACTTCTCTTGTTGAGGAACAAACTTCATCTTGGGGTATTGATCTTCTTCCCACTCAACTCCATTGGCATTGAACTTTCGTTCAAAACCAACACCTTGATTCTTCCGGCGCCTTCCTTGCTTGCGTACAATTTCCTAAAATTGCTTAGTTCTGGATGGGCTCTTGTAAACACCTTTCTCTATAATTCCCTTCAATAAGCTATTTTCTTGCTCAAGTGTAACTTGGCTAAGAGAATCATTAGTGGAATCAAGAGAACTACTAGAAGCAACAATATTGGATTTAACATGATTATTTCTACTACTAGAAGAAGAATCTTTCTTGCTCTTATTCCTAGATTTTACTTGTGGCATATAAGTAGACAAGAGTAAACACTTGGCAATGTAAGTAGAACTTTTCTTTCGAAGATCATCATTGATTGCTTTTAAGAACCCGTGCTCTTGCTCTAAATTTAGCTTCTCGAAGCATACCTTCTCATGAGTCCTTAGAAGCTCTCGATGACCCTCTAGAGTTGTTTCACGAGCTAACTTAAGATTGCTTAGTTCTTTAGTTAGATGCTCATTCTCCTTCTTATCAGTGTCATTCGTTTCATTTTGATTAGCATGATTAATAGCAATTTCATCATAGTTTTGATCACTAGTATTGTCAACAAGTAAATCATCATCACCTAGAAAATCATCTTCATCACTATTGAAATCAACATACTCGGGTGTAATACCTTAGGGCCTTTAGCCATGAAGCATCTTCCAATTCCTTCATTTGGTGAGTCAAATATGTCATAGGAGTTGGATGACACAAGTGCAAGACCGACAACACCTTCATCTTGAGTATATTCAGAGTCGGAGTGATAACTTCTCTCTGAGTATCTTTCCATTCTTATGTACATCCCACACAGTCAATCCAGGGAAAATGTTTCTGTTCGTATGTACATCCCACACAGTCAATCCAAGGAAAACGTTTCCGTTCGTGTGTATATCCACTACTATAGAATGCTGCTAACGCGACACTACGACCAGAGACCCTTCAAGAAACTGTGTGCGATGCAATAATCTCAAACGGTGGTGTCAGAGAACCATCAAAAATGTCCAAAATGTTTGCGATGATGGATGCATCAAACACGACTCAGATTTTAGTTGCGTGTGCGATGCAGGGCATACGGTTCAGTTCAATTAACTGTTTGCGATGAGGTGGAACAAAAGAAATGGGCAGCCAGATGAAGGTGTGCGCGATACACAGCATACGGTTCACTAGGATGAACTGTTTGTGATTAGGCAACACAAAAGAAATAGTCAGGCAGATCAAGGTGTGTGCGATATACGACATGCAGTTCACTCGGATGAACTATTTGCGTTGAGACAAGAGAACAGAAACGGTTCAATATAACAAGATGTGTGTGATACGTGGCAAACAGGTCTGTAATCAGAAATGTGTGCGAAGATCGATAATAACACAGACGATTGCTTCTAATAAGACATATGTGATATGCTTTGTCTACACAACATGTATTGGCCATTGGGGGACGGGTGGTCATCCGTATACACCATAAGGATGCAAAGAGGCATCCTATATCAGCAAGGACTAGCTGTTCCACTAGTAGCTCATCTAAGAGAACTCTCAAGTTAAGTGTGCTCATGCTAGATTAGCCATGGGATGGGTGACTGGATGGGAAGTTGTGTTGATGTTAAATTAACTGATAGGATGGGTCATATTGGTCAAATGACCAAAATGACCCATTCCCTCAGCTAATTTAACCTCGAGGTCCTTGTTTTTTTATTTTTATTTTATTTTTAACATATGTTAGAGAAGGTCTACCGCATTACTTTTTGACAATGTGTATACGTGGCATACAGTTGATCCATCCGACCTGTTTGTGATGGAATAAGCCGTATGTGTTGTGGGCAAACGATTGCTAGTGTACAATCGTTTGCGATTGATGAATTCATCACCGACGGGTTCCCTAGTGTGGTCCGTGTTCATCTCATCATTATCTACTTCTTGTGCTAGCTCGATGTTCCTTTATATCGTAAGTTTCCATTAATTGATGGCGTTCTATGAACACACCACCATTTCCCGCCATTTCCTCACCTGTTTCCCGCCACCCAGAGATATTGCACATAAACCTAGGCGCGGCGGGATGCACTGAGGCAACAAGCACAGCCTGTAGCACGTCCACCTTTTCCAAGCATGCCAACGCACCAAAGCGACGCCTCTGCCACCAACCTTGTCGACGAGGAAAACCAGAAGGCACCATAGCCTGTCGAGGCCGCGGTGCTCCCAGGAAGCGCGATAGACGATGCCGTGATGCGCATCATCGCCAGGGTTGAGCAGACCTTTGGCGCATGGCACTTCAGCGCCATGGATCAAAATAGGCATGTCAACACCGAGAGGCTGCAGCTCTCCGCACAACATGATCGATGGCGCTGCGCAGAGCAAGCTAGGCCCGTCCGCACGATAGGCTGCGGCTCGCCACACAACAAGAGTGTTGGAGCACCGCAAAGCGAGAGGCGCGGCATGCTGCACAGTAAGAGCGGATCCATCGGCACTTGCCTGCTGTCGACAGGGCATTGCAGCTGGGTACACGTCCCGTCAGTACCCCCATTCCTCGCCAAGAGTGGGCACATGCCCTCTGCACTGTACTTGCACCTAAGGCCGGCCGTGCCGTACTTGCACCGGACGCTCGCCACGCCGTTTGCATGGGTCGCACCATTCGCCTTGTCTGCAGCCCGCTAGATGCCAACGCACTGGTCGGTAGGCTCGACCGCCTCCTTAGCCCAGGTGTCCACCTGGGTGCAGTAGAGGAACATTGCCGTCGCGTCCTCGAGGTGGTGATCTCCGATGAAATAGCCAACTTAGAGCTCGAGATCGTGCTCCAGATGTACCGCGAGCGTGTCGACCGCTTGGACGAACGTCTGCACGAGTTCAGGCAGAGCCAAGAGCTACCGTAGATAAGGGCTGTTGGTCATGGTCTCATGGAGGCGTTTTATTTTGTTGAGTAGTTTCGACGTGGATAGCTATGTATTCACAGCAATCATACTATTGCTTTGTTTATTGCTCTGTTTCAATGTGTGTACTCTGTTTCCATTCTTATATGTTCTGTTTCAATGTGTGTAATCTGTTTTCCGTTCTTATATGTTCTATTTCAATGTGTGTTTATATGCTTTCCATTCTGAATATGTGGATGATAACAAATAGATTCAAATTAGTACACAAAAACAGATAGAAAATGGAATTCATAATATATATAATATTAATTCTTCATTAGTTCATCACATAATATATATAATATCATCACATATGTGTGATGATACTTAACTACTAGGTACAATGCATAAAATTGAAAATGAACAATACTAAAACTAATAATCCCTCCTAGGGCCAGTATTCCGGCAGCCCCTTGCCAGCATCTCCCAGGTGCACGGCGTCTTCCCAGAGCGGAGGCAGTACTCTGCCTCCTCCGCCTTGCAGTGCTTGACGTGCCGATCTGCCTCTTGCAGCTGGAAGCGCGCGAACGATCTTGCCATTTTGTTGGGCGCCCGCCGGAGCTCCTCGTCGGTGGCATGCTGGAGCTTATCGGCCCAGCTCCACGTAGCGACGAGGCGCCTAGCGCCTCGTGAAGTACCCTTCTTCGTACACCTCCTCCACACGACGACGCGCCCGCCCCCAAAGCTCTGCCGCCTCCTTTTTCCAGGTGGCATCATGGGCTTCAAAGGCCGCCTGGTACCTGGCATCCTCCTCCGCCATCTCCTTCTTGAAAGCCACTTGCATGGCTTTCTCACCCGGCAGCAGCGACTTCCAAAGACAAAGATCATATTGGCCCCAAAACCAATCCAAAGTTGGGGAGTCCGGCAAAACCTCGTCCGGTGGGGCGTAGGTGTCCTCGTCGTTGCTCTTCAAGTGAGCCTCCTCGGGGGGGGGGGGGGTGGCGACTCCTCGTCGGCGCGTGGGCAGACCGGCGGCGCCATGGCAGAGATTTGAGATAGATAGATAGATAGATAGATAGATAGAGATAAAGAGAGAGAGGGTGAGCAAGGGGAGGATCTAGATGAGAATGCAGGTGGGACGACGTGAGCAAGGTAGTATTCATTGGCGGCCGGAATCTAGATCGTCGGGAACAGTACATGCGCCGGTCGCCAAAATTTACGAGTACTGTAGTTTGAATTACACACGATTCCCGAAGCAAAATCCATGTGTGAACATAATAGCTGATGGTTCCCAATGCAGAACCGTGTCTGATTAATAAAGCCCGCCACCCACCTTCCAAAACTCGAGGCGTGAAATAGTGTGCTAATCGTGTGGGGACGGTTGTCTTGCCAGATTTTAGATTTTATTTTTTGAACACCAGATATTTACATCGTCTGATCATTTTTGAACTCGCACACAAGTACACAAATATGATTTTTCAAACAGTTATGGTTAGCTGTTGCATGTAGATGTAGTTCAAATTTGAATTACGGTCATTAAATGGCTAGGAAATCACTTAAATGTCTTCAAAAGGTCAAATGACCCTGAAATTTTCCAAATTTTCACATGACAGTTAGTATTAGTGCACATTAAACATAGAAAATTTTTGAAGTCCGCAAGAGGAAGCTATCTGCCGTTCGTCATCAAACATGCATTGTTCCCTCTCGGAACCACGAGCCTTCTAGTGAGTTGCTCCGGTTTGTGAGGGGTGTGTGTCCAAACTTTCGTCAAGCATGCCAATTTTTGTACCACATCATCTTGGTGGCATGAAATTACATCAAGCAAGGTTTCATGTTTTTCTGATCATTTTTTTTAACTTTTTGGAATAAAAATTCCATGGCACTCCATGCATGTACATGTGTCCATGCTGTGAGACCAATATGTTTGAAAATTCCTTCTACTTTACTGCAGATGGAATTAACTCGCACACAAGTACACAAATATGATTTTTCAAACCGTTATGGTTAGCCATTGCATGTACATCTAGTTCAAATTTTAATTAAGGTCATTAAATGCCTAGGAAATCACTTAAATTTAAAACAAAACAGAAGCTAGCCAACTCGCTCCCAGAATGCACCCCCGATGGCATCCTTCGTTGGCTGTTCGATCGGGGTTGACTAGGTCTTTTTTCGTGTCTTGGCCGTCCGATCGTCTCTGGAATTCAGCCCAGTAGTTTTTATTGAGCGGTGGATCGTGGCGAGGGATGACGTGTGGGCCGGCGCTGCGGCCACTTGGATCGAAACGGCTGGGTGTTGCTTTTTCTGGTGCGGGGGACGCGAGGCAGCCGCTCGTGCCGTGCCGCGTGCAGGCCAGAAACCCACGTCGCTGCGCTGTGTATTCTTCTGTTGCCTTCTCGCTGGCTGGTGCTACGGCTGTAGGTGGGCCTCACTGACGCATGGTCCCGTGAGTCAGCTTCCTGGTGTCTTTTGCCCGTGTTCGCGTTGCCGGTTTCGCCCGGCGCATGGAGAGTGGTTGAGAGGAGTGGGCGGGCGGTCTCGTCTCGCTCGTCCTGTCGAGCGGCAGTGCCATGCCGCGTCATTTCTGGGCTGTACTGGCGCTTTTTCAATACCCAGGTCACCAATCACCATCTTCTGCGCTGTCGTTGTCGCTGCTGCTTGGGTCCCGCATTCGCTGGTCCCGCGCGTCACTGGGCTTGAGCGCTTGCGTGCGTTTGCTTTGACCCGTCTCCGATCTGTGCGCGGTTGGGCGGGATGGGTGGTGGCTCTGCTCGGGTTGTTGGTTCTGCTGGACTCGCTCGGGCGTTCGTGCGCTCTGCCGTGTGCTGCTGACTATGGGACAGGCGGTGGGACGGGCCCACTGGTCTATTGCTCGTTGGTTTATTACTACGTATACTTGCGCGTGGCCTCGCTGGTGGCCTGTTACTGTTCCCTATGCGTGGGCGGGGCTAATGGTCGTGCATGCGGTGCAGCGTGGGTCCGCATGATGTCCCGCGTGACCGGCGTGTTCGTCGGCGGTGCACATTCTGGCGGGTGCCTATGACAGTGGGCTCTGGAACCCCTCGGCCCGGCAGGCAGGCCGCGTGTCAATGCATGTGTGGTGGGTTCGCATGTGGCTCTGTGAGAATTGCCCCTGCCATTGCGGTGGCCGGGGGGCTTTTCTCTCCGGGTTTCCCCTTTCCTCCTTCTATCCCTCATTTCCTCCATGCCGCTTCATTCGCCCGCTTTCGTCCACGCTTCCAGGCCGCCGCGTCCTCTCCTGTTCGCCTGCCTTCGTCCAATTCGGCCAGCTCACGTGGCGGTTCTCGCCATGGCCGCGCGTTCCTCCATGGGTGGTGTTGGTTTAGGTTCATCTTCTTATCCTTTCCCTATTCATTTCTGCCGTTCTTTATCCTGTTTGCTGACCTGCGTTGCTTGTCTTTGCTCCATTGGTGTGCAGTTTGCTGCCGATTTTCCTGTTGGCTCTTGCGTGGGAGCGTGCGCCATTACGTTCTTGCTGTCCAGGTTAGTGCTTGTCTCTTCTGCCTCTATATGGACATATGCCTTTGAGGTGTTTGTTGAAATGGTTGAGTGCTGCTCGATACGATGGTTGCCTGCTACCGTGTGCTCTGCTTTGCCATTTTCGTGTTCCGTCATTTGTGCATGTGCATGCTTCATGCTATTCGTCGGCGGCTAATATGGGTATGGTTTGTGTTTTAGGTTGTCTTCAGGTTGGTCGGCTATTCGTCCACATTCTCTTGTTAGCTGCTCTTTCAGCTGTGCTTCGTCATTTTGGTAATGTGCTTCTATTTTGTCTGTTTGTCTGTATTTCTAGATTATATAGCCCGAAAGACTAGGTCTGAGAAGATGTCATGCTTAGTCCATTTTGTTTGGCTGCTGCCTCTGCAGTGGCCCTGAAGGTTTATACTTCTTGTGATTTTACTTTGCTTGACAAAACACGGTGGTTGAGGTTGATTGATGTTCCTTCGCTTCCTGCGTGTCTATAGTTTGATTGCTCAGTGATTAAAAGTTGCTATAGATGTAGTAGATGGTGTTTTGTCATGCTAAGTGATGTTATTTCCTTTGGTTAAAAGAAGAATTGTTCTGGTGCCATTGTGTGGCTCTGCACTTGTTTAGTGCCTTTGATGGAATATATATGTGCTCTGTGACTTGCTGTGTTCTAATGGTTCTGTCTGCATTTATTTTGTAGGTTGGAAAAGCTGGTCTGTTTCTGAATCTGCGACCTGTTGCTGCTCCTCAAGGTTTGCTCTCCTTTTCCATTACATGTCAGCTACCTGTGGGTTCAGATGTATTTACTTATCTGTGCATGTTATCATGGTTGTTGATGTACTGATGATCTCGCTATTCCGGATCTGCTCCGGGGGTCATGTTATTTTTCAGTTTTTTATAATTTCGTTGCGTGTGAGTAGGATGTGTACTCTTATTTCAACTGTTATACCCATTTTGGAAGCCGTGGTGGCTCGGTGTTCTTTGCCGGCACTTTTGTATCTGTGTGAGGTCACGGAGGATGGGTACGTTCTTGCTGGGGTAGAACTGGAGCTTCCAGGGGAAAGTTCTGCTCCGGTTCCGCGACGAGAATTTTTTTGGAGCTCAGCCTGGTGTGGTTTTGTCCATGCTTATGAACAGGCTGCCCTCCAAGCCATAAGTTTTTTGCAGTGTCTGTATGGGTTTGTGGTTCGAGACTATAATTATGACTGTATGATGGCCTATCGGAGCTCCCTTCGTTCTTCCATAACGGTTGCAGTCTCTGCCATTCGGCGTGTTGGTCACTTGGAGAGAGAGCTATTGTGCTTGCGGCGTACGTCTGCAGAGACGGAGATAAATCCAGATGGTGGCCCTGTTCTGGTCCAGTTTGACTGGGGTCTGCTGTGCTCTCAGATGCTTTCCTCTCTTCATTCTCTTTAGCTATCTTTTCTGGGCTTCCTATTTGGGCCTGCGTGCCTGCTTTGTACTGAATTGGTCTGTTTCTCTGATGCAATAAAGTCCTCAGGCTTTCTATATGGCTCTTATAGTGTCTTCTTTTTGCGTTTTGCAAGAGTGAAAAGAATAGCCTTCTTCTTCGAATTCAATGCTCTTCCCACGTGCCCAAATAATAAATATGTTACTTGTTTATTGATTCTTCCTCGGCTGGGTCCCTGGTCTTTGGACCACCCCTTCTCTTATAGAGAAAAAACTAGCACGGGCTTTAGAGGACCCTGTTCCTTTTGGGCTTCTGGTTCTTCATGGGCTTTTGGGAAGGTGTTTCTTGGGCCACGAACTTTAAAGAATCTTGTTCGTTTGGGCTTATAGTTTCCCATGGGCTCTTGGGAAGGTGTTTCATGCACTTTCTCTCTCTCTCTCTCTCTTGTTTTTTTATCCGCTTGGATTTGTTTGACGGACTTTTCCTTCTGCCTATATATTTTAAAAAAGGCTTACAGTTTACTTTTGGGATGCCTCTCCCTTTCATTTAAAAAAAATAGTTCCATGCCCTTTATAGAGCCTTGTCTTTTGAATCCTGTTCCTGGGTCTAGGTGTATGCCTTTCTGTTGTTTAATGTGCCTGATTAGATTGCCTTTCTTTGTGTTACGTTTCTGTTGCAGTGTGTTATGGTTGTTCTGTTCTTCATGTTGTTCCTGTGAGTCATGCCTCAGCGTCGTTCTGTTCGTCGTAAGGCCAATTCAAGCACCAGTCAGCCACCTCCGCACCGTGTTGTTCGACGAAAGCTGTCTTTCTGTGACTCACCGTTGCCCTACATATCCTCAGGCCTACCTAAAAGAAAATGTATGGGGTGTCCTTTTAAAATAAGTCCTTTTCCTTTATAGGTGTGCCTCCTGCACTCTCTCAATTCCTCTTCGTACCTGTGACAGGCCCTTTGTTTTTTTAGATGATGGTTTCTCCCCCGTTCTTAGTCCAGAAATTATGTCCCGTAATAGAAAGAGATGCAGGGTGGTTGTTGATAGACTTAGGGGGAAGGGGCCTGCCATTGGATCACCCTTAAGTGCTGACTGGGTTGGATTCACGGCTGACGAGTCTGAGATGCTGAAAGGTATGCCGAGTGCCGATATGCCTAGAAACTATTGTATGATGCATTGCTGATTTACCATTATTACTGAGCCAAGACAAATTTGCAGCCGGGTACCAAAAGAAATCTTTCTATGATGGACCAGACTACAAATGTACTAACTGTGGTGCAGTCTTCTGGTTCGAGGAGAGGGTGAGATCGGAATCCGCTATTACGCTAAGGCAAGTGGTTTACAACAAATGTTGTAAGGGTGGTAAGGTGTATATTACACCTTTTAAAAAGCCACCCTTGTTTCTCTATGAGTTGCTGAGATACAATGGTCCCTCGCATATCAGAGAGTTTATAAAAAAAATTCGCCAGTACAACTGCCTCTTTGCATTTACTTCCATGGGAACTACTGTTGATCGTTCTGTAAATGATGGTAATAGTTCGAATATATACAAAATAAACGGGCAGGTTTGTCATCGAATGGGATCTCTTATGCCTAAGGAAGGAAATACCCCTAAGTATGCCGAACTCTATATATATGATACCCAGAATGAGGTGCAAAACAGGATTCAGGCTTTAGAAAAGGGTGAAAAGAGTGATGGTGGTTTAGATGAATCTATTGTTGAAGGCTTGATGCATATGCTTGATACACACAATTCTTATGTCAAAACGTTTAGATCAGCTAGAGAAATACTAGCAGCCAATAAGCATGCCGAGATAGCAATTCGTTTAGTTGCCCCTAAAGAATCTGATGGCCCACAGTTTAGCCTCCCTACAACCGATGAGTTAGCATATTTAATGTTTGGTGAGTTAACGGTGGAGGCTTCTTGTCGTGACATAATAATACACGGTAGAGATGACAATCTGCAGCAAATATCTTCTTTGCAAACTTCATATATGCCTTTGCAGTATCCTCTTCTCTTCCCCTATGTAGAACATGGGTTTCAGCTTGGGCTTAAATATATTGGTTCAGATCCTTTAGATACTAGCAAAAGAACCAGGCTCACTATGCAGGACTATTATTCCTATTGTCTCCACTATAGACTAGAGCAGCATAATCCATACCTTTGTTGTGGTTTGCTTTCCTCACAGGCCACTGTAGATGCACGCGCTTGCATAGACGAGTGGAGGCTGCATTTCATCATGAAGGCTAATAATGATCTTAGAGCAAAGAACTTGCAAGGAGTCACTGATGCTGTTGGAAAAGGGCAGACAGATGCAAGTTCTGTTGGCAAAAAAAACATACTTCCATCCTCTTTTACCGGTGGCCGGCGTTATATGATTGAGAACTTCCAGGACGCAGTAGCTATTTCACGTGTCTTTGGCCCACCAGGCCTTTTCACCACCTTTACCTGTAATCCCATGTGGCCTGAAATAACAGAAGCCCTCTGTTCTGAGCCTGGCCAGATGCCTTCAGACAGGGCGGATCTTCCGGTCAGGGTTTATCACATGAAGCTCAATGACTATATTCATGATATTAAGAGTGGGGAGGCCTTTGGTCCTGTCATAGCGGGTAAAACGTGCTTTGCGATTCCTCTCATCTCTTTTCTTCTATTCTTTTCCACCTCTGCTCATGATTGTTTTTATCCCTTTGTTCACAATACTGCACACTGTGGAGTTCCAGAAAAGAGGGCTTCCTCATGCCCATATCCTGATTTGGCTTGATAGGATAAAATGGGAGGTTAGTCCTGCTTTAATTGACTCTTTTATATCGGCTTCCATCCCTGATCCTGTTGTGGATCCTCTTGGATACATTCTTGTTTCTGAACACATGATGCATGGCCCTTGCGGGGAAGATGGTGTTAAATGTCCTTGCATGAAAAATGGATTGTGTTCAAAAAAATTTCCTAAGTCATTTCAGCTCTAGACCTCTCTAGATGATAGTGGATTCCCTGTGTATACTCGCCCAGACAACGGCCATTTTATATTTTAAAAAAAGGTCAGGCTTGATAACACGCATGTTGTTCCTTATAATCTTCTCATACTAAAAAAATACCAAGCGCATATTAACGTTGAGTGGTGCAATAAAACCCATGTTATCAAGTATCTTTATAAGTATGTTACAAAGGGTTCTGATTTTTCAAAAACTTTGTTTGAAAGCATCAAAAACAAGCATGGTATTGAGATTGATGAGATCATGGAATATAAACAATGTCGTTACATATGTGATAAAGATGGTTGCTGGAGGATATATGGCTTTGATATACACAGTAAGATGCCTTCTGTTGAAAGATTGCCTGTTCATTTGTTAAATAAACACATGGTGCGTTTCAATGTGAAAGCAAACCTGAAGTCAGTTGCTGACGATGAGTGGCTACAGAGAACAATGTTAACCGAGTGGTTTGTAGCTAATAGATGCCATGCAAATGCTAGGTCTCTTACTTATTGTGACTTCCCAACCCAATGGACTTGTCTAGCAAGCAAAAAACAATGGATTCCTAAGACTTCGAGTTATAGGATTGGTAGAATTTATTCTGTTCACCCTACAACTGGAGAACTTTTCTACCTTATAATGCTCTAGATGGTTGTTAAAGGTGCTATGTCTTATACGGATGTTAGAACTTATAATGGGATTGTGTATGAAACCTTTAAGGAGGCATGTGCTACTAGGGGCTTGCTTGGAGATGATCTTGAATGGTATAGTGCGTTTGATGAGGCTTTAACCTGGGGTATGGGAGATCAGCTGCGCAGGCTTTTTGTTACAATCCTTGTTCATTGTGGTGTTAATGATGAAAATGTTTTCTTTGAAAAATATTGGTCACACTTAGCTAAGGATATTAAGTACAATATCAAGCGCTCTTTTCGTGATGATAATCATGTTGTACCTCCTGATGAGCTAAGAGACATCTTGCTTGATAAGTTGACAATTTTGTTTAGTAAAAATGGTTCTAATATTCTAGACCACAGGCTGCCACTAAAGACCACATATGATGATAACTCTGATGACAATGACATGATAACTGATGAACTATCTGCTGATCCTAAAAGTGAACTAGTAAAGGCAGAAACCATGTACAACCAATTAAATCCAGATCAACTCCTAGCTTATAACAATATTATCAACAGAGTTGTGTCTGGAAAACCTGGCTTTTTCTTTGTTTCTGGATATGGTGGAACTGGGAAAACTTTTCTCTGGAGTTCCATAATTTCTTATCTTAGAGGTAAAGAAAGGATTGTTCTCACAGTTGCATCTTCTGGGGTTGCAGCACTTCTTTTGCCTGGAGGTAGGACTGCTCATTCTAGGTTTAAAATACCAATCAGTTTAGATGACAATGGAACATGTGATATAAAAAGATCTAGCAAATTAGCAGAGATGATCGAATCAGCCTCCCTAATAATATGGGATGAGGCTTTAATGACGCATCGTAGATGTTTTGAGGCTTTGGATCATAGCTTACATGATATTCTGTCTGTCGACGATCCTTCTATAGCTGACATGCCTTTTGGTGGTAAAGTTATGGTTCTGGGTGGCGATTTGAGACAGATTTTACTAGTCATTGAGGATGGGACTCGCTCATAGGTTATAAATGCTGCTATAACAAATTCACCTCTATGGAGTTTTATAGAAGTTCTACATCTTAGCGTGAACATGCGTTTGGCTGTGCAAACAACAGATCCTGTTTTACAATCTGAGATAACTTCTTTCGCTGGTTGGATCTTGAGTATTGGTGATGGTACAACGCCTTGTGTTACTAGGCAAGGGGAGTGTGAGCCAAGTTGGGTAACAATTCCTGATGATATGTTGATTCATTTTGAGGATAATAGAATAGGCGCTATTGTTAATGCTGTATATACAAACTTTGCTAAAAATTGTTCTAATCGAAAATACTTGTGCCAAAGGGCTATTTTAACAACAACAAATGATCTAGCTCAAGAAGTTAATGACCATGTGCTAGCCTTAATGCCTTCTGCTGAGAGGGAGTACTTAAGCTATGAGTCTATAGGAAATGCTGCTAACTCAATGTGTAATATGGATGTGTTTTATCCTATCGAGTACCTCAATACAATTAAAATTAACAATTTCCCACAGCACAAATTGCTATTGAAAAAAGGCGTGCTGATTATGCTCCTTAGAAATTTGAGTCAGGCAACTAGTCTTTGTAATGGTACTCATCTTGTTGTCTCTAAACTTGGTGAGAAAGTCATTGAGGCTATTATCATGACTGGTTCTAATATTGGGGATGTTGTATACATTCCAAGGACTTGCCTCACTGCCAAGGATCCTAAATGGCCATTTACTTTACATGGTCGCCAGTTTCCAGTCAGGGTTTGTTATGCCATGACTATCAAAAAGAGCCAGGGACAGACTCTCTCAGCTGTTGGATTATACCTGAAAAGCCCTGTTTTCACTCATGGCCAGCTTTATGTGGCGGTTTCACGTGTGACTTCCAAGAAAAACTTGAAAATACTTATCGATAACGAAGATGGCACACTTGGATCTCAGACTAGAAACATAGTTTCCTTTGAGATCTTTGAGTCTTTGTGATAGTACTTACGTCGCGCTTTATTTTGCGAGCTGCTTTTGGTCTCACTACTACTTGCTACCTCTTAGTCTATATTATTGTATGCTTCCTAATTTGGTAAAGTATTTTGATTGGCTGCTCCCTTTTCAATAAGATTGGAGGCTGTAAATGTTGTTTCATCTGTTGCTGCTCATTACCTAAGATAGCATCTACTGTTCTTTTCTGTGCATCTATGTACGTGTTAAAGGTCTTTTGGTAGTTCGCTTAGTATGTCTGTTCACTTGACTTCGATTAGGTATGCTATCATATTGCAAAACCTAATATGCTGCTTCTTTGTATATTTTTACCTTCCTAAGCAAAACTGTCTTTGTGTTTCCAGATGGCGCATCAGATGCTCTCTGAGATACACAACCACAGTAGGAAGTGGGTTGTCTTTGTCCTTGTCTCGCGCCTGTGGTTTTATCATGGCGGGACTGACAATGGCCCTATCCAGCACATGGACTTAGTTGTTCTTGATAGCCAGGTTTGTCTTTAAATAGCTAGCGCAACGCCAACTGTCCATATTTAGCCTAGGATACCTTTCTGATTGCTGTTTTTGTGGGCAGGGCAACCATATGTATGTGCAGATACCTCCTCAGCGAGCAGAAGAACTGAAGAATGAGGTTGGAGGAAGGAAATGTCTACATGATGAGCAGCTTCAACTGCGTTGAAGCAAAGACAACTTATATAGCTGTTGAGAGTTGCTTCATGATTCAGTTCACCAGGTTTAGCAATGCTGTTTTACGCCCGGGTGACGGTGTCCTAGACTAGCGGGTACTCACCACGTCGTCTCCTGATCAGTTGGATTGGGCCGAGGACCCCCATGGCCGTATACTCATGAGCCAGTTCGGATAACCCTTGCTGCATACAAGGAAGACTCCACAAGACTTGGCGCCCAAGAAAAGGACTCTCCTAAACCCTAGGCCTCCGGTGTCTTATATAAACCGAGGCCAGGCTAGTCAATAGACAATCTCATATTCATTATTAACATCTCGTGGTAGACACATGTACTCTGTACTATCCTCATATGAATACAATCAAAAGCAAGACGTAGGGTTTTACCTCCATCAAGAGGGCCCGAACCTGGGTAAAATCCGTGTCCATGTTACCATCGTTCCAAGACGCCTAGCTTAGGACCCCTACTACGAGATACGCCGGATATTGAACCGACATTGGTGCTCTCATTGAGAGCCTGCTGGGTGGTCGCCGCGGATCGGTGGGATGATCAGGTGATATTTTTCCAGTTAGATCTACTCAGAGTAAACTATCTTTTTTGCAAGATTGCGGGTGTTGCCGTGGGCTACCTTATCGCAGTTCGATCAAGCTCAGCAAAAAAGTGTCCAGCGACTGGCCATATGTAAAGCCCGGCCTCCCCTACGACTCCCATGTGCCGCAGCGGAGGAGTCATCAAGCGGCTCTCAAGCCTAGGAGCCATGTTGCATGGAGTAGTATTACTTGGGTTCAATAGCACACAAGATCGGCTGGGCGGCGGCCGCAGGAAGATTTGGCCTTTTTCTTTATTATTTAATCTAGCTAAGGTTGTTTATGCTTCTGGCCACTAATCCTTTTTCATGCGCTTTCCCATGAAGCGATCAACTAGTATTGCTAGTTGGGGCATATCAATCGAGGTTTGATTGATGCATCGTACTAATCCATCAAGCTACTATCTCTCACGTGAAGCTCTCTACAACACTTTGGTACAAATTTCTTTTACTCCTATAGCTACTTTTGAAATCAGGTGCTATCTTTTCAATTAGACATATCGATCGTCAGTTGAGTTCGTCAAGAATTTTTTTTCTGCCAGTTTTTTTAAATTGTGTTCGCAGATTTCAATCGGGATCTGGACCGCGGCATTCGTGCACTGCTTTATCTGATGATAACGCACTGTGGCCCGTTATGGATCCGCGGTCGCCCAGGTTCAGCGTGCCGTCATCAGGGCGAACCAACATCGTCCTTCCACCAGGCCACATCTCATCCAAGAATTTATTTTGCGTGAATAATTCTATCGAAAATTTCTCTCTAATTATTATTATTATTTGTCTTGTGCTACTTCATGCATGTAGACAATATCATGGCGAGCCGACGTCATCATCACGCCTCAACCGGACTTGGGGCTTCACCTCGCCACATCGACCGTGCTATGTCACCACTTCGGAATGCCAAACTCCTCGCTCGACCATCTCGGAACCGGCTCGGGGGCTGGGACCTCGTCCCGCCGCAATCTCGGCCTGCGTCATCAACACCGAGCACATTAACCAGCTAAGTCGCTTTCATGCTCAAAAACTTTCAGTTTTAAATCTTGTTCGGTTCGACCAAGCATTATACCTTTTTTTTCGCAAAAAGTTGTTTGTGAAAAACTTCCTTGTCCAAACTTTGTTTGTGACACACAAATTCAAATACCCCGTTTACTTGGGGGCTTCCTTCATGAAGCCTTTCCTCTTGCAAATGATTACACTTGTACGGCTTCGTTCCTTGTTCGTGTATTACGCACAATATGCACCATGTTGACTTAAGCGATTTGCAAGCTGGGTTGCCTTGCTCCTTTGTTTACCCCTACGTTCCCGATTGTTCGGCTAGGGAGTAAAGGGAGCACCTCTGCGATTGTCACGACCGGGTCCTCCTAGCTCTGACCTCAGACTGGGTGAAGCTGAAAGCTAGCGCTCTTATTGTTTTCAATTATGGTCGGCACACAACGGAACTCATGAGTACAAAAAATCTATTGCACAAGTCTCATAGAAGCAATGAGCAACCGAAGAAAGGTATCAGTGGGGGTACTATTTTCTTCGAAGATGCTTCTTACACTTCGTTAGTAATATAGCATAAGTTCCCTGAGCACACTTTGTCTGTTATAGCCTTAAGGTCTGTTTGCCTGGTTACCAGAAACACCGTCGATATTCTCGACATGTGGAGTACATAACACTTTTCGGCCCTTGGCCGAAGAGGGAGAAGCCGACGGTCGGTTAAGACGCGTTTAAAGTTCAGGTGAACACATATATGATACAAAGTGCTTCGGTACATACAATCATTATACATAAATTTCTTTTACCCAAGTCACTCGGGGTCTCTTAAATTTATGTGAGCTGTTTTATAGTAAGTGTTCTTCCTCTTAGTCATTGCAAAGTCTTTTTTCTATCACTCCTTTTTTCGACGCGAGTGTGTTGTCAATAGCCGGGGAGCCTAATTTCTCTCTCGAAGCCGCTAAAGTTTGCTAAACTGGCCTAGTGAGAAGTACTCCGCCTTTGGATAGGAGGTTGAAGCCGTAGGCTGACCCGCTTGAAAGTCTTGAGATAGGATGTGTCATGTTAAAGCACGACAAAAGCACAATTCTTTTTTTCTAAGACCAATTTTTTGATTGGCACCGAACAATTGATCTAGTTCGAACGTCAAGTTTTTACTGACGTATTTGGTTTTCCAATCCTATGGCACTTTTCAACTATTTGTGTGTTTTCCGCATAAGTCTCGCAGTGCAACGCTGGACACTTTTAGAGATTCGACAAAAAATCTCGGATATTGCTATATATGCATCAGTTTTGAATTGTGTCTTCGGTCAATAGTTGGTTTGCCCAGCTCCTACGCTTGCCTCCTACGTTCCTCTCTATTCGGCTAGGTGTGCAAAGGGAGAACCACTGCGATTGTGCTTCCAGCTTGCATGGTTAAGCACCTCAGTGCAGAAAGCCGAAAACTGACTGTCACAATAAGCGTAAACTGGTCAGTGGTCCGATGACTGTATTAAATGACGGGCCTTCATAACATTGGCCTAAGTGCTTACGGCTTGACCTCGGCTATCGCCGAACACTAACCAGGGGGCTACTTGTTGGCCTCCCAACTTTAAGCTCCTATGACTAAGTGAAAGTTATAAATCCCGCATATCTGATTGCCTCGTTTCCGCTAACACAACCGCCTTCGGGCACCGAGACGTCGGCTAATGGTTGTTTTGTTATTGCGGAAACACCCCGCGTAGCATCTACAAGGGGGTAGAAGCCGACGATGGGCCACTTTCAGATTATAAACGGTCGCAATGGAGGTGAAAATTTGGTTCATTTAGACCACAGAGTTTGGAAGCTTTCCCTGAACTAAATCCTTAGTATTTTCTTCCCACATTGATCTGAGATGAGGTTTCATGATCATGCTTAGCATGACAACCCAAAGAAAGGAACCGATAGCGGTACTATTTTCTTTGGATGATGTTTCTTATGTTAAACAATAATATAACATGTCTCTCTGCATACCTTTATTTATAAAACCGTATGGCCGGATTGCCTTGTTTGCCATAAATCTTTGCCCTCATAAAGGCTTTATAAAGTAGGACAAACACTCCTCGGCTGCTGGCCGAGGAGGTTGAAGCTGATGGTCAGTCAACAAAATTTTGTAGAATGCGGATCCGAGCATTAATGACGTAAAGTACTTGGATACATAGAGTCATTACACATAATTTGTGATTTTACTGTGGATATCGATCCTTAATCCGGCCTCCCGTGCCCGTATTAAGGCTCGGGGGCTACTAGGCTTTGGGCTTATTATTTACAAATATTAAAAGGGCACATCGATCCCCTAATCTGGTGAACTAGTAAAGGCAGAAACCATGTACAACCAATTAAATCCAGATCAACTCCTAGCTTATAACAATATTATCAACAGAGTTGTGTCTGGAAAACCTGGCTTTTTCTTTGTCTCTGGATATGGTGGAACTGGGAAAACTTTTCTCTGGAGTTCCATAATTTCTTATCTTAGAGGTAAAGAAAGGATTGTTCTCGCAGTTGCATCTTCTGGGGTTGCATCACTTCTTTTGCCTGGAGGTAGGACTGCTCATTCTAGGTTTAAAATACCAATCAGTTTAGATGACAATGGAACATGTGATATAAAAAGATCTAGCAAATTAGCAGAGATGAGCGAATCAGCCTCCCTAATAATATGGGATGAGGCTTTAATGACGCATCATAGATGTTTTGAGGCTTTGGATCATAGCTTACATGATATTCTGTCTGTCGACGATCCTTCTATAGCTGACATGCCTTTTGGTGGTAAAGTTATGGTTCTGGGTGGCGATTTGAGACAGATTTTACTAGTCATTGAGGATGGGACTCGCTCATAGGTTATAAATGCTGCTATAACAAATTCACCTCTATGGAGTTTTATAGAAGTTCTACATCTTAGCGTGAACATGCGGTTGGCTGTGCAAACAACAGATCCTGTTTTACAATCTGAGATAACTTCTTTCGCTGGTTGGATCTTGAGTATTGGTGATGGTACAACGCCTTGTGTTACTAGGCAAGGGGAGTGTGAGCCAAGTTGGGTAACAATTCCTGATGATATGTTGATTCATTTTGAGGATAATAGAATAGGCGCTATTGTTAATGCTGTATATACAAACTTTGCTAAAAATTGTTCTAATCGAAAATACTTGTGCCAAAGGGCTATTTTAACAACAACAAATGATCTAGCTCAAGAAGTTAATGACCATGTGCTAGCCTTAATGCCTTCTGCTGAGAGGGAGTACTTAAGCTATGAGTCTATAGGAAATGCTGCTAACTCAATGTGTAATATGGATGTGTTTTATCCTATCGAGTACCTCAATACAATTAAAATTAACAATTTCCCACAGCACAAATTTCTATTGAAAAAAGGCGTGCTGATTATGCTCCTTAGAAATTTGAGTCAGGCAACTAGTCTTTGTAATGGTACTCATCTTGTTGTCTCTAAACTTGGTGAGAAAGTCATTGAGGCTATTATCATGACTGGTTCTAATATTGGGGATGTTGTATACATTCCAAGGACTTGCCTCACTGCCAAGGATCCTAAATGGCCATTTACTTTACATGGTCGCCAGTTTCCAGTCAGGGTTTGTTATGCCATGACTATCAAAAAGAGCCAGGGACAGACTCTCTCAGCTGTTGGATTATACCTGAAAAGCCCTGTTTTCACTAATGGCCAGCTTTATGTGGCGGTTTCACGTGTGACTTCCAAGAAAAACTTGAAAATACTTATCGATAACGAAGATGGCACACTTGGATCTCAGACTAGAAACATAGTTTCCTTTGAGATCTTTGAGTCTTTGTGATAGTACTTACGTCGCGCTTTATTTCGCGAGCTGCTTTTGGTCTCACTACTACTTGCTGCCTCTTTGTCTATATTATTGTATGCTTCCTAATTTGGTAAAGTATTTTGATTGGCTGCTCCCTTTTCAATAAGATTGGAGGCTGTAAATGTTGTTTCATCTGTTGCTGCTCATTACCTAAGATAGCATCTACTGTTCTTTTCTGTGCATCTATGTACGTGTTAAAGGTCTTTTGGTAGTTCGCTTAGTATGTCTGTTCACTTGACTTCGATTAGGTATGCTATCATATTGCAAAACCTAATATGCTGCTTCTTTGTATATTTTTACCTTCCTAAGCAAAACTGTCTTTGTGTTTCCAGATGGCGCATCAGATGCTCTCTGAGATACACAACCACAGTAGGAAGTGGGTTGTCTTTGTCCTTGTCTCGCGCCTGTGGTTTTATCGTGGCGGGACTGACAATGGCCCTATCCAGCACATGGACTTAGTTGTTCTTGATAGCCACGTTTGTCTTTAAATAGCTAGCGCAACGCCAACTATCCATATTTAGCCTAGGATACCTTTCTGATTGCTGTTTTTGTGGGCAGGGCAACCATATGTATGTGCAGATACCTCCTCAGCGAGCAGAAGAACTGAAGAATGAGGTTGGAGGAAGGAAATGTCTACATGATGAGCAGCTTCAACTGCGTTGAAGCAAAGACAACTTATATAGCTGTTGAGAGTTGCTTCATGATTCAGTTCACCAGGTTTAGCAATGCTGTTTTACGCCCGGGTGACGGTGTCCTGGACTAGCGGGTACTCACCACGTCGTCTCCTGATCAGTTGGATTGGGCCGAGGACCCCCATGGCCGTATACTCATGAGCCAGTTCGGATAACCCCTGCTGCATACAAGGAAGACTCCACAAGACTTGGCGCCCAAGAAAAGGACTCTCCTAAACCCTAGGCCTCCGGTGTCTTATATAAACTGAGGCCAGGCTAGTCAATAGACAATCTCATATTCATTATTAACATCTCGTGGTAGACACATGTACTCTGTACTATCCTCATATGAATACAATCAAAAGCAAGACGTAGGGTTTTACCTCCATCAAGAGGGCCCGAACCTGGGTAAAATCCGTGTCCATGTTACCATCGTTCCAAGATGCCTAGCTTAGGACCCCTACTACGAGATACGCCGGATATTGAACCGACATTGGTGCTTTCATTGAGAGCCTGCTGGGTGGTTGCCGCGGATCGGTGGGATGATCAGGTGATATTTTTCCAGTTAGATCTACTCAGAGTAAACTATCTTTTTTGCAAGATTGCGGGTGTTGCCGTGGGCTACCTTATCGCAGTTCGATCAAGCTCAGCAAAAAAGTGTCCAGCGACTGGCCGTATGCAAAGCCCGGCCTCCCCTACGACTCCCATGTGCCGCAGCGGAGGAGTCATCAAGCGGCGCTCAAGCCTAGGAGCCATGTTGCATGGAGTAGTATTACTTGGGTTCAATAGCACACAAGCTCGGCTGGGCGGCGGCCGCAGGGAGATTTGGCCTTTTTCTTTAGTATTTAATCTAGCTGAGGTTGTTTATGCTTCTGGCCACTAATCCTTTTTCATGCGCTTTCCCATGAAGCGATCAACTAGTATTGCTAGTTGGGGCATATCAATCGAGGTTTGATTGATGCATCGTACTAATCCATCAAGCTACTATCTCTCATGTGAAGCTCTCTACAACACTTTGGTACAAATTTCTTTTACTCCTATAGCTACTTTTGAAATCAGGTGCTATCTTTTCAATTAGACATATCGATCGTCAGTTGAGTTCGTCAAGAATTTTTTTTTCTGCCAGTTTTTTAAATTGTGTTCGCAGATTTCAATCGGGATCTGGACCGCGGCATTCATGCACTGCTTTATCTGATGATAACGCACTGTGGCCCGTTATGGATCCGCGGTCGCCCGGGTTTAGCGTGCCGTCATCAGGGCGTACCAACATCGTCCTTCCGCCAGGCCACATCTCATCCAAGAATTTATTTTGCGTGAATAATTCTATCGAAAATTTCTCTCTAATTATTATTATTATTTGTCTTGTGCTACTTCATGCATGTAGACAATATCATGGCGAGCCGACGTCATCATCACGCCTCAACCGGACTGGGGGCTTCACCTCGCCACATCGACCGTGCTATGTCACCACTTCGGAATGCCAAACTCCTCGCTCGACCATCTCGGAACCGGCTCGGGGGCTGGGACCTCGTCCCGCCGCAATCTCGGCCTGCGTCATCAACACCGAGCACATTAACCAGCTAAGTCGCTTTCATGCTAAAAAACTTTCAGTTTTAAATCCTGTTCGGTTCGACCAAGCATTATACCTTTTTTTTAGCAACAAGTTGTTTGTGAAAAACTTCCTTGTCCAAACTTTGTTTGTGACACACAAATTCAAATACCCCGTTTACTTAGGGGCTTCCTTCATGAAGCCTTTCCTCTTGCAAATGATTACACTTGTACGGCTTCGTTCCTTGTTCGTGTATTACGCACAATATGCACCATGTTGACTTAAGCGATTTGCAAGCTGGGTTGCCTTGCTCCTTTGTTTACCCCTACGTTCCCGATTGTTCGGCTAGGGAGTAAAGGGAGCACCTCTGCGATTGTCACGACCGGGTCCTCCTAGCTCTGACCTCAGACTGGGTGAAGCTGAAAGCTAGCGCTCTTATTGTTTTCAATTATGGTCGGCACACAACGGAACTCATGAGTACAAAAAATCTATTGCACAAGTCTCATAGCAGCAATGAGCAACCGAAGAAAGGTATCAGTGGGGGTACTATTTTCTTCGAAGATGCTTCTTACACTTCGTTAGTAATATAGCATAAGTTCCCTGAGCACACTTTGTCTGTTACAGCCTTAAGGTCTGTTTGCCTGGTTACCAGAAACACCGTCGATATTCTCGACATGTGGAGTACATAACACTTTTCGGCCCTTGGCCGAAGAGGGAGAAGCCGACGGTCGGTTAAGACGCGTTTAAAGTTCAGGTGAACACATATATGATACAAAGTGCTTCGGTACATACAATCATTATACATAAATTTCTTTTACCCAAGTCACTCGGGGGCTCTTAAATTTATGTGAGCTATTTTATAGTAAGTGTTCTTCTTCTTAGTCATTGCAAAGTCTTTTTTCTATCACTCCTTTTTTCGACGCGAGTGTGTTGTCAATAGCCGGGGAGCCTAATTTCTCTCTCGAAGCCGCTAAAGTTTGCTAAACTGGCCTAGTGAGAAGTACTCCGCCTTCGGATAGGAGGTTGAAGCCGTAGGCTGACCCGCTTGAAAGTCTTGAGATAGGATGTGTCATGTTAAAGCACGACAGAAGCACAATTATTTTTTTCTAAGACCAATTTTTTAATTGGCACCGAACAATTGATCTAGTTCGAACGTCAAGTTTTTACTGACGTTTTTGGTTTTCCAATCCTATGGCACTTTTCAACTATTTGTGTGTTTTCCGCATAAGTCTCGCAGTGCAACGCTGGACACTTTTAGAGATTCGACAAAAATTCTCGGATATTGCTATATATGCATCAGTTTTGAATTGTGTCTTCGGTCAATAGTTGGTTTGCCCGGCTCCTGCGCTTGCCTCCTACGTTCCTCTCTATTCGGCTAGGTGTGCAAAGGGAGAACCACTGCGATTGTGCTTCCAGCTTGCATGGTTAAGCACCTCAGTGCAGAAAGCCGAAAACTGACTGTCACAATAAGCGTAAACTGGTCAGTGGTCCGATGACTGTATTAAATGACGGGCCTTCATAACATTGGCCTAAGTGCTTACGGCTTGACCTCGGCTATCGCCGAACACTAACCAGGGGGCTACTTGTTGGCCTCCCAACTTTAAGCTCCTATGACTAAGTGAAAGTTATAAATCCCGCATATCTGGTTGCCTCGTTTCCGCTAACACAACCGCCTTCGGGCACCGAGACGTCGGCTAATGGTTGTTTTGTTATTGCGGAAACACCCCGCGTAGCATCTAGAAGGGGGTAGAAGCCGACGATGGGCCACTTTCAGATTATAAACGGTCGCAATGGAGTTGAAAATTTGGTTCATTTAGACCACAGAGTTTGGAAGCTTTCCTTGAACTAAATCCTTAGTATTTTCTTCCCACATTGATCTGAGATGAGGTTTCATGATCATGCTTAGCATGACAACCCAAAGAAAGGAACCGATAGCGGTACTATTTTCTTTGGACGATGTTTCTTATGTTAAACAATAATATAACATGTCTCTCTGCATACCTTTATTTATAAAACCGTATGGCCGGATTGCCTTGTTTGCCATAAATCTTTGCCCTCATAAAGGCTTTATAAAGTAGGACAAACACTCCTCGGCTGCTGGCCGAGGAGGTTGAAGCTGATGGTTAGTCAACAAAATTTTGTAGAATGCGGATCCGAGCATTAATGACGTAAAGTACTTGGATACATAGAGTCATTACACATAATTTGTGATTTTACTGTGGATATCGATCCTTAATCCGGCCCCCCGTGCCCGTATTAAGGCTCGGGGGCTACTAGGCTTTGGGCTTATTATTTACAAATATTAAAAGGGCACATCGATCCCCTAATCTGGTGTTGCCACCCGACCAGTGTCTCGGGGGCTACTGCATTTACAATCCAATGCAGAAAATTTAAAGTGCAATATAGTTTTCGAGGAGATTATTATCCTCAGGTTGGTCGGCCACACCCAACCTGAGTCTCAAGGACTTTGCACACCGCGTTTCCATGCTGCCGAGCTGGGAATTGATCCTTAGGCTGATTTTATGAATCGACCTGAGTCTCAGGGGCTACTAGGGTCAGCGGTTTGATTTTTTTCCTTCAGGTGCATCCTGGATATTAGGCCAACACGCACCTTGAGGGCTACTGGCTATACATCTCGGCGAGAGATTACATTGCATAATTCGAAATTAAATTCATAAAAATCAGCCCATCGCCGAGGTGGTGCACCACCTCGGATACAGTCCGGCGTTGGTGCTCAACTATAATAGACACCCCGGAAGCAGTCCGGCATAAAGCTCGGACGCCAGTGGCTGGCTCCGTAGAGGGCATTTCCGGCATTAAGCTTGGCTAAACTCCTTCAACTTTTTTGAACCAAGGTGATCTATGACACCTCGAATATAGTCCAGCATTGGAGCTTGGACATAGTCCGGCGTTGGAGCTTGGATACAGTCCGGCGTTGGAGCTTGGACATGGTCCGGCGTTGGAGCTCGGATACATTCCGGCATTGGAGCTCGGAAGCGGTCCGGCGTTGGAGCTCGGATACAGTCCGGCGTTGGAGCTTGGACATAGTTCGGCGTTGGAGCTTGGACATGGTCCGGCATTGGAGCTCGGATACATTCCGGTGTTGGAACTCGGAAGCGGTCCGGCGTTGGAGCTCGGAAGCGGTTCGGCGTTGGTGCTCGGCTGCTAAAGATACCTCGAATGCAGTCCGACGTTGGAGCTCGGACGCAAGAGGACGTTGCCGCTCGGGAACAACTTCAAACCTGAGGTATGGCATAAAAATAACAAGGCATTGATAAATGCCGGAAACTTAAAGGGGCTCCTCGGATACCCGACATGTAAACCCTTCGGAGTCACCTCGGTGATCCTCAAGATCAAAGACAAGAAGATTTGTTGAACCAGTTTTCAAGACCGACGACCAAAGATGAAGAATAGTTCAAAAGAATCAAGGAGCGTCCCCAACTTGAAGACCGGTTCAGGGGGCTACTAACGGTGTCCTGGACTAGGGGGTACTCACCACATTGTCTCCCGATCAGTTGGATTGGGCCGAGGAACCCCATGGCCGTATACTCATGAGCCAGTTCGGATAACCCCTGCCGCATACAAGGAAGACTCCACAAGACTTGGCACCCAAGACAAGGACTCTCCTAAATCCTAGGCCTCCGGTGTCTTATATAAACCGAGGCCAATCTAGTCAATAGACAATCTCATATTCATTATTACCATCTCGTGGTAGACACATGTACTCTGTACAATCCTCATATGAATACAATCAAAAGCAGGACGTAGGGTTTTACCTCCATCAAGAGGGCCCGAACCTGGGTAAAATATGTGTCCATGTTACCATCGTTCCAAGACGCCTAGCTTAGGACCCCTACTACGAGATGCGCCGGATATTGAACCGACACCGGGCTTGGAAGCAGATTACCCATTCTGCACCTACAATTTGATCCCATTTCAGGACATCCCCAGGCCATGTGGGCCACCGCCTCGTTTCCTTGGTAAGTTGTGTCACTGCATGCCTAAGTACATTAAAAACCACTTGTTAAATATCTGGAGTCTAATGCTCTTGCAAATTCTATGGTTTTGGAGATGTCATTGGAAGAATAACTGCTGTTTTTGATGTGGTCACTATCCAATCAATAAATTAGCCAGAGCCATCAAACACAAGGACAATAATCCTAATTGACTTACAGTAAGTGTCATTTGCTTATTGTTATGCATCCACCATTCTAGGCCACCTACTCGTTTGTTTCTTTACTGATTTATTCGTCATATGAAACCTATAGGGGAAAGGAGCTAAAGCTGGTCCGCTGGGGTGATCGAGCGATTGAATTTGAAGAAGAAGCAGTGCGGGCAAGAGACGAAAAGGAAGCTGTGATTGCAATTTTCGTAGGAACACTACCTAAAATAAATCAAGGTGGTCAACCTGTTGCATATTATACATCTATGCATTCTGTATTGTACAACCTTTTCGTCCTATGTTCAATGCAGTCGCTTACCCCTCTATATTGTTCAATAACTATGCAGGTGTTCAAGGACTTAGTGGTAGTTCTGCTTGCCGTTGGTACATTGACGAGGATCTTCCAGTGATAAATGACTTCCGCAACAGGTGATTTCTATATGCATTTTAATTGTCTTCTCTTGCTTTAACCATGAATATGAAGATAGTGTTGTTTTCTTTGTCAAGCTGCTAACTATCTACCCTGTTGCGTATTAAAATAGGTTGGGGACTAATTTCAAACCCATTGATAACGATGCTTCTTTGAATTGAGGGTGCATTTACTAGCCGTATCTATGCTGATCCAGTTGAAAAGACCGTGTCAAAGCTCCTCCGTCTGAACCCTTACGAAAATGAGGTATCCTTGTTGTCTTTTCCACTATATGTTGTTCCTACTTTTCCTAGTCATGTGCTCAACTGCAAGTTATGTTACTTCGACAGGAAAAACGATTCATATGTACCGTTACTGTCCAGAGGCTCAATCCCGATCAGCGCTGGTGGTTCTTCTCTTGCTCCTCCTGCAACAAGACCTCTACAATAGTCGCATCGAACTACCGATGCGCCAATCCTAACTGCTCATCCATAGCAGCATAGGAGACGTATGTGCCTTCCTAGACCTTTGTCTCCTGTTTCTTTTCTTTTGTGTTGTTTGTTTCCTCAAGATTCCTGCCTGATTTATTTAGACATGCCTCTTCTATATTTTATTAGTCCTTTACTACAATCCTCATTCTATTCGTGCCATGTGCAGGTACTGTATTTCGGTATTTGCGAGTGATGACGTGGGCGAGGCTGAGTTCACCATGTTTGATAAAGTTGGAAAAGCAGTTGTTGGAAAACCACTCCTCAATTTACTGAAGTTTAGAAACCCAGGACTTCCAACCATAAAAGAGATAGCTCGTGTACCGATGGTTGATAGGATTGCTCCACCAAAGGTTACCCAGATTATTGGGCAGAAGTATAAACTTCTTGTGTCCATTGCAAAGAGAAGCTTTGCAACCACAAGCACACAGTTATCATTTCAACTTGTGAAAATTATGGAAACCTACAAGCCTGAGTTAAGCTCATCTGCCTTTGACTGTGTCCCTGGATCATCTGGAGCATCATCCTCTGCTTCCTTGACTGACAGTCTAGTACCTTCTGAGATGTTTACACCCAGTACCCCAAGCATCAAACAAGCCCAGCCTGGCAGCTCCTCAGGGAGCCCTGCTATAACTTTTCCATCACCTACAAGCGCGGTGTGTTCTTTTCTTAGTCTACCATCTCTCGCTCGATTTATTCAATCAAGATGCCCGAAAACTAATTCAGGTCTTCTCAATTCCTTTTTTACACTCAGACTCAGACACCAACTTCAAAGCTCAGTGTTGGTATCCTTTCATCTGCAGCTCCAGGGTATGCCTCTTTAGAAAGGAGTACTGTAGTATTTTATAATGCTTGCTTGCTCTTATGATCGTATTTTATTTTCTAGCAAATCACCATGCCCACCCAGCTGGACCAGGCATGCTTTGTTTATCGGCAATGACAAGAAGCTCCCTCTGGCAGAGGATCCTCCAAAGCAGTGTGATGAAATAGCCGCGGTGAATAATTCTCTGCTCCGCCTGAGATACCTGTTAACACACATGTGCTAACTAACGCATAATACTATAAATGCACACATGTACGTTTAGTAAATAAGCAGCATAATCACGCGCTGATGCACGTGTGTCAACGCAAAATCTTACTATTGTATAGCCTAATAACCGTCCAATATCAATATGCTATGTCTCTCTATTATCAAGCTTATGTATATGTTGGGTGCTCCAGGAGAACGATGATGAAAAGGCTGAAGATCCTTCTGGTGCTACTAATGCAAAAGATGATAAGAGTCCACTTCAGAAAACAAGAGGTACTGCTTCTTACATTCCACTAATATAGCTGGTTTCCAAACCTGTGTATAGCATTCCGCTTATTTATTTTTCACTAACACAACTTGAAATAAAGGAACCCCGTTGCTGGAAAAGGAGCTGCATGAGGGACGAAAACAAGGCAGCAGTGACTCCTTTGCCTTACCTATGCAACCTTAAAATATCTATAGGTATACCACAATTTCCCTATATACTACTATTCTTGGACTTATTTTGCCATTCTCATACTTGGAACTAGTTTCTGAAAATTTGCATTCTGCTGTAGGTTATATATCTTATATACATTAGCTTCTCCTTAGCAAGATCGAAGGAGAAAGATGGCGGTTTATGCATCTAGCTTTGCTCTTGACAACGCTCCATCATAATGCTCTTTGACCAGCTACAAGCAGAGTCCGTTGCCGTGTATGCTTCTTGCATAGACCGTGGTGTGGTTGTATGCTTCTCACGAAGCATGTCTAAAACTCCTCTATTTATATGTCTATGTGCTAAAAAATCTTTGGCTGCTCAAGTAGCAGTGTCAAAGCACGGCAAAACAAAAAACTCCTCTATATAATCAAGTGAACTCTAGCCTATTATGTGTGTGCTATTCGATTATGATTTGCCTTTTTATATGTGATATGCTGCTCCATAGTCTGCAGATGATTTCTTCTTTTCATAGATGATTTTGTCTCCCCTCTGTTTTAGACTCTGGTCATCTCCTCCTTTTTTCATAGCCTTTAAGGCTCTGGCCCATTCCTGTTTTTACTTCGGTCCAGTAGGCCCGTTCTTGGCCGTGCCTCATATTCAGACAGGTTGTGTGGCTGAGAACTGGCCTATGTGCTGTCCCCCATAACCTACATGCTCTCTTACTCCACCCCACCAATCCCGCCGTCACACTCTCCACGCATCCATTTCTAGGGTTTGTTCCCTCGCTACATCTTGGTGCCCTGGGCTTATGGCGTTTTCTTCAACCGATGAAGTTGCATCCTATACTGCCGTTTCAGTTCAAGGTAGATTCCATTCTTTCCTTGTTCCTCTAAGCTGAATCGCTGCCCCTGTATTCTTAGATCTAGTCGTCCTTTCTCAGTGCCTAAGCTGGCGGATAGCCTAAACTATTTTATAATCTTGATAGGTATTTCGTCCTCGTCTGTCTGTTCTAGAAGAAACATCACAAGAGCTTTTCTTTCTTATGGTGAAACAAAATGCCCAGAGATCCGGACACACTACCATTTCCAGATCATTTTCTCTCCTGATAGTAGAACTACACGAAGGCACTTTGACGATGCATTGGCTAAAGCTTTTCATCTTGAATGCGATGAAATTGTTACTATTAATACTCCTGACCAGGAGTTCTTAATTAGCATCCCAAACAAGCAGCAGAACAGACAAGCAGTTGAGTTTCTACAGTGCGAACAGAGGCTTAACCTAGGTAATATATAATTTACGACTCTTTGTGCAGATGAAAACTCAACATTTTGTGGCACACCAGCCTATGATTTCAATGATAACCATGCCGGATCCTAGGTGTCGGTGTCAAAACCGGCGGATCTCGGGTAGGGGGTCCCGAACTGTGCGTCTAGGTGGATGATAATAGGAGACAAGGGACACGATGTTTTTACCCAGGTTCGGGCCCTCTCGGTGGAGGTAAAACCCTACTCCTGCTTGATTTATATTGATGATATGGGTAGTACAAGAGTAGATCTACCACAAGATCAGAGAGGCTAAACCCTAAAAGCTAGCCTATGGTATGATTGTTGTTTGTCCTACGGACTAAAACCCTCCGGTTTATATAGACACCGGAGAGGGCTAGGGTTACACAGAGTCAGTTACAATGGTAGGAGATCTACATATCCACATCGCCAAGCTTGCCTTCCACGCCAAGGAAAGTCCCATCCGGACACGGGACGAAGTCTTCAATCTTGTATCCTCATAGTCTTGGAGTCCGGCCAATGATGATAGTTCGGCTATCCGGACACCGCCTAGTCCAGGAATCCCTCAGTAGCCCCTGAACCAGGCTTCAATGACGACGAGTCCGGCGCGCATATTGTCTTCGGCATTGCAAGGCGGGTTCCTCCTCCGAATAATTCATAGAAGATTGTGAACACCAGGATAGTGTCCGGCTCTGCAAAATAAATTCCACGTTCCATCGTAGAGAGAATAATATTTCCACAAGTTCAATCTGCTGACGTATTTCGTGGCATGATGTCACACCACAGCCAAGCTTTTACTTGAATCGTTTTTATTGTTCCACCTCAGCGCATTTATCAAAGCGGTTTCCTTGGCACGTCTTGTCAAAGAAGAGATCGTGTCCCCTTATTCCGGGATTCTCATCAATACGGACGTGGGTAACCCAACCGCGCCATGGATTGCGGTGCTTGGGAGATAAGTGAGTTTTACCGGGCTAGTGGGGACGCATAGTTTCGTCCACCCATATATTAGGGGACAAGGATCCACCTTTTTACCTACGCCTTATTCCTCCTTTGCTTATCCATCTCCGCGCACTCGAGCTCCAGCGCCCAATTCCGCACATCTCACCTCAACCTTCTCCAACCATGTCCAGAGCGGGAGGCAAGTGGATGGCCTCCTCCGTCACGGAGGGGCACATCAAGAAGCTGCGCAAGGCCGGATATTTGTCCAGCGATATCGCGCACCGGCTCCCCGACGAGGGGCAGCTCATCCCCACCCTCAGGCCCCATGAGAGGGTTGTGTTCCTTCCCCATTTCCTCCGTGGACTGGGCTTCCCACTCCCCCCATTTGTCCGGGGGCTCATCTTCTATTATGGCCTGGATTTCCATGATCTGGCCCCGAATTTTATCCTCAACATCTCGGCGTTTATCGTCGTGTGCGAGGCCTTCCTCTGTATCCAGCCCCACTTCGGCTTATGGCTAAAGACTTTTAATGTCAAGCCGAAGGTAGTGGGTGGCCGCCAAGCGGAGTGCGAAGGTTCCATGGTGGGCAAGATGCCCAATGTCACCTGGCTCGAGGGCGCCTTCGTGGAAACCATCAAAGGGTGGCAATCTGGGTGGTTCTACATCACCGAGCCGCATGACCCTGATTGGGTAGCGGCCCCCGAATTCAGATCTGGCATCCCCACCCGGCTCACCTCCTGGAAAGAGAAGGGCCTGTCGTGGGGCGTTTCGGAGGAGCTGACCGGACTCCAATCCTGTCTCCAAACCCTGGTGAACAAGAAGCTCAAGCTTGTCAACGTAGTCCAGGTCATGCCAACAGCGGGATTTCAACCTGTGGGAGTTTGATCCAGCACAGCACCAGACCTTGAGCAGGCTCTTCGACACTACGTACGAAGAGGCCTGGAGGGTGCTGTTCAAGGGCGCCAAGGCGCCCGCATCCGCTACTGAAGATCGCGGATTCAGCTCGTAGCGTCCGACTGGTGAGGTAAGCTATATTACCCTTTTACAGGACACTTGTTTTCCATAGTTGACTCTATGCGGGATCTAAACTCCCATTACCTTTAACAGGCCTGGCAGAAGACATCCGGGCAGGTTAACTGTCCGGCGCCCCTTCCAGAAGACCCAGCGGACGCCCGTTTGACGGGGCTGCTGGTCCCGGCGCCCTACGTGGTGCCGGAGAAGAAGGCCAAGAAGAAGGCCACGGGAACCCGGAGGAGTTCCCGGCGCCAGGTGTTATCGAACTCATCGTCCGATGACTCCGAGGCGGACTCCTCCCACGAAGATGAGGAGGAGAAGAAAGAGGTCTCTCCCCCAGCGGGGGGATAGAAGAAGAGGAAGGCTTCCCCAACAGGGGAGGCCGAAGGGTCCAAAAAGGGAAGGACCCTTCCTCCAGACTGTTCCACCAACGCCGACGACGGCGAAGAGGAGTGGCCCTCGAGGGCCAAGCCCCTGGCGAGATCGTAAATGTCCAGATTCCAGAATAGCTTATGATTTTCCTTTCGCCGCATAGTGTCTTCTAACGCCGAATACAACCATGTAGTCCGCCCAAGGACGATCTCCCCGCTTCGTCGAGCGGGTCCCTGGGTTCGTCGGATGTGAATAGCGCTTCACTTCCGACCGCCTCCTCCCCCCGTGACGCAGACGACGCTGAGGTGGGGTCCCAAAAGGGGACCAGCCAGGAGGAGGAGGTCCCGGAGGTGACGCAGGGCAGCCTCCCGGACTTTGGACCGGACTCTGCACTGGAACCTTCAGTGGTTCTAGAGTCCGGCGGGCGGCCCCTTCGTAAGAAGGGCGAGACTGCGACGCCGGTCACCTCTGTCCAACCGGAGGCGCCGGATAATTTGCTGGAGGCGCTCAACGGCGCTTCCATCAACGAGGAGCACCACACTGTTATGAGTGCGGTGATTCAGAAAGTTTGGTCCGCCAAGAGCGGGCTGACCGAAGCCTACACCAGCCTTCTAACAGGCTTTGAGGTAAGGATTTTAAGATATGTAAAATAGTACCGCATAGACAGTAGCCCCTGATGCTCAGTTCGGTGTTCGGAAAGAAAAGCCGAACTGAGGATCTAAAAAGATATACGCAGGAGTCTAACATAAATATGTCAATATGCGAATGCAGGCAGCGCTGCTGACCTCTGCCGCACTGACTACAGAGGTCAATGCCTTGAAGCAGAGCCTCGAGCGGTCCGAGATCGAGCTCGGCCGTGCCAAGAAGCAGCTCGAGGACAAGGAAGGTAAGTAATACCTAATTAAAGTTGCACCTTATAGAAAAGGATTTTGGTTGCAAAAAATGACAGGAATAACATGGGTGCTCCAGGGGCTACGAACAAGGTGGCGACCCTGAAGGAGGCGGTGTCCTTGGCCGAATCTAATGCGGCCGTGGAGCGCACCGAGCAAGAGAAGCAGGAGGTGCGGGTGGCGGAGGTACGGCAAGAGCTCCAGGCTCTCGTGGAAAAACACGAGAGTTTGGAGCGTGACTCAAAGACTCGAGAGTCCGAGCTCGCGTCTGCTCTTGAGAGTGCCAAAGCCGCTAAGGCCGAAGCCCAAAAGGCCCTCCAGGAAATCGAGGCAGTAAAGAAGATAGCGGCGGGTAAGGCATTCTTCATGCAAAGCAAGCATGTAAAAGTGAATTACCTGTTACTTACCCGAATTCGGAGCTCTCCAGGAGCGTTCGCAGATCTGACCCGTAGCGTGTCCGATGCTGCCGCGTTCTATAGAGCCGAGGAGGGGAGCTTAACGGAAAAGGTGTTCTGGTCTCAGTATGCTGAGGCCGGACATCCGGTGCCCCTGAGCGACCAGCTGAAGCAGCTGGTCGAGCTCCACAAGGTGGCCGAACAGGCCATGAAGGGCCTCATAGTTCGGCTGTGGCCCAAAGAAGCCATGCCTGTGAGCTACTTCGGTCTGGTGCGGCGGCTGGTGGACGCCTGTCCATGGGTTGACGTCATCAAGCACTCTGCCTGCATTGAAGGTGCCCGTCGGGCCCTTGCCCGCGCTAAGGTGCACTAGGGCAAGATGGACGCCGAGAAGCTTGTGACGGACGCACCACCACCGGGCAAGGAGTATCACACGCCCGAGATGTATTATAAGGGTGTCCTGAAGGGTACCCGCGTTATTGCGGGTGAATGCTCCAAAGATGTAATTTTTGAGTAGACTCGCATTTTGTTATCCTGTGCGCTGAGAACTTTGTTCATATGCGCTAAGCAATGCTTGTTAATTTAAAATATTACCTTCTGTGCGACCGTTTATCAAATCTGAGAGATGGCAAGTCGTTGGCTTCAGCCCCCGAGCTACGAGTGCTGGGGTGTTCGGGATAAACTTGAGCGCTCTTGTTCCCATTTTTGGGTCCTTCTAGGGAGGCGCTCATCACAACGAACGAGGCAACCGGACTTATAGTGCTTGAACACTCTCACTTAGCCATAGAATTCTATAATTTTAAATTTTGGCGAAGCCCCTGGTGTTCGGAAGGCCGAATTCGAGGCGCTATCCACGCCTGGGGCCGGACAAAGCCGGCTCCTCGCTCTAAGCGGGATAAGTCTTTAGGGACTCGAAAGGACCTCTCGAACAGCGACCAGCTCTCGCCTTATCATGACGGTCAGTTTTAGCATTCTCCACTGAGGTGCTCGACCCAGCTCAACTGGGGCACAATCGCAGTGGTTCTCCCAGCGCTACCTTAGCCGATATAACGGAACGTAAGGTACCAAAACTTGGGAGCCGGGCAAACAAAACTATTGACCCAAGACATGATTCGGAGCCGATGCATATAATGCTATAAGTTCGGGGTGCCGCACTTGTGAAAGTGTTCGAACTTATCACACCATAACTTGGGGAACTTAAGCCCCTGGTGTATTTGGCCGTACCAAAGCGTACGGGTGCAACATGTCATAAGTGAACATATATAAAAAGGAATGCAATGATAGGCAAAAAGCGATGCATTGTTTATTCAAAAAATATTGCAATGGAGGCAGAACGATACAAATAGTGCTATACGCAAGGGGTGGGACTATTAAACATGTCCCGCTCCAGGGGTAGGCTGCGGAATGGTATGTAAAACAGGTATAATGTTCGTAATGGAGACCACCTGGATACTCGTCGTAGCCTTTCTGCTTCCCTGGCTGTTGCATCATGAGTGCGGCAGATCTACTGCCGAATAGGGCTTCTGGAAAACGGAGTCCTGAGAATAAGAAAAAAAGAATGACAAATTTCGGAGCCCCTGGTGTGGTTGATCCGCACTCTGGGCATGCCGTGGTCGTGCCCCTCCCCTTATGCCCATGGTATATCCAGAGCATAGTGATGTACGCGTGGTACTGGCCTCGCGATTCCGCGAGGGCTGGGGTTGGGGCCGCATTGCTACGCGTGCTCGGAATGTGCCAAGTGGACTTGTTGTAGGTTGCTTCGGGCGCGCTTGACGGTGTCCGGTCGCTTAACAGCCGGACTTGAGAATTGCTTTAAGAGGCTACTCTGCAGTTCCGCCGCGAGAGCCGCTGTATGCTACTCCGTTCGGAGAGAGCGTTTGGTGTTTCCGTTGACCGTGATGACTCCTCGAGGGCCTGGCATCTTGAGCTTGAGATATGCGTAGTGCGGCACCGCATTGAACTTTGCAAATGCGGTTCGTCCGAGCAGTGCATGATAGCCGCTGCGGAACGAGACTATGTCAAAGATTAACTCCTCGCTTCGGAAGTTATCCGGGGATCCGAAGACCACTTCAAGTGTAACTGAGCCTGTGCAATTGGCCTCTACACCTGGTATGACACCTTTGAAGGTCGTCTTTGTGGGTTTAATCCTTGAGGGGTCTATGCCCATCTTGCGCACTGTATCCTGGTAGAGCAGGTTTAGGCTGCTGCCGCCGTCCATCAGGACTCTAGTGAGGTGAAATCCGTCGACGATTGGGTCTAGCACCAATGCGGAGAATCCGCCATGGCGGATGCTAGTGGGGTGGTCCCTTCGATCAAAGGTGATCGGACAGGAGGACCACAGATTGAACTTTGGGGCGACTGGCTCCATCACGCATATGTCCCTGAGGGCATGCTTCCGCTCCCTTTTGGGTATGTGGGTTGCGTATATCATGTTCACCGTTCGCACTTGTGGGGGGAAACCCTTCTGTCCTCTATTGTTCGGCAGCTGTATCTCCTCCTCGTCATCGCTATGCGGCCCCTTGTCATTGCTTTCGGCGATTAACTTGCCTGCCTGCTTGAACACCCAACAATCCCTGTTGGTGTGATTAGCTGGTTTTTCGGGGGTGCCGTGTATCTGGCACAAGCGATCGAGTATCTGGTCCAAATTGAACGGGCCCGGAGTGGTTCTTTTGAATGGCTTTTTCCACTGACCGGGTTTAGAGCCTCTAAACCCGGCATTGACTGCCGTATCTTGAGTATTATCGCCGTTAACGCGGCGCTTGTCTTATTGCGACGCGACCTGCCATTGCTGTCTTTGGTATCCGAACTACCAGAGTTTTTGGTTAGGTTGTTACTGCGGGCTAGCCAGCTGTCTTCTCCCGCGCAGAAGCGGGTCATGAGTGATGTGAGGGCTGCCATTGATTTCGGCTTCTCCTGTCCTAGGTGCCGGGCAAGCCATTCGTCACGGATGTTATGTTTGAAGGCTGCAAGGGCCTCTGCATCCGGACAGTCGACGATTTGATTTTTCTTGGTTAAGAACCATGTCCAGAATTGTCTGGCCGATTCGTCTGGCTGCTGAATTATATGGCTTAGGTCATCGGCGTCTAGTGGTCGCACATATGTGCCCTGGAAGTTATCAAGGAATGCTGCTTCCAGGTCCTCCCAACACCCAATTGATTCTGCTGGCAGACTGTTGAGCCAATGCCGAGCTGGTCCTTTAAGCTCGAGTGGGAGGTATTTGATGGCGTGGAGATCACCACCGTGGGCCATGTGGATATGAAGGAGATAATCCCCAATCCAAATTGCGGGATCTGTTGTGCCATCATAGGATTCAATGTTTACGGGTTTGAAACCTTCGGGGATTTGATGATCCATTACTTCGTCTGTGAAGTATAGTGGGTGTGCGGCGCCTCTGTATTGGGCTATATCACAACGCAGCTCAAGCGAGCTTTGTCTACTGTGTTCGGCCCGGCCGGAGTTGCTGTATCCGGCGTGAAGGTTGTCGTCGCGTATCGTGGGGCACCCACGCGATCCGTAGATCGATCTGGTTTGTCTTGCCTTATCCTCCAATATGTCTCGCAAGTCCGACGCGTTCCCCCGTGACTTTATACTTTTCGAGCGACGCCGGGGTATGGTTTGAGTGGAGGGCCTAGAGGCCTCTCTGTCGCGGCCACGAGGTGGTCGGTCTGCCGTATTGTGTGCTGGTGATGTAGGTTTATGTGCCTCCTCCTCTAATCGGGGCAGCAGCTTGCGTCTAGGGTAGCTTTTGGAGGGGCGTTTGAGTTCATACTCTTCAGCCGCAAGGACTTCAGTCCATTTGCCGGCTAGCAAATCTTGGTCAGCTCTAAGCTGTTGCTGCTTTTTTCTTGAGGCTGCTTGCCGTGGCCATAAGCCTGCGTTTAAAACGCTCTTGTTCGACGGGATCCTCAGGCACGACGAATTCGTCGTCGTCGAGGCTTGCCTCGTCTCCGGAGGGAGGCATGTAATTATCGTCCTCTAGCTCTTTGTCTGTTGCTCTCCCACGAGGGCTGGCTTCTCCATCCTCCTGTGCTGAATCTTGCTGGAGGAGGTTATCTTCGGCACTGTCCGGGGTGTTATTATCTCCAGTGCCGGAATCTCCATTCTTGCTATGGCGGGATTTGGAGCGGTGCCGCTGACGCCGGCGCATAGGCTGTTTTTTGGAGGGGTCCTCCTCCGCTGTTCCTTCGCCATTCCCATCCTTTGGGATGTCCACCATGTATATGTCGTATGACAAGGTGGCCTTCCAGTGCCCTGTAGGCCCTAGTTCTTGGTCGTCTTCGGCATCGCCGTCCATACCGTCGATGTCTTCGGAGTCGAAATCTAGCATGTCGGTTAAGTCATCGACAGTGGCTACGAAGTGGGTGGTGGGTGGGCTTTGAATTTCTTCGTCGTCCGCATCCCAACCGTCCTGGCCATAATCCGGCCAGGGCTCTCCTGATAAAGAGAGACACTTTAGCAAATTCAGGATGTTGCCGAAAGGCGAGTGCTGAAAGATGTCCGCAACGGTGAACTCCATGATCGGCGCCCAATCGGATTCGATTGGCAGGGGCGCGGAAGTTTCGGGGTCCGGAGAGGAGTCCGGCACCTTGGAGTTACAAGCTTCACAAGGTACAGGGTTGGTATTCGACTCTATCACCGTAGAGATAGCAGCCCCCGAGGCGGTGTCCAGCCACACATCCTCGATCGGCGCAGTCGGCTCCGAGCTAAGGGTCGGAGCGAACTCTTGTGCGGCCTCCAGGGCGCTGTTCGGCAGCAGAGCCAGATCATGCCCATCATGACAGTGCGGCGCGCTCGGCTGTGGCTCGAATCTGTCAAAGATCAAGTCTCCGCGGATGTCGGCCGTATAGTTCAAACTTCCAAATCTGACCTGATGGCCAGGGGCGTAGCTTTCGATCTGCTCCAGATGGCCAAGTGAATTGGCCCGCAGTGCAAAGCCGCCGCATACGAATATCTGTCCGGGGAGAAAAGTCTCACCCTGGACCACGTCGTTGTTGACGATCGAACGAGCCATCGGGCCTATAGGTGACGACACAGAGGAACTCTCAATGAAAGAACCAATGTCGGTGTCAAAACCGGCGGATCTCGGGTAGGGGGTCCCGAACTGTGCGTCTAGGCGGATGGTAACAGGAGACAAGGGAGACGATGTTTTGACCCAGGTTCGGGCCCTCTCGGTGGAGGTAAAACCCTACTCCTGCTTGATTAATATTGATGATATGGGTAGTACAAGAGTAGGTCTACCACGAGATCAGAGAGGCTAAACCCTAAAAGCTAGCCTATGGTATGATTGTTGTTCGTCCTACGGACTAAAACCCTCCGGTTTATATAGACACCGGAGAGGGCTAGGGTTACACAGAGTCGGTTACAATGGTAGGAGATCTACATATCCGCATCGCCAAGCTTGCCTTCCATGCCAAGGAAAGTCCCATCCGGACACGGGACGAAGTCTTCAATCTTGTATCTTCATAGTCTTGGAGTCCGACCAATGATGATAGTTCGGCTATCCGGACACCCTCTAGTCCAGGACTCCCTCACTAGGTTTTAGTTGAAATAACAAACCTCCCACTGCACCTTTGGTCATTAAAGACAATAGATTTTATGCTGCATCCATATTGTGTCGTCTTTGAGCTTTACCCTGACACAATCACCTACAATGATCTTCTCGCGTTCCGGTGCATCTGTTGGACAGACGCGGCAGAAAACGTGCCGTTGCGGATGAATACCAAGATCAGACGTAGGTTTAGGGATCGAGCAAACACAGCAGTAGGAATCCACCTGGACACGTTCACTGTGCTTATTAGTGTGCTTAATAACCCTTTCAGCAAGATAATGAGGCCCATTGAGCCATTACCACCTGTGCCAGATGCTCGGGACATCACCGTCGATGCTGCTACCCCACATTGTTTTCTTCAAGACACGAAGGTCGACCCTGATAGATTCTGGGAGCTATCACATTCTATAATCCTCAAACGAGAAGATGGTGTTGAACCCATAGACACAAAGGAAATATTTTCTATGGTCATTTGGTATATACCAGTGTCAAGATACGTCATGGTGAAGCCGATTAGCTCTGATGCTTTCCCTGTATACTATCAAGGAGATGTTCAGTATGCTACATTTGCAACATTCAGATCAATTGTTCTGGCAAGGGGACACATTGAGCTAGGCGGTCACATCTTCAAGGCCATTCCTTGGTGTTCTTCTTATGGTGGCCAGCAAATTTCACTTACCCGATTTATTCGTGTGAGTATAAGTGAACTTCCGGCTGGAATCCTCCGACACGAGATAGCAAGCCAGCTGTTGAGCCCATTTGTCTTGGTTGAAGAGAATGGTTTGCATGGATAGGGCTTCATAAATACACATAGATATGACTGTTTCGGCTGGGTTGACAGCGTGATTGATATCCCAGATTATATTACCATCTACATAAGACCACGTGGATGCGAATCAGACTATATGTATACAGGACATCATTACATGCCGCTGTACACGTGACAGGCAAAGATAATGGTTCGATCTCCAACTATGCTTGAAAACTAAGGTATATTATATGTGTAAATCAATTTATGTACACATACTGACAAGGTCCCATGATATAGCAGTTAACTTGTTTCTTCATTTCCCACAGGAATATTGCTGTGATGAAACCTACAAAAGTTGATGTATTCTGCTCTCTGAGCAAACTGCTATAGATCAAATAGGGGAGAATATCGAAAACTTCAACTACCTATTACAAATGTCTTATTAGCAAGCAACCTTACTATGCCACCAGTGTGTTTTAATTTCAAACTGTAACGCCAGTTTAAGACCTTTATTACCTGCTTATCTTTTCTATTACCTGCAATCTATGTACCTTTCTATTCGCATTTTTCCTTTCCAACTACTGTGGAGGCCCTTGAGAATGTGGTGTATGGGCCCAGAGACAATAGCCCAGCCAAAACGCCCATAGACATATCATATATTGCTATCAAGGCAGCCAGATGAAACCCTAGATCGGCAGAGTGTTCTCCCGCATGTTCAGAGCCTCGCTCCCAAACAATGAGAACACCAGCGCGGGCGCAATCAATATTGCTAGCCGATGTTTCTCCATGCGTTTCAGCATCTGGATGCCCGGAGAAATCCTCAGCAGGACCACAGGTAACTACCCTTACGATTCAGTGATGTAGCCGCAGATCCATGTGCCCTCTTTCTGATTAAGCTTGCAGCTGTGGTCGGCGTTTAATCTATCTACCTGATTTCACAGGAGATGCCACTTGATGTAGAGGAGATACATGCCAGGTTTTCTTCGGATGAAGAATACTCCAACAATAACCAATCTGAAGGCCAGCTACTTGAGGTGGCTTTCTTTCAGAAAAATAGACAAGCATTCCTTTGACCAGAATAAGTTCCTTGGTATGCACTGAAGCTATTCTGAATATTTGATGCAGGAGGAAATGCTAGGCATGGAAGAGGCCTACGCTTAGTATGAGAATTCGCAGCCCCGCTGTGAGGTTGGTGGTTATATAGTAGAAAATAGCTGATACTTTAGTTATCTGTTATGGATAGTTTTTCTATGCCTATTTCCTCTCAGCAAGATTCGTAGTTTAAGCTTCGTGGGCTTATTATGGAAACTATTTCTTAATTTCATGAAGTTTTAAGCAGGCAAAAAGATATGCCTGTACTGACACCACTCATCAAGACAAATTTTGAGATGCGGAAACCAATGCTGGCATGGTCATCTAAAAAGAATACACCAAATACTTCCATACAAACACACATCAAAGTCTTTTTGTTTCATACAGGCACAGTCCTAGAGAGCTTCCTGCATTGTTTCAGTATTGGATGTGTGTCTTTTTGTTTCATGCAGGCACAATACTCCTGTTTATACATTGCATTCACGATTCAAATCACACTTGTGATAGTCATCAGTTCATACTTGTGATAATTAGAACCTACCAGGTAGTAAATGTTGTGCTCTAAACCGTCGATGCATAGCTTATGCTTATACAACTGATCATATACAAACTTACCTTCATCAACATCTTGTGCATAAAGTTGTCCAGGATAAATTAGTTATCTTCGTTCCAGCTATTACCATAGCAGAAACTAATATGGTGTTAGTTTTGCTTGGGTTATTC